>CM032059.1:39623762-40873098 GCA_018831715.1 Matsumurasca onukii | reverse complement strand
AATAAAAGGTAAGATTGGTGTAATACAATCTTCTCTAGGATCTTAGATATTGCTGGTAGAATTGAGATGGTTCTGAACTCCTGAACACATTTGGGAGATGATTTCTTTTCCAGAGGATGCACAATGCTGGTTTTCCAGTTTTTAAGGAAAATCCCACTTTCCAATGATTTGTTGATGAGGTGAGTATCACAGCTTTGATCATCATTATTGAAAGGGTGTCACTGCCAACTGCCTTGCTTTTTATTTCATTCATAGCGGCTTGTACTTCGTCCTCAGTCACTGGGTGGAAACTGAAATCATTGGTACCATTCCTTCTTGTAGTCATAAATTCATCTATGAGGGTTGTACTTGCATTGCAACCACTTCCCATACTCACAAAGAATCTGTTGAATTCGAATCTGAATCTGTTGAATGTATATTTAAAGTCAATACCCGCTATCAAGTGTGCCACCGCACACCAGCATTGAGTCTGTTAGGCCCATTCTCCACGAGCAGGTAAAACGGGACCGTTTGCCGGCGCTCCCGCTAGAAAATTTTGAACATTCTCCACGAGCGGTTGATTGAACGCCGGCAAACGGCGACCAACTCGCGAGCAAACCGCTCTCCCATTCTCAACGGGCAGGCAAAACGCGACTGTTTGCCGGCCCGAGTGTCGGAGTGTACTGCACGCCGTTTAGATGGTTTACCTATACAACATTGCATAGCAGTTAAATAAATACTAATAATACTCTTTCTTATTTAAATCGACGGGATCTGTCTACGAATTCTTAGATTTACAACCATTAATTGAAATTACCTCTTTCGTCTTTCTCCTTCACATCAATCACTCTCCAATCTTCGAACATGTCATCACCCACTTGAAACCAACAATTTGCCTTGATTTGCCTGTTTGAATACTCCTTACTCTTCACATCATACAAAGGTGGCTGATTAAATACTTAATAATTATTGCCTCAACCTCACAAGGCTCATGTTTTCTCGCGGAAACTGTTCAGCCTATCAAACATGATTTACAACACTCAGAGGAAGAAAATTCAGGACTTTCTGCCGGTCTATTGAGAACACTTTTCAATAACAGATGACAGTGATGAATAACTACTTTGTTGCTTACGGGTGAACACAATAAATGCGCGCAAAAAGGAACCGCTACGTGGAACCAGAATGGCATCATTTAATACCCCACCTGGCGGTTCTCCATTCTCAACGGCGCGCGGTTGTGACGCCTTTACCTCGCATAGCGTGCTGACCTTGATTTACGCTCACCCGCCTGCGTCATCACCCACTTGAAACGTCCTCTCCGCGACCGTTCAGTTCAAACATTTTACAACACTCAGTTCACTCTTGCCGGTCTATTGAGCACTGATGACAGTGATGAGGCTCCATTTGGCAGGCGGTTCTCCGGCGCGCGTTTGAACCCTCATGCGAACGCGTGGCAACCTTTGAGGAGACGGCTGTTACTCGCGCGGTTCAGACGGCAGCAATCGTTCGCGTTTTACCTGCTCGTGGAGAATGGCCCTTAAGAGCGGGCCGGATAGAGCCAGGCAGCCACTCACTCCAAGCGCCGCTAACATGGAGTAAAAGTTGCAAACTGCGTTTTGAGTAGCTAATCATTCTTAATTGAAAAAAAACTTTCACTCCAAAAACATAAAACTGTAGGTTCTGTTGCCTATAGTCTTTGGCTCAATGAGTTTTATTGAAAAACAAATGATTTATCATGGAAATAAAAACGTCATTTTCCCATAAGAAATGTGTGATTTTGCCGATACTTTGTTCTGTGCTGTTGTTTTTCTATCGAAAATTTCGAAACGTATACAGTTTTAAATCAAATACTATTCTTCGTGTTTTCGCTGCGCTCACAGCCTCGTTTCTTCCTGCGGCCTCAGGTTTTTATGTTCTATTAGCCAACTGCAGTATTTGTGATTATCGTAATTGTTTTCGATGATTACTACTTTGGTATTTATTGTTATAATGAATTTGAAGCACTCGTACCAGAGTTTTAGCCAAATAAATAAATATGTAATGTTAGAGGGTTTTTAAAAATCGAAAAATTATTAAAATGTTGTGTTATATGTTCATCACAATTTAAATTGGATGTGAATCTAATAAAATAATTTTGAGCATGAATTGTATCGTATGCACCCTGACGGATAGGGTGCAACTGCGCCGGTGGTGGAGGGATTTTTCAAAGGGAAAAATCCCGGCGCTCCAGCCCCGTACCAGCGGTCAATTATGGTACGTTTTATTTAATAAGTGGTTTTTATATGTTTTCTGACTGCCACACGCGTTTTTTCACGCAGGTATATTTTTATTCATATTTCAGTCTAGTGGTCTTTTATTTAACACCAAGGGCTTTCAGGTTTTAACTGATTTGTTTAAATAGAAAACCAGCAGTATTTTCATGTCAGTGCTTGTCAACTACTGGGTTTCAATTCTCGACCAGAAGATGATAGTGAAGAAGACAGTTGTTACTCATTACTATTGTTGCTTGACTGTACATATAGTACATCCTTTTCTTGTATCGATTTTGGGGTGATGTTAATGGACTAATGGCACGTTTCAATCTGATGAGTGAGATTTTTATTGATTCTTCAAAAGAAGCTTAATATTAATGCCATTTCTAAAATTATTGAACACATCTGGGACTCTGGTGAAAGTGATTTCAATGCTGCTTGGTCAACAAAGTGGCTAGTTCCTGCTTCCTCTGTGACAAGAATTGTATAGTGGGGTAAAAATGTTGAGAGGAAAGCTGTGGATCCCAAAAGAAATTAATTGGGGCTGATAATAATAGAACAGATAGCAGTTTCCTGTTTATCTCTTTAGGACAGACATAAAACTAATGATTTTTGGAAACTTTTTTGTAACCAGACAATCGTCATCAACAAGAAGCTGGGCTTAACATGAGCTAAAGTTCATTTTCTCCACCACATCTTGGCGATGACAACAAACACAATATACATATTCGACACAAAAGGTTATTATAAGCGAGCTAAGGAGAAATTCTATTATTAATATTTGGCCATACACTATATCGATTATTTCAACTGTTACCATAGATTTACCAATATCGACATCGAATTTCTTTTGGGAAAATGAGATATTAATGTCGTCAGCATGGTAAGATCCAGGCCCGGGACCACGAAATAAGCACCGATCCTGACCCCCAGAACTAGTTTTGAGCATTTTATCAATACTTTGAACACATATGTCTATATGTGTTTCATCTCTACAGGTCTCATTTCTGTCCGATTTACACCAAATTTAAAACAAATGTCATTTTGTAAAATCTCGGTCGAGTTTGTTAAAATCGGACTCCCAAAACCTCCTTTGGGTAGGGACTTTTCGCCAAAACCCCGTTTAATGGTCCAAATACAGTAAATTTCGTGTTATTGTGCATTTTTTTTGTGCGGCCAGAAACTACATTTGTATTTGAGCGTACTGACATAGCCGATTGTTGTATCAAATATTTGGCATTCATTAGTTTGATATTTTCTAGTTGAAATCTTCATATAATAAAATCGTCAAATTTCAATAAGTTCAAAAGGACATAACGAAGGTGTATTGTTTCCAGTTTTCTAGGTTAGCTTGAGCAAACCTACTGAGAACAAAGCGGACGTCCTAAACCTGCCCTGAACAAAGAAGCGCGAGGCATCACCCTCGTGAGTGCGCG
Source organism: Matsumurasca onukii (assembly GCA_018831715.1). Classification (NCBI taxonomy): domain Eukaryota; kingdom Metazoa; phylum Arthropoda; class Insecta; order Hemiptera; family Cicadellidae; genus Matsumurasca; species Matsumurasca onukii. Next base: position 40,869,431 of record CM032059.1, on the reverse strand, counting down.
GCCGAGCACCGGCGCAACTATGTAGTCCCTTTTGTGTCCCTATTGCCTGTCCAGCGGCGCAGTTCGACAACACCCACCCTGACAGCCAGGAAATGTATACTATATATACACAATCAACAACAGTGACGAGTAACAACTGTCGGCCGAGTAAACCCTAATTAAAAGCGCCTAAATAAGCCGCATCAATTTACCGAGAAAGCCCTTGGCGAAAGACCCGACTACCTGCGTGCGCGCAGCCAGCTGTACATGACTGCTAGGGGAACCACGCTGGAGCTCCGGGAATTTTCCCTTTGAAAAATCCCTCTACCACCGGCGCAATGGATGGGTGTTGTCGAACTGCGCCGGTGGTGAGGGGAGCCGCACTAAGAAACGTTTTATGACCGGCAATAAACCTCAATAATTAGGGTCTAATCCTCGACCAGTTGCTAAAGGTGCGAGGAACAGTGAGGAGGGGGTGTGAGAAGGACTGTCACAGACTTATGGCCTGTCACTCATATTAGCTCATTCATGTGGACAGACAATTATTGCCGACCCATCTTGCACTCTGATGACTCATCCGTTTGGAGAAAACAGGACAACTTCCCTCTAGCTAACTATGGCACCTTTAGGCTTATTACTTTGAGAGATATCCTCTTGTCCTTCCATTGAAAAATACCTAAGACGCTTTGCATTCTTTTCGGTATTATCTTCTCTTCTTAGTCAGAGCCAGATGTTCGCAAACTCCTTCCACTGAAAATTCAACGATCTCTTTGTCACAGCTTTCCTACCTTCATTCGAAACCAGGCCGACACGCAGCCAAGCTCTAAAGCACCGTTAGCGCGAATGAAACGAATTTCGTTTGCAATTTGTTACTCACCTCGAACAACACTACGATTCGCTGATTGTATCTCCAACTCTCTACACACACAACTTAGCTTCAGCCTTCGGCCTCAGCTTTTGAGGTCAATTAATTATAACAGTGGAATTTCTGTTAAGTGACAAGTGATTGGGTTTGTGGTTTTGTTTGAAAATGGAGGCGAAAAGTTCACAATTATATACGGAACAACTACAACCTAGAAAACAATACCTGTTTTATTTTTGTAAACTTTGGAAAATAAATATATACTTTTATTCTTTTTGTGTATTGCTATGGCGAACTTTACGAAGCTTTTCGCTTAGGCCTTCAACCTTTTACAAGTTATTTTACTGCACGTTTTAATAAACATTAAGAATAGAAATAACTCATTCCATTAAAATCGAACAACTCATTTCGCTGTTATAGCGATAATTACTTTCTGGTCATTATTTTGAAATTACTCTACGGATTTTTATAGTATTTGTAATGTTCAAGGTTAACACTAAAAACACATCCAATATAAATTTTATTTATATCGATGACATTTACTATTTAAAAAATTTAAACCGGTATTTTAGTTAGAACTCTTGAAAGGGGGCTTTCGGTATTCTGATTTTCCAGCAAGCGATCTTAGGCCTACATTTACAAAAGGAAATATTTTACCAAATTTGTCAAACATCGGACAAAAGGTGAAACCTGTGAAGATCTCACACCTACATATATTTAACATATATACAGGGTTATTACAAATGATGTTCACGATTTCTAGTGTATGAAAAATGTAGTTTTATATGTTATATAAAAAAACAAAATGGTTACCTACATTTGAAGAAAAATTCAATAAGTTTCATCACAACAGCTATTCTTAACTATAAATTTTTGATATGAGTACTCCTTGTGCTACAACAGATTTCAATCCTATAATCAAGCTCTGGCTATAAGTTGATAAGAGTATCTTGATCCATTGTTTCGATGGCAATCCATTGCTGGATCTCAGGTTTGCTAATGGTAATATTGGTGTGTACACCTTATTTTTGATGTATCCCCACAAGAAAAATAACGGAGAGTGTTATCCGAAGATAGTAATGGCCAGTTCAAGAGTACGTCATCATTCGAACCTCCGCACCCGATTCATGCCCCAAGCACAAATGGTGAGCTTTAGTATCATTTTTTTTACAAATGCGGCCATTAATTTTAAAACTTAATTACTACTGCGATTAGATTGGTTACTAGGACGATCTTCATTAAACCTGGTTCTAAAAATTGGTTGCACACTAATAAAAAATTAGTTAATGTGATAATCCATCACTCAACAAGCATTAGTCTACTGTCTTCAAATTCAAGCATTACACAACATGTACAACAATTGACTTAAGAAACAGCAGACACGCACCCAAATCATTATAAATAAAGTTTGATGAGTTTTTCTTTCCAATGGTACTAATTAAAATTGTCTAAAAGCAAATTTACCCAGTAATATTTATGATCAAAATCAGGAACATCATTTGTAATCACCCTGTATATACGTAACATTATAAAAATTGTTCACAAAACAACATTAAAAGTGATTTTTGACTTTGAGGCGTAATGATGTAACAACTTACGAAGCGTCTTAAAAGTATTTTCTAATAGTTAGTAATTCAATTTCACGTAGTATTGGATTTGTCATGAAAAAAATTAATTACCTTAACTAGGGTTCAACACATTATTTATACCGTATACTTTGTAATGTAGGTTTTAATCAACACCGAAGTCTGCATATGGTCGCTGTTAAGAGGCCCCTGTACGAAATCAAGTTTCTTATGGGAAAATCGATTTCGTAAATACATTCTAAAAAATCGAAATTTACAGCTACAAACTTTTAAAATGGTTTGTTTGCAGTGGAGGAGTTAGTTATTTAATCCGACAGTGGTGGTTTGTTTGCAGTGGAGGAGTTAGTTATTTAATCCGACAGTGGTACTTTTCTCAATTTGTGCCAAGACTTTGAGGAACCACAGTGTTAAGAGTTTGTCCCATGTTAAAAGCGGCACTCGCGGCGCCCGGCCTCGGATCAAGTACAGGGGCCTCTTAAACTAACTCGATAACAGTGTAAATGTACGAGGAATGTCAATATTCCGATTTCTAAATCAACTTATGACTCAAGCTTGCAAGGTTCTCTTGGTGGTGTGGAACTGGAAAGTAAACACAAAAGCAACCGCGATCAGGTACCGGCCGACAATACAACTCTATTTGAATGGGGTATTCCGTCTTCCAGGAAGCGCAGAAGTATCTAATGTTCCCTTTCACAACCTGTCACCCCATTTCAACCTCGGCGCTACCCCCGCCTCCATCTACCTGCGTTGTTTCTCGCGCCTACTCACTCACCGTGAAATGCGCTTAGGATATCTTGCATATATTAAATGTCTCCAAGTGCTAGACTCGGTGGTGAGGCAGTAGGGACACAAAAGGGACTACATAGTTGCGCCGGTGCTCGGCCGAGCACTCACGAGAGTGATGCCTACCTAACGCGCTTCTTTGTTCAGGGCAGGCTTAGGACCGCCGCTTTGTTCTCAGTAGGTTTGCTCAAGCTAATCTAGAAAACTGGAAACAATACCCCTTCAATATGTCCTTTTGAACTTATTGAAATTTGTCGATTTTATTATATCAAGATTTAAACTAGAAATTATCAAACTAATGAACGTCAAATATTTGATACTTTGATACTTTACTTTTTGATACTTTGATCTCAGACACCGACCACTCCTAGAGGGTATTTTAAGGTGAATATGGGATGAAGGGTGAGTGTAATGAGTGTTTTTGATAGATGATGAGGTGTAGTCTTGTTACAAACTAGGGCCGACTGTTCCCTAGATTGGGTCATTAATTAATAGCCCAATAACCAATGGCATGGACCAACGGATTAACGAGACTTCCGAATCACGGGGAATGGCCATCGTGAAAAGCTATCACTGCGCCCGGGAATCGAACCCGGGCTGATTTGGCGCGAAGCACGCACTGTACCACTGAGCTATGACCACCCCCCTTTGAAAAATCCCTCCACCACCGGCGCAGTTGCACCCTATCCCAGCGGTTGCTCCAGCGCGGGACCCCTAGCGGTCAATTATGTACGGCTGACTGCGCGCACGCAGGTAGTCGGGTCTTTCACCAAGGGCTTTCTCGGTAAACTGATTTGTCTAAATAGACACTTTCAAGGGTTAACTCGGCCGACAGTTGTTACTCATTACTGTTGTAGCTTGTGTGAATATATATATAGTACGTATCTGGGATTTTAAGGTTTCAATAGGTTGATATATTAATATTCGATTTCTATAAATTTATTTTAACACAATGGCTCACTAAGGGTAACTAGAATTGTATAGTGCAAGAAATAAATAATAATAAAACATAACATCCTGGATTAAAGATTTTTGCATTTTTGTGACCGGTTTCAACTATTAAGCCCATTATCATCTTGGCAATTACAACAAACAAAAGATACATTTCAGGGCGCTATGTTCTATTATTTCATACACTATATCGATTATAAACTATAGATTTTGTCAATATTATTATCGAATTTCTTTAGGAAAAATGAGATATTCATGTCGGCAGCATGGCAAGATCCAGGCCCGGGACCATGAAATGAGCAGCGATCCTGACACCAGAACTCGTTTTGAGCATTTCATCATTACTTTGAACACATAAGTCTATATGTGTATTATCTCTACAGGTTTCATTTTTGTCCAATTTTCACCAAATTTGGTTCAAATGTTGATTTTGTAAAACTCTCGGTCGAGTTTGTTAAAATCGGACTCCCGCGGAACCTTCCTTTGGAGAGGGACTTTTCGCCAAATAGGGGGTTTAATGGTCTAAGTACAGTAAATTTCGTGTTATTGAAATAAATATGCATTTTAGTATTTATTATACATCAAAATCACACGTTTTTGCGCGGCCAGAAACTACATTTGTATTTGAGCGTACTGACATAGCCGATTGTCGTATCAAATATTTGCTGATCATCGTTCATTAGTTTGATCATTTCTAGTTTAAATCTTCATATAATAAAATCGACAAATTTCAATAAGTTCAAAAGGACATAATGTTTCCAGTTATCTAGATTAGCTTGAGCAAACCTACTGAGAACAAAGCGGTGGTCCTAAACCTGCCCTGAACAAAGAAGCGCGTTAGGCATCACCCTCGTGAGAACTCGGCCGAGCACCGGCACAACTATGTAGTCCCTTTTGTGTCCCTACTGCCTGTCCAGCGGCGCAGTTCGACAACACCCGGCGCAATTGCACCCTATCCCGCTGGACATACCGGAGAGCGCGTCACTACCGAAACAACTTTTTCAGAACTTACTTTTCAAAGACACACTGTGTAATGAGCTAAACACATAAATCAATTTACACCACTTTCATTCATTTGAGCCGATTTTGAGTTATAAGCGTTTCAAAATGGCTTCAATACGTTACAGACGGACAGGATTTGTTTAAAGTTTCGGGTTTTTGCAAAGTACGAGTTTTAGTATAAAAAAAAACCAAATAATCCAAAACCGATGGACTCATTTCAATGTACAGACACAAGTATTATTTTATTTATATGGATAGATAGTATAAGATTCTAAGGTTATGTAAGGAGATAAATCACTATAATCTTCTTGCTTCTGTGAAATCAGCTTTTGTTTGCAAAACCTAAACTATTAAATACTGTATTATAAATAAAATATCTTAAATATTTAAACAAAAATATTTTATTATATTTTTTTAGTGCAATGTTTTTTACGGGTATACGAATAAGGACTGACGTTTTGTTAATTCACTATTTATTTAAAGTATAATTATTACACTAATTACACAATTAATTATCCACTCAATGGCTACAAACTATTACACTATTTGCAGTTCCTTATTTCACTATTTGCACTTCACAGTCTATTCACACTCCGGCGCGAAGACCGTTCACTCACGTGTTCTCGTAGCACTCTTCAGTCGTGAATCCACGATCGGTGGGTGACGATGCCTCGACGATGGCTAACTCTGACACTGTTCACGCACTGAGATGTGACCCTGTATGTTCACACAGCACTTACACGTTCACAAGGTCCGCGGACCTTCTTACACAGTCTTATACTGGACTATTCGTTTACAAGGGGAACGCAGCCCCGATTCGTTCACATTCATTCGCTGTCCGGAACTGACTGACTGGGGGCTCCTAAGCGCGAGTTTATAATTCCCCGTAGATAATTCTCGGCGTATCTATAACATCACGTGACTAGGCCTAGGCTCTCAGCCAATTGGATTGAAGGTCCAGATCCTTCGATGTTTATGGCGCGTGCACTCAACCGTAACAAACATCGAAGCTAATAGGGTGCTAGCTCATTATAAGTCGATCCTTGTATTACAATGTCGTCAAAAAAGCATTGTACTCCAGTAAAGCTCTGGAAAAGTTTGTCCATGTACATTTGCCACATTCCAGGTGCCACTTTTTCACCAAACATCAATTTGTTAACTTTATACAGTCCTTTGTGAGTACTGAGGCACTGTAACATGGCACTTTCATCGTCCATTTGGTAGTGTAAGTACGCCTTACTCAGATCCAGTGTGCAGAAGTACTTGCCTCCATTCATCTGAGCAAAAATGTCCTCTATCCTTGGAATTGGATAATTGAAGTTGTGGATACATTTGTTTAAAGTCACCTTATAGTCAGCACAGATTCTAATGTCACCATTTGGTTTATCAATGGGAACAATGGGAGTTCCCCAGTCTGAGTGTTCAACCTTAGTTATGATTCCTTCTGATTCAAGTGGGTTCAGTTCTTCCTCTATCTTTTGCTTTTTAGAATATGGAACAGGTCTAGGTTTGTAATATATTGGGTTTTACGCCGTTTTTAAGTTGAAAGTGCCCTTTTTCGTTTGGAATTGTACCTATTTTGTTTGTAAAAACCGAATCGTAATTAATTAGAATTTCTTCTAATTTCAAGCATTCTTCTGATTTTAAATTCTTGATTTCTGCCCAATTAAGGTTAACTTCTCGTATCCAATCCTTCCCAAAGATTGGGTCGACATCTTGGTTTATGATAAAAAGTTTACCAACAAAGTTCTGTTCATTATATTTACAAGTAACAAAGCTGACACCCTTGGGTTTGATTGTTTCGCCAGTGTAAGTTTTCATTTGAATATTGGTATTGAAAATTCTGTTATCAAGATGTAACCTTTTGAAATCTTTGAATGAAATTGAAGACAGCGCTGCTCCAGTGTCAACTTCCATGTATACTGGTTGGTTTTCTAATCGTACGCTTATCATAAATTTGTCAGATTTTTCAGATTGAATAACATTTACCTCAAACTGATTGTCTCCATTAGCATGATCCTCCAATTGGTGTGACCTGTTTTGTAAGTTAGTCTGTGACATACAAACTCTCGACAAATGACCTAGCTTCTTGCACTTCGAACAAAACTCATTTTGGTATTTGCACACATTAGCTTTGTGGTTCTCATCTCCACACCTGTAACATTTTCCTGCCAATTTAGTAAAGAAATTTGGTTTTTGCTTGTACCATTTGCTGGTCCAGTTTTATGTTCACCACTGTTATGTTTGAATGTCTCATTTTTGGAAAAATTTACAGTTTTATTCCGTCTTACCTGATACACACTTGAAGTCTGGTTAGAATTCATACACATGTTCTTATTGTCGGACTTTGAGTACTCAATTGTCATTGCTTTGTCTATAAAGTCTTTGAATGTTGAAGAACTTTTCTCTTGTAAAAGTTTTATACGTATGTCTGAATCTTGTAAACCTCTTAGAAACTGAAGTGTAAGGAAAGAATTTGAAATGCAATGACTACAGCTTGTACACTTGAACTCACAATGTTGTGATAGTTTCTTTAATTCTGTTGAAAATTCCATTATCGATTCATTTGGTTCTTGAGTTCTGTTCACAAATTTATTTTGTAAAGCCCAAATGCTTGGTTTAGGTTCGTAGTAATCTTTAAGCATACTCACGAGAACATCGTATGGTTTGGAAGTTGGTTCATCTGGTGCACACATGTCATAAAGTCTCTCGTGCATTTGAGGAGTCAAGGCATGCAGTAAAACGTAAACTTTTAAAATATTGTCCGTGTTACCTTTCAGTTTCATGAATGTTTCTAGGCGTTTAACAAAGTTTGAAAAAGACTCATCCTCTTGGTATGGCACAAAATTTAAATTTGAAGTTGTACTAAGTAGATTTGCATTGGAAGCAATGGTATGTAATTCATGCCCAGGAGGACCATGTTCAGTATTGTGAGAGTATTGTAACTTCTTTTGTTGTTCTGAAATTTCTGCCTTAATACTAGTAATTAATTCATACAATTCGAACCTATAGTCGTCTTCTGTTAGTCTGTCGTCTTCTTCAGTAATTAGAGCATCCAGTTCATCTTGAATTGCATCGTAGCGTTTTTGATACTCTTCTACATTGGTCTTGTATATAGGTAAGTAATCTTGAGAGCAACCGCCGGTCAATTTGTGTTTTGTTTTTGTAAGCAGTGATTTGACCGTTGCTCTTTTTGATTTCAGTGAATTTATGTCCTTTTCCATGTCTACTTACTTTATCCTCGTCGCCACTTGCTATGTATGAAATGTTAAGAAGTGTTACTTTTGTAAGAGCTTGTTTAATTGTTCATCCATTTAACACAAGTCAACAACACAATAATAATATTGAAAAGAGAGCTCTAATATTGGATTAATTCACAATTATTGTGAGGTTATCTGACGAAGGCAGCTTAGCTGTTGAAAGGCGCCTCATAAGAAAATTATAAATATTGGTTTTTTGATTTTAAATTCGTTTCTTCTACAATAATAATAATTGTAAACAACATAAATACAACATATGATTACACAGATTAGTAAATATATATCATAGGGTCTCCGAATACACGCAGGTTCATTGAAGCGGCCTGCCTATTGTCTCGGGGGTAGGCCCCGGCGTCCGTTACAATAGATTAACTCACTCGTGCAGCCTTGATAACTCAGACCACAATGACTCGAGTTTTTTCAAATCTCATTTACACTCAATGAAAACTTTAAAAAAATTGAACTTTACAATTTTAAAACCAAACTTTAAGAAAGAACTTTAAGTTTTAAGAAACAAAAAACCCAATAACTCAATTTTTTCACACTGAACTCTCTAAAACTGGAAAGTACCTCTATACGTCAAATTGTATAAGTCTCTACATCAACCACACCTTTTTCTGGATCTGGGTCAAGGCTGCCAATACTAGTAGTTCTATCTTAATTCGTATAAACGCTTTAAAGCTAATTTATTACTAAAGACATTTGAAGACAACAATGTTTGGACCGAACCGGGATTCGGATTGGATCCCGGTTCGGTCCAAACATTTTGTCTTCAAATTTCTTTAGTAATAACATTTTTGTATTCAAATTTCTTTAGTAATAATACTAGTAGTTCGACTTATAGAGATACCATGGTACTTAATCACAAGTAAAATACGCACTAAAACTATATTTATCGAACTTTTCGATAGAACTTTTCATTTAAGGTAGTGCTACCTTAACAATTTAAACCTCCAAAACCTTGATATCTCGAAATTTCTAAAATCCCCTGTAGATTTAGTTATCAAAGTATTGCTTTGTATTTGCACCGTAGCCTCGAAATCTAAGCAGCTGTTGTGGTTGGATTAATACTAATTTACAAACCGACGAATTTGAAATAAAACAGCAAAGCAACATTATTGTTATTATCAAGACACACGATTGGAATACAGGATGTGGACCATCACCATTGGCATCTTGTAGTCTATGTTTTCTTGTAAAAAATAATTATACGACAATATTCAGCCGGTCGCTATTTCCCAACCTCGCAGATATTTTTACATTTTCTGTCGGGAACTTTAAGTACTTGTACTAGGATTTTTGGTTTTATATGTAAACTGCTCACTCATTTAACGCATTTATTGACAAAACTAATAGTTTAGAATTTATGCAGGGCTTTCAGGTTCTGGAAACGCCCATCTGAAAAACTTTACTTAACGTTAGGAGATCCATAGGTCTCCTTATGGTCTTGAAATTGATTTTGCTAGAATGAAGCATACAAATTTCATGATTCCTGCAAACAGTTAAATTTAATCCGCCTTGTTAAAAAACTAGTATTCTTCTGACAAATGAAACTTTTGGCTACAATCAGCTTAGAAATGTTCAATTACCTTAGGTTTTAATTACCTTTCAGTCAATAACAAAAAATCCAGAAACTCTGATCAAGAAGTAGTTATTCGTAAAGTATGCACTGGTATATTTATGATAAAACGGTTTACAAGTTTTAAAAATATCCAGATTATGCTAAATATTTATTATGCTCATATATTCCCACATCTCAGATATGGAATAATTGTTTGGGGGAAAAGAAAGTTAATACGAGTATATTAAAAAGTTGTTCGCAATGGATCTAGTTGTAAGCAAATTTTTATTGGACACAATATTATGACTTTATTCTGTATATACATTTTTGAGCGTCTAATCTATTTAAAAACCAACTTTTGGATATTTCATCAAACAACAAATTTACTAATAATCATAATTTTAAAACAAAAACAATATTAAAATGCCAACTCACAATTCCAATTTTTATACTAAAAATACAATTTATGCGTCGTCTAAATTGTATAACAAACTTCCTGATAACTTGAAACAAGGAGTGTCGTCCATTTTCCGGATCAAAATTAAAAAGTATCTCTTGAAGAAGGCCTTCTACTCCGTACACGAATACACGATGGAAGAAATATGTGAAGAATAGCTTGTTTTCCTGGGTCGTTTGGTTGTTTTTTTGTTTATTTGTTCTTTGTTATATGTTTTTGCTTGTATTCCTATGCATCTTGTATGCCATAGATTAAATCTTTCTTTCTTTCTTACATAGGATTTTCAGAAGCTTGTACTGTAGCTGCTAAAACTTAACAACACCTAGAATCAAAAAACAGTTTGGAATAAAAAAAGTCTTCTTAACTCTTAGGCTTTCGCGGCCGGTGTCATCACTAAGATCTAAGGCTTCCGGTTTACACCGCGTCACAGTTGAATTACAATTACTGCTAGACGTTTCGACCTCGCTGTGGAGAGTCATCCTCAGTAGCTTGTTGACTGGCTGAGACGGTGTAAACCGGAAGCCTTAGATCTTAGTAAACAAGTCTTAATTTATTTACGTAAAATCTAAAGTATCGTAATATTATCCACAAAGAAGTTTTTATGATGGCCGATGTTCAAGGTTTCAAATTTTTATTCGTTGAAAAATATGGCAAAGTCCCTTAATTAATTAAAAAAATTCTTAATAAAACAAGATAGTGAAGATATTAACGACGGGCCTTGTTGCTTTGTTAACGACGAAAGCTCTAATAATTGTTGCGCAATATACTCGTAATACCACACCAGTTCATCAATTCGACGTTTTAACAAAACCGATGAGTCAATCTCGTGAGGGGGTTTATGAAAGATCCACAATTGCGTCACCATCAAAACTAGTAGAGCCAGGAGGAAAGAAAACTACGATCAAGGGCACTTTGGTTGATTGATGATGTTATAATAATCAGATTTTGGCAATCAACAGTGTCCAATCAGGTGACATGGTCAATTACACAGACCAATCTGTCGTCTGCTACAGCTGGTCAGTCACAGTCGTTGCTCTAGCTGATAATTGATAACTAATCACTGTAATCACCTCAGTCGTTAGACTAGATGAACCTAATACGCTGCTTTCACTAGAAAAATACTTTAAAAAGTAAATTAGTGATAATTAAAAAAAAAATAATGAGCACTGTTTCTTAAACGAGAAAGTGTATTTTACCCCAAGACGTAAAAAGGTAAAGTTTGTCTTGTTTAACGAGGCGAAGTTAGGACTACAAAGTCCTCTCTACCACTCAACCTCGACCTTTACCTAGCGTCACCGTATAGTCACATTACAAATTGTAAGTGGTGACTGCGGGGATCGAACCCATGCCACCGGAGTGATGAGCTCCGGAGTCGCGCGCGATACCAATGCGCCACGGATCCGCAGACGTACTGTCTGTTGTACGAGATAACCGGCTACTGACAGTGTTATAACCTACATTAATAATATGTGTTTATGATTTAGATTTCTCAAGAGCTTATATCAGAAGTCAGAGCACATGATTGATACTGTTTACTTTTCTATAGTAAATATTTTAAAATGTTCTATACAGATTTTTTAATTGTTAATTAAAAAAAAATGAAACTTGAAACTTACTAATGAAAAATTGAAACTTACTAGTAGTAAAGATATTATACAACTGTGGTGTTAAAGGACTACCTCTTCGATGAAAGAAATCATACCTGTGTGATCGAACAATATAACAGGCAATAATAAACACTGCTTTATCTGATCCAATTAAACTGAAATATGGAGTTCCCAGGGGTCCATTTTAGGACCTATGCTATTTATTTTATATGTGAATAATCTAAATTCACTTATAACGAATAGTCATTCAGTTCAATATGTAGATGATACAACTTTAACGTTCACTGCTCAGGCACTGCAAGAACTAGAAGTTAATTGTTTTTAATCTACAAATATTCAGTACTTTCAGTACTACTTTCATTGTTCAGTACTTTGAACTACTAAATCTGAAAACAAATATTGACAAGTCCAAGTTTATACATTTTACTGGACTTTTTTTACGGAAAAAAGTAAACATAAGTTAAAGAAAGACATTTCTTTTTCGGCGAAAACATCAGGTTACTAACGTCTCAGCTCAAAGGTTATGTGACCGGCTTTCAATCGTACGTGGAAATGAAGTGACCGGTTAGGTCAGGGAGGAACGAGGAAAATCAACTAAGTCCGATGCGTAATCATTGTCAATTTATTTCAACCACTGTTATGTGCTTAAGACCCAACGCCCTCTTATCCTCCAACATACTTCATTTAAACTGTATTTTTCGTCAAACCCCTTTTATTTCTTAAATATACTCGTAGTTAATTACACTAGGACATTTAGCATACCTTTAGAGTATGTGCTGGAATGTCGTCAACAATTGTGTATTAAAACGGTTAGCCGTACAAAAGTTGAGATTGAAAAGACACACTCTCTATACTAGCCAAAGCTTTGCACTTTACAATTTTTGAGTAGTTTATCATCATACAATTTAAATACATGTATGCTTCAATGGTACTAGCCTGATTTGAAAAGCCAAATTGAAATGTAAGCTATCAACTACTTTTAGTACATAGTAGAACCTCTTAAGGGTTTAAACACTACGTACCATCAGTCATAATGTATAATTGAAATAAAATAGTTTGAGTGGTTTTTTATGTTTTGATACCCAAGGTTGGGATTCATCTAGGAAATACAAGAAATAACTTAGGCGTATTCTTAAAAATTAAATATATTAAAAATAAAAAGATACATTAAGACATTTAACATGCACGATATTTTAGACAACAATTTCCGTATAAAGAATTACTTGGGAATTACCAAGTACAGAGGATATTCCAGTGTTAACACCAGTACCGGATTGGGAGAACGTATATCATTCCTGATAACGGGTAAATAAATCCAGGAGGCAGTAAAGGAACTTTAGTTGGGTTTTCAACACACACTGCGCGGGGTGGAGGTATTATCAGGTAATTTTAACTTTATTGTTGTAGGGCTGTTTAAAATTAATTAAACCTGTAAATCATTAACCGGTAGAGAAGAGAGAGAGAGAGTGATAGAGGGAGTGGGGGGGAGGGTTAATTCCACAGATTCGGGCGAGTTTTTGCCAGCTGATTGGGCGGGTCGGTTTTACGAGTATTGTTATGCCCACCGCCGCGCACCGCGGGACCTGTTATCGTGTTAGCCCGGCCAGCTCGGTAAAACTACTCATTAATTCAATCATTATTGGTCGGGATTTGTTCTGCCTCTGCCAATTCGACTGGTAACAAGTTTTGCTGTCGGACCGCGTCATTTTTGGTTCGGTTGATTCGATCAATTTCCAACCCACAGCGCAGGCTGTGACAACCACACCGATTTATTTTATTATCGATGCAGAAAGGTCGATTGTGGATGACGTGATTAGATCAATTGACGTTTCGCAACTGCAGTACTCATGTCCTCTTCAATGTCCAGCTATGTCATGCACAATTAAGTACCTTATTGATTTATTCACTTGGGGAGGACACGGCTACTCTTGATCGCGTAGAAGGATGAGTGGAAAAACACAGAGAAGGCCGGATAGAGAGGCCGCGAGACCCACTCTGGGTACCGTTTATAATATGGAGTAAAAACTACAAACGGTGTTTTAAACTGGTTAACTTACTTCAATAAAATTGTGTTTCAATGGAAGCATGAAGCTATTACGGCTGCTGCATATAAAATTTAAACCCTCTACTTTCGTCAATCAACAAATTATAAATTACGTCGATTTAAACTTGATTTTCCCATAAGAATACATATTTTATTTGGTAAGGAAGTTTTACGGGTTTGCTTTTAATATGCTGCAGCATTAGTGGCTCTATGATTCTACTGAAACACTTTTCCTATGTTAGTACATTAATCTTCTAAAACGATTTGAAAAACAGTTTGAAACATTTTTCTATCCGGAGAGTGGGATATAGAATTAGTGCGAGATGAGATGTGATTAGACAAAACACAGAAGACTGACGCTATTGCCACGAATAGTATGTGACACATACTACTCGTAGTCGAATACTGAACTTAATTTTTGGCTTTTAATACAAATTCCACGGGTTCGGGTGAATTTTTGTTAGCAGATTGAACGCTCGGCCACTCCAAATTTTAATACCGAAGGATATGCCATATTCATATGGCATTTTTCCCACAGCCCACAACCTCGACTTGCCATGCTCACTCTACTTGTTCCTTTGATCTGCTACTTCGCGCGAGCACTCGCCCGTGTGAACCCAGTTTTATAAATAAAAAGCCTTTATTTCAAGCGTTTCTCATTTAACAATGTTTTTCAGAACAACTTTCGTCAACCATGAATCCCTTAATAATTTAGAACTAAAACTAATGAAGTAAGAAAAACTTCTTCTCCCAAACTCTAGATTGATTTTGGGAAAATGAAGACTTCCACCATGGCGTGTGGTGCTATGAGCTACCTCGTTCCGACAAAAGAGTCTCTGACAAAGATACTCGAGCTCTTGGAGCGTCAGTCCTGTGAATCATGCAGCACGTTAACATCCGACACACAGCTTCCATGGGCAACAATTTGGCTGCTTCATAGAAAGGAGAGACGTGTTCAGATCTTTTAAAACAAAAAATAAAGCGAATGGCTGAGTTTTGAAGCCTTTGGATCCGACACACGTCATCTTTAGAAATGCTGTTGCCGTATGCAGGGAAGCAGTAGTGAAATACTTATAGTATCAGTGCTTGCATAAGTTGAAGTTTGGCGGACTCTGGCAGTAGGTCTCGAAACCTGTAGAGACCCCTCAGCCTTCCCAAAGCTCACTGCGATGCGTAAGTGACTTGTTCAGTGAAAGTGAGCTCTTTGTCCAGCACGACGCCGAGAGTCTTAACACTGTCACAAATGGCGAGATACTCACCGTCCAGCGAGATACTCCACTTTACTGCAACTGAGGGTCTCAACAATGTGTTGTGGTGCGGTATGCAGAACTGTGCACTTGCCTGAATTCAGTTTCAAGCCATTGATCACAGACCACTTGGAAATATTTTCAAGATCAGTGCTGATTTGACCAATGGCTTCTCTCATTAGCTGAGGCTCATAAGCCAAGTGCAATTGTGAATCGTCAGCATACAAATGTGCTGTAAATACTGCACACAACTGGGGAAATCAGCCGTGTACAACGTGTACAAGACCAGCTCTAGACAG
Organism: Matsumurasca onukii; assembly: GCA_018831715.1. NCBI lineage: Eukaryota > Metazoa > Arthropoda > Insecta > Hemiptera > Cicadellidae > Matsumurasca > Matsumurasca onukii. Next base: position 40,853,793 of record CM032059.1, on the reverse strand, counting down.
CTGCTCTGCGGAACCCCTCGCTGTTTCGCAAGCGGCTCAGATGTCTCACTTCCCAGCTTGGTGACCTGGAGCCTGTCTTCAAGATAGAACCTAACCCATCTGATAATGTCATCTTTAATCCATAATAATGTATTTTCGCAAGAAGCATATTATGATCCATCGAGTCAAAAGCTTTTGAGAAGTCGAGCATCACAAGTGAGCTGTATCTACCCTCGTTCCTTGTGTCTATCATGTCGCTGAATAAATTTGTCAGAGCAGTGCCATGTGCTGTGGTTTTTTCTGAACCCAGACTGTAGTTTGGGAAGCAACTTGCGAACGTTCATATGCTCAGTTATATGTTTGATAGCTATCTTCTCTAGGATCTTAGATATAGCTGGAAGTAAAGAGATAGGCCTTAGATGCTCAATTGCGCTTGGAGAGTTGATGTTTGGCAAATGATAAACAATACTTTTCTTCCAAGTGTGTGGAAAGTTTCCTGAAGTCAATGATTTAAGTATCAAATATGTAATTAATTCAATGGCAAAAGGGCTTGCACTTTTGATCATGCCAATTGATACTTCATCACACCTAACTGCTTTCGACTTGATACTATTCATCACTGATTTAACAGCTTTACACACCTAACGTCAAACTGAAAGGACAAATTTGAACTTACATACTTTTCATAAATGTGTACACCATATGACCATACACGGCTTTATCTGGACATACATTGTTGAAACTTAGCTACCTAGTACGTCATCGTCCGTAGAATCAGTTGCATTTAAACTGAGCGAGGCTAAAACAACAGAAGCCTTCTCTTCCATTCGGCAAATCACTTTCATCATAATTAGCACAAATCGGATGACTCTAAAAAAACAACTTAAAAAGAACAAACTTTATTTAAAACCTTTCGTAAATAGACGAATGATATTCAAGTTACTTTCAGATAAAATCTGATGAACCATTCAATACCCCCTGACATAAAATTCCCCCAAAAATACTTACACAGGACGTATAGTTTGCTGTAAAAAGCAAATGAGAGGTATAAAGAGGGGTAACGGGTTTTGAAGTAGAATGAGGATGTAAAACAAACAGACACGCTTTGAAGCAACTGATTGGGCTGAGTTGGCTGGAGCCGGAGTGAACAGTGAAAATAAACAAACAGGGGTAATCCTGTTAACGGACGGGACAGGGCGAGCACGTGCTCAGTTCACCTTCACATACGATACAATACTGCCATTGGAAGTTATACAACCTCAAGCCAATATCATAGAAGACCAACTCTAATAGGAATCTTCTTCACTGAGCTTAGCCTGCACTCTGCCGGCATCAACCGCTAAATCACTATTTGAGATGCTGACCACTCTCATGAGGGTATTTAAGGCCGACTCTTCCTTAGAATGGGTCATTAATTAATAGCCCAATGACCAATGGAAATACAAGGACCAACGGCTTAACGTGACTTCCGAACCACGCAGTTGATGGTCTGATATGTTCAAACGATAGTGGGAGTTGATGGCTGGATAAGGCTGGCTGTTCTGGTCTGGATATGTACTGTCATTCGCCTAACTCAGAACTGTTGTACACGTTTTAACCGACTTCAGAGAAACGAAGAGGTTATACAAGTTGACCTTTTTATTTGTCATTGGCGATTTTTATTTGTTATGTCTGTTCACGGATAACTTTTGAACGCGGCCATCGTTTACACCTAGTTTAAGTTGATTGATAGATCTGAACACCATAGAAGTCCCATTTAAATATCTTTTGGATCGAACTAATAAAATAGTAAAAAACCTCAAAATAATCTCAAAAACCCTTGTACTTGTTGCTTATATTGCGTAATAAAAACAATATTTTGGACAAAAAAAGACTTCAGTAGCACTACGGTATTTTAATGTATAATCAAACTACACTGCAAGTAGCCTGCATATTTGAGACTTAGTAGTTATATTGCCATTAAAGCTGATAAATACTGTTTTTATAACTAAAACAACCACGTTATACTCGAACTTGCATAAAGTAGTATCATTTTTGTCCATATATTTGATATGATGTGTGTAACGCAGCTGTTATTCAAAAAGATAATGTTATTTACAGCGGAGTACAAGACAGCGCAGCTGTGCGCGGCGCCGGCAGACCACACAGATACAGACGTGTACTGCGGGTATTGCGTGCACAAAACCGCACGGCGCCTTCCTGCACACAGTCCGTTTTGCAGGCCATTAGTAGAGTAGAGTAGAGTAAAGGCTACCATCTTGTTGGAAATTTAATTTTACTTCAAAATAAGGCTATTGAAGTCTTTTTTAGGTTAAAAATAGTGTTTTTACCACGCAGTATACGCAACAAGTACATGGGTTTTTGAGATTTTTACTTTTTTTTATATATAAATTAATATTTGTCCGATCAAAGAGATATTTAAATGGGACCACTATGGAGTTGAGATCTATCAATCAACGCAAGTTGGGTGTAAAATGATGGCCGCGTTCAAAAGTTATTCGTGAACAGACATAAACAACAAAAAACCGGCGCGAGTCAACTGGTATAACCTCCTCGTTTCTTCGAATTCGGTTAACAATAGTTTAAATTCCATTTACCAGTATGGAAATAATAGCTTTGAACTAAAAGCCTGACTTATTGTAAAGCAACCACTACCATTACAGTCTGTGATACCAAAAAACTCAGACCCTCATTCTATCCTCGTCTGTTATATGTACAGTAAAACACTAAAAACAGTTGGCGCCCGAAATGATCCAACATTTCTGATGGTATTATTTGTCCAGTTATCAACTACTATATTACCAAGTTTTATATTAAAAAAAGAAAACTGCTCATAGAGATCTGTTTGCATTTCGTTTTTCAATAATCTGAGGAACAAAGTTATTGAAATGAAATAAGTCTTTATTTTATGTGGCGAAATTAGGACTGTACAGTACTTAACCACCAAAGTTATTGCGGAGCATCACAAGATAACCTTTAATGTTAACAATTTGTTCAAAAGAATATATGTCCCTGTTATCTCATGAATTGAGATTGCTGCTCATACTGTAACTCTTGGAGAATGGAGCACTTTTTCATGAAGAACGGTAGCCCAAAACGCACATTTTGTTAATCAACAGCCCCGTCTGGATGAAAATGTGCTCCAACATTGTTCAACAGAATGCCTTGATTTCCAGTCAATTCAGTGAATATCAATCTCATTGTTGATTATTAGCGGTTAGGTCTTATAACACTGCTATTTTATACGGATACAAATTCAAATTCACCCTTAAAATTACCAGCAAGGAACGTCTAAAAATCCCAAGGTCTGCTGCTGCTTTTTCCGTTGACTTTCCGGACTTCTCTGCATAGCTGCTCTGGCAACTTCAAATGTCTTCGGTGATGCAGTACAGGCCGTGCACGCTTTCTCTCAAGTACTAATAAACCACCTTTACATTTTTCGGAGATTCTGATCTTGTTTAAAATAATCACAAAACCGTCTGAGCGTAAGCACCACATTATTTTCATTGAAAATAACACCGTTTTTACTACACATGTTTTTAGCTACTTTTGAGGTATTGATCTTAGAAAAATTAGCATGGCCACCATTTTGAAACCATAACCATTTTCAAAAAACCCTAGGAACCTTCCTCCATTTGACAAAAGCTTTTGATTGCGTTGAACATTCAAAACCTTTAAACGTTCTAAACAACTATGGAGTAAGAGGGTGACCACTTTCTTGGGTAACATCTTACTTGAACAACCGATATCAACAAGTTGAAATAGAGAACTCTCTTTCGAGCCCAATTAAAGTTAAATGTAGAGTTCCACAAGGGTCAGCTTTAGGTCCTGTATTATTTATACTATGTGTTAATCAACTGCATTCATTAAATAACTTGCAAACTATTGTTCAATATGCTGATGATACACCATTAATTCAATTAGCATCAACAATCCTGTTGTTAGAAGAAACCACAAACACATCCGCAAACATGAATTTTGTGTTCAGTATTTTGAATCACTAAATTTGAAAACGAGTTTCCAAAAACAAATTTTATTATGTTTGATATTGGTTGATCAAACACTAAAAATTCACCATTAGTTATATTGAAAAATGACATTATAGAAGAAGCTGATAGTGTTAAATGTTTAGGATTGAATTTGGACAGTCATTTAACATGGAAATCACAAATATTAAGAGTTTTTATCTTGCAAAAGTCTGCGATAAGAATAGTTTATCATTTAGGTTACAGAGATTCTTTCCTCCAGTAGGCCTTTGAAACTCTTAGAATTTTGACCCTACCATCTCTGTACATTTATGAAACAATAGTTCATTGTCTTTATAAATAGTCTAAATTGTCTTTCTAAATTCTTCATATAGTCCAAGGTAGAGAAATTCATTTCCATGAGACAAGATTCGCAAACTCCTTCCGGATAAACCATCACAGATTTAAATTATATTCCCTGCTACCTTCACAGGCGGGTGCCATGCTAACTTAAAATTGAAGTACAAAATTACGAAAATTTCAACATTTTAAAACTAAGTTAAAAAATTTCTTCTCTAAACATTTTTATAGCGTAGAGGAATTTATTGATGTTTCCTGAAAAAATTAGGATATTTGATTTATTTATAACTACAGTTTTGTTACTGGTGGCTCCTTATTAATAGTTCAACATTTTGTATATTTCAAATCAAATACAGTATATTTATATTGTTTATTTCCAACGTGTAGATTTTTCAATTTCCTATGTACCCGAAACAATGTTTTCTCGTAAAGGTTTGATAAATAAATAAAATAGAAAATATACATAAATAATAATAAAGTAAAATAATTGAAATGTATTTTTAAATATTGATTTTAACTACACTAACAAGTGTGCAAAGTTTTAAGTTTATAACTGAATCTACCTTGGAGATGAAACTTATTTGGTGTAAAACACAGACATTCAGATAGACGAAAAACTAGGCGAGATAGGACTATGTCGCAAGGGAATGTTTTTGTTTATTTTGAAACGATACATCGACCGTAACGTTTTGATAATCTAATTACTGGTCACCCTGGATAACAGCTGAACTGTTGTCTATTAAATACACAGTGATATTTTACCATGATTGACAAAACGCAATGTCTGCCCAGTGCTCTGAATGTCAAAGAAAATAAATACTGACTAAATAATTAAATTAAAATTAAGATCGTATTGGAGTGTTGCCGTTTTCACTTGTACATTGATATTTGCCTTGATATTTACCTTGATATCAGGTACAAATTTACGTTCCTTGTGGTGTAGAATATTAATTTACCTTTTCTCTGTGCTTAATGTCTCTTTTTCTCAAGCGAATTTTCTTTCAATGCTGCGCTCAAAGCCTTGCCTCGGCATTCAGCCTCAGTTTTCGTGAGATTTATTACCATTATACGTTACGAGATTCGGCCTTCGGCCTCTGAGTCACAGTCTATTTTACTGTTACTTTTAAAACATTTCAAATCTTACTCAAATTTAAAACATTTCAACGAATTTCAAATTTTATTAGAATTGGACGACTCGGCTACAACGAAAATCCGTCCTAAGGCCATTATTTTGAAACTGCTTAACAGATTTCCATATTACTTTGGATTAATAATAGTAATTAATTGACCGGGACTCGTGGCGTGGTCTTGTAATACAGATTCATGGAGGTCGGGTTTTGAGGATGATATAGGTCTAAAGCGGTTCAGATAGTCTCAGTGATCATCTGATGATACCCGCATCAACTCCCACCATCGTTTAGTTATATCAGACCATCACCTGCGTGGTTCGGAAGTCACGTTAAGCCGTTGGTCCTTGTATTTCCATTGGTCATTGGGCTATTAATTAATGACCCATTCTAATGACCACATATTGCCTTAAAATACCCTCATGAAAATGGTAGGGATCTCAAATAGTGATTTAGTGGTTTTAGTATATTTCATCACTAGGTGACGCCAGCTCATGCAAGTTTACGTCCGAGGCCCAGTCTATCTCAGGTTAAATGAGCGAGAAGTAGTGAACTTTAATATGATGAACTTGTACATTGATGCAAAAACTTATTCAAATGTACCAAAATCGGATGAAATGAACTGTTTGAGACAATTAAACTAGCATGCTGGGACAATTCCCCTCAAAAGGAACTTCTGACATTTCGATTTTACTGGCAATTAACTGGACCGAAATATTAAACAAAGGAACGTTTGTACTACGTGTATGAAATTCATTTAAAAATGCGACCTCTAGAAAGCTTACACATAAATACAGTTTTGAAAGATTGCTTAAACGTGTTCTGGGGTTAAGATCGAAGCTCATTTCATTGTCATTTCATTTTATCGGATCCGTGGCGGATTGGTAACGCACACGACTCCGGAGCTCATCACTCCGGTGGCGCGGGTTCGATCCCCGCAGTCACCACATACATTTGTAATGTGACTAATACGGTAACGCTAGGTAAAGGTCGAGGTTGAGTTGTAGAGAGGACTTTGTAGTCCTAACTTCGCCTCGTTAAACAAAACTTGGACAAACTTTAAGACTTTCAAGACAAACTTTACCTTTTTTTTTATTGTCCCAAGTCTGGGTCTTGCCATGCTGACGGTATGAATATATCATCATTCCAAAGGAATTTCGCCAATACCACTTGGAAGTAATGCAACACGTTGGGAAATGCTAGGAATGAATAAATAAACTCCTGTTAAGTGTAGTTATGGAACGGATATCTATTGATGGTAGGCACACATACACTTACACTAATGATATCGTAGGGCCTAATGTGAAACACAATACATATATACACTATGTACACTGTATAATATACACTTAAACTGCTATCGCAACTTCAAATCCCTGTAAAGTACTTTAAGTTGGAAATATTTCACGCAAACAAAGTATTAACGCAGTATAAAATCTATTTTATACACACTATGATCTAAATCGAATGATTTTCAATTTGAAAGTTTATACAATTAAATACAAGGAAGTGTTTACAATACAACGATATAGTACACCTGTCAGGAAATAACAACGAAAATAAGATCCCACTGTAGTTTAGTATGAAGAACCACGAAGAATTTTATAGTTCCACAGTGCAAATATTTTGAAAATATTCCTTAGAAGCCGTAGCCAGCCATCACTGGCTTTGGAAGTTGAAAGGCTTCTTGGTTGCGTTATTTATTTAATTTTGTATTCATACTGTTTATTTGATTTAACAAGGATGTAACGCCTGTCTGGAAACTGACTTGATGGTGACTATTGCTTCTAGGAAACCCTGCCTGAACTTAATTCTGGACTAACAATGATGTTTAATCAGGCTTGGTAACTTAGATAATGCAACATTTTGTCAAGAAAGTTCGGAAAATGCCTAACAAACGCTCGTGCGTATAAAAACTTGTTTAAGTATAGTTAACTATGAATAAAACAAGATAATTTTACATTAATGTAAAAGATACTGTGTTAAACATAAAACTAATTAGATAAATGCGAACTTTACGTTCAATTTTAAAATAACGCAAATATAACTGAAAGAAATATGCAGATGAAGCTTTTGTATAGAATTTTGTAAGCACATAGAGAGGTCAGCTGGCAGCCTTGAACGGTCACTTGGGCTTTACAGATTGTGTTAGTGTGTAGGCTGGAAATAGAGGCGTGGAGAAAACGGTTTCATAATTTCATAAGTATGTGACTGTTAAATGACTCCCGAATACCTAGCTCAATCTGTAATGAATCGAAAGACGAAGATCTAGAATACTTTCAGTTGCCTGCATGCTTTGTATTTGTGGTGGTAGCCAGATTCCAGCAGATAGCTGGCCGGTTTGGTTTCTAGCACGGAGGTAAAGGGGAGGCTTAGCGAAAGGTGGTGGTGGTTGGTGCCAGCACGGTTGGTCTATAGGAGGTGGTTATCCACCATAAGGTGGTCGCCAGGCCCTAGCAGATAGCTGGCCGGGTTGGCTCCAGCAGGGAGGTAAAGAGGCAGCTGAGCGAGTGGTGGTGGTAGTTACAAGCACAAGGGGTCTAGAAGAGGTGGTTGGCCGCCTTAAGGTGGTCGCCAGACCCTAGCAGATAGCTAGCCGGGTTGGCTCCTAGCAGGGAGGTAAAGAGGCAGCTGAGCGTATGGTGGTGGTGGTAGTTGCCAGCACAAGGGGTCTAGAAGAGGTGGTTGGCCGCCTTAAGGTGGTCGCCAGACCCTAGCAGATAGCTAGCCGGGTTGGCTCCAGCAGGGAGGTAAAGAGGCAGCTGAGCGTATGGTGGTGGTGGTGGTTGTTGCCAGCACAAGGGGTCTAGAAGAGGTGGTTGGCCGCAAGGTGGTCGCCAGACCCTAGCAGATAGCTAGCCGGGTTGGCTCCTAGCAGGGAGGTAAAGAGGCAGCTGAGCGTATGGTGGAGGTGGTGGTGGTTGTTGCCAGCACAAGGGGTCTAGAAGAGGTGGTTGGCCGCCTTAAGGTGGTCGCCAGACCCTAGCAGATAGCTAGCCGGGTTGGCTCCTAGCAGGGAGGTAAAGAGGCAGCTGAGCGTATGGTGGTGGTGGTAGTTGCCAGCACAAGGGGTCTAGAAGAGGTGGTTGGCCGCCTTAAGGTGGTCGCCAGACCCTAGCAGATAGCTAGCCGGGTTGGCTCCTAGCAGGGAGGTAAAGAGGCAGCTGAGCGTATGGTGGGGGTGGTGGTGGTTGTTGCCAGCACAAGGGGTCTAGAAGAGGTGGTTAGCCGCCTTAAGGTGGTCGCCAGGCCCTAGCAGATAGCTGGCCGGGTTGGCTCCTAGTAAGGAGGTGAAGGGGGAGCTGAGATGGTGGTGGTGGTTGATCTGATGTTGTTGTGAACTGAGGGCCTTGTGAGCTTGCTGCAGGAGGGAGCTAGTGTTGTTCACTGAACACGGAGGCTGGTGTTGTTGTTGATGATGCGTCTGATGTGTCAGTGGCCATTTTGTCGATGAAAGCACGTTGGCAGTATCTACGTCAGACATTTTGACTGTAACAGAATAAGTATGTTGTTAGTAAACATCGCAGTTTTCAGCTTTACATATTAGATGAATGTATATTGCACTTTAAAATTGTGTCGATTAAGTTAAACATTCACACAACTGGGAAAACGCTCCTAGTACCTATACAATAATTAAAAATGGTTTTACTATGTAGTTTCTAGATTTGATTTAATATATAGTACGACTATTACATAAAATCGCCTTTGAAATGATAAAAGTTAAAACTGCTGCATATCATTTTATAAAACAAATTTTCATCAAATCAGTGTGTCATTTAGAGGTTTTCCAGCTTAAATTAGTTCAATAGATTTAACACAAAAACTTCAGAGGGTATATAACTTATTTTATGAGAACTAAAACTTGGAACAATTTTCAGAACTCTTTTTTACACAGTAATACATAAATTTGTTCTATCGTCAATACATTTTTTGTGATATTAGCTACTTAGTTTTTTAGGATTAAGAAATCGTGTATTAAGTTATCTATGTGATACCACCAATCTCGCTAAAACACGGTTCAGCCATATTACAAGCAGAGATAGCAAAAATAAATAAAAGTTAAACATTGGAATTGTTTGTCTGAAACAAGCAGAGCAGACGGAGAGAGTTGAAGGGAGAAATATTGTATCTGTTCGGTTAAAGATTGATACAGGTTATAGTTTCCCGCGGGGAGGGAGACAAAGTGGCTCAGTTCGGTCCGGTTCTTCCCTGTCCCATATTTCATTGACGGCAGGAATGCCGGAACGGACGGCTCTCTCGATCATTTTTGCCGGCTATCTGTTGCTCGCCCCTTTCCGCCGGTTGACGTTTAATCTAGAAAATTGCTGGCGTATAGTCGTTCGTTTCCATTAGCGTCAGCCGCTCGCACACGCGCACTCGGCGCCGGTGCTGCACTCTATGCACGCTGTAATTAACTTTTAAACGCATTAGGATAAGTGCAGGGCCGTGTGTGAGATTTGTGACATTGCCAGTGGTCGACGATCACACTCGCTACTCAGACTATTGGTTTGGTGCACATCCAACACGAATTGAAATTGTGCAGAAGCCCAGCCCAAGTCAGCAGGCTACTTTGTCATTTAATTATTACTTTTTATGTTCCTACAACATCATATTAGCAGGAGTCAACTCTATACTTACAAGATTTTTTTGAAATTGTGAAAGAATCACTTTGATGTCATCAGAGTCTGGCGATGTTTCGATAAAAGCTTTGAAACTTCATATGCAGGCAGTATTTCTCAATAGACATTAATGTAATCAGTCTTGAGAATCACTAAGATCTAAGGCTTCCGGTTTACACCGCGTCACAGTTGAAATATAATTACTGCTAAACGTTTCGACCTCAGTGGCTTGATGTTTAGCAGTAATTATATTTCAAGCTACTGAGAATGACTCTCCACGGCGTGGTCGAAATGTTATTTACTGTATGTATTTACTTACTTACTTACTTACCAACGAAATGAAAACAACACTTTGGAAATGTACAGGAGAAGGTCTGTCAAACTCTGGAGTTTCCATTCTGACCCTGCCCCAGGCCAGGGTTTAAAAACGGTAGGTTTTGAGCTGATTTTAGACTCTGGAGTTTATAGTTAAGTCCGAGACTTCGTAGATCCGTGGCTGCGAAACCCGATTTTGTCCTTCATAAACTCCAGGATCTTTTAGCCCCTCGCTCCGAAACCCAAATCGTAAACTCCAGAGTTTGGGCGAGGCCGTAAATCCCGGAGTCTAACGAAACTCTGGAGTCTAACAAACCCCTGGCTGCGAAACCCGATTTTCTAAGTTCTAGACTGAAACCTGTTTAAACTCCGGAGTTTACGTAGTACAGTATGGGCTTTGTACTGCACAATAACGAAAATAACGATGTAGTCTGATGTAGTCAATGTTCAAATAAATAAAGGGTAAATGTTTTCGAGCGGCTAGCGTCAAATTTGTGCACGGGCCTGTAAATGGCTTCACAAGGGTTTCAATTGAAAATAAATTTAAACTGCTCCCATGCAATGTCTTTCTATTTCATAACCATTTTAATTTCTATAAATTTCGTTGCTGGATTTGTTGAAAGTTGATAATTTTATACACCTGGTTTATTAATAAAATATTTTTTGGTTAACTGTTATAATTATTTGTTTCTATTCAGTTGCAAAGGGCACAGCCAAAACATACTGGTATTTTTTGAAGCATTTTAAAAGATTTTGTAAATTACCTTCAAGTCGAATTAGTTTTAATATATGTATCATAACTTACTATGTGAAAGAGAATCACAACCCCATGGATACTTTAATGTATAACAGTATTGGAAAAAACATAGTACCCTTTTTAAATATTGATTTTATTGTGCGACCAGTTTCGGACCATGTCCCTTTTCTTAGCAGCCTTACAATGTAAAAAATATAATTCAGTAGTTATCCACTTTTTAAATAGAGTTATCACAGCTTTGAACTTACTGTATTTTTAAGTTTTAAATACAAATTTGTTAAACAAAGAATTTGGAAAATTGGCTTTCAAACCATTCTAAAGAATACGTATATTCAATCGTAGTTTAAATGTTTTAAACTTACAGTAACCCTATTTATAACGGTGGTGCTTTTGGACTGTTACCCTCACCATCGTTACTTTTTCCGCTCATACTGCGCGACCTGAATGCTAATTAACTGAATTACGTAGAATGAAATTTTAACGTACAAAATTATGTATTGCTTGCTAAGGTTTCAGATTTTAACATTTAAATTAAGATTTGAAATTTACTCAAATTATTTGTAATACAACATTACTAATATTACGGCTCTAGCTATTTTTGACAAAAATTAAGCCTATATTTAAGCCAAGTGCTAGACTTGACTCCAAGTAAGCTTATGAGCTATTTTTTTAAATGTGTTTGGGTTCATTCCGAATGTAATTTATGTAGAATGTTTAAAACGGAACTGACCAGCTCCATTGACGGGCTTGATGTCCTGGCCGACGGGTGAGTTGGGGGTGGAGGGCTTGAGATCCTTGATCTTGACTTCAGTCTTAACTCCTGTAGGGGAGGCTCCGTCACTCTGGCCTCCTTGACTCTGTGAGTTCGCCTTCTGCTGAGCCAGCCGCTCCTGCTTCCTGAACTTGGCTCTTCTGTTCTGGAACCACACCTGGAATCCGACACATTCAATGTGTTAAACAATGTTTCAGGCACAGCGATATCATCACTAAATCACTATTTTAGATGCCGACCACTCTCATGAGGGTATTTTAAGGCAAATATATGGTGAGGAATGAGTGTAATGAGTGGTAGTAATGAGTTATGAGGTGTAGTCTTGTTACAAACTAAGGCCGACTCTTCCTTTGAATGGGTCATTGATTAATAGCCCAATGAACAATGGAAATACAAGGACCAACGGCTTAACAAGACTTCCGAACCACGCAGGTGATGGTCTGATAGGTCTAAATGATGGTGGGAGTTGATGCGGGTATCATCCTGTAATAGACCCATTCCATGTTGGTATTTCCTATAAATCATGAAACTATCATAATAATATCATGATACTATCAATTGTTGGATATAAAAATGCTTCTGCCCTTCCTGTTGCTATACTTGGACTCTGATTGACAACATGAGGAAAAGCTACAGGATGGCTTAAGCTTGGAAAATTTGCCAATTTTAGAATTGATTCCAGCTTAATGCCCAAAATGTAATCGCAAAAGGCCTAGTCTAGTCTGGATCTAAAGTCTGACCTAGATTATTTTCCAGTCGCAGTAAACTGGCATTTATTTTTAAACCAACATTGAACAGTTACTCAGAATATATCATACACTCTCTGGCTACAGGCAACAAAAGTTCAAAATATTATATACACGTTATTATCTACAAACATATGTTTAAAAGATCCACACATTAGCCCAACTTTTGGAATAATGGAATCATATAAAAGGTTCAATGATAATTATTTACCTAATAAATATATTTCAGTTGATTCCTAATATAAATATATGTAAATTTAAATATAAATTTAATAAATATATGTACCAAAACCAAGTTTCTTCTAATTTGAAACGTGTATTGTAAAACCACCAGGTCAAGTGCACTTCGGATTCACTACGCTGAGCTGGAATTGCAGATATCACACAGATTATACTCGTAAATCCGCAATACAACAATCAACACTCAGCTGGCATTTAAATAGTAATCTGTGTCTTGTTTATAATAACATATGCGCGGCCGGAATAGGTTTATTGAGCAGGTGACAAAAGGGAGCTGCACAATCTTGCTCAAAGAGGCAATTTAAGGAAAAGTAAGATTGTTAAAAAACTTTGACTATCTGACAGAAATAAAATGTTCAGCTTTTGCAAAGTTCAGACTTTTGCATAGTTTCAGCATACTCGTACAATAGCGAACATTGTTGTACTGTATACAATATTTGCACACACGTTCCAGGCCGACTGTGGTTCTGTTTTGAAACCGACCCTTTTGAGTTTGGAAATAAAGGGTGTATATAAATATGAGTTCATCAGTTTAAAGCTATTAACACGAAACTGATGTTACAGTTTTTTTCACTTCAGGAGGTGACTACTGCCTAAGGGAAGTACTATCCTAAAAAGGCCAAAGAAGTCCGATACATTTATGAAAATTGATCTAATGATATCATCAATTTTCAAAATGTTATACTTCAAAAAAAAACTTAGGTTATGTTAAGCTTAACGACTTTCAAGATGTGCCTTGTACTTAGTTTAATAAATACAAGTTATAATTATTGTATGAAGCAAAAATAACGAACATGTCGACACGAACATTTAAAAATACTAAAAGTAAGTGAACTTGCCGAACCAATTGTTAAAACCAATAATGCATTATATGTTACAGAACCGCTTGTCAAAGGGTTCACACGATTTTTGAATAATTAATGGCGATATTTTTCACCGGTAATGATTTCACCGATTTGTTGTTACGAGAGGATTTATTTATTCATCTCTTTATTCAGCCCGTCAACGGACAGCAAGTGATCTGAATGTTGACTTTGCACTTTTTTCCAATCAATCGCATTTGTTTTGCTACAAACACTCTTAACGGGTAATTTAGAATTTGATCCAATCATCATATAATATTTCACTTCAGCTGTGAAAGTTTATCCTCGCTTTGAACTGCAGAAACATTCTCGGTAAAAACTTCAAGGACAATGTGACCGTAATAATGGCTTAGTTTCTCTTGAAAAGATAAACTACAATTTTTGTTTTAAAAATGATAAATGTTTTTAAAGTGTGAAACCTAACAAACAAATGAAATAACACTAATACTCTAAAAAAACTGTATGTTTGAATGGGATTTAGATGTAAGAATGAAAGGAAAACTTTAGATACACAAAGATTGACGATTGCGATATATTTATTGTAAATGTCTGTAAGCAATAAAATATTTATTTATTTATTTACTCTAAACACTGGCCGAGAAAGTTAAATAGAGTATTTATACTCCAGGTTGCGCAGTATAAATACTCTAGAGAATATAACTCTTTAGAGTGAATTGGAAGCCAATTAGCCAAATTGTATGATTTATTTCGATAAATATACCCTTTAAAGCACGTGAAAATACTTTTATGAAAATATATCACAGAGTAGGGAGTAGTAAAGCTCAAATACACTATTTAAAAGTTTCATTTAAAAACCCCATTACTCCATTCCATTGTAGATATAACTATTATTTAACCGAAGGGTTGAAGATTGACTAAATTTATAACAGATACCTCGTCAATCAATCTTTTATGATGATATTCATTTATCGGTTTCTGCGCTAAAGTGCCATGACATTGTCGGAAAATTCACACTTACACTTATAACACGAAAGTAGTTAAGCTTCATTTCCTCAGGTTAGAGTACACTTGGTATTGGTATGCTCGTATCTATAAGATACAGTTTTAACATTTTAACGAATATACTACTGTATGTTCTTAACAGGTATATTTAAAGAGTGATTAATTAAACTCCGAGTTTAGGTTTTGCAGGTTGGTAGAATGTAAACACGGTATATATACCGCACAGTGATGCACGCCCTGATAAATAATGCCCAACATCCATTTTGTACGAGACTATTTATTTATGTAAAACAGCCCGACTGCCAGGCGCGCCAATTACTGTAACTACTGCGGCCCAGTGACAACTAATCGCTATTTTTGATTTGTCCACAATTCCGTTGGTCACACTGCTTCCACAACACATTCACATGTAACTCCATGTTTTATACTCAGGCGCCTCTGATGGTTTATTAACAGTTACCCTCGCGCGTCCCTAATGTTTATGGCCAATCGGTTGTGTTAGGTTTGTATTTTTCAGTGTTACGAAAGAAAAAAAATCGTGGAATTTTATTTGGCGGTTCTGTGGATATATTCTTTACAAATATCGTTTTCAGTTCTTTATCACTTTAGATGTACTGGGATCCTTATACACTTCGGCTTGATACCTAAGCATGTGTGAAAAGACCCATATACTATGTTAACCAGTACGATATAATTAATTAATATTTTGTTTGACATTGTAACAATTTATGGTTTCAATTTGATATTAGAAAGATCTGGAAAAAAATTTATACCGACAAATCTTTGCAAAATTACTATCTAAATTCACTTTCTGTAATATTTTGTATACGTATTATTCAATAAGTGGAAATAAATTGTTCAATTAGTCTAATTTATTTTTAGTTACTTTATTAGTCTAATATTTTTTTAAATGTGTCAATAACATTGTTTTTGACCTATTCAAATATTAGTTGCAGTAGACGGATTGTCGTAGATTAACAATATTAACTTATACATACGAAATATATTTAAATATTTTATTACACGTGTATAATCTAAACACTGTAAGAGTCTATAATAGATAGGTGATCTTTTCAAAATAATGTAAATAGCTAATGAATGTAAAGTTTGTCTTGTGTGACGAGGTGAAGTTAGGACTACTAAGTCTTCCCTACCACTCAACCTCGACATTTATCTAACGTTATCGAAAAATCACTTGACAAATTGTTAGTAATGAATGCTGGGATCGAACCTGTGCTACCCGAGTGATGAGCTCTTGAGTCGCGCGTGTTACCGACATGCCACGGTACCAACACACAGCTTGTTTAGTAAAATGAAAAAACCTGTCGAACACATTTAAATACATTCCGAATAGTTCTCCAAACACTGATAAATTGCAAAACAATTTCATACATTTTGTAAGCCCTCAATAAAACGTTGTTTACGAATAACACACTCCGTGAATGCAGTGTTGTTTAATGTATGTTGTCGAATATTTAGCCCAGCATAGTTTTAATTCGACCGGAAGAGTTGACAGAATCAGCTGAACAATGTGTGCAAAACTATCAGAATTCTTTGCACAATGGAGCACATGTTCATTAACACTCCGTATTTGCATTGTTTTGTCCATTTTTGTTTGTATTATCTCTAATTATTTTTCACCATTGCACGCCAACACTGTTTGGACTCGATGAAGTTGAACTCTTTGTAAACACCATTAAAGAGTAATTATATGTGAAATAAAGTCAAACAATGTTGTGTATTTCATTGTTAACGTCCCTAATATTTAATGATCGTAAATTTAATCAACTTGGTTAATTCCACATTTATATGTTTTCTGAACATCGTTTTCTTTTTTATGGCAGTAGAGTTTTAATTTGTAGATAAAGAAGAAGAATGCATTATATTTTTATTTCAATCCTTGGATAATACAAATTACAATGAAATAAAATTACCGACAATGGTAATAGTGAAATATATTACATAAGAAGGTATAAACAAAGAATAATAATTAAATAGCTCAAGAGGTAAGTACTTCGAAAATACACAGACAAAAATCAAGCACCTCAATTATTAATTTGTTAAAAGAATTTCAGCACTGTTTGCATTTTATGTTAGGATCTCCAATATTGTAATCAACTTTTGAGGCCAACCGATTCCTGAGTATTTCTATATAGTAAGTTTAAGAAAGCTCACGTTGCGTGTCATGCAAAGGACTTTGTTGAAGTAACAACCATTTATCTGGGTGCGGAATATATACATTCATTAGACCTATTTATAGTTGAAATAAATTACCGTATAACTGGGACTCGTGGCTTGGTCCTGTAATCCAGCTTCATGGAGGTCAGGTTTTGAGGATGATATAGGTCTAAAGCGGCTCAGATAGTTTCAGTGATCATCTGACGATACCCGCATCAACTCCCACCATCGTTTAGACATATCAGACCATCACCTGCGTGGTTCGGAAGTCACGTTAAGCCGTTGGTCCTTGTATTTCCATTGGTCATTGGGCTATTAATTAATGACCCATTCTAAGAAAGAGTCGGCCTTAGTTTGTAACAAGACCTCATAACTCATTACTACCACTCATCACGCTCATTCTTCACCACATATTTGCCTTAAAATACCCTCATGAGAGTGGTCGGCATCTCAAATAGTGATTTAGTGATTTAATAGCGATTTAGCGATTACGAGTAATCGATGGTATATTCTTGGTTGGGATTTTGAATGTTGTGTTGAATGCATAGAACTATTTTATGACAATAATAAAAAGGGACTCACGTGGGTGAGTGTGTGTGTGTGTGTGTGTGTGTGAGTGTGGCGAAGACAAGGTTTGCTCTGAGTGTTTGTAGCCACAGAAGTGTTGATTCGTTAGTCCTTTGCACCTGTCACCACTTTACACAAACACGAGCACATTTCACTCCTCAGTCCTTTGCCTTTCAGTTAGTGCTTTGAGAAGAGGAGGATCTCAGGTTTAGTTGTGTAGCCTACATAACGTTGGAACTAGAAAGGGGTTCAAGCAAAACTCTTGACATTACCCTGCTTCTACATTTTGGATACTTGTCTATATTTCAGACAACAATGCGTTCTCGTAAGAGGGATGTGATATCCACTCTTACGATACCTGGAACAGGGAGAATTACTGAACTGGGTGACATAGAACGGTAGCTCATAAACGTTTGCCCTCACAGGCAGGATTAACTCATCAACAGGTTGCTAAATTCGATCAAAAGTGCCAAAGGGGCAGGTTAAACCTCAGCTGAATCAAATTTCGGTTGCAGATACTTTCAATAGTACAAACTAGTTTTCGGTACACCAAAAAAATAAAAGGTTTGTTTAAAAAACAGTTTTAAATGGGTTTTCCTAAGTTTTCTGTGCATAATCTGTAACTTAAGGTGACGACATTCATTTGAAAAGTACTGCGAACCGTGAAAATATGAAATTCGATTATGGAAACTCGTTGTAAAATCCCACTGCCTAACGTTATTAAAAACTTTCTGCCAAACTATTTGTTTTGAAACGCCTGAATTTATTTCATTCTAACATTCAGTTCAGTTAGTTTGCGGCTGACCGCGTTTAATGGGTTTTCAAACAACGTAAATGTTGGCAGGGTCATCTGTTCTAATAGTCTAAGTAGCAAGTAACGACAGAACTCGACACAGAGATGAGGATGAGGCGGGAGTTGAGCGCCAGATGCGCTGTAGGAAGGGCGTAGATTAATCGAGCGGAAATCAATGATTCACTTTGCACTTCCGGTTGAGTGAACGCCGCGACTCGTCCAATCACGTCAGGATGGCCAACTGTACACATCAGTCCTCCTTCTTTTCATCAAAAATATACCTATGGAAATACTGTGCACTTGATAAAGGAACTTAATTACGGAGTATAAAACTTTCAAACGTTGCATTTTTTTAACCCGATAGCTACGAGATCCTGTCAAATAAATAAGTTGTTCGATAAAACATCCTCGAAACCTTTCATGCTCGACCCCTCTCTTGGCCATGTTTACCAATAAATACGAGCAGTCTTGAGTGTATACTTTGTTCTTTATTGGTTTCAATTGGTAAATCTTTAAACATAAACATAAGAAAAACAAAATAAAATCATAAATGATGTTTAACGAGTCGATAAACAAACTACTTAACTGAACAAGATACGTGGTTGATACCGAGATCCAAATGTATTTGGATCACAATTGTATTTAGACGAACCTTTTCTGCTCTATGAAAAACAATTACTGTAGCAGTTTAAAATGTTGCACAGACCTTAGGCCTTTTTTCAAATAATGTTGACAAAAAATAATTACAAGACACTAACCAAGAATAACTGTTTGTAGTCCAGACTAGCTGACGTGATTTAGATATTGAATTGTTGTTATTGTATTTACCTAAATGTTTCTAAAAAAAGATCAGTGTTTTGCTGTTTGGTAAATTATACTTTTTCCCTGTCAGTCCGCCATTTTATAGGTTTAGTAGATAACCAGGAAGACACGCAGCTTAGCGCAGCTTTGGCATGCAAAACTAATTTCCTTTGCAATGTGTTACACTAAATCACTAATTTTAACTCTAGTTCACTTTGCTTACAACCTCGCTTCAGCCTTTGGTCTCATCTGTTTGTGCTCTATATCACGCGAGTTTAAAGATTTTCACTACGCTCACAGTCATGTTTCGGCCTCAGACTTAGAGGGTTTATACTGAAGCTCAGAGCCCACTTTAGTTCCCTACCATTTATTTTGTAGATTTTGTATGAACAGTATATTAAATATAGATGAAGACACACTGTGTAATAGACTTAACCCATAAATAAATTTTCACGCCACCATTTCAGCAGAGTTTGAGTTATAAGATTTTTAAAATTGCTTAAAACGTTACAGACAGACAAACGGAAATTTATCAACGTCAGTTTTGATCTTTACAAAGTTTAAGAAAACTTAATAACCAAAACCCTTAATGTACAGACACACGGAAACCAAATAAGTGTTATCGGTATTTGGCTACCTTGTGAGAGTTATAGTTACTTTCGCCGTGCCGGCGTTTTCAGAGCCCGCTTGTGCCATTTATTTTGAGGATTTAATATGTACTGAAATTGTAGCTAAAGACACACTACGTAATGGGCTACAACCTTAAACGACGATTCATTGCAAAAGGTTCAGCCGATTTTGAGTTATAAGCTTCAGTTATAAGTTTTTTAATAGCTTTAAAAATGTGTTCAGTGCCCCCTTTGGTCCCTCACCATTAATTTTATGGAAGTTGTATGGATGCAAAATATAGCTAAAGACACACTGTGCGATGGGCTAAACCCTTAAATTAGAATCACCGCCTTAGCTTTAGCCGATTTTGAGCTATAAGCGGTCCAGTATAGTGTGGCGGACGCTATAATGTGGCCCTCGAGACAATAGGCCGGCCGCTTCAATGAACCTGCGTGAATTCGGAGACCCAATTGACTGACAGATATATTGCCTTCGACGTTAGTTACGGTTGAATGCACGCGCCATAACCGTCGAAAGATCGAGACTTCAATCCTATTGGCTGAGAGCCTAGTCACGTGATATTCGAGGCCTTTGGAGATGCTTCCAGAATTTTCTACGGGGATATATAAACCCGCGCTTAGGAGCCAGCCCCCAGGAGTTCAGTTCAGTTTAGAGCAAGTCTGTGTAATAGGGGCCGCGTACACTTGTGAAAGTGTAAGTGCTGTGTGAACATACAGGGTCACATCCCTAGTGCGAGAACAGTGTCAGTGTAAATTCTCGGTGTTAGTGATCTTCATTGTGCCCGCTGCGAACGTCGGCTGTGAGTGATCTTTAAGGGTTCGTCACCCATCGTTGGATTCCGGCTGAAGAGTGCTACAAGGACACGTGAGTGAACGGGCTTCACGCCGGAGTGCAAAACTGACTGTGAAGTGCAAATAGTGTAATAAGAAACTGTACAAAGTGTAATAGTTTGTAGCCATTAAGTGAATAATTAATTGAGTTTAATATTAGTGTAATTCTAACTCGACTGTAAATAAATAGTGAGTAAACAAAGACTGACGCCTTATCATTCGTACCCGTGAAAAAAATTACAATAGCTTAAAAACGTTACAGGCAGACGGGCAGGAATTTTGGATGTCAGTTTCAATCTTTGCAACCCAAGAAAAAAAAACAAATAACCAAAACCAATGGATTCATTGCAATGTACAGTCAAAAGTTTTATTTTATTTGTATAGATTTGACAAAATACGACCATTCAAATGTTTACAGTTAATCCGATCAGAGATAGGAAGTACTGTAAGTCTATTACTAGTCGCCGCTTTGTGCACCGCCTGTGAGCTCACTTTGTTAACACTTGTCACAATCCACCCCTCTCCTCCCTCACAATGGATTGAAAAATGTTGTAAGAGTAAATTAAGCCGACTCATCTTGCTGCTACATTGTACGTGTGCGTGTGGGTGTGTATGTGTGTGTGTGTAGGGGGGTGGCAGTAAATGATGCGGGGCCGACATACCACCTGTGCCTTGTCGATTGTACCGTCCTCACTCTCTCTCTCTCTCTGTATTGTTGGTTAAACGTCTCTATTATTGCCGGATCAGACCCTCTCTCCCCCTCAAAGCCTGGTTATTCACTTTTATTATCGCCTGTAATATATGTTTACTGCCGTCCTTGTTATTAGTGCAGGTTGGACATTAATGTATGTCTCTCGATGTTTTTCATGTCCACTGACCGTTACGCAGTTTTAATACGCTAAATTGATAGCTAAGAATAATAAAATAACGCAATTAATAGTTAAATAAAGTACACTAAATCTGCACTGATGATATATTTTTAACTGAATAATTATTGCAGGAAATTTAAAACAATTGGCAATTTAATCCGTAAAATTTCGGACTCAACAAGAGAAAATCAATTATTCTGTATCCGACCCTATTGGACTTAGGTAATCCCAAACATTCTGGGTCCCATGTTGTTCATTTTATATGTGAACAATTTGCCTTATGACACTGGGGAACTCAGTTCAATACGCCGAGTTTAATGTTCACACCTCCAACATTGTAAAGAAATAGTTTCAACCCACTAACACTTGTTTTTTCGAACAACTCCTTGAAACTTTTAAAGCATGATCACGTTTCAATAATAACCAAATCCGTTCAATCTTAGCATGTATGCAATACAGTGTTTTATGCAATTAGCAGGTTATTGTTCCAGAGAAATGTATTTAGATCATCCGAATCTTAATGTTTATGGGGAAACTGTGCTAACGTAAGTCGGATATTTGACAGAAATTGCGTCCGAATCAGACAATCTTAATCTAAGTCTGCCGAAATTCCAAAATACTAAACATTCTTACTTTTCCATCAATTTACATTTACGAAACTATCATGTTCTGCCTCGATAAATGCTTGTACTGAAATTCATAATCATGGTACGCGGTCGGTAGACAACTATATCTATAGTAAGACTATTCATGATGTATGCAAGTTTTGACCACACTTTCATATATGTCGCAATGTTGTGCTGACAGCCTAGAACTGCTTCCTTGTTACCAAAACAATGTTGGCCAGATTGTTTTGATAGTCAAGGTTATGATGAGCAAGTAATAAAAGGTTATGGGCTTAGCTCGTCTGGGTTCATCAGGAGAATACGATGCTGCCCCTGGGAGGTAGGTCCTACTAGGTCTCATCTAAGTCTCTCAGTTTTATGTTCTATTAATTTTAACTTATTTCTTATTTGCTCAGCTCTTGCAGTTCTAGATGTCTCACATTTTATAATACTTTTATTTTAGCACTTTTTACAATAGTTAGACAGCTCTTAATATTTAATATTCCGAAATCTTGAAGTTACTAGTATGAACACATCTCAACATAGAGTCTAGTGACACCCACATATTGTCCGTCTATCTATTTGTTGCATGAGTCTTAATTTGGTTTGCGAGTGCACACCATCTGGCTACACCAGTTCCCGACCCATATAGCTCGTTACACAACTACAGAGTTGAATACCATAGACTGGAATTATTTCAAAAGTTACCATCACAAGCAGGGATACTATTGTTTCAAAACTGTGGATCCAAATCATTTTATAGTATAGAAGAGTTCTTAGAGCACTCGCTTACAACTTAAGTCTGGACAATTTTCATAGTTAATAATCAAATAAAATTAAGCAATAAGGCTAGTGGCTCATATATTTCATATATCTTCTTGATTGTTAATGTTCTAACAAACTTTATATTTTTCGGAAATAAAGATTATGATTTATACCTGTTTTGTTTAATGATAAATACTATGAACACTGCTACGGTACTCTTCTTTCCTTTAAACATGTTTTCAAACACGTAAACATGTTTATCAAATTTTGCGTGATCACGTTTCAACCGTTCAATCTTAGCAAGTGTTTCAACTCAAATCTCCGTACCCTAGTGGCAAGTAGCAATATGAGCAAACCACACTTTCATATATATACTAATTTGATATCATACAACTCCTACTACTGTTCTGCATCTCTTCTGATTATGGCAACATTGAACAGCTGTTCAATATGTCCACCCACATATTGTTATTGTTGCCACACAAAAAATGAATTTCACGCAAGATCCATGAGTTGCTTTGCTTGAAGCTGTGTTATTAAATTTTTTAAACCTAACCTAAAGCTGTTAACTCAAATGTGTATTCAGAAATCATACATAAGTTTGTTGCTTCAGTTTTAGAGGATGTGTTGGTTGCAAAGGGTGGTGCGACTTGTCGTACGTCGGAAGAAACAATGGCAATGCTTCATGGTCTTTTGATGAACGAATAATTACGAAAGGAATATGGCCACCACGATCCCCAGATCTGATCCCTCGTGATTATTTTTATGGCGTTATTTGAAAGGACAAGTTTACTGAAACAACCCGACGGCACTTAATGACTTAACTAACATCGAAAGAACCATAGAACATCTTCGATGATAAAACGGCACAGTTTCTAGTTTGTGTAAAAGAGTTAAATTGGGCCTCCAGCGATGGATGGGGACATTTTGAGCACTTATTTTTTATCAAACAATGTATTTTGATTAGTTTTAGCAAGCTGTATTGTGTATATCCATACAAATACTATGCTTGAATACGGTACAGATTGTTCTTTGAGTCTTTTGAATCACCCTGTATTATGTTCGTAAACAAAGGTGATTATTAAAGCCCATATAGTCAACCATATACTACACTGCCGTTTTATTTTATTTGCCATTTCAAAATTTAATTATAAGTTATACTATAATTTCACAGCAACGCTAGTAACAAGAATAATACCAATACTAAAAATGGTACAAGGCAAAGAACTTTGATTAAGAAACATTAGTAATTTGAAACCTTCCAAATAGACGATTATGGTAATTTATTATCGGGGATTTTAAAATTGGGGATATTATGTGAAAACCTCTTTTAGTCCAACTTTTAAAGCGGTTCGAATACTACTAACTATTTTCAAGATTGTTTAGCAAATGAACGTTTGAATAGTGGATGCAAGCCATTGACCATTTGCCATTTTGCTGGTCACTAGATAAAGTAGATCAGTTCATTCCACAATTGAGGGTTTGTTAGACGTCCGCTATTGACTGGGACTCGTGGCGTGGTCCTGTAATCCAGCTTCATGGAGGACAGGTTTTGAGGATGATATAGGTCTAAAGCGGCTCAGATAGTCTCAGTGATCATCTGATGATACCCGCATCAATTCCCACCATCGTTTAGACATATCAGACCATCACCTGCGTGGTTCGGAAGTCACTAAGCCGTTGATCCTTGTATTTCCATTCGTCATTGGGCTATCAATTAATGACCCATTCAAGGAAGATTCGGCCTTAGTTTGTAACAAGACTACACCTCATAACTCATTACTACCACTCATCACACTCCTCCTTCGCCATATATTTGCCTTAAAATACCCTCACGAGAGTGATCGGCATCTCAGATAGTGATTTAGTTAAGTTTAAATTGTAACAAGAAATCAGAGCCATTTAAAATGTTGCCTGTAGGGTTAACAGACGGAAATGGTTGCAGGGGTGGTAACGACGAGCCCAGTTTAATAGACATCTGTTTAATAATGAAGTGAACAGATGTACTGGCAGCAAGGTGACAATGGCAGTGACTGTCCACTGGTTTAGACATTGTGCAGATAAATAGCCGGGTAAATAGATGATAAACAGTCTGTAACTGGGGGAGAGCACCCCTCCCCCCACCTTCCTCACACTTGTTTGTAATGAATATTGAATTATATCCGAGCGGGTAGTTCGTCACGCGCCTAGGCCGCTGTGTGTTTTTGTACTTTGTCGATTGGGGAGGGACAAATAAATGTTCTTGGGCTTAGCTCCCCTCGCCTTAACACCCTGCGCTGCGGGCATGCTCGCCTTGCTGTGGTCCTCGTCCTCGGTCACGTGACTATTGATGTTGATTCAGTACGTCTCTTCAGTACGTTTGATATTTGAGCTATGTTATTATGCACATTGTTCTCAAATCAACCGGTTTGCAATGTTTTGGTTTACCAAAAATAGCAATCAAAAGTTCACAGAATTAAAAGTCATTATAAATTGTATTGTTTAAAACATTTACTTTTCAACTTGGTTACGGGAGATGTTATTCATAATTGCTGTATAGAATTGTGTACTTTTACACATTTTTACGACACAGAGAGAAGTGTGTTAGGCTATAAAATCTAGAAAACGATTGATTGGTTTTAGCCTATAACATTCTCGCATAGAATAAACTTATATAAAAAGATAAAATAAAAAAAATGTATATATATATATATAGTTGTATAAGAATAGTTATTGGAATCCCAATAAGGTCTCTCCAGTAGCGAACCTTCTCCTGGTGCCTCTTACACACATACTGGCCACTCTTATTATTCCAAATGACACTCTTGTTCTGGTCCAGTTTTTAATGTGTCCGTATTGTTGTGGTATTTTCTCGGCAAGTCGCTCATTTAGTGTTTTAAAGAGTTCATTTGGAGGGCGAAGACTCCGTCTACTGCCAACACTAAGGGCATAAAGGTAGTATGCCTCTGTTCACAAACGTACTTTTTTTCTTCTTCTGCGTTTAACAGGATGGACAGTACAGGTCAGGAGGTGTACGAGGGAGCATCAGTGTCTGCGTCACGAATATCAAACAATTCCTCCCTCTGAGCCTCCCAAACCCCACGTACAGCCAAATCCCCAAAGACATGGTTCTTCTTCACACTTATGATTGGTTCTTTAAAATAACCATTTTGGTATTGTTTAAAATAACGAAGTTTATACTTAAACAGGAAAAGTCAAAACTACTAAAAGGCCAAAGTTACAACATAAACTTACAAAATATTTACCCTTTAGAAAATTAAGTAAATACATCATGTTAACGACGAGAAAACGAGAGTGATTAGATGATTTAGGTTAGAGTGGTGAGTGAGAAGTCCAGTTTCTGCAAACTCTCGCCAGATGTCGCAGAGTATTGGTGATCAGCTATCATTGCCAACGTCGACTCAGCTGTCATCTAGTGACAGGACTGCCAACCACTCCTCAAACTAGAAATTGACGTACTACTCTATGGTCATTAGAATCTGCCTGTAAGCCTGTCAGCCTGTAATCTGTTAACTATGTGGACAGGTTTGGAGGTTTGGGCTGCTAAAAGAGATTATTTAACTTGTATCAACACATAAGTACGTTTTATGGATGTGGAATGTAGATGGTGAAATGGATATTGCAACTGTATTTCCAAGCTACTTTTGATAGCGTTCCAAACAAATATCAATATCAACACCTACAATTTAAAGTAAAGCTTCTGATGGTCTTAAAACTACGTTCTTGAGTTTACCTCATCACTAAACCTGGTTTGATTTAAACTGATACTTGGATTAGTGATGGGGTCAAAGAGAGCTATGGTGGTTTTGACCCGTAGTCACCACAAACAATTTATGGTAAAGCTAGATAATGGTCGAGGTTGAGTGGTAGAGCTGACTTTATAGTCCTAATTTAAGCCAGACACATTTGACCTTTTTCACATGCAAATACTTATACAAATACCAGTTTAAATCCAATATGTGTACATTTAGTGGACATAGTTTACTTATAGAGATGGCTCAGCATTGAAAATATTGTTTAGCTAAGAATTGACTGAAACGTACTAGTAAGTTTTAACAACAGAATTATAAGACTTTGTCACAGTAAAAGATGTGTCACAAGCTACGTACTCTATGTAGTGAAAGTAAATCAGCATTAGCATCAGCAGCTTCAGCAGCAGCAGCAGATAGCAGATAGCAGATAGCAGTTAAGGAGAGAGACGGAGTTAAACATGTAGCCAGTGGGACACAAATCAGATTAGCGGAGCAGGTGGGACTTGGTAAGTAGGCCTTGTTTATCCCGCAGAATAATTGAACAATGGCGTAATCGCTCTGCATTCTCCACAACACAAACACACCACACAACGCTCTATATACACACACACAACACGGCATTAAACGGTTCAACATGGCAGCACAGGGTTTGCACGCTATTATGTTTCTTGTATGAAATGCTATGCACTCAAAGTATAGTTACTGTATTTATTTAGCATAACCCTAGAAATAATCATATCAAATTTCGCGAAACTTTGAAATGAAATGTCTTTATTTTTGTGACGAAGTAAGGACTATACACTCTTCCACTTAACTAACATTCGAAACAACACTAACACTCAGCGACCACGCTTTCACCTCCTCCAAGGCTTTTCTACTCGTGGCGTGGTCCTGAAATCCAGTTTAATGGAGGTCAGGTTTTGAGGATGGTATAGGTCTAAAGCGGCTCAGATAGTCTCAGTGATCATCTTATGATACCCACATCAACTCCCACCATCGTTTAGACATTTCAGACCATCACCTGCGTGGTTCGGAAGTCACGTTAAGCAGTTGGTCTTTGTATGTCCATTCGTCATTGGACTATTAATTAATGACCCGTTCTAAGGAAGAGTCGGCCTTAGTTTGTAACAAGACTACACCGCCATAACTCATTACTACCATTCATCACATTCATCCTTCACCACATATTTGCCTTAAAATGCCCTCATGAGAGTGGTCGGCATCTCAAATAGTGACATATAGTGATACTAAATGAGTAAACAATTTTAGTATATTTTCAAAATATATCATTTCAGTCTGATTTTTGTTATTTGTATTTTTATTAACTTGAATCGGGGCTCGGTCTGTGGAAGAATCTTATGTTAGTGTAACAGAGATAAAGTGATGAACTGTGGTGCCTCCTGGACGAGTGGCAGATGGTGACCAAGGCAGTCCCCGATGTTTTCTCTGCAGTTGCGTCGCAGACTGTGTTGTTGTGAGGGCGCTGGGGAGTTGCGTCGCGAGAGAGGGGAAGCGCCGGTTGTTGTCTTTGCGGAATTAAAAACATTTCTCGTTCATCGGAATTGAAAACACTAAAGCGCTAAGCAATGTTTGTCGCCAGAAATTGTTGATGACAGTCGATATCAAAAAGCCAATTTCCCAGAGGACTTTCTTGGAATAAAAAACAATAGACAAGAGGTTATGCGCGCTTTTATTTAACGCGAGGAAAATTTCCCAAAACCAATTCAGTAATTTTGTTTGTTTGTTAAATTATTCGCGTATACTTTATGCGGAAACAGTGCAAGCCCTTAAAGCGTACAGGTCTTTACTCTTTAATGTCTACGATGAAACTGGTTAGCTCATGTCATCTTAGTATGGAGGTACTTGCGCTTGAATTTGATATAATTTTATCTAACCACCAAATGCCTAGAACTCGTGCAACATCGTATCAGATTAATCGAAACTCTTTCAAAAGTCCTTCAAGGCATTTATTAGGCCCTGTTCTTTTCTCATACATTAACAAAATTGCACTAGAACATTTTCATTCAAAACTAACATTATTTGCGGATGATACCTCTCATATCAAACCAAACCCTCAAGTTTGGAAGTCGAATAATTTGTATTCAACTTCAGAGTCACATGTTTCGGTTAAACGTTATCCGAGTCACATGTTTCGGGTTAACATTATCCGAGTCACATGTTTCGGGTAAGCATTATCCGAGTCACATGTTTTGGTTAAACATTATCCGAGTCACATATTTTGGTTAAACATTATCCGAGTCACATGTTTCGGGTTAACATTATCCGAGTCACCTGCTTCGTGTAATCATTATCCGAGTCACTTGTTTCGGGTTAACATTATCCGAGTCACTTGTTTCGTGTGAACATTATCCGAGTCACATGTTTTGGTTAAACATTATCCGAGTCACATGTTTCGGGTTAACATTATCCGAGTCACCTGCTTCGTGTAATCATTATCCGAGTCACTTGTTTCGGGTTAACATTATCCGAGTCACTTGTTTCGGGTTAACATTATCCGAGTCTCATGTTTCGGGTAAACATTATCCGAGTCACACGTTTCGTGTAAACATTATCCGAGTCACATATTTCGGTTAAACATTATCCTAGTCACATGTTTCAGGTTAAAACTATCCGAGTCTCATGTTTCGGGTAAACATTAACCGAGTCACCTGTTTTGGATAAACATTCATAATTAAGTACTATTTGAAGTAATTTGAAGGCGTAAATAGCTGTTGGGCCAAATGGTTTAGTGGATCGGTGCTCTTTTCACGGTCACGGGTCTGGATCTTACTATGCTGACGGCATGAATATCTCATTTTTCCAAAGGAAATTCTATAAAAACACCGGTTAAAGTGCCTAAATGTTATAATATGCCTATGTTATACGTGGGTTGGGTGTTCGTGTCCTTATGTTTTAAATACTGTAGTTGGCGTAAACAATAAAAGGAACATATAGTACACGTTTAAGATATTTATGATTATTGGTATATTGTTTCACCATGGGAAGGGTGTAGTGTGTGTGAGTTTAGGGAGGGGGGTGGAGTTATGTTGCGGGACACTTTAGCCTCGAGGGGAATCAGGCTGGTCAGCCTCATTACCCGAGAGGAGGGAGTGTGGGGGGAGGCGTTCTCCCGTGACCACCCCACCTAAAAATAAAATATTAGCAGTAGCTCTTACTAAATATGCATGTTTCATCAGCGCATAAACTAGAAAAATAGGAAAAACAAGATGTTTGATTTAAATTCATAGTTGAAACTGGCACTAAAATCAACTTTATGAATTGGACATCTATGTACAGTATTAGAAAATTAGAGATACAATCTCCTATTGGGTTTTAATATACACATTATATATTAACCACTATGATATAAACACGTATGACGATGAAATGTACAGTTCACATAGGTTAGGGCCATTTATTGAGTAAAACAATACCCAGCGGGTAATTTACTTTTGAAACAAAATGAAATAATGCTTTATTTTTGTGGTAAAGTTAGGAATATGAAGTCCTTTCTTCCACTTAACCACCCTAAACTTAAAAGTAATTCATTGACAGGGAGATACATCTTACTTCCGTTTCATACAAGTTAGGAAGACGCGTTGCTTTTTACTGGAATGACTCAGGCCTACTCGTAAGAGATGTACTGTGTCTATGGTTTTTTTGTACTGTCTACGCCAATGGAGTTTTTATGTGTTACCTAACCTAGGGTGTGTGGGCATCACAAAACGCTTTTAGGGAAAGCGGTCCTAGCTTAACCTCGTTAAACAAGACAAACTTTACCTATTTTAGTTCAAACATTTCGATTTTCACTCACGCAACAAGCTCGTCACTCTAGCCGTGTTCTCGTCGGTCCGCGGGTTTAAGTTTTCCTATAGTCGTGTGCCTTAAACTCGTCTGGAAATAACACGAGACATAGCTATCTAACTTTACAGGGTTATTACAAATGATGTTCACCATCTCTAGTGTATAAAAAATGTAGTTTTATATGTTATACAAAGAAACAAAATGATTACATTTGAAGAACAACTCAAAAAGTTTCATCACAACTATTTTTAACTATAAATTTTTGATATGGGTATCCCTTGTGCTATAACAGATTTCAATCCTATAATCAAGCTCTGGCCATAAGTTGATAAGAGTATCTTGATCCATTATTTCGATGGCATTGGTTATCTGTTGCTGGATCTCAGGTTTGCTAATGGTAATATTGGTGTGTATACCTTATTTTTGATGTAGCCCCACAAGAAAAAATAACGGGGAGTGTTAACCGAAGATATTGGTGGCCAGTTCAAGAGTACCTCATCATTCGGACCTCCGCGCCCGATTCATGCCCCAAGCACAAATGAGCTTTAGTAACATTTTCTTTACAAATGGGGCAATTCAATTTAAAATTCAATTACAACTTTCGATTAGATTGGTTACAAGGAGGATCTTCATTAAACCACTAATAAAAAATGGTGACACTAATAAAAAATTAGTTAATGTCCATCACAAAACAAGCATTGCTGCCTTCAAATTTAACCATTACACAACACGTACAACAATTGACTTAAGAAACAGCAGACACGCACCCAAACCATTATACATAAAATTTGATACGTTTTTCTTCCCAATGGTACCACTTACAATGTTATAAAAGCAAATTTACCCAGTAATATTTATAATCAAAATCAGGAACATAATTTGTAATAACCCTGTATATTGAATTGAGCAAGGTGATAAAGTCAAATAATGTAAAAAAAATACGTAGTTGTTTTGAAACTAATTCCTTGAGGTGACGAAAACTTGGATTTTCACTTTACTGTACTGGGAATTTATTGTAAGCAATATTGAATGTTACCTCAAACTACCACTCATTATTAGACAATACGCATCCCTTGAAAAAAAACTGTCACAAAGTAAACGGAGCGAATCATGCACACCAGTTGCACGACAGATGAGCGTGAAACTAAGCCAGCGCTTGTGGAGTGGGCGCTGTTCACACGCTAACACTGCGTAGCGCGTAGCGTAGCGTGCAGCGTGCAGCGTGCTCGTGTGTAACCTGACACCAGAGAGTACAAGCAGAAGCAGCTACTGGTATCCAAGTCAACATCTACATTAGCAACACGAGGGGAGAGAGGGGGCGTGTGAACCGCTGATCAACAATGCTATCATGTTACGTGTAAACATTATTGTTATCACTGCTCGTCCTCGTCCCTCTACCTGCCACGCGCCGTCGTGTCACACGAGTCTTTCAGCTGCACACATTTGTTACTAATCATTTTGTTGTTGTGAAGTAAATAAATTAATGTTTTATTGCGTATTGGACATTTACAATAAATGTATCGCAATCGTCAAATGTTTGAGTATCTAAAATTTGCCTATTATTCTTACATCTAAATCCCATTCAAACATAAAGTTTTTACACTCACTCTCTCCACGTATTCGAATGCAGCCACTCTAGTCCCTATTCAATCAGCGAATCATAGAGTCTCCCAATTGAATGCCATAAACTCGTCTGTATCATAAAATGCTTGAGAAATCAGAATTGTTTTAAGACGAGCGTTGAATGCAGGCTCAGGGGAATTTTTGAACGAATTTGGTAGTCTGTTGACGAAATGAACTTCTGCCTGGGAACGTTCATGAACTACCGTTTTGTGTATCCCAGTTCGGTAGTTGTCCCTGCCTCTAGTTTCATAAGAGTGTACGTCTGTACCTCTTATGGTATTACTTTTTTATTTGAAAAAGAGACTCGTCTCCAAAATGTAGAGGCAAGGTAGAGTCAACAGTTTTAGACTTTTGAATGCCTCTCTACACGACTCTCTCCTTCGCAATTTGGCGATTATTCTGACTGGTCGTTTTTGAAGAATAAAAATCCTAGATCAAGTTGCCGGGGTATATTACGTATAATTCAAAACGTAATGTTGAAACTAATAATACAGTGTCTGGGTGTTTTAGAAATTTATTTTTTGTTTTGCATCTACAAAAGAAAATAGTGACGTATTTTTTTGTTAAGGCAGCTACAAAACTATCGTAATCATTTAATGCTACTAATTTCTTTAACCATTTTTTTATTAAATTACCTTCAAAACTGTGTACATCAACTACATTACTATCTATATATTACAGTCTAGTCGTCCCTAAATTGCGTTATGCCATAGTCATCTGGGGCAATGCAAGTAAAACAAGTATTAAAAACCTATTCTTTCCAAAAGAAGAACAATTATTCTTGCAGAAATGTATTTAAAGGAAACCAATTACTAACACTCACATCAATATATATTTTTGAATGCATGATATTTCTCAAAAGTACTTTTCAAGAACTGGAACAAAATTTTAATCTGACATTTTTAAAGAATCAAAACAAATTAACAATACCTCATCACAAAACATCGTTTTATAAAAAACATTCAATATATAATTTAGTTAAAATTTATAACATTTTACCTGAAGACATTAAAAAAGAAAAAACCTTAAATTTTTTAAGAAAAGCCTGATTAAATTTTTAGTGAAGAATACATTTTATAATATGGATGAATTTTCGATATATGAAATTTTATTGATTGACTTCGATGGCCTACTTCTATGTTTTTACTTTTATTTATGTTTTTTGTTTGTGTTTTGTTCTAAATGTATGTATAATTGTAATGCCTAGCAATCTTATTGTCTGGCAATAAAGAATTATCTTATCTTGTACTTAAACAATTAAAAGTAAACTTTTAACAAAATACATTATTATTATTGCAAATTTTCGAAAATTTTATATTTTGGAATATTAATAACACAAATAAGTGAGAATGAAGTCAACGTAATTTCAAAGTAAGGCCATGCCACGCGAAACAAATTAGATTGAAATACATACTACGATATGTACATTGTAGCCTTAACATACCAATACTAAAAACAATTATAAATTTTTGAACGTAAACTAGAAAATTTAAGAGGATTGTAAGCTCAGTGGTGAATGTTATAAGCTATTAAAATGTAACTATAATTTGTGAGTCTGAAAGCATGCCTTTAAAAAGCTATCATTCACATTTGTATTTGTTTGTCAGGTATCCAAAATGTAAGAATTAGTTAAAATGCAATTTATATAACGGGTTTCGCGCTACTTGTCCACACGCGGCACACCATTGACTTGTGTGAAATTCTTAGATTGTTCTTTGCTTTTGTTTGGTTTAAAATGTTACCCCATAGAATAAGGTGCGCTTAGCGACACTGATAACAGGCTTTGTCCTGACTGACTCCCTCATCATCGCTGAGCCAAAACTACAAGGCCTAGAAACTTGAAATATTTGTATGATCACTCCTTTTATAGTATAAGCACCCATTAAGAAAAGTTTTTTAATTAAAAAATTTATGTGGTTTTTTGTTGAGTTAAATATTGTAAACAACTACCGCAGAACTTCTTTACTTTGACATTCAAGGCACTGGGCAGATTTATTCACTTTGACATTCAGGGCACTAAACTTAGTTTTATAACAAATATTAATTTTTTAATTCCCGTAGTGTAGCTCGGGTACTGTTAGCTAGTAAGTAGATAAAACACTAAAGAGAAGAAGGAGGTGCGCAGGCGCACAGCAAGGGACAATGCAATGCGCATGTGAAGTGAGGGGAGGCGCGTAAGCCGAGACCAATGCAGTTATCTGCTACTTGAGCAGTTGACATGGGAACTCGCACAGACACCCACTGTGTGCTAGTTTCACACCTCACACTTCAGTAAACACGTACATGTGGCATGGAAACTCATGAGTTGTAAATGTCTGACAAGTTAAGCAATCAATGGGATCAATCGAGTGCAAGGAATAGCACATAATACTCGTATCAGCTGGGATACTCCACAGTTAGAACAGAGTATATGTACACTCCAAACAGATAAGATGGACACAATAAAAAGAGCATGGCGTCTGTAGCAAAGTATCCAAAGGGTTATTTTTATTAAGAAAACTGTCATTGCATTGCAGTCAAGACGTTTTAAAATTGTTCATCCCCATTTATCTTATCGGATCTTTATTTATCGGATTATGCCTATGGGGTAATTGGTCGGAGACAAAAATTCGCAGGATTTTTGTTCTACAAAAAAGAGCAATTAGAATAATTGGTAGGCTAAAGTTTAGAGAGTCCTGCAGGGAACATTTTAAATCCTTATCCATATTGCCTTTATGCTCTCAGTACATTTTAGAAACTGTGTTGTTCTTTAGGGCTAAGTGTATTGGTGTGAACAATTATCAAAATAATCGGTTCAACACACGAAATCAAAATTATATTCCACAAAACTACCATAGACTTCAGTTATGTGATAAACTTTCTGTTGAAGCCAGTAAAATTCTATACAATAAACTTCATAATAACGTTAAAAGTTATTTTTCAAACCAATTCAAATCCAAACTCATAAATTGTCTTGCCCAAAATTCGTTTTATACAATTAGAGAGTTTATAGATAGGTACAGTTCCATAATCCAATTGTTTAATTAGGCTAAAGTCTTACTTGTGGTACTTAGTATATAATTGTCAATAAAACAAAACTAAAAATTTCAAAATTTACATTACAAATTTTGTTAATAATTGTTAAAATGGCGATATAAACAAAAGACTCACTAAAAACTCGCCTGTTGACCCAAATTGACAAAGTATTTTGTATTCTGGCAATCATCTAAAAATCCTGGGGAATAAGTTTTGAACAAATGGTTCAATTCTTAAAGATATTGTACTAAAGTTGATAAAGAAATATCCATGTTATTACATCAATATTGTTGTTATTGTAATCATCACAGAACGGTAGGATCCAGCACGTCTAGCCTTTTGCAGGCAAAAAATATATTGGTTAAACATGTTCCAAATTCTATAAAATGTGCCCCTTTGCTAAAGGCGTTCAAAAACTGTCCTTCTTCGAAAGAATTTTACAGCACAGACGAATCTATGGCACATCAGTCGAAGACTTCATAAACAATTCGTACTTACTGACTGACTTAGTTGTGGGGTGGATGAATTAGAATAAATGTAAAATGAATGCAAGCGCAGCAATTTGTATGATTGGTAGTGTTTTACCATGTAAGAATGTCAAATTTGAAACTATTTAAATGAAACGAATATTTACGTAATCAGGAGTTATTTATTTACTTTTCTTATTTATATAGTATTATTATAAAAATTGAGTCGAATTTCAACAGTGGCTTAAACTTTGATAACTAAATCACTATTTGTGATGCCGACCACTCTCATGAGGGTATTTTAAGGCAAATATGTGGTGAAGGATGAGTGTGATGAGTGGTAGTAATGAGCTATGAGGTGTAGTCTTGTTCCAAACTAAGGCCGACTCTTCCTTAGAATGGGTCGTTAATTAATAGCCCAATGACCAATGGAAATACAAGGACCAACGGCTTAACGTGACTTTCGAACCACGCAGATGATGGTCTGATATGTCAAAACGATGGTGGGAGTTGATGCGGGTATCATCAGATGATCACTGAGACTATCTGAGCTGCTTTAGACCTATATCATCCTCAAAACCTGTCCTCCATGAAGATGGATTACAGGACCACGCCACGATCGAGTCCCAGTCAACAAAACGCATTCTCATCTAATGTACTAACATCTTTTATGTTCAAAATAATCGCTTTCGTTCGCATTTCATTTAGGCCTGCAGGCGAAACACACTCAACTTGGAAAAGACAGTTCAACAGAACATAGGTTCGCACTAGTTCGCAAACCACTGAACGTATTCAGCCCTGTCCTATGCAATGGCAAACGAGTAAAAAATTCATCAGCTTCAATTAAAAAACGGATGATTGAAATTTCCAACTCGAAACACACATCTCTCGGGGCTAATAAAAAAGCTGAAACGCGTTCAATTCGGTGAACGGCGTGTAAAAAACTGCGACATGATCAATTGGGTGGCCGCGCCCGACAGCCATATGGAATATTTGATAAACTCTTGAAATTGCCGGGTGTTCTGTAATTTTTCACATGACAAAGGGCAGTCCGGCGACAATTACTTTGTTCAATTACTCCCCCGGTTGATGCGTAGGCACGCCAGTGTGTGCGTGGTGGGGCAGGACTTGATTAAAACAGCGGCCACTGGTCGTGGCCATCCCTTGCAAGAATAGACTGGAGTATGGTAAGCTGAGGGGTAGTGTAGTTCATAGGCAAAATTCGTATTGTTTACAAAGTAATTGAACAACGCTTGATTCTTAAACTTCCATATTTCCTGTCGCTGCAGCTAAACTTTGTCTGTCTATACTAGTTGAGGCCTACAAAAGACAACACTCAGTGAGAATGAGGTTTATTTATTACAATTAGAATCAGCGTTATGATATCATGACTGGGACTCGTGCCGTGGTCCTGTAATCCAGCTTTATGGAGGTCAAGTTTTGAGAGTGATATAGGTCTAAAGCGGCTCAGACAGTCTCAGTGATCTGCTGATGATACCCGCATCAACTCCCATCATAGTTTAGACATATCACCTGCGTGGTTCGGAAATCTCGTTAAGCCGTTGGTCCTTGCATTTCCATTGGTCATTGGGCTATTAATTAACGACCCATTCTAAGGAAGAGTCGGCCTTAGTTTGTAACAAGACTACACCTCATAACTCATTACTACCACTCATCACACTCATCCCTCACCACATATTTGCCTTAAAATACCCCATGAGAGTGGTCGGCATCTCAAATAGTGATATAGTGATCATATAGCTTGACCTAATGTCCCAAAGCTCGACTCTTTGAGAATAATTTGTTTCTATAATTGATGTTTTTTTTTGTAATCTAAACGTCAAAACAAAATGTCCTCTACAAATAAAACAACCACCATTTTAAAAGTATTCCTGTTAAAAAAAACGTGGTTTAGGCCTACATCAAATTTTTATACAAAGGCGTTTTAGAAGCCTTGTTTTTGCCAACCCGACTCTGGCTATTTAGTGTATAGCAAACAAAAGCGAGTAAAAGTGCTTCCGTATTCGTTATAGAAACTGGCTGCGACTTTTCATGGGAGCTAAAGTTCACATTGACATTTCTATCCTCATCTGTAAATTTCAGTATGAGTTTTGTTTTAAAGCTTGGACAACAAATGATCTAAAACATAGGTAAATACCTTAAATTCGTAAAAACTAGGCCATAGCCCTACATTTCTTATTAACGTCAGAACTTAGCAGTCGTACAATCATACAGATAAGCGTGCCAGTGTGAACGCCATTAGAAGACAGTTCGGTGCTTTATGAAGAACGTACATGTGCGCGAGAACTAAAAGTTGTTAACTAATAAAAAATAGCCTTGGATCGACTTTAACTAGACAACCCATGGATGTTCGGTTAACAAAT
Source organism: Matsumurasca onukii (assembly GCA_018831715.1). Lineage (NCBI taxonomy): Eukaryota > Metazoa > Arthropoda > Insecta > Hemiptera > Cicadellidae > Matsumurasca > Matsumurasca onukii. Next base: position 40,816,004 of record CM032059.1, on the reverse strand, counting down.
TTGTCAAAATAAAAAGGTCCTATTCTGAACAAGGATAGAAATAATCAATGTAGGATCTTAAACCGTTAAACAAACGTGTGTCGAAGTTTAAAGTATGTTATTTAGAATTAGTACAACACGAAGTCGCCATTAAAGGTCCGCATTAAGGAAGGTGGGAGTGTTCTACCCGCCAAGTCTTCCAAGACACAAACCCAGGCAGCAGAGAGTATATATATATATATTATGTTTGTAGCATCAAATTCTTGTAATTTAAATCTGGACAAATGCTTAAAAAGTATGTTTCGGGTTCTCCTTCTCCTCTGAAAGTTGACTCAGTGCTAAGGTAAAGAGTGACTGCCTACCTGCACTCTGGCCTCGGTCAGGTCGATCTTCATGGCAATCTCCTCCCTGGTGTAGATGTCGGGGTAGTGCGTCTCCTGGAAAGCTCTCTCCAGCTCTTTCAGCTGAGCGGAAGTGAATGTCGTTCTTATTCTTCTCTGTTTCCGCTTCTCCGTCAGCACTCCGTCATGGCCCGGATAAACCTTGTACGGCAAACCTCCTGCGAAACATACAGACTCACTATGTTTTAAACTGCTATTTCACTCGTGAAACCACCAAACAAAAGACAAAAATAAAGTTTGCCCTAGTAATGAATTAACTAGACACTACAATATTATCTACTTTAATTTTTTGCCACGAACATTATCAGGAGGATTTTTAAAAGAGAAGTCCCGGATAAACAGTTTTACACAATTAGTCATTACAACTTACTGCAAGTTTTACACAATTTGACAAGACAATTTGTAGGTATCTCCATTATAGCCATTTAGAATGAGGTTTACCATCCGCAGTTTTGATTAAATTATACAGACTTAAATAATCAGAAAGTGAAGTTTACCGATGAAATACTAATAATACATGTAAATATGCACGTTAAGAACTCTTATGCTCATTAACTGGTAAGATAACCAACTGGCAGGGCGTTTCTAGCTTTTACATTGAGCTTTGCATAATAGGTAAATCCATTACTCAATTGACTACACATACACTATCTATGGAGTGCGGAGCAGAGACTTATCAGAGATTCTTGGTCTTATAGTGTAGTTAGACCGTGCACAGGTGAAATCTGACATTAGTTGATGATCAGCTGATCGCAGGTGTGTGACGTAGAGCAACAGCTGACGCTCAGTCTCAGCGAGTGAGGCTACTGTCTAGTGTCTGAGGCTGATGTCTTGCGACAGGGTGGCCTGGCTCAGCTCTCTTGGCCGCCATTTTCCTCGGTATCGATCGAGTAGAACTTGTCATCCCTTACGTGTCCGCCTTGCTGGCAGTCTCCATAACTCCGCAACCCTCCCCCACTCCTCCCCGCCCCACGCTCCAACCCCACAGCCGATCGCAAACCAATAAAACATTCAGTGCCACCCCAAGGTGACTCGAGACAAGATACTCTCCTGTACCTCTGGTTTCCAGTTTGACAGACTCGCTCGATCTTGCGATATGAGCGGAAAAGTGTTTGAACAGTTTTCAACCATGTACATTACATGTTTTAGTAGTTGCTTGTAATACATAAAGAGTTAAGTGCCTGAGGCTCTTTCCAAGTTGTGCAAAACAATTGAACCTCAGTTTGTCTAATCCTGCAGATGCCACTCGAAAGACACTATAGATACGATACCAACAACTTTCGAGACGATACTTTCCCACCCAATTATACAGATTTCAGACATATATACTTCCTACAACAGCTTCTGTAACTTAAGATCAGAAAGTTATCAGACTTTAAAGGCTGACACCACTGGTCTGTTTGCTGTGGGTTCTAATATAACAATATATATTTTGCTTTAGACAATATAATTATTGTATAGCAAAAAAAATAAATAACATAAAATGAAACATTCATACTCACTCACACTTACTTGATTTCACACTCATTCCACATTCACACTTAACATCAGACCTGGCTTAAGAAGTGGGAGGGGGAAAGACAAGCTAAATTCAAGTACGACTAGAAATTACTCGTAGTTATCTGTTAGATCATCAAATTAAGTTCAGCTGCATTTGCTCTCAAACGTATGAAATCTATAGGAGACCACAATGCCATTAAAACAGCATATTATGCTCTTTTTGAATCCAGGATCCGTTATGGAATAGTGGTTTGGGGAGGTTCGGCATATATCAATATAAAACGGCTTTTAATTTTACAGAAAAGAGCAGTCAGATTAATAGCGGGTTTAACTTCGAAAGATAGCTGCAGAGAAGTATTTAAGCAGTTAGAATTCTTGACAGTACCAGCTCTTTATGTATTAGAAGTTGTGACGTTTGCATTAAATCAATAGCTTAAGGAACGACAACGTACACAGCTACAATACAAGAAATGCTAGCAACTTTCATCTCCCCACCCATAGATTGACACTATTCCAAAAGAAGCCATCTTACGTTGGGTGTAAACTGTTTAACGTTCTCCCACAAGAATTGAAAGCAGATGGGTTTACACGAAATAAATTAAAGAATTGGCTAAAGGATAAACCTATTTATAAAGTTGAAGAGCTCTTTAACTATCTTTAACAAAAAAATATTTATTTATTTTTATACAACCTATAAAAATTAATATACTCGTATTTATATTTTAAACCTCCATTTTTATACAAAACTTTTATTTATCTATCTAAGACCATTATTATTTTTTACGTGTTTAATTTATTATTTTGTCATTTTTTATTTTATTATTTTCTATTTTATTATATTTTTACATTAATTTTATTATTTATTTATTGTTATTTATTCTATACTTAAAGTATTTTGAATAAAAATTCTTCTTCTTCTTCTTCTAATGAACTCATCCACCAAGTTAACAGCAAACGTTTTATTAGAGATTTAACAATTTTGGTATTTTCAATTTCTTTCAAATTTTTTAGGAAGGTGGTTGAAGAGTGTTATACCTACTTGCATGGGAAGTGGTTCAAATTTAGATGTTCTGTGTTGAAAAATTTACAAATATCACTCGTACATGTAATTTATGAGGATGGCTTGAACCCAAGTGCTTCAGTACAAGTCTCTGATGGAAGTAAAATAAAGATTTTATAGTTATTTTAATGTTTAACACCCCATCCATCATCATGCATTAAAACAAAATGCAGTGTAGAATTTTCCAAATCTATCATGGTATACCTCGTATTTGGTATGAAGGTTCTAAAATTTTACTGGCCGAATAGAAGGTATTTCATTTGAGTTAAAACTAGGTTCTACAGCTGGTTGTATGAAACTATAATATGAAACTAGTGATAGTATGAAAATTATTTCCAAATTATGACAACTTACTGCCTCCTTGGAATACTACATGGCTTTTGTGGCTACAACATGGTACTAGGTTTATGAAAGATTTTAAATAACTTGTATATCTACTCACGCCTATACAATATACAACCAATTGGGTTGACTTATAGAATTGAAGAGGACGACGCTGCAGCATTAAAGAAATGTTTATCGATCAGCAGAGGATCAGGGAAGGAAAATACAGCGGGTTTGTGTGGAGGGAAGGGGTATTTTTGTAATAAAGGCAAGTGGGGAGTGGTGTCCACCGTCTGTGTCCAGACATTAAGGCAGTAATGGCGGTCTTGTTCTCTCTCAGATACTTGGACCCGGCCATGCGAGCACTGAGAGACTTGCAACAACGTCACAGCCACGGCCAACATGACACGTTCCAATTTAGCCGATTTAGCTAACTACACAATACTAAACACATCGCTAAATAAAATAGAACACGTTTTGATTGACAAGGATTTACTAAATTACATGAATCGCAATTCCACATAAAAAAAAGCAAAACCATCACCAACCTTTCTAAATCTACTGAATTTCTTGCGAACGAATTTCAACGAAAGCTTAGTTGATAACTTGTCTTAAGTACTTAAACATCATCATAACCTCGCTGTCTCTTTCAGGTTTAAAGAAGATAATCATAATAATAATAAACAACTTGTCAGTGGGTTTATCACATGCAAATAAATTGTGAAAAACCCAAAACATGCAATGTATTTTTGTAATTGGTTTGATTTATTGTTGTATCAACTTGATAGCGGCGGTCAAGAGAAGGCACCTAATCAAATTGACTGGTACTCGTGGCGTGGTCCTGTAATCCAGCTTCATGGAGGTCAGGTTTTGAGGATGATATAAGTCTAAAGCGGCTCAGATAGTCTCAGTGATCATCTGATGATACCCGCACCAACTCCCACCAGCGTTTAGACATACCAGACCTACCGTGTTCCTACCTGCGTGGTTCGGAAGTCACGTAAGCCGTTCGTCCTTGTATTTCAATTGTCATTGGGCTATTAATTGATGACCCATTCTAAGGAAGAGTCGGCCTTAGTTTGTAACAAGACTACACCACATAACTCATTACTACCATTCATCACATTCATCCTTCACCACATATTTGCCTTAAAATGCCCTCATGAGAGTGGTCGGCATCTCAAATAGTGATTTAGTGAAATAAACATTTTTCATGCGATGCATTTCCGAACCTAATATACTCGTAATTACGATTGAACGTAATACACTTGTCTTCCAACAATCCATAGATCGTTGTTGGAGTGGGACACGAACACGTGATGCAGAATGCAATATGCAAGCCTAGTAGACTCGTAGAGGTAAGTGATGTTCAGGGGTAATTAGCCGCAGACTGTCTTACCCCGTCCCCCCACCTTGCCAGCTCAGGGGAGAACACCCTCGTCAGATCTACTAGTGTCTGGATCTGCCAATATGGTTCTCTGTGTCATGTTCTCAATCTAGCCAATCTTTCAATTCTAGAGTAAAGATCGCCATTTTATGAATCGATTGTTATTGGCGAAAACGCTTGAGTTTCCTAGGACAAATACTCGTATAGGTGTGGACCAGATGAAATTGTCGATTGATGATTTGGGCTGCAGCGGAGCGGCCGACCGTGGCCCAAAATTGCTAGGAGATAGCGGCAGGGGAAGAGTTTTCGGCGCTCTAGGCAAAACCTTTGGCGGGTTACACACTGGTGTCTTAAGTCATCGTGTCTTAAGACATGTGTCTTGTCTGCAGATGTCGATTCGAATATACCATGGATTATCATTAGTTGCTAGTTATTACGCCTGAACTTTGTCTTAAATCAATTAGTAAGTTTTAACCCAAAAGAAGCGTAGCTTTCCTTCTTTGCCTCCGACACAACAATGTGAGAATTTTTCTTGGCTTCGTTTCTTAATTCCACTTAGAGCCCCTGGTGGTGACATTAAAGTCCATTAGTGGTTGGTTGTGAGAGCTGGAGAGGGGGAAGTAACAGCTGTAATTGTGATAATGGTGGACTGCCAGGCCTGCCACCTGCCCGGCAAAAATACCAACTCTTAAACTTACAGTTTCTCGCCAGGTGAAGTTCCTCCCTACTGGGAAATATAAATCTCGTAATTAACTTAAACTCGCAAGTTTACTTGACAATTGAACAAAACACAACATAAAAGCAGATTGTTTAAAACTTGTGTTAGCTGCAAAATATATTTAATTTGGTAATCGCGGTTTTACTAAATCCGGAACCAACCTTTATTCTCAGCCCTTTTGAAAGGCAAGTAAGTTTCATTTGTGACAAGTAAAACGTATTTGTTTCAAATCGTATCATACCATTATTAGCTCAGGTTACAATAAGAACTGTAAACCTGATAAAACTGAATAGGTTGTTTAAATCTTAAAACGTCGTTCCTTATCAATAAAAATCACGATAATTTAGTACTGAAAGTGGGTTTTGATTACTTACACCATTGAGATAGGTACCAACTGGTACCTAAATAGCAAGGATAATGCTACACAAAAATACCACGATCAAGGTTTGAAACAGACTTATTAATTTGGTTTACTCGTTATTCATTGTTGTAATGAGTGAGTCTGGGGTGGGTCTTGTAGTGCCAAGAAGGTTTTTAAACGCTTACAATACAACAGATGTTTATATTTCAAGTTGTATAAACGCTACATAGCTAATTTACCACTAAAAGTACTGAATAATCACCCGGAAAGTCAGGGATCCAAGTTTGAGTCCCGGTTCGGTTTATGCATTTTGTATCCCGTGCTTCAGTTGTGCATCAAAAAATACCCAACTAAACCCCAAATGATTGTTCATAAGTAATGTTGTAACGCGTTGATGCTTTAACACAGCACTGATCATGAGAAGTATTTAATAACGCCATTTTGACATTGACTGTAAACATGTAAATGTATGAAGCCAGGTGGGCTGTGGAGCGGGAAGATGTATGGGGTGTACTCGTATCTGGGGGTAGCTGTTAGCTCACCCCATCGACCACAGGGTTCCTTCATTTGTCAGAGCAACAGCCGAGATATTTGTCAGAACGATCGGACCTTCATATCAGAGCAGCGAGATCATACATCTTCTCAATTGCCTCGAGGACCGAACACAACCTCAGGCTTCTTGAGAGATTCGTACATGATATTACCGGCACTGAAACAGGGCATCTTTTGACGGAATCGAATAATCTTTCGACGAGGTCAATCGAAGTAAATAGTTGACTTATCCACAAGTCAAGTTTTGGCCGTACAACTAGTTCTAGCACAAAACTATTGGTAAATGATATAACAACGGCTTGTACACGTGTATACGTCAGTTAAAAAGGAACCCTCAAGATAAAGAAAAAAATAGAAAAGGATTACCTTGAGACACGTTTAAATATACAAACAGCCGGTTTACAAGACGTGTTTACTACACTATTCTAGCAAATCGTGGTGTGCTTCCTCATGAAGGGTTTCCGAAGTCCAAAATGAAAATAAGCTAGTGCTGTTCTGAGCTAAAATCACTAAATCACTATTTGAGATGCCGACCACTCTCATGAAGGTACTTTAAGGCAAATATGTGGTGAAGGATGAGTGTGATGAGTGGTAGTAATGAGTTATGGGGTGTAGTCTTGTTACAAACGAAGGCCGAATCTGCCTTGAATGGGTCATTCATTGATAGCCCAATGACCAATTGAAATACAAGGTCCAACGGCTTAACGTGACTTCCGAACCACGCAAGTGATGGTCTGATATGTCTAGACGATGGTGGGAGTTGATGCGGGTATCATCAGATGATCACTGAGACTATCTGAGCCGCTTTAGACATATATCATCCTCAAAACCTGACCTCCATGAAGCTGGATTACAGGACCTCGCCACGAGTCCCAGTCCTGGAGTGACAATTTTTAAATTGTCCCACGAACTGGAAAAAATGGTCTTAACAGTTTTAAACTGGGTTAATTTTGCATCACGAAAGGCAGCAGTAAATTACAAAATAAACAATAACAGGTAAAAAAGTTCCGATATAAGTTTGCGAAATTGCAACCGAGTTTGTAAAGTTGGCGGTGCGTTATCAAGATGAAGCTGTGAGGTTCACCTGGCGGCAGACTTAAGTGTAATGAAATTAAATAATTGAAGCGGAGCGGAGCTCTGTGCTGAAGAGGCGCGGGTGACCGACATTATGCGCTAACCAGCCCCGAGCCGCCTGCTTCACCCCTTCTTCGTACTTTCATGAGGTTACTCTTTATATTTTAGTTACTTTTGTCAAAGTTGCGCCATGAGCAGGATGTTTTTGCGCAAAACTCTTCGGGCTGCTCACCATGCGTTGAGTTGTTTTAAATTTGAGTTGTTATGTTTTTACAGAAATTTTGTAGATTAGTTTTTGTAGAAAGTTTACAAACGTTTGTATGTTTCTACATTTGTGATAACATAATAACTCACAGATATTTCAAATTAAACTTTCCCATTTCATGAGATGTCCCAAACAGGAGCACGCTTTGCTAAGTCGCGTATTAGGAGGAGCGCAAGTGATGAATATAATTTATAGTACAATAGTATTCGCAGAGTGATTTGATGTGACACTTACACTTAAATAACGATGTAGAAAGAAACCAACCAAAATATATGAGCGTGTGGGTTTAAAGTAGACAATTCTCACAGCTATCTTGGTCTGCTGAGCAGATTTTGTTAATTTTTGATACACATCTTTAGTAAGGTGGTATAAGTGTTAATACCAAGTTTAGATTATTGAAATCAATTTGTAAATACAGTTTATCTATATTTATAATACAGTATAAATACCCATTATTTGGGGGAAGGTCCCCCTCTAGAAGGGCACATCCGATGAGCCAATTTTGCTGGTTACAAACTTGATCTAGATATTAACAAATGGAACATATGTGCCGAATTTCGTGAAAATCGGACAAAATGTTACGACCTGTGGAGTGGTCATAAGTGTCAAAAAAGAAGTCAAAAAGGCTCTACCAGTGTTATTCTTATCCCGTGAATGGAAATTCACTAGGAAATACGGTCCCTGGCTAAAAGAAAAGGTAAAGTTTGTCTTGTTTAACGAGGCGAAGTTAGGACTACAAAGTCCTCTCTACCACTCAACCTCGACCTTTACCTAGCGTCACCGTTTAGTCACATTACAAATTCTTGTAAGTGGTGACTGTGGGGATCGAACCTGAGCCACCGGAGTGATGAACTCCGGAGTCACGCGCGATACCAATCCGCCACGGATCCGCTAAACATAAACTGGCTACGCGTGGGGTGTGTTTTAGAGTAGTTTCTTTCATACCTAAAATTATTTATTTTACGTAAAAATATACCATCAAAAGATGAGTACAATTGATGAAGGTTAACTACGTTGCTAGAGGACTGTACATAATAATTGCTAAACAACTACGACATCTAGCTTTATCCAAGGGCCAAGGAGGCCAGTACAAAAAGGAACTGAACCAAAGTTGTAGAGCGTCTAAAATTTCGCTTTTGAAATTACCTCTATTTTTTATAACACGTACCCTTCATCCACTACAGCTCAAATAAAAAAAAGTATGGCATCCCAATCTTGTAGATAGAGAGTGACATCCTTTCAAGGCAAAACAATTTTTTGAACGCTTACACTGGTTTTGCTATTGAATATTTTTGTTTTACTTTAGTATACACAATAATTTTACGGAGAAGCTTTGCAATAACTTCATACCCTTGGCTTATTTAGCGTGGTCGCTTGCCTCTTTACATCAAACAATTCCTTCAAGGTACCTGCAAAATCTCAATACGAAGAAAGTTATATTTGAAATCAAGTTTCTAAACTTAAACTATTATTTATAATCGATAAGTAATTTCAAACAAATTGCTACCAATAAGTGTGCAGTTAAGACTTTTCAACCACCAATGAATGATATTTGACGTACTTAATTATTTAAAACAACTTATTTTAATTTAATCGTGAGGCATAACATTTACATTACAACTAATTGTAAGAAACACGTTTAAATCAAATAATCATAGTGAACAAAAAATAAGTATTGTATCCAGAATGGATATGATAGACATGTTATCGAATTATACTCTTATTTTAAACAGTTTGTAATATGCTTTACCGCATAGTGTTTTAAATTTGATATATGTTATATTATTCTTTATTTTATAATGTGTTACATTTTATATATTTTTGTATTATGCTTTACTTTGTGTTTTTAAAATGTGGCGTTTGGCAAAGTTTATTAATAAACTCAGGTTTGAAAATTATATTAAATTTTAGTAGTTTTGTTACAGAATATTCCATTACAATACAAGTCATACTGCATTTAACTATTTGCGCTAAACTAGAGCGTGCAGAGTGTGCCCGTGTGCCCGTGTGTGTGCGCGCGCGCTGATACGTGTATTGTTTACACCCTAATCTTGTGCGTGCTGAGCGGCCATTTTCTTACTCACAACCCCTGTTTTATTCACGCCCTGAGTCCCTCCTCTCCGTTCACAGTTGTCATCTTAAAAACGTGCTAACTTTCTTACATATTTTCTGCTCAAAATGCAGCCTTTCTTTCGTGCGTAAACGTACTTATTAACGTAAAATACGAGAAACATGAGACATAATGTTTTCTACGCAGCTGAGAACTTTAATTTAGCAAGACTTTTATTGTTCTGTTGATCAATTTACGTGTGTACTATGAGTATGAACCGTTAGTAAGCTAGGTTTGGAGGTTGTCAAACTAGCTTAATATCAGGGAGTACACAGCACATTCAAGCAAACAATCGCTAAAAGTCGTCTTATATTCTAGTTGTTTCATAAGAAGTTATATGATATGTGTGTGTATGTGGCTTAAAGGTAATGTATCTTTATTTAATTCACCGATGTATCTAAATCCGTTAGCTTTTGTTTTTATGGCATTTATGTTTTGAGACAGCTATCCAAATATTGCCCAATCATGTACTGATGACGGCATATTATGGAGTAGTCTTTCCACACCTCTCCTACGGAGTAGCAATGTGGGGCTGCAAAAGCGGAAACTTGTCTAGAATTTTCATTCTCCAAAAACAAACATTCAGAACAATAGCAAAGCTGCGATATATAGAGTCGTGCAGGCCAGCTTTCTAAAATTTGAAACTGTTAACATTATCCTGCCTCTACATGTTTGGAAACCTGCCTTTTTCAGACAGAAATGCGACCCCATAAGAGAGAGTGTTATCCACTCTTACATAACCATGGGCAGGGAGAACTACCGAACTGGGAGACACAGGACGGTAGCTCATGAACGTTTGCCTTCATAGGCTTGTTCAACTAGTCAACAGACTACCAAATTCGATTGAAAATGCACCTATGCCAAAGGCATTCAAAACTCGCTTGAAAAAGATTTTGGTCGCAGAAGCATTATTTAATATAAACGAGTTTATGGCACACGACTGGGGCTCCGCGTAAACAGACCACGGACCAAGGGGCTAGAGTGGAACATATTCGAGGGAATGAAAATTGGGTGAATGCAAATACTGTATGTTTGAATGGGATTTCGATGTGTATGAATGCAAAACTTTAGATACTTAACACTTATGACGGTTACATGACATGTATATGTTTTATGCAATAAAGTATTTATTTATTTTATCACTATGGGTTGAACTTTAATTTTAACCCACAATTAGCGTATTGAATCATTTTACTTGTCGGCTAAGTAATGATTTTCCAGATATTGCACAAACTACTAAAAATGCTACGAGACCGATCCTCAAAATGTCCTATTTACGTAGAATGGTTGAGGCAACGATCAAAATTATGTAACATCAGAGATGAAGCATTGAACAGACCAAGTGGAAAATGTGCATGATATACCATGTTGCGATACAACTCGCCACGCACGTGCTACTCTTAGATGCTATTTCGTTGATCTGGCTTTGATAGGAACTTGCCCTGAATATCACAGAAGACGTCGATAGTTAATGTATAGGGCACAAAACATACGTACAGTATGCAAAAGCAATCATGTAACCAAGAGAGGCTTTGTTAGATAGGGAAAGAATCAACAAAGTGATGCCATCAAGAGTCCCCTCCTGATTCACTGCGTCTGTCTGTCTCAGCTGTATTAAATTATTTAATTATTATCTGGGGAGGGGTCGAGAGGGAGGGTGAAGGGGAAGCGGAAGTAAGAAGTAACTTTGAACTCAGTTCGTCATGCAGCATCCACTACTGCCAGTCCTTGAAAATGAACAGTCAAAATTACTCTAGTTATATGTTATCTTGTTAATATAAATATCACATGTGTATTACAAAGTAAAATTTTAAAAGACTTCAATGCGCATTAAAAATGTAGACTAATCGAAGGCCAGGAGCCACTAAGAAAATATAATAATAGTAACACGCACAAAGAAATTATTCATCACGTTTTAAAAAACACGTGCTTACGTTACCAGCCCTTGAATAGTACTAAAAATCATATCATCTATATAAATAAATAAGACTTTTTGAATTCATCGGTTTTTGGTTATTTGGTTTTTATATACCATGCAAAGACCGAAAATGGCGTCAAGAAACTCCTGTCTGTCTGTCTGTAACGTTTTTAGAGCATATTGGACCGCTTATAACTCAAAATCGGCTGAAGCTATGGTAGTGAAATTTCGTTTAAGGGCTTAGCTTATTACGCAGTGTGCCTTTAGCTATATTTCATGTCCATTCAACATCCACAAAATAAGTTACAAGAAACCAAAATAGAGTCTGAAAATGTGTTTAGGCTTTTTGGACCACTTTTAAGTCTAAATCGGTTGAAACTATGGCAATAAAACTGAGTCTGTGACAGTAAAACTTCGTTTAAAGGTTTCGACCACTGCAGTGTGTCTTTAGCTACATTTGAAATCCATATAACATCCTCAAAATAAATTTGTAACAACCAAAGCGAGATCTAAAAACAGCGGAAGTAACTATGAATCTCACAAGGTAGCCAACTTACAAGGAGAAAATGGTGAACTAACAAGCAAATTAAAATAATGATTTTCTTTGGATTTTCAGAAAACCAGAAAGTTTGCAAGTTTCTTAAAGTATACACACAGCTATGTTAACGAAGCCCCGAGGAAAAAGCGCGGGTACTCTCAGCTAGTTGCAAAGAAAACCAGTCAAGGTTTTCTAATACCCTTTAACCATTTTCAAAAATCCGTTCACTGCGAATTAAATTTATTTGCAAAAAGCAAGATAATTTACTTAAGGTAAACTCGCATAATTTAGTACACTCATAGACAAATTAATAGAACCAAATGATTATCTTTCATTTCATCGTTTTTTTCGTTTAACACCAAGTATAATTTTGAACCTTTTTAATTGTTTAATTGGTATTTACGTACACTTTGATAAAGCAATTTCCAATGTTACACGAAAAAGGGGCGATGAAATTAAAGAAAAGCATTTGATTCCATAATTTTGTCCATGAGTGTATTTTACCCGTTAAAAACACACTTGTAGGCTAACATAATGATCGGAATGACATCTCTGTTAAATGGTTAAATGTGTATAATATACAATGATGTGATCTAAGAATGTAAGCACTCAGCTCCCTCAGCAAGCGGTGCAAGGATGGGGCGAGCGTGTTGTGTTGATCACTGATATCATTACACCTGGCCACAACACTGCATTAACCAGAGGCTTATGTGTGGCCAACCGCACACCACAACCTCCCTCAGTGCTTTACATCTCGGCAGTTCACACTTTACTTCACCATCTTGATTTTCTGCCCATTTGAAAAAAAAGACTCTAGCAATATCACTATATCACTATTTGAGATGCCGACCACTCTCATGAGGGTATTTTAAGGCAAATATGTGGTGAAGGATGAGTGTGATGGGTAATAGTAATGAGTTGTGAGGTGTAGTCTTGTTACAAACTAAGGCCGACTCTTCCATTAATTCATAGCCCAATGACCAATAGAAATACAAGGACCAACGGCTTAACGTGACTTCCGAACCACGCATGTGATGGTCTCATATGTCTAAACGATGGCTGGAGTTGATGCGGGTATCATCAGATGATCACTGAGACTATCTGAGCCGCTTTAGACCTACTGTATATCATCCTCAAAAACTGACTTCCATGAAGCTGGATTACAGGAGCACGCCACGAGTCCCAGTCATTTGTCCTGACTGAAAGTTTTAGACGAATTTAGAGTGTTCTTAACATTGTAAACACATTTCTGTAAAGCCTGAACGATGAAGTGCGAGGGGTTTCGAAATTATATTTTAGACGATGGTGGCCCAAAAAAACAAAGTTGTGTCGGATATCTTATTAATTATTCACTGCATTGCACATTGTTTCTACAATTTCTTTCTAGTTTTATCTGGTGACTTGTTGTCCTAAGGCAGAAGAACTGACTTGGCTCAGGGCAATAATTAACAAAAACAGGTTTGAAAACTAAAAACTTCAAAAAAAAACTAATTTATTTGTGTTTAAGATCTCAGCCGGTAGCATAAAGTTGTTAAATTTCTTGGAATTTTATCTTGATAAAGGATTAACCTGGGAAAATAAAATTAACAGTGTTTGCAGTAAGGTGGCTTCTAGTTGGTGCATTCGGCTTCAGCAAACTACCCTGCTTGTACTCTCCCCAAGTGCGTCTTACGACCAAATATTTTCTCATTTAAATTATAACATTATCTTTCGGGGTGATGGCGGTTTAAAAAAGTTATACTTCTTATCCCATTGTAAAGTATTTCTGGAAACTTATCCCTAATAATAGAAAATTACTACATGATGTCTTTGTTCATATTTTTGTAATAAACAAACGCGCAGTGAACGCACCTTATATATAAGTTAATCAAGCATGATTTTATTATAGTTTTTTACCTGTCATTATAAAATGTCGATCTTAACTTTTTGGGGGTAGGGACGTATCTATAATTCGCATGTTAAATTTTCAATTTTTGGAACACACTACTTCTAAAGTACAGTATTTGTCATAGAGCATCTAAACAAAAATTAAATGAAAGATTAAACCTTTGAGTACATGGTAGACCAAGTAATTTTGTTGTTGTTTAGTAGTTTAAAAAGTATTTTGAGAATATAAAAATATCAGATTTTTCCTTTTTTTCTTCAATAAAACACCCCTAACCTTTTTTTGATAGAGGTTACTTCCATATAGCCATAGACATTATCTGCAAGTGGTAAGAATTTGAGACCTATATGCCGAAAAATGGCTGAATAGCATGTAGGCCTACCTGAACTAGAAATTTTCAGAGAACCGGGAAATCACACCCGCTACTATTTTAAAGTAGCATAATAAAAAAACATACGAAAAAGGCAAACAATATTTACAGCAAGCATGTTATTTTTTCTGTATACATCTCAATAATACCCCTAAGATAAAAAAAGGTAAAGTTTGTTTTGTTTAACGAGGCGAAGTTAGGACTACAGAGTCCTCTCTACCACTCAATCTCTACCTTTACCTAGCGTCTCCGTATTAGTCACATTACAAATGTAAGTGGTGACTGCGGGGATCGAACCCGCGCCACCGGAGTGATGAGCTCCAGAGTCGCGTGCGATACCAATCCGCCACGGATCCGCTAAAGATAGTTAATGTATCTCGAATAAATAACTTATTTTAACTTTTTCCCAACAGATTTGAATGATATGAAGACGTGTATAATGCAGAGAGGAAACTCAAGCGATGATGTAGATTATTGACTTGCTTCACGCTTGCATAATATCCACCGGCCCTCGCTCTCTTCTCTACTCCGACATTTACTGTATACTAGTAATCCAAGCTTTGTACCAAACTAGTCTTGTGCGCGAGGGGTTTAACACTGTTATCGACTAATCTTTAAAACGATTCACCTCCTCAAACATTTTTAATTTTTAATCCATTCAAAATACCTCTTATAGATTTCCTGTATAAAAAACACCCATTTGCTTGAAAACTAGAATATTTTTTGGTTCCCAAACATTTATATTCTATAACCTTTTTATTTTTAATTACTAAATAAATTTGAAGACAAAAATATCTGGACCGAACCAGGATTTGAACCCGGGTCTCCCGCTTGCCGGGCGGTTATGCTCACCACTACCCCATCCGGCCAAACTATTTCTGTCTTCAAATAAGTACTTAAATCTGAATGTTTATCCGAAACATGTAACTGTCAAATAGTGACTTTAAATCAACAAGCTGGAAATATTACAAACAGAATTTTTAATATGCTATACTTGTATGATCAAAATTTTTCAAAGCCATTTTTCAGACGCTAATAACGTTTCAACTATGAAATTTAAGATATTATAAAATATATATATTTTATATATGATAACTTGGATGGAAATTAAATGGTACGTGCTTAAAACTGAACAAAAAATGTTAAATCGAAATACTTTTGTATTTTCAAAATAAGTTACTTTGTTTTAAATCTTCATAATTAAATATTTTAAAAGTAAAGTGGCAAACCATGTTTTTGTTTATAATATTCAAAATAGTATATTGGCGAAAGCATGTTTCAATGTATGTAAAATGGTTATATCGTATATAGCCAAAAAGTCCTTTTAATTTACGTTCTTTCCATTTCCAAATGTTTTACATCCAAGCTGTTGCAGCACGAAAATTATTTTACTATACAGAGTGATTCTTAAGTGAGCTACCATTGGGTACTAGTAAATTATAGGTTTTACAGGAAAGTTTTAATCGGGAACATTGCTTAGTTTTGTCCAGTATTAATCATATGAGAGCAGACTTGTTCAAAATGGCAAATGTTGTGTAATTGTTTCGTTAAAGTGGCTTGGGACGAGTTGAGAACAGTTTATGGGTTTTAATGGTGACCCACTTAATAAAACACTTATATAGATAGTATACTTTTAATGAACCTATACTGTATTTAGGTTTATACAGGGTGTCCAGTAATTACGTGATCAAACTTCACCAGGTGATTTATCAATTCAAAATAAACAACAAATTTCCAATAGCACATAGTCCTATCTCGACTAGTTTCCCGTCTATCTGTCTATCGTTCGTGTTCCGTTTCCGTCTATCGTTTTTTTGTCTGTGTTTTTTACTAAATATTTTTGATCTCCGGGGACAATTACTTTATAAACTAAAAACTTTGCACAACTAAAACCAATATTTAAAAAATAAAGTTGACTAATTTTCACTTCATGTTTAAAATGGTGGCAATATTAAATGTTTTAAACTTAATAACTCAAACCCCTTAAACTTTATGGTAAACACACATGAATACCAATACGTTGCAAATGTATTTACAAACATTTAAAGACCAAGTTTGTTGTCCTGTGATAAGTAGTAACGTAGACATATGAGTTTTCCTGAGCGCACCCTTTTGTTTACATTTAAGAAACATTTTATGTAAATACAGATTGGCCTATCTTACAGATTTAACACATACTACTAGCACCAAAGCTTTCCAATGGCCACACTAGCAAAACACTATTTTGAAATTAAGTACGATAGTGAATAACATTTTGTTGCCTTGGATTTTTTTACTCACATCAGAAAAAACTACTTCCTACTTTTTGGGCGGTTGCAAAACGTCACCAGTTGCCAAGGAGCTAACCTAACCTTACACTACATTATAGTATTTTATGATGTATTGAAAGCTTATTGGCAGTACACCTTCTTTCTATTAAAAATAAAAATATTTTTAATTTTAAATTATATTTTGGCCTCTGACAGACACTCTCTTCAGATTACAATAACAATAATTACGAAAATTGTTTTATTTTTATTAGAAAAGAAGATGTGCTGCCAATCAGCTTTCAATAGTGAATGAACCATCTTCAACAATACCATATTGACAAAAACTGAGTTTTATGAATGTAATTAATTTGATAAATAAGCATTCAGGCAGACTTCCATAATTATATAAATTCAGTCGTTTTAATCTTAAAATATGATACTGTGCCCGCCGTGTTGTTCAACTCTCTTTGGAAGTAACGTTACGAAACGACCTTACTCCTAAGAATAATTAGGACAAGTTTGCTGGTTATTGTATATTTTTAGTTTATTATAAACAACGCACTCATCACTGGAATAACATAGAACCGTAAACCCGATTGGTTTTATAATCGTATAACTGCGTTACTTCAGGATAACAGATTTTGATGTTTTAAGATTATGCTCATTTAAATAATTACTTTATTTATAATGAAAGTGAATTAAAATAATCAGACCTTATATTAAAATGTTTGTACGTATTTTAATGTCTATCTTGAACAAAATAGATGTTGTTTACGTTATTATGAATGTTTTACTAAAATGCTTGAACATTTAAAACATAGCACCATTACTTTTTAGCCCCTTACAAGGCCAAGGATTTCTTGTAAGGTTAAATATATTTTTGTAGAAACCCAATATGTTAATGCCATCCAGTAGATATACAGTAGGTATTTTGGTTGACTTAATTAAATTTGTCTAAATCATTCTCGTATTCGAAACATTATGTACACTTTATCTAGCACTTTGAAAAGAAGTACTCCATCTATTGGACTGCTTTCTAAAATAGTTTTTTTAATTATCATTGTAGAAAATTTAGCTTACTTAATCAGTGGAAGTTCAAGTTTAAAAATCCAAATCCTTTAGCAACTTTTAACAAAAGTCTTGAAGGTTATTTAAGTCAACCTCAAGTATAATACCAGGCCGACACGCAGCTAAGCGCTTAAGCGACGCTGGCATGAGTGAATCAGATTTCCTTTGCAATTTGTTACTCCAATTCGACTCACTCAAAGCCTAACTTCGACCTCAGCTATGTATTCTATTACGCCGAAGTTACGAGGCTGTGAGCTACGCTTCGGGCTCAGCTTGGCCTCCAGTATAATCGGGTTTTAATTATATTTACGGGTTTTTCTGAAAGTCATACTACATATAATGAAAGGAAAACACATTTCAAATATCATTAATATCGGACACTCACTCCACTGTTATTGCGAAAAACCACTTTTCTAGCGTCGTTTTGAAACGACTTGATAGATTTCATATTTTTTGGTATATTAATGTAAAATAGCACAGTACATGTTTGTTTCATCTAAATCGGACGAAATGTAATGTGTTTAGACAACTAAAACTTTTTGCTAAAAAGGCCCCCATAAGGGAGTTCTGATTTTCCTGGTTGACGAACTTGACCAAGATATTTACAAAAGACACATTTGTACCAATTTGGTGAAACTGGTACAAAAAATGCGACCGGTAGAGATGATACACATATATACGTATGTATTTAAAGTTTGGAAAAAATGCTTAAAACGTGTTCTGGGGCTCAGGATCGGTGCTCATTTCTGGCCCCACAGCAAATTTAATTTGATATAGTAGTTTTTGTTAAAATAATAACTCCGCATTTATGATGACAACTTTTAAATGGTAAAAGAAAGTGTAGGTTTCAAAATCATAATATGCTCACTAAAATAAAATATGAGCTTATATTTGGTCTTTTAAGAGAATATGACACCGTTACAAGCGTACACGATCGAACGGACATGCTCATCTTTGCTTCGGCAAATAATATTTTTGTAATTTGTTAGTATTGAGAAATATAAATGATTTTCGTTATTCTAATTCATTTCATAAAGATCTATAATACGGTAAGTCATTTGACTGGTATTTAAATTCTGTTTGTAATATTTCCAGCTTTTTGATTTAAAGTCACTATTTGACAGTCTCATGTTTCGGATAAACATTCAGATTTAAGTACTATCCGGCAAGTGGGGGACTCGGGTTCAAATCCCGGCTAGGTCCAAACATTTCTGTCTTCAAATTTCTTAAGTAATAAATAATAATGTATATATATTTGCAAAATATAAATTTTAAATGCTATCAAAAGGTTATATAAAATAATAATAAAAATAACTCACAGTTGCAAATAATCTAATTGAGGTGATAGGCCGGCTTCGCCGTTATATATTGGTTTGACAATGGCGTAGCATTGGTGATCTAAATATCACCTAAATTAGATTATTTGCAACTGTGAGTTATTTATACTAAATATTTATATGTAGGACTTTGTTCGGAGTTGCATGTATGTTAGGTCGAACGTTTGCAGTGTAAAGGATGTGGTTTAATTGAAAATTAATGTTTTACACTTATTACAGACCGCTTGTTCTTTCAACGTCAAAGTGATATAGTTGAATGCTTGGAACGTACAATCTTTCATGAAGGTGGTAAACAGTACTTACCTTGCAGGTTCATGGCGGTGGGGAACATGGGAGGGCGATGGTCCTGGTGCCTAGGAGCGGACATGACCCCGCACTGACCACCACCGGTCAGGTGATGTCCCATGGAGGCAGCACCAGGGTTGTAGGAGCGCGCCATGGAGGCAGCCGCTGCAGTGTACCGGTAACTCATCTGGGAACATGAGGTGAGGTCTCCGTACGAGCAAGGACCCAGACCGGGGTCTATGCCGGGGGTCAAGGAGCAGCTGGAAGCGTCGAAACTGGCGGCCGCCTGGTTCAAGTACGAGTAGTCCATGTCGGTAGCCTAGTTGATAATTGACACGATAACTTCAAATTAACTTTGCTTTGAAGTAGAATAATCGGTATCGTCAACAATTATTGTTTAGAATAAAATAAGTGGTTGTAAAAATATAAAATACTGCTTCAGTTCGGTTTGTTTATGTTGTAAATATCAACTGGTTGTGTTGGAAAATTGTAAAAAAATACTAAAACAAAACAATGATATCGGAAACTTAAAAGTCACTCGGTGCAATCGTACGTCACCTCATTGTGTCCGGAATTCACTCGCGACTTGCACTCGAAACTTGCGAAAACCGGGGAAATCGGTTAAGCAAAAACAGTTCCGGTTCCGGCACGGTCGGCGCAGACAGATCGCTAATCGAATCAGTTCTATCGGATTATACCGGTGCCGGTCGACAGTCTTGAGAGAGGGAGAAAGAAGATGTTATTATATAGAAATATTTAGAGGCTTCTCGGACCCGACTCGGCGCTCGCCGGAAATCAAATGATAGCCTTTAATTCAATAACGGCTTTATAGAAAAGAGTGACTGTGCGCTGTTGGGTGGAGTGGGCGGAGCCACGATGGGGTAGCCACCCTCCGGCCCACCAATCGCTTACATTTTCACAGCGCTTTTCTCTCCCTTAGCGCGCACTCATTGGTCCCCTCACTTCCCTCCCGAATCTCCTAATAAAGATTTTTAGACGGTGACAATATCTAAAGTGGAAAAATATTAAGGTCCGTGAGAAGGACGGATGCTGTGTGGATTGAGAAGTATCTGGAATAACTGGGCTAGGAGGTCGCTCTCTGCGCGCATCTACAGTGCGTGCTGGCGTCATTAACACTTGCCTTATTGTTAAGTACAAAAGTCTTCACAGCCCTGTTCAAAAGCGTCTTTTGAAAAGCCGTTAAAAAAAATTACTTTGATTTTTCACATTAAGATGAGTTATGTCGTGTTTAAAGTATTGGAATGACGACTGTCCCTATATGATTAACCTTTGGTTTACAAATGTTGAATAAACTGTCGGACTTTGTAAAGAGATTACTATATTACTGCTGCTAAAAACAATAACAATTAATTTTGCCAATTTAAAAAATATTTTGTTGTTAACAAAATGAAATAAATAAACTATTTAAACATAAAATACACCAAGTCTCTTATAACAATTAGCAGAATCTTAATTTGAGTTAATTTAAAATGAGTTAAAACTTTAGTTGCAATACAAGTTGTTATTTATTATAGTCCATAAGCACACTCACGTCGTAAACAAACGGTTGGATACAAACCTTTTAATTTTTTTAATTTGTTCAAGAACGGCATGGTATAGGTTTATTCCTGCATGTGGTGGCGACTTTTCATACAGGCAAAGTGTGTGTGAAGTCAGCTTTTCCTATAACGTATAATGGTCATGTATATCTCTGCCTTGCAGTATACATTTACTAATGCAGAACATTATAGTGTCACAAATGTAAAAACAAGGCAGAGTAAGCGTTTGTAAGGGGTTAGTTTAAATGCGTCACGCTACGAGTCCATACAATTCAGCTTGGAAATAGTTCGGATTGCATTTTTCTGTAATATAAATACCCTAATAAGGTTTTGCTCAGCAGATGGTCCCAGTATGCTAACTTCATATGAAAAATGAGAATAATTCAATCCATTATAAGCCATCATCAGATCATCAGTCTTGCGATGCCAAAACAAAGATTGCAACCGAAAAATGTCTGAAGAGATTTTGTGAAAGACATTGTTGATATAAGATATCAACTATAAATTATCATCCATGTGAACACCTACAGGTTTTGTAGAAGATGTATCTTGTAGTAACTCTCCATCGTAAATTCTACTGGTTGATATTTGTCAGCGTTAACGGAAACCAACGAAGCTAATTTGTAATTAATTTGAAAATATTGAACTGCATAGTTTGATTCCACGTAAGATGAACGCTTTAAGTCTTCATTAGTGTTACAATTAAATACCATCACAACATCATAAGCATGTTTGATCAAATGAATTAAAAATGGAGACAATGTCGTATATGCAAATTAAAAATATAGTGGCATCTAGTATTAAAACTTTCAGAATACCACATTGTATTATTTGTTATGAAGACAAAATGGCGTCAAGGTGTACTTTTTGAGTTATATATGTCAAATGTGTTTTCATCCAATCACGATAGATAATTTTGCGATTTACACAGCTGATAAGAAAATACCTTGTACACTTCCTTAACATAAAACGTATGACAGGCAGTATCAAACTATTTATCTACTTCGAATCAAAATAAAACAAAAGGTTTTAACTAGTATCGATGAACCGTTGAAAAGTATGAAGCTTAATTGAATAAAAACCATTACAATCACATCACAACCATAACTCTTTTAGCAGTTTTATGCAATGAGAATAATAAATATATCGTCACTTTGTGAACTGATTAAACGTTTTTGTATTGAATCGGATCCACATTAACAGAGAGAACTGCACAAACGATGCAGGAATAAGCGATAAATTACAATAACTAGGTAAAACGCAACGCAATTAGCCGTTACAATTGTAGCGGAAATGAAATTATATTCAATCCGATGTGAAAAGCGATGTAATCGAATCGGCCTCAGTGATATTATTAAAAGCAACGATATTCACATGGCCGTGGATTACTGTGTCGAAGTCAGCTGTAATTAGTCCAACTTGCCAAATAATGACGGCAAATCCCGCAGATTATCGTTTCACTTTGAAGTGCGCGCGGCGGATTTCTTTCTCCATGTTAACGCTCCAGGTTGGAAATTTTATTGCATTTCGACAGTCGAGCGTAAGCCCCGTTTAAACTCTGTTATGCCCGGCTTACACGACTCGAAACTAATTATCCGACTTGATCACAATGCCAGTTGGATTCGCTGACTTTGTCCTGTTGTATTTTAAATCCGCTGAAACAATTTATGAAAGCTGAACGCGTCAGTCGGCCTGAACGTGTTTAGCCAGCGTTTAAATCGTTCGTGCTTAAAAAGCACTTTTACAAAAACAATTCGACAAATGTTTGTGTTTTGGTTGAAACAGTTCTACTTGTTAACCATTTACTAATCATCTTTAAAGCTTTACGGATCCCCTTTTATTAGTGTTTCTAGGTAGATTTATCATATTTGTTATTTTAATTAAAGGAAAATCAACTAAAACCTGTTCGGATTCAATTTCAAACCGGTTCAAAGGTTGTTGAGTGTGGAGTGTGTTTATCGCTACTATAAACATGGATTAGAAATATTATTTGCCACTTCTCATTATATAATGAAAAAAATGCCACATGAAAGCCTTTGTTCAAAAACTCTTGTTTGTCAAAATATTTAAATTATCCCTTGATTTAGCAAGGAACAAAAGTATGTAGGCCTACAGTAAACTTATCAATTATTATAAAACCTGCTTGTCCTTCCTAAGCCTTTTTACTTGGGATCAACGGTGAGAAACATTCTCGTATAGTACATAAGAAGAAAGAGTGCAATAACCTTTTAAAATAAATACACTGATACTGTAGAGATGTAATGAGAGTAATAATGTAGTTATTCTTTATCAAATATTTTAAACAGAAACTCCACTATAAAAAAGCATTGAAATACAGTTAACATTGTTACATACAATATTATAAAAGTCACAGCACAATCAAACTTCTATTAATATGATTTTGTTAGATTGGCAAACAACGTAGTGAAAAAGTAAATACAAAAGTGAATCCTTTAACATATTATAACCATTAGACATAACTAAATACAAACATGTAATCAGTGGCAGTAGTAACAAAATAAGTCTAATTGATTACAATACAAATTGAAAAGCCTCTCGAAGCTATTTATGGATGAAAAGTACCTTAAGTGGGTTCTTGAAAAATAAATTGCAAATAAAGATCACTATATCACTATTTGAGATGCCTACCATTCTCATGAGGGGTTTTAAGGCAAATTACACATATGTGGTGAAGGATGAGTGTGATGAGTGGTAGTTCTGAGTTATGAGATGTAGTCTTGATACAAACTAAGGCCGGCTCTTCCTTATAATGGGTCATTAATTAATAGCCCAAATACCAATGGAAATACAAGGACCAACGGCTTAACGTGACTTCCGAACCACGCAGGTGATGGTCTGACATGTCTAAACGATGGTGGGAGTTGATGCGGGTATCATCAGATGATCACTGAAACTATCTGAGCGGCTTTAGACCTATATCATCCTCAAAACCTGACCTCCATGAAGCTGGATTACAGGACCACGCCACGAATCCCAGTTGTGAGTGAGGTGTCATGTGTCGTGCACCGTGAGAACAAGTGCGGTGTTGACTCCCAAGCAGAGTGAGTCCCCAGGGACTTCTGGGAACCGCACACTGCACGCTCTTCTGTACGCTCGGTTATCCGTGGGTCCTTCTACACTGGTCCTCAGTGCCCACTTTGGCCCCTCGCCATTTATTTTGTGGATGCTTTATGGGTATAAAATATAGCTAAAGACATACTGCGTAATAGGCTTAACCCTTAGACGAAGTTTCACCACGATAGCTTCTGTCGATTCTAATTTATAAGCGGTCCAAGGTGCCTTAAAAACTTTACAGACATACATGAATTTTTTAGACGCCAGTTTTAGTCTATGCAAAGTATATAAACACCAAATAACCAAAAACTTATGGATTCTTTGCAATGTACAGACAAAAGTATCTATTATATAGATTAAAGTACTAGGTATACTGACGTATTAATAATAAAAGTAAAAAGTAAACAAGTACCCTCTAAAAGACTACATTTAAACCAAGATTACTTGTTTTAGGGTGTGCAAAGGTACCCGTTCCAACTACTTTTATTAGGTTTAAATATCTAGCAAACATCTGTTAGCTGGGCCATGCCTGGCGACCAGTTACTTGTCTGTGACACTGGCCACGGCCTGCTCTACCCCCTACACTGTGTACACTGTGCACTGTGTAGTATGCCGGGCGTGCGGTGACGGCAGATGTCACGAGGGGAGGTGGTGTTGTCCTTCTATTGTCACTGATAAACACTCATTGTTCATCCCCCTCCCCTCCCAACTCCCCTCCGGCCTGTGTGAAAACAACGCACACTTGCTCCCACATTCCTCTGCCAAGTAAAAGGTAAAGTTTGTATCGTTTAACGAGGCGAAGTTAGGACTACAAAGTCCTCTCTACCACTCAACCTCGACCTTTACCTAACGTAACCGTATTAGTCACATTACAAATGTAAGTGGTGACCTCGGGGATCGAACCCGCGCCACCGGAGTGATGAGCTCCGGAGTCGCGCGCGATACCAATCTGCCACGGATCCGCTAAGTATTGTGGGTCGGCTGCATTTTTAGACACAAATGTCTCTATAATTAGAGCTTTGTTTTTGTTTTGATTAAAGCTCACTAAACGTTTCAATAGGTTGAACGATATTCAATCTATTTACCTGTACACATTAATTAGTATGGAAGATCCATAACTTATAACTTATTTTTTAATCGATATTAAATTTACTTATAGTTGTTAATACTAATATTAATGCACTCCGCATCATTTCTGTATAAATAATTCAATAAATCATAATAATCAATCATTTTAATAACAGCCATTTACATAATTCATTTTCTTAAAACCTCATATTGTGCAATGGAATGCTTTGTATTGATCACTAAATAAAGATGTATCGTGTTTGATGTTAGTAAGTCAAATAGGATTCAGTCACTACTAGTTGTATTGAGAAATCACTTAATTGAAGAAGTTAAAAGTATCAAGTTCTTTGGGATAAATTTAGATAATAAACTCACATGGAATCACATATTTATTTTTTGAGTAAAAAATTACCCGAGCAACAGCCTGCCTTTGTACAAGACTTTAAAGTCTTGATTCTATAATATTTTATCCGTGGCGAAGCACGGGTAGACAGCTAGTTTAAAACTAATTTAAAACACTTTCTTACTTTAAAAAAATTGCACAGTATAGATTATTTTCTGGCTGATAATTGTATCACTTATTAGGTATTATGTTATTTGTTGTTACTAATAACTGGTTTTTACAAAATTTCAAAAATGAATTATAAACAAAATTTAAATTTAATTTAGATATAATTATTTGAATCCTATTTTGTTTTATTGTTATAACAAAACAAAAATTTGTATGACTAAATAAATAAATAAAAAACATATATATTATTTCCTTTAAACTCTCATAAATGTTTTCGTAAACTAAACTTGGCTACTATTTGGACTTATATCTGAGCTAACTTCTAACTAATAGGTAATTAGTAGGCTATATTACATTTTAAATATTGAAAAATATGATTTTAATTTCAATTATTTTTTAAATTGTAAACACAGTTTAATGGGTCTGTAGTTTACCGGCTCTTTTTCAAGCCATTTTTGAAAACGGGGATAATTTGTCTTATTTATATTATACAGTTGGAAACTATCCTTGTAGAATACTTTGCCAAAATAGCATTTGTCAAAAATTGGAAATAAGTTTCAATTAAACATTATTTAATCCTGGAGCGCAGGGTGTTTTTAGCTCAGATTTTCCTGTTACTCACTTAACTTTTAGTTTTATGCATAAATTACAAGTATGTATTTTCATTATCAATGTATCATCATGTATTGTGATTATGGTATACAGTTAGTGCTAAGGTAATCAGTGACTTAGCAGTAGGTAAGTAAGACAGCATCAGCGTAGAGTGTGCGGTGACACGGCGGCAGGTGACTATCTTGGTACACAAGTGTACTGCGGGTATTGCATTTCCGTTACCTCAGGAGCTCATACACTATACACTGCTCAGTAGCGCATGTCACACACAGGCACAACCACTGTACGCTACTGGTTATCAGCTGGTCACCCTGTTACAACTCACTAGTGGACAATCAATTATCGTCATATGATATAAATACCGCAAACCAAAACGCATTTAGCCGATAAATATCGTCAACCTCATAAGTATGGTAAACCGATGCAAACATCGTTAAGCGATACATCGACATTTTTTAGTTAATATCGTACTTGCGATATACAGTATATCGCATTGATAACGATATATGGCCCAGACCTATACACAGTAAACTAGAGTATGTGTTTATTTCATCAGGGGATGTTGAATCTGTACGATAATTTAAGGTACATCGCCTAAATTGACATTGTTAAGAGAATCATCACGATAATCAAAGGGTACTTAGTTCTATCTTTTTCCCCGTTAATATATATATATATATAAATTTATTTTGTGTTAATATATATATATATATAAATATTTAGAAAAAAAGGTTGTTCTTTATAATTTTTAAATTATTTTATCGTTATCCTGCCATTTTCAAGTTAAAAAACTTTTGAATTAATGAAAGTTGATTTTTCCTATGGTAGATCTCATTGATTTCAACACACAGACTGAGTTTAATAAAATCGGTTATAAAATTTTGGAGGTAAAAATGATTTTGTAAAAAATACTAAATGGCTAATATCTGGTAAACAATGCGTTTTTGGAAAAAAAATATTGAATTTATTTTTATTTAGACCTATAGAAACGATTCCCGGAGTTTGACACTTTACTTATGGGACACTCTGTATATTAATATTAATAAAAAGATTTCATAATACACTGACCATGCCACAATTGAGCCACACTGAGTGACATATTCATAGCAAAATTTTCGACACACTATTTTGATGCTATGACTTTCTACAGACAGTATACAGCGACATTTTGTTTTCAATGTAACCATACGAAAGATTTTTCCTAGAGAATGGTGACCGCTTTCAATGAGAACCGCGGTTTTCCGGATGATTTAATTAAAAACAGAGCCATCGTAATATTACGGTCGCAGAAATCCGTCACCGATTTGTTAGGAAACCATACAGCTTTATCTGACACCTGTTATAAGTAACATATTGAAAGTTTTCGTTTATAAATGGGTTTACAAGATTAGGCAAAGGAGTGAAAACACATTAAAGAAGATCAGCCGGCTAATCTATTGGCGAGAATGAGGCAGAGAAGGTCTAACAAAGACACAGACTCCTCCACTTTCTGTTAGTTGCCAGAGTTACCGCCAGGGCACGACACTCCTCGTAATTCACTCAGAGCTTTTAAATTAATTGAAATCCCGATCTCACTAGCCGATCTGTTACACACTTTGATTGTTTTTGCTGAAGTTTCCTCCTGTGAGCTTGGAGGGCCTAACTTTTGCTAGTTTTATGAGCTAATTAGATTGCCACGGGCAATCGCGAATATCTTTTGCCATTACGTATTCTGTATTTTGGAACGTATCAAATAAAGTACATGTACATTTATGCACCGATAAAATAATTGATTATACCCAAAGTAATTCGCTGCAATAACCTATACTCTTGTTACTATCCCAATATATTAAATTATTATTCAAGCACTTTGTGATTCCTATGGTTTTATTCATACCTATCACTAAATCACTATTTGAGATGCCGACCACGACTCTCATGAGGGTATTTTTAGGCAAATATGTGGTGAAGGATGAGTGTGATGAGTGGTAGTAATGAGTTATGAGGTATAGTCTTGTTACAGGCCGACTCTTCCTTAGAATTAATAGCCCAATGACCAATGGAAATACAAGGACCAACGGCTTAACGTGACTTCCGAACCACGCAGGTGATGGTCTGATATGTCTAAACTATGGTGAAAGTTGATGCGGATATCATCAGATGATCACTGAGACTATCTGAGCCGCTATAGGCCTATATCATCCTCAAAACCTGACCTCCATGAAGCTGGATTACAGGACCACGCCACGAGTCACAGTCACTATCCAAACACTATTGGAGACATCTACACAATTCCTAGAATTCTTTGGTGCTTTGAAGGAGAAAGTGGTTCGGACATTCCCCAAGAGTGAACAACAGGGTTAAAAAATAAAATGTTAAAGAAATATGTAGAGGTTTTAAGGAAATTAAAGACGACTATCTTTAATTGACTGAAAATCGAGATATTTTATTTGAAAGTTAGCCAGAGTGCATACAAAGCTTTCAAGCCTCATTCTTTTTCTCAAATACGTATTTAAATGTCACAAGAATAGCCTCTGAATCAAATTATTAAAAAAATAGCCACGTAAAAGCCAAATCACGAAGGTTGTAAGTTGTAGCTTAGGGACGAACATTGGAAAACATTACCGTGTAAATCTAGGCTGTATAAGTAGCTTAACTATCTCCTAAATAGTCTGCACTCACGTCAATCCAAAATATTCAAACAATTTGAATGGCTTACCAAAACATGCCAAGGGCTTAAGAATAATTCTTAGGTAAAACAGTTTCAAATAACACTATTTATCCCTGACCGTGCAAAGTTTTCGGGAGCTTCTTAATACCCCGGACTTCCTCTTTCTCTTAGAGATATTCCATTCGCCATACGATTATCTCTAAAACTAAGAGACAGTTAAAAGGTCTATGCTCAATAGAGTTTTTGAAAATAATTCGCCATGTTATAATCCAACCTCTTCTTTCCTACGGTATAATACTTTGGGGTAGCTGTGCTGTTACAAGACTGTTAAGAGCATTTATTCGTCAAAAATGCTATTCGTGTAGTTTGTAATGTAATGCCTAGAGAATCATGTAGAGAGCTTTTAAAACCGTTAAAAATACTTACCTTTCCTTCAATTTATATATTTGAAACCATTATGTTTTGTATATCTAAATGTGACTTAGTGCAGGGTAAGGACATACACAATTATAGTACACACTCAAATACAATATATAGACCAGTCAGTCATAGGTTGCAAATTTATGAAAGATTGCCAATACAAGCTGGCACAAAACTTTTGAATCTTCTCCCAGTGGAAGTTCTTTTATATGACCATAAATTGTTCAAAAATAAATTGAAGCAATATTTGCTGTACTTGGCTCCTTATCAATTTATCAATTCCAGTTAATAGCTTTTCAATAATGTTATAAACTAAACCTATTTATTTTATATGGTCATTTTTTCTTATCAATGGTCAAAGTTACCATTGCTCTCATTTTTTGTTATTCATCCCATTCATTTTGTAAATAATGTATCACTTTCATGTTCATCAACATGTCAACACAATGTATTTTGTTTATGACAATAAATGTTAAATGTTGCGTCCTGGATTGTGTGGGCTACGTGCTTGTTGGTTGGTCAGACACTGTATGAAGGGTTGCAGGTGAGAAGTGTGCCTCGCGTTGAGACTTGGCAGGGTGAAAATTATGAGCCGAGAATTCATTAGAGTAACCTCGCAAGTTTAATCACTGCTTGCCGCCAGGCTGCGCTGGAGACGAATAGCCTCGGCTCGCATATACACCAGACCGCGTAGTTCTAGGTTTACTCTAACTACTCAAAGGAATTCGGGCCCGTCCTCTGTGGAAACATGGACTGCTACTCGTGGCGTGGTCTTGTAATCCAGCTTCATGGAGGTCAGGTTTTGAGGATGATATAGGTCTAAAGCGTCTCAGGTAGTCTCAGTGATCATCTGATGATACCCGCATCAACACCCACCATTGTTTAGACATATCAGACCATCACCTGCGTGGTTCGGAAGTCACGTTAAGCCGTTGGTCCTTGTATTTCCATTGGTCACTGGGCTATTAATTAATGACCCATTCTAAGGAAGAGTCGGCCTTAGTTTGGAACAAGACTACACCTCATAACTCATTACTACCACTCATCACACTCATCCTTCACCACATATTTGCCTTAAAATACCCTCATGAGAGTGGTCGGCATCCCAAATAGTTATTTAGTGATTGAGTGAAAACATGCCGCCTAAAACACACATTTATACCTTCCAAAGATAAGTCTTGAGCACGATGCAGGTTTACAATTTAAAAATATAGTTCATCTAAAGAAAAGTGGAAACTACTTTATAGTACGAGGCAGTTTAAAATTATTTATCGGGTTTTCGTTGCTTATAACTCTCATAACAAAAGAGAACTCTCATCAACTAGCCGTAAGATGAATCTTTTTGAAAGTTAAGGCCGAAAGGTGAATTGTTTAACTCTTCGTTATATTTTGCGTGTGATTCTAACGTGTGATTTGTTAACTAATGGACGTCATTTGTTTAGTAACTATAATGTCGGAACTCACAGTTTTTAAATTAATAAAATGGCCTTCTAACAAATTGGCTTACTACATGTTTGTTATTTGTCAGAGACCGAATAGCACCTTCGGCAATAACAAAATGCATGGATCATAATAAAGTTTATCTTAACGCGACAACTCAACAGACAACAAATTACAACGTTTGCCAAATGACGCAATCGTTTGAAGCGTTATCGAGCTGTACAGAACATGAGGAAACAAAGAAGCTAATCTGGAGTCAGGTCAGAGGACGTTGAGACAGACAGACAGACGGACCGTGTTTGCTCGGCTAATGAGTCAAACACTGGCCTGACCCTCGGCCTCAGCTAACCCAATCAACTGCTTGATTGTCTCCCTTGCCAGTAGCAAGAAACCGGCACAACACAGTGTAGTGTAGTAGCCATTACCTCGCCGTGTGGGTTGTGCTCGTCGTCAATACATATGTGTGCCCCTCTACAGGTCGCATTTTGTAAAACACTTTCACGAAATGTGATGCAAATGTTTCTTTTGTTAATCTCTATGGTAGTTTGTTAGCCAGTTAAATCAATCCACCGTAGGTGTCCTTTTGGGGGGGGAGGACGTTTATCCCCAAAAATGCATCTTTGTACTGTAAACACTATTTTTGATATGATTTCAATTAAACCTTTATAAAAGAGAAATCATACTACATTTTTCAAATCAAATGTTTGACATTAAAAACTGTATACAATACATTCTTAAAATTAAAAACTTAGTTACTAAAAACATTTGATGTTATAAAGGTTAAGTACAATTATAACTGATACGTTTCCTTTAACACAAAATACCATTTACTATATAGTACCAATACATAAATGCTAATGGCGGGAGTTGAAACTGCTGGGGGACGAGACGCGTATATTCCCAACGATTCACAAACAAGTAACATAAAATTGATTTATTGAAGTAATCTGCGAGCCACACAACTCTGTGTGATAAATGCAGCGTGTTTCTCAGCTCTTTGTATTACTTACGTCATAGTTTGCGAGATATTTTACGCCATTTAACATACTTATACAAGGTTACTCCTACATACGGTTGAGGAGCAATTCGAGCCGTTGTCAGGTGGCAGGGAGGCAACTGACTCGGGAACCGGCATTAACATTTACCTCAATATTAGGGATTGACCTTTTCACAAGTGGTATTTGAAAACTTGCAGATTTAACCAAGGCAAATAATATGATTCCGTGCTACTTGCCACCGTGCTACTTGCCACCAACTTTGACGAGGGTTGACACGTCCCGATTCCAGGTACAGTTATTGGCAGACCGGCCAGTAACCTCTTACGCATGTTTGCGCCTTGTTCGCAAATCGACTCGGGATTAGCCGCGCGAGTGGAGGGTCAAATTTCGCAAGTATCTGTGTAAGTATCTTCCGCAAGAAAATATGTAATAAAACTGATCCGTAAAAAACAAAATTGAGAAACACGAAGGAGCAAAAAAGAAAACAAATAAGGTCTTATAGTATTGAACTATTTAAATTTGAACTGATGCTTTCAATGGAGAGTGTTTTTTTCGACAATATTAATTTGTATCCGACCCAACATGCAAAGTTTAACCACTATCCTGAACGTTCGTGATATTAAATATTTAAAATCATATGTGTGTGTTTTGAAATACCAATTTCTCTTAGGTCTCGTGTCCGCAGACGTCAAAACTATTTTAGAATACGTTTCGTTTGTATTTTATTTACACTATAAACTGTAAAGCTACGCTAAGCACTATGAAGCTGTGTTTATACTTGTTTATAATTAAATTACAATTATGTGTGTATACATTATACTCCGTTTAGTGCACTACTATTTGAAGTACTTAAAACATCTCAATATTGGCTGTTATCTGAAATGGAATGCAAAAAGTGGTTTGTTCTTCCGAGGCTTGTAATGATGCATCTCTAATAAACGCACTTAGATAGTATAAACACGTATTTTTGCCATTGATGTAATTTCTATAATTCCTTGAACAAAAACACATAAGACATTTTCTTATTGTCTTACCACAAAGAAAATTTAATAAAGAATATCAATTGAGTTGATAGTAAAAGTGCAAAATCAAAACACCACTAGCAATTATTCAAGCCGCTGTAGTTTTACTTTTGCACTTACAACGAACATATGATATTAACAAAGTTTGGAATAAATCACTAGAAATACAAATTAATCTCCGGATGAACAGGGAATGGAATGTTGACCATTGTACGACATCACCGCCACGCAATGGGCTGGTATACCTGCGCTGAGACAGGTAGAGGATTCCTAGAATCGACCCTTGGTGGCAAGTAGCACGGTGGCAAGTAGCACGACACCAATAATATCACCCAGAAAATTTCGTTTGACCCTAGTCCCACTCTTGCCTAGGACCTCGCCTTTAGGCCCTCAGTAGAAAATCCCCAAACCTCGTACAATAGAGTGAGGGGCCCGAGCCTAGCTGTAACCAGGGTGGTTTGGGATCGACTGGGACTCATGGCGTGGTCCTGTAATCCAGCTTCATGGAGGTCAGGTTTCGAGGATGATATAGGTCTAAAGCGGCTCAGATAGTCTCAGTGATCATCTGATGATACCCGCATCAACTCCCACCAACGTTTAGACATATCAGACCATCACCTGCGTGGTTCGGAAGTCACGTTAAGCCTTTGGTCCTTGTACTTCCATTGGTCATTGGGCTATTAATTAATGACCCATTCTAAGGGAGGAGTCGGCCTTAGTTTGTAACAAGACTACACCTCATAACTCATTACTACCACTCATCACACTCATCCTTCACCACATATATGCCTTAAAATACCCTCAAGAGAGTGGTCGGCATCTCAAATAGTGATTTATTTCATAATCCACAAAAAAATGACAAGGTCAAAAATTGAAGAAAAAATGCAAAAGTTACATACAAGTAAAATGTACATTCTTTTATAAAAATAGCTAATAACTATTTGGTGGAGGATTTATCGGGAAGTACTTTAGTTAAGATAACGCATTTGTTAACACACCGTCCACGGTCACTGACGGCCGACCAAGCACAGATTGAGAAAGCCACCCAGATCCGCGGATTTGTCCGTCCGTGTGCGGCCGCCTATGTTGTTGCCTTTTCCCATGCGCAATTTATTGATTGTTTTTATAAATAAATACATTTTTAATTGCAAAAACATCTTACAATGTATGGCAATCGTCAGAAACGTTGACTGAACTAAAATTTTCCATTCACGCTCACGTCTAAGTCCCTTTTATACATACAATTTTTCCAATCTCTCCCTCTCATTCATTTGAATTATCCCACTCTAGTCCTTAGTCGGTCAGCCAAATACCAGGTCTCCCAGTTAAACGCCATAAACTCGTCTATGTTATAAAAAGCTTGAGTGGACAACACATTTTTTAAACGAGCTTTGAATGCCTTAGGCACTTGTGCGTTTTTTAACGAATTTGGTAATCTGTTGATGAGATGAACACCTGCCTGAGAAGGTAAGCGCTCATGAACTACCGTCCTGTGTCTCCCAGTTCGGTAGCTGTCCCTGCCTCTGGTTTCATAAGAGTGTGTGTCGCAACCTCTTATGGTAGTACAATTTGTTTAAAAAAAATACATGATTGTCCCTTATTTTATAAATAAATAAAAATGCCTTCATTACAGCGTCTCTCCGTATAGTACCGTTTTACAGAGCAACTTCAGTCGATCTTAGATTTATTGACTTACATACACTTACATAGGTTTATTATTTAGTATTTCTACAAATCAGTGGACCACAAGTGTTTCGGTTGCCACTCACGGGTATATGTAAGCTGTGAGCGGGGTTCCGTGTAGGATCCCCAACTGTGTATTATTAAGGTCCTCAGTTCCCTCGGGCTTGCGACAGAATCAGCCGCTAAACCTCCCCCCCCCACCCTATCTTCTGTCTCAATAAAGTAAAACTCAAAGGGAAATCTCTCTTTTGTTTGTTCTTTTATTTCCAGGTAATTATTCACTTTCGAGGAATATTCGCAATGTTTTGACTCAAAGCTTTGAACTCGTAAAAGCTTTTTATTTTCTTGCATCCAAATGTAGATCGCGTTTTAAATTTAAAGTAATACAGTACATTTTTGACTAATTCATCTGTGTCATATTATGGACGTTTAAAGAATAAAGTTTTATTTTTATATGATTATTACGTCTTATAAGCCTAAATGTATTCAGAATTACATTCATCAACGGATATACCAACAATTTAACATTGTTAACACTAGCTTGATTCTACTTTAGAAATGCGTCTTCTTCATAGACAAATGCTATATCGTAACAGGTAAATCACTAAATCACTATTTGAGATGCCGACCACGCTCATGAGGGTATTTTAAGGCAAATATGTGGTGAAGGATGAGTGTGATGAGTAGTAGTAATGAGTTGTGAGGTGTAGTCTTGTTACAAACTAAGGCCGACTCTTTCTTAGAATGGGCCACTAATTAATAGCCCAACGACCAATGGTAATGCAAGGACCAACGGCTTAACGTGACTTCTGAACCACGCAGGTGATGGTCTGATATGTCTAAACGATGGTGGGTGTTGATGCGGGTATCATCAGATGATAACTGAGACTATCTGAGCCGCTTTAGACCTGTATCATCCTCAAAACCTGACCTCCATGAAGCTGGATTACAGGACCACGCCGCGAGTCCCAGGTATTGATATAGGCTCTTAAGAAACTAGAGGCAGGGAGCCCTACCGAACTGGGAGTCACAGAACGGTAGCTCACAGCGTTTGCTTTCATAGGCGACGAAGGCGTTTTAAACTCCTCCTAAAGAAGTTATCATTGCGGAATCATTCTTTGTTTGAACAGGTTTATGGCACATGATTGGAAGACCAGGTGAACTCAATGACAGACTGAAAAACTGACTGGAAATATTTGAGTGAATTACACTTGTATGAATGTACTTTTTACGTATGTTTGAAGGAAATTGTTATTGTCGTGAATCCAAAATTGTATCTTGAGTCTAAAGTTACAACTGAAATGCTGTCTACCCAATAAATAATTTCTTTGTTTACCAAATTTTGTTGACATCGCTAAATCACTAGGAACTTAGAAGAGATTAAGTAATAAAATAAATAAATAAATTTCTACCGATTATCGGTGTCGGTGTGATATCGTGTCAACGTAGTTTGAAAACTTACGACCCAAACACTTTACAGTTCTAGGGAAGAAATTGCCTACGTTCATTTGGTTTTCGTTTCACTCTGAATAATTATTTTGAGCTTACTACATCCCCATTATTTGAAAGAAACCCACACCGACCAACAGCTTGAAACTGTATACTGTAGGTTGAGTGGATGAGAGGACTGTGTAGTCCTAACTTCGCCTCGTTAAACAAGACAAACTTTACCTTTTTTTAATATAAGCACATTTTCAATCAGGTGCATCTCAGCCTATAGGTAAGCAAGTAAGTTTGAAGAGTTGTTTCCTCACACGACTACACGAACTGTATCGGACTTGTGCAGTACAGGACTGTGTAATCAGCTTAGAGTGCGTCGGAGCGAGATTTGGGTCGTCTTTGTCTCACGAACCTACCGGCGACAATTTGTTATGCCCTTTACCTCTTAGGGATTCGCTTTGAGGTAGTCAAGTAGTCAAAGGCGTGCTGTGCTGCTCGAAAAGAATTCATCGCCAGAGAATTGTCATGTTTTTTATTCCAATTGTATAGAATTTAAACGTTATTTCTCGGTGCACTACAAACCCGTATTTAGTCAACAATACATTTCAATGTATAAAAAACAAAAATGTATTTATCAATACAAAGAGTTGTAATTGTGCAGCGGTGGTTGCTTTGAGGTGTTTAAACTTCTACCTAAACCGTGTTTAACCTAAGGCTGCGCAGTACTGGAGGTAAAGATTGACGACGTGGAAGCATTCGAAAACTTTCAACCGCGGCATGAAACTTTCAACTTAAAGGTTGAAATTTGCAGTCGTATACGTTTGAGTTAGAAATAAACGTTTAGAATTAATCAATATATAACGGGTTCTAGTGTGGAAAAAATGTAAACTAGTTTAGAGCTCTAGAAGTCCAATTACAAAATGTGATATAAAACACGTAGCTCCAATCCGCCCTATTAATAACATTGTTGAAAATCAAGTTCAAAAGGTCATACACATAATTATCATATGAGAGTAGCGTTTTTGTACTGCAAACCCTTGTAAAGACAAGGAGGTGCGTGTACAAAGTTGACGCGATGTTTGTAGTTTCTAATGCTCGAAAACATGTAATTCTTTTACGCCCGTGGACTAGACTAATTGGTCAGACTACATTTTCATTTTTAACGTTAATTTCTTGCCACCTTAAAGTACAACTTGTATGTCTTAATAAATAATAGTGTGAATAATTTGTTGGAGTTTTATTTTCGTACAGATGTTTCCTGTGATGCTTTAATCAATAAATAAATTTGTTTGTTAAATTGAATACTCTGAATAATACTATTCCCTGGCCTTAACGGTTCCCAGTACGGAAGGGGAAAATGATAGTCTACACATATCTCTCTTACGAGTATACGACCGGGACTCGTGGCGAGGTCCTGTAATCCAGCTTCATGGAGGTCAGGTTTTGAGGATGATATAGGTCTAAAGTGGCTCAGATAGTCTCAGTGATCATCTGATGATACCCGCATCAACTCCCACCATCGTTTAGACATATCAGACCATCACCTGCGTGGTTCGGAAGTCACGTTAAGCCGTTGGTCCTTGTATTTCCATTGCTCGTTGAGCTATTAATTAATTATCCATTCTAAGGAAGGGTCGGCCTTAGTTTGTTACAAGACTAGATTTCATAACTCATTACTACCACTCACCACACTCATCCTTCACCACATATTCGCCTTAAAATACCCTCATGAGAGTGGTCGGCATCTCAAATAGTGATATAGTGACTGTAGTCTACGGTCGTAAACAAATTATACGAGCGGCTAGAAGCTTCGAAATCTTGCGTACATTTTGAACACTCGCCTTTTTGTGGTTCTGTAAAGGTTTGCAAACTAGAAAAATAATGCTACTCCCATGTGATTACTTTCCGTACATTTCATAATTTTACACGATGAGAAATACTACAGATTATCAAGTCTGGAATGGAGCCAGAATATTAAAATTCACTTTTAAATGGGGGTGTTCAGAGTTTAAAAGTTCAAAGTTTGGAAAATCTGCTCTAAAGAAAATATTTACCTTTCATTTAAAAGAGTATAACTTTCGAGAACTATTTTGGAACAGCCCCTGATATGAGTAGCACGAAGCATGGAACCAACCGCAACGTAGACACTTTCTGTGATTATTTTATCGATGAGTGAAGTTAAAATTCTTGTTTAGCTCGTTTCAGATTGACTTTCTAGTTGAGTAAGGAGAGTGTTGTCAATTCAAAGAAAGAGCATACACGTTTAGTTTATCGAATACTCAACATGAAAAAACTGGCATCACAAAATACGGATAGAAATAGCCCGTTGAAAGGTATAAGGGGTATTTTACAGATTATTTCAATCGGTGTTTTCCACCTACAAATATGGCTGCGGCGTATTAAAGTACAATCTAATCCGCTACAAAAAGGGGCTCACCGCACGTTGATCAAACCTAAAAGTACTTGTTTAGCATCTAAACATCTATATATTATACAACTGATCGAAAATGCTCGCTTCTTCGGTCCTTGGTTACTCATGGCAAGCACGGCTGTTTTTCATTACGAGGACAGCGTCTGTGTTGGCGTCTAGCCCAGGAGGCATGAGTGCGGAGGAGTGAGCTGAGATAAAATTCAAGTTCCTTTAGGCTTAGGTTAATTTGTATATGTAATAAATAGTGTAACGTAAATTTAATTTGTTGGTGAATTTAATGCTTACCATAACTGTACATTGGTAAATAAGTGTACCTTTGTTTTGTAAGATAACGTCAACTCAATCATTGCTACAGTTGCCGTACTGAGTATGTCGTTATCTGGAAGGCTGGACAGTAATCTGTTGATTTATTTTTGTAGTTTCCACCTACAGGCTACAGCTAGTTTTTGGTGACAATATTGTTCCACAAGAACATTATGTTATTACTCATGTATTTTTGATGGAATAAACTATATATTCTTATCTATAATATAAAAATGAATCGCAAAATGTGTTGCTAAGTGCATAGCTCGACAACGCCTGGACGAATTTGACCAAACTTTTTTTAAATGTTCGTTGGAGTTCAAGGATGGTTTTTACGGTGAGAAAAATTCGAATAATTGCCGGAAACCCCCTTAAAACAGCCCTTTTCTTTTTCCCATACAAACGTTTTCTAACTAAAACGTAGTCAATTTGAGATTTATTGCTATTCGTTGCCAGCTGATATCCCTATTTTACAGACATAAAACATATATACGGAACAAAAAACTAACACATTACAAATATTTTTGACAGGACGAAGTCTGTCGGGTCCGCTAGTTCTTAATAAAAGAAGCTTGTCAAAGAATCTTGATAAGAACAAGTAACTTGAATCCAACTTGACTACTACAGTGTGTAGAGCGAGAACGAGGAGCAGCTGTGCTGACAGTTGATAGATGAGGTCTCACCTTGGACAGTTCTCAGAGGTTATGCATATCTGAGCACCTTATCTCAACACTCAACAATACGTAGCTCATGCATATCATGCGAGGCTACAACAGAACACTTCAGGAGCAAGGAAAGTGTGCTAGAGTGTATTCAACTTCACTTAATTTTCATAGACAAATTGCTGATAATACTCGTATAGTTTTATTTCTTAATCATTTAATATCAATGAATGTCTTGATATTCAATATCATTAAAGTTTTACGTTAGAGGACCCTTGCCGGCGTTACTCGCACTCTGTCGGCATCAACCCCAGAAGCGTTTGAAGATTTGATAAAAACAGAACCAAATAATACTGCTTTCAAAATGACCTCGTGTCAATCAAGGGCAAAACTGTTCAACTAGGTTTCACTACAAAGAATAAAAATCAAGAAATACACCCTCTTCCATGCTTAGAATAAACCACTACAACAAAATACCTTGGCATCAAAATTGACTCGAAACTGTCCTGGATCCCGCACATACAACATCTGTGCAAAAGACTCTCATCGAGCATCCATGTCATCCGGAGAATCAATCACATAAGCGGTCTGTACACAGCCAAAACTGCTTATTTTGTACTGTTTGAGTCCCATCTCAGGTATGGCATAGCCACCTGGGGAGGGGCAGCAGAGAACAACTTGGGAAAAGTCCTCAACCAACAGAAGAGAGCCATTCAATGCCTAGCAAATATACTCGTACCACGCCTTGACAGCTGCCAAGAACACTTCAAACTTCTCACAGTTATCTTACTGTATATCTGTGAAACCGTCATGCACGCAGTCAGCACCCAGTAACCAAGACACCACAATCAACAACAACACAACACTAGACACGCTACAGACTTTTCCTTGCCACCTCATCACCTGAGCCTCTTCAAAATGAAACCATCTTACAAAGGAGCTCTCTTCTTCAACCACCTTCCTGAATACTTGAAAGCCCAAGACCCACAAAATCTCAAGAGACAGCTGACTTTGTGGCTCCAGGAGAGACCCTTCTACTCAGAGAAAGACTTCGATCCTGACCAACAGAACTCTACCACTCTAGAACAGCAACACATGAAGAATACATACATATATTGCATTGTATAACATATTTTTTCTTAAAATCATTTTGACCCATGTTCTCCATTAGTATGTGAATAAAGAATATTGTCTATTGTCTAGTCTATCATAATGGCCTAACCAATTGTCAACAATGAACAAGTGGTGCACTTACACTTACAAATCCCGAACAACGAGGAAACTGACAGTTGGCTGCGAAGTGCGACGAAGTATTATGCCATTTACTTAGGATTTGCTTGAAGCCTCCACTAACTTCTCGTGGACTGCAATC
Organism: Matsumurasca onukii; assembly: GCA_018831715.1. NCBI lineage: Eukaryota > Metazoa > Arthropoda > Insecta > Hemiptera > Cicadellidae > Matsumurasca > Matsumurasca onukii. The sequence goes on along the minus strand of CM032059.1, from coordinate 40,775,377 downwards.
TTGAGATGAAAGAATTTGGCTCATAACGAAAATGGAAGACGAGTGCGTCACAAGAATATTTAAGGTAGGAGCCATTCTTTGTGTAATGTACTCTCGGGGTAGCTAAGCGGTTAGAGAGAAGCAATGGGGAGGAGGACTAGTACTAGTAGCACAACACATGTGAGCAGGGAACACACTTGACTGTTGCACGTGCTATGGCACGTGTCCTCGAGCACCAATCACGTGGCTCGTCACACGTCACGTGATCCATTACACTAACTGTGTTATTGTATCAGCTGATTGCACGACACACGCACGCACGCACGCCCGCGGGCCTGGCCAGCTGCACACGGCACACGGTGACATGTCGGCTATTCTGCCAGTTAAACCGATGGTAGATTAAAGTGTGCGTAGTTCCGGAATTTTTCTTAATTAACTGTTTTATGGTAAGTCAATTCAAATCTGCAACACAAATTTTACACATTTAATGAAGTTAAATATTATTAGGGACGTTTTTCTGACTTTTTTAAAGAACGAGAAGTAGGCTACACGCCGTTTCTTGACTCCGAATCCCCTCTTCAGGTGAAAAGTAACCTAAAAATAACGCAAAACCGCAAATAACGCAATACTGGCAAGTGCTTAAGAGCGAATCTGGGAAAAAATACAAAGTTTACGAAGAAGTGTTCGGAGTAGGTAGCAACGACTGTTCCAGAATAATTGACATTATAGCAATCAAAGAAAATACAGTGAGACCAATGAGACACTGAGTGCTCAAAACAGTATATGCAGAAAAGGTCCAAATTTACATCTTAACAGTAAACCGCTGTCCGTTATAAGGAAGAACTCCAATCCGACAAAATTAATGTTATAGGGCTCATGATAAGGGAGGGGTGATAATACTGTTAAATACGACAAATTTGCTTAAACTTCAAAATTTCAAATCAAGTTAAGGACGTTTTTTTAAATATAAAAAACATTGTTGCACTAAAGCTTTTCATGTTTATATAAAACACATTTACATTAAACATTTTTCTCTTTTATAATGAAATGCGGTCGTAAAAATTTACCATACAAAGCCGTTACTGATTTCCTAAAAGCAATAACTTTAGATTTTTGAACCAGAATATTATAAAAGCAACTTAAATCTATTTGCCTAGTAATTTGAAACCAGATGTTACAATCATACAGATGTGCCTTAATTCATATCTGTAATTTACTGCCTCTAATGTTATTTTTTCATTCCATCTCAAAGATTATTAAATAAAAATACTTCCTCCTTCTAACGGGGACTTTATAAGAAGCATAAGAACGTTAAAATAATGACTAATAATAATAAAAATAGTCAGAGCTCAGATATAAATATGAAACAGGTTACTTATGAATTATTACGTTCCTTCTTTTCAAATCAAAATGTACCCCATAAGAGGAAGTGACATTCACTCTTATGAAACAAGAGGCAGGGAGAACTATCGAACTGGGAGACACAGAACGATAGTTCATGAACGTTTGCCTTCTCAGGCAGGAGTTCGACTAGTCAACCGGTTGCCAAATTCGATTAAAAGTGCGCAAATGCCGAAGGCGTTCAAAGCTCGTCTAAAGCAAATCTTGGTCACAAAGGCATTTTACAGTACAGACGAGTTTATGGCACATAACTGGGAGACTGCAGAACCTAACGAAATACAATAGGAGGGCTAGAGTGGAACAATTCGAATGAATGAGAGGAGTGAATGAACAAAATGTATGTTTGAATGGGACCTCGATGTCATAATGCAAGGAAAGTTTTAGTTCAACCTATAAATATGACGATTGCATAGCATGTATATGTTTCCGCAATAAACTATTTATTTATTTTACGTTTTTTTTACTAAAAGAACCCAACTTGAATGAATTGTGGTTTAGCGTGTTCACTTCACATGTGACTGGAGGTAGAGGGTTTGATCTAAGCTTTATTTGTCTCGTTAGCAACTCAAAGGAGTGTTTAACTGTAGTACACAGCTGACACAGGCTTCTCTGAGTCTGGTCATCAGATGGGTTTGGCAATCACCTTTGTCATCTTCAAACTTCCCCATCTCTCAACACTTTTAGCCTCAGCCTAAAATTGTTTTTCCTCTTGATACTTCAATGAGTGATGCACGAGCAGTTGAGTAAAACCAAAGATAATTTTATGGTAGGTAGATAGCGCATAGATGCCGAATGGCTGAGACAGGATAGTTAGGCAGCCCTCTTGCAGCGCATTTAGTGCGTGGGCCGCCTCAACTATGTCAAGTTTCCTGCCTCAGCAATTCGGCATCTATGCGCTATCTACCCACCATAATTGGTAAAAACTATTTACTGTTTAGTTCAACTATCAAATAAGTAATTTCCGTTAGATGAACGTTTCTAAATTATTGGTTTTATTGACAACTATTTTAATGATTGAAATGAACACTTTGACTTCTTTGTTTTAAATTTTCTTCACAGAATTCTTTATGAAAATTAGATGGTACTACTGGCAGTAGAAATGTTTTTAACCTTTCACAATTTTTATTAAGAAAGAACTGGCTTTACCTGGCGGCTTTACCAGTTTTGTGTTCATTATATTAACAGCTGGCGAAAGCTAGCTCTTTCTTAGTAAAATTGTGAAAGGTTAGAAAAAGGTCTAATGCATTAAAAAGTTATGCAAATATCTAATTCTTAGTTTTAATTTAAAAACAAAATTGAATTATGTATTTTACTGTTTACTAGCTAAAAAGAACCTGAAGAAAACATGTTAAACCTTTAAAATATATCAAATGACTAAGCAAAGCAAACGTCTATGGTTTAACTTGGCAGTTCCGTGTTTATCTGTGTCTGTTTGTAATACAGATTCAGCCAAATTCTCTTAAAACTTGATGCTACCTTAGAATAAGCAAAACTAGTGTTATGTAAAAGGTTTTTTTGTCATTCTGGTCTGAAAACAGCTCAACCTGAGCTAGACTGTCATGTATTGACAGTGCTAAAGTGTCACTTTTACACCCAGGTAAATAAAGTATTGTTTTGATGATCTTTTGTGGCATGGACATCAGCTGGTTCGAGTTTGTTTTGAAATTTAACACTGATGACGTATAGTAAATCAGTGCCACAGCTGTTTCTTCAAAACATTATAGTTCAAACTGTTGAGCTCAAAACAATGTTTACTTAATTAGTGGTGTATAATATTAAATAATTAAATAATATTAAAACATTATTTAATATTAACATAAAACATTAAATAATATTATTCTTGACATTTATTTCTTATTAATATTTGCATCATGACAAAAAATATCGTTCATCACTTGGCCTGAAAGTGTCTTTTTCACCCTTGGTCATTTAACATCGGCCTCGGACGTTAACTTGACCTCGTGTCACAAAGTGTCACTTTAGGACCTAGTAATGAATTATACTATTTTGAACTTTGTTTCTGTTTACCTTTTAAAACAGCTGTTCTCATAGTTTCAAAATGGCAAAGGTACTAGTTGTTAAATATCACAAATATTGAGAACACTCTGCATTGTACTGAAATATATTTGTTTTCCTTGCTACAAAAATAGCAAACAAGACAGATAAACTACATAAGATACCATTATTTTTTATTTGTTCAAACTGATTAGAAATACATTGAAATTACGAGGGTTGTTCAATAAAGACTGAGACTGAGCCTGGGATTCCCACAAACTCCTTTGATAAGACATGACTTCGGGTTTTTCCAATACCTTAGGACCCTATTGTTTACCACCAGTAACTAAATCGGGTTATCTCTATCACAAAGCCATCAGTGCTCGTTTGAACATCGCCTTGGTAATTGCCACCTCCAACGTTTTATCACGTCAAGTTTGTGTGAACAACGTTACGCGATTAAGTTCTGTGTTAGACTCAACAAAACTGCCACTAACACTTATGAGGACATAAAACAAGCTTTTGGGGAGAGCGCAATGTCTCGTGCTTCCTGTTTTCGCTGGTACAAAGATTTTAAGGAGGGCAGAGAGGACCCTGAGTTGCAGGGAGAAGATGGTGCTCCAGTTACTGCTCTCACGGAAGAAACCATCAATACAGCAGTGGCAATGATCAAAACTGACCGACGTCTGACCGTCAGGCAGATTGCTGAACTCCTTGACACATCGGTAGGTAGCGCTCACACAATTTTAAAAGACCATCTTAACATGTCTAGAGTTTGTGCACGTTGGATCCCGCGTTTACTCACACCAGAACAAAAGCAAAATCGTGTCGATGTTGGCCTTGAGTGGAAGCGTTTCGTTGAAGAAGATAGGGATTGGTAGAAGAGTGTAATAGTGCTGATGAGTCATGGGTTTACCAGTATGACCCTGCAATGAAAGTCTAAAGCACAGAATGGGTAGAAAAAAATGAAGGTCGCCCAAAAAAAGCTAGGGCAACCAAATCTGCAAACAAAGCTATGGTCATTACTGTTTGACCATAAAAGGAATGGTGTACACTCATTTAGTTTCACGTGGACAGACAATCAATGGAGAGTACTACAAACAGGTTTTGGCTACATTGATGAATGATCACATCTCTCGAAAGCGTCCAGAACTTCGAGGAAACTGGAAACTTCATCATGACAACGCACGGCCTCACGTTGCAAACATTATGACAGAATATTTGACCAAACGAAACGTAAGGACCGTTCCCCACCCACCGTATAGTCCTGACCTGGCACCCTACGACTTTTTGTTCCCTACTGCAAAAGAGAACTTAGGGACGTCGTTTTGACTCGAACAGGATGCAGTTTCTCAAGAACATGTCAAAGGATGGCTTCTCCCACGTTTTCCAGGCATGGCATAAGCGCTGGAACAAGTGTATTTTACTTAATGGAGAGTACTTTGAAGGTGAAAAAATTGTTGTAGATTAAGGTTAAACAATAAACGATTTATAGAACCAGTCTCAGTCTTTATTGAACAACCCTCGTATTTGTTACTTTTTACATTGAAAGTCAAACTTAAGTTTGTAGGTCAGGAATTTTAGTTGTCCCTGCGGTTCTACTTGTTAAGGCATTCTTAATTAGCCAAAGCGGTGGATAAAACCTAGAAGAACACCTCTACCGCAGGAATAAGCAAAATGCAGGAATTTACAGGAGCTCTTTGCACTGCAAAAACAGGAATTAGAAAAAAAAACTATAATTATGATCTTTTATGGGCAGTAAAAGAAAGGGTCAAACTCTGGATAAACATATTTTATTATTAAAAAATAAATCAAAATATTCAAAATAACAAAATGCAAGATCATCTTTTATTCTTAACAATATAATATAATCTCAATATATAATCTAGATGTATTACAAAAAAAAACTAATCTAAAAATATCAATTCTTTATATATTAGACAATTTCAGAATTGGAATGAATATTACTCGTACTTTATTATCTAAGAGGTATACTTATTCGTTTAAAAGGTTACCCTGCTTATTTTTCCAAATCTTTAAATAAAGGCAAATTCTAATCGTATATCCCCATACAAATGGTGACAGTTTATATTATTCAAGAACAAAAGTTCAAAAAAATAAGTCAAACTCAATTATTTTGAACAAAATTAAAAGGGGCTACCTGGACAAGACTTCTTATGAATGTCAGCATTTAAACTTTTCCTTGTCATACCAAAAACACAATAAACAAAACTAATTGATATAAAAAACACAACACAAGCAAATAAGGTGGAGATGCTAACATTTGCACTATACAACAAGGTTAACTTATCACATGACAATTATTATTATGGCACTCGGGTTATACTGTATCTAATGTTTTCTAGAATATTTGATTCAGAGATTGCTCATTCATCATCTCCAACAAAATCGGTTCAATTATTAATTAACTGTTGCTGAGAGTCTCTGACGATGAATGCCATGAATTTGAAAGGCCTCAGAATTAAAGAATTTTCTTTATTAGACAGTTTGATGTTTTAAATTTCTATTAATTTAATGTCAATGTAATGACAAACATAGTGACCACTTTTAAAAGATCCCGTAAAGTTTACGTCCAGTTGTCACTAAAAACATCCTTCCCACATTTGAAGCAAACACAGTAAAAAATAAAGTAGAACTAAACTTTTTTAATATTAACGTCTTTTAAGAGTAGTTTATCTTTAGTTACAAGCCATCTTGTCATCAGAGTGTGAGTGATTGACTAGACAAAAGGAAAAGATGCAAAACAACTTATAAAATGAGCGATTTAAAGATATATGACGAAAACTCAGGGCACAGAAATAAAAAACCACTTCTTACAAAGTTGTTGTCTTCCTTGAGCCTGTTAATGCAAACATATTATTAATATATAAAGTTAATAGTTTACTTAACTTGTAGCTATTAATTTTACAAAAAACTAAAGAACTGCAGACAATTTAAACTTGAAAACTCTAATTTGATCATATCAGAATTGCACTTGGGATAAAAATATCTGAACATACTGGAGTATTTGATCAACTGTCGATTCTGTTTCTAAGAGTTACAAAATCTACAGTACATCTTCCGGGGAGCACAAAAATATCTAATACAAGGGTCATCCAGAAAGTAAAGAACGATTGAGCATTACGCGCAGCGCACACCCCTACACACTACCAGCGCGCGTGCAGCTGCTAACTACATTCTTCCTCTTCAGTTTGAGTGTAGGTTTGTTGATGTGTGATTACACGTATCGTGTCCACAGTGATTAATAATGGCATCGACAATTGAAAACCCCGCTAAATGTAGAAGTGTGAAATTTAAATACTCGAAAAGTCATGGCAACTGTTTTTTGGGATCGAAAGGGCTTAATCCATGTTGAATTTATGTCAAGAGAAGAAAGGACTACAGCCCTGACTTGGTGCCGAGTGATTATCACTTATTCCCGAAGCTTAAGGATTTTTTTGGTAAAAAACAGTTTGCTAAAGATAAGGAACTCAAAGAAGCTAAGAAATCCTGGCTCATGTTTTTGGCGGCAAATGAGTAGAACATGGGTATCGAAAAACTGGTCCCACGTTAAAACCAGAGTCTTGAAATCCATGGCGACTGCGTAAAAAAGTAGAGGAAGGTTCTATGCATGTGTAAATAAAGTTTTGGGTTGATATCTTTGTTTTTATTCGACCATGCCACTATGGCGGATCAGCGAGGAAGGGCAATCAGCCAAATAAAAATTTGAAATTTACAATCTATTGAGCTTACATGTAGAAAAAACTGTTTGTTTAGTCCTTCTCACTTATTTTTTTCTAAATGTAGTCTACAACAGACAATGTATGTGGTTATAACAGATAGGATGTACTGTGGTAATCTAGTTGCTACCAAACGCAGTAATTATAAACCGGATCGAGTGTCACATCGATAGTGAAGGATCAAATAGAATATCTAGTCGTCTAGTTGACTGTAAGTGAGCCGTTAGGAGAAAGACAGAGTTGATGCAATAACAATAGTTAGTGGGTTACTCAATAAGTTGTAATATTACTTTGACCATCATCTGCATTATTGTGAGGTGATGGATAAGTTAGATGTCATACCTAAAAAACCAAGAACAACTAAAAAAAAGAAGAACCGAGAGAAACATGACGTTGGGAGTACTGAAGATTACTTTCGTGTATCAATTTATAACGCAACTTTGGACGAGATTCTACAAGATTTTTCATCAAGATTTGATGAATCAGCTTTCGGAGTTTTTTACTTTGGAATTTTCATACCTAAAGAAAGTGCTGCAACTGAGATAAAATAACTTAAAGAAAGTGCTGCAACTGAAGATAACGATCTTAAAAGTGCTTCAAAACTTGCCGGAAAGGTTTGGTTTGCTTCTTGATGACATTGGAAGTGTTAATCTCTTTAAGAATGCTCTTCGAGGTGAGTTCAAGGTTTGGTAGGAGCATCGGAAACTATCACCAAACAAACCATCAAACGTCTTAGATTGTTTGCAAAGCTGTGACCCTGAAATATATCCAAAAATACTCAAACTACTCCAAATGCAAGCTTCGTTTCCAGCTAGCGTGGCGTCTGCAGAACGCAGTTCTAACTTTGAAAAGGCTCAAAACCTGGCTTCGAACAAGCATGTCTGAAGAAAGGCTGACAGGACTAACCTTGATCCATATTCATAGAGACATTCATATAGATGTCAATTGCGTCATCAATAGATTCGCCAAAAATCCGAGGCGACTAGACTTTGTTCTCTAAATCCTGTATTATATGTTGTGCTCAATTTTAAAAATGTCAATTATTTTGCTTGTAAAATGTACTATATATTATTAGAAATAGCATGATCGTAGCTTATTTTATTCCCTTTCTTCTAGAACGTAAAGCTACCGTATCTAAAATGCTGCTGTTTTAAATGTACTGGGTTAAATAGAGCATACAATTTGAGTTGAGTAGTGGGAGGGGTGGAGGAGTGGAGGGGGAGCTGGTTGTTTTGTAGGTTAGGCGTCCAGTTTTAGTAGCAATGGCGCAGTGGACCGTGGCATCACGCTTTTCGCTGTTGAACATTTCTTTAAAAGTAATGAGTTATTACTGTTCAACGGCTTTTCCACACAGAGGTCAATGTTCCAAGAAATGATTCGATACCTGATCGAAACACAATACTGGTGGGTTGCCACTTTTCGCACAACTGGATCAGTTATGAAGCAGTCCTGAACTCCACAAAATATCGACCGGTAAGTCTGTTCTTAACTAGGCGCTCAACTCTGAACTTGTCCGATGCTCGCTGCTAAGCATCCTGAGCAATGATTTAAAATTTTATCCATACAAAATTATGTTCGTACAGAAGATTTATGAACGTTTATGGGTTTTCTTGGGATCAGGTATCGAATAATTTCAAACATTGAACTCTGTGTGGAAAAGCCGTTGAACAGTAATAACAGATTCATTACTTTTAAAGAAATGTTCAACAGCAAAACGATCGGTCCATCGCCATTGCTACTAAAACTGGACGCCAAACCTACAAACAACCAGCCCCACTCCACTCTGCTCCCCACCCTCCAATACTCAACTCAAATGGTTCTTTTAGCCACCCAGTACTTTTAAAGAACACAAACTTCAAAAATTGACAGTTTTCAGCATCAAAATGAGTTTTTAGGCATACAAAATACAAAAATTTCCGAGGGTTCCCAGTTTACTGGGGGGTGGTCCCCCCACGCCCAACAAGAGATCCTGGATCCGCCCTTGCCATGCCAAAACGTTCTTTACTTTCTGGATGACCCTCGTATATATATATATTCCCGTAACACACTACAAAGTGTAGGAAAGCATGTCAATCCTTGTCCCTTGCTATCTTCAGTGATAAGGAGACGGTGCAATTAAGCGTGAGACTCGTACACAAGTGGTAAGCCGAACCAACAAAGATCATATACCAGTTGTCATCAAAAAATGTATAAAGCCCTTAAAAGAGCTAAAAGCAATATTTATTTTTAATTTGGATCCAGAAGAAAACATTATTTTTGAAGCTGATTTGAGTATATAAAACTAAACCTAGGCAATTGAGCAATGAGTACTAAAGTCAGTTAGTTGCGTCACGGCTGAGCTAGGAGGTGTGCTTGACAGTCCACTGGTACATGTTCTGGAAGAGACGCAGCCAAGGGGACGCTGAAAGGTTGCGCCACGAGGAAGGAGAGTACGGCATCTGCCACAGCAGAGTGCTTCTCTCAGGGTGAGGCATCAGCGCTAGGTGTCGACCATCTACTGAACACACGCCAGCCAACCCACCTGCAGAAACAAACACACAACACTAATAACTAAGCTTGCTTATATCGTGCGTTTGACCCATCCTGGTAACACTTAGCATTTAAGTTGTTTGGCATATGATAATTGATAACAATGTTCTCTTGGCTAGACGCATTAATATTTTCACTGTTTATCACAAAGGGTTTTCTGGCGAGACTACAGGGAATAAAGTTTATCCGTTTATCGTAAGTACTTTCAGAACAAGGAAAGTATAAATTCATAATTATGTACTTTATTGTCAACTGAGAAGAGTCGCAGATAGTGCTAAAGACATGACATTCCAAAATGAAACCGCACACAGAAAGTTTAAAAATATCGGATATCTAAATGATAAATTAAATTGAATAACTCATTATTTGTTTACCTACTTTCATTAATTGAAATTATTTTGTAATTTTGAGAAATAAATAAGCCAAATCCGTTCAATACCTGTAATTATTACAAGTAAATGAGATGTACAAGTGGTCATCATCGACACTCTAGTGCTAAACCTAAGATCCTTGCTAAACCCCGATGAGTTCAACAACTATTTTAGTCAAGTTGCAGATGAAATCCTGTCTAACTTGCCTGTGTTGCAAACAGACCACACTGCATCTGTTAACAATTTCTCGGCTGAACTTAACCTATCTTCTTGGAGTACGGTGAGTCCCCTTCTTGTTCTAAAATAGGTTAAGGGCTTCAAAGATTCTTCCAATTAGGATATTCATGGCCTGTCCTGCTCAACCTGGATATTGACTGGGACTCGTGGCCAGGTCTTGTAATCCAGCTTCATAGAGGTCAGGTTTTGAGGATGATATAGGTCTAAAGCAACTCAGATAGTCTCAGTGATCATCTGATGATACCCACATCAACTCCCACCAACGTTTAGACATATCACACCGTCACCTGCGTGGTTCGGAAGTCATGTTAAGCCGTTGGTTCTTGTATTTCTATTGGTCATTGGGCTATTAATTAATGACCCATTCTAAGGAAGAGTCGGCCTTAGTTTGTAACAAGACTACACCTCATAAGTCATTACTACCACTCATGACACTCATCCTTCACCACATATTTGCCTTAAAATACCCTCATGAGAGTGGTCGGCATCTCAAATAGTGATTAAGTGATTCAGTATTAAAAGCAGTGATTGATGTGATTGTAGACCCTCTTATGAAAGTAATAAATAAATGTCTCCAAGCTGGCGTCTTTCCAAACATTTTAAAAACTGCCCGTACGATACAAATCTTTTTAAATAAGGTGATCCCTTACTTGTTTCAAACTATCGTGCAATATCAATGCTTCCTATCTTCTCAAAGGTCACAGAGTCAGTCATGAAAACTCAGCTTATACGATATTTTGAGCTGATAGATGCCCAACATGGCTTCAGGTCTGATCGCTCCACCTCTTCTGTTTTCCTTAGCCTAGTTCAATTCATATTTGACGGGACAAGATTGAGATCATTTGCCGATCCCCTCCCTCCAGTACTGAAATTTCGGGACCGGAAGTAAAAACTGCCGGTGTTTTTTCCACCAAAATTCGTGTTTTGTACTTCCAAGTATTTTTGTCGTGTGTGTGTGTACTTCTGGTGAAGATAAGATAAGGAACTAGTGGCCCAGCAGTTCTAAGTAAACAACCCCTCTCCCACCTACTTCCATGCTGAGTGCATTTTCAATGGAGGCCGGCAGCTATTATCAGGTTGGCTGATAACGATCTTAGGCAGAACCAAACATCCATTTTGTACTTGCACTAGATTGTTCTAGCTTGCAATATCGTATTTTTATTGTTCTAAAACCTTCGCAATTTACTATAGTTCAAAACTTTAACAATTTATTTGCGAACAACATAATTATACAATTGTATAGCAAAACAAAGAGAAGACAACAACAAAGTTACTCACAAATATAAATATGTACATATGAAAAAAGACACACACACAAACTGAACAATAAATGACGCACAAACAGTCATTCAAACATTCATAGTCTTCCATCAGACTATATTATACAGAAGGGTGGGAGATTTATGATTGGGGAAATGATTATTGGACTTGTTCAACAAAAATTCATCAACAGAACACACTTGTCAAAAGATTAACACCCTTTAAGGTGTTTTTGAATTTAGGAGAATTTTCTAAACTTTTTATATGTTAAGAGAATCTATTGAATAATCTGACTCCAACTTGCAATGGCAATTTTTCAAAGGTGATGTTATATGATGAGCAATTTGCAAGTTGTCCCTACCTCATGTTTCATATGGATAAATATTTCTGTTATGATTTAAATATCGATTTTGCAAACAATACATCAAAACTTCCATAATCTAAAGGCAAGGCAAAGTCAGCAATTAAAGCCCTTTGAAAATATTACAACACGAGTCTCTAAAATTAGCATTTGAAGTAATTCTAACCGCTTTTTTCTGTATTCAAAACAATCTTTCAAATTTATAGTTAGAGCATCCTCCCCAAAGGGCTATCCCATATGATAGGTGAGGGGACACCAGCCCAAAATAAGCCATTTTGAGGACTTCTGAGGAGCATGAATTAGAAAGAAAACGTAACGCCTGGATTCCAGAAGCAACTCGCATACATATATGATCGATGTGGTCTGTCCATGTGAGACCTTGATCTAAACATATACCAAGAAAACTAAAGCCGTGCTAAACCGATGTTTTGCCGTGCCGGTGTCGGTTATCGGTTTTGGCAAGAACCGGTGGAACCGAGAACCAGAACCAACTCATCCCTAGTTTATTTGCATATTATAATAACTGTCTATTTTACTTGACTCACCGGTGCTTCCATTAGGGTTGAAGGGGTAAGACTCAGTTGGATCCATGTTGTCATCCACATACTTAATAGCCAAGCAGTTGTTATTTCTCAAATAATCAAGTGTTCCAGAATCTCTGAAAGTAAACCGACCTATAACATAACGTAATAACATTAGGAATAAGTGTGACAAAATCAGCCAATGTTAAATCTTGATACATGGTGCAGTTGAGTCCTGCTAATCCAAACTAATTGAGACCGACCCTGATTCCAAACAAGCAGACTTTTGAGCTGCGTCACAGAAACCCTGGTCCAGAAACTTTTTCAACAACCCTAAACTGTAATTAGTAAACATTTAACAATAATGGATATATATATTAAAAACAATGTTGTCGTTCAACTTAAATAGAACACAAAAAAACTTTAAAAGTGCCCAGTATATTTCGGCATAGTCTTTGTCAACTGTAAAATTTTAAAAAAGTCTCTATAGAAACGAACACGTACACAAAATAAACTTTGACAAACGCCCCAAGGACTATCAGAATTGAAAAATATTAATAACTTTCAATCATAATAAGATGTTGAGACGGGTTTTGCCTTAGTGTTCAGTGTAGTTTTGTTAATTATATAAATTGATACAAACATTAAATTTGTATTTAAATTTTAACACAAATTGTTTTACCTGAGCTTTTGAATAAATTGATCTTCAAATTTGCTACAAATTATGTACGCTTATCATAAATGAACTACTAAAAGTACAACTTGCCTTCGCCGTGAGCTACCCACACACCCAACACACTTCCCTCCATGCCTTGCAGGTGTATCGCTGGAGACGACTCTATCCGTACAGTCGACCAGCGACACTCGAATCTACCTGAGATGTTATGGTCCAGGACCACGTCAGGTTTTTGTTTACTTTCTACAAGAACAGTAACAGAATCTTTATTTTACACATGGGCAAATGTACATAACCATTTCTTAGCTAAGATGTTAAATGTTTTGCATACTCACTCAATTCATTACGATACAAAATCAAAAACAAAAGCAATGTTTACGTACTCTTATGCAATATACAATTGATTTCCAACTGCGTTTTCTTATCATAGTTTTACTATGATATTTTTCTTTTTTTCGATACCATGATTAAAATTACCGTTTGCGGCGATCTTTTAACTCCCGATATCGCCTGCGACAAAATCATAACTTCGATACCATTCGCGGTGATCTCTTGACTCCCGCTAGCGCCCGAGTATAAATCACGACTTCGATACCGTTCACGGTGATCTCTTGACTCCCGCTAGCGCCCGCGATGAAATCACCATACCTAAGGCAAATGACTCAACCAAATTTCGAGCGTTACCGATCAGGTCTAGCCGAGTTTGAGTAAACAGTAAATACTCCAACTCACACTCGATAATCGAGTACTCGCACATTTCTACAAATTAGGAAACCAAAACCGCAATATTACTGCAACGATACAGACAAGTTATTGTATACTGGAGGGAACAAAGTATTGGTATTAACATTTGAATATATATTGCTCAGAAAGAGTGACACGACAGTTTGAAAATTGGGTTGTGTTTTAAAAAGAACATCCTGTATATTAAAGCACGGAAAAAGAACAGTCTTATTATATACTTGAGAAGAATCAAGTGATAAAGTGAATCACTTTATTCAATTCTTCACTTTTCCACAAAGTGATTTTTACAGTTTTGAGAAAATGAAAACCTTGCAGATTATAATTAACTTAATTGGAGATTAATTAATATCTGCTTAAACTTGGAATTTAAATTAAACTCGTCTTAAACTAAAAATGGCCCTTAGACTATCAGAGCTCCTGATTATTATTTATTGGTGTAATTTTACTCGTGTTTGATAAATACTTGTAGTTTTAAAGAGATTTGAGGTTTTGAAGTATACACCAGTAAAATAAAATAGTTAAAAGATTGATATGAATTTGTTTGTAGCACCTGGCACACCAACCCAGCCCAGCAGACTCATCAGTTGGCAACCATTGCAGACTCCAAGACTGAATGTGTCGGAGCGTTTGACGAAAGATTCAAACTGTGCTTTCAGCGCAGGGATGGAAAAGCAAACTTGCCGCCCATCCTTTGGCAGAGCCCAGGACATCTGCACAATAACATGTAACATATTTCAAACACTTTTCCTCTATTCGGTATACAAAATTGACACAGTTTTTAATATAAAACCAAAGATAATGTTATGGTAAGTTAATTGCACATAGATGCCAAATGGCTGAGGCAGGAAAATCAACATAGTTGCCGCAGCCCAAGCACGAATAGTCCGCTACGTATTCGTCTTCTTTCTCACATTCACACTGATTCATTATGCCTAAAAATCTCTGCTATTTGCTCGTTAGAAAAAGACATTGTTACAATAATAAAACGCTCTCAAAATAGAACTAAATAGTTAGTGAAACTATAAGTAAAAACTGCTAAAAATAACTGTGTGTAGCTTTTCTGTGAACGCAATAAATAGTAATAAACAAGCAAGAAACACAGTAAAACAAATCAGCTGTCAGTTTACCAGATGACTTATACAAAACATAGGTGAAATAATCGACACAGACACAAAATGATGTCAGGCAACAAAACCAGCAAGGTGGTCAGCAGCTACAATCTAGCGGATCAATATTTTCTCTTTCCAAGAGGTTAGAAAAACTCCTGCTAGGTAGCAGGGACATCCACAAACGTTATATTTCATAGACTGAACCGGAATTGTATTGACCACACAACAGTCTCGTGCGTACTACAGGGGCCCATGTGCCGGCTGCAACAGTGTCGAGCTTACCGCTTTTGGCACTCTGGCACGCATATGTGTCATGCATACCTATTAAAGGGTTAAATTATAACTATTCCCAATAAATTCTTTATCATTTTAATTTTAAATCTTTAATATTTGTTTATAAATATGACGGCTAAATTTTATAAGTAAGATTCCGCTCGAATGCCATTACCTGCATAACTAAAGCCTCCAGGAAAGATAATGCCTCGGAACTGATCCACCGTCACCTTCTTGTCAATGAGATCCTGCATGGTCACGTCCCATGTCTCGAACCCGACCATGTGAAGAGAAGCTGCCATCTCTCGGTCACCGTTGGAGCCTTCTTCACGTAACACTGCTACTCTTGGACCTGTCAATCATCAAAGCCGCAACTGACAATTTGCGTTAAAACATGCAGGGTATTATACGAGGGTTATCCAGAAAGTAAGTTAAGTTTTCGGTTACCTCTGCTAGGGACGAAGCTAGCGCGGCCATTTTGATATGTGGACGTTCCCTAGTTCAGTCTGCATCTAGCCGATCTAGTCTCAGGTCTGTGTCGTACTTTTTCACGTTACAGTTGGAAATGTCGTTGTTAGTTAAAAATCCCGCTAGCTGTGAAGTGCGTGCAGTAATAAGGTTTTTGGCTGCAAAAACTGTAAACAGTCAATCCACTCACTTCCCCAACACCCCGACTTTGACCAGGACCATTTCCACCAAATTAACCAATTCGTTACTGCTAACTCTAATCTCTTCACCCCCTCTCAGCACCTCCCGGCCGTAGCACCCAACCACGACCTCCTCCAACCCATCACTTATGACGAAATCCACCGTAAGCGCAAATCTTTGCGCAACACAGCTCCAGGCCCAGACGGAATCTCCAACATCCTCCTCAAAAAAGCTCCACAAATCCTAATTAACATTCTTGTCCTTTTCATCACTCCGACTAGGCTACACTCCCAAACCCTGGAAACACCCTCGTCATCCTGCTCCCCAAGCCTCACAAAGACCCCAGAAACCCAGCCATTACAGACCCATTAGTCTCACTTCTAGCATCTCCAAACTGTTTGAAAAGGTCCTCACCTCCGACTCCATACCCACTTAAATGCTTTGAACTTAATCTCCCACTCAGGCAGGCTAGTCAACATGCGACCAACTCCTGCGGTCGTTACATGCCTCCAAACAAACAACCATTTCCGACACCCCACAGTTATTGCCCTCATGGACGTTCAAAATCATTCGATACAGTCTGGCACAGGACTGAGGGCAAAACTCCTGCAACTGCAACTCCCCTTCCATAACCCGCTGGCTCTCCGACTTCGCCGAAGGGCGCACGCTCAGGTCCGCCTGAACGGTGTCTTCTCAAACCCCTTTAACCTCGCCGAGTCCTCAGGGCTCGCTATCAGTCCACTCCTCTACCTAATTTTCGTCGTGGCGTCCCAGCCCTCCCGTCTTGACCAACACGGTTCCAAAGGTCTCGCCCAGTTAGCTGGCGATACGCCTTTTGGCACTCAGCTACCACAGTCCATGCAGTCCACACTCGTTTAACAAATGCCCTAAATTCATACCTTACTTTCTGCAACAAATGGCGAATTCTCCTGAATACATCCAAAACACAACTCTGCTTTCAACCATAACTCCCGGAATTTAGAAACGCAAAAGCCCTGCTTTCACCTTTAACGCACCGCCTCCCTCTTAAAACCACCTGCACTTACCTCGAACCCTGGATACCGTCTAAATTTCTCCGCCTTCCACAAATACCTTAAAAGAGTGCAACCGCTTCAAAGCCCTCACCTACCTCAACTTCAGACACCAAGGCTGCAACACCCACACTCTTACCCGACTCTACACCTCAGTAATCAGACCTGTTCTAACCTCACGCCCACCCTTCCTTCTCACAGCAACAAACCGCATATCCCATCTTTCAAGCCACCGGCGTAGAGCTCTCCGATTAGCCTCTCACCTCCCACCATGGGCCTCTAACCAAGAAGTCTATGACCACCCCCTAACTTTCCCCACCTCCATGAATTTCTGCTCAAACTCCAAACTAAATACAAAACCCACGTTTAGAATCCAAATCCTAGCCGAACTCCGTCAACCCTACTTCACAGAAAAACCCTACCTCACTCTCACCCAACTGCTCAACCTTGAGCAGTAATTCCTAAACCACAAAACCCACTAACAATATTTGGGCTGAAGATAGTCACGGTACTATAGACCAGCCTGCAGGGATCTGCAAACCTCACAACACCTGACCACCTGTGCATGGGCCTCTAACCAAGAAGTCTATGACGACCACCCTAACTTTCCCCACCTCCATGAATTTCTGCTCAAACTCCAAACTAAATACAAAACCCTTGTTTTAGAATCCGAAATCCTAGCCGAACTCCGTCAACCCTACTTCACAGATAAACCCTACCTCACTCTCACCCAACTGCTCAACCTTGAGCAGTAACTCCTAAACCACAAAACCCACTAACAATATTTGGGCTGAAGATAGTCACGGTACTATAGACCAGCCTGCAGGGATCTGCAAACCTCACAACGCCTGACCTAAAACTGTAAACCGATTGAAATCTATTGGTAGCTTTGTGAAGTGTATAGGGACAACTTCATCACTGAAGGTGGAGTGCGCCAATGGTGCATTTGCTTAAAAAATGGCCGAACAAATGTGCACGATGAAAAGCGGAGTGGAAGATCCAGCTTGGTGAATGCCGAACTTGCGGAAAAAAGTTAATGAAATCACACAAATCAGCGAATGGATGCAGCGTTAACGTTTTTGGACCAATACCACAAATATGCCGATTCAATACTTGATCGGATTGTTACTGGTGATGAAACAGTGGATGATGGTGGGTGAAACATGTTAACTGTGAGACGAAATTGCAGTGAATGCAGTAGGAGCACATAAAGTCCCCTCAAAAACAAAATAAAACATGCAAACGATGTCGATAAAGAAGATTATGGTGACCGTTTTTTGGCACAGGGAAGGTATGCTGCTTGTGGACCTTCTGGAACGAGGCACAACCATTAACTCAGAAAGGTATTGCCAAATTTGGAAAACCTTAGGAGAACGCTCCAAAACAGGCGTAGAGGAAAGTTCAGCAAGAAAATTTTGCTTTTTCATGACAACGCCCGACCACAAACAGCATATCACACTCGTGAAATTTTGGAATCGTTCAAGTGGGAGTTGTTTCCTTATCTACCGTATAGACTGGGTCTTGCACCAAGCGACTACCACTTGTTCCCAACGATGAAGAAGTGGCTGGCAACGCAATGTTTTGACAATGATGAACAGCTGCAGGAAGAAGTAACAAAATGGTTGAAGAAACAAGCGGCAGAATTTCATGACGAAGGAATTTTAAAGCTCGTCCATCGGTATGATAAGTGCCTAAATTTGTACAGTGATTATGTACAAACGTAGTATTTAACCTGGCTTACAAATGTATATAATAAAAATCTTTTCTTATTCTTTCTAGAATTTTCATAACAAAACCTAATTTACTTTCTGGATAGCCCTCGTATCTACAGACTTTTTAACGAGCATATGAAGAACAGTCTACTATCCTTCATACCAACACATTCCAGTTACAACACTTTTAGTCAGAAAAATGAAACACTTTTAATGTAAAATGAAAGGTAGAGTTTTCAGGGGAGGTCTGGTTTTTGGGGGCATCAGCCAACACTGATTGAAAGGCCGTAGATAGAAAAGGGATAGAGTTCAGGGTCAGTCTCCCAAATTAATTGTTGAACAATTAAGGCCTAAATGGGGATTCTTATACTTTTTCTCCTTTATAAATGTTATTTCTAAAGGAGAAAAAACATTGTCTGAGCTTTGATTTTCCTGTAAGTTTTTGGCAGTGGCGTAACTAAGTCATCGAGCGCCCGCCGCCAGCTGACAGGGTGCGCCCCCTTCCCTCATCCAAGATACGAACCAACAAAAACTCAGTCAAGTGACCTTTGTTTTGTTTTTTACGTGTAAATTTATGGTGATAACGCGATGAGCTACACAGTAGCATCTCTTTGTCTTCGTTATAGATTAAACTAGCGTAGACCTACTTTAACTATCAAAGTATAACCTGAGGAAATAAAAATTAATGTTAAGTTGGGCATGTAGTTAAATATTGTTAAATGATATTGTTATGAGTTGTTCTATAATATATTATAAAAAACTAAAAGTTACACCCGATTTTGAACGAATTGTTTAAGCTTGTTGATACGCATGCCTCGTCGACACCCTCACTAATCGGTAGTTTCTACACCTTCACTTTTACCGGGCTTATTTGAAACGTCGGCAGTAACCGTCTAAACTGTAGTTGTTGTAAAAAAGAACTTATTTTATAAGGTTTTGTAACTTTTTCTTGTTCTTCTTTTCCTGTTTTGAGCGCCAATTACTTTTTCCTAGACATCAAATCTGAACGCTGCACCTACAGACTACAGTAACTGTTATAAACACACGTGAAACAAAGTAAGAAATAGGTTAGGTCCACAGTGTCGCAGTGACAGTAGGTATTACACAACTGATGTGGCGTTAGGGCAGGGTGGCGTGTGTGTCCCTGCGCAGTGCGCCCTGCGGTTGGTGGTTGAATGACTCTTCAGTGACCAGTGGTTGTGATGCAAGCTCACACCGCCCAAAGTACGCTGTACAGTACAGGGCTGAGGAGAGAGGTGACGCCTGATGGGCGATGGACGAATCTACGCCAGCACAGAACCACCATCTCATTTCATTCAAAGTTTCAAACCCAGTCCTAGGTTAATTATTTTGACTTACTATCCAACAAACAAATATAAATTGAAAATATCATTTTTTGGGGTTTTTCCTGAGGCGTACTTTTTATTCTGACGCCGATCGCCGATGATTGGCAAGCAACATAGCAGCGTAGAGGGCATGGGGGGGCCCTCCGGCGCCCCCTGGACAGCTGCGCCCCCCCGCACGGCGGGGCTGCGGGGATGTTATTTACGCCACTGGTTTTTGGTTACTTACCGTTGGGTCCCAGGATTTTCCAATTCATGTTGCAGTGCTTTTGTGCTCTCTGTAGTAATTTTCCAATGATCTGCCGAATTCTTGGTTAGCTTCACCATCTGGGGCAGCCTCTCGGCAAGTTCCGATTCGTGATTTTTTAAACCTTCCGATAGAACCGTAATTTCACAGTTACCAAAAAAGGTTCTGGGGATCCTTGAAGGTCCCAATTTGTGTGTGTTTGTGGTGAGCCGCTAGGCTCCCAGTTTATGTCAAGATCCGGCATGGCCCAATTTCCACAGTTTTAATAGAGTCTGTAGCAAACCTATTTGGTGGGGCCTTTATATTTCTATTGTGTTCTAAGTGGCATCACTATACAGCCTTGAACGTCGCAAAACATGCAAAACCCAAATCACATATTCCAAAAATGATGGTTTAAGATGTAGTTTTACTTAAAATAGGTTTAGTTAAATAGTATTCAAGCATTAAAAATCAATTAAATGAACAAATATAGGGCCTAAAAGGTACTGGTCTCTCTGCAATTGTCAACCAAACTGACCAGATCGCCTCTTAGAGTTTCTAAGCGCAATACCTTGTGTGAGAGAGAGAGGTTTGCTGGGAGCAGGGTCGAAGGTGAGTTTGTACTGAGGCCCCTTGCGGTAGCCAGGGACTCGAACTCGCGACGCACACACTCGGGGTTGGCTTGTCTCTTCTCCAGCTGATAACTAGTCTCCTCCCACATCCGCAACAGTGTGAGTACAGTCTCTCCCAACAGCAGTCTGTCACCATCTCGGATTTGCACCTGATCAAGTGTATGCAAAACAGTTCACTTAGTATAAGACCTGCAGTGGGTTAAGATCTAAGGTTATAATGCAGTTTGCTTCCTCTTTCAAAGAAAACCATTACACATATAAAAGTTATGATTAAGCTAACTTGTGTTAATGTACTTTATCACAGTTTCCTTGTTTTCTAAATATTTTGTTAAAACTTAAATTAATCTGACAGTCACCATGGGCGGATAGAGCGGCCGTGAGACTCACTGTAGGTGCAGTTTGTAACTTGGAGTAAAAACTGCAAACAATGTTTTTAACCCGTTAACGAGCTTAATTAAAAAAATCAAAAATCTGTTTTAATAGAAGCTTAAAGCTATTGAAGCTGCTGCATATAACGTCAAAAACTTGTACTTTCTTCACACTATGAATTAGTTTTAATTACCTTTATTAGAACTTGATTTTCCGATAAGAACATAGAAATCGAATAACGTTTATAAATATTTTGTTTGGTAAGGAAGTTTTACGTGTTTGATTTTATATGGTGCAGCATTAATGTCTCTATGCTTCAAAACACTTTTCCCATTTTGGTACGGTAACTTAACACCAATTTAACTTAGTAGATAAATACTTAATCTACTTAAAAGATCCTTTGCAAATTTTCATATAATAAACTCCCAATCCCGGACAGAGGCCGCTTGAGCTCTATCTAACGGCCTCTTAAGCAAATAATTAACCACCGACCGTTATCAAAGGCAGAACTCAAATGTACAAACTTTGGATCTAAAGTGTTTTCCGCTATTGACAGCCGTACACCAAAAATTAGTTATATTAGAGTTGTGAGCTAGTTGTAAAGATTTTGTATGATATCTGTTATTGCATTACATTTTATATCAAGACGTTTCTGGTATATTTTGGAAGTAGTACAGCACAGTTAAGTTAAAATTCAAGATGAAAGTAAAGATTATTTATGTAAGAATAAGTGAAAATGTGGTGTACTAAACGCTACCAGCTGTTGTAAAACTAGTGTGCAGGATTTCAAAATATAGATGAGATATTTTTATTCTTGCTGAGATTAATAATTGTAGACAAATCAAGGCAAGGAAAACCTTACTACCTTGAGGGAGGTAGATACTCCTGGTCATGCTATTTAGCATTTGCAAACATTATTTTGCACTTCCAGTACTAATTAGTAATTGTCGCTTACACAACTACGGTAATATCAAGCTCTTGCAGCAAGATTGAACGGTACAAGACTGTCATTTACCACTTGCGCTGGGTAATTGATAGCCCCACGGCTGATATCAAGCGCAAATGACCAGTATTGTGTGCTATTTAATACTTTACAGTTTTAGCTTCTACTGCTAAATGTAAAATGATATAATCTTGACTTGTAAAATGGTAAGAGCACTGACAGCCTTACAATCTTAAAATGTACCTAACAAATTCTTTAATAAGCGTGCAATCATTGAAGTATACTTTAACTATCTGGGCTGTTTTACCTAATAAGTTATTTTCGTTCAAAAACTACAAAATTTAAACATAAATTTAAAAAATAATAATAAATTAAATAATATTGTAAGGAATTTGCTTTTGAAATAATATTTCTCGTCTCAATCTTGAATCTCAAGATTTGTCTTTATTTTCATTCTCTTGTCTCGACTTTATCAGTTTTCACCTACAGTAGAATCTCGATTATCCGAGGTAATTGGGACCAAGAACACCTCGGATAATACGGAGGTAAAGTGCTCCTGCCAAGAAAAGTATAAAAAACCGTGACAAACATATTTATTACAATGTCAAAAGTAGAACGAACAATTAAAATACATTTTCGTACTGTATATAGTCCCTTATCTTGAAGCATCGGTCCACTCACAGGAGTACCCATGTTTCTCAGCTGAGAAAACCATTGTAAAAGAGCTTTGGATGTTTGCTCGTAATCACTCTTCTTCAATGTATTTCGACCAGAGTCGTACCCACCCCCACTTGCACTTTTGTTATTAAAACGTTGTTGTATCTAATTTATATATATGTGTTATTGTCCTTATACAACTTGTTTACTGGTTTGTTGTAGTGCTTTGAAAGACAAACCTTTTCTAGGTGTCCAGTCTTGTCACAAGCTTTGCAATGTAGATTATTTTTGGATCTACATTCTCTTGATCTGTGATTGTCTTTACCACAACAGAGGCATACATTGTCAAGCCCCAACTCTTCAATTAAGTTGCGTTTCTTTGATTTGAATTTCGGAGTGTGCAACTTGTTTTCAGAGAAAAATTAAATATTTTTTTATTCAAGTATCGGACAACACCCCTTGCCAGCAAAGATTCTCCAGCACAACTGTACATGAACCGAGAGCTTCGAACAAAATTACACCTGATAAATCCTACATTTTACTGTAAAAATCAAACTCAAGAGCAAGGTATGAAAGTGAGGACACTGAACATTGGGGACAGGGTTCAAGCAAGAAACTACATTGGTTTCCCCAAGTGGAAACTGGGTAAAGTTGTCAGACGGCTGGGTAAACTTCATTACCTGATTGATTTAGACAATGGACCAAACCGACGACCAAACGACACATAGATCAGCTAAGAAAGACTGAGGTACTAAATACACAGGGAAGAACACATAGTTCAACTCGATATGGCTATAAAAATCCGGATTCATTTATAAATCAACCAGACAGACCACCCACACTACGTACTCCAGTTGTCCAACCTACTTGTACTTCTATAGACACACAAATGACGTCAAATGAAGATATAACAGGACCAGGCGAAGAAAATCATGCAGAGCAAACCAACCTTGAAAGTTCTGAACAAAGTATCAGAAATGATAAGCAGCCACCACAACCTGAAACAATTGATCATCACCCTGAACCTACTATGGAACTAGCGGACAAGGTGGCGTCCTACCAACTCTCCGCCGATCAAACAGGGTGAAGAAATCAGTCAGTGCCCAGTGTGGGCAAAATAAATAAGTGGCAGAGAACTGTTGTATCCAATTTATATATATGTGTTGATTCTGTGGAATCTAATAATTTTAATATTTATTATCATATGGATACATTATTAATACCATTGTTTTGTTTACATTGTTTGTTAAGAAAATAGTTTAAATACAAAACAACTATGTTCTAAATCTTGTAACATTTTATTATACATAATAAACGTTAAATTTTCTTCCGCTTACGCCTCTAATCACCAACTGTCACTAATGTAAAGAGGGAGAGAGAAGAAATCAGACTGTCCAGCTACGAGCGCACAGAGATGAGGAGTGAAGGCAAAGAAAGAGATGTCAGGTGGAAAGGACAAGGAAAGCAGAGAGGGGAAGAGAGCAGCTGCAGTGTGGGGGAAGGCAGGTGCCAGGTTGTTAGTGTGGGAGAGCTGCACCCTTATCAGCTGTCTACTACGTCAACGTTATTAGCTGTTGCTAGGCAACCACATAGGGGCGGGGTTTCATAGCCAATCACAGCATTTTCTCTGTATACTTGTGATATCGATCTTTGAGAAGAGTGTAGTGTGTGTTTGTTATTTCCTTATCTCATATCCATTTACTCAATGATTAATAATTAATTACAGTAAATTGCAAAGGTTTTAGTCGATAAAAATAAATATTGCAAGCTAGAATTTGATCTAGTACAAGTTACAAAATGGATGTTTTTTTCTGTCTGAGATCGTTATCAGCTAACCTGATAATGGCTACCAGCCTCCATTTGAAATGCACTCAGCACGGATGTAGGGGGAGAGGGGTTGTTTACTTGGAACTGCTCGCCACTAGTTCCTTATCTTATCTTCATTAGAAGTACAGTACTCACTCACAACAAAAAACACCAGCAGTTTTTACTTCCCGTATGAGTCGTGAATATGGAACTTGATTTGGTCGATTTAGAAGCTGTCAGATAGCATTGCAATCACTTGTGCACGTAAAGCAATGACAGGTCTCTTTATACCGTATAACTCATAAATTAATAATAGCATTATTAAAATTTCTTTTCCAAACTACTAGCTCGGTTAACCCGGAGGCTCGGTTGACCGAGACTCGGATAATCGAGATTCTACTGTATTTCTTAAGTAAAATATACAGATAGAAAAATAGTATAACTTATAGAATTTCAATACAATAAACTAAATGGAATGATCAGTATGTGGGTGAGTGATTTCGGTGTTAGCTTGAGAAATCTAAATACTGTACTCAACTACTCCTCCTGTATTCAATCACCTTGGCATCCATGCCAGCGTGAGTAGTGTCGCCGAGGTAGAGGCAGGGCACATTGTTGTTGCGGAAGACTTGCTGCACATGATGCTTGTCAGCAGAGCGCACCTCTAGTACCCAGCCCGGCTCCTCAGCAAACAGAGTCTCCAGGGGTCCGTCCCCTCCCCGCGATCTCTGCTCTATGTCGACCATCATCCCCGCCACGCCGCCGAAACACATCTCCAGCAAACACGTGATTAACCCTCCATCACTGATGTCGTGGCCGGCCAGAAGCTTCCCGTCTG
The DNA here is from genome assembly GCA_018831715.1 of Matsumurasca onukii. Classification (NCBI taxonomy): domain Eukaryota; kingdom Metazoa; phylum Arthropoda; class Insecta; order Hemiptera; family Cicadellidae; genus Matsumurasca; species Matsumurasca onukii. The sequence goes on along the minus strand of CM032059.1, from coordinate 40,749,976 downwards.
CGTGGCAAATAGATTACATATGTTTCAAAAGCTAATTTTAATACAAATTATTGGCAGCCAACACAAGTAAAATGTTTTTCTATAGTAAATAGCAAAAGCAATTTTGTAAATCAAATTTTCCGTGTAGACCAAACCATCAGATTTCTGGTTCAGTACAGTAAGATAAATGTATAACAACACACATTTAATATAAGTCAAAGATAACTAAAACTCTTGTTCTAATTGAGAACATAACCAAGTGAAATTACAAAACCAGGCCGTTTTGCAGCTTAGGCCCTGTACACATGGTAGCGTCCGACCGCACTGTTTAAGATGCGCGTCCGACCGAGCTGTGCAAAATACATTGGATCTTATGGCGGTGTTCACATGCACCGCTCTATCGATTCTGGACGCTGGTCTGACGGCAGCGCCAAGGTGTTCTCCCTAAACCGCGCAGTTGACCGTGCGCCCGAGTACCTTCGAGTAAGTTGGAGCGTACACATGAGGGCAGTCTGCCGCGCACTTTGGCTTGTTTACACGCACAACACCAATCAAAGTCAATAGCTTTGATACTGATTGCTACTCTTCGGAGCAGCGCTCAGAGATATTGGAAGTTGGAACAATATTAAAAAGCTACGTTTTTTTTCCGTTTCAAATTTGTGATTTTAAAATGACTAAATATATCTTTTATTTGGAATAAAATAGCTTGAAAAAATATTTAAAATATATTCTGTTACTTTAAATGTTATTTCTACTGTTTGTCCATATAGTTAAGTTGTTAATGCTATCCCTAACAAAGTTCTCACTGGATGCCAAGTCGTCCTTCACAATAACTAACAACTCATCAAAAGATGACACCAACATTCGGAAATAATCAAAAACTTTGGTTCACCCCAGTTAGGGTGGAGGGTAACAAACGCACCATGAGATAAAAATTGTCTTGATAGTCTAAACATCTAAAGCTAAATGGGTAAATCTTGATTGAAACTGAAAATACAATTATGAACAAGCAACAGTTTTTAAATATATGAAGTGTTTCAAGTAAAAAATGTTACATACACACCAAAACACAACAACACATCCAATTATTAAACAAAGCTATGAATCAAAACTACCATTTTGTAAAAATATTTACAAAATACAAAAACTAGATAATTAATCTAAATTTCTAAAGCAAGTATTTTGAAAATAAAAAAATGTTAGGATAACATTGTGTTTTTATTTAGAGCAATCATATAATTTAGATATCTAATCTAAACTCGCGAGCAAGGCAAGACTTTGCTCCTAAGTTGACAAAAATCTACACTGCAAACAAAACACAGAACAAGCGCACATTGCTTTGACTTACCTATTCAAGATGAGTTAGCAAACTGTAAAATAAATTAAACAAGACTGAATGAATGGAAATACTACTAAAGATTTCCATGGATCTTAAAAAATTCATTTAAGTTTTAAATTATTACTAAACAGTTGTTGGACTTCATTAAGTACTATTATTTTTCTCTCAAGACAAACAAAAGGAATCTGTCATTGAAGTAAAGCCATTAACTGTGTCTGGCAACGTTGTAGTTTTGTATTTAAAAGATAATTTTTGGGAGTTGGCGGCTCCTGAGAGTTTGGGAATTTTCTAACAAAAATAAAATCTCAAAAATCAGGTGGGAATTTCCTACAGCCAGGATTTTTGTTGGGCGTAAGGGTAATTTTGGGGGTGTATGAGTAGTTCAATGACGAGTTTTGTGTGTAAAGTATCTTGGTACTTGACTTAACTGTGAACACAATAAGTCAAAACGTTCTACTTTTAGCTATTTTACAATTATTGATTATGGAATAAAAATGGTCAAACACATTGTTGTTAAATAGATAAAATTAGAACATTTTGAGTTTTCAGTTTTTCACTGAAATTATTATTATTATTGTATATTATTTAATTTTGATTAATAAAAAATATTGATACGTTTAGTAGAGATCGTTTCGACAATCACCAAAAACCACTACAATAACAAAAACAACTCTTGCAACCGCACTTCAGGAAATTGTATGCTTTCTTATAACACTGTCAAAACCTTACATATTTAGTCAGATTTATCAGTGAGTCGGATGGGTAATTCCGGTAGGTGGGGAGAACTGGTATTTTTGGACTAATATTGTCAGGTGCATTGAGAGAGGACGAGTCAATGTCTCGCGGGACACTATTATAGTCTGTTTCGTGAGGGATGGCATTGGGTTTTTTCTTCATTCGGTGTCACGGTTAATCCGCAATGCGGTTACAGTTAATCGGGAGTTGACTGTAATTATTGCGAAGTTTTAGTATATGATTACTTGATACCTTTTGTTCACAATCAAGTTTCCCACACACAGTTATTGTTACAAATAGAAAGAAAACTTATTATTTATATAGGGTAAACGTAGACCCATGTACTAGTTGTATCCAAGACAAATATATTTTTTATTTTCTAACAGTTAGAAAAGATTTGTTATAATTAAAAATGTATTTGATCCTGGTAAAAACTGTTTGAAATTTTAGTACAGTAGGAAGTCGATAATCCGAACTTCAATTATCCGAAAACGTCAAAAGTCCAAACGCCTTTCCGGGAAGAAAATACAAAAAATATGTTTTCGTCAAATACTATTTAAATATTACTAAGGATGGACAATTTTTGCGAGCGAGATTAAAATATAAGTGTGTTTGGAACTGGAACGCTCCATATGTAACAATAAGTTGTTTACATGCGCGCATAGTGGTGACTCACCCGCAACAGTCTGCAGGTGTGCGATGTGCGTAGCCGGGTGACTCACGCAGTGTATTGTGGCAGCAACCTCCAAGAGCTATTTTTAGCTCGCCCCTACCCCCTACATCCGTCCTCCCTTTCCACTAGCAACACACTAGTCTGTACCCTGCCATAACAAACCGTAACGAGTCGTTCTTACGGTAGGTACAGTTTAGTGCGTTTTTATTGTTTCGGCTTGTTATCACTTGTGGTGTGAGAGTTTCTCCCAATGGCAACGTCAACGAAATTGAAAAGGAAACATGTTTGCCTTACAACTCAAAATAAATTTAAGATGTTCTATAGGTCATGTATTTGCAGTTAACCTATTTAAATAGAATAAAATAAGAAAATTAAAGCACACACGTCTTTTTTTGCCTTTTGTTTGAAAATTCAATTTGAAAAAACAACAACAACAAATTTGAAAATCCAAACCACCCTTGGTCCCAATTAGTTCAGATTATCAATGCCCTACTGTACCTGTAAAAAAGTGTCTCTTCCTTGAAGGGAAAAGTTCAATTCCGCCCCCCATATTATGTCAAAGTTATTATTTTGTGTGTTTAAAGTATCTATATTGTACCTGCAATCAAACGCTGAGTACAGCTGAAGGCTCTCTTGAACAGCTGTGGATCATCAATGTCTGGACTAACGTCACCAAGCTGAGAGAAGCACTGAGCGAGCGCCGAACCACCGAGTCTAGAGCGCCCGGACAAGTCCACTAGTAGCAGACAGCTGTCCCCAGGTGCCTTCAGGTCTGGAGTGACCACCTTGCGTACGTCGGGACACGGGGCGTAGCTTGATACCACCAGGGTCCCTGCAAGCCAAAGCTGCTGCAGATGACAGTGCAAAGCCACAATCAGTGTTATACTTCAACTACAACTTCAGCTTACACACCCTAACGCAGGTTCAACTTAAGAATTCAAATTGAAACAGTGGATTTTTTCTGTCCAGTCTCAAAATTAAGAAGTCCACCTAGTCGAAGTTGAGTGGTAGAGAGGACTTTGTAGTCCTAACTTTGCCTGGTTAAAGAAGACAAACTTTACCTTTACCTTTTGGCTTTTATTAGATATGCTATTCTATTGAGTGCTATTCTCTGGCACCGTGTACCTGGAGCTTTGACAGTATCAGAGCCGACTCGTGCGGCCATGCTGAGGGAGTCCTTGCCTCCGTCCACTGCGACACCTAGCTCCTGCATCAGCTGACACATGGCTTGACACGCAGAGTACAGAGCTGCTCCCTCTCCCGGCAACTTGGCAGCCCACATCCAGTTCCCACTGCACTTCACATCCTGCCACAACACAACACACGAAATCACTAGAAATATTCTCAACCAACGTTATTGAATCTGAGGTTTTGTCTGGCTATTAATTGGCCTTTACGATGGTTAATGAGATTCACTTACATTTGGCCTCAAAACATGACAAGACACCCATTAAACTGTGATTAATAGATAATCCTTGCGTAATTTACAATGTTGGATATAGAACAATAAAAGTAGGGCAACACTTAAAAGTTAAAAGATACTAATTGTTTTTGTAGTTAAGAAGCGGTGCCATTTCCTATTTTGTATTATCAACATGGTACAATCTGGACAAAAGAGTCACCAAAACACTATGAGTACAAGGAAGTACCCAAAAGTACCGGGAATCGGTCGATGGCGAGGTGGGGAGCGCATAGTTTGCATTTTTGCCGTTAAGGGGTGAAAGCGCAACTCTTCCTGAGTTCAGGACACTCAGTGTGGTCAGTCTGAAAGGTCATGAAGAGGAGCTGTGTGCGTTTTCTAAAAGTAGTTTTTGTTCTGCCTCGTTTTTTTGATGGTGTAATTAAATGAACAAAGTCAGCAGTGAAGTTTTGCTTTCTTCTCGGTAAGAACGCGTCAGAAACAGTTGCAATTATTGTCAAAGGTTACAAAGACCATGTTTTGAGCAAAACCAGAATGTAACGAGTATTTTTCCCAAATTCAAGATGGCGCCATGTTGATTGAAGACAAGCCTCGTCCTGGACGACCTTCAAATTCTCGGACTGGTGAAATTGTTTAGAAAAAAACTGTTAATATTGCCAAAATACCATCGAAGACCATTGAGAATGCTTCTTTACTGTCTGTAGTGTGTAGAAATTCAGTTTAGCGAATTTAAAAACGTGGAGCGTGCAGACATTTATACTAAGGGGTATGAGGGGTGCTTTAAACCATAGGAGCATCGAATGGACAAATGCATTACACTAAATGTAGAGTATACTGAAGGTATACATGTAAATTTGTTAAAAGAAATAATAAAATATGGTTTTTATAGTGGAATTCCTGTTATTTTTGGGTACGCCATGGTATGTAGTTGCCATCTTAGTCTAGTTAAAAAATCTGATCTAAAGTAAGCTCATAACTAATGCGAAAGTATCTAGCGAGCTCCTTTGATCTAGTCGTTATAGTTTTCACTCGCTACTTTTATTCAAAATCAGTTTTACTTTTAGCAAGCTAACTTGTTAGAAAAGTAGTTTTAGTTCTAGTGGGGTGGTTTTTGAAAGGAGTTCCTCCGACACTGATAATTTACTGTTTATTTCCACAACTAAAGAGTAAACTCATGTTGAACAGGAAAACTAAAGCTAACTAGTACAGACAACAAACTTATAACAAAGATGTTTGAGAACACACCTGAATGTCGGATATAAGTGCAAACACAAGATTGGAAAGTGATTCAGCAACTGCCATCCTGGCGCCTGCTGCACAATTCACCAGTCCTTTGATTGGTTGCTCTCCGATAGCTGTAGCCACTCCTTCCTGTTAGACAATAAGGTGCTGGGGGTGTGAACTCTTCAAAGGAAACATTTCTCGAGACAGTACAGTTTTACTAGCTTAGTGTTCTAATCTATACATAAGCGTTCTTTTCTGTTCATATAATTTGTTTGTACCTTTAATAATGACTAACCGTCAAAATATAAGGGGTTTTGTTCTTGAAGTGTTTTCTCTTTATAATATATATATATATATATATACAGGATGTCCAGTAATTAGGGGATCAAAATTCACCAGGTGATTTGTCAGGTCATAAAAAACAAAAAATTTCCTCTAACACATAGTCCTATCTTGCTTAGTTTTCTCTCTGTCTGTCAGTGTTTCTTACTAAATAATATTCATCTCCAAGGTCAACTAAGTTATAAACTGAAAACTTTGCACACTTGTTAGTATAATTAAAACCAATATTTAAAAAATAAATTTGAACTATTTTCCTTTCAGGTTTTAAAATGGCGAACGTATTAAGTTTTCTACGCTTATAAACTCAAAGCTCTTAAACTTAATGGTAAATGCATAAAAATAAAATACGTGGCAAGTGTTTTTATGAACACTTTAACACTAAGTTTGCTGTGCTGCGATAAGTAACAACGGAGTAATTAAAGTTTTCCTGTGCACAAACTTTTGCTAACATATGTTTTTCAAATGTAAACAAAGGGGTGTATTCAGGAAAACTTTAATATCTCTGTTACTATTTGTTTTGCAGCACAACAAATTTGGCGCACAACTTTGTTAATATTTAAAAACACATATGTAAATACAGGAGGGCGCTCAGAAAAACTTAAATTTCTTTGTTAATAACAATCTTAGAACAACAAACTTGGTGTTAAATATTCAAAAACACATATGTATACTGAACATACTAAGTAGGTTTTATTTTATTTGATAATTATCAATTTTGTGTTAATCAAAATTCATATCTATTTTGCCTAAAAATTACTTCAATATGTCATAACAAGTAAAATGACCCTAATATAAAAATGTCATTACTAGTCATGGCCACTTTTCTCTAGTCAACGTCTCCAGTACAGCTCACAATATTGAACAAAGTATTTTCACTTTCAGGTAAGCATGTTCTCCTTTTACTCCTCCTCGGAACCGGAACCGACAGAACCGAGAATCGATTTTTTCTCAGAACCGAGAACCGGGAACCGGTAAAATTTTGGAACCGACCCATCTCAAGTTACTATTTAAACTTTTGACTGGGACTCGTGGCTTGGTCCTGCAATCCAGCTTCATGGAGGTCAGGTTTTGAGGATGATATAGGTCTAAAGCGGCTCGGATAGTCTCAGTGATCATCTGATGATACCCGCATCAACTCCCACCATCGTTTAGACATATCAGACCATCACCTGCGTAGTTCGGAAGTCACGTTAAGCCGTTGGTCCTTGTATTTCCATTGGTCATTGGGCTGTTAATTAATGACCCATTCTAAGGAAGAGTCGGCCTTAGTTTGTAACAAGACTACACCTCAACTCATTACTACCACTCATCACACTCATCCTTCACCACATATTTGCTTTAAAATACCTCATGAAAGTGGTCGGCATCTCAAATAGTGATTTAGTGATTTACTTTAAAAAACAACCTTATTGTTTACCAACATTTTCCACGGGTTTGTTATGCAAGCAAGCACACGTACCGTGGAGAAGTGAGAGAGCGCGGTGACGGCGACATCACTGAGGGGTGTGTGGAGTGGCCCGACACACTGCTGCTGAGCTATGAGGCCGGTGACGCACCGGTCCACCTTGTTGGTGAGGAAGCGCTTGCTGCCGACGCTCGGTAGCCGCAGCACACGCTGTAGCGCTGTCAGCACTGTTAGCCCAGGAGGTAGACTCAGTGACTGCACTACCACCGGCCGGCGCTCCATCACAAACACCTGACCAAGCAGTACTTTAGAACACAAATCAAAACCTTTGTTGCCTACAATTGTATTATAATTTAACCCTTCCAACGCGGGAAACGGATATATCCTCAGACCTGACTTGGGCCTAAACGCGCAGACAGATATATCCTTCAAACTCTATTGAATAACATATAATAAATTCTAGTTGCCACAGGATCTGCTAGAGTTCAGGAGAATGTCGAAAAGTCTTTCCAAACAGCCGTTGTTGTGAACTGAGCGGCTATAGTCCGTCTAGGGGTGGGGAGGGGAGTGGCTTTGTCACCTGAGGCACGCTTGGCCCCCAGTCTGAGCGCAACCATTACGTGCGAAACGGATACATTCTCACCTCGGGCTTTGATGTTATTTAATGAGTGACGGGGCTGTGTGGTGTTTTTATTGTTTGATTCTTGTTGTACGCGTGTTTTAGACTAACGAATTATGTACTTTGGGGTTTACTAAAGTATATAAAACAGGTTTTTTACAAAATGCATATTTGATTCAACTTTATTATTGATCTTATTGTTCAACATTATCACTTTTTTATCTTTTTTTATTTACTTCCAATACATTAGTTTTGTTTTAGGTTCAAATAATTTCAATTACACTACATTTTAGAAATAAACAGCTTTTCAACACAATAAACAATCAAAATTCATATTTTTTCTGAAAATTTTGGTAATGTATAAAAATAAATTATACGTTTTATTTCTTAAATACTCTGGTATTTTTTAATTCTTGTGGCGACAAAAAAAATTTGGGTTAAGAAAATTACATGTCAGTTTTTGAAAATAATTACGCTTTTTGGGTAAAATAGGAAAATCCCGCTTGGGAAGGGTTAAATATTTTATTGCATATATTTTGTCAGCAGCTTGGCTAATATAAAACACCAAACACTGCAAGCGGAACATTGCCACTGATAAATTATGATTTTTGGCAGAACGACAAAGGTGGAGAATGGTCTTTAAACTAACTTTAGTTCTTGTTTGTAAACACAAATTCAGAAGTACTTATAGTGCAAACAAACATAACATAATATTTATTTTCTTGCATAATAAATAAGCTTTTATCCTGCACGAAAATTTCTTGTTATCAAGCAAGAAAAAATGTTCTTGCTCAAAGAGGAAAATCCAATCCTAAAAAGTCCAATAAATAAATAAATTTATCTGCAATTTACATACAGTATATGTGTTGCAAAACAAAACATAAAAAAACAACATGTTGTATTTCATTCACACACATGCACGCAGGCATGTCATTCATACGCACATTCACTCACTCCCTGGAAAAAAGATAAAATTATTGCTATTTGGATTCGAATGGTTTATTTGGTTTAGAAACTCAGCTATATCGTAAAATGCATGAGTTACTAAATAATTTTTTAATCGCGTTTTGAACAAATTTGGTTATTTTCCAATTTTTATCCACTGGCAAAGAGTTAAAAAGTTTTGCACCAATTTGAGAAGGTAATTTACTAAATAATAATAATTTGGTGTTGTCCCAACTATTATACCTTCTGAGGCATCTTCCCCAATACAAGTTCTAAGTCCATGTTGAAAGGATGACTTTCAATATTTTGCTTGTGGTCGCCGTTGAGATATTTACTTGCATCGGGGTTTTCTTCTTCGGATAAAATCACCTATAAAAACAAAATATATCATACAAACTAAACTACAACAATAAAATCTAGAAATTATTTTTTTTTTGGAAACCATGGGATATATTTTATTAGAATTTGTTCAGTAGTAGTTTTGAATAACCTCAACAAAATATGAGTTTAATAAGAGCTAAACTGTTAGAAAGGTTCCAAAGATGCACTTCACTTTTAATAATCTAATGATATTTTTTGTTAGCTGAACTTGATAAAACTGGTGGTACACCGCTATTCTTCACTAACCCTCCCGTTATCCGTGACGGTGCCGACGAAGTTGACTGGACAGCGCTCTCTGCGAGCTATTTGCTGAAGCAGCTGGGTGTGCTGAGGTCGGCAGAGCAGAGCATCATTCTCCTGGTACTCAGCACCCCACAGCTCCAGTGTGCTGATGCTTGGGTCCCCAAGTGTGAAATTCTTGCAGAATATCACTGCACCGGTCGGTTCCACTATTTCCTTTAGTACGTTTCCTGCAGACAAGTTACCAAAGCTCTAGTAAGAAACGTGTCTGTTTTCAAATGTAAGTGTGACCTTGTAAGAGGAATTGATGTACACTCTTACGAAACCAAAGACAGGGAGAACTATCGAATTGGAAGACACAGAACGATGGTTTATGAACGTTTGCCCTCACTGGCAGGAGTTCAGTTTGTCAATATACTTCCAAATTCGATCAAAAGTGCTACAGAGCCAAAGGCTTTCAAAGCTTGTCTAAAACCAGTTTGGGCGCAGAAGCATTTTACAGTTCAAACGAGTTATTGGCACACAATTGGGATATTGGAGAATTAGACTAAAAGGGGTAGGACAGGAAAAATTTTAGTAAATGGGAATAGTACGAATGTAAGTTATGTATGTTTGAAAGGGATCTAGATGTAAATGAATGCCAAATTTTATATCATATAGTAGACGATTAAGATACATGCTTGTAAACATGTCAATTCAATAAAATATTTATTTATTTTATTTTAAGTAAAAAAATTCAAAAGAAGAAGAAAGAGACTATTACCGTTTCCACCAGCTCCTTGGTCGTGAATACTACATATTGGGTTTACCGAGGGGTTTTCAATGCAAGCTCGAATGAACCGGTTTAGCTTCTGCTCCATCTCAGCGTCACCTCGCTGCACGGCTCCAAAGTCCAGCTCTGACTGGTTGTCCCCTTGCACCTAACATATCAAGTGTATGGTCACTTTCAACTGGCAATACTAATTTTCAACTTACAATAATTAACATTGACTGTTTGCCAAAAGGTTGAAATGAAATTTTGTTGTACAGTAGAATCTCGATTATCCGAGATAATTGGGTCCAAGACCACCTCGGATAAACAAACTCTGATAATACAGAGGTTAAGCGCTATTATCAGGAAAAGTGACAACAGTACAAACAAATCGTGACAAAACGTATTTTTTACAATGTTAAAAGTAAAACGAACAATTTACTGTACCTAAAAGAGAAAAAACAACTATTTTTTGTTTCCCAGACATTCCTGGACGGACAGACAAAAGTGCAACACAATGTTGAATCTACGCCGTAAAACAATGAAATATACAAGTAGGTCAAAAGCACATGTGCACCTGGAGCATACAAACAACCAAACAACACAGTACCAAACCTCAGACTGACAAAACCGAACAAAAAGAGTTTTACACAAACTTATGAGTGATGTTGCCTCAACGTAGCAGCAAGCAATAGAGAGACAATACTTGCTAGATGCAGGTTGCAAGTGTGTACAGTATGAGTCGTGAATATGTAGCTTGATTTAGTTGCTTTAGTAGCTGCCAGATAGCATTGTGCACGTAAAGCAAGGACAGGTATTTTCATACCGTATAACTCATAAATTATTAAATTAATAATAGCATCATTTACCGAGACTAGGATAATCGAGATTCTACTGTAATAACAATAAAGCTGAAAGAACAAAATACTATCTTCTACATAACTAATTAAACTATTATTTTAATAGTAAAAATGTCTACGGCATAAAAAGTAAAGTGGTTTGAACATTTCGGAAATTAAATTCTGCAAATGGATTACTTGAACAGAGCTGGCAGAGCCTCCACCGACACCGATTCTGTACACCGGACCCCCAACTTTCACCACCTCCATGCCTGCGACAGATCATAGGATTTGATTGACATTGTGTTGAGATAAGTAACAGAGGTATGTGTGTAACTAAGCTGTGAATACTAGGCTTCTTAATCTAGGCTAATATCTAAACTTATCTAAATGAAACCCATAGCCACACAAACACAAATTGAGGTAGTAGCAGCATCAGAAATTACTTTTGTTTTTGCTTAAAGAGGCACCCTTCTATACACATTCAACTAGGACTCAACTGAATCATCACACATTTTCAATGACAGTTTAACAGAACTTATTTACAGGCTTTAACGCAATTAAAAATAACTTAGGAGTTTTTTTTAACATATTGTGCAATATAAAATCTATCAAAGTACAATGACTTTGTCTTCCAAATATTTTTTTCAAGAAAACCTTCATTTGTTGTTAGTTTAAAATTAAAATGATAGTTTAGAACACAAAGAATTGAATGATGTATTAGAGTTTATTGAGTGAGGCCTAACATGCAATCAATGCCTTTCATTCTCGGAATTACTTATAAACTGAAATTAGGTTGTGTTTACAAAAACAACATGAATCTAAGCGTTGCCTGTTTTGAAGAGTAGAATGGAGGAATAGTGAAAACAGAGAAAGTGACTAGTGGGGACTCAGAATCGCTTCTTATTGCATTTGTGTTTTCCTTCCTTCTCCACCACCCCCCTTGCCTGTAGGTTGGTGGAGGAGAAGAAAGAAGAGAAGGGATGCAGTAGCATATAAGAGGGAGATGCACATCTATTACAAATCAAACACTAGTGCTTGGAAATATGGATAAACCACCAGTGGCAAAAACGAACTAACTGACTACAAAAAATAGTCCCTCGTTAGACCCCAGCCCCCAGGTGGTTCTTTTATTACTCTACCTGCTTTCCTTATCTCCCCGCTGCTGACCCTTGTAGTGGTGGACCTAGAAGGGCGGGGTTGGGAATCAGAGAGGGAAGGCAATCATGATGCATTATTTGTTCTGCTTTTACCTCTTGACAGCTGCAGCTGGCAATTACGTCACTAGTTGCTAAGGAGGGGTCAGGGGCCTGACAAATCATAGCCCTCTAACTGTTGACATTATAAAAAAACGTGGGTGCGTCTTATACGAGGGTGTAGAGTTTTTTTACCGTATGTTCAGGGGAAATTTATGGGTGCGTCTTACATTCACATGTGGCTTAGACTCAAGTATATGGTAGGTTGTGTTTACAAAAACAACATTACGTGAAAACAAAATATGAACAAGTAGATCAATACAGTTTGTCGAGGCTGAGCAATATTCTATACAAGTGTACAGAAGAGAGCTGCTTGTCACCTTTCTGAGGAGGTTCCTTGCGAACGAACTCTGCATCGAGAGTGCCCACGCCTCCACTGAACATAATGGGTTTGATCCACTCCCGACGCTCGCCGGCCGAGTCCACCAGTCCAAACGAGCGAGTGAACCCACATATCACCGGCTCTCCGAACTTGTTGCCGTAGTCGGACGCACCGTTGCTGGCTTCCACCAGGATCTCCAAGGCGGGCGCCAAGTTCGGGGGATACACGGAACTGCTGTCTTCCCACGGTTGTTTGTAATCTGGCAGATAAGGAATCAGAGTGGTTAATTATTGAAATTGATACATTTGAGCTAATAGGTAAAAACAAATTGGCTAGTTTAAGCTTCGCTGAGGCATTTCTGAGGCCCTCAAGACAATTACCCAACATAGACAAAATCCCACCTATGTTCAAGTTGATATTGAAATGGTCACATGTAGTGAATAGCTTAATAAGTCAATAGTCTTGAACCAATCAAAAAGGAATAGAAAGGAGAGCAGGCTCACCTGGATAAAGTAGAAACACATTAAAGAGCACAGACTGTCAAATTCTTTTTGCCTTGCTGAAAATTTTACAGTCTGTGCTACAGTCTGTGGATCATAAAAGTGATCACAGATTTGATGGACAAACACAAAATCATAATAAGGAAATGAGCCCACAAGAAATGAGAAACACAGATCAACACCACTTTGAGTCACAAGGATATAGAATCTACAAAACAAAGGAATACCTGGCAAAATAGTAATGAAAAAATGTCCCGCTGTTTAGTACAGAATTTGTAATAAACCGCCAAATTATAAACTCTGTGATAGATTTCAAACCTCAATACTCAAGAATATCAACTCTTACTTTTAAAGCATCTACTAAAATATACAGGGTGTTTTTTTTAAGTGGGCCACCATTGGGAAATTGTAAACTATAGGTTTTACAGGAAAGTTTGAATGGAAAGCATTACCTAGTTTTGTCCGTTACCTATTTACTAAATTCTCATTCACTAGAAATAAAACTAAACACAAATCTAAAATTTCTTTTCTTAGCATGCAACTTAATTTATATTATGCAAGTCAATGCCTTTATATCTTAGTTGATATTATTTTATAGATGAAAATAAAAATAACATATTACCTGGGATAAGAAGGTTGCCCACACTGTAGCCCGCTGTTCCAGCGATACAATGACCTCCCCGGCCCACTGCCTGCACGTCCCGTATCCGTCCTCCTGTGCCGGTTGTAGCTCCACTAAAACAAACCATTCGTGTTTATAAATATTCAGTGATGTTAAATGATTTTATTTTGTCTTTAAGTTTTTCACAATTGACAAAGTCAAATTCCATGATCAAAATCTTCTTTCATTACAACTAAGTAGTCCATTATGCAAAAATAAAGATTACATCATTTTTCAATCGGTCCTCTATGCAACAAAATTTTTTTTCCGATAAGCCAATCTTTCACAATTTTCTTTAAATGAGCTACATTTCAATTTCTTGCTTCCAGGGGCAGAGCATTGTAAAATTTGTAAAACAGAGATACAACTAGGGCTATAAATAAATTTGGTTCCCTGACAAATGAAACCGTTTTAGAAGAAAGTGGATGAAAATGAAATTGGTTTTTGGTAATCTGACTTGGATAACAAGTTAATTACAAGTTAAGTAATTAGTTAAAGGGATTTATTCTCGATTGATTTGTGACAAGAAAGAACTTAATCCACAGGAGGAGACTAAAGTAAAGTCAAAATATAACTTATGGTGGACAGGTCCTGTGGGGATTTCCTAACAAAAACTAAGATCCTAAAAATTGAGCAGGAATTCCCTAAACACAGCAGTTTTTTCAGGAAACTTTAGGCGGGTAGGATAGTTTATAGGGAATTTGCAGACAATCAAGAATGTTTGTGATATTTTACACCGATCTCAGATATACCATTATTCAAGGAAAGTTACCATTAACCGCTAAAATAAAGCGGTGACAACAAAAACCTTGAGGCCCCATCACCTGATAGATGTGTCACTGCCACGTTTACAGACAGAAGCTTTAGACTAAATTAGTTCTTACTACTAATAATTGTTTAAACTGAGAAGTTCTTAATTTCTCAAAATGAAATTAAAAACATCTTTATTAGTGGCAAAGTGACGACTAGAAAAGTCCTCTCTTTACTTCTAAAATTGACTCTTACCTTACTCTTTGCGAAAAGATCTAACAAAGAAAAACAACAACAAAAGCTGTATTACAATTTAATGAAATTCACACCATTCACAAAAGCTACTTTAGAATAGTTTTTATAGAATCCGGGAACAATAATCAGAGCTGGTTACCTGAACGGAGCTACGCCAGTCGGGAAGTTGTGAGTCTCTGCGGTGAAGGCGATGTGGGACTTTCCTCGGTTCAGAGTGAAACTGCTGGACGTGTCAACAGCTGACGGTCTCAAGCGATCGATCAAGTAGCCTTCAATAGCACTGTCAACACGGATTAATATCAAGAAAATTGATTAGTATTTTCTAACTACAATTTGTACTATATACTGTAAAATCCAGTGAATAATCTTCGCAACACAAACCTACAATTCTCTCAGTATGTAAGATTGTTAGTTGATGGCTACACCAGGGTTATTTGCTTTTATGTATTTATGGTATAAGAGTTTACTGATTCTAATCCTATAACAGACAGAAGATTTCTGAACACTTTTCTTAAGTTTTAGCTATTGACTCAAAATTTCAGTAAAGCAAAAACTATCTTGGGTATTTTTTTGTATGTTCTAGACATGTTTTGTCAATTTAATTTGGGATCAATTTCAAGACGGGACAGGCCGAAAAGTTTAAAATACACAGCATTTTTTGAAACGGGAAGAGTGAAGACGGAATAAGTCCAAAATATTATATATTAATAGCTTTTTGAGACTACCACTGGTTCAAAACCAGGCCGACTTGCAGCTATTTATTTATTTGTTTCTACGGGTAATACACCATTTTACATATACAGTACTGACATTTGCATTTCAATAATTATACAGAACTAGAAAAATATGTGTTACTTAATGCGTTAATGAAAAGATAGCGGTATAATAACTAAAACTAAAGACATTGAAATAAATACACATGCACAAGATATTGAATAAATAATTGACAATGGTACATAAGGGCGCTAAAGGGGTTGGCATTAGTGAATCGAATTTCCTTTGCAAATACCAATTTGCATTAGGCGTAGCGAATTGGAGTACAATTCGCTACGCCTTCGACCTCAGCTTGACCTCCTGTATGATCATGGTCCAATTTTGCTTGTTAACGAACATTGGGAACATTTTTACCAAATTTGGTGAAAATCAGGCAAAAAATGTGACTTGTAGAGATGATACTTATATAAAGATGTTAATATGTACTATATAAAGTTTTGAAAACATGCTCAAAACATGTTCTCGGAATCAGGATCAGTGTTCATTTCATCGTCCCAGACCTGGATCTTACCATACTGAATATCTCATTTTTCCAAAGGAAATTTATATATATTATATTTTTAAAAGATAACGACTACCTAATGATAGTTAAAGTTATCCCAATAGATTAACTTCCCCTTTAATAAGAGTGTGTACAACCATTACGTAGCATTCTCGATCATTAATAAATATTTTAACATTTAAGTTTGGTCACAACCGGGTTTTGCCATTCTCAATAATCGCTAAGCATTCATTTAACCAACTATGTAACATTGTAGGGAGTGCAAAAAAATATCCTATCACAAAAATTCCCAAAACAAATTGGTTTCCCGCTTAACTCACCAAAAGTGAACTTTTCAGAAAAATCCAAAACTTTTAAAGATTTTTACTTCTAAAACTAGATAACTGTAAGTGTATTATTTTGTCTGATTATCTATAGGTGATTATAAAGGAACCATAGTAAATAGTTTTTTAGTTATAGAACGTAAGTACTTTGGAAAATGTACCTGCTGTTGTCACTAAACTGGATGACATTATTCTTGTTAGTTGTTTCTTGAGTCTTTATTATCATGTCCAATAAGGATTCAGCCATCTCTTCTTTATTAATAATCATCTTTCCCTGAGTACACAAGTAAGGATAAATTCCCAGCTTAAGATAGTGGTTCAATTCAAACAAGGAAAGCATGAATCTTGTATTTTTTTTCTTAAATTATGTGACCTAGTCCTAAAATGTTCACTAAATTTGTTTGCAATAAATCAGACCAGAATAGATAAATAAGAGAGAAAAATTTAAACTGAACTCAACTAATGGTTCTATTGCACCGATAGTGCACTTGAAATTTAATGTACGAGGGTCATCCACAAAGTACAGAACGATTGCGCATCACACGCCGCGCACACCCCTCACCACTACGAGAGCGTGTGCAGCTGCTAGCTACATTCTTCCTCTTCAGTTTGAGTGTAGGTTCGTTGCTGTGTGATTACGCGTCTCGTGTCTACAGTGATTAATAATGGTATCAACAATTGAAAACCCCGCTAAATGTAAAGTGTAAAATTTAAACACTCGAAAAGTCATGGCAAATTTTTTTTGGGATCGAAAGGGCTTAATCTATGTTGATTTAAGGCCAAGAAAAGACTACAGCCTTGACTTGGTGCCGAGTGATTATCACTTATTCCTGAAGCTTAAGGATTTTTTGGGTAAAAAACAGTTTGCTAACGATAAGGAACTCAAAGAAGCTAAGAAATCCTGGCTCATGTTTTTGGCGCCAAATGAGTAGAACATGGGTAGGGAAAAACTGGTCCCACATTAAAACCAGTGAAATCCATGGCGACTGCGTAGAAAGGTAGAGGGAGGTTTTATGCATTTGTAAATAAAGTTTTGATATCTTTGTTTTGTATTTGACCTTGCCAAAACGTTCTTTACTTTCTGGATGACCCTCATAATATTGATGTTTTATCCATAAAACACTTACAGTGACAATCTTGTTAGAAAAGTCTGCAACACCTTATTATTTAGTCCCCTCCAATATCAGTGAGTGGATCTAATAAAAGTGATTTTAATGCTGCTTATACTCTCTT
Source organism: Matsumurasca onukii (assembly GCA_018831715.1). Lineage (NCBI taxonomy): Eukaryota > Metazoa > Arthropoda > Insecta > Hemiptera > Cicadellidae > Matsumurasca > Matsumurasca onukii. The sequence continues at coordinate 40,732,508 of CM032059.1, read as the reverse complement.
TGCCCTTGTTTATAACAATTTAAATGTGAATTCCTAAAATAATTTAAAGACTAGTTTTTAATATTAAATGTATACAACACAATTCAGACTTACTTTGAAAAACCAATGGCGACTGTGTTCTGAGTTGGATTGAGCAAGATCAAAACATTCCACACTCGTGGGATTCCGCTGCAGCTTTTTAGAGAACATATCCGTGTAAAACTCTAAATCCCAGTCGTCAAATGCCAGACCTACAAATTTAAGTCACAGGATATCAGCATTGGTGGTACAGTAAAGTCTCGATTATCCGGCCTAAACCAGCCGCGACAAGGTCGTATAAGTGAAAAGGTCGGATAACACGGAAATCGGTAAAAACGACGTTGAAGTATGTGTTAAAGTAATTTTATTTACACATAAGAATCTTTTAAAATAGATATAGCATACTAAAACAATGCGTACAGTCGGGTAGGAAAGTGCAGTCACCGACCTGTCACCTAGCGTGCGAATACGAGTACAGTCGGGTAGGAAAGGGGCAGCATCAAGCAGGAATCTGCTGCGTACAGTCGGGTGTGATGAGAGGGGCTTTTCCGCGCAACAGCCTTCTGCGAAAACTCATGATAAATTACCGATAATAAATTTCCCGGTAGGTCGGATAACTCGGGAGGTCAGATAACCGAGACTCTACTGTATAATGATGTAAGGTAGATATTTTACTTTAAGTCATAATTAAAACAGGTGCTGAGTAAGTCCTAAAACAAACATCCGTATAGACAAATTAGTCCTAATTACTCTTTTATAACAAAAAGGTAAATAGCGTATTACTATTTTCTCCTTCTCCATTAATAGGATTTTTACAATAAACATTTGAACAAAATGTGAGGTATCTAATAAAACCTGGTGAAAGTTTTGAGCAGTAAACAACAACAACCTCCAATCTTCAACAAACTCTCGCTTCACTAGACAGGATAATAAAATTGATACCCCGTTTACCAGACTATCAAAAGTGAATTCAGTAATTGTTTTCCCTCTGCCAGCATTAATTTTTCTGTATCCTTCCGTGAAAAACCGTGAAAAGCCAAGTTTAGAATACCATCAACAGCTGGCTCACAAAACATCCATTCTAATATATATTCAAATAATATTATACTTCAGTATTAACTGTTTCAGTGTTTTAATAGAACTGACTGTTTACATTCATAATACATTAATTAACAATATATCACATATGATATAAACATGAAGAAAAGCTAGGCAATTATTAGAAACATTAAAATAACTTGAAACATAGTAAAATATGTATATAACACATTCTACACCTTTGGATAATTCTAAGAAGAGGCCATTGGACTTAAAGTCTAGTGAAGAAGACCAATTGACGCCATCCATGCTGAAATCATCCAGTTTCCGATGAAGGCATCAAGTAAGTAAGTATCAGACCTCTTAACCTTATTTTCAGAGAACATTATAGGAGAAACACTGTGTTTTTTTTTACTTTTGTTGCCTCATGACTTCATCTAAAGGTAAGAGAACCACGTTTAAAAGTTGGCACTCTAAGGTAGATGTTAAGGGAATACATATCAATAACTATACTATACACAATTTCATACAAATTAGAAAAATGCAAAACTTAAAAAACCACCTTAATCATGTAATAATTAAATACATTTGTGAAATAAAGAAATAATCTAACTTTTGTTGTGTTTTACCGTGACATTTACTGAAAGATAACTAGTAGAACAATAACTTTTTACAGACCTAGTTTTGAGTTAACATCTTCCAAAGCTTTTCTTCCCTGCCCAATGACATCCACTGTAAACCAAGGCTCCGGTTTGATGCCATGGTCAAAACTGTTGATTGGCTCCAAATAGCGACATTCAGTCATTCGATCATGCAGAGCTCCTGTTAACTGGCAATAGACCAACCATATACTTGAGAATTAAATTGCGTTCATTCGACACACAGTTGGCAGTACTGAATTTTCTGTTAGTGATGTAGTTAGTTGTTTACTGCTTTGAGAATTTTGATGATTTTAACTCTTGGTATTCATTTTTTGTTAAAGGATGTAAAATTTTGTTTTGGTGGCAAACAGTTTTAAATTTTGTTCTGGTGTTGTGAGTTTGTCAAGAATTGCTATATTACTCACTTAAGGCTTATTAAAAAGATTTTATAAACCATTTTGAAATAAAACTGTCAACAACTGTTTAAACTGTGTTTCCTGTTTACAAAACATATCCACTAGAGTCCCGCTTATCCGAACCCCGCTAATCCGAAAATCTGCTTAATCAGAACACTGTTGAGGGGAAAAAGCTATACGATTTTGAGAAAATAAATAAAACTGGTTTTCCAATTACTGTATCATACTTTATGTGTTTAATAACAAACTCCAAAATACAGTTGAATCTCGATTATCCGAGATTATTGGGACCAAGACCACCTCGGATACGAAAAAACTCTGAATAATACGGAGGACAAGTGCTTCTACCAAGAAAAGTGCCAAAAGAGAGAAGAAATCAGACTGTCCAGCTACGAGCCCACAGATATGAGGGGTGAAGGCAAAGAAAGAGATGAAAGGTGGAAAGGACAAGGGAAGAGAAGGAAAGCAGAGAAGGGAAGAGAGCAGCTGCAGTGTGTGCGCAGGAGGGGGAAGGCAGGTAGCAGGTTGTCAGTGAGGGACTCTGCACCTTTATCAGCTGTCTACTATGTCATTAGCTGTTGCTAGGCAACCACATAGGGGCGGGATTACATAGCCAATCACAGCATTTTCTCTGTATGCTTGTGACATCGATCTTTGAGGAGAGTGTAGTGTGTGTTTGTTATTTCCTCACCTCATCTCCATTTACTCAATGATTAATTTCATTTGACAAATAATTTTTTTATACCGGTACTAGTTTAGAATTAAAGTAAATTGCAAAGGTTTTAGTACAAAAAAAATCTAGAATTTGATCTAATACGTGTACAAAATAGATGTTTGGTTCGGTCTGAGATCGGCCAACCTGATAATGGCTGCCGGCCTCCATTGAAAATGCCCTCAGCACAGGATGTAGGGGGGAGAGGGGTTGTTTACTTGTAACTGCTCGCCACTAGTTTCTTATCTTATCTTCACCAGAAGTACAGAACACACCCTGCCGCCACATCATCTTTGTATTGCCCGTCATATCTGCGTATGTTACTTCCGCACTGTTTTGTATTCCAGTGTACTACAGCATTCAAACACACAGTTTCTTACATTTAAATATAAAATATTAGTCGCTCAAACTCAATATATGACTTTATAAGGTCAATATATGATAAATCCATCAATATATGCCTAAAATCCGCTTAATTCGAATTTTTGCTAATCCGAACAGGGTTTGGTCCCAATTAGTTCGGATTAGCGGGACTCTACTGTACTTCTAATTTGAACTATTTTGATTTCTAACATACTAATCAACTGAAGTTAGTTAAATTTATTAACTGTAATTAATATACATTTTAAAAAATAGAGGAAAAGGATGTAAAAACCATTTAATTAATTTATACTATAAACATACAAAATCTACAGTGTTCGTAATTGTTCTTCATACCACCTTAAGGGAGAATAGTTTTCAAACTTACCTGATTTTCAAGAGCATGGCTTATTTCAAGACCATCCATTTGCCAAGTTATAAGGTATCGAACCGAGACCTCTAGTCGAGTGACTTGCCGCAAACCAACAGAGTGGCAAATCGACACAGCATTTGTCGAAAAAGCTGTGCAGAAGTTCAACCTAGAGAATTTAAAAGTTAAATCTGAGAGCCTGACTTATGCCAACAGTATGCTTGACTATTGTGCCATTTTTTTATGTTTTAAAGTTTAAACTAAATGGACCCTACATAAGATAGTCCTGCTGGTTAAATTATTTTTTGTTGTATGCAAAAGCTATTGTGAGACTAAAAATAAAATGCTTATAATGCCTATGAAAAGTTTAAAATTTCATCCAAATTTGGGAGGGTAAGTTCTGAGATATTTCAAGCCAACAATATTCCAACCTATAGTGAGTACTACAAGTTCCGTTGGTGTATAGTTTGCCTCAAATAATAATAGGCCTATTGACTTTGTATACCTTTTCGCCAGAGGTTTTAAGAACCCTGGTTTTGTGAAGCGGATTTTTATTTCATCTATAATTTGAAAATTTGCATCAGCATGTGATTCAGCTATTCAGCAAACTAAAGCACGTAGCTTTCTAATAATACATATAATACAGTCGACTAAGAAGATAAAGGATTTGTTCCAGTTATTTTTTAGCCATTAAATCTTAAGACATGTTTGAAATGTATTCATCAACTGAGCCAAAGCTAAGTTTGTGGTTCAACTCAGTTTTCCAACATCTATAATCTCCATTTTTCGAAGTACAGCAAAAACAAGTAAAATATAAACTGACTGTCAAACGAGCACTGACGCTTCATTGGATGTCCAGTAGTCACAAGATGTAGTTGGCGGAGCTTTACGTCACTTCAAGGCCGCTATATTGAACCAGTTCGTGAACTTATTGGACAGACCTCGAATCACAGGTTCTTATTTAATTTTCAACACTTTCTACACAACCCGATAGAAAAGAATCCAAAGCAAGTAGCCTACCTTGGGCCAATTTCGATGAGAAGGCTACCGAAGCGTTTGCCATGCAAGTTCGGCTCACACTGCAGATCGGGATGTAGCGGTGATGACAGTATCCAGCGTAGCTTTTCCTCGTCCTCGCCGACCAGTGGTTCTTGAACCTCTACATTGTAGCACAGTTCTGAGCTAAGTGCCTCTACCAGAGGAGAGAGTGCCTTTAAGTCTCGTAGTTTCCTTGAGAGAGCTCCACTGGCCAGACCAGGCTGTCGGTAGTAATGGACTACAACCATCTCTGGACAAATTTCAAATCAATCATTGCAGAATTCAATTAAATAATAAAGCTTATGTCTTTCTACAATAAAATATAGCTGAAGTGGTGAAACAGTTCAAATACAATATATTTACAGTACGATCTCACTAATACGGCCCTATATTGGGATCGGAAGCGCCGGATTATCGAAAATGTTGGTTCGTGGAGGTTCACTAAAAAAAGACTCAATTTACCAGGAAACATCTTTCTTACGTTGGAAGATGATTCACTACTCTTAAAAAATTATTTAATTTCATTTTTTTCTTTGAGTTTATTGAATTCCTTGAATAAAGTAGCTAGTGTATCACCACTTTCTATTTTTTAAAACCACATACTTTTTATTAATTGTTAAAATAACATTGTTAACGTTTTTGTGACATCTCACGGTCCGTACTGAACGGACGCACAGATTAGCAACAAACAACAAACTTTTCTCAGGCTGTCTGCAGTGAGCCAAAGTAATCGATACATACGACACACACTTCACAGACAAGTCGAGACTCGAAAAAAGGTGACTAAATGACGCGATCCCACCGCCGGATTACTGGATGTGTCGGAGAGGTGAATGGCCAGATTATAGAGACTGTACTGTATTATGCATATATATTACATACATACAGTTTTTAAAAATGCCCCAAATGTGTTCTGAATTCTCAGATTATTGCTCATGTTATGATTTTTCCCATTAGTTTATTTTCTATTGTGTTGATTTATTGTTGGCTTACCACAAATAACTTCACCTCATTGTGAGTTATTCTGATTGCTGGAGTCATTTTATCAAATTTCGTGGTCACGGATATGAGACTTACCATGCATAGAAATAAATAACTCATTTTTTTAATTAAATTTGCGGTTTAATTTAAAATTATAGATTATTTTGTAAATGGTTATATTACTTATAATAATGATAGAGAACATTGTCTGTGAAGTAATGCTGTGAATTAATCCTGTTTAGAAAATATAAAATAAGTATTACATTACTAAAGAAATTTGAAGACAAAATGTTTGGACCAAACCAAAACTTGAACCCGGGTCTCCCGCTTGCCGGGCGGTTATGCTTGCCGACAAGCGGGTGATCCGGGTTCAAGTTCCAGTTCGGTCAAAACATTTTGTCTTCAAATTTCTTTAGTAATAAATTAGCTTTTTAGCGTTTATACAAATTAAGATCTAAAATAAATATTACATTTTTGAATAAGTCCTTAAAATATTTTGCTAATTTTGATAATATTAATTATTACACTGTTTCATTGTGATTTATAATAAATATAAAAATAAAATTTACATTAACATTTCAACAAATGAATGTGTAACATATTTCAGCAACTTGCGCTATAGCAAAAGAGTAGGTTTCAGACTTTCTACTATTAGTTCTACTAGTAGTTCTTGATCCATAAATACAAAAATCATTATTTGTAGCTATTTAATATTCCACTATTTGTTGTAGTTTCCATTTAAAAATAATAATTAAAAGTAAATAATATAATTTCATATACCGGTAACAGTATTATTGGTTGTGTCAAAGTCAAGAAATTGAAGCCTTTATATGTAAATGCCTCCTAAAATTCTCGGAGGTCTGCAGTGACGTCGCGTAGACAAAACTGATTTTTCAGCGAGTGGGCCAACCTCCTATACACTAACCTTGGGTACGCATCAAATTATATGATATTTTTTAAAATCTATTTAAAGTTTGATCATGCAAACGAAGCAAAACTTAATTAAAGCATAGTCAAAAAAGTATAGAAGTTGATTACAAAAAGTTATACTAATAAAAACTATTTTTCTCAATCTAGAATCTTATATTGGGCTAAGTAACCAAAGGTTATCTAAAGAGGTCAATTTTATCATTTCACGTTCAGTATATATGATGGTTTGTGGATAGCTATTAGTTGTTCTAACATCAACAAATATTTAATTTATTTTGTGCTACAAATACTTTACTGTATGAAACTTATTACAAACAGAAGTTTTATCGTATTAAATGTCTGTACCATTTATAAATTTAAAGTTTTGGTTTTAATAATTTTATCATTATTAGGACAAACTTCAGAGTATTGTTCTTTTATCAATTTAAAAATACTTATTGAACATTTACTTTCAATAAGTAAATTATAAATAAATAAGTATAATAGAGTTGGAAAAAACATAGTACCCTTTTCATATATTGGTTTTATTGTGCGATCGGTTTCGGATCTTGTCCATTTTCCTAGCCCTCTAACTGGCAAAAGACTAATCATTAGTCTCTAAAAAGTGTCACTCCACTGGCAAAGAGCTAATCATTAGTCTTTTCAGCAAGTGTTTTTTCAAAGGCTATAATCAATAGCTAAACTAAATTAATCATTAGGTATTTTATATCAATATATTCACGAAGAATTGCTGTTTATTTTAGTATATAATTTGTCTATATAGCATGCAAAACAATTGCTTAGCGAATTTATAAAGTGAGAGGACAAATGCCGGTAGTGCGACGGAGACTGAGCTAACGGCGCGCAACGTGAAAATACCCTGTCTTCATCCACCTATTGCAGTGGGTAAATTTCGTTCTATAAAGACGAGAGCTACATCACTGAATTGTACGTTTCTTTGTGAATAAGGAGTGTTTTTGTTTGTCTATGTGGGTTTTCCACTGCGCAGCTGCGATTTTCAAGCGACTTCATGTTTATCGAAACTCTATACTGGCAAAAGACTAATCGATATTAGTCTCTGGTTTTCCATTTATAAATGCCTTATTTCGATTGTTTAGAAGTCGATTTTGGTACTACTGGAATCGGAAAGAGTCGCTTGTTTCAATAATGTGAGTGTCGTGTGCATCTGAGGGAAGAATGGTTATTGATTTAGCTCTGAAAGACCCGAACTATTTGCTGCTCTCGGCGCTCTCGCCACTGTGTGACTAGCCCTGCGCATAGGTTGTAGTGTTGTGACATAGCTCTCGTGCTTACTTTGTCGCGTCGTACGGGCATTAGACTTATTTATTTATTTGTTAGTGGTTTGTTTATTGTTGTTGTTTATGTTTGTTGTTACCGTGAGTTTATTTATTATTGTTGTTACTGTGAGTTTATAATAATAATTATGTGAAAGACTGAGTTTTAGTTAGTTTTTTAAATGATAAAATGTTGTCAGATTTTAGAAAAAAATCATAACTTTTACAAAAAAAAATCATAGAACAATACTCTTTTATTGTTGTGTTCACAAGTAAATTACCTACCTTTGGCAAAAAAATTATGTCTGTAAAAAATGTTTTGGCAAAAATATTTTCAGTTGTTCCTGATCAAAAAAGCTTATTTTACGTCAAAATATATTTTTGAGGATTTTTAGTAAACTACACTAGCAAAATATCTCATTGAAAAGTTTAGTATTCTGAGTCAAATTTAGTGCCCTTCAAAGCGGTATTTTTTTAATTTTTCTTATTCACTCCAAAATAATTGTTTATTTCAGTTTTTTAAAACACGTAAAATTTGGCTAAAATGCCAAAACTTTTAAAAAAACTCACAATAAAAACAAAAAAAATTCAACAAAGATTTTGATCAAAATTCCATGTAAAGAAATAAATTAGCCAAACTTTGGCTATCTTGGAATGTTGATAAAAAATTTACTATTATTTTTCCAAGAGCCCTTTTGAAAACTTTTGGTTCGCTCTTACTAAATTTCACCTTTCAAAATATTTTGGAGTAAATAAATATTTTTGTTGTTGACTAAAAGTGGCATATAATTGTTCCCTGTAATGTGCTGAAAAAGAAAATATACATCACTATATGGTTATCTTTACAAATAAAATATATATAGGGGTTTTAATGAGACTATGTGCAAAGGTCTAAAAATGGCCTGCCAGTATAGAAATTTCTGACTGCCAGATAGAGAGCTAGCAGCCTTACAAGTATTGAAATATACAAATATTGTAAGGCTGCTAGGAAAATGGACAAGATCTGAAACCGGTTCAAGACGACACTTGTTTCAGGGGACACTCTATTAGTCTTTGACTTATACACATTATATACATACACAAAATCTTTTATGTAGTTTAAGGCATTTTAATAAGTATGACATGATTGACACAGAAATCAAGATATTCGGATTAAGTCTAGATAGTAAGTTAACATGGTTACCTTATATTGACAACATAAGTGTAAAACTCTCAAGAGTTATACTTTTGCTTAGGAGTTTGACAACATTGTTACCATTAAAATATTTACGTATAAGTTACTTTGCATTTTTTCAATCAATTATTAGCTATGGCCTAATTCTTTGGGGAAACAGCAGTCAAATAGAAAATATTTTAATCATACAGAAGAAAGCCCTTAGAATAATCACAAAATCACCTAGGTTAGCTCATTGTAGACCACTTTGTGTAAAAAGTAGAATTCTAACTGTGATAAATTTGTATGTATTTGTTTGTCTAGTCAATGTAAAAAAACCTGTACTGTTCTCTCTGTTCGTAAAGATGTCCATAGTTATTATACTCGTAACCAGTCTTTAGCAGTTGTCCCATTTAGTAGATTAAGTAAATGTATAAATAGCCATAGTATTACAAGTCTGAAACTGTATAACCAATTAAATAATGATGTTAACCTGTTGCCTCTCAACATATTTAAAAAAAGATTATATGACTGGTTAATAATTAACCCATTTTATAGCTTAAGAGAATATTTTAGTATTAGCAATATTCAATTTTAAATTAATATCATTGACCATGTCTATTGCATTTATGTAAAGTTGAAAGACAATAAACGACTTATGACTTAAACTTAGTTATTTTCTTTATCATAATCATTTTTATTTTGTACTAAACTACCATTATACCAAATTGTATTTATACAAAATAAAACAATAATTATCTATCCTAACTGCTATGTATTAACAATACTACATTCAGCTGTTTTGATCAGACTTTATTATTGTTTTTTATTTGGATCCTTGTTAATAATAATAATAAATAACTTTATTTGTCATGTACAAAAAACGTATTGTGTGACAAAAAACAAAACTAAATATAAAAACAAATAAGATAACCCCATCACCAAAATACTGTTCCCCTATAGTACTACTTGCTACATAGGTAACATAATCCATACAATAATTGCTTTATTGTCAATACAATAATTATTGTGTGACATAAAAAAAACAACAACAAAAAACAGTAGCTAACAATAAAAAAAGAATTATAAAAGAAGTAAGGTAAATTCACCATAAAAGCTGAACAAAAAATGTTTGCTGACCACCAAATAACCAAATGACAGGATTAATTTACCATAAATAGATAATTAATAATTTTTGAGATGTATTATAGGTCCATAAATTCATCTACATTATAAAAAGCATGTTGGACCAAAAAGGATTTTAACCTGGCTTTAAAGGTGAAATGATGTTGGAAAAATTAGTTGTACAGTACAGTCTCTATAATCCGGCCATTCGCAACTCCGACACGTCCAGTATTCCGGCGCTGTGACCGCGTCATTTAGGTCCTGTTTTAAAGTCTCTACTTGTCTGTAAAGCGTGCGTTCTTTATTGCTAATCGGTGCTTCCGTTCAGTACAGGCCGTGAGATGTCGCAAAAACGTAATCATGTTACTTCGACATGGATTAAAATTTAAAAGCACGTGATTTTAAAATGATTAGAAAGTAGTGATAAGTTAACATCGGCAGATCAAAAATTCACAGGTAAGGAAGAATAAGAATGAAATTGAAGCATTCTTTAAGAGTAGTGAATTGTCCTCTAACGTAAGAAATATTATTCCTGGCAAATTGAATCTCTTTTTGATGAACCTCCACTAATCCGGCATTACCGCTAATCCGGCGCTTCCGATCCGATATAGGGCCGGATTAGTGAGATTGTACTGTATTTGAATCGTCCATAAATATTGTTGTTATTAAGAAATAGATTTAAGCTGCAAATGAAATAATGCTTAATCAATACTTAACTAAGTCAACACATAAAACTAACAGTTTCTAAACAATATTAGTCTAGAAGAGTGACTTGTGATATTATGAGCTGAAACTGATTTAACACGATGTGGAGGAGGCTCCTTAATATATAAAAATTTGTTTTGGAGTGCGGAACTTATTTATAAGTGGTTTAAAGTGGCTTTAAAGTTGGGACTATTTTACGCGTGGGGAGCACCGCGAGGCAACTGTCACTCATCTGTCAGTGACTTTTCACCCACTTCAAATTTAACTTAAAGGTGAATAAGTTATTATCGTGAAGTTAGGTTAGGTTAGGTTATGTTAAGTTAGGTTAGTTTATTTTTTATGTTGAACATATTTAAAAGTGGCTTTAAAGTTGGGACTATTAAACGAGCGGGAGACGCGCGGACGTGCGCTGCACTCTATAGCAGACGACAGTATCTGTCACCCACTTCAAATTAACCTAGAGGCTGAATAAGGTGTTATCGTGAAGTTAGGTTAGCAAAAGTTAAGTTAGTTGATTTCTTTTTGTAAAAACATCGTTATTAATGGTTTCCGCAACTTTCCCAAAGTTAAAACATCGTTATTTGGCCTTTTTGGAAGGTTTGAACTTAGAAAAGTGCTAAAAATCCATAAGTCACTCTTCTAGATTTTTACCTTCTAAACAAATGGCTGAGTAGGTTATTGACATATATAAATGGTGAATTGTTAGTACTCATCTCTATAAACAAGAGCGTCAGAATGGCTAACTCACCAGAGTTGGTAACAGTATAAACCACTTCTAGTAGTAACGGTTGATTATATAAAATGATCCCTTAAATTAAAGAAGTTATGTCATACAGAAAAATGTCCATCTGCGTTAGTATTTGTGATAAGCTTATATAACTTCTCCAAGGTCAGATGAGTTAAATAATCAACATCTAGTTTACCAAAGAGAATGGCAAATAAGCCATTGTTTTACCTGGTGCCGAAGTTTTTCAAGCGGAGAAATGTTCCTGGATCCTGGAAGGATTGGATTATACCCAAATATGAATCGGCGAAAGTTTTATATTTAAGCCGGGCGCAAAAACATAACCTAGTCAAGAAACTGCAATACAACAAATAAATAACCAATAATAAAACAGATACCGAAAAGTAAATAAACGTTTAAAAAAAGCAGGACTTATTCAACCAGGTGATCGCAATCAACGTCCACAGATTATAAAACACTATTTAAAAATGTAGAACTCTTGACATTAAATACTTATATAAAGTCAATGGTAGGACTGAAAAACGGGGCCACTGACCTTGAATATAACTATACATTTAACTCAATGATGGAGCCATGTTCTTAAATTCAATGGTAAGGTAGTCGAGAAAATAAGAACTAATTTTAGAAAAGTTTTAGAACTAGCTTTATATGGCCTTCCTGATTCCAACCGCCCCTTAACCCTCTCATCCCCTTGAGAACGGCGGGACTTCTGGAGGATCTACTGACAGGCTGCGAACCCAGTGGGCCCATCGCTGCGCCAACATATTATAAGTGAATAAGTGAAAGTTAATTTACTTTCTTCTTTAATTTTGTATTTATTGTATTAACATTTATACAGTTGTACCATTTTTAGTAAATTTTGAAGTTATATATGGTGACATGCTGATCCCAGTGAGCAGATTTAAAAATTAATGATTATAACTAAAAACCACTTGAGAAAATCCAAAATTTAATAGCGTGATGATGTATGAAAATACAACGGTAATGGATATAAGAATACATTTTAACGAAAACAATAACGACTTTAATATAATTAATATATATAATATTAAATTATATAACGCTAGCCTATCCCTCTGTGTCTTGTAAGCCAGTAATTCGTGAAGCCTGAGCACGCCGGTACTACAGCTGATGTACAAATCGTTGGGCTTTGGGAATCAGGTAGGAATGCGTTTTTAGACTACCGGATTGTTAATCCTGACGCACCGTCCTACCTTTCCCTGAACTGCAAGACAACATTAGTTCGCCATGCAAGAGAAAAACATAAAACATATGACCGAGCGGCAGAAGATGTCAGATGGGCATTTACTGCTATGGTTTGCACGACGGACTGTGTCCTTCATGAAGAATTTAAAAAGGTCCTCACAAAGATTATACACTAAGCATTAAATGGCAGAAAAGCTACAGTGTGATGAAGAACTTTATCATGATCGAAACTCAATTAGCCATAATAAAAGCTGTGTCAATGAGGCTCCGGCGCCCTGTTTATGCATATCTCGTTGTTTGCATGATGAGACCAAGGGATCAAAAAGCCCTGCATCAAACACTGTCGACATGATGTCAGAATTTTCTTCGCTAAATTCTTGATGAATTTGGTTAGAATTCAAATTAGTATTAACTTGTTTACAAATTTTGAAATTAAATTATCGAAAATAAGAATAATAATTTTAATGCTGTCTGAAGACGAAACGTAGAGTACTTTAATGAAATAGTAAAACTAAAAATAAAAAGTTAAAAAAAAAAAAACTAATTTAATGAAATTAAACGAATTTATTAATTCGACATAATGCTGTGTTTTGAAATTCATTAAAAATTTAATAATATAAAAAGTTTAAAGACCCAAAAGCACCTTTTCAACCTTGGTTAGTTACATTGACTTTAATGGATATAATAAAAATAATTTAAGTTATATTTCTACCATTGACTATAAATGGATATACAGTATAACTGTAACCTTCAGTTGGCGGGCTAACTTCACGTCTGCCACAAACAACTTGGTTGAAAAACAAAATTAGGAAGATGGTGAGCATGAGTATATAAACATAACCTATATTATAGTATTGTTTATTTACCGAATTCTCACACAATAATAAAACATTAGATTTTATTTGTGCAAAATACTGGAACATCCAATTAATTTTTAGGAAATGTTCACAGAATGATGGAATTAATGGCTGGACCCGTATTTAAATTTAAATCAGTCTTTAAAAAAGTTGCTGTTACTGCAGTTTCCTTTTCAGATTTTCTGATATTCTCAGGTTAGTTAAAATTCACAGGTTCCCTGATATTTTGTTAGAACATCATTTGCAAATAGTAAATCAGTGCTGTACAAGCAGTCTGTACTCAAAAGTAAATAAAAACAGATTTCTTAACATATTACTTTGACAGCACTGTCATGATAGGTGCAAGCCGCCCTACCTACAAATTTTCTCTTTATTTTTTACTGTATAAGCCAATGGCAATCAGAGGCAGTTTCCAGGGGCGCGTAAGGAAGGTGGCATTTTTGGTGGGGCGCTAGGTGAATGCAGTTAAAAACTTTTATAGAAAGAGTAGGGTTAAGACTTTTAGAGAATTAGCTATACTCAGAACACAAAGGGAATTATATTTTTATATTTGATTATTTAATTAACTATGCGAAAGGGTGGACTGCAACAATGTACATAAATCATGCAAAGCGCGAGGGGAGTTATTGCGCGCAGCCACAACTTCGGTCAAAACACAACCCGCAGACGCTGCCTCAAGTGCCGGCCAACCGCCTATCCTTACCGCCTGTCCATCCACGGTTCATCAGCTGTTTACTCTTGTAAGACACAAAAACAATTCCTCATTTTGTTTGTATTGTGTTCCTTTCTATCTCAAGAGTTTTGCATTGGTTATTCGTATTAGTTGTGAATAATTGTGATTGATCTGTCTTAATATGTTGGTGCCTGACAACTAAAATAAACATCATGTCAAACGTTGTTTTTGTCTACATCTGTTCAAATATTGTGTTGTGTCCACCGTCACTGTTACGTTCACCGCTACAATACCGCCGTAATATAGCGGTCACCGCTTTTCTAGAAGACCATAGCTTTACAAACTCCAAATTGTACAATGATAGTTTCATTAATTTTTGCTTTTGTATAACACTTTTGTCCTTTTATTTGTTAATTAATTTTTGTGTATTTCTTACAGGTATAGGTGGCGATCTATTTGTATTTGATTCATCAGATGGATTTAAATTGCTAAAAACACAAAACATTTTGGACTATCACACAATTCATGGTTTTGTGGTAGACGAAGACAAAAAATTACTTTGCTCCTTCGGGGAAAAATGTATAGTGATATCTAAACTAGAGTTTGAGGCAAAAAGCTTGTAAGTTCATAGTAATAATAAAAAAAATTGAACTTAGCCTAGTTGATAAATGGGTTTCTTCTTAAGAGGCTTAAGAGCTCGACAGTGACTCACATGGGGCAATGTTCGCTTTCAAGAAAAATGTCTAAAAATTGCTTTGAGCAATCTCTCAATCAAAGAAGGTTTTACTATGGAAGTATAGATTTGCCACACTTCAAGTGGCCTTAGCGGTGAACCCATATGACAGAGCTAGATGATGTGCGAGTACTATGTGCTGCTCGTGAGATTCTGGGGAGGTCTCTTACTACGTGGCAGATCTATGGTTAGCTTAACAAATTGTGAGTGGTGACTGCAGGGCATGAACCAGGAGTCACAAGCTCTAGACTCGCATGTGATTCTAATCTGCCAGGCCCGCTATCATCGTTTGACCTGTTTGAGTATAATGGAACATTTCATATTAAAACTAATAAAAGTAGTAGGGACATTTTTTTGGAAGTTCCAAGTATCAGTGATGGATTTAGATTATTATTATTGAGGGAGCTACCAGTAGATTTAATACCTCCCAAAAAATGTAAATTTTGCCCCACAAAATTGCATGGTAAGTCCTCTGTTTAACCTACTTCATTATACAAGTTGACTTTCGGCGATTTTTTTTGTTATGTCTGTTTACAAATAACTTTTGAACGCGGCCATTGTTTTACACCAAGTTTGGGTTGATTGATAGAACCACAGAAAATCCAGAGGGTGCGCAACCACTGGGCCATAATCGTTGTCCATCTGTTTGTTATCTGTGATAGAACTTAACTCCATAGTGGTCCCATTTAAATATCATTTTGATTGGACTAATTTCTATATAAGAAAAATTCTAAACTTCAACAAAATCTCAAAAAACCATGTGTTTGCTGCGTAGTTTGCGTGTAAAAGCACTATTTCAAAACCAATAAAGAACTTCAATACCACTTTTTTGATAAAAGCCTAAAGTTCTTCTAATATGAAATGAAATAAATTTTATTTTCCAAATCATAGTTTACAATCGTAATACATAATATTTTTTTGGAAGAAATTGCCATCATTTCGATTATTGATGGCAGTTACACTGTACAAAACATAAAAGCTGGTCTCAGTCCATACTAATTGTCTCTGTTACTGTGTGTGGTGGCTTCTTCGGTGAGTGACCTTCACCCACTCCTCTTATCTACACTACTGGGCACTTACAAACAGCACTGTACAACTAACCAACTAAAACATGTTCTTATCAACTAAAGTCTTACATGAATAATCATTACTTACTTAAACTATATTTACAAAAGCTATTGCTACCTAGCTTAGAGATAAGCTTACAGATCGTATCAACACAACTGCCTCTCTCCATTTGGAGATTATTTTATTTCAGAATATTAATAAAATCTTTAATGTTATTTCTTTTGAGCAGCCAACTTTTAAAATTTGCTGAAAATGTATTTAACGTGTTGACATTTTTTATGTTTAAAGGCAATTCATTAAAGCATTTCGGACCCAAGAACACAAAAGATTTCTCAAAACAAGATTTATTAATTTTGGGTCTCGAAATGAACGAGAACAAAAGTTCTTGGTTTCATAGTTGTGTTGGTACATTTTCTCGTTACCAATTTGGTCGCTTCTCTGAAAAAAAATTCTTAACACTTTATATACAAAAGTGTACTTTACGGGTAAAATAGCTAATTCTTTAAATAATGGGAATGAAGGCTCCCTTCTCTGCTTAAATAAAATTATCCTTATAAACTGTTTTTGTGTAACGGAAATCTTTTCTATTACGTTCTGAAATGTACCCCCCCAACAGTGAATTCCATACTGAATACGTGAATGTACCAGTGCATAATAAAGTGACCTCAAAAGAGATGTGTCACAGAAATTTCTCAAATAAAAGAAAGGCCGAATGTTACGCCTTAATTGACTGATTAAAAAAGTTACATGCAGCTTCCATGATAGTTTTTCATACAAAAAAGCCTAAATATTTAAAATTGCTAACTTTTTTGATAATCAGACAGTTACATAAAACACTATTGCAAGTTATATTGTGAAAAATTACATCTCTGTTAAAGTCAAATCCATTATAGTCAAAATTGAGAAATTTTGTTTTCAAAACATTAACCTTCATAGAATTTTCATGACACCAAGTCTTCAAAATATCTAAATCATGCTGAATAGACTCCCAAATAATGGTTTTGTTTTTATTTGAATAGCTAAAGCAAACATCATCATCAGCAAAAGCTATAACATTTCCCATAAAGTCTTTTTCTAGCAGATTATTTAAAAAAATTGTAAAAAGTGTCACCGACAATACCGAGCCTTGTGGAACGCCCTTTTTAATAATTTTAGGATCACTTAAACAATTTTGAAATTTTGTTAATTGTTCTCTTCTAATTAAATAACTTTTAAACCAATCTTTCGCTACTCTTCTTACTCCGATTTTTTCTAATTTAGCCAACAATAACTTATGAATTACCATATCAAAAGCTCGCTTAAAATCGATAAAAACCCCGCTTGTTTTATTTTTATCGTTAATGCTATTGTAAAAGAATTCCACAAAGTCAGTAAGGGCACCTTCCGTTGATTTACCCTCTGTGAAACCGTGTTGAAATTTACTGAAAACATTATTTTTGTTTAAGAAACTAATTAATCTTATTTTCATTAATTTTTCTAACACTTTGGAAACAACCGGTAGTAAGCTAATCGGTCTCAGACAGTCAATATTTTTGTTATTTGCTTTCTTTTGAATAGGGACAATAATACTCCGTTTAAAATGGTCTGTAAAGACTCCGGTTTCAAAACTCAAATTGTAAATGTAACACAAAACATTGGCAATATAATTATGGAGCAATCTTTTTTAACATTTTAACAGATCAACAGATATATGATTGACTCCGCAAGACTTCTTGTTTTTTAAACCATTAATAATACAATCTAATTCAGCTACATTTGTGGGAACAATAAAATATTTGGATGTTGCCGAGATAAACAGATATTTTCGTCTAAGAATACTCGGAAAAATTTCTTTGTTTAGATTTGTAGAGTTACAGACGCCAAACTAAACATTTGATCAAAATTTTGAAGGAATTAAAATTTAATTGTCTTTAAGAAAATATATATTTTTAATATGATTATATTCATATTTACCAAGCTACAGCCTCCTCCTCGCTAAAAAACACATAATTTTTAGCATTTCAAGTTACTAGTTTGAAAGGCATAGAGACTTTATTTTCAATATAATAAACTCTGTAATGATGTAAATCTGTGTACAGCTAAGTTTTTAACAGTAAACATATTTCACATGCTTTGTAAATAAACTCTTTATAGATTCTGTAAACAAGAATAAAATGTCTGAGACGTGTAGTCCTTTGTGCTTAGTGATATAGATCCCGCTTCAGCCTCACTGCCACTAGTGTCTAAATTGACCTCCGGCAGGCTGCAGCTTACCCGTGGAAAAATAAACCATTTTGACTCTTAAGTAGAAACTATATTTATTACGAATACGAACAAAATAATGTTAAATATTGTTTGTATCATGCAGTTAAAATAGTTGGCCTATACTCATAATCCGGCGTGTGATATTTTAGTTTGAAAAACAAACCTTCTTACATAGAATAGTATTAAAAATTTTATTTTTTGATTTTTTTTGGGAGGGGGGCTTTAGCTTGGAAGTATTCAAAGTATCTTGAAAACTGAGGCATTATCAGTTCGAATCTCTTTACTAAGGTGTAAAGGAGGGACGTTTTGTAGAGCTTCACAAAAATATTGTAAGACATAAGACATAAGACATAAGATGTTTATTGCCGTTGATCACAGTATACATGAAATAGGCATTGTCAATCATAATTACAGTACATAATACATGTTTGTTATTTACAAAATTTTCTTGCATGATAATAATTTAAAACTACAATATAATTTAAACTAAGTACATCATTCTTAAAAAAAAGAGAGAGAAAAAAGACATGTTTACGTTACTTTAAAACTATTACATATTAAAATTAAATCAGCTTTGAAATATTGACTATACAGTAATAGTTGCCATGGCAAGTCTAAATCTAAAAATATAATATTTTAATAGTCTAAAGATAAAAAATTGAATTTAAAACTGGATGTTTACATTAGTCACCATAAACTCGTTAATAAAGTAAAAAGGATTATCTGCAAGCCAGTTATACAATTTACTTTTAAAGTTACTCATAGAAGTAGTGCGGGCTTCATCTGGGAGCTTATTAAAAAATTTTATACAGTTGACCATATAAGAACTACCAAACTTGGTGAGCCTGTGTATAGGGATGTCAAGTTTATTCTTATTTCTTGTATTGAGACTGTGTACTTCATTTCTTACAAAAAAAATACTGAGATTTACTTTTACATATACAAGTATATGGTAAATATATAAATTAATTACAGTAAGGATCTTAAGTTGTTTAAAAAGACATCTACAGTGATCCCTAAATTTTGCTTGACATATGGTTCTAATTACTCTTTTTTGAATTATTAATACATCTGTAACTGAAGCAGAGTGACCCCATAGAATCAAACCATAAGCAATGTGAGATTGAAAGAGACCAAAATATGCTGTCCTTAGATACTCAAGAGAGATTATAGAGCTTAATTTCCAAAATAAACAATCTACCCGGGAAAGTTTTTTGCATAAATTTAGAACATGGTCGTTCCAAGTTAGTTTTGTATCTATATGTATCCCTAGCAATTTAACAGATTGTACATTGTGTTGGGAAAGACTGAGTAATATATTTTGGGTTTTATTTTGATTACATAGAAGTTTGTTACTTGTGAACCATTGTTGAGCATTGCTTTGACCAGTAGCCATTGTAGCTTGCAATTGTTCAAGGTCGGTACTACTAGAAAATATACTAGAATCATCTGCGCAGATTACTGAATTTACATTTAAATTTTTGGACAGATCATTTATTATGATCAGAAAGAAAAAAGGACCGAGCACAGAACCTTGTGGGACACCCAAGGTGACATCGCACGATGAGGATTGAATCCCACGTAAATTTACATATTGCTTACGATTTTTTAAATAAGATTCAATAATTTTCCTAGAATCACCTGAAACACCATAAAAATCTAATTTAGTCAAGATGCTATTGAAAGGTACACAGTCAAATGCTTTACTTAAATCCAATAATGAAAGAGAAACTGACTCCCTACGTTCAAAAGCTAAAAGTGTTTGACTAACTATTTCCATTACAGCAGAAGTTGTTGAGCGCCCTGCTCTAAAACCAAATTGAGATTCTGAAAGAAGATTATTAGATTCAAAGTATTTGCTTAATTGATTGTACATAATGGTTTCAAGGAGCTTAGAAAAATCGGGACTATTGATATGGGACGATAATTTTGAGGTAGACTTTATCTCCTTTCTTGTACACTGGTGTAATTTTTGATATTTTTAACATATTTGAAAAATACCCCGCCTCTAAGCATCTGCTCAAGACAAATGCCAAAGGTTCTTTGATCACATCGATAGTTTGCTTCAGCAGATGGTTTTTGTACGTCGTGTGACATGGTTTAGTTGCAATGTGTTGTTTCTGGCTCTGTGTGGTTACTTACACGTTGTATGGTTTTGCAGACAGTTGGAGTGTGTACGCAAGTGGAGGGTGAGAGACTGGGTGTTGAGCTGTGCTTGGCTTGAGAGCTCTCACCTGGCAGCACTCACTGCACACAATCAGCTGATTCTGTTCGACCTTAAAACTGGAAGTGAAACATCTGTAGTAGCATCAACTGAAAAATGCATTCTGTATCCTTTTTATTTGTTTATATTGCAATACTTTACCACCAACTATTTAATTTACTATTTAATAGAATATATCCTGAAAGAAATTGGTTCCTATGCCATAAACATAGTTAATAAAAGATCGGAAAGATCCAAGCAGGTTTATACACAAATAATAATTTTCTTTAGACCTGTAAAGTAATATTTATCGAATTTCCTTTGGAAAAATGAGATATTCATTACAAGTTACCTTTTGGTGCCTGCAGATCCTTCTGTAGATTCTTCGTACAGTTCTTCTTGTACGAAGAATCTACAGTAGGATCTGCAGGCACCAAAAGCTAACTTGTAATAACACAAGGTCCTACAACTGGGAAAATTAAATATTTTAAGAGATATTCATGCCGTCAGCATGGTAAGACCCATACCTGGAACCGTGAAATGAGCCCCAATCCTGATTCCCAGAACACGTTTTGAGCATTTTGACAAGACTTTATAGATATAAACGATATAGATATAAAAACGTCGATATAAGACCCAGACCCAGGTCTTACCATGCTGACGGCATGAATATCTCATTTATCCAAAGGAAATTCTATAATATAACATAAAACATTCTTACATTATGAACCAGAAGCATTTGATGACTATCAAATATTTCTTTAACCGGATCGGTAGATATTGTGGAAGCATCATCGCAAGAGGTAGAGGATGGAGTGACGTTGTAGTGATTGCCGGAACTGTGTTCCAGCAAGTGATCATCTGGTCAGTGACCGACGCTTCGACAACTGGAGACAGGCAACTGTTGCACAAACTGCATGGGCACAAGGTAAGCCCTCCACTCCCACACAACATACACACGATACACTCTTCTACATCTTAACCACTTGACTGCCACACAATCGGCAACACTAACCTCGTGCAGATGCTAAACTGCCACATCTGTGGTGAGACGTTAGATGCAATGAGCAGTCCCTTACAACCTTTGCTGAAATACTGGAGTTTGCTTCATTCTAGCCATGGTTCTGTATACTACAAGTAAGCCTATAGATTTTTAACCTGCTAGGTAAGTGCTGCGTTTTAGCATTTTAGTGGCAATTATTCTGATTTCTACTATGAATGAAAGCAGTTGTTTTTTTGTTTTATTTGTATTATTGAATGTTTTAACTTGACTCGTTTCATGAACTTTTCTATTTTTTAATGCATTGATGGACTAAAAAGCTTTCCTACCCTTATATCTAGTAGACTTCAAACCAAAATACAGTGTATTGAATTGTTATCAACTGTCGGTAAATGAGACTTACTTTCATTGGACCACATTATAGTTTTACATGTAATAAATTATGACTTGGACTCGTGGCATGGTCCTGTAATCCAGCTTCATGGAGGTCAGGTATTGAGGATGATATAGGTCTAAAGCGGCTCAGATAGTCTCAGTGATCATCTGATGATACCCGCATCAACTCCCACCATCGTTTAGACATATCAGACCATCACCTGAGTGGTTCAGAAGTCACATTAAGCCTTGTCCTACGTCCTTGTATTTCCATTGGTCATTGGGCTATTAATTAATGACTAATTCTAAGGAAGAGTCGGCCTAAGTTTGTAACAAGACTACATCTCATAACTCATTACTACCACTCATCACACTCATCCTTCACCACATATTTGCCTTAAAATAACCTCATGAGAGTGGTCGGCATCTCAAATAGTGATATAGAGATCAAGCCAGGACCATGAGCGAACTTAGTGAATGGTGTGAATTTCATATAATTGTAGTTCAATCTCTTGATGTTTTTTTTTGGCATAGAGGAAGATAGTAAATAATCTACAAAATTTAGAGCTTCTCAGCTTAGTATCACACAGTAAGAACTACTAATTAGGCCTAAGGTTGGAAACTTGGTAGGGGCGCATTTATTGGGTTCTGGAACCAGGCAGCTAAGGATTTAAGTGAATATTTTGGCTAGACTTTGTAAAGGGTAGTTTTTTAATGTATTACATGATTTACACTTCCTAAACATACAGTATTTCAGGACTTTTGTTTTGAATTTACATATATGATCATAATCCTGAAAGCTCTCTTGAATATTGGATTTCCAATAATTTGCAACCAAATTTAAGCAGGAAATTTGTTTTCAGGGAGCAATATTTTCAGTAATATTTGATAGCCGGAGTCGGCAAATTTTATCAACTTCCGATGACCGTAGCGTTCGTGTGTGGGCTGTGAAATCTTCAGGGAGCTTACTTTCTGCGAATGATTGGCAACGTGCAACGATCACCTTGGCCTACTCAGTCTTTGGCCACACATCCAGAGTTTGGCAAAGCTATTGTCTGCAAGATGAAAACATCGTTAGCATCGGCGAGGTATGATTTAGCAAGTTGCAAAGAATATCAATTTTGTATAGAATCAACCACTCCAATATTGTTAAATGTTTAGACTTTTTTTTATTTCACGAGCAATGCTCGCATCATCAAACCAACCTATAAACCTATAAACTATAACCTATAAACTATAGGTTGGTTTGATGATGCGAGCATTGCTCTAAAATGATCTAACCAATAAAGCCTAAACTTTATTGGAGTGGTTGACTCTATACAAAATTGATATTATAAGTTCCAATAAGAATTACTTCAAGAATGAAGTTGCAAAGAGTTCAGTAAAATAAATCCTACAATGGGATATTTCCAAGAACACTGATTCCTAGAATTCCGTACTCAAACAAAACCATTTTTTCCAAGTACTGTTGTATTCTGAAGTCAGTAGCGGCCGGCCCATAAGGACTCTAGGACGGAGTCCTCCCAACCCCATCAATAAAAATAAAATTATAATTAAGAATATAAATCACTTAATTGATGTATTTGAACAGCATTTAACATTATAGGACTTTCGTTATATCGAAATGTTTGTATTACGGGTAGTAGTATACAAACAACGCGGCAGATGCAAAATGTTTCTAAAATGGATAGTACGCGTGGACTCAAGACAGTAGAGTCCACATCCCAGTAGAGTCCCACAAATCATACGGCACTAACCAGCCAATCACAGCGCGCCTAGTGCTTCTTCAACCCGAACACTAATGTATGCTGGGACTCCGTCCATTTCCCAGTAGTTTCATCTCCCGCCGCTTCAAGTAAAAGCGCCACTGTCCAGTGAACTGATGAAAAGTCATATTTTTATAATAATAATTCCTAACCTCACTTTTCAGTTTACGCTACGGTAGTTGTTACTTGTTGCAGGTGTTGTGCTATACATAATGTTTAATAGTTTTCGTAAATTCGTACAGTGTTGTGATTTGTTTTAATGTGTAGTTTTTATATTAGTGATTCAGGCTGTGCTTCTCGAGGTAATACAGTGAAATGTTAAATACAGTCAAAGAAATACACAACAAATACGCAAGTGGTGTCGTTTATTACTTGATTCTTTCTTTACTGAGCTATATTAACACATTCTGTGAAGGGTGAAGCTTGAAAAATGTTAAAACTGTTTATCTTTATACTAAAATAGGTAACTCAAAGCAGTTCTTCAAAGACCAATTATTCAAAGCTAACATGTGCTTAAAAACGTGTTTTGAAAGGTTAAATCTCAAATTTCTTCTGGGGGAGAACCCCCCCCCCCTTCTCTGGGAGGTATTCCAGACCCCCGGTAGTCCCCGCCCAAATTACGTCTTGAGCCCTCCTGTATTTTTAACCCACCAGCCGCTACTGTCTGAAGTGATATTTAATTTGGAAAATATTTTATTCAAGAAGATGTTATTTGATATTTTGTTGGTTTTAGTCTCAACTTTCACTATATTTGTAATATTCCATTAATATTAAAGTTGACCATCGTGTTACATTTAACCTGACTCTTGGCGTACAGCTTTGGACGGTAGACTCTGTTGTGATGATCAAATTTTAGCAACTAGAGACCAACAATCATCAAAGCCTTACGTTAAATTCATTCAGCCGACTGTTGCTGGTTTAGCCTTGAGTTTAAATTAAATCAACAGCCCTTATAAGATTAATTTGTAACATTATTTTTAGTTTGTACTTATCAGTGTTGGGTTGGTTATCAATACCTTTCATCACTCGTCCCTAAAGTGTTTTTTTGATCCTCGCTCATTGAACGTCCGAGGCTACGGACGTTAAACTTGAGCTCATATAAAAAAATGTCACTTTAGGACCTAGTGATGAAATATACTATTAAATGATAAGCTTCTAGTTTCATGTAAAGTAGCCTATGTAAGTTGTTCGTAACATTCTCTCTGAAGATTAGATGATTGCAGGACTCGACGCTCTGTGTGTGGAAGAAAGGTGGAGAGTGTGAGTCCCGGAGAGAAACTCACCAAGGGGGAGGTGTCTGGTGTATGGTGATCAACGAACAGCTGGGCATCATTGTTACCGGCGGAGCTGATGGCAAGTACAGCGTAGCTTTTGTAGTTTAGACATAATGGTTCTCTAAGTTACCTGGCTGGCTAACCAAAACCACCTCCACCCTTCCCAGATACGAGGGGGTACCCAAAAATAACGAAAATTCCATTATAAAAACCATATTTTATTATTTTTTTTACAAATTTACATGTATACCTTTAGTATACTCTCCATTTAGTGTAATGCATTTGTCCATTCGATGCTCTTATGGTTTTCTAAGCATCCCTCATACCCCTTAGTCTAAATGGTTGTACGCTCCATCATTTTCGTCATAACGGGGATATTTTATGTAATTTTTTAGTCTGGGGTACATAAAAAAGTCGCGTAGAGCAAGATTTGGTGAGTATGGGTCGTGGGGAAGGGTGGTCATGCTGGTATTGGCCAAAAACTAGCGCACTGAGATGGCTACGTGGGCAGAGGCATTGTCATGATGAAAGAACCAATCTCCTATCGCCACAATTTAGGTCTGGAGTGTGTTGAAATTCGCTAAACTGAATTTCTACACACTACAGACAGCAAAGAAGCATTCTCAATGGTCTTTGATGGTATTTTTGCAATATTAACGGTTTTTTCTGAACAACTTCACCAGTCCGAGAATCTGAAGGTCGTCCATGACGAGGCTTGTCTTCAATCGACAGGGCGCCATCTTGAATTTGGGAAAAATACTCGTTACACTCTGGTTTTGCTCAAAACATGGTCTTTGTAAGCTTTTTTAATAATTGCAACTGTTTCTGACAGTAAATAAAAAAGTAAATTCTGACAGTATACAGTAAATTTATAATTTTGGGAGACTTTAACTCTAGAATAGGATCTCTTAATGAATTTAGTTTAAATGATTCGAATCATAATGTCCCTGACTTTTTGGATGATACTTTATTTGGTAAAGCATATAATTTTAATAACGATAATGAATTGATTTGTGAAAGAAGGGAGAGCAGAGACTTAATAATAAATGGTCAAGGGCAACAATTATTAAATATGTGTCAAATACAATCATTGTGTATTATGAATGGAAGAGGTAAAGATAAGCCAGGCCAGTTCACATTCATGTCAGAGAATGGTTGTTCGGTGGTTGATTACTGCATTGTGTCCCAAGAAATAACGGATAGGGTTGTTAGTTTTGTAGTAGAGGATAAGTATGTTGCATCTAGTCATTTTCCAATAGTTTTACAGTTATCCAGTCGTAGTAGTATTTCGCAAGTTGATAGTGTTGGTTTCCAGTATGATATGTCTCTATGTAAATCCATCAAGCTCCACAGGTGGCGGAGTCGGGCGCCGGTTTGCCGCAGATATTGAACAAACCCCCTTATTGATGAATATGATATTAGGAGTTGATGAAGCGCTAAATAGAGAAGACACCGAGAGAGCTAATGAACTTTTTACACGGATGTTTTGTATGCTGGGGAAAGATTTTAGAATTAAAGAAACTACTGTACAGAATAGGAAGGTTTGGTTTGACAATGAGTGTAAAAATTTAAAGCAAAACACAATAAAACTATTGAGAGCTTACCGAGTAACTAGAAGTAATTTCAACTTAGTCAGGTATTTAAATTCTAAAAAATTGTTTAGGAACATGTGCAAAAACAAAAAAAGAGAATGCGATTCTGTCTGGGGAAATAAATTAAAAGTTTTTTTAGAAAATAGAAATATTAAAGACGCATGGAAGCACTTAAAAGCGATTGAATTCGTACAGAAGGGTCAAGTTGATATATCACCTGATAAAAGTTTAGAGCATTACAGAGAGATCTTTGGCATGAAGGACCGTTGGTTAAGTGAGAACAGATTATTGCCCGAAACACCCGAGTACATTCCAGAGTTGGATAGCGAGATAACGAGGAGTGAGATAACGCAGGTGATAAGACAACTTAAGAATGGGAAGGCTGTAGGCGTTGATGGCATGTGTGGCGAGTTCTATAAGGCCTCCAATAACCAAACATTTACTGATAGTATATGGAAGTTATTCACCTCAATTTTTGATGGCAGAGGCGTTGTTCCAAAGATCTGGGGTCGCGGGATGATTCTCAGCTTGTATAAAGGTAGTGGATTGAAAACCGATCCTAACTCCTACAGAGCCATAACTTTGCTGCCCATATTGAGAAAGTTGTATGCCAAACCTTTAACTAAAAGAATAAATAACTGGACCAGATTATATGATAGAATATCTATGTATCAGTGTGGTTTTAAATCTGGATTCTCGACAGTAGATAATGTTTTGTCTTGAGATCTCTAATCGACAGAGAATTAAATAAAAAAAGGGGAAAACTGTACTGCTGTTTTGTGGAACTAAATAAAGCCTTCGATTCTATTTCAAGAAAAGCCCTTTGGTATAAATTAAGAGCAAAAGGTATGAGTAATGAATATGATTGAACGAATACAAGCAGTTTACAGGGAAGTAAGTTTTAGTGTCAAAGTTGGTAAAGACAAAATAACAGATCATGTGAAACTGGAGTCAGGGTAAGGCAGGGTTGTCAAATGTCTCCTTTATTATTTAATTTATTTATTGATGATGTAGTAGACAACATTAGCAGAGACGAGAATCATCCACCATACGGGAATTACCCCTGTCAATGTATTACTCTATGCAGACGATATAGTACTGCTAAGTTTAACACTTTGGGACTGCAAAGAACGTTGAATAAGTTGGATAATTATTGTAGAGAATGGATGCTAAAAATAAATGTAAAAAACCAAAATTATGATTTTTCAGAAAGGAAAAGATGTAGTAATAAATTTGAGTGGACGAGTATGGGAAGTAAGATAGAAATAGTTAGTGAATTTAAATACTTAGGAATGACTTTAAAGAAAAGTGGTAATTGGAGCTACATCAAAAACTACTGACCACAAAAGCAGAAAGAGCATATTTTACTGTACAAAAGTAAGAAAATGCAGAGATCTACCAATTAAATTACTAGATCAGATTTATGACACTCTTGTACAACCAATTAGTTTATATGGAGCGGAGGTGTGGGCAGACGCATGTGATCAGTCAATAATTGACAGAGTTGGCATAGCTCATTGTAAAAGAATACTGGGAGTAGGACAAGCGACAGCAAACTGCGGATGCATGCTGGAGGCAGGGAGAGTGCTGACGTCAGCCCTGGCCGTTGAGAGAATGATCATATATTGGCTTAAATTGACTCATTTCCAGAAAAACCCATTGCAGTTAATGTGCTTGGATATGCAGGAAAGATGTGTAAATAGTCGAAGTTGGATAAGAGGTTTAAAAGCAAACTTAGAGAGATTAAATATAAACTACGAGGAAACAGAGAGTCAATAAAGTCCAGGATTAAACGACAAAACACAAAATTAGAGAGGAATGTTTTAATGAATTAGAGAGAAAACATTGGAAAAGAGAAGTCTCAGATTATTTTATTCCCTCAATGTACCAAGATATGGAGCAATTTATTTGAAAATTTTAAATTCCAAACAGAGAGCTATTGTTGCTAATTTTAGATTGGGCACTTGGCTATGGAAATGTAAGAAGGACGATGAAGGAAACAGAGTTTGCGAGTTGTGTAATGAGGAGGAGGACGGAATGCATGGACTGGTGAATTGTAGAATGAATGGGTTAGGAATTGATCGGCTGAGAGGCATATTTGTAAGAAATGAACAACATGAGTTGAATGACCTGAGCGGACTGATAAGAATCTGGAGCGATCTGATAGAGCAAGGTTGGAAGGCAAGGTCCACAAACAGTGTACAGGACAACGCAACGGTAGCCGGTCCGCCTGACCCCCCGCCTACCTCACCAACCATACTCCCCACACTCACAGCTGATAACGTCCAGCCGTAGCTTCCTTGTCCTTCACATTCCTAACTTATTGATGTTATTTATTTTTGATGTTATTTATATGTACACGGTATTGTTGTTATTTATGTGTACACAGTATTGTTGTTATTTATATGTAAACAGTATTGTTGTTATTTATATGTACACAGTATTGTTATTTATATGAACAGAGTTTATATTTATTGTAATTAGTTATTTACAGAGTTCATATTTCTTGTTATTTAATATTTAGTTTGGAGTTTACGATTCTCTTACACAATTCGCACAGTTTATTTTTGCAATTCGGACTGGAACATATTATATAATTGGCTTTAAATTATTATAACTTCATTTGTTGGTCCTGGGGGTGGGCTCAAGTAACATGGGGGTGTACTTAATGTACTACTATAGGGGTACCCATTTTCACATTCATTCTCTTATTTATTATATTAATGCACTTATATTATATTATTGTTGTTTATTTATTGCATCTGTACAATATGTTAATTACTTAAATAGATGTGTTAATTGTTTTGTTTAATTAGAAGTTGCATGACAGTTGTTATTAGATTTATAAAATTATTAAGGTTGCCAATTACTATATTACGACGTTATTTATCTATAATTATTGCATATTTATCTGTCAATTATTTATTTATTTTATTCTGTAAACTATTTGTAAAAAAGATGACAGTTGTTAGTTATTATACAAAATGATTAAATTATTAATTGAATTTTACTTTAATTTTAAGACGTTATTTGTATTATATGCATGTAAAGATGATATAGCCTTGAGGCCAAATCAATAAAGAATTTTGAATTTTGAACTGTTTCTGACGTTTTCCTACTGAGAAAAAAGCAAAACTTCACTGCTGAACTTTGTTAATTTAATTACACCATCAAAACAAAACGAGGCAGAACAAAAACTACTTTTAGAAAAACGCACCCAGCTCCTCTCCACAGACTGACCACAGTGAGTGTCCTGAACTCAGGAAGAGTTGCGCTTTCATCCCCTAGTGGCCAAAATGCAAACTATGCGCTCCCCACCTCGCCATCGACCAATTCCTGATACTTTTGGGTACCCCCTCGTACAGTTGATCTCTAGTACTAATTTCATTTTTTTGCCTTTCTAACTTTGCTTAGCAATAAATCATTCAGTTTTTGCTCATGAGTTTTATTTTATCATTTTTAATCTGTTACGTGAGAGTTTGTCATTTAAAAAAGCTGGTGGTTTAAATTAATTTTAAACAAAATTACTTGATCAGCCAGAATAAAAAATTTGCAACGAGTCCCTGATCCGTCCTATACATGATGTGGAAAGGTTTAAGTTTACCACCTGGATAAAAGGATGTCAGACTAGATCTACTTTATAAAACAACCTTTCCTTTTGTAAACACTTTTGTGATTAATTTTTATGGTTGTAACATGACAGGGGCTTTTGTTTTTAATTGAATCATATGAGAAAAGGTTGGTCCCATATGATTGTTTCGGTAACAAAAGTTACTGTCTTGTTACAAGTGTAAATATAAGTGTATTTGATATTCTGGAAAACTATAACTTAACTATTTAAACTATAAGTGCTAAAAAATTAAAAAAAAGGTCTGAAAGATTGTGTTTAACAAATAAACTAAGTTCATTCAATAGTTAGAAGAAATCAAACATCAACTTTTGAAATTAAGTAAAGTTTGGTCCATTTTGTAGTCAACAGCCTTTTTTGTTCTTAATCTAATTTAACCTAAAAGATTTAACCAAGTAGATCATTGGGTATGAATAGCAAAACCAGACAGCTAAGATTCTCCTAAAACTCTTCTTGATTCAAACCTTAACAACTTTGTTATCAATTGCCAACTACAGACCTGACCTCCTGACTGTTGTTGCCAGGTGGTATCAGCGTATGGCCGCTGGAGAGCCGCACGAACATGCACAGACTGCCAGCACCTCCCGAGGCCCCTCGGCGCATTGAGCTGCTCGGCAGTGGAGCACTGCTAGTGACTACAGACTCGGGTAAACTGTTGCTACACTCGGACAACAGCTGGCACACAGTCTACAGTGACAGCAAGTTCTCTAACTACTGTTTGCTGGAGACATCCCCTTCCAGACAACTTGTAGCTTTGGCCTCGATCCATGGAGATATCACAATCTTCAACGGTATATTTCAAGTTTGTGTACTTTTGCAGTTTCAAACAATTTTTTAACCAAACAACAAAATCTTTACTTTCATCCTGTCAGGCTTATTAATTATTTGCGACATATCACGGCACGTACTGATCGGAATCACAGATTAAACAGTGCACATTTCTCTGCAGTTACTGAACTACTGTAGTAATCAATACAGACGAAATACGTCACACGTTTTACAAGTTAGTTGACGCGGTCACAACGCCAGATTACTGAACGTCTCGCAGTGGCGAATGGCCAGATTATAGAGAATGTACTGTATGTCGAATAATTAGCTGTGATTAAACGCGGAATAGTTTCAAGTTTTAAAATCAAAGTTATTAAGTAGTGAAAAGTTAGTTTAGTTTAAGTTGATTGTATTTGTAACAATAATTAGTTTTCGTATTTACATTTTTCATCTAAATTATCAACACATGTTTTATGTATAAACAGTTAAAAGTTCAATAGTTTAGCATACACCAATATCATGTAGTAATATATGAAAATATGTATCTTTCGGCTTGCCACACTCCCAGAGGACTTCGAACCTTGCACTTGAATTTCCAGTTCAGCCATTGAGTTTGTTTTTGGTGTATCCGTAGTGTCACAATTCTACAGCACAGCGGCCATGCGAGGTGTGGAAAGCAGCTGTCCATAGTTGCTGTATCCAAAGGATTTTGAAGTGAATACTGTTTATTGTTCTCTTCCGTCTCATTACTTTTGACTGGCTTTTCCTTATCAAGTTCATGTGTGTTGTCTTCTCTTAATATGTCATTTTTGTTGTGTCTGACTGACCATAGTTTGAGTAAGTGGTACTAGGATGTTTTCTTTGGTTTCGCTTTTGAGGTTTTGATGATCCCTTCTCTTTGAATAGAGGAGTACATTTATTCACCAGTTTAGTTGAAGTTAGTAAGTTTTTGTTATGAAGTACAAGTTCTTTACATGGGTTTGATACATGTGTCTTACTATGATGCTGAGTACAATTTAAGGGTGCTTCGATTTCAAGGTAATTTCCTATATTTTCAATTAGTTTGTTACCACGACTATCACAAGGGGCTGAGTTTTCATGAACATTTGATGAACAAACTAGGGGTTTCTGTGCATTGGGTTGGCTCTTTGATTTTACTAAAACCATTTTGCTTAGTGCTCTAAGTGAAATTTCTTGTGGAAAGTCACTAGTAGGAGTTGAGTCGACTTTATTAGTATCAAGCTGGCTTGTGGGTCTATTTGTAAAAGTTTGGGACCATAAAGCTTGTAAATTTGTAAAATTCATAGGCATTACAACATTAGTCAACTGACAAGTTTTCTGGTAGTTTGTGGTATTCGGCAAGTTGTAAGTTTGGTTTACTAGTATGCCAAGGCTCGCTTCAAGTTCAGCTCTTACCTTGTCACTATCCAGAACAATGCCGAAGACGTCAGGTCTCTCATCATCTCCAACTGCTTCGTTTTGTTCTTCATCTATTTGTTTCTCCAACTCTTCTATAGTTTTATTGTAGCTGTTGATGTAAATTATCAATGAGTGTATCTTTTTCTTGTCAGTTTCTTCATCAGTCATCAATTTTGAAGCTTCAATTAGTGTAAACTTCAAACCATTAGCCATAGTCTCCAGCCTAGTTTTAAGTGTACTCATTTTCATTAAAAATTAGTTGAAGTAATAGTAATCAAAAGAAAGTAGTTAAAAGTTAACCATTTGCTCTGCTACCATGTCGCGAATAATTAGCTGTGATTAAACGCGGAATAGTTTCAAGTTTTAAAGTAAAAGTTATTAAGTAATGAAAAGTTAGTTTAGTTTAAGTTGATTGTATTTGTAACAATAATTAGTTTTCGTATTTACATTTTTCATCTAAATTATCAACACATGTTTTATGTATAAACAGTTAAAAGTTCAATAGTTTAGCATACACCAATATCATGTAGTAATATATGAAAATATGTATCTTTCGGCCTTTGCCACACTGTATGACCAAACCTTCGTTTCATTTGAGCTTTTTATAAACAACTAGTGGACCCGACAGACTTCGTCCTGTCAAAAAGATTTGTAATGTGGCAGTTTGTTTTTGGTTTTTTTCTACCGTACAAATGTTTTATAAAAATAGGGATATCTGCTGGCAACGAATATCAATAAAGCTCAAATTGTTTACATTTTAGTTAGAAAACTTTTGTATGGGAAAAAGAAAAGGGCTGTTTTAAGGGGTTTTCCGGCAATTATTCAAATTTTTCTTGGCGTAAAAACTATCCTTGAACTCCAACGAACATTTAAAAAAAAATTTGGCCAAATTGGTCCAGGCGTTGTTGAGTTATGCGCTTAGCAACACATTTTGCGATTCATTTTTATATTATAGATGTGTATGGTACAGCATGATTGTCCTTTGAATTGATAGTATTGTTTATCACATTAGCATGTAATACAACTTTGTAATAATTACAGAAAAATGTAAACATTTAAATAATAAAATGTCAAAAAGGGCTGAAATAATAACTCATTTACTCCTTAGAAACATGTAAAAAACTGACATAATTTAAACATTTTTATTTGTATTTGTTTTTTTATTAGGAATTCGCCTTGAAAACTGATTAGCGTGTAGAGTAAAATTATCAACAAAAAACACATTGTGTGAAAATCTCTTGAAATGAAAAAACCTGCCAAAACTTCCCTTTCATTCAAAAAAATCCCTTCTGCCCTAAAAAATCCCCAAAAATCCCTCCCACCCGAAAATATCCTGTGCTTAGGGATTCCCTGCCCAATTTTGGAAAATTTAATTTTGTTGGGAATTTCCTGATTTTTGGGTTCTGTTGGCCCTTATTTAAAAGTAACACAGTTAAATTTAGTAGGCTTGAGCTTTTTGTATTGTATCCCAACTAAATACTGGAAACACTAATTAATTTTGTATTTTATGACTACAATACTTATTATTATATTCTGAATTGGAATAATGTTTACTTTCTAGGTTCATTTGAAAAGTTGTTAGAAGAGAAGATCTCTAATGATAGAATATATTCAGTTCATTGGCTCAGTGATGATTGTATTTTGACCTGCCACAACAAAGGGGAAGTTCATGTCTGGAAATTAACAAAATCAGGTACATTTTAGAATTGTGTACAATAGTTATCAATGTCCAGCAATAGACGTTGAAAGATTATTTAGGTACAAATAAAGGCCACTTGGTGACAACTCTAAGGTCCAACATGATTCATGCTATGGTTTCAAAGGATCAGCTTAGTTTTTTCCTTTTGGTCCTTCATATTACGATCTTAAAATATGGATGCTTAGAAGTGCTTGCTTGTTTCATGATGGCAAGGCACTCTCCAAAAGTAATGTTTCAGGCAGTGCATTGTCTACTTATAATTATTTTTGTCTACCCCTTAAAAAATCCTTCTGAAATAATCACTTGAAGCCTGTTACGCTTACATTAGTTATTTCATTTTTCAGATAGATCAACAAAAGTTAATCATTTTCTATCAGCAAACTTTTTAGGATATAAATTATGAACAAGAAAATCCAATAGTATTTTGTCTTTGCAAAATCAGCTGAAGGCCGACGTACATTACGGCAGTAAGTTTTGTTTTTGGCACACAATGTCACTATGGCTCACTCAATTTTATTGGATGTGTCAAAACTCATCATCTCTCGATTATTATAAGACCTAGACTGGCAGGCTACACCTACCCGTGCCTGCGGTTCAGTAAACCAAAGTAGGGTATCTCTCCCACAGTGAGTCACATTGTGCTTAGTTACACAGTTTGTTTTCAAATGTTACATTGTTTATTGGAAATAGCCTTCCCCTTGAATACAGTTGGACATGTTCTACTATTCTTGTGTGATGGGTGTAGGAACGCTGGAGAGGATTCAGCACTTGAGCCTGCCTGTGTGCAAGGAGCGCTGGACCACTGCGGCAGTCAGTTGCAACTCCATCGTTGTGTTTGGAGACAGGATGGGCAATCTTCACTCGGCACCTCTCCTCTCGTCAACTGTGTGTACTGTGTAGTCATTGTTAAACACGTTTTGAAATCCTGTACACTAGTGCTTCGCTCTATATTTTGTCCATGGACTGAGTAGAAACTAGTACTCAGTGTTTAGTTTTCTGGTTCAAACAGCGTCGGTAGCTGGTAAAACTGCTTGGCTTCTAAAAATGTCTCTACACACTACATCAAGAAAATAAAATATCTTGGATGAACAAAAGCTTTTAGCTACAGTCAAATGCACATTTGTAGGTTTTTACAATATAAAAGAAAAATAACAGGCCTGTGCGAATAGTTCAAAATTCGAATCGAATCCGAATCCATCGCGAGATTCGATCCGGATTCGATGATCGGATCCAAATTAGAAAATACACGGATTCGTATTCGAATCTAGCAAACGAGATTCGATTCGACTATCGGATCCGGGTAACCACCGTATATACTCGAGTCTAAGACGCACCCATAAATTTCCCCTGAATATATGGTAAACAACTCCACACCCTCATATAAGACGCACCCACGTTTTTTATATTGTCAACAGCTAGAGGGCTGTGATTTGTCAGGCCCCTGACCCCTCCTTAGTAATAAGTGACGTAATTGCCAGCCTCAGCTGTCAAGAGGTAAAAGCAGAACAAAGAATGCATCACGATTGCCTTCTCTCTCCCATCCCAAACCCCGCCCTGCTAGGTCCACTACTACACCCCGCCCTGCTAGGTCCACTACTACGCCCCTCCCACAGCACAAAAAATGTTGTAAACAAGGGTCAGCAGTGGGGGGGGGGATAATTGGAAGGCAGGTAGAGAGATAAAGGACCACCTGGGAGCTGGGGTCTGGCGAGGGACTATTTTTTGGAGTCAGTTAGTTCATGTTTTTGCCACTGGTGATTTACCCATATTTCCAAGCGCTAGTGTTTGATTTGCAATAGATGCTATGCGCATCTCCCTCTTATATGCTTCTGTATCCCTTCTCTCTTTCTTCTCCACCACCAACCTACAAGCAAGGGGGGTGGTGGAGAAGAAGGAGAACATGAATGCAATAATAAGCAACTCTGAGTCCCCTCTAGTCACTTTTTCTGTTTTTCACTATTCCTCCATTCCACTCTTCAAAACGGGCAACGCAATAAGCAACCCCATTGTGGTTCCTTTGTTTCCTACCTCTCTCTTGGCCTATATGAATGTTTTTGTCATGTTTTGAGTGTTTTTGTAACTCTTTAAATGAATCCAATATTTTCATCCTATTGTGCGAGTCTAAGGCGTAGGCGCATCCGCTTATAAGATGCATCCTTATTTTAGAGCCTAAAATATGGTAAATAAAGTGGCCCTTAGATTCGAGTATATACGGTAAGTAACTAAAGAGTTATGTTTTCTCCTTGGATGTGTTTAGGTGGAAGAGAGAACTTTTAATTAAGGATTTGATTCGGGTTTCTTTTTTTAAAGAATTCAATTGAATCCTGATTCCTAAATTCAAATTTTTTTGAAGATTCTGATTCAATTTTTTTTTACTTAGGATTTGGATTTGTTTTTTTAGAATTTGGGATTCAGATTCAATTTGGTTTTTACACTTTCAGAAGATTCGGATTCGAACCAGATTCGGGACTTTGAGCAGATTCGGATTCGGATTTGAAATTTTGGGAGCTACAAATCAAAGATTCGGATTCGGATTCGAACCAGAATTTCAGGATTTGCACAGGCCTGAAAAATAAGCATATGAATAATGGTTTTCTAGGTGATATTACATGCATTACCGAGGGGAAATCAAAGCTCCTTAAACTTAGAATTTCTGGTGTAATTTAAAAACTGTCTGCAGTATAATTTCCTGATAATTTAAAGAAGTTGGATTGAAGCTGTAGAAATAAAAATAGTTATTAGTTTTAAATAAAAGAAAACAGGGAAGCTAATAAATGTACTAAAACTAGCGAAATCGAAGCAAATATTTTTAGAGGAAGTTTCTTGACATATTATTTGATCTTATGAAAGAAAAGGAAAAGCTTACTTTTCTTCTGATCATCTAGAATAAAATGTTCCCTGAACGAAAAACTGATCTCCCTTTGACTGCCTAGTTGCTAATCTGTGTGAGTAGGCTCATGTATGTTCTGCTTCAGGGTAAGGAAGTGTGCACTGTGACTCGTGCTCACAGTCGCCTGGGTGTGTGCTCACTCAGTGTGCACGCGGGACGAGTGTGGTCCACTGGCCGAGACGGTACAATCAAGCAGTTCTCACTCAGAGACCACTCACTGTGCCTCGTCTCTAGCAGCAAACTACCGCTCGACTGGGCGGCTCAACTTATCCATTCTTCATACTTCGGTCTTGTGGCGCTCTGCTTTCACGAGGTTTGCAAGTCAACTCTCTTTGATTTGGGTTTTTAGCTGTTTATTAACCCTCCGTAAACCTTAAAATACCCAAGCTGCTATTTCCCATTGTCTGCCTTAAGGCTGAAAATGCTGTGATGTACATTGCCACATTGCTCATGTAGACAATTCTGAGGCAATTGTTCAAATACTGCTCAACTCAGATACTGATGATGGCATATTATGGGCTGATCTACCTGTAATATTAGGTAGAAATATATAAATAGTTTGTATGAACAAGATTTAATGTGGCCATTAACTAACTCTCATAACAGTAATAAACATTTGTTGACATTACAAAACATATGAAATAATTCAAATATAAACATAGAGTTAAAACCATTAATAATAACACATCCTCCCTTTTATAGATTGAGCCGATTGACAGGCTTTGGTTCACATAGTGATCTTCTCAGAATTTCAACATTTGGTCCTGGATCATTTCTATAAGGAGATTCAACATCTCTTCCTCTAAAAGGCTGTACCGCACTTCTGTTTCGTCTGAGAAGGGAGTCTCCTGCCTGTACGATGTAAGATCGAGGAGCGTCATGTCTTCTTATCACTGTCCCTTCTTGATTTCTGTCTTTGATGAACACAGAAGTTCCAGGGCGAAGTTCAGGTAGTTCTTTGGTTCCATGCATTCTGTCAAAGTTTGACTTTTGTCTATATATTCTCATATTTTCTTTTCTTCTCAGGCTCTCTGCAAAGGACATTTCGCTAAATGTTGTCGGTCAAGAAAGGTCAGAGAAGTTACTTCTGAAATGAATGTCGAACAAGTGGTTGAGGATAAATTTGTTTGTTCTATAGATCCTCAAGAGGCAAAATGCAATAAAGCTAAATGGGTAACTAATATTGAAATAAATGGAACACTCCTTCAAGCCAAAATAGACACAGGAGCTGATGTTTGTATTTTGCCACTAACAATCTATAAATCGAAGTTTTCATCAACTAAGCTGAAACTCGCCAACAAAACACTAATTGGGCCTAATGGCTCTGTACTAAAAACAGTCGGAGTACTTGAAGGAACTGTGAAAGCTAAAAACTTATCTTGTACTGCACAATTTTATGTAATCTGTAGAGCAGGCCGTATTCTGTTGAGCAACGAAATAAGTGAGCGTTTGGGTCTGGTAAAGAGAGTATTTAAAGTAGATACAGGATCTTATGATCCTTATTCAATGAGCGTTTGGGTCTGGTAAAGAGAGTATTTAAAGTAGATACAGGATCTTATGATCCTTATTCAATGAGCGTTTGGGTCTGGTAAAGAGAGTATTTAAAGTAGATACAGGATCTTTTGATCCTTATTCAATGAGCGTTTGGGTCTGGTAAAGAGAGTATTTAAAGTAGATACGGGATCTTTTGATCCTTATTCAATGAGCGTTTGGGTCTGGTAAAGAGAGTATTTAAAGTAGATACGGGATCTTTTGATCCTTATTCAATGTTTCCCCTCGTCTGACACAATCAGTTGCTTTGTTTAGATCCAAATCAGCATTCATTTGTAATTTTTCAGACAATGCTTTACCTCTTATTCCCACTACTATCTGATCACGTATAGGTTCATCCTTATATGCAGCAGGAAAATCACATCTATTTGCCTTTTTGTGCAAGTCATTTGTGAACTGTTCTACATCTTCTTTGACTAGTTGGTTCCGAGTATGAAACATGTATCTCTCATAGATTACATTCTTAGCTGGTGCAAAATAAGTATCAAACTTTTTAAAGACAGTTTTGAAACTCTTACCTTCAACTGAAGTTAGGGAAAAAGACTCAAATATACTCTCTGCTTTGTCTCCCATGATATATATTAGGGTATTGATTTGAGCAGATTCGTCTTCCTTCACTAGGCCAGAGGCTTGGTAAAAACGCATAAATCTTGTTTTCCATCTAGGCCAATCTTTGCCCTAAAACTGAATTGTTCAGGAGTTGGTATTTGAAAGGCTTGCATTGAATAGAGTAGCGAAAAGTTAAGTTAGTTAAAACAATAGTAATAGTTAAAACACCGCTGCCACCATGTAATATTAGGTAGAAATATATAAATGGTTTGTATGAACAAGATTTAATGTGGCTATTTACTAACTCTCATAACAGTAATAAACTTTTGTTGGATAATTTGTAAATAAAGAAATTATCCAACAAGCTGAAATTGAAAAAAATAATATAAATATCCCAATTGACCATTTTATGAACACGATAAAAACATTAGAAGAAAAGACTGTATCCCTAGAATGTGAGCTGGGGGAAACAAAATCAAAATTTGATACAGAATTCCACTCTTTGAATGACTTGTTGGAATCAACAGAGATTAAAAACAGTTTTTTGGATTCAGAGTTGAAAAAGAAAGATATTTTGCTTACCAAAGTTGAGACCGAAAATGAGAAATTTAAGCAGGAAGTAGCACAGCGAGAAGTAGCTCTGACTGACCAACTATCGGACCTTTTTGCCTCATACAGATTGCATGTGAGGTCCCTTAAGGGACATGCACAAGTGAATGACAACGTAGCTAAGGATCCAGAAGAATCTGAATCTCCCCGCAAAAAAATTAAGTTCTCACATTGCATGAAAAGTAGGAACAGAGGCCAAGAAGAGGCTACCTGCTTGCAATCAAGACTTCCAACAGTGCCCTCAATATTGAGCACCACGACTTACATGGCTGAGTCCAACATTCTGCAACCAAGCTCCCAGGTGATGCCATCAACCACCAGCACCACATCACACGTGACTCCCGCAGCAGAGCCAAGCTACCTGCAACTACAGTCTCCGGTGATGCCATTAACAACCAGCACCACATTAAACGTGACTCCTGAAACCAAAGAACTTAAATCCTTGTCCTGTGATATGAACCCCATTCCTGCTCAACGACGAGTTAGATCCTTCCCCGCCGGTGCAGTTCTGCGTAAGCCTGAAGAAACTATTGAAGATTTTTTCAATAATCACATAGACTTCTATTCACATCTTATAGAGTCAACAGCACACAGTAAATGTTTGGTCAATGGGGCCAAGGAAATAAGTCTAGAAGATGGAACAGGCGGTACAGTTTTGGCTGACTTGGAATTAGTATTGAACCAATCTGAAACTTCATCAAGCAACACCTTGCATGTTTCTGAAAATCCTCCTTTTTTAGAGTTAAATCGGATGAAGAAGCCCAAATGGAAATCCCAACACCGAAGAATATTTGTAAATCAGACACGGGTCATGGGAAACAGCAAAAAATCAAAATTCTCCATCAAAATATAAATTGGCTTGCCCCTAAATTAGACAGACTGGCTCACTTTTTGGACAAGGAAAATCCAGACTTTCTATTGATAACCGAACATGGCCTTGCTCAGGAAAATCTAAAAACAACCTGCATTGAAGGCTACTCACTTATTGGAGGGTTCTCACGAAAGACACACATTAAGGGAGGAGTGGCAGGGTATGTACGGAAAGGCATGGAGGAACAAGTAACGCTTCTTCAGACTAGTCAAGAAGAGACAGAACTTGTGTGTGAACTTGTAACATTCGAAATCAAGTTAAAAAAAGAAAGAATACAAGTAGTAGGAGTCTACAGACCACCAAGTGCAAAACTTGAAGACGCAATTAACATACTTACAGAACACCTCAATATGAATTTGCAAACAAACAAACAAACTGTTCTAATGGGGGATATAAATGTAGACAACATGACAGAAAACAACAACAACGCTAAATTAGAAGAACTCCTTGCTACATACAGTATAGTTAGGCTAAAACTTCCACCCACACGAATCACATCAGAAACCTCAAAATCAATAGACTGGATCTGCACAAACATGAACCCTGAAAAAATCAAAACTTTAGTAATCACATCAGGTCTTTCTGACCACACAGCTCA
Source organism: Matsumurasca onukii (assembly GCA_018831715.1). Classification (NCBI taxonomy): domain Eukaryota; kingdom Metazoa; phylum Arthropoda; class Insecta; order Hemiptera; family Cicadellidae; genus Matsumurasca; species Matsumurasca onukii. Next base: position 40,691,429 of record CM032059.1, on the reverse strand, counting down.
AATAGCGGAAATTGACTTACTCAAAACCATTTCTAAAGTAATAAAAGAAGAAAAGAGACTGTTTACACAAAAAGAAACAGACCTCTTTAAAGCAAAACTTAAAACTCAAAACTGGGAAAATGTAATCCACACAGAAGAAGCAAACCAGGCCTATAACAATTTCCATAACATCGTACAACAAATATTAAACGAAACATGTCCACTAAGGCTGATGAACTGCAGACAAAGGGTCAAAAAGAAGCACTGGGACGATGAGTGCAGAAGACTCAAAAACGCTTACATCACTGCTCTTGAGAAAGAACAACGTACAGGGCTTAGAGCAGACAAGGCAGAAACAGCAGACAGGAAAAAACGCTATGACCTGAAGCTAAAAAGCCTAAGAAAAGAGCAAACAGCAGCTCATATAAACCAAGCAGACAATAAATCAAAGGCCTTGTGGCAGGTTATTAACAATGAAAGAAACGCAGCATCAAACCAAGATCATCAACTAAAGGTTCAAATAAATCACCAACTAACAAGCGACCCAATCCAAATTGCGAACCACTTCAACAAATATTTTTCTACAATAGCAGAGCAAACAATCCAAAACAGTAACATCATGCCAAATTCTTCAAACACTTACACGACACAGCAAATTGCAAATAACAAACTACATTTCCTACCAGCTACACACAGAGAAGTAACCAAAGCAATAGAATCACTAAAGCCAAAAACTTCCTCCGGCACTGATGGAATCTCTGCCAAACTCATAAAGAAATGCAAAGCAGAAATAGCAATCCCCCTCACAATTTTGATAAATAAATCCCTAAAGCAAGGAACCTTTCCATCAAAACTGAAAATAGCTAAAGTCTACCCAAAATACAAAAAAGGACCGAAAACACAAACAAGCAGCTACAGGCCCATTTCACTAATCTCTTCCTTTTCCAAAATATTTGAAAAAATTGTCCTCCATAGACTCACAACCCACCTGGAAAACCATAGCCTCCTCACAAACCAGCAGCATGGTTTTTTAAAAGGAAGATCCACAACCACTGCCATAATACAACTTATGGAACACATAATAGACCAGCTGGAAGATGGATGCATTGTGAACAGTCTGTTTTTAGACTTTAGCAAAGCATTTGACTGCCTGAATCATGACCAGCTACTACAAAAACTTGGATACCTAGGCATTGAAGATCAAGAAGCAAAATGGTTTCGGAGCTACTTAAAGGAAAGGATACAGCTTGTGGAAATAAACCATTCCGGAGACAGTATCAAACAGAAAATATGCTCTGAGGTAGCTTGTATAAAGAGGGGAGTACCGCAAGGGTCCGTACTCGGGCCAGTGCTCTTCCTTCTTCTTACAAACGACCTACCAAGCTGGCTGCAAGACACATGCCACACAGTAATGTATGCAGACGATACAGTCATTACACTCTCAGACAGAAACCCAGACAGACTAGAAAACAGCACAACCTTACAATTAAACAGAACCAAACAATATTGCTTTCAAAACGACCTTGTCTTAAACGAGGACAAAACTGTACTTTGATACTTTGATTTAATACTTTGATTTGAGACAATACACCTTCCTAGAGGGTATTTTAAGGTGAATATGGGGTGAAGGGTGAGTGTCTTGACTGTTATTGATGGATGATGAGGTGTAGTCTTGTTACAAACTCGGCCGACTGTTCCCCAGTTTGGGTCATTAATGCCCAACCACCAAGGGAATGGACCAACGGCTTTACGTGGACTTCCAACCACGGGAGGCCATCGTGAAAGTTATCACTGGCGCCTCGGAATCGAACCCTGCTGATTTGCGAAGCACACACTGTACCACTGAGCTATGACCACCCCAACAACTAGGTTTCACTACAAAGAATAAAAATCAAGAAATACACCCCTCTTCCAGGCTTAGAATCAACCACTACAACAAAATACCTTGGCATCACAATTGACTCGAAACTGTCTTGGATCCCGACATACAACATCTGTGCAAAAGACTATCATCAAGCATCCATGTCATCCGGAGAATCAACCACATAAGTGGTCTGGACACAGCCAAAACTGCCTATTTTGCACTGTTTGAGTCCCACCTCAGGTATGGCATAGCCACCTGGGAGGGCAGCAGAGACCAACTTGGGAAAGTCCTCATCCAACAGAAGAGAGCCATTCGATGCCTAGCAATATACCACGCCTTGACAGCTGCCAAGAACACTTCAAACACTTCAAAATTCTACAGTTATCTCACTGTATATCCGTGGAGACCATCATGCATGCAGTCAGCACCCAGCAACCAAGACACCACAATCAACACCAACACAACACTAGATACGCTACAGACTTTTCCTTGCCACCTCATCACCTAAGCCTCTTCAAAATGAAGCCGCTCTTACAAAGGAGCTCTTTTTTCAACCACCTTCCTGAATACTTGAAAGCCCAAGACCCACAACATCTCAAGAGACAGCTGACTTTGTGGCTCCAGGAGACCCTTCTACTCAGAGAAAGACTTCCTGACCAACAGAACTCTACCACTCCAGAACAGCAACTAATGACTAATACATATATTGCATTGTATAACATATTTTTCTTAAAACCATTTTGACGCATGTACTGTTCTCCATGAATATGTAAATAAAGAATATTGTCTATTGTCTATTGTCTATTGACATTAAAAAACATATGAAATAATTCAAATATAAACATAGAGTTAAAACCATTAATAATAACACACTACCCACACCTTTCCTACGGTTTAGCGTTGTGGGGAAGTTGGTCTAATACAAATTTTTCCCCAGTTTCACTGTTCCCCAGTTTGGGTCATTAATTAATAGCCCAACGTACCAAGGAATGGACCAACGGCTTTACGTGACTTCCGAACCACGGGAGTGGCCATCGTGAAAGTTATCACTGCGCCTCGGAATCGAACCCTGATTTGGTGCTGAAGCACACACTGTACCACTGAGCTATGACCACCCCCAACAACTAGGTTTCACTACAAAGAATAAAAATCAAGAAATACACCCTCTTCCAGGCTTAGAATCAACCACTACAACAAAATACCTTGGCATCACAATTGACTCGAAACTGTCTTGGATCCCGCACATACAACAGCTGACTTTGTGGCTCCAGGAGAGACCCTTCTACTCAGAGAAAGACTTCCTGACCAACAGAACTCTACCACTCCAGAACAGCAACTAATGACGAATACATATATTGCATTGTATAACATATTTTTTCTTAAAACCATTTTGACGCATGTACTGTTCTCCATGAATATGTAAATAAAGAATATTGTCTATTGTCTATTGTCTATTGACATTAAAAAACATATGAAATAATTCAAATATAAACATAGAGTTAAAACCATTAATAATAACACACTACCCACACCTTTCCTACGGTTTAGCGTTGTGGGGAAGTTGGTCTAATACAAATTTTTCCAGAATTTTTATTCTTCAAAAACAAGCAGTGCGAACAATCGCAAAACTTCAGTGGAGAGAGTCGTGCAGACCAGCGTTCAAAAGTTTAAAACTGTTGACACTACCCTGTCTCTATACTTTGGAAACCTGTCTTTTTTTTTATAGGAAAATGCGATCTCATAAGAGGTATAGATGTACACTCTCACGAAACTAGAGGCAGGAAGAACTACCGAACTGGAAGACACAGAACGGTAGCTCACGAACCTTTGCCTTCACAGGCAGGAGTTCATTTCGTCAACAAACTTCCAAATTCGATCAAGTGTGCCCCATTGCCGAAGGCATTTAAAGCTCGTCTTAAGCAATTTTTGATCGCTGAAGCATTTTATAGTTCAGACGAGTTTATGACACATGATTGGGAGACCGTGTGAACGTACAGACATACTGGGCCAGGCGGGTGAAATTCGAGTGAATGAGACTGTATGAGTGTAACTTATGTATGTTTGAATGTGATCTAGATGTGTGTGATACCAAAACTTTAGCTAATTATTGACGATTGAGATGTATGTGTTGTAACATGTATGTAACATGTATGTAAGTGTATTCAATAAAACACTTATTTATTTATTGCCAGAAACTGCTGCTGGGGTGGTTGTTTCTTTAACCATTTTGCCTGGTTCATTAAGTAGACTCCTCCCACCTACCTTCTCACCATATTAATACCATTAATTTTTCTAATTCAATGATTTTGAAATATCAAGTTATTGACACTTTTAATGTCGTGATCTTTTATGTGTTCTGAAATGACCGCTTTTCAGCAGGTTCTGTTTTTGTTTTCTTCCTTATTACAGCAGAACAGTTTTTCAATGTTTTGATGGTTCATTTCAGTTATGATCGGAAAAGGTAGTTTTTTTATTTAAAAAGAAATCATTTATGAACTCAATAGTAGTGATAATGATAAAGATAGAGTTCTGAGCTAATTGATTGAGTAAAAATAGTTTGTAAAAAAATTTGTCTACCCTAGTTGTACTTTCTACTAAAAAATTTCAATTTTTCTTCTTATTTTAATTTTTTGAATGAAAAAATATTTGTACTTTACGGATATTTTACTAAAAAAAAATTCAAAAATGTAAAGAGCCAACTAAAATACAGTAGAATCCCGCTAATCCGAACTAATTGGGACCGAACCCTGTTCGGATTAGCGAAAATTCGGATTAATATATATTGATGGATTTATCATATATTGACCTCATAAGGTCATATATTGAGTTTTAAGCGACTAATATTTTATATTTAAATGGAAGAAACTGTGTATTTGAATGCTGTAGTACACTGGAATACAAAACAATGCGGAAGTAACAACGTACGCAGATATGACGGGCAGTACAAAGATGATGTGGCGGCAGGGTGTGTACTGTACTTCTGGTGAAGATAAGATAAGGAAATAGTGGCGAGCAGTTCCAAGTAAACAACCCCTCTCCCCCTTACATCCGTGCTGAGTGCATTTTCAATGGAGGCCGGCAGCCATTATCAGGTTGGCTGATAACGATCTCAGACAGAACCAAACATCCATTTTGTACACGTACTAGATCAAATTCTAGATTTTTATTTGACTAAAACCTTTGCAATTTACTGTAGTTCAAAACTAATACCGGTATAAAAACATTATTTGTCAAATGAAATTAATCATTGAGTAAATGGAGATGAGATGAGGAAATAACAAACACACACTACACTCTCCTCAAAGATCGATGTCACAAGCATACAGAGAAAATGCTGTGATTGGCTATGTAATCCCGCCCCTTTGTGGTTGCCTAGCAACAGCTAATGACGTAGTAGATAGCTGATAACGGTGCAGCTGTCCCTCACTGACAATCTGGCACCTGCCTTCCCCCTCCTGCGCACATACTGCAGCTGCTCTCTTCCCCTCTCTGCTTTCCTTCTCTTCCCTTGTCCTTTCCACCTGTCATCTCTTTCTTTGCCTTCACCCCTCATCTCTGTGGGCTCGTAGCTAGACAGTCTCATTTCTTCTCTCTCACTTCTTACATTAATGACAGTTAGTGATTGGAGGAGTAAGCGGAAGAAAATTGAACGTTTTATTAACAAAAGTGCAAGTGGGGGTGGGTACGACTCTGGTCGTAAGACATTGAAGAAAGGTGATTACGAGCAAACATCCTAAGCTGTCTTTCTATGGTTTTCTCAGCTGAGAAACATGGGTAGTCCTGTGAGCTTTTTCCCCTCAACAGTGTTCGGATTAAGCGGATTTTCAGATTAGCGGGGTTTGGATAAGCGGGACTCTAGTGTAGTGCAGACTTAAAAGAAAACAGACACGGTAAGGTAAATTGTTTACTAGGTGCTGCTAATAAATTTGGTCCATTAACATCAGGTCGTTGCGGAAGGAGATTAGGAAATAGTTCATAACCACAACAAACTGCATTCCTAAAGATTACCAGGTACATAACACAAATTCATTTGAATTTTATATTTTAATTTTCTTTTACAAAGATAAAATGAAGGTATAAATAATCACTATATTTGTGGGATTTCAGACAAGTCTTGTGCTATGGAGTGTTGGGGAAAGAAGGCAGCTAGCGTCTGTGCAATGCGGTGGAGGTCATCGCTCCTGGTCCTTTCTGTTAGATGATGACAAACTTTCTTTCGTATTTCTCAAGTCAAAAACTGCTCATAAGCTTGAGTGCTCTGTTGATCTCATTTCTAGGCCGAATATTCTGGTAAGTTTTATCTATCACTTTCTAAATAACAATAGCGTTTGTACTATTCCTCTATATTTCCAAAATAAAAAAAAATTGTATTTCATACAGTGGATCGCTAGCTAAAAGCAATTTGCCATTTAAATGTTGTAAAAATACGATTTTTAAAAGACTATTTAGGTATTTATAGATTTGGTAGTTTAGATTCTATAGTTGCATTAAATACAATACACACTTTTAGGGTTCATTTTCAAATGAGATTAAGCTAAGATTATCATTGAGATGTTCTAACCTTTAGCCTGTAAGCGGACTTGGAAGTATGAGATACCAATGTATCTCAATAGTCAATACTTAATTACTTCTGGGAGGTTGACTTGATGATGTGCAACATCGGAGCCTGGCCCAGGGTTTCTGTGTCTTGCAAGAAGTCAGAACCAAAAGACGGGTATACGCAACCTTGGCCACCCGACGGCAGCAACCTCAGAACCCTGGTTGATATAATGCTATGAATACTCGTCAAGAGTACAGTCAACTGCTAGTGTGTTGTACACCCCCATTCCTAACCTAGACAGTGCTGCAGTTGCAGTTCTTCCAACTTCTACCATGGATGGAAATAATTGATTTTTGGGCTGAAAACAATCAATTTTAGCTGGGGGTCTGGGTAAGTGTCTTTAAAAGTTGAGCTAAACCTTTAAAACTACCCATGATGTAGCCTCTAGTTATTTTGTTCATCAAAAACATGTAATTTGCAAGTTTCACGTCAACAGGAAGGGTTCCATGTGCGAGAGGTGAACTGCATGACTCGTGTGCGAGGAACAAGTGATGAGGCTGTGCTGATGAGTGGAGGGGAGGACGGCTCTGTGCGTCTGTCACGCTACAACACAGCTGAGAACAGGTGGCAAGTGTGTTCCACAGAGTACAGTCACGTATCCAGTGTGAGAAGTGTGACGAGTTGTTCACTAGACAACCAGACACTTGTCTTCTCTGCTGGCGGGAGAGCACAAATCAAAGTGTGGACGGTTCATTCAGATAACTCAGGTATTTCAAGAGTAATCAGCTGTTTGATATAGATTAGCTTTAGTTTTAGGTAGGGGTCGACAGGACCTGAGGGATCGGCCAATTCCCTACAAAAATTAAAATACTAAAATCAGAAATCCCAAAAGAGCCCCAAGAAGTCTGTATGAATGCATTGAAATGACGTCACGGCACCCTCTCGACTGTCGGCTGCTTCTCCCGTATGCCTGCATAGTAGCTCCGTGGGGCGCTCCAGCTTGCGCCCAAGCATTGTTCTATACACTCACCTTGTCAAGTCTGACCTAACTGCGCGTTGTACAAACGCTTGGATGAACGAATGTATTCATTTATTTTATTAATAGAAGATTTAATACAAAATTTAGATATATTTAGATGGAATTTAGATGCCACTGAGTTTGAGGTGCTTCTGGTGTTGTAGTGGTGGTAGTCTCCTAGCTTCATATTGTTACGATGATTCCTCCAATGGTTCAAGTTTTAGGTGTCTACTGTTCCAGGCTCCACAACTCTGTTGGAGTTGAGCTCTCTAATGCTGAGAGATGAGAGACGAGGACAACACTGGCTCAACAGCACGCCAGTGTCCAACCCTGAGACTCGATACATGGATCTCGCAGTTGCAATCCTATCCAACACCTGCCTTTACCTACTGGCTGCGTGTTCTGATGCATTTTTCAGGTACAATAAGTATCTTAAAACTATTCATTACAAATACGGCACCCTTTGGCTGTTGAGGTTCTGGGAATATTTGAGTCCAGGACTGCGACTCGTGGCGTGGTCCTGTAATCCAGCTTCATGGAGGTCAGGTTTTGAGGATGATATAGGTATAAAGCAGCTCAGATAGTCTCAGTGATCTCTGATGATACCCGCATCAACTCCCACCATCGTTTAGACATATCAGACCATCACCTGCGTGGTTCGGAAGTCACGTTAAGCCGTTGGTCCTTGCATTTCCATTGGTCATTGGGCTACTAATTAATGACCCATCCTAAGGAAGAGTCGGCCTTAGTTTGTAACAAGACTACACCTCATAACTCATTACTACCACTCATCACACTCATCCTTCACCACATATTTGCCTTAAAATACCCTCATGAGAGTGGTCGGCATCTCAAATAGTGATTTAGTGAAATCACAAAATGGTAAACTGTTTAATTCATCCATCATCCCATGATTATACTTTTTCAATATTTTATACTTTTCATAAGTAAGATCTATGTCTTTTTGTTTTAGTATTGGTACTTGTAGTACAGTAGAAACTCAGTAGTTTGACTATTTGTGGACTGAAGAGGTGAAAACTATCAAAATATTGAACTATCAGAATATATAGGATTTTTTCACGGAGAGATATTAAAATACCATTAATTGTGTTAAATCAAAGAGTAAAATGTTACAAAGTAAGTCAAGTTCAATTTTGTCTGTATAAAATTGCTTGCACACATCACCACTACAGTAGAATATATTTAAAAATCTTTCTTGGTCTGCCAATTTTCATCTATCAAGTCACTATTGAAGGTGTCAAATTACAGGAAGTGTTGAGCTACCAAGTGTCTATTAAGTTTCTAGTGCAGTTTAAATAATGCTTGTATAATGGGGTATGTTAGTTAAGCATTAAGATACCTTGTGCAGGAATTCTTTTTAAATTTTAGCTTAAATATACTGGCACACCCAGAACTAATTTTTTATGTCATATCCACAAGCAAGTTGTTAAATATTTTTAAAATACATTGTAAGAAATTTGTCTATTTTGACACACGCAAAATTAGTAGATCAGCCTTTTGTGACAAAAGCTTTTCTTCTCTTGTCTTCAATGTTAAGAGGCCGACGGATAGAGCGACCGGGGGATCTCCCCTGGCACTGATAACATGACGTAAAAATTGCAAACAATGTTTGAACCGGCTAACGTACTTAAATCAAACATCTCTTTCAATAGAAGCATAAAGCTATTGAGGCTGCTGCATAAACGTTAAGAGGCCCTGCACATGAATTCTAAAACTTATTGAATAATTGTAATCAATGGTTTTGTTCAGCAAGGAAGTTTTACGTTTTTGCTTTTATATGCTACGCATTAATGACTCTATGCTTCTATTGAATCACTTTTCCCATTTTGGTGTGTTAATTTACTTCAGGCCTGTGCGAATAGTTCAAAATTTTAATCAAATCCCAATCCATCGCAAGATTTGATCCGGATTCGTTCATTGGATCCAAATCGGAAAATATCCGGATTTGTATTCGCGGTTGAATCTAGCAAACGAGATTCGATTCGACTATCGGATCCGGGTAACTACCGGTTAGTGACTAAAGAGTTATGTTTTCTCCTTGGACGTGTTTAGGTGGAAGTGAGAACTTTTAATTTAAGATTTGATTCGGTTTTTTTTAAAGAATTCAGGATTCAAATTTAAATTTTTTGAAGATTTGGATTAAATTTTTTTAGAATTTAGGATTTGGATTTGATTTGGTTTTATACTCTTTCAGAAGATTTGTATTCGAACCAGAGTTTCAAAATTCGCACAGGCCTGATCTACTTAAAACATCATTTGCAAATTTTCCCTTGTTAAATTTCCTATCCCGGCTGGAGGCTGCTTGGGCTCTATCCAGCATGACATAATTCCAGGATATTCCACTTCAACTCGGCCACAAACACTCTAAAGCTGCACAGTGCAGTGAAGCACAGTGAGAACTGTCTGTTACAAGTCAAGTACGTCCAGTGGCCAAACGGTAGGGCCGGCGCAGTGACAGCTGGCACTGACGGACACCTCGTGTTCTGGGACCTGGACGTACACTCGGCAGTGACGCCTGTGTGGAGAGAGCAGGTGCACCAGTCTGGGGTGAATGCTCTGAGCACTCACACGCTGACAGGTGACACGCTGCTGGTTGTGACGGAGGGGACGACAACATGCTGCATGTGTCTTGCTATCATCTCACCTCCTCGCCGAGCCTGGCTGTCTGTAAATGTGCCTCGTGGTCTAGCTCTACTCTGCATAGCTCTGTTATTACAGGTGAGTGTTCACATAATTTGTGAAACGGTGTATGAACTGTAGCCTAAAGTAATCTTGTAATAATTAAATTTAAAGTATTATAGGCATTTGGATCGAAAATTCCTTGTCTTACCTTAACCCTTTGCGCTCTCATTTTATTTTTAATTTGTTGTAAAAAGCCTCTTGTATGGGTTTCCCCAGTCCCCTGTAAGCGAAATTTCAGCAAAACCGCTCACTGGTACAGTGCATTACCAGTTATTGCATCACCAATGTACTAAAAGTTATGTAAATAGAAGCCTAATACTGTTTGTCTCAAAACCAAGAATCCAGCAAAATGTCTCTGAAATATACGTGAGTTTTGTTTTTCTTAAACCCTGGATACACTTTTAACAACCTAAAACTCTGAAATTCTACATAATATTATAATCTGTCAAGAAAGACTTTTTTCCCGTACAATTACACTTCATTGTTTGTTCCGACAGGGGTGGAAATTGTGGAAGACTTGATTCTTTGCTGCGCCGGAGACCAGCGAGTGACTGTTCTCTCTTGGCTACTGTCAGTAAACCAGTTGAGTGTCCAAGTACTTGATCAGTACTGCTGCTCTGTACCTGACATCAAAGGATTATCTTCATACGTGTCATTGAGGTTTGTTATGTTCGAGGGTCATCCAGAAAGTAAAGAACGATTGCACATCACACGCCGCGAACACCCCTCAGCACTATGAGTGTGCGCGCAGCTGCTAGCTACATCCTTCCTCTTCAGTTTGAGTGTAGGTTCGTTGCCGTGTGGTCACGCGTCTTGTTTTCACAGTTATTAATAATAGTATCGACAATTGAAAACCCCGCTAAATGTGAAGTGTGATATTAAAACACTCGGGAAGTCATGGCATCTGTTTTTGGGACCGAAAGGGCTTAATCTATGTCGAATTTACACCAAGAGAAGAAACGATTAACTCAGAAGCCTACTGTGAAACCCTTCCAACGACTTCGATGCACCATCCAAAACAAGAGAAGAATAATGCTGTCAGAAAAAGTGTCTGACAATGCTCGGCCTCATGCATCTGCAAGAACACGTCACGAACCTCAACGTCTACGTTGGGAAATTTTTAGTCATCCACCTTACAGTCCTGACTTGGTGCCAAGTGATTATCACTTATTCCCAAAGCTTAAGGATTTTTAAAAAACAGTTTGATAACGATGAGGTAGTCTAAGAAGCTAAGAAATCCTGGCTCATGTTTTGGTGGCAAATGAGTAGAACATGGGTATGTAAAAACTGGTCCCACGTTACAACCAGTGTCTTGAAATCCATGGCGACTGTGTAAAAAAGTAGAGGAAGGTTCTATGCATTTGTAAATAAAGTTTTGTGTTGATATCTTTATTTTTTATTTGACCATGCCAAAACGTTCTTTACTTTCTGGATGACCATCGTATTATGACTGTTTGAGAACAAAATAATGTTTTAATAATGCACATAGTTGACATTGTGAGTTTGGTAGCATGACATGTTTATTTATACTTGGAGCTCTACAGTCACTACTAACAATGTGTGAAGTGAATATGTGCTAATGATAGGTAAAGGTTGAGGTTGAGTGGTAGAAAGCCCTTTGTGTCCTAAGTTTACACCTTGTTAAAAATAAATATACTTTATCTTTAATAGTTTAATTTGGATAAGTTGATGCCACCTAACAAGTAATTTAGAATAATATTTAAACTTCAGATGCTACTTAATAAACAAGAATTTGTATGAAGAACATTATGGTGGGACTAAAATCTATATTTATTCTTTTCAGCAACACGCTTTCTATCTGCGTGTACGGAGTTGGAGCAGAAATCTTAGAGCTCAAGAAAGAAAAAAGGTGACACTGGTAATACATTCGGCAATAAATTGTTTATTTTATTTCAAACTGTTCTTGGTTTGCTTAACCCTCCCCTCCCTTTACCTTATGAAGTAATTTTCATTAATTTACTTTATTGGAAGCTAAATGTGTACTTTTCCAGAGTGTTCATTCTTCAAGAACAAGCAGTGCAAACAATCGCAAAACTGCAATGGAGATAGTCGTGCAGACCAGCATTCAAAGATTAAAACTGTTGACTTTACCCTGTCTCTGCATTTTAGAAACGTGTCTTTTTTCAAATGTAAATGCAACCTTGTAAGAGGAAGTTACATTCACTCTTATGAAACTAGAGGCAGGGAAAACTACCAAACTGGGAGACACAGAACGGCAGTTCATGAACGTTTACCTTTTCAGGTAGGAGTTCAGCTCGTCAACAGGTTACCAAATTTCGTTCAAAAGTGCCCATGAGCTTAAGGCTTTCAAAACTCGCCTGAAAAATGTTTTGGCCGCCGAAGCATTTTACAATACAGACAAGTTTATGGCACACGACTGGGAAAACGCGGAACACACAAACTGACTACAGGACTAGAGTGGTACAATTCGAATGAATGAGAGAGAGTGAATGTCAAAATGTATGTCTGACTGGGATTTCAATGTTAGAATGCGTGGAAAATTTTAGCTTTTCAAAATTAAGTGAGGTTTGCATAACATGTTGAACGCAATAAACCATTTAATTATTTATTTACTAGCTAAGTGTTTATCACTTATCCCCCCGACGAAACATTGATTTCCTTAAATGCTCTCTAAGGAGTCACTTGCAACTCTGAAGCTTGTCACTTCAGTAAAGTCGTCCTGCCACTCCTCGCAATCACCACTAACAGCTGTTTATGCAGCAACGCCCAGATAAATACTATAATTTCTAGCAAAGTAGTTGAAAATCTAATGTAGCGAAAGAAGATGTATTCTTTAAGGAGCTACCTGGTCAATTTTATTTTTCATTTGTTTTATAAAAAATATTCTGATACTGGTGGATCCAGGACATTTTGAAAGAAGGGTTTTGCCAGGGATTCGGAGGGCCAACAAACAGGAGTGTCCAGGAATTTCAAAAATAGTAGTGAATTAAAGTAATTCAATATCTCGTGCAATGGTTTTTATTTCAATGTCTTTTAGTTTTTAGTTATTATACTGCCGTTTTTTCTATTTACGCATTTATTTTTTCTGTTTTTCTAGTTCTGTATAAGTATTTGAAGTACAAATGTCAGTTTATATGTAAAATAATTTTTGTTTTTATTTTTTATTTGCATGCTTGAAACAGAATACCTTAACTATTTTACTGCACATTGCCTTGTCATGAATAAACAATAAAATATAATGTTAACAGCTGATAATATATATATTTTGTTTTTATTTACTTCAAAGATCTAGCTTTTTATTATTTAAAATATATAATTATTTTGCTTCCAATTATTGATACTTAATTGATTTAATTAATCCTTTTAATTGGAGTATTGTCTGATCACAATGAATTCTAGACCAAAGAAAAGAAGTGACTTCATGACAGTAGACCCCGAAGTGCAGAGAGGCATCCAAAGACTTCTTAGAACTAAAGTCACTCGGCCTAAACTTACACCAGTGCCTGATATTTCTGACATTACTTCAAGAGATCTTTCAAACCATCCTCTGCTGACATTTAATTTGGGTCAGGTTAAAAAACATAAAGTCAATGTTTTTTTGTAAGTATTGAACTTTTTAATTTGTCAACATATTTAGTTAGTGAGTTTATGTTAAAAACTTTATTGAATTGATCATGGCCTCAGTAATACAAATGTTTTTTTACTTGCAAAGTAAGGATTATGGTCGCTTTTTTGTTGAGATATCACTTCATTACGTGTGCTTATTAAGAACTGAGACTTAACAATTTGATGACAACCAATTTTATTAAAAGATTGCCGTAACTTATATTTTGACACATTATGCAGATTTATATGCATTATGTACCCTAATAGGTTATTTATTTGCAAAAACCAGTGCTCTTCTTTTCAAAAAGTACAAAACAGATGTGTAAAAAAATTAATGATATCATCGCCTGCCCAAGTGTAATATTTATTGATAACAATCCATAGCTTTGATCCAGTAATTATTACAGCAATGCATAATAAATGTGTTGTTATTTATTTAAAGTTTTCAATGTGACATATTAGATAAGTTTTAATTTTTCTCCTGCCCGGTGGTCCTGATCAGCCTGTAACCAAACTATTGCGATCTGCTCCAGCGGGAATCTACTGTACAAAGCTTTGACTTTTAATCACTTCCTTATGATTTTACAACGTTAATTTATTGATTTTAGGAAGGAAAAAGCTTTAACCTGCAAAGTTGATGAATTCGTCAAGAGACTGGATAGGGAGGGATGGGAAGAAAAGAAATACAAGAAACAGCTGGGTATAAGTTTGGTGCAAGAGGGGTTGAAGGAGTTTGCTGGTGAAGCAGTGGTTCAGCACATTCAGCCCACTTGGTTGGCTAACATAAAAAACGTGAGTTTATTTACTTTCATCATAATTTAATAGCATATTAGAAGAGCAAACTCCAAGTACAGTACGATCTCACTAATCCAGCCCTATATCGGGATCGGAAGCGCCGGATTATCAAAAATGTTGGTTTGTGGAGGTTCACTAAAAAAGACTCAATTTACGAGGAAACATCTTTCTTACATAATAATTTTAAAATATCAAACAGTCTCTTTTCTTGTGAGTTTATTGAATTCCTTGAATAGAGTAGCTAGCGTATCACCACTTACAAATTTTTTAAAATTACGTACTTTTTATCAATTTAAAGTAACATGTTTACGTTTTTGCGACATCTCACGGTCCGTACTGAACGGAGGCACAGATTAGCAACAAACAACAAACTTTTCTCAGGCGTCTGCAGTGAACTGAAGTAATCGATACAGACGGCATACGTGACGCGCTTCACAGACAAGTAGAGACTGGAAAACAGGTGACTATTTAACACTGTTACAGCGCCGGATTACTGGATGTGTCGGAGTGGCAAACAGCCGGATTATAGAGACTGTACTGTATGTACAATTTTCTGAAAAGTTCTTCTCCTTTAGAAGACCCTTAAATCAAATAAATTAAGTTTACTTCTTAGATACTTTATAAATAAACAATTTATATTATTCAACTGTCTGCTACTTTCACTCTAAACATTTTTGTAGACTTCTAAAAGCTCAGAACTTGTACAGTCAGCTTGTATGTAAAACTGCTTAAGAACTAGGCAGCGAATAATAGGAACAGACTACCTGTTTAGTGTTTATTTCTTGCACCAAGGTAGTGTAGGGGTGGTAAGGGTGAATAGCAGGTTTGTTGTAAACAGTTAACTTTAAAAATTTAAATATAATTTCTAAATAAATTAAAAGGCATGGTAAAGCTACAACAATAAAATTCCAAATAATAAAGTATAAACATCAGTGTTGTATTTAAAATATATTTCACCGCTAAACATAAGAGAGTTAGCCCTTTGTATATCAAAGTTAAAACTAGCCGGAATATGGAATTTTCACTGTTGCAAGTTTATCCAGTCTCCTTAGAAATTGACTTAATCTGTAATTTTTAACCCTAGAGAAATAATAAAACCTAAAAATCCAATTTTTGTTATTAACTTGCAGAGAATTTCAAGGCATTTAAATCCAAAGCTTGAAGAAGTCGTAAACAGTAGTTTAGAAGAGGCAATCAAAGAGTACACAGTCACTTTGTTTGATCAAGGTATATACACCATGATGAAACCCTTTCCTGGGGAAGAGAGACGGATACTCATCAACCCCATCAAACCAGAGTACGAGCTTCATTTCTATTTAAATTAAACTTAGTCACTAACTGTATATAACTTTGACAACTACAGTAGGAAGTTGATAATCCAAACGTCAATTATCCGAAAACGTCAAAAGTCTGAACGCCTTTCCAGGAAGAAAATGCAAACAATATGTTTTGTCAAATACGATTTAAATATCAATAAAGATGGACACCAGAACAATATTTTTGCGAGCGAGATTAAAATATAAGTGTGTTTGGAACTGGAACACTCCATATCCAACAATAAGTTGTTTACAAGGAAATGCCAGTAGGCCTTTACATTACTAAAAAGGGAATGATCGAAAATAAAAAAGGGAATATAATACAAAAAGCTCATGTAAATAAGTTGTTTACATGCGCACGTAGTGGTGACTCACCCGCAACAGTCCACAGGTGTGCGATGTACGCAGCCAGGCGACTTACGCAGATGATTCCAGCTATTTTTAGCTCGCCCCCCTACCCCGTACATCCGTCCTCCCTTTCCACTAGCAACACACTAGTCTGTATCCTGCCATAACAAACAGTCGTTCTTACGCTAGGTACGGTGTACAGTTTAGTGCGTTTTTATTGTTTCGGCTTGTTATCACGTGTGGTGTAAGAGTTTCTCCCAATGGCAACGTCAACGAAATTGAAAAGGAAACATGTTTGCCTTACAATTCAAAATAAATGTAAGATGTTCTATAGGTCATGTATTTGCAGTTAACCTATTTAAATTGAATAAAATAACAAAATTAAAGGCCACACGTCTTTTTTGCCTTTTGTTTGAAAATCCGAACCACCCTTGGTCCCAATTAGTTCAGATTATCGACGTCCTACTGTAATAACTATTTTTAAAATTCGCCAATGCATCTGGTAGAGCAAACTGGTGTAAACCCTGCTCTCAAATTGAAAAGTTGGATGATTCAGCCGACACTTTAGTTTTGTTTTTAGGTGAGCAATAATTACTTGTTTTAGGTCTGCTAATCCCAGGGTTTGGGATCACAAAATCTCAGACCGATTTAGGCTGCCAACAATCCTGGGATTGGCAGGTGAAGTCCCGGGATTTGCAAGACCAATATTAGTGCAATAATGTTTTTTTGTAGTAAAATAGATGTTTAGTATAATCTAATCCAAGATAATTTCATGAGATTTACTTGTAGGTTAATAATCCAAAAAGTAATGCTCTAATTGTATTGTGATTATGTTAAAATAAAATAATGATGCTTTGTCCTAAACTGGGGAAAACGCTAAAGTAGCAAGGAACTTTTGCTCTGCTACTACCCAACATTGAAGAACATCTGTTAACTGTCATTTTATTTTAAGATTTCAACTTTCTTTAGTTTTGTATTTAGGGTCGGCACGAAGATGCATGCGCCCTTGGGCAGACTCAACGGCAGCGCCCCTCGAGATCGTCTCTGGAAGGAGGGGGGAATCCTCTCAGCTCAAGATGGGGTCCGGCCACCCCGGAAAATTTTAAAATTTCATTGCAACAAACATTTTAAAGTGGGCCTAATGTTAACTCGCTATAACAAAAACCAAAAAAACTGATTACATTACTAGTAATATAACTATGAATAGAAAGTATTATTTTTTAGTATCGAATGTTTATGGAAACCTTTTGACTAACACTAAGTAATTTAAAAAAACAGTTATTTTATGGACTTTTTAAGAACGGCCTCCTCATGTTGCTTTTCAGCCGCCCTTTTCTGAAAATTTTCCTATTTGGTTTAGAAAAGCTCATGTTACAGTATTGCCCTACCCTATACACCTCCAGACACCAACATATTCACACAAATCAATCAAAATTACTCAACTCAAACGAATAATCACTGCTCAACTCTTGAAATAAAAAGGAACATGTTACAACAAAATGACAAACTACAAGTCTAAATGTACTGTGCATTGCAGCAGTCTACACTTTCGCATAGATAATTAATAAAATATAGTTTCCTTTTTGTTCTGGGTATCGTTAATTCTCTAAAAGTCTCTTCTCTTTTCTTTCTGTAAGAATTCCCTTTTTAGCTGCATGCACCCAGCGCCCCTCAAAAATGCCGTCCTCCTTATGCCTCTGGCGTCAGCTGGGCTTGCGGGTCCTCGGGCCCCCTATGTTTGTATTGTCTTTGTGATAAGGATTTGTTCAAATGTTTCAGTTTCCGAGATGGAAGTGAGAACTTTTCCAAGTTTCACTCTAAAAAAAACACAATTGAAAACATTCTTTTTATTACTCATCCGTTTGTGAGAAATATCCAGAAAAAAAGCTTTTATGCAGTACCAGAGTACTTTGTCGACTTTAAGGTGTTAAGGTAAGTTTTAAAAAACACACACAATTCAAAACATGTTTTATAGCTTTTTGTATTATGGTTTCAATTAAAGTGAAAGTTTTATTGTTACTTTCAAATTAGGCCCTAGTGAATATATTTAATTGTGATTTAATGGTATTCCCTTAGTTACTTAACTAACTATGAACTCAGGCTACAGAGAAAGCGTTTAAAATATGCGCAAGGAGCCTCAATACGGTACATATCAATGTGCTAAAAATATAAATCCCCCAGTCAAAACTAACTCAATGACCCCCTGTAGGAACAAAGAAGCTTTTTTTGAATTGGACAGTTTACAAACTCTCGTTCTTGCGGAGTTGAAAAAATCAGAGGATCATTTGACAAAAGCTTGGTATTTGAAGCTCATGATAACTTTACCTAAAAAAGTGCTTGACGGAGTTCCAGTCAAAATGCAGAAGCATCTCGTTCATTGTGCTTCAAATGTGATCTCTATTCAGGTAAAAGTTTAATGTATACAATCAAGAAGTTTATTTTCCATTAAATACAAATAAATATACAAAAGGCATCGTCAAGTTTTTTAAGGTCTACAAGTTCACATTACTCTAAAGTTTAAGGGTTTTCAGTTATTAAGCTTAGGAAATGCATTGTGGCTGCTATTTTATAGCTTGATCTTGTAATTGCTGGACACCTTGTATATTTTATGTCTAATCATTTCTGTTCTTTAAGTAATAAATTAAAAATAAAACCTTTGTGTGGACAACTTAAGAGGAAAAGTATTTTGTTGCGTTAAAAGAAGAAATAATAAAAAGTCCTGTGTTGGCCTATTTTGACAGTAACAAGACATCATTGCTATCTGTAGACGTAAGCAAGTATGGACTTGGTGCAGTCCTTCTTCAATTGAAGCCCACTTCCAATATTTTCATTTTGCTGGCTAACAAACTTGTTCAAGATATTTGCAAAAGGAATATTTGTTCTAAATTGTATGCAATTTGGACACAAAATGCAACCCAGAGATGTCACCCATACATAAGTATGTACAGTTTTAAAAAGTGCTCAAAACATTGTCTGGAGGTCAGCATTGGTGCTCATTAATTTCATCGTTCTGAGACCGGATCATACCATGGTATGAATATATCTTTTTTCAAAGGAAATTTCCTAAAAATATACCACATCTTCAGCATCATCTTAAAATGAATAGGAAGTTAGTTTTTGCTAATTCCATTTAACTAGCTGAGATCACAGTGTTTTCCATTAATCTCTTTTAAAGCCAACATTTTTAATGTTTTATGAAGGTAAGAATTTAAACAGCCCGTTTATTGCACACAAATTATGGAAAATATGTCTTGGCTACAAGTACTTGACAAGTATTGTAATTAACTTTTATTTCAGATTATACAATGTGTTCGCCGAACAATAAACCATATGCTAGATATTCTGCAAGACTCAACAAATATCCCTCAGATTGTGATGACAGCAAGGATTGTAAACCAAAAAGTTGTCTTGGACCCCTCTTTAGACAAAATATTTGCAACATACAGTAACATAATCAATTTTGTAAGTAAAAATTTATGCATGTACTCAATATAAAGAACTCAGCCTCATTGACGTTTGGGCAGTAGCGGCTCGTGTGTTTAGTCAGTGGGAGAGCTCTACCGGGGGGTTTGGGGGATGTGGAGCACTACTTAGTGTTTTCAGGTGCAGCTATGTACCTGAGAAGGACTATCTCCAAATGTTGTTGTCTTTAAACTCGCCCTCCCCTTGCAACTGATCAGGAGGCAACGACAGTAACCCCAAACTGCAAACTTAGGCTAGCAAACTATGAGTTATGACTCTGATTGCCTGTTTTTGGAGCAGAAGAATTCTTGAACAGTGAGCAGAGTGTCCCCACAGAATTACACCATAGGACAGGTGACTATGAAACCGGCTGTGATAGACCACCATAAAATATTGAGCAGTGATGTGGTGTTTTAATTTTTTCAATTCAATTAATTTATTTAGGGTTGACACCATTAACAATGTGGTACTATAAAATAATTTACAATGTTGGATTTACAATAGTTCTACATGCAATTAATTTTCAAAGAAGGTAAAGTACATAATAATGAAAGCTTGAGTTTATTTCTTAATAATATTGCATCATAACAACAAGTATGATTCATCACTTGTAGAAAGTAGTTCAGAGAAGAAAGTTTGAACTATGATCCATTCCTCGACTGTACCTCAAACGTTGAACTTATAAGCTTGCACCAAAAAGCTTACAAACTCACTTTAGACTTAGTGATGACTATTGTGCTTGTATCAGCCAAAAGGATTCTCAATGACAACTCCATTGTAGTTAAAACTTAAAATATTTATTAATTACCTTGTATTGTGCCTGTAGATCCAACAGTTGAGAATAAATTGTGGATGCACATTTCGACCCGCATGTGGGGCATCGTCGGCACTCTTATTGTCCTTAACTAAACATATATGGTACACTATTTACACTAATTATTGCCCTATACAACTGGGAAACGCGAACGCTGGTTTTTCGTCCGTGGTCGCTCAATAAACATCGCACACTGGGGATGAATGTGCGACTGGCAAGTTGGAGGTGTGCTCGTGCTGGGGTGTGGGGGCTGGCCTGGGAAACCCCATGGCCGGTTTCTCTGCTTTGTGCCATGGTGGTGACCTACTTTCTTTATTCTCAATTGTAGGATCTATAGGCACAATACTAGGTAATTAATAATTGAACTTTGGTCCTACACTGGGTTTCACTTCTAGTAATTAAAATATTTGTTTGAATTGCAGATCATGCGAGCTGGTCAAGATCTTCCAGCGATGGAGACTTACTTAGGTATTCCTGGATACAGCAAGTCTGTTCCTGTGAAGAAAAGTGATTCCTTTGTGGCATCCTCACTCATCACCCTGAATGATTTACTTCTGAATATGTTCAATCCTGTAGTGGAACATATAACAAATTTAGGTTTGTATCTACGTGTCTAATTTTTTAGCAATGATTTAACAGCTTGGGGGGTCTGCAATGTGAGAAGAAGGGGGGTTAGACCTCGTATAGACAATTTCTTTATTAACATATTCGTGGAGAACAGTAATGTGTCAAAATAATAAGAGTACAAAACAGATTAATATGTTGTATGTTCTTCATTGTTGGTTGTCCAAAAATTCCTTTCCTGCGTAGAAAAGCCGTTCTTGAAGCCATGCTGTCAGATGACGTTTGAAGTGTTTTTGTTGTACTGTCTTGAGGTGTTCAGGGAGATGGTTAAAATATAGAGCTCCTTTGTAGGTTGGTTTTTGTTCAAATAGACTTAGGCAATGTTTAGGAAGTGTAAAATTGGTGTTATTTCTCGTGTTATACTGGTGGAGGTCTCTGTGTCTAACTGTATATTAAGCAGGCAAAAAATATAGGTAGAACACAAGTCTACATAAAATATGGCTTATATTTTGCCATTTAACATGGCTTAATCATAGCCTAACTATTACAACACTTCTCAGGGAATCTTCAAATCACTGATAAAATATGAAATATATATATTTTGACTTTGTCTTTAGATTAATAGTGGAATACTATGCATACGGTGTCTGGCTAAAATATATATTAAGCATAGGACTCTTTGTATCTTCTTGAGTTGAGCAGCTTTTCTAGGATGTAGAAGTAACAGTCTATGAGCCAGTCGGTAAGGGCTATCTTGAGTTTATTTTCAGTCAGGTTCCTAATTTGTTTAGGCAGCAATAATGAATGATTAAGATGAGTTGAGTGAATTAAAATAACTATTAAATAAGAACACTTTGCAACTTTTAATACTTCTTAAGTCTAAGAGAACAGGATTCAGTATTTTAGTTGGATTTTCAAAGACATGTGTTTCTTGTTATGTTTTAGAGCTGGAATTTGCTGAGTTGTACAGTGACGATCAGTTTAAAAGTGTGGATTTCCTTACCAGAAAAAGCACTTCTTTTGAAACGTTAATGGAAAAACTATTGGAACTTAGGTTGTTTCAAGAAAAGACAAAGCAGTTGTCAGAATATGAATATTTTAATGTTGGAAGGTAATTACTATATTATATTGACTTTTCTATTACCGTACAGAGGTACACGGTTTTGTCAGTTGGTAAAGTCAAACATTTAGCCCTCAGCCAGATGAGTAGAGAAACTGTATGAGCCTGCTTATTTCAACTTTGAAAAGTATAGAATGAAATACATCAACGTCACTGTTATCCCAACACCAATCTAGGATAGAATGTACTGAAACTATACAAGTTTCAAGTGTCCTTATCAAGTATTCAACTTTAGGAGTTTTAATATTCCTTAGCAAAATTTAAGAGGCGGCCGGAAAGAGCGGCCACTGGTCCAACTCTGAGTACCCTTTATAACATGGGGTAAAAACTGCAAACAATGTTTTAACTTTTAAGCAAGCTAATTCACTTAAATGAGGACATTTTTCCCTCTGGAAGCATAGATATATTAATGCTGCTGCATATAAAAAGTAAAAACTAAAACTTTAATTTTTGTCATAAAATCAATAAAAACTTGATTTTCTACAACATTGCACTCGAATTTCCATAATTAAAATTATATTTTATAAGTTATAATCAAACTCAATTTTGAAGGGGTACCCAAAAATAACGAGAATCTCATTATAAAAACCATATTTTATTATTTTTTTTACAAATTTACAGTAGTTGCTGTTTGTACGCTCCATCCTTGTTTGCCTTTTCACTCCTTCATTTTCGTCATGACGGTGATCTTTAAATTTTTTATTTTGGGGAACATAAAAAAGTCAATTGGGGCAAGATTTGGCGAGTATGGGTCGTGGGGAAAGGTGGGGAATGCTGGTATTGGCCAAAAACTAGTGCACTGAGAGGGCTACATGGGCAGGCGCAAGCGCATTTTCATGATGAAAGAACCAGTCTCCATATTGCCACAATTTAGGTCTGGAGGATTTTGAAATTTACTAAACTGAATTTCAGCACACTCCAGAGAGCAAAGAAGCATTCTCAATGGTCTCCGACAAGCTTCTTGCAATATTGACGGTTTTCCCTGAACAATTTCACCAGTCCGAGAATTTGAAGGTCGTCCAGGACGAGGCTTGTCTTCAATCGACATGGCGCCATCTTGAATTTGAGAAAAATACTAGTTACAGTCTAGTTTTGCTAAAACATCGTCTTTGTAAGATTTTTTCAATGATTGCACATGTTTTTGACACGCTCTTACTGAGAAGAAAGCAAAACTTCACTGCTGAACTTTGTTCATTTAATTACACCATCCAAACAAAAAGAGGCAGAACAAAAACTACTTTTAGAAAAATGCACACAGTTGCTCTTCACGAACTCTCAGACTGACCACACTGAGTGTCCTGAACTCAGGAAGAGATGCGCTTTCATCCCCTACCGGCCTAAATGCAAACTATGCGCTCCCCACCTCGCCATTGACCGATTTCTGATACTATTGGATACCCCCTCGTACTTCTATACTTCCTATGACAAGCTTTCCACATTTCAGTTCATTAACCTACCTAAACATAGCTTGCAAATTTTCCTTTGTTAAATTCCCTATCCCATTAAAACATCGCTTAGGCTCTATCCGGTCGTCTCTTAAAGGTAACACCAGAGACTTACCAAAAAATCAACAATAAGAAGAAGAATGCTTTATTGCTGAAGTCATTGTTTACAATGTTTTAACAATCGTATGAATCATACCTATTTCTACTTAATCATATTTTTATTATTTTAAACAGAAAAGTTAGATTACTGATTACTGCATACGTGATTACATAGATATATTTTTACTTGAAACAATTTCATTTAGTGTATAAGGGCATTTTTGAATAAGATACTTTTTTATTCTTGATTTAAAAATGTTATTGGTATAGGTGTTGTATTATCTTAGGAAAATATTAAACACAGTAAAAATCTAGACAGTTTTGGTAAATTGTAGGCTTTATTGGAAGGACAGAAAATAGTTTTTAGTGAGTCAATGGTTGTTGGTTTTATAAAACGTTTGATTTCTTTCTTAGTTAGCCTGCTTGAAAACATAGCTTATGTAAATTATACAAAATTAACTAAAATTATAAAGATATAAAACCCCTGAATTTGGTATTTTTCAGGAAGTTTCAAATTTGATATAATATTTTCTAAAAGAACTCACAAATGAATGTCTTTGTTATGGTTTGCCATTGTGATATATAATGCAAAGCATTATACACGTTCAGGATGTATTTTTACATTTTTTAAAATTTTTAGCTATGATTGTTGTTATGTCTACTAATAATAAACTTCATGTTTACAGGTTGTATCATGGAGAACTCATCGGTATTATTTGTGAAAAAGTGGCTAATTATGATAATGGAATAATTTTTTGCCTAGTGCAACATGTCCTAAAACGATGTGAACGGTAAATTAAATCTAAATAGTTCTTAGTCTTGTATTTAAGTTTTCACAACCATAGTTTTATTTAAGGCAAGAATGCTAAGGTGACTTTGAAACTTTTATTTTGATGTCTTGTTCAAAATAAAAAATACCAGACATTAAAATTAAATGTTCAAAATCACCATAGCATCTAAGTTTAATTATTGTGTTAAAAAAACTGCCAGGACGGCACAGTATTGTCTATAAATTGTCAATGATAAAAACTTTAAAATTGCCATACCATTTTATTTATTTTGCTTTTATGACCACACAGGATCACTTTAGTCAGTCCATCACTTTAGTCAGGTTTTGAGGATGATATAGGTCTAAAGCGGCTCAGATAGTCTCAGTGATCATCTGATGATACCCGCATCAACTCCCACCATTGTTTAGAACTTCAGACATATCAGACCATCACCTGCGTAGTTCGAAAGTCACGTTAAGCTGTTGGTCCTTGTATGTCCATTGGTCATTGGGCTATTAATTAATGACCCATTCTAAGGTAGAGTCGGCCTAAACAAGACTACACCTCTTAACTCATTACTACCATTCATCACACTCATCCTTCACCAGATTATTGACTTAAAATACCCTCATGAGAGTGGTCGGCATCTCAAATAGTGATAGTGATGATCTTTGTCTTCCTGAGACAGCTCTTTTGTGTTCAACCCAGTACTTTTTGATACGATAATTTCGCTGTCTTCTTTCTTCTTCAGTTAACGTTCTAGTGTTAATTTTTCTTTGGCTGCGGGTAAATCTGGTCCTTTTGTTTTTTGTTTTGCTATTCAGATTCTTCTTATAAATAATTAAGTCAACTGTTAAGCCAATTTTTTCAGGTCTTCCCTTATTTCTTTAATCCACGTCCAGCCTGTTATAACATGTTTTTGATTATATTGAACTAGCTGTTTAAGGAGTCTTGAGTCTGGCATTCTTACGATGTGCCTAAAAAACTAAGTTGCCTTTATCTCATTGTGTCGGTGATTGGATCTAATTCTTTGTAAACGATTTCGTTTGGTATAACCCGCAACTGTCCATCTTTTGGTATCTTTTGTTAATACACATTATTCCTATTCTTCTTTCAATTTTCTGGAGTTTGTTGTTTTAGACATTTTTTGTATGAACAAGTGTTTCTGAAACATAACTGGCTGAGGGTTTACAACATAATTTTAATGTTTTAATTTCACTAATTTGGTATTGATACATAAACAATTTTTTTATAAGTGCTTTTTTGTTAATTATTGTGGTTTGGCAAGTTTGTTTGTTCTGGTTTGAATGGATATTTTAATATTTTTCATTTAAATTGTTAAGGTTTGTTATAATTTCATGTCATTCTATTACTATAAAAAGTAAGCACTTTTTATGATTGCTACCAGAAGTCAACCCAAGGGTATGGTCTACAAGGAATTTGTATTAAGAGTATAGGTTATGTGGCTAATCAAAAACAAGGTTATAATTAGTAAAGTATATATTGCCATAAATTTAACCTCAGTAAGTTGACTTCTTCAAAAATTGTGGAGTTTTAAAGATCATGGAAGCTTAGAACATTGAAATGCTGCTATTTCTGTTAGTCATTCTTTTAGGATTGGGTTTGTGGCATTGTCCTCTACTATCATCCTTAACTTTATACCACTCAATTTTTTTCTTTGACATCCACTTGGAGTTTTAAAGAAATGTTTACATACTAATAGAACCTCGAACTTATATTATTTGTATTTAGATCAGAGAACCAAAAATAATTCACCATTAAAAAATCTAATTTTGTTTTATAAATCTAACAGACTTGTTACTTTTTTTAGTAAACTAAGCAAACTATGGTACAGTTCAGTTTACACATTGTTTCAGTGTGTGTGATCAGTTTGAGCGTGTGAAAAGATATGCCTTAATGGTTCCCAAGACGACCGAAGAGCTGTTAGCCAAGGTCAGTTCATGCTCTACGCTAACACAACTTTCATGGCACTGATGAAAGCTGACATACTACAAATTATTAAGGATGCTGCTAAAATATCAGACTTTTCCCCACTGTCTCAAAGCACTAGAGACACGATAGCCGACACAATCAACTGGTTACAAACCATCAAACCAATCTTCGATCAGAATTCAAGTGTAAGTTTAAATATACTTGCAATGATTTATTAACCCTTTGCGGTCTCATTTTATTTTTAAATTTTCATAAAAAGCCTCCCGTATGGGTTTTTTTAGTCCCCTGTAAGCAAAATTTCAACAAAACCGCTCTCTGGTTCGGTGCATTACCAGTCATTGAACCACTCCTCTAAGCGCGGGGATTTAGCGCCTCCCTAAGCTCAAAAAGTGCCACTCTCCGCCTCACTGGATTTGATGAGCCATTTTCTCTTCAGTGATCCTCAGCGGGTCATTGTGGCCCCCGCACCCGGAATGATCCAACAACTAGCATTGCACCGTACCAGAGCGCTCCCGGGTGGGATTCAAACCCACGCTGTGACAGACAGGGGCCAACTGTCCGTCACTATAACCACTAAACCACCGGGCTGTTTGTCAAGGGCTGTCAAACTCACACTTGAGTTGCCGTCGAAGGGGGAGGGAGTGATAGTTTCGGTTTTCTCTGCTAGGTGCCGTTAGTATAGCGTAGTCATTGCATATTAGAGACTGTTTCAACCGCAACCTATACGCATCCAAGCGTTCAAAAGGAAATAGTGTTTGTCGACCCATAGTCGACACGAGACCTCAAAGGGTTAAAATGTAAAATTAATTATTTATACCTTGAAGATTCTTGATTCTTGAAGAGCTTGTTCTTATTAAAAAAGTGAATGTTTAACTATAGTTCTATTTAGGAGTCTTAATAGTTAATACACCGGGTGTCCGAAAAAGAACTCCCTAGTTTTGAATTGTTTTTATTTATTGTACAATATACAAATTACAATGACTAATGTATTTAATGAAAGGTAATGAAATAAACTTTTATTTAACACTATTACACCTTGACGTACGAACTGTGTGGAGCCACAGCGATATCCAAGCGATATTCAATTTCCTCCAGGTATTATAGGTGTGACCGATTCTACTGTTGCTAAGATTCTCTGACGAAGATGGTCAATGTTAAGTATCTTCTCTGAATACACACTGTTCAATAGCCTATATAACCCCCCGATTGGGCCACCTCTACCCATTCATCTAAGGCTGAGGGCAGACATTGTTTGTAATGGGGCGGCGCGTTACAAAATTACACTCAAAGTCAAACAAGTGTACCAAACTTATTTCCAACGTAGGAAACTAAAACTTAAAAGTATACTCTACATCACCAAAGGATTATTACTCATCCATTTAAATTTTAAACTAACACTATCATGAGGTATTTTAAAAACTAGGGAGTTCTTTTTCCAACACCCGGTATTTGTTACCATATTTTAAGTTGAATTTGAACAGTTGGCAATGTCTTCTAACAACTATCAAAACAATACTTTTATTTGAATTTGATAAATGATGAATTTGATTTGTTACAGTATTCTATTGATATGGATTATTATAAAATCAAATTAAACTATTGTTTTAATTGTTTTTAGAAGACATTGCCTACTATTTCAAGTTCATGAAATAATTTAAGTATACGGTAATTACGTTACAGTATGTATTTACTATTTAGTAAAATTGTCAAATATTGGCCAATCATAAAATTAGGTATTCTAATTAATTTGAGGTGGCAGGACCACTTACATCTCATTCAATCAAAATTAAGATCCATCTCTTTCATCTTTTTACATGTAAAAGATAATCTTCTATTTTAAACCATAAAATCTATTTACCTTGTTTCTGAAGAATTTACATATTCTAAGCTGTGGGGTTGTTTAATTGTACCATGCTTCTAGAGGAAGAATAGTTTTCAGGATGCAAAAAGAGTTATTAGACTCATGACAAATTTTCATCGAAGATACTACTGTTGATCTGTTTTAAAAACATATACTTTTAAGATAAACTAACTAAAACACTGTATATTTTCCATTAATATGTTTGACAGATTACCAGCACAAGACTGTTAAATCTGAATATTAAAAGAATGTTTTCTACAAAGTAAAAGATGTTTTAAAGAATATGACTTAATATTTTGGTTTTCATTGTATTTTTCAAAAAGCAGTTAGGCGTTCCATTGTTTTAGATTTGTATTTATCAATATTTAAACACGGTTCTGGAAAAAGGTCGGTTATTGATGGAATGTCTTGTTACAACCAGTTGAAACCATTTAGTTTTAGTCTAAACATCTTAAAATTATGAATCATTACTAAAATGATTTAGCTGAGTGTGTAGTTTATTTCAGTGGTGGTTCCTAAATGAGTGTATCAATCAACTTTTGTGTTTCAGCTTTTCGAGGCTACAAAATTTGATTTAGAAGATATTGTTAGAAATACCACAGAAAAGCTGCGAAAGGATATTGTAAAATTTGCGGAAACACAGGATTTTTTGAACAATATTGATGACACAAACAAAATCTTTGATTATAAAGAGGTAAGATGTCTAAAATTAAACTTAATACAATAATTGTTCATATTCTCACTTAGTCAAATAAACATATATATTCATAAAAACATATTCTTTAGCATTGATGTTCTGTAATAAATTACTTCTTTAACTCACTTCCTAAAAACCATATTTTTTTTAATAAATGGTTTAAGTTGATCATTAATATTGCAACCCCCCTGTCATTTACCCTATATCATATTATCTCCAATTTCATATTTAAAGAAGACAAAAAACCTTGTCTATAATAATTGGTAAAATAAAATACAAAAGCCTATACGTTGCATAGTTAATTTGTGAGGTCTTTTGCTAGCCAAACTACAATACAATAACATCTTTATTTACAAATTCGTAGAAGAATTGAAATGGTGCCAAATAGAAAAGAATTTTACATTAAAACTTAAAAGGCTTGATGTTTACACACATTCATACAGTCTACACTATCTTATGTTCAAAAAATTCTTCTAGAAAGTAGAAGGGATGTTTCTCCAGCCATTTTCTCAGGGTTGATCTGAACTGTCTGTCTTCCAGCTTTTGCATTTCCAGAGGTAGTCGGTCATGAAACTAGCACAGACAACCAAGAATAATAAATTATTTGTGTTAGTATTGGCTTTGTATTTTAATTTACCACATTATGTCTACATATACAGGGTGTCGGTGAACTCTCTGGACATACTTTGTAGACATGTTCCTTGGGTCAAAACAATAATATTTTACCATATAAACAGGGGTCTCCGGCGCTTCGTTGTCCGTCTGTCTGTTTGGATGTGTTTTTATTAAAATAATTATGACAATAAAACTAATGCACTGATTTTCACCAAACTTTAGTCAAAAATTTAAAATGCCATTTTCTAATAAGCAGTATTATTGTACCGCTGTAGTGAAGGGAGGCTTAGTTTGTTTTCTAGCTAAGCTGTTCTTCTTACCAGCTTTAAATCCTTGATTTTCTGACCAATCGTGACCAATGGTTCAAGAGACAGTTGAGCTACATGAGTTCTACCAACCAATTTTGTTTGGTGATCACAGGTTCTTCATTGGTATTTGTAGGCTACCTGCAAGTGTCCAGCTATTAAAAGCCGTTATAAAACATTTGAGTCAGGAGTGCTCACTAGCCTTTTTATGATTTTACCCAAAGACAGAGCTAAGTTAATGAATATTTAAAATTTTTACAAAAATATTATATTACACGGTTTAAATATTTTTTAGATATTTAATAGGTTTTCTTTATTTCAGTACATGTCTAAGAACTTGCGGGTTGTTGAAGAATTCAATTCTACTATAAATTGGATAAATAAAGAAGAATTACTATTCAAATTTCCTATATCGGTATACCCATTACTTGAAGAAGTCAAGGTAAGTTGTTTTGTGTATTTCCAATATTCATTGGATAAGTTACTATACCATACCCCCCTCCTCATTCTCAAATAATGTGTGTAGTCATAAAGTTGGAATAGACTGTGTGGTAAGCAAAAATACAATCAGAAATCAAAATCAGAAATCAATTATGTCAAAATACAAATTATGTCACTGAATACTGAATAGTTAACACTCTAGCAAGATGGCGGTTTTAAGTGCGTCATTACTCAAAAAAGGTCCTGAAGGATACTGAGGAAGTCTATCAAGGAAGAACAGAGTACTTAGGGAGTAGACCAGGTGACTGTTGAAAAAGGCCTGAAGTTACCTATGTTGTTATGTAGATGTTGTATTTCAAAATATACAACATTTGACAGTCATAATAAGCTATTTCACAATATATCTGGCTTTTTAAATCCATAATGGATAGTAAATCCATTATGGATAGTATGGTGTGTTTTATCTTGGTATTACTATATCACTTTATCACTATTTGAGATGCCGACCACTCTCATGAGGGTATTTTTAGGCAAAGATGTGGTGAAGGATGAGTGTGATGAGTGGTAGTAATGAGTTATGAGGTGTAGTCTTGTTACAAACTAAGGCCGACTCTTCCTTAGAATGGGTCATTAATTAATAGCCCAATGACCAATGGAAATACAAGGACCAACGGCTTAACGTGACTTCCGAACCACGCAGGTGATGGTTTGATATGTCTAAACGATGGTGGGAGTTGATGCGGGTATCATCAGATGATCACTGAGACTATCTGAGCCGCTTTAGACCTATATCATCCTCAAAACCTGACCTCCATGAAGCTGGATTACAGGACCATGCCACGAGTCCCAGTCCAATAGCTCGAACATAACCCTCACTCTTTTAATTAATTTGTTACCTGAAATAGGATTGTGTTGGATCTCAGAGCCGGTCTCGGTTCCACAAAGTCTTAAAAGTGAGACTCAAGACCAAATCACATTTCATTACTTATCATATGCTCAGTGCCTTGCGCTTTTGCTGTACTAATTTGTATTATATCCAACTACTAAATTGTTTAGGTCATTCTGTTTCCTTTTGCAAAATTAATATTTACTACCTACAAATGGTTTCAAAAATCCAAGCTGTTCATGGATGGATCATTTGATGAACTAAAACCTGAGGAGGTGGAAACATTTGTCGATGACACATATAAGTGAGTTTTGTCTTTTAATTAATTAGTTTCAGATGGCTTACTTAATTAAACACATTTATAAAATATATTAAGTCTTAAGAATGTATGACAGTATTGTTGAAAACACTGTCATCAAATTTTAACTAGAATAACATTTTTAACCTTATTTAATGTTGTCTTTTGATATTGAATGAATCAACTCAGGTTTAAAACCAAAGTTCAAATACAGATAAGTTTGCTGCAACAGGCTCTATGGCTAAGAGACCTTCGATGTAAAATAGTTATCTACTGAGATCTAAGGCTTCCGGTTTACACCGTGTCACAGTTGAAATACAAATACTGCTAAATGTTTTGACCTCCCTGTGGAGAGTCATCCTCAGTAGCTAGTTGACTGGCTGAGACTGGATTGGCCGGCTGTGTCGTCTTCTTATATACTTAATTATACCAAGCGGTGGTGAGGGGGGGGCTGTCACCTGATTGGCCGAGGTGGGCGGAGCTTGTTGCTCATTGCCGAACTGGATTGGATGGTTTCAATAGGACTTCTGAAGAACTGGCTGCCAACTTTTTGATAGTTTTATGCTGTCTTCTTTGTTAAAGTTGTCTTCATGTATGATTATTTCTATAGTTTCTCTAATTTTCCTTGGATAATAATGTGAAATTTTCGCCAAGACTTTGGTTTTGTCAAAATCAGTTCCGTGTTTTGTCTTGTAGCTGTGTTCTGCTATTGCCGATTTTTCTATTTCTTCTTGTTTCGTGTGCCGTATGTGTTCTTGAAGTCGTGTGGAGATTAGCCGCTTCGTTTCACCAATTTAGACTGAGCCGCAACTACAAGGTATCTCATAAACACCAGGTGTACAAAGATGAATGTTGTCCTTCACGGGTCGTAAACAGTTATTGAGTTTTTTAGCAGGCTTGAATATAGTTTGAATGTTGTGTTTCTTCAGAATTTTACCAACCTTGTCTGTAGTACCCTTGATGTAAGAAATGTAGGCTCATTTCGGTGGATTATTATCCTGTAGTTGTCGTTGGTTTTCACTTTGGATGACGGCATCCAAGAAGTGATGGCATCATATAAGAAGACGACACGGCCAGCCAATCCAGTCTCAGCTACTGTGAGACTACTGTGACAAACTATGAGCAAATAACAGTTTTTATTAGAAAATACCTTTTGCTTCATTTCCCATATTTTAAACTTAGCAATATGTTTAGGGATCTTATAAAAACACAAAAAATGTACAAAGCCAAATGCAAACTCCAGTCATCTGAAGATTACCCACGGCGTTTTAAAGGGATAGTGGATGACCCTGACGAAGAAAACTGGCCTGCGCCGCTCAAGATCTGTGGTCAAACCATTCAGCACATTAAGGATTTCAGGGTAATCTTCATTTCCATAAACCCTTTTACATAGGTAGTTTTATTTTTTTGTTATCAGTTACTAGGTTAGGGTTAATTCTTTTTGTTTAAATCCTATGAGGCCGAGTGTCGAGTATAGGTCGACAAACGCTATTTCCCTTTGAATGCTTGGATGTCCAGTATAGGTGTGGTTGAAATAGTCTCTGATGTGTATGGAATACCCTACACTAACGGCACCCAGCAGAGAACACCGATACTACCACTCCGTCCCCCAGCCCAGTGGTTTAGTGGTTATAGTGACGGACAGTTGGCCCCTGTCTGTCACAGCGTGGGTTCAAAGCCCACCCGGGTGCGCTCTGGTACGGTGCAATGCTAATCATTGGATCATTCCGAGTGCAACGGCCACAATGACCCGCTGAAGATCACTGAAGAGAAAATGGCTCATCAAATCCAGTGAGGCGGCGAGTGGCACTTTTTGAGCTTAGGGAGGCGCTAAATCTCTGCGCTTAGAGGAGTGGTTCAATGACTGGCAATGCATCGTACCAGAGAGCGGTTTTGCTGAAATTTTGCTTACAGGGGACTGGGGAAACCCATATGGGAGGCTTTTAATGAAAAATAAAATGAGACCGCAAAGGGTTAATATCAGGCAAAACTGAACAACATAATAAGTACCGATTAAAAAATGTTACCTTTATATTTCTGTAGTGATATAAAATATAAGCTTTAATCAGTAATTGATTATTCTTTTAAAGCACGAGAGTCTTTTACCATTAAGAGTTTGTCTCCTGCTCCACCCGTTTTGCTTTGATGATTTTTTTCAACTTTTTTCAGAAACATGTCCAATTGGTAGAAATTATGTGCAACGCAGCCCTCACAGAGCGACACTGGATGGAAATGTCCTCTCTGGCAGGTTTTGATTTGACCCCAAATGCTGGAACAACGCTCCGCAAAGTAATTGATTATGAACTAGACCATTTACTTGACCAGTAAGTTGTTCACAAACTATTACAGAATCAACATGGTGTCAAACATTTCTTAATTATTATACGTGTATAATGTTATAGTTCCACAATTGTTTTCATAACTCAAAAAGCCTTCAGGAAATATTAAAAATAACACAGAAAACGTTAAAAATAACATTTAAACATTAAAAATAGCATTAAAAAGTATTTGACAACAACAACAACAAGATTTATTGTCAACTATTAACCTTTTGCGCTCCAATGGCGAACTGAGTCCGACATCGGAGCGAACGAAAAATAGTCTAGTCCGACCCATCGCTATTGCATATAGGGCAAACAATAGGCTAGGACTACACTACACTAACGGCGCCTAGCAGACAACACGGACACTACCACTCCTCCCCTGACGCCAACTCACGCGAAGTTTGACGCCCACGACAAACAGCCCGGTGGTTTAGTGGTTATAGTGACGGACAGCTGGCCCCTGTCTGTCACAGGCGTGGGTTCGTAATCCCACCCGGTGCGCTCTGGTACGGTGCAATGCTGAGCATTGGATCATTCGGTGCGGGGCCACAATGACCGCTGAGGATCACTGAAGAAAATGGCTCATCAAATCCAGTGAGGCGGAGTGGCACTTTTGAGCTTAGGGAGACGCTAAATCCCCGCTTAGAGGAGTGATTCAATGATTGGTAATGCACCAGAGAGACTAAAAACCCATACAGGAGGGTTTGTTAGGCTGATTTTGCTTACAGGGGACTAAAGAAACCGATCATACAAAAGGAGGGATTTGTGAAAATTTAAAAAATAAATTAGAGCGTAAAGGGTTAATACAAACAAGTTTGTTTTATTTGACATAACAAAAAAATACAATACCACTGGTAATGACTTAGATCCATAGAGAAAAAAAACACAAAAGAATCAAAATTAAAATTTAAGCCTCCATGAATTCTCTCAAATTATAAAAGGAATTTTGATAAAAATATAGTTTTAGGTGTGTTTTAAATATTTTTAAATCTTTATTTCGTAAAGTATCAGGTAGGTGATTAAACAACTTCCTACCAGCTTCAATTGGTAGTTTGTCGAACATTTGAAGCCGAGGTAAGAGAGCTTGATTAAATTTTGATTTCTTAAGTCATACACAGTCTCAGTCCTACAATCACCAAAGGAATATTTAGATCTAAAGAACAATAAAGTTTCTAATATGTATAATGAAGCAAAGGGTAGTATATGTAGAGCTTTGAAAGCATCTCGACAGGTGTCCTTGTAATTTAGTCTGCATATTATTCTTACTGCCATTTTTTGCAATATAAATACACGTTGAATCTTCGCAATTGCATTAAAAGTTCCTTAAAAGTAGAATGGATGATCTTCCAGCCATTTGTGCAGATTTGTTTTGAGTTTCTTTCCACTGTCCTCTTTGAGGTACCCAGGCAATTTATTGAAGTAGAGCGCTCCTTTATAAGCTGGCTTCTTCTCAGCAAGAGTAAGGTGGTGGATGGGGAGTGAGAAGTTCGAGGCTCTTCTGGTGTTGTAGTGGTGGTAGTCTCCTAGCTTTTGTTTGTTTGATGAGACTGTCAGTAGAACCGCTTCCATAATATACAGAGATGGTGCTGTTAGTATGTTGAGTTCCTGGAATGCCTGTCGACAACTGTCTCAGTCTTCTAGCCCAGCTAGACTTCTCACTGCTCTCTTTTGCTGTATGAGAACTCTCTCCATGTTTGAACTGCTTGTTCCACCCCAGGCTAAAATGCCATACCTAAGATGAGCCTCAAAAAGTTAGAAATATGCTTCAAGTGTTCCACATAAGTGTTTGTACTACTAAAGTGTTTGTAATTTCAGGTTTGAAATAATAAGTGTAGGAGCCACCAAGGAACTTCAACTTCAATTAAACTTGGCAAAGATGAAGTCAGAGTGGATAAACATGAATTTTACAACAAGCCCTTACAAGTGAGTAGAAATAGTTGATGGCACTACACTAGAGTCCCACTAATCCAAACGCCGTTAACCTGAAAATCGGCCTAATCCAAACACCGTTAGGGGGGAAAATGTCTACAATTTTGGAGTTGGTAAAATAAATAAAACTAGTTTTCCAAGCTATGTCATACTTATGTGTTTAACCCTTTGCGGTCTCATTTTATTTTTAAATTTTTATTAAAAGCCTACCTGTATGGGTTTTCCAGTCCCCTGTAAGCAAAATTTCAGCAAAATCGCTCTCTGGTACGGTGCCTTACCAATCATTGAACCACTCCTCTAAGCGTGGGGACTTAGCGCCTCCCTAAGCTCAAAAAGTGCCACTTCGCCGCGTCACTGGATTTGATGAGCCATTCTCTTCAAAGATCCTCAGCGGGTCATTGTGGCCCCCGCACCCGGAATGATCCAATGCACTAGCACTGCACCGTACCAGAGCGCACCCAAGTGGGATTCGAACCCACACTGTGACAGACAGGGGCCAACTGTCCGTCACTATAACCACTAAACCACCGGGCTGTTTGTCGTGGGCTATCAAACTCACACGTGATGGGCGGTGGGGGGTGGGAGTGGTAGTTTTGGTTTTCTCTGCTAGGTGCCGTTAGTGTAGCGTAGTCCTCGCATATCAGGGACTGTTTCAACCGCAACCTATACTGCACATCCAAGCGTTCAAAAAGAAATAGCGTTTGTCGACCTATAGTCGACACGAGACCTCAAAGGGTTAATAACGAACCAGCACTCACAATGACGCACTTAACACGCAGGTATATGCTCAAAAAATAGCTTTGAACAAAACACATGCACTCGGTGGGGTAGCAAGCGACACACTGACAGTATGATATGGGGAGTCATAGTTTGTTTTTTAAAACAAGTGACTGTACTGTGTAGGCCTGGGCTCGGGGTTTGGGGGAGGAAAGGTCAGTGTCCTGCTGTTATGCACGTAGGTCCTACTGCCATAGCCATCTGTGTACTGCCCGTCATGCCTGCGTATATTACTTCCACGCTGTTCATTATTGCAGAGTACTACACTACAGGACATAGATACATAATCTCTTACATTTAAATATAAAATATTAGTCACTCAAAGTCAATATATGACCTTATAAGGTCAATATATTATAAATGCACCAATACATGCAAAAATCTTCTGGATCTGAATTTTTGCTAACTTGAACAGGGTTTGGTCCCAATTAGTTTGGATTAGTGGGACTCTAGTGTATTTATTATTTAATCTAACTTTTAAAATATTTAACAACAAAAGTAACACCATTTTTGTACAATATAATATGCGTCAACAAGTAAATATAGAACATTTTCCTAAAATAAGTAACTATAATACCTCAAAATATAACCCTTTTCTACTAAGTATAAAAATGTGTTCAACCTTTTTCAAAGTATAAGAACGTTGTTTATATTTTTGAATACAATCACAACTAGGCTCTGTAATCTCTTGAATTCTTACTGTACCATTACATAAAACAAAAAATCAAGGGACATATCACTTAGTTAAAAAGGTGTATTTCTAATTAGTTTAAGAAGTAATAAGTTTTGATTTGATGGATTTTATCCTAAGTACTTGCTTATCCTTTCTAGGGACACAGACTTAAGGATTCTTTCGGGATTAGATGAAATCCAAGCTCTTCTGGACGATCATATAATCAAAGCTCTCTCGATGAGAGGATCTGCTTTTGTCAAGCCTGTGGAAGGTAAATAAGTAAATCATTAATAAGTTATATAAGATTAGGCTTCGACCCATTTTCTGATCCATTGGGGTTTTAGGATTCTATAAACCTGATCCTAAAATCCTTGTAGTTTTGTTTTGGTTTCTTTTGTAAATATCCAAAATACACTGGTTTAAGAAATGAACGTAACATATAATTATAATGTACTTAAAAAAATAAATTACGGCTTAAAATAACGAGAATGAGCTGATTCTTTAATGTTGGATTATAATCTGTTTATCAAATTTCAGCTGAAGTACGAGAGTGGTATGCCCTTTTAGATAGAGTGATAAAAACTATTGATGAATGGGGAAAAGTTCAGCTTCAGTGGCTTTATTTCCGCCCAATTTTTTCAGCAAAAGATATCATTGCCCAAATGCCGGAAGAAGGAGTGATGTTCAAGGTAAAAACCTGATGTTTAAAAGTTCTAATATGTTTAAAAAAAAAGAAATTCATCTCATAAAAAATAAAAAATGTAATATGAAATGGAATGGTCATCACAGTTTTAAACAATACATATGATCTAAGCACACTTATTAATAACATTAAAATTCTATAAAAGACCATATTTTTTTTGGTATTCCAATAAAATATTAAGATAATAGTAATAGTTAATATCAACTTAAAGAACTATAGAAAACATAAGAGAAGAACCACCAAAGACACAACCTACGTAAACACTAAACACTGCATTGTCTGCAGTAAACAATTTAGTCATCTCTTTGATCGCCATAGTGTGTACGGCAACACCTTGAACCCCAGCTGGCAAAACAGGAAACACATGCTAATTTCATCTTTTACCATGTAGATTTCAGAAAAAGTACACTGGAAATAATACAGACATAATTATTCTTGACATTTTAGTAGAAAATGAATTATATTTTGGAAGTGCAAGTTTTAAACAACTTGTACCTCGTCAGTTTTTTTTTAGTTTTTTACGTAACTAAATCAGTTAAATTTACAAACAACTGAAACCATTAATAAAGTAATCAGTCACTACTTTGTTGTGACTACTTTCCCCTAGTCACTAGTCTATGCAAATCAATGTAGAGTAATAAAGTCGAAAGCATAATTTCAGGAAGTGGACACAACCTACCAGAATCTGATGAAACAAGTAGTGAAGGATCCAGATGTGCTTAGAACTGCAGGTGCTTTAACCTTGTTAGACTCCCTGAAAAACTGCAACGATCTTCTAGAACAAGTCAACATTGGAGTCAACAATTACCTTGAGAAGAAAAGATTGTTTTTCCCAAGGTGTGAAACCATAATATTCTAGGCAATACAGGAAAGCTCATCTGTGATAGTCTATTTTGGGTTGAATCGCTCATTAAGTTACCACGACCAGTAATTATTGATCTGTCAGTTCCGTACGAGGGATGTTTTTACAGTAAGGACCATTTGGGTACAACACTGTGATTCTCACACATTATTTCCGTTTCCGGCATTCATTTTAAACATTTTCTATCTACTGTATTTACTCCTTTGTACGTAACCTCTAAACGTCACATTGTAGCTTTAAAAAGATCATTGTTGTGAATCACCCGTTGTATGGGAGATAATTTTATGTAGTGCTGGGTCGATTTTGATTCCCAATTCCACTTATTCCTTGACCGAGATTGACTAGATTCAGAGTAAAGAAGTTCTCAATAACCTCCCTTTCATTGTATTGTACAATGATAACTTGATAAGACCAAAAACTACATACAACATTGTTGCCAAACATTTTAATTGTCAAAAATGTGATTTAGTTGGATTAATAATTTTACTGAAAAACACAGGAAAAAGAGACTGGATTGTGCTTCTTAATGACAACTCCAGACTAATCATCGCTGGTTCAAGTTGGGACTTTATTGATTCTTTCAGATGTAATGTTATTGATTAACCTTCTTAAAGACGAGGTATTGCACCCACTTTTATCTGTTCTGTCACTTGAAACACCAACTTGGTGGTAGGGTCTTCGACAACAATGAAGAAGTGAAAGCAGCAGCTATTTCGTTGTGACTGTCGAGCAGTCAGCCAAATTCTATAACTTTCTTGATGATCAATTTTTCCAGTCTTAGTTTTACCAAAAGGTAGTTTTTTAATTGAGTTCTTGGTATAGTTTAGTATATATTTAAATGGTATGTATAAATTTAATTGTTTGTATATATGAAATTGTTATATTTTGTACTGTGGTTAAGGGGAAGAGAGGACTTTAAAGTCCTAACTTCGCCACTAATAAAGACTTTTTCATTTAATTTCAAGTTTCAACATCTAAAATGGAAACTAATTTGTTATATTGAAAAGATCACAATTTTTAAATTATTGTCTTTTCTATGCCAGTCATGATGTTTACATGTTACTCTTTGCCTACATCTTCTGAATTATAAGGATGTTCTAAATCTTCAGTAAGAATATCCTTTCTACTTTCTTGAAGCTTTTTGGACATAAGTAAACTTGAAGTGGAAAACACTGTGTAGAGTCACTTCAAAAATATCTAGGGTTTTCCTGTAAATATTCTTTTCTATCTCATGATGTTTACTTACTGCCTAAATTATAAGGATGTTCTATCTTCAGTAAGTATCTTTCTACTGTTTTGGACAAAATGGAATAAAGAGGTTATTCATTCATTCATTCATTCAATACCCCAACGAAATTTTAATAAAGCTTTTACTGATTAGTAATTAATTGATTCAAGTCTTCCAAAATGTCCACCTCTCTATCCAGCACCCGCTTGTTTAAAAATCAATCATCTATTTATAACGGTCTTATCTTTTAGACACTAAATCTTCAAACGTTCATAGTAAATACCAGGTACATTAAATTTGTTGTAGACTATTTTTCTTGTCCAACGATGAAATGTTGGAGATTTTGTCAGAGACCAAAGACCCACTGAGAGTGCAGCCTCACTTGAAGAAGTGTTTTGAAGGCATCAATAAGCTGGGTTTTGATGAGAACCTCAACATCC
This sequence comes from Matsumurasca onukii, assembly GCA_018831715.1. Taxonomy (NCBI): domain Eukaryota; kingdom Metazoa; phylum Arthropoda; class Insecta; order Hemiptera; family Cicadellidae; genus Matsumurasca; species Matsumurasca onukii. The sequence continues at coordinate 40,651,012 of CM032059.1, read as the reverse complement.
ACTCTATGTTTAGTGCCGAGGGAGAACACATCCAGATTGTTGAACAAATATCGACAGCTGAGGCTCGAGGTTGTGTGGAGAAATGGCTCATTCAAGTAAGATTTACTCATTAGTAATGTATAGAAGATTATTTTGTCTTTTTTCTTTATCTATGAAGTTTCTAAAAATTCCAATATTGTCAATAGACAATATTCTTTATTCACATATTCATGGATAACAGTACATGCGTCAAAATGATTTTAAGAAAAAATATGTTATACAATGCAATATATGTATTTGTCATGTGTTGCTGTTCTGGAGTGGTAGAGTTCTGTTGGTCAGGAAGCCTTTCTCTGAGTAGAAAGGTCTCTCCTGGAGCCACAAAGTCAGCTGTCTCTTGATATGTTGTGGGTCTTGGGCTTTCAAGTATTCAGAAAGGTGGTTGAAGAAGAGAGCTCCTTTGTAAGATGGTTTCATTTTGAAGAGGCTCAGTTGATGAGGTGGCAAGGAGAAGTCTGTAGCGTGTCTAGTGTTGTGTTGGTGTTGATTGGGGTGTCTTGGTTGCTGGGTGCTGACTGCGTGCTTGATGGTTTCACGGTTATACAGTGAGATAACTGTGAGAATTTTGAAGTGTTCTTGGCAGCTGTCAAGGCGTGGTATATTTGCTAGGCATCGAATGGCTCTCTTCTGTTGGATGAGGACTTTTCCCAAGTTGGTCTCTGCTGCCCCTCCCCAGGTGGCTATGCCATACCTGAGGTGGGACTCAAACAGTGCAAAATAAGCAGTTTTGGCTGTGTCCAGACCACTTATGTGGTTGTTCAAAAGTAAAATGGAATTCACAAGCTACAAACAGCATTTATTCATGTAATGGTGGATTGTAAATGCTTTACAAGTTGTTACTTCATTATTATTCTTGTATAGGCCTGGCCAGATGATGTTAACATGTACCCAGAGTTCTTCAAATTCACAGAATGAGCTCTTTTTCTCTTATCAGTCCTCTCCTTTCATTAACGTTCTTCTAACCAACTTTCCAATCCAACACTTTGTCTAAACTTGTTTTCATAAATGTCTGTTTGTGTGATGCCTGCTGCTTTTAAATCTGTTTAACTGCCAAAGTCCACATAGCTATATCCTTGCCTTACTTTGAGTTTCATAAAGTTTTACAATTTTGTTTATTCTAGAATAGCTTTCACTTTATGTGGTCGTAGAATTTCAATATGTGTTTCCTAATGTCTGAATGTTTGTCAGTATATTCCTTTATTTCCTTATAAAAAATAAATATTTTATTGAATTGACATGTTTACAAGCATGTATCTCAATTGTCCATTATTTGATCTAAAATTTTGCATTCATCCACATCTAGATCCCTTTCAAACAACATAACTCACATACATTTTTGAAAGAAAGACACTTTTCTAAAATGTAGAGACAGGGTAAAGTCAACAGTTTCAATCTTTTGATTGCTGGTCTGCTCGACTCTCTCCTTATTACTACAAAGTCTGCATGCTTGTAGTTCAGAATTGATTGAGCCTAATATTTTACCAATAATTTCTTTTTCTATATTCTAGGGTTCCGGTATCACACTGCGTCGTAGAACTAACACTAACGTTGTCAGACGATTCGCCCATTCTGTTATGTGGCATCCTCAGTGACACAGCTGAGACATCCTCAAAATGGGCGTAACGTCTGACAACTTTAGTGTTAGTTTTACGACGTGGTGTGATACCGGAAGCCTAGAATATATTTATAACTCCGGCCGCCTAAGCCTAGGTATTAAGAACTTCCCTTTCTCTTTTTTGGATTTGATCTACATCTGTGTTTCTATTTATATGTTATCGTTTCTGCTGTGTAGAGGCATTCTAGTTTGATTACTGTGTCATATTGTCTGAGTTTGCTTACTTAGAGATGATAATAACAACAAATAATATATTTAACAATTATTTGAGGTGGAAGATCAAATGGTTCAAACAATAAGGCACGTAATTGAGGTTTCCTTGGGAGCGTACAAGACCACTCCACGAACGTCTTGGGTGCAAGAGTGGCCTGGACAAGTTGTGCTTTGCGTCTCTCAAATCTTCTGGACTGCCGAAGTTCACGAGAATCTACACAAGAAGTCTGTGACTGCTATTAAGAGTTATCATAGCCATCTCCATGTAAGTATCAGAACCTATCTAATTACACTCAAATTTTTCAAACTTAAAATTAAATATTCTCAATCAACATTTGTGAATACCACAAATATATTATTCTTTGTTAACGATATTATTAATAATGTAACAGATCAATCTTAGTCTGCTGAAATGTACACCTCAAGAAAAATAGTACAAGTTTTTGTTTTATATTAATGTTATTTCAGGAACAACTAAATGAAATAATCAAGCTTGTGAGAGGCAAGCTCAGCAAACAGACAAGGATCACCCTTGGTGCACTGGTAGTACTAGACGTGCATGCTAAGGACGTGGTGCACGAACTGTATGAGAAAAAAGTTATAGCTGAAACAGATTTTCAATGGCTTGCACAACTTCGGTAAATTGTTGTTTTTCATTTTAGCATTTATTTTTTAAATTTTTACCAGCACAACTGTACTAAAATGTAGTTTTACAAGAACTTCACTTACTGTAATCCAATGAGCTTCGGTTGACGTGCTAGGAATATCATAAGTCCTCATACCCCGCTCACCTAATCTAATCTACTGTAATCCATACAAATAAAATAATAGTTATGTCCGTGACTTGCTTCGAGTTTAGTAATTTTTGTGTATTTAGCTATTTTATTCTTTGGAAAAATCAAAACTGACATTCAACAAACTTCTGTTTGTAGTGTTCTGTTTTTTTACTCTAAAATGGCTTAACAGATGCCAGTCAGTGGAACTGGTTTCACTGATTAGGCGATGAAGCACATTACCCTGAGAGTCTTAAGCGTATGATATGTTTGAAAATTAAACAAACAATGGTTCAAATTGACCGTTTTAAAATATTAGTCAAATTGGATGTTTTCTTGAATTAAATTAGTGTACAAAATATTATTGAGTATTATTTACAACTTTACTATTCAGATATTACTGGGAAGATGATACTCTGGTTCGGATCACAAATGCGACAGTGCACTATTTCTACGAGTACCTAGGCAACACACCAAGGCTGGTGATCACTCCGTTGACGGACCGATGCTACCGCACACTGATTGGAGCGTATCACTTGCACCTGAACGGAGCACCTGAGGGCCCTGCAGGCACAGGCAAGACTGAGACTACCAAGGACTTGGCCAAGGCTCTGGCCGTGCAGTGTGTCGTCTTCAACTGCTCAGACGGTCTTGACAGCATTGCTATGGGCAAGGTAGGTTTGTTTTTAACATGCTTATGATTATGGTTGACAGGTTGTACCGATTCCTAACCTGAGGCCAGAATTATAAAATATGATACAGATTACAAATAAACACATGGACATTTAAAATAGCGGAAACATTGCTGAGTACCTGAACCTTAACACTAAACATTGACTAGCCAGCTTTTCTGAGTATTATAATTTATAAGCGAATATCTAATTATGTGTGCACACCTTTTAATTTACAATTTAGTAAGAAACGAGTATTGAAAAGCTGGTACCCTAATATGTTACTAAACGTGCATAATAGCCGCTGGAGCATGTCGTAACGGATAATTTTACTATAATTATCTCACAGAGACCTTGGCAAATATCAAGTGTTAACGTAATTTGAGATGTGACATGATCGCTAGGGGCTTAAGGCCCCTTACTTAAAAATTAACAATTCATAATGGAGTACTTATCCTGCGGGGTTGAAGAGAATCCTAACTCGGGCACCGTCTACTCGTCCTGGCACTACAACACACACTGCCTACCTTACCGGCGGGAACAGCTGATGTGAACTTTGATTTGAATTGGGCGGTCTGTGATTGGTCGTGCTGGCCGCGTACTTATGTACCAGGGAGACCGTGCAGTGACGTCATGATCCACAAATCATGACAAGGTTTACATTGCAAGACATAAGTTTTGAAATAACGTTAAATTTAAGTGCGTTAATGTTAATTCAAACCACAAGTTAAATTAAAACTATATTACCTTGTTTGATTGACTGGAGCTTTCATACAATTTTAACTTCTATTCAAGCTGCCAATCCACTTATTTTTAACAGAAATAAGTTTCATCAGTATGGCTTTTTGGAAAATTTAGGGTTTTACCAATACCAACTTTGTTATAGATTAAAAAAATATGTTTATCAAGTTATCACAAAAACTTCTTATTGCAGTGTTAATCAAAATATGAAATAGGCACTTTTTGTTAGTTTATTATTTTTTTATAAATTGTAAATTTTTTTTATTTTACAGTTTTTTAAAGGACTTGCTTCTTCAGGAGCCTGGGCATGTTTTGATGAATTCAACCGAATAGAGGTGGAAGTTCTGTCGGTTGTGGCTCAACAGATTTTGTGCATAGTTCAAGCAGTACGTAACAAAATGGAGAAGTTCATGTTTGAAGGGACAGAGTTGGTATTGAACCCTGCTTGCTATGTTTGTATTACAATGAACCCTGGATATGCTGGTCGATCTGAACTTCCAGACAATTTGAAGGTAAACTTAAAATCAAGAATATAAAATTAAACTTTCAGGTGAACCATACGAAAAACAGTGATTAAACACTGCTTTTTACTGGTAACTTCAAACTGATCCAGCAACAAAACAGTCAGAGGTGGGAAAAAGTGTTAAATACAAAAGTTGCAGGAGGTTTGTTTCCACACTAACGATTTCATTAGATTGAAGTTTCAAGCAATTGTTTTGCCGCTATGATGCAAAATATCGGCTATGTACTAGGGCATATTTTCGGACAGCTTCTTTTTTGGCTGCCAACTTGTCAGGACCTTAAAAAAGAATGTGTTCAGATTTTTCCCGAAGGTTTCACATCGAGAGCGTCAAAAAGAGTATGTGGTTGAGGAGAGTAGCATGCCGGGAAGTGCCTAAACATTTACGTTCAGTCACTAGTCAGTCACCTGTACAACCGGCTTTATAGTATATTAATAAATAATAATGCTAAGACTTTGCTTTACAAATCTTTGATAAATATATTTTCTATTTAAGGAAATTAAAAGCTCTTACAAGCTACAATAACTTTTAAAGCTCTGGTTAAAAAGAATTGTGTGCAAAGCTTTTCCATGTACATGAAGATTTTCTTCTGATTGGCTTAGGTATTGTTTCGGACGGTAGCAATGATGGTTCCAGACTATGCTTTGATCGGAGAGATTTCTCTTTACTCCTATGGCTTCATTGATGCACGACAACTCTCCGTCAAGATTGTAACTACCTACCGACTCTGTTCTGAACAGCTTTCTTCACAGTCCCATTATGACTATGGTAATTTAATTCATTATTGACTTTTCCTGCTGAAATAAAATTCAACAACAATATATTGAAGCATGATTATGCAATTGTATTTTTTTTTTTAAAGCTTGATTTCAATTAGTTGGAAGATAATTTGAGATGTTTATATACATGGAGTTCAGTAATTAGGCGATCAAACTTCGCTGGGTGATTGTTCAAGTAAACAAAAGACGTCCAATAGCACATAGTCCTATCTTGCCTAGTTTTCAGTCTCTGTCAGTCTGTGTGTGTTTTTCACTAAATAATTTTTATCTACAAGGTGAATTAAGTCTTAAATTCTAAATTAAATTTTTGGGACTCGTGGCGTGGTCCTGTAATCCAGCTTCATGGAGGTCAGGTTTTGAGGATGATATAGGTCTAAAGCGGTTCAGATAGTCTCAGTGATCATCTGATAATACCCGCATCGGTTCCCATTATCGTTCAGACATATCAGACCATCACCTGCGTGGTTCGGAAGTCACGTTAAGCCGTTGGTCCTTGTATTTTCATTGGTCATTGGGCTATTAATTAATGACCCATTCTAAGGAAGAGTCGGCCTTAGTTTGTAGCAAGACTACACCTCATAACTCATACCCACTTCGCAAAACGTTTGCCTTAAAATACCTTCATGAGAGTGGTTGGCAACTCAAATAGTGATTAAGTGATTTAATACATTATTACTTATGTGTTGAGCCAAGTTGTAATATAATATCTCACTAAGCAAAAAGGTATTGATTTTACCCCATTTCAATAATAATTGTACCAAGCAAATATGTTTGCAGGCATGCGTGCTGTGAAAACTGTGCTTCAAGCGGCGGGAAATCTCAAGTTAAAATATCCAGATGAATCAGAGGATGTTTTATTACTTCGCTCAATTGTAGATGTCAATCTGGCAAAGTTTTTGAACCATGATGTGCCGTTGTTTGAAGGAATTATCTCAGATTTATTCATAGGAGTTAAAGTACCTAAACCAGACTATGACAAGTTCATTGCTGCTATTCATGAGGTAATGGTCTTTCACACAATCTTAACTGACATACTAAGAGATACACAGGGTTAGTTAAAAATTTGGAGATCTTTGATTATTCGAGACCCTTACACTCTGCGATCTTAGTCGAGCCTTCGACTTTGTTCCCATGACATCTTATTCATCAAGCTGAGGTTCTATGGGGTGGAGGTAGTTGCACTCCTATCACTGTCCAATTAATCAAATCAAATATCTTTATTTGTCTTATAACATAAACATGCATTGACAATGTCATAATTTGGTCAACACGACCATGCCATAATAAACAGTAATAAATAAATTACATAATAATCTATTTGAACGGAATCAATACAATAATAAACAGGATTTATTTAATGAAACTATTTAAATATTATATCAAATAAATGCCTATACAGTAGTACTTAAAATAGTATAGTTTTTTGTGAAAAAATTTGTCTAGTGTATAAAATGGATTAAAAAGCATCCAGTTGAAAAATCTAGTTTCGAAAGCCTTTAAGGTATATTGATCAAAATTGGGTTTTAACTTATTGAAAACTTTTAATGACATTACCAGGTGACTATTCATAGTTTTGGTTAGTCTGTGCTGTTCAATTACTAATTTATCTTTATTCCTGGTGTTGAAATCATGAAAATCTGAATTTATTCTATGGCTGTGAAGATTATTACATGCATAAATCATAAGATCAAAAATGTATAAATTAACTGACCAAAGACTTTGAGAAGAAGAAACTTTCAACCTTATATTGTTCACCAATGGGATGCGTGAGAGATAAGATTCAACTTAACCATTTTGTTAATAATATAACAAAAATCCCGGAAATCACAAAAGCTACGGTAAACATTCAGCCAAAAGAATGGTACACAATGGACCCATCCAGTGTTTCAAGAGGAGTTGAAAAGGAAAATCAATGCCTACAATTGTGATAAAATTCCCACACACTGCTCAGCCCAAAAATCAGATTAGTTTTAGGAAATGTTAGTGAAATACTGTTTTATAAACAAACCAAAGAACCACTTCCTCTTTCTTCTCGTTTTTCTTAAATGTTTTAAAATGGATTATACTTTTGTTAGGTTTGTAAAGAAAGAAATCTGCAAGCTAGAGAGTCGTTTATCACCAAGATCATTCAGACTTATGAGATGATGATTGTACGCCATGGGTTCATGTTGGTTGGCTTCCCATTTGCAGGCAAAACCTCAACATTACACGTATGTAACTTACAAAGTTTTACCTCCACTTTTAACATCCACTGTTTGTTAGGTGGGATAATAATTTGACTTAGTCTCTAGATAACGGTAGTTTTTCAATGGTTTATTTGAATCAATAAAGTAGTTAATTCTTTTGTGTTTCATATGCTTTACCTCTGTATATAGTTTAACTTTAAACCAACAGTTATCAAACAAAGCTCAAAGTATACTGTTCTCAAACAAAATTAATAAAACAGTCGCACATTTTTATATACGAGTATACGAGTTATACTAGTATTACAGACATTATGAAGGCATACAGTATTTACTTTGATACAGTATTTAGACAATTTATAACAAACACATTAATACTATGTTCATGAAAATCTATTAATAAACAATGCTGTATGCGGAAAGATGTGGTGTGATATACGGCTTACCTGTATACACAAGACTAATGCGGCTAAATCATATGTTTTACACTACAATTTCCCCATAACATAATTGCTTATGAACGGACCTTGACAAACAAAGTATCAATCAGTCAAATCAAATCAAATCAAATCAAATCATCTTTATTAACATATACATAGAGTACAGTTATCGTCAAAAATAAATCAGTTACAGTAAGTTTTAGTTTCTTCAAGTTTGGTTTCTCCAATTCAGGAATTCTTGCAGGGGTGTAGATGGATCTTTCAGGAATTTGTCAGGGATGTCTTCAAGGATTTTCTGGTAGCATCTTCAAATACTCAGGCAGGCAGTTGTAGAAAATGGCACCTCTATAGGAAGGCTTTTTTAAGTAGAGACTAAGGTGGTGTGCAGCATGAAGTGGTGGCGTGTCTTGTATTGTAGTGATGCTAGTCTAGGTTTGACTTCCGGTGTAAAAAATTGTTTCAAGAATGTAAAGTGAAACCACCGTCATGATTTTAAGTTCTTTGAAGGCATCTCTGCAGGTGTCAAAGTGTTCAGGCCCATCAGTGTCCTTACAGCCCTTTTTGAACAATAAGGATTTTTTGAAGTTGTGTGTTTTCCTCAAACTACCAGTCCATATCTCAGATGTGATTCAAGAGAAATAGGCTATTTTAGATGTTTTACTGTCACTTATTTGTTTAATTCTACTGATAACATAGATACTGGAATTTGTTTCTTACATCAAAAGTAATAAGCAAAGTTTTTCTTTAGTTTTCTTAGTCTTCATCTTTCTGTCCTTTATGATGTTTTTGAGTTATATCTGTTTAAAGGTTTAAGCGTTCAGGTTGTTTTATTCTTTAGAAAGTGTTGGTAAAGAAAAACCAATTGGTGGCTGTACACCCAACAAATAACACTTGCACAAAATAAACATGATTTCCTGCCTTCATTTAAATAATAGCTTTAAATACTCTATGGGAGTTTTGAAACACCCTGTACACTAATTGTTTATATTAGGTGTTGGCAGATGCTATGACTTTGTTGAACAAGCAAGGAGAAGCAGAAGAGGTGACCTACTTTACCACAATGAACCCCAAGTCTGTAACCATGGGGCAGTTGTACGGACAGTTTGATCCTGTGTCCCACGAATGGTCTGACGGAATCATTGCCAAAGCCTTTCGGTAAGTAAAACTTGATCTTGTCGCTATAACTACATCCACATCCTATTACCAGATGCCAGATCAGTTAAAAACGTTATCTCTCTTTATAAAAAAATATAAAATATATTATCATCCAGTAACAAGGTTCAACTTTGATATTTGCAAGAATTAACAAAATATTTGTTCTTGCAGTGCCCTGTTGTTAAATAATATTCACCAGTAATGTGGCAACTTTCATTACTTGCAAGAACAAACATTGGGTTTGTTCCTAAAGTGCTCGTTATTCAATAATTTGTCTCCAGTAATGTGGCAAGTTTTGTTATTAGCAAGAACGAATCTGGGATTAATTTCAGTGTCTTTGTTATTAGTTGGCTTGAAGTTACTGTCAGAAGGAGCAAACAGGTTCTTTTGGTAGTATCATGTCAATGTCAAAGATGTTTCTGATAACATGATCTTCTTGTAACTGTTACCAGCTGAGGTAATCCTAATGCATTCTACAATGCCCATCCCAACCGCAAAATAAGGCACAAATGCAAATAATAACTACTATCTGCGGGAAGAACAGACCCGAATTGGTTCAGTGTGCTATCAATATGACCACTATCCAATAATTTTGGTTCTCTCAAAAGCACATTTAAAAAGCTTTAAGAAAAGCATTAGAGAGATGTTGAACCAACTATGGGTTTCTGATACAAGCGCAGCACATTGCAAAACCTAGAAATCTTTCTGCAGAACTACAACTATCACATTACAACCAACTTTCATACTCACAATATAATAGATTCCTAATGATATTTTCCAGAAACATGTGTAGACCATTCAAATCACCAAAATTGCCAGGAAAACCCCCATTTTAAATACAAACTACAACAGCCTACAAAGTGTATATTTAATTTAGCATATCAAGGGCAAAATACATTTGAAGCGTTTTGGGAAAACAGATGATGGTGGTTTGGTAAAATTAGTAGAAAATTAATGATTTTCAGCAATTAAACTTTAACTGCCAAAAGTCACAGCAGTTTCAATCTGGTTTGTTGACAGTGGTTTTCAATAAATTGCTGCACATTTTATACTGTAGGGAGAGACTATGAAAAAATCTTGAAAAATTGCCAAAATCAGGATTGAAATTCCTGCAGGTATACTGCTTGTTCTATGTTGCAATCTTGCCAGTTGTTCTGCTCTTCTTCCCTCTTAGCACCTAACCCTTAAAATTACAATTTAATCTCTTATCTGATCTTGCATAGTTAAAAGAATGTTTCTTGTTATGTCATTAAAATCAAACTTAAATGCCATACAATTCTGTTCTTTAAGTAATAACTTGTTACAGGGAATTTGCTATGAGTGAAAATAGTGATCGAAAGTGGGTTATATTTGATGGGCCTGTGGATGCAGTTTGGATTGAAAACATGAACACTGTTTTAGATGATAACAAAAAACTGTGTTTGAACTCAGGGGAGGTCATTGCTATGACTAATGCTATGTCAATGATATTTGAAGTTATGGACTTAACCCAGGTATTCTTACAGACATTTGAAATCCACTCACTACAAACAATATAACAATGTTAATTCCAGCTAGTTAGCTTAATTACAGTACAACTATCATCTTCAGTTCTAACTCTTTATAAATATGTTGTCTTAAATTGCCAAGTAAAAATTACTAGCAGTCATAAAATGATTTTTTTAGAGAATCTAGAATGTAGTTTTTTATTTGGCACAATTTGCAGCGACTTCAAAGATGAGAAACAAACAGATCATCTTAATGCAAATATTCTCAAGGGCATTTAAACATTTTTAGCCGTTCAAAAGTTATGGAGCACTTGATAGTTGATATATACTCAAATTATATGATGACTACAGTATTCGAGGGGGTTCCCAAAGGTTTCTGGAATCAGTCGATGGCGAGGTGGGGAGTGCATAGTTCGCATTTTTGCCATTAAGGGATGTAAGCGCAACTCTTCCTGAGTTCAGGACACTCAGTGTGGTCAGTCTGTGAGGTCTTGAAGAGGAATTGCACACGTTTTTCTTAAAGTAGTTTTTGTTCTGCCTCGTTGTGTTTTGATTGTGTAATTAAATGAACAAAGACAATGTTTTGAGCAAAACCAGAGTGTAACGAGTATTTTCCCCAAATTCAAGATGGCGCCATGTCGATTGAAGACAAGCCTTGTCCCAGCGGATGACCTTCAAATTCTCGGACTGGTGAAATTGTTCAGAAAAAAGGTCAATATTGCAAGAAGACCCTCAGAGAAAATTGAGAATGCTTCTTTGCTGTCTGGAGTGTGTTGAAATTATGTAGCTTTATCGTTTCTACTACACTCCTTCTATGTTTCACAACCAAACAAAGAAACCGATTTTACATTAGTTTCAAGAAGTCTTAGTTTCACTCTCAGACTAAGTTGCAAATACCTCCGAATCAGCAAAAGCTGAGAAAGGCTCCTTTTGATTTCTTTTACATCTTCACCTGTCCCTCCTTAATCAGAAATTGTAATCACTAAATAACAGAACTGCCTGACTCTTTCTATTTCATCCTTTCCAATTTGCAGAAATTCTTTAGGCTTTTGTTTTTTCTACTTTTATCTTCAGTCCCACTTTCCCAGCTCTTTTTCCAAGTTCTTTTATATTTCTTGCAGTGTCCTGGTATCTATGCAAGAGTAAGCATATGTTATCTGCAAAATCTAGATCTTCCAGACAATGGTGGATACTCTATTGTATGCCTATTTTCTCCCTGCCACCACCTTTATCATGCTGTAAGACTATTGTAAAGAGGAGGGGCGATAGTAAGCATCCTTGTCTCACGTATTTATGAACAAAGTGTTATTTTTCTCCATATTTTGGTCCATAACATCAATTTTTGAGTTTTGTACCTGGGGCACATTATGCATATTTCTAAAACAATTACAGGATAAATAACTTGTGGTTCTTAAACTTGTAACAACAAATCAAATAGTTGGTTTTGTATCTTTGCAGGCGTCACCTGCCACAGTGTCCCGGTGTGGCATGATCTACATGGAGCCAGGTACTCTGGGCTGGAGACCCCTGGTGGAGTCTTGGATGGAGACAGCTCCGACTGAGTGGGCTGAACCTCTTAGACACAACCTCTTCGGCATGTTTGACTGGCTCATGCCACCTCTTCTCTACTTTGTCCGCAAAAACTGCACTTATCTGTCGAATGCTGGAGAAACTAATATTGTCAAGTAAGATTATATTGACAATGTCTACGTTTTCTTCAGAGTCATACTTCCTGTCAAAACCTTGGAAAACAGGGCTTGCCACAGGAAGCCTTTACATTGTATTGAATTAATTAATTATATTAATTACTTAAAGGTGCACAATCAACATGATCGACATGCTGATGAAAGATGCCTGTGCAGCCAATGAGCACCACTCACACCTGCTGGTCTGGGCGCAGGCTGCGTGTTTGTACTCCTTCGTCTGGGGTGTGGGCGGTGCTCTCAATACACCCTCCATGGAGCTCTTTGACTCATTCTACAAGGATATTTGGAAAGGTAAATTTAAGTGACTTTTTCACCACACCACATCTAGCATCTAAGTTTCATCAGGATCTCCAGGCTACAAAGAAGGTAAGTATTCATTATCTATGTTTTTCACTTATGACTTAAACAACAAGAATGTTAATTACAGCCTCACTCAAAATATTTAACCTGACAATCAAACATGTAATTATATTTAAATGTATACTTAAAATAGGAATTTTTCATGACTTTTGGTATGACAAGTAGCTTGTTTTTCTTTAAAAGGAAAGATTAATATAGGCTTTTATACTATACTAAAAAGAGAAATATATGGAGGGCTCAGAATAAAAGTGGACCAAGTCCACTTTTTGACTTTTTTGAGTTTGCAGCGCCAAAACATGCACCAACAATGTAGAATTTCAGTGCAATAATTTCAGGGCAGCAGCAAGTTCTGTTGTGAACTGAAAGATTAAGATTTTCTTTCAGAATACTACTGAACCAAGTCCAGCTTATGATTGTTTACTGAATACAGTTAGGTTTAATGTGCGGTATAAAAACTGTATTCAAAAATTTTATCGTGTAAACTGTTTAGTGCATATTAGTATAGTGTAATAATTATATTCTACAGTGGATGTGCGCCCAAGGAACTGTGAAAAGTGGCAAACCAACAAGAGGAAGTTGAATCGGTTAAGAGAAAAGTATTTCCAGTAATAAGGTAAAAAAATAACAGAGATTTCCCACAGGATATAGCTGCAAATGTCCTAGAAAGTGTTTTGAAAAGTTACCTTCAGAAGATATATTGAAATCATTTTTTTATTTGTTTTGGAACCTCACTCAAAAACAATTGCATTACTCAAAATGGGGGGCGGGGCTTAGTTAAGGCCTCAACTGTCAGTAGACGTCGACCAATTGAGACGGATCAGGAGAAGGAAAATCAAAGGTTTATCAGTCCAGATATACAAATAATCACCCGAGGGTTTGTAAGACCTACTTTTTGTAACATGTTGCTATGTTACAAGTTAGTTAGGGACGATTATACAGGTAAGATCTAAGGCTTCCGGTTTACACCGCGTCACAGTTGAAATACAATTGCTGCTAGGCGTTTGACCTGCTGTGGAGAGTCATCCTCAGTAGCTTGTTGACTGGCTGAGACTGTCAACAAGCTACTGTCTCCACAATGTGATGACACCGTGAAAGCCTAAGAGTTAAGATTATACAGGTGTCTGAGTAAGACATTGCTGCTGATATTGACTCAAGGTGTAAAGCATCGTCGCGTAAAATAACTCGGATGTTGTAGAACACATAAAGTCATTCCGCTGTTATCAAAGCTACTGATGAATAACGGAAACAAAAAGCACCCAAGCTCAGATTTAAACATTAAAAAGTCTATAAAAAAATGTTAAAGTGAGAACAAAGAGACTGTCAAAAAAAGTATTATTTCCAAGTCTTTAGCAAAAAAATTAATTTGCATTTTATTAAACCACTTTCTAAGGACACTTGCAGTGATTTTGAAGAGTTGTTTCAAAAAATCAGTGCTGAAACTGATGAAAAAAAACATAAACTGAAAGTAGACAAACAGCTTCACTTAAGGCGAGTAAAACAAAGCCTGTGCGTAACTTAAAAAAAGATGCCGCTGAAGCCTTCTAGAAAAAATACATTTGCACATTTGATTTCCAAAATGCATTGAACTTTCCCAAACTGACCACTTTAATAGCCTGCTCTGAGACGAATCTTTATGTACATAACTTCGGTGTTCGTTTTTATAATAACAATACCTCCTATATGTACGTTTGGAATGATACTGATTGTGGAAGGGGTTCTAAAGAACTAGTTTCATGTCATCGGAAACATTTATATGAACGTGCCTAGATATTCAAGCACATTGTTATATTTTCTGACTCACACACTGGCCAAAACTTAAACATTAATGGTATATTATTAAAGAACAAAAGACAATACCCTTTTACATCTTTTAATAACCAACACTAACTTAGCCCATCATCGGGTGTTTAGGTTATACAAATATTTTACAAAATATTTGTATTAAAAGATAGTGTATTGGTTATTAAAAGATGATAAAGGGTACTTTATTGTCTTTGTTCTTTAATAATATTACCCCTGTGTGAACAAACCTTTTCAAAATTAATGGTATAGTTTTACTCTGCTGAATCTGGTCAAGACCCTCTATAGAATGTGGAAACAATTGACATCAGACCACTCCTACCTTCTTAATGACACCGAATTTGATATCATAGAGAGAGAGCAAGCAAGAAACATGGGACCATCAATGTGCCTGATTATTGGGTCCGATAACAATTAAACTGCAATGAATGTCAAAGCCTCAGTTTGAGGTTGTTAAATTTAAACTAGAAGAATTTTGTACCACAAAAACCTTTAAAGCTTCAACGATGAATAGGAAATGGACATAGAAGGAAACAAAATAAACTGTCTGAAAGCCCGGTGCTTAAGGTTTGAAAAAGGAGCACCCTTTCAAATAAAGATCAATGAATCTTCCAGAAAACTATCAATATTCAAAACGGTGAAGATCACAAAAAAACCAAAAGGTAGGGGAAAGAAACTAGTGGAAGTGCGAAGTTCGTTGCCGGTTCAACAGGGCAAGCTTTACCCAACCAGACGACCCATAATTTGTCAAAAAAGGAGGATATTCAAGAATCTGCCTGGACATCAGGCAACTCGTCAGTCAGGATGACGAAGTGGACAAGGAAAGTGGTGTTGATAACAAGTTTTTATGTTAATTGATTTTTGTGTTCTAAAAATCAATAAAGTTGTCTTCATCGTTACTATTTTAATGGATTATTAAGTTTAAAAATAAAATGTATCAGCAATACTTGGAGTTGGTTCATTAACATCCCAAAGTTTGTCAGAATAAAAATGAACCAAGTCCATTAATTTGGAATTATAACCAATATAACATGCAAGTTGACTAATGGAAGATATGTACATGTGCAAGTAACCCTTTAAACTGTTTAAATTTAATTTGGCAGGTGATTTTATTATGAAGCTTTAGTTTTAAACCTCTGTAGCACAAAACTAGCCTTAGTGGACTTGGTCCACTTTTATTCTGAACCCTCTATATGTATAGGATAAAGGGAGTTTAGCAATAAAAAAAGGTTAAGTAATCTCTAAAATTACACTTTTCACCGTAAGAGTTGGCAGTTGAGCGCCAGAAAAAAAAGCTCTAATACTGCTTTAGACTGATACAAAGTTGGGGTTGTCAATGAACCATTAAATTTATACCTCATTGAGAGCTAATTTATAGCTTTCAAGTTTCAACTTAAATTTACAACAAAGATTCAGAGTTCAAATGCCATTCATTTTTTGGACACTTGCCAACCATTAACTCGTATGGCACTCAGTGTAATTACTGCATTCATTGTATAAATATGTGTAGGTAAAAACGAGGATCACCTGATGTTGGATACTATGGATCCAGTGGACATTCCAATACCCTCTGAAGGTTTGCTTCACGACTACTTCTACACATATTCTGGGAAAGGTACTTGGAAATACTGGCCAGATGTGTTGCGCAACATCAAGATCGAGGAAACAATCAATCTGCAGCAAACATTGGTGCCAACTGTCGATACGGCTAAGTAAAAACCTGTACCCACATAAGCTACAGTATTTCTTCTTATTTGTAGATAATTTGTTGTTTAAACAAAACTAAGACATTAAGAGACACGGGCGGAATGTTCGGACCTATAGAGAAGACGTGGGTGGATGACACGACTCTCTGTTTCAATGCAAAGACACTAGCAGAACTGGAAAAAATCACATTTATAGAGCTCAACAGTTCAATTCAACACTTCAATGAGCTCAACCTCAAAACAAACCCAAACAAATCATCCTTCATTCATTTTTGTTTGCGACAGTCAATCTCAGATTGTAGTCCTACAGTCATGTTGGATGAAACTGTGATCGAAGATGTTTACTCAACAAAATTCCTTGGAATACACCTTCATTGAGGGTTGACTTGGGATTGTCACATAGACAGTGTCTGCTCAAAATTAGCCTCAGGCATTTATGTTTTCAGGAAATTGTCCAAATATTGCCCCACTCAGGTATTGATGACGGCTTATTATGGACTAATCTACCCACACCTGGCCTACGGACTAACGTTGTGGGGAGGCTGCTCAAGCACAAACTTTTCCAGAGTGTTCGTTCTTTAAAAACAAGCAGTGCGAACAATTGCAAAACTGCAATGGAGAGAGTCGTGCAGACCAGCATTCAAAAGATTAAAACTGTTGACTTTGTCTTCATTTTAGAAACGTGTTTTTTTTTCAAATGTAAATGCGACCTTGTAAGAGGAATTGATGTACACTCTTACGAAACCAGACAGTGAGAACTCTCGAACTGGGAGACACAGAACGATGGTTCATGAACGTTTGCCCTCACAGGCAGGAGTTCAGTTTGTCAATATACTTCTAAATTCGATCAAAAGTGCTACAGAGCCAAAGGCTTTCAAAGGTTGTCTAAACCCAGTTTTGGTCGCAGAAGCATTTTACAGTTCAAACGAGTTTTTGGGACACAATTGGGATATTGGAGAATCAGACTAACAGGGGTAGGACTGGAAAAGTTTGAGTAAATGGGAATAGTACCAATGTAAGCTATGTATCTTTGAAAGGGATCCAGATGTGGATTAATGCAACATTTTACATCAAATAGTAGACGATTGAGATACATGCTTGTAAACATGTTAATTCAATAAAATATTTATTTATTTCTCTCCTACTATGCTCTTGAGCTTGACCCCTTGCTACTGAGCGTGTGCACGAGGTTGCTCCCATGAGAGAAGGTTGCTCCCATGAGAAAAGGTTTCTCCCATGCTGTGAGTAAACAACTTTATCATTTTCTTTCAGATACTTTCAGGTAATAGAAATGCATATTCGCCATAAAGTACCGTTATTACTCGTCGGTCCGTCTGGAACTGGTAAAAGCTTCTACATGCAAAAAATGCTGATGCATAACTTGGATCTTGATAAGTTTTCCCCAGCATTTCTGACATTCACTTCAAGTATATCTGCTAACTTAACACAGGTAACTGCAACAGTTTTAAATAAAGCTGTTTTAAGCCCGAACTTCCATCTATAATCTTATGTCTCTATTATTTTCCTACTCTATTATCTGATCTTATGTACATACACAGGGTCAGATTTAGATTTTCTGAGCTCCTAGTCCCGTTAATTTTTGCCGCCCTCACTTGATGTCATCGTGAAGGAGGGTGAATACTGAATATAAACTAAAAAAAGGTTTTATTAGAGTTGTTTTTATTTTACCGTAATAATTTATTTTGAAGTAAAAACAGTTATGTGTGTACAATCTGAAAGAATCGACTGTTTTAAATTGGGTATACTACTATTAAATTATATAATGTATAGATAAAATGAACATAGTAATGAGCTTATTCAACTTTGTTCACCTCTATGAATACATTTTTACATTTAATTTAAGACTCTTTATTTTTTAAGGATCTCATAATATCCAAGTTACAAAAAAGGCGGAAAAATGTGTTTGGACCAGAGAAAGGAAAATTATCAGTTATATTTGTAGATGACATGAGTATGCCGGCCAAAGAAGTTTACGGAGCTCAACCGCCCATTGAACTGCTGCGCCAATACTTTGACCACAAACATTGGTACAGTCTGATTTTTTAATTATTTACTTAGTCATTAAAAAGATTTGTAGTATACCTGAAAGTTGAACTTTAATATTGAATAGTTGTTAAAACAAAATTGAAATAAACAGTTCTAAATAATGATTTAATTTCAAATTTATTTAGAAGTATGTATACTTAAGTTTTAAAAGAAAAGTCTACTGTAGGGTCTGTTAAAAGTCTCCCTATCTTAACTTTTGAATGGCTAACGATTCTTAAATAAGTTTGGCACATGTTAATATAAGGGTACACTAAAGTACATTTTGACGTGATTAAAGATTTCGAAGGGGCTTTGGAGGGTTAGGTGTGAAATTCTCCAAGAGAAACCCTACCTTGTGAATTGTCATTTTAGAAGCCATTAAAATACAAAACCTTTGTATAAAATGAGGGGTTGCACAGCAGGAGTTCTCTTTTGGACTTACAGTATTTTCAAAACTCCTTATTTCAGGGTGGCAAAACCCTGATAACCCTAAAAGTACTTCAGTTTACCTTAAAACATGTGCTGAAGTGTGTTTGACATTTTTGGTAATTTGAAAGTTAAGGTTGGGGGCACTTTTGAAACACCCTGTAAGTAAAACATGTGTATGGTAAGAATTTACAAATGTGTAATCATAATACCTAATAATGCAAATTTGAAGACAAAAATGCTTGGACCAAACCGGGACTTGAATGTGGGTCTCCCGCTTGCTGGGCGGTTATGCTGACCACTACACCATCCGGCCCACCTATTTCTGCCTTTAAATTTAGAGAAGTGTTTAAATCTGAATGTTTATCCCAAACATGTGACTATAATAAGAAAAAAAGATCTATAAGTCATAAGTTTCGGATTTCTTTAGTAATAAATAGCTATTTAGTATTTTTAGCATTTATACAAATTAAGATCTATAATAAGTCATTTGACATAGTATTTAAATTTTGTTTGTAATATTTCCAGCTTGTTGATTTAAAGTCATTATTTTACAGTCACAAGTTTCGGATAAATATTCAGATCCAAATACTTCTTTAAATTTGAAGGCAGAAATAGTTGGGCCGGATGGTCTAGTGGTTTAGCATAACCGCCCGGCAAGCGAGAGACCCGGGTTCAAGTCCCGGTTTGGTCCAAACATTTTTGTCTTCAAATTTCTGTAGAAATAAATAAGCTTTTTAGCGTTTATAAAAATTAAAATTTATATAAGTCATTTGACATAGTATTTAAATTCAGTTTGTAATATTTCCAGCTTGATGATTTAAAGTCTTTATTTGATAGTCACATGCTTCGGATAAACATTCAGCTTCAAATACCGTACTTCTTTAAATTTGAAGGCAGAAATAGTTGGGCCGGATGGTGTAGTAGTCAGCATAACCGCCCGGCAAGCAGGAGACCCGGGTTCAAGTCCCGGTTCGCTCCAAACATTTTTGTCTTCAAATTTATTTAGTAGTAGTTATTTAGCGTTTGTACAAATTAAGATGTATAATACCTAATAATGGGTATAAAAAATATAAACTAGACAAATGGTTGACAGGTATGACTTGAAAGAAACAACAAAGATTTACATAGAAGACTTACTCCTGCTGACAGCAATGGGTCCTCCAGGTGGAAGTAGACAGGATGTGTACGCTAGATTCTTACGTCACTTTGACATATTTGCCATCAACAGTTTTTCCGACGAAAGTATGACAAGAATATTTTCAACCATACTTTTTATTGGTTTAAAGGTAAAAAATACTCCCACATTGCTTAGTTGTCTGTTAGCAAAGTGTTTTGTTTGTAAGAAACTTTTCTAAAAAAAACTATTAGACTAACAATAGAAAATACACATTTTGATTTTTGGTGTATAAATATACACCTAGTAGAGCTATTAGTTCAAGAACAAAATTCAAATTAAGATTTCAAGCATTGCTTGATTAAAGAATAGTTGTGTTGTTTTCTCTCCGTAACATTCGTTATTGACACAACTTGGGTGGACAGGCTTAAGGCTTGGGACATCTTCTTCCTGTCAATCAATGGCTGTGCCAAAACTAGATACACTTTTTAAATTTAAAACTACCAAAATGATTCCTATGTATAAGACAATTGAAGTGGTCTCAGCTTTCCTGTCAAAATGTATAGTCAACTTTCGTTCAGGCCCTCCTTGACTTTCTCTTATTGTTTTTTATACTTGATAGTTAATAGGTAAACAGCTGCATAACCAATGTTTGGACGTCAATAGGTATGTCTACTCTTGTCATTACTTTGCAGGTGCCATCGGTTGCATTCAAATGGCTTTGTTTGGGTAGTAAACAAAACTTTGCTATTGTCATATATGTTAAGTTTTGTAAATGAAGGTAGCAATTAAAATTATATTTGTTTATTGCACTCTTGCAGCATTAGCTTGCAGAAGAATTATCGCAGGCACAATGAGATGTGTCCCCTGATCTAAATAATCTTCAATCATTTGGAGTTGTATCTGGTTAAAGTGAGTGGTGTTCATAATTTTAGTTTTCTTATTTAAGTTTGTATAATTAATGTTTAGTTGATTGGCATGTACTTTCTATGTTTAGCGCAATGGGTTTCCGTCGGATGTGATGATGACAGTGAACCACATTGTTGCAGCAACTCTCGACATTTACCACAAGATTAGTGCAACGTTGCTACCGACTCCGGCCAAGTCTCACTACAGCTTCAGTGTACAGGACCTTGCACGAGTCATCAACGGCCATTTACTTATCAAAAAAGAATCTGTTGACGACAAGAAAGTCTTTGTGAAGTACGTAAAAACGTGTACACAAACAGTAACACAATTTGGTTTTAACAGCACTTACTAATAATTTATATACTTAAATAACACAATCACTTTGGATAATGTTTTACTCAAGAACATTGTGCTAAGTACTTTCATGCAACTATTTATTCATTTATTTTGCCTTTGTGGTTCAACACTACATTGGATCACTTTGGTCAGTATAATAATCTATGTCTGATGTATACCTATATCAATATGATCTTTTTCAGACTGTGGACTCATGAAGTAATGAGAGTATTTTATGATCGTCTCATTGAAATTGGTGATAGAGAATGGTTGTTTGCTACAGCCAAAGTGTTAGTCCGAGATCATTTCAAAGAAAACTTTGAGATGATCATGTCGAACATTGTAGCCGAAGGAAGGAGATCCGTAAGTTTCATTTCACAAAAGTTTTATAAAATGGTTATTGGATGTTAACAAATTTTAATCAGTGAAATGTGAATAGTACAATTTAAAAATATAATGTTTTAGGTCAGTGAAGGAGATATCCAAAATTTAATATTTTCAACAGCATTGGATGTTGATGCTGAAGATGATCGTAAATATGAAGAGATCACTCTAGAGCAATTGAGAGACGCTTCACTGGTTATTCTTGAAGAGTACAATGCCACTCATAAACAAAAAATGGACATAGTTTTATTCAGGTTATTTGAATTTTATTGTCGAACTATTTCATTTATTATTTAGTTTTCAATAGTTAAACTGTATTAAAAAACATAGCACATAAAAAATATGGCTACAAAGTTTTTGGCTTAAAAATATAATACAGTACGATCACACTAGTGCGGCCCTATATCGGGATCGGAAGCGCCGGGTTATCGAAAATGCAGGATTAGTGGAGGTTCACTAAAATAGACTCAATTTGCCAGGAAAAATCTTTCTTACGTTGGCAGATGATTCACTACTCTTAAAAAATTATTCAACTTCATTTTTTCTTGTGAGTTTGTTGAATTTCTTGAATAGAGTAGCTAGCATATCACCACTTTCGAATTTGTTTAAAATCATTTACTTTTTACCAATTGTCAAAGTTACATGTTTACATTTTTGTGACATCTCACGGTTTATACTGAACGGACGCACAGATTAGCAACAAACAATGAACTTTCCTCAGGCTGTCTGCAGTGAGCTGAAGTAATCAATACATAGAACACACGCTTTACAGACAAGTCGAGACTCGAAATCAGGTGACTAAATGATGCTACCCCTTACTACAGCGCCGGATTACTGAATGTGTCAGAGTGGCGAACGGCCGGATTATAAAGACTGTACAAATTTACTGTACTGTACAATTTTAAATTCCTCTCACCCCATTCTAGTTAGACTTGGTTCATAATTATTATGATATTTTGTTAGCTTATCTATGGTTTGTGGTAAATGTTTTGGCTTGTTTTGTCCAATGTGAACACTTGATTATGGTTCGCCTAGGTTCGCTCTGGAACACTTGTCTCGCATTTGCCGTCTCTTGTCTATCTCCGGGGGCTGTGCATTGCTGGTCGGCGTGAGTGGCTCCGGCAGACAAACTCTAACTCGGCTCGCCTGCGGCCATTTGCAACTTCAATGTATTCCAACCAGAAATCACCAAAAACTATGGTAGACCACCAAAATATTTTAAAACCAAAACTAGTTTCCATACGTTCTCTGTAATGTAAATGTCCAATGGTTTGGATTTGATTGTACATACCAGGTGATTACAAATGAAATAGACAGTTTGGATAGCTTGTAAACATTTATTTTTGAAAAGTTTAGATCATTACTTACATGATTATATAGAAGAGTTCTTTAAGTTTTTATTGAAAATATTTATTCCGGTTACCTATGGTTCTTGGAAGAAGGAAGGCCTGTAAACCTTTTAACAAGATAAAGCGTGAAACATGTTCACTTTAAGAGAATTGCGTGTATGCTGTATAAAGTCTCTCTTGGGTTTTCTATGCCCCATAATCTTGCGTTATGCCTATTAACTTTCCCACTAATGTGAAAAGTGCATTCATCACTGAAAATTAGGCAATTTAACAATTTGTGGACATTTTCAAGACAATGTTGCATCTCCTGACAAAAATTTGTAGGTACAAATTTATCATTGTTATTTAAACTAACAATAATTTATAAGTTGCCATTTTCAAACTTTTCCACAGAATTTTCCACCATAATTGTTAAAATATTAATAATTAACTCAAGATTATTTTATAATGGAACTTTACTTCATGATAAGTAAACATCAACTGAACTTGAATAATATAAACATTGAACAACAATACTTGACATATGATTATCAAATGTCTGTTTGATATTATAATATAGGAGTATACTATAACACCTTCCCCTTTAACTCTTGGTTTCATCCTCTTCAGGGTCTCTGGTAATATCTCCCACTCCTTGTCGTGCCAGGTTGACTTGTATGATGACTTGGAGTGAACGAGCGAGAATACACAGGTGGCTGTGGAGGCCTTCTTTCCTCTCCTAACATTGAGATGTCATCATTTGGTTTTATCCATTTCCGCATATGTATGGTATTTCTCCGCTGGATATTTCCGTTGTTGAGTTTTAACAGATAAGATCGTGGTTGTGGCAGTTTTTCAACTATTTTGGCTGTTTCCCATTGCTTATTAAACACGTTTTGAACTAAGACTTCTTGCCCAACAAAAAATTCTTCATTTCTTACAGTTGCATTCTTGTCATAGTAATTCTTTTGTAGTGCTTGATTATCTTTCATTTGTTTTAAGATTTTGTCTGGAACTAAACTTGGTTTTAGGTTACTACTGTCTATTGGTAGTTTGGTACGGATGACCCGACTGTTAAGAAGTTGAGAAGGTGAATGCTCTAAGCCAGCTACAGGAGTATTCCGATAGTTCATTAGATACAATTCCAGATCTTGTTTATTTTCATCGGACTTTTTTGACATGGTTTTGAAGATCCCAACTGCTTTTTCAGCTAAACCATTTGATTTAGAGTGGTAAGGACTTGAAGTAATTATTTCAAATTGCCATTCTTTTGCAAACTGTCGCATCTCGAAACTGTTAAAAGGGACATTGTCCGCAATAAGTGATTTAGGGATCCCAAATCTGCTGAATATTTCTTTCAACTTTTTAATAATTGTTGAACTGTTTTTGCTGTTGATTTGGCACACTTCTATCCATCTTGAAAAGAAGTCGATTACTACTAGATAATTTAGTCCTTTAATTTCTGCAATGTCAGCTGCAATCTTAGAAAATGGAACTTCAGGTATTTCATGGTTGATAAGAGGCTCTTTGCTGTTTGATCTGTAGTACTTTTGGCATACAGTACATGACAGCACCATGTTACGAACATCTGAATATATACCTGGCCAATAGTAATACTGATCAACTAGTGATATAATTTTTGAACTGCCAAGGTGTGTTTCATGCAATCGGCTAAGGACCATTCTTCGAAGAGACAAGGGCACTATCAATCTAGTCCCATAATATAACAAACCGTCACTTAGTTGTAAGTCGTTTCTCAATCTGAACATGTGTTTTAAATCACCATGCGCTTGTAGCATATCAGGCCAACCTTCGTGTAGGAAATGAATAACACTCTTCAAGGTGTCATCAGATTTGGTTTTGTCTTGAAAGTCCTTTAGCATTGGCTCACTCAATGACACGTCGGTAGAACCCAATGCGTGAATAAAGTCTTTCATAGTTGAATCTTCTTTAGTTGAGGTTTTTAGGCCTGTCCGAGACATAAAGTCGGCAATGAACATATATTTGCCTGGTAAATATTTCACATTAAGTCGATAGTTTATAAGCTTCAACTTGAGTCTTTTCAATCGGTTGTTTAAAATTTTGTCCATTGGTTTAGACATGAGTGATACCAAAGGCAAATGATCTGTATATACTGTGACTTGATCATGACCGTAAATGTAGTTGTGCAGTTTTTGCACAGAAAAACAAATAGCTAGTAGCTCTTTTTCTACTTGAGCGTAGGATTCTTCAGTGGTAGTCATAGAACGTGAACTGAAATATAGTGGTCTTCCTTTCTGTAACATGCAAAATCCGACTGCATCCTTAGATGCATCACATTGTATCTCGATTGGAGTTTTCGGATCAAAAGCTGCAAGAACTTGAGGACTACACAGTACCCCTTTTAACTTCTGGAACACTTGCGTATGAGTTTCACTCCAGTGCCAAGCTACTTCTTTTCTTAGAAGCTTTCTCAGAGGTGAAACCAATTCAGACATATTTGGTATAAAATGTCGTAAATAGTTTACCATCCCTAGCATTCGTTGTAAATCTAGTTTATTTTTGGGATTTTCTAGTTTTTTTATAGTTTCAATTTTTTCTGGGTCAGGTAACATACCTTGCTCACTAAAGATAACCCCTACATACTTAACTTGGGGAACACAGTACTGAAACTTCTTGAAATTGAACTTAACATTGAACCTTTTTGCTCTTTCCAATACTTCTCTCAAAATCCTATCATTTTCTTCTTTTGAATCACTTGCAATACAAAGGTCATCAAAGTAAAGAGATACGCCTTTGATATCTCCAAAGTATTTGTGAACTAGTCTCTGAAATAGTTCTGGTAAGCATGATAGACCAAAAGGGGCTCTTAAGAATCTGTAAGTGCCAAACACTGTACTAAATGAGCATAATTTACTAGATTCTTCATCAAGCGCAATATGATAAAATGCGTCTTTAATGTCTAAAACGGTAAAACACTTTTTATGAGACAAATTTGGAGCCAATTCGTCTATAGTTGGTATAACATAACGTTCTCTGACAATGTATTTATTCAACTCTATAGGGTCGATACATAACCTTAGTGAACCATCCGGTTTTTCAACAATGACTACATTATTTATCCAGTCTACAGGTTCTTCAACTGGGGTAATGATACCTTTATCTCTTAGAGATTCTAAAGTTTCACGGAACTTTTCTTTAATTTTAAATGGAATACGTCTAGCTGGACTTACAGCTGGTGTTGCATTGTCCAGTAACTTGATTTTACAAATATCTGGAAAGCGTCCAAGCCCATCAAATATATCTCTATGTTTGTCATAAATAGCTTGTATCTCAGCCTCTGTGTTATGTTTAACATTACTGCTGCAGTTATCTACATAATCTACTCGTTTGATTAGATTCAGGTCAACGCACGATTGTAACCCGAGAATTGGAATAGCTGACATATTTTTCACAACTAAGAACTTTGTAAGAGATATTTTTGCATTAGATTCGAGCGGCACAGTTACGCAACCTATTGGGCTAATTCTAAAACCCCCGTAAGCTTCTAAATGGACTCTACATTTCTCCAATGATTTTAATGGAATACCATATTTAGGAAGTAAGTGGAAGGGTAATATGTTTACATCAGCTCCACTATCGAGTTTAAGGTTCATCTTTTGTCCATTGACTTTTAGTTCTTTACACCATACCGCTTTTTTACCTAGAGAGTTGACAAGATAAAGACTATTTATTTCATGGTTTAGACCCAATGTTTCAGTTTCTGATTTGTTGAGACATTCTCCAGAATCATTGTTTTCCGTACAGCTAATCTCATTAGCTTGACGATACCGCTTTTGTCTACACACATTGGAAAAGTGGTTAGGTTTTTTACAGTAGTTACAAGTTTTACCTAACGCCGGACATATCCCAGGATGATCTTTACCACACCTAAAACAGCTTTTACCTTTTACTTGCTGAGAATTTTCTTTAAAACTAAATCTAGACTTAGCTGATGAGGTAGCTGATGCTGTAGAAGTGGGCTTTTCATTGACTGCATCAATGAAACCTTGTGTTTCCTTTTCTCTTTGTATCAGTTGTAAGTTCTTGTCTGCCAACTCGACAGATTTGCAAAAATTAACAACTTTCTCCAGGTTAGTATCTTCTCTAAGTAGCTTCTGCTGCATTTCTTTCGATCTTACTCCTAGTGCTATGAGAGCTTTCATGATCTTTTCTTCTTGATTTTGTAAATCACAGGGTTTTATCAGTCTCCTAAGATCAGCATAAAAATTGTCAAATGCTTCTTCTGGTAATTGCTTCCTTGAAAGTAGTTTATAAATATCCATAGTGATATTTTGTTTTGGTTTACAATGTTTTTCCAGAACTTCAAGGATTGAGTTAACTGTTTCTCTATTCGAATGATCTGTTAATGTGTTATAAAGTCCATCAGACCCCAGCAAGTTTTTGAGTCTTGCTACTTGCACTTCTTGTGATTTCTTTTCGGTTTCAGTTGCTATAAAATAAATTTTTACTTCTTCTTTAAAAGTTGCAAAATTATTTGCTATGTCCCCGTTGACATCTAAAGATACAGGTTTGTTGAACTCCATGACTAACACTGTAACGTTATTTTACTTTTATAAACAAAACTCAAAGTATTTAATTTCTGACTGCGCCATGTTAAAATATTAATAATTAACTCAGGATTATTTTATAATGGAACTTTACTTCTTGATAAGTAAACATCAACTGAACTTGAATAATATTTAAAATTTGTCATTTTCAAGAACAACAATACTTTACATATGATTTGTAGGTCAAATTTATCATGTTTGATATTATAATATAGTATACTATAACCACCATAATTTGTACCTACATAAAATTTAAGAAATTCCCCACAAACCTATATCACTTACTATATTGAAATACACCAGTTTAGAGGCTATTGAAGTTCTCTATTTCATTTGTAATCACCCGGTATTTAATGTTGTTAAATGGTAGAGGGGACTATAAAGTCATTTAAGTGAATAAAGACTTTTTATTTCAGAGTACATCATTTACTAACAAGATGTCAAGATGCTAAGATATCTTAAATAGGAGAAATTGTGATAATTTTGTTGACATTTTACTCAGAGAGCTACTTTATGTTTTCTTTATACTCTGTGATCTGCTTTTACATAGCGATACTGCAAAGTGCAAACCTATTAGCCCTTAATCCTCATTAAATTGTGAATCAGCATTTTCAGCTTTTCTCAAAATATTCAATAATTGAAATTGTGTATTTTATAGATTATCTTGTTCTAGTCACAGTTATGCTCCTATATTCTCTCAATACATAAAAATAGTAAGATATACAGAATTTAAAAGGTGCAATACGTCATTTCATTGTAGTTTTTACTTTTTATCAAAGTTGATAGTGAAAACTGTGCTTGTCTTAGGATTTAGTGATTGGCGAGAAGATTTGAAAACCGTAATGAAAGAATCAGGAGGTAAAAACAAGCCAGTGGTATTCTTGTTCACAGAAGGGCAAATAAAAGAGGAGTACTTTTTGCAAGATATTGACTCCTTACTGAATTCTGGTGAAGTTCCAAATATTTTTCCTCTTGACGAAATCCAAGAAATTTTAGAGGTAAACTGACGGAGAAACAAAATACTAATTTTATCACTAAACTTCACATTAGTTGGTCTAACTGTTCTCAATCTTTACTTACAAGAGAATACCCAAAAATAACAGGAATTGCATTATAAAAACAATAGTTTATTAGACTTTTTAGACATTTACATGTACTTACTCCTGTTGTATACTCTTCATTTAGTACAATGCATTTGTCTATTTGGTGCTTCCATTGTTTAAAGCACTCCCCATAGTTTGAATACCCATAAGCTCAGTATGTAAATAAATACGTTTAAGAACTTTAAATAATACTGTTTAAATAATAATGGTGATGTAGGTCTTCTACCTGAGGAGTTTTCAACTATGTCAACACTACAGTTGAGTCAAACCATAAATAGATCTGGTTGCTATCAACTTTGTGATTACAAATTAGACAGTGTGATACAAGTTGAGCAAGTAAGAGAGTGACACATAATTCAATCCTGGGTATAGTGACCCCTTTGTTCGTGTGCTCCCAGAGGAAACCTCCCTGAGGGCCCAATGGTGTTTTGAAGTTTGAGCACCTGATGCAGGGTAAAAACAAACACAACGCAAATTATCAATTTGAATAAGGGTTTTCAAAAGAGTATTTTACATTTTGAAAGAAACCACATATTTTCTTGTCTAGATGGTGAGATTGGCTGCTCAAGGCGGCAACAGACATCTTGACGTGAATCCTCTCGCTGTTTACTCTTTCTTCACCAATCGCTGCAAAGCAAACCTGCATATTGTCCTGTGCTTCAGTCCTATCGGCTCTGCTTTCCGACTTAGACTGCGTCTGTACCCTTCCCTTGTCAACAATTGCACTATAGACTGGTTCGAAGTAAGCAAATACTGAAACTCAGTAATTTAATGTATACCAATTATATAGTGTTGCTAATTTCTATAAATAGTTTCAACTTTTTCTATTTCAATCTTGTTTCTCCAATCTATTAACAAAATTTGTTTTTACGTAAAGAATATGAAAAATGTGGGGTATAAAAAGTTTTAAATTAGCTATTAAGTGAATAAAAATGTTTTGGTTTAGTTGATTTGATCCCCAAAAAACATGAAAATACGTATTTAAAATGGTAAAGGTTAAAACTTAGTATCAATTACCATTTAAGTTCTTTATTGTTTCTAAATGTGTATTTATTGTTTCAGGCATGGCCTGAGGATGCTCTGGAGAGAGTAGCTCATCGTTATCTCACCGAGGTGTCTGTGTCAGAACATGTCAAAGCAGCTGCCGTAGGAGTTTGTAAACATTTCCATGTATCTGCCAGGTCAGTACATGTATTGCCATTTAATATTGTATATTTTATCATTTTATGGAAGTTATTCTGAGCTTTATAATAATACCAAGAAGAACAACACAAATCAGCAGTGTACCAATAGTGGGCCCGCTGCGAGTTGGGATCGTGCGCGACTCGAGCTCAACACTCCACTAGTACAGGTTTGATCCTTGCAGTCACCACGCAGATTTATAAAGTGACTTTGCACTAGGTAAAAATAGAGGTTGAGTGGTAGAGAGGACTTTGAAGTCCTAACTTCACCTTGTTAAACAAGAAAAACTAAACTAAAACTAAACAAATTAGGATTCACTTTACTAAAGATATTTGTAAATATTTGAATTTAAACTCATTTGTCCTTTGCTTGTCCAACATTCTGTACTATCCGTCATCCAACCAAGACAAAAACAATGCAAAAAAATCAAAATAAAATCACTTATTTGCTTATGGTTGTGAATGTTATGTTAAATAATTATGTTTCTTTCATATTTCATTCATACATTTTTATTTTATTCAATAGTTGAATGTTCCTTTTAAATGGAAAATGACATTATTACGACTTATTTAAATGGATTTTTAAAGGGTTTTCTGCTTATCCAACATTTTCTGTTATTGCCTTTTCTGCCGAGCCGTTTATGACAGATAAGCAAAACTCTTGAAGTTGTAATTCTGTTAAATCTTTATGGTTTTTGCTATTGAATTTTTTAAAAATAACTTTACTCTTTGCAACTAAACAACTACAAAGTTAATGGTTCTACAATCTTCAATGATTTGTTTTCTCTAGTAATCTAGCAGGGTTAAGATCATAATTGGCACCTCTAATGTGTCATGTACCTATTATGTCATGATTTACATTATTAGTGCAAATCAATGTGAAAATTGTGAAAGTATATTACAACCCCAAAGAGGCAGTGGTGTGCCCAGAATTTTTTTTGGGGGGAGAGGGGAGCTCTTAGATTATTTTATACAACTACGTTAGATGCAATGGGGCAATGGCCACGAGTGACTTACCAGGGGTATGAAAAACCCCTCGACACCAAAAAGGTGGTTCCGGGTCCCTCCCCCAGAAAATGTTGAAAAATAAAGCTTACAAATGTTAGTTTTAAAGGCGTTTAAGCTTAATTTTCATGCTTGCAATCACTTAAACTTTCTTACTTTTACTCTGAAAAAAATTAATAATGTATGTATCAAGTCGGCATATCACAATGTTTGGACAGTAATCAATTTGTAAATGTAATTATTACCAATAGTACTACTTTATTTTAATTAGTAAGGATAAAAAATTAGTAAATATTCTTACAGCAATCAGAAAAATTTGTCATGCACACAGTTGGTGACGGAAATTTCGGGGGGAAATATATCCCCCTGATCCCTCCCTCTGTGTCCGCCACTTTAAAGACGTAAAGATAAAAGAAAAATATGAGGCTCAAACAATGAAAATTGCTTTTTGTTAGCTTCCTATATTTGTTGTTAAAATATTGTTACATATTCAAATAACTAATTTCCACATTAAATTGTTTATGAATTTCTTTAATGTCACAACAGAGAACTATCTGAAGAGTTCTTCAGAGTGACTGGAAGGAAGACATACATAACCTCTGGATCGTATTTGAACTTGATCAGACTGTACAGTAACCTCATCACTGAGAAACAGAACGAAGTGATGAGTGCCAAGATGAGATATGTTGGAGGCCTGGACCAATTAGACTACGCCGCTTCTCAGGTTCCTACCTAGAGTTGTTACTCATTTTCCATTCTCACACTAGTTACCTATGAACAGCTGACATCAGTTAGAATTTCGGTTGACTGCAGTTTTATAGTTGGCTGATTTTATTTGTTTTCGTCATTTTAGAGTCTCATTTTTGAATGTTGAGGAATTAAGTGAACAATTCTCTACATACAGCTTTAGTCTTTCTGGAAAACTTTCTTATACTTATCCTGAAAAGTGAAAACTTACTTACGAGGGGGTACCCAAAAATAACGGGAATTCCATTATAAAAACCACATTTTATTATTTTGTTTACAAATTTACATGTATACCTTCAGTATACTCTCCATTTAGTGTAATGCATTTGTCCATCCTCTCTTGGGATATTGGAAGAAGGTCCTCTGCAGCTCTTTCTGCGACTATTCTACAGTTTAGTTCTAGCATAGAAGACTTAGTTTAAAACCTATCCAATGAATATCCATGCAAAATGTAATTCATTTGAAATTCTATTTAGGTTGCAGAAATGCAGAAAGAGCTCGAAGCGTTACAGCCTCAGCTTAAAGTTGCTGCTGCTGAAACAAACAAAATGATGAAAATAATAGAACAAGAGACTCAGCAAGTAGAGAAAGCCAAGGCATTGGTGGAAGAGGATGAGAAGGCAGCGACAATCCAAGCTGAGGCTGCAACTGCGCTGAAAACTGAATGTGAGGCTGATCTGGCAGAGGCTCTTCCCATCCTTGAAGGTCTGGCATTTTAAAGTTCAAAAGTGTAGTATGTAGAACTATAGATACATTACTAAAGAAATTTGAAGACAAAAATGTTCGGACCGAGCCGGGACTTGAACCCGAGTCTCCCGCTTGCTGGGCGGTTATGCTCACAACTACACCATCCGGCCCAACTACTTCTGCCTTCAAATTTAGAGAAGTACTTAAATCTGAATGTTTATCCGAAACATGTGACTTTCAAATAGTGACTTTAAATCAACAAGCTGGAAATATTACAAACAGATTTGAAATACTATGTCAAATGACTTATATAAATTTTAATTTTTATAAACGCTAAAAAGCTTATTTATTTCTAAAGAAATTTGAAGACAAAAATGTTTGGACCGAACCGGGACTTGAACCCGGGTCTCTCCCTTGCCGGGCGGTTATGCTATTTGTATCTTAACTATTTGTATAAACGCTAAATAGGTTAATTAAAATTAATCCCAGTTCGGTCCAAATATTTTTGTCTTCAAATTTCTTTAGTTATAAATTAGCTATTTAGCATTAAAACAAAATAAGATCTTTCATTCAAATCATTTATTCATTCTTGTGGGTCTTGGAGCTTAGCCTTTGCAGTTGATCATTTTATAGTTCTTTTTCTTCTACCTCTTCCCAAGGACACCCTATTTCCTCCTTGTTCCGCTTTATCTCATCCACCCCCTTTTAAAATGAAGTAGTTTTTTAAATACGAAATGAAATGAAAAATGTCTTTACTTGGGCAAAAGTCAGAAGTTTTAATAAAACACATTTTGAAAGTCAAGTGAAGTCTGAATTAAAGTGTTTCTTATCTTAAAATATTTTATCTAGATATTTTGGTTTCAAACTCAATCAAATACATTTAAATAAAATTTAATTTAATACAGGATCAGGCAAAAGTGTGGAAACGCCTTTATAACTTTTTAACCAGTTTTTTCAACGCAACCGAAATCGGTACATTTTATTAGAGGAAACAAAAGTACCTTTTAATGCATACTGACACTTTGCCCCAGTTATCAAAATGGGGGATTGGGGGGGTAGCCCCATAATTTTCATAGAAGCCCCATCGAGTGACACCTCATTTTGAAGGTCTTTGAAAATGTTGATGAATGCTGAAAACTAGACGTCTCTATCTTAACCCAGAATAAAATGGTGTCCATTTAAAGTTACATCGATTTTTACTATGGGAAAGTGTGGAAACGCCTCTATAACTTATTGGCCAGTTTTTTCAGCGTAACCAAACTTTTTAAATATTATTATAGTTATCAAAAGTGTTTTTTAAACGGTTAAAAAGTTATAAAGACGTTTTCACACTTTCGCATAATACAAATCTGTGTAACTTAAAATTGACGCCATTTCTTTCTGGTTAAGATAGAGACTTCTAGTTTTCAGCATTCATCAACATTTTCAAAGACCTTCAAAATGAGGTGTCACTCGATGGGGCTTCCCTATGAAAATTATGGGGCTACCCCCCTAATTCCCCATTTGAAAACTGGGGCAAAGTGTCAGTATGCATTAAAAGCTACTTTTAATTCCTCTAATAAAATGTACAGAGTTCGGTTGAGCTGAAAAAACTGGCTAAAAAGTTATAAAGGCTTTTCCACACTTTTGCCTGACCCTGTATAAAGTTTAAAGTGTCCACTACTCATGAGTGAACTTTTTAAGATTTGTTTTTATTTGTTTAGATGCATTGGCCGCTCTAGATACTTTGAAACCAGCTGATATCACCTTGGTCAAAGCAATGAAAAATCCGCCCGAAGTTGTGAAACTGGTAATGGCTGCGGTTTGTGTCATGAAAGGCATAAAAGCAGACAGGATTCCGGACCCTAGCAAACCAGGCCGCATGGTTAGTGTGACTCTGCATCAACTGAATAGAATTTTTATTCACTTCAAATAGTTAGCATCATCTTCTCCAAACTATTAAAACAATAGTTTAATTAATTCAATTTTTTACATTATACTATAGTTTATAAAATATAAATAGTTTGGAGAAGATGATGCCAACTATTCGAAAGGAATAAAATTGTACTATGTCTTCATCATTTCGGAATCAACTCAATAGAAATACTGTACATATGTAAAAACAAATATAACTGGAACCAATGATAGTTCTGGCAATATACAGTGTGTATGCAGTAGTGTTTCAATTCCATGCAGGCACTGCAATACTTGGTAGTTGATTAAACCATTGGCCGTAAGCTTATTGTTGTTTATTAAAACAAGAGGGACTTAAAGCTAATTCTAATTGTTTACAATAATTTACTTTCATAAGTGTTTCAATGTAGGAACCGGTAGAAAACACAAATTGTTTCATATAGGCAATAATTGTTTCATATAGGCAATTGTTTCATAGGGCACAAATCACCTGAAACCAGATCAAGATTAAACAATCTGTGTAAACCATGCAAAAATCCAACTCCTAGCTGCTTGTCTAGAAATTGACTGTTCACTTACCATTTCAAAAACAAGCAAAACATTCTAGCAGTTTGGTGCAGTGTAGTAACCGTTAGTGTATCTCTTTTTTGTGATATTATTTATAATGTAATGTCTTGCGACTTTGACATTTCTTTTAAAACACCTTGTGTGTAGCTTTGAAAAGTAAGTATATTCAAAAAGTATTTCAACTAGTACACTGTACTATACAATATTTTATTTCGTGTGGTGAAGGTATTTGATATTAGTTTTAAAGCAAACAATGCTTTTCTAGATGATGGACTACTGGGGTCCCAGCAAGCGTTTGTTGGGGGACATGGGGTTCTTACAGGGATTGAAGGAATACGACAAAGATAATATTTCCCAAGAAATAATAACTGAGATCAGAAAGACGTACTTGACTAACACTTTATTTAAGCCAGAAGTGGTTGCAAAAGCATCAAGTGCCGCTGAGGGCCTTTGTAAATGGATCATTGCTCTTAGCAAGTATGATATAACGGCCAAGGTCAGTAAATTAAGTAACCTTAAAATTTAAAATAGTTTTGGGCTGTTTCTTTTTACAATTAATGGAATGGAATTGCCACTTTTAATATATTACCAGTATTAACATGAACTAGAACCTTTGTGGCTGATTATGAAGGCTGACTTGAGGGAAAGAAAAGAACAAATGTTCTGGTCCTGATTTTGACTTATTTTCTCTTCCATATTCATGTATTTTCTTCTCTACTAGATGCTTTGGAATATGTTATTAAGTAATTTCCATAGGAAACAGGGCGATTAATTTCTATTGCCATATAGAACAAAACAGAAAGCAGTTGAACTGACCACGAATAAAGCTCAAATGATACTGGTAGACTGTGAACTCCTTGGAAATTCTACAAACTGATAAGAAAGGTCAACGCTTTCTGACTATTTGAATCAGGTAGCTAAATCGTTGGGGAAGCCCATAAGTTAAAAGGGTTTAGTAAAAGAGGGTTGCTCTACGTTTTGTCAAACAACGAGACATTTTTCAGACTCTCTTATACAGTCGAAATACTCTTATGATATTGAATAGGGTTTCGCTATCAAAATTATGGGGCTACCCTCTCCAATCCGCCACATTTAAAACCTGGGTTAAGTGTCAGTATGCATTAAAAGATACTTTTGATAATTTTTATAAGATGTATCAAGTTTGGTTGCGCTGAAAATACTGGTTAAAAAGTTATAAAGGCGTTTCCACACTTCCACACACACCTGATAAAAACCTGTGTAACTTAAAATAAACTCCATTCATTTCTGGGTTAAGATAGAGACTTCTAATTTTCAGCATTCAACAGCATTTTCTAAGACCTTCAAAATGAGGTATCACTCTATGGGGTTTCCCTATGAAAATTATGGGGCTACCCCCCAATCCCCCATTTTGAAAACTGGGGCAAAGTGTCAGTATGCATTAAAAAGTACTTTTGTTTACTCTCTTAAAATGTACCAAGTTTGGTTGCACTGGAAAAACTGGTTAAATAGTTCTAAAGACGTTTCCACACTTTTGCTTGATCCTGTCTAGCGTACTGTGACCATATACTAGTGTTAGATTATGAAGATCGAAATGAAGAGATAATAAGGCAAAGTCCTTGATATGTAATACCCAACATATAATAAATATTAATTATAACATATTATAGATTGTAGGGCCCAAAAAAATAAAGTTAGAAGCAGCTGAAAAGGAATATGCTGAAACAATGGCAATTCTTGAAGAAAAGTTGCGTGAAGTGAATGAGTTGGAACAAAAACTTGCAACTTTAAACGATAAGTTTGAAGCAACAAATCAGAAAAAGAAACAATTAGAAGATGAGGTTCAGTCTTGCTCAGACAAACTCGAACAAGCCAAAAAACTCATAGGTAAAAAATAAACTATCATACTATAGAAAAAGTTTATACTAATTAAAAGTTACTAAAAATTTTTTTGAATTAAACAATACCATATACATGTTGAAGGAAACGACAGGAGTTAATTGTCTTCGTGTAATATTGATGAATAAAACTATTAACTACTTATATTGCTCCTTTTGATGCTGTTATCAATTGTGTAACGGTTAATTATAGATAATGCATAAGAGTTTTTATTTATTCACATGATTGTAGATTTTGATACTAATAAAAATTGGTAACTTTGTTCTTATTATTAATAACCAACTTCAGATATATAGAGTACTAATTCATCTAATAACCAAGTTCCCAAGACTGCTTAGTTGTGAAAAGATTTTGAGATTGAGTTTTATGAAATTAACAAACTAAAAAATTAAGTCTAATACAGTTTCAAAACTATATGTTATCTATTTATATGTTTGTGCTAGATCACATATAATGTAATATTTTTACTTACTAAAGGAATGCTGAGCTATTGGTATTAGCATTTCAAAAATAAGAGCTCTTACTAAAAATGATCAATTAGTCCTAACCCAGTAACAGTACTTATGTAAGTACTAACTGTACGCTTTGGTGAGAAAAGTGAGTTTGTAGGTGGGTTGGGTGGGGAGAAGAGCAGATGGATGCAAGCGGCTGAGAAGTTACAACTGGCGTACGACTGCTTGCCGGGAGATGTCCTCTTGTCTTGTGGAGCGATAGCTTACCTGGCATTCTTCACTTCTCTCTACAGGTACCGTCCACAGCAGTAGTGTATTCATTGTCCTTGGGGTGTACATCAATAGATCATGGTTAAATTATCTTGCTGCCATATTATTACATTAGCCTATTTCAAAAGTTCCCTACTTTTATTTACAGCTGAAGTATTACATAGCAGTTAAAAACACATTTTCATGAACTTGTAGCTTAAAAAATAAAGTACTTGTAAATCAAGGCAGCTCAAAAATCTTTCATCCAAATAATAATTTAAAAGAGCAATTTTCTTGCCTAAATTATCATTTTTACTTGGTCTTGACTTTCAACTCTTCAATTTCAGACAGAAAGTCATCTCAGACTGGAAGATTTTGTGTGATAAAACCCAAATACCCAACTCTGATAATTACAGCCTCACACTAGTTCTGGGGTCTGATATAAAAATCCAAAACTGGAATATTTGTGGTCTGCCTCGAGATGTGTTTTCAATTGAGAACGGTGTCATTCTAAGTTCCACTAATAGGTGAGTAGCTTATTAAATTTTACATACTTTTCATCAACACTTTATCCCACTTTACTGAACTTACGTTCTTTGTACATAGTCTCACGAGTTAGTACTCATAAGTAACAATGCATTCAAAACCGCCTAATTTCATGACACAGTCTATTTACTTGGTGGTTAAGCATAAAGAGTATGGTAAATGTTGTGTATTACAATTAAAGCTGAGTCTTTTATATCGCGGGTAATAAAGGAGATAAATTAAGTTTAGTTTGACTGAACATATAGGCCAAAATTGTATTGATATACTTTAATACATTAAATATTACCTTGAATATTACACATTCTTTCAATCGATCATTAGATACGGATTGATAATATGAGGAAACAGAAGTAAAATAAGTGACTTATTAATATTACAAAAAAATGCTACTAGAGTTATGTCAAAAGCACATTTACATTTATGTCAAAAGACAACTTCATGCTTACTAAACATTAGAAATAATACTAAATAACTAAAATGTACAGATGGTCTCTTCTCATTGACCCACAAGGACAAGCCAACAAGTGGATAAAGTCCATGGAAAAGTACAATGAGTTGGAAACAGTGAGGTTGTCAGAACCTACCTACATGAAAAAGCTGGAGATATGTTTGGAGTACGGGATGCCAGCTCTCTTGGAGGATGTTAATGAAGATCTTGACCCTCCTTTAGATCCCATTCTGCTTAAACAAACCTTTAAACAAGGTAAATTGTTTACCATTACTCCAGGTTGTATTGTTTATGCTTTCAATAGAGAACTTGTAGTATGTATGTGTCAAATTTAAAATGTTTCTATTGTGTTTACTATGTTAAAATTTCTCATTTGCAAGGTTGAACTAAGCTATTACTCTGATGATAAATCTGACATTTTATGGACCATCTCTAACAAAAATAAAAAATCAAGTAAACTATTACTTATAAAAGATCAAGTGTAACACTGTATATTTATTTTAGTGTATAGTAGAGGACCGTGTCTTATATGTGTCAATACTTAAAACCTTTTATTCTTATCTTATTTTTAGTTTACACATAATGAAGGGTCAAGGGTCTAGAGAGTTTTCTGAATGATAAACTACTTCCAGCCCTTAACTGCTAGGGAACACTCCTCCTCTCCCTTCATTCTACCACTCTACCAGTAACCAGTTGTGTTTAAGGGCCCCATACACTACAGTCCGGACCGCGGTCCTGGTTTGCCGGTCCCGGACTGCGGAAGGTTTTCACCACGCACTTGTATTACTTTCCACGGTCCTGGCTTGTGACTCCGCTCACTTCATCCCGTTGCTAATCAGTTGGAAAGATGAGTTCGTCGATGTAAGTTGCGGTGGTAGTGATGGTGCTTGATGATTGTGGAGTTTTTGTGAAGAGGCGGAAGAAAAGATGTATATGGACAAAGAATTGGTTGCAGAATATTGCTCTTTCGATTTTGAAATTATCATTCTCTTTCGTAATTTGAAGCAGAAACTCCCTAGTCTTGTCCTTCATTATTTTATTTTATTTGGTTTGAATAGTCTGCACTGTTACCTTCCTATAAACACGGAACACTCCCCTACTCCTCTATAAACTTAATTAGAAAACAATTAACTAATGGCTCATAACTACTTTAATGTCAGCCATGGTACTAACGACAAAACGACTGCTGATATCCAACTACTCTGGCGTATGCCTTATACTGCTGATGCGAAGATTGTGTGCCCAAGGAGGAGGTAGGGTTGGGTGAAAGTTAGAGAGCCGGTCTCGGACCGTGAAGGGTCACACACTTGGAAATTGACTCACGGTCCAGTCCGCGCCGATCCACACAGAAGGACCTCACGATCCCGGCGCGGACTGGACTGTCTTGGATCGACTCA
The DNA here is from genome assembly GCA_018831715.1 of Matsumurasca onukii. NCBI lineage: Eukaryota > Metazoa > Arthropoda > Insecta > Hemiptera > Cicadellidae > Matsumurasca > Matsumurasca onukii. The sequence continues at coordinate 40,611,535 of CM032059.1, read as the reverse complement.
GCTCGAAATATCATCCAAATTAGATTATTTGCAACTCTGAGTTATTTTTATTATATATATGATGGGAACAATAAAATTAACACAGTATCCTATTGAAATCATTTAATTGAATCACAAAAAATGAACCTACAGTTTAAAATCAAATCAGTTGTCTTAGTCTATGGAACAAGCGCAGCCTGCAGTCTAAAATTCTCTACAGATTCAAGTTTCTACTGTATCTAAGACAACACACTCAACTAAATTGTAATTATTGTATAAATGTTTATTTTCAGGAAATACTGAATACATAAGTCTTGGTGACAATATCATTGAATACAACAAAAACTTCCGATTTTATATCACTACAAAACTGAGAAATCCTCATTACTTACCTGAAGTTTGTAACAAAATAACATTGATCAACTTCGCATTAACGGTTGATGGACTTGAAGATCAACTGTTGGGGATTGTAGTGGCTAAGGAAAGGTAAAACTTACTTCATTGGTGTGATTTGGGGTTAAAGATGTTAGCTATAGAAGATCTAAAAATAGTTTCTAGATAGCACCAAGTAAAGCTACAACAATTTTATATTAATAAAAGCATTTTGTGATCCAACAAACCCTAGGTTAAGTAACACAGTAAAAATGCCATTGGCGTAAACAGTAAAAAAATACACAGAAATTCATAATTTGATTATGATATATTTGTTTCAAGCTTACAGTTTGATAATTCAATATCTTATAAAGATTGCCAGTTGGCGGTCTTACAAGTTACAACATGGAAAAAATGTAGTGAACATTTTTGTGTAATTAAAAATAACTGGTGCCCCTAAAGCTAAAGTATTATTTTTAAAAAGAAAATATTATCAATAGATGATTGGGCTCCTGGGATCTATCTGGCCTTCCCTTGAAAAAAACCTTACAATAACAGAAACTAGAAAACCTCAAATTTCTTGTTTTTATTTATTTTTTATTTTTAACCAACAATACAGTAATGTGAAAAAAATTAAGAGTGTTATATTTGAACTTAATTTTCAAATATTTTGTAAGGGTATCCGTTCTTATGTTTATTGTGAAACTATACATATTTTCTATACTCTTTTGTGTGTGCAATGTAAATAAATGCTTTATCAATTTTAACAGTTTCTAATTTGTATATCAAATTTTATAAACCAGTTATTTCCTTTAGGCCTGATTTGGAAGAAAAAAGGCAAAACTTAATTGTCGAAAGTGCTAAAAATAAAAAAACATTAAAAGAAACAGAAGATAGGATTCTTCATATCATGACTTCTGCTGGAGGAAATATTTTAGAAGACCATTCAGCTATTGAAGTGTTAGATTCTTCCAAGGTTAGTTTATATGCCGGGATCAAGTTTGATAAGGAAGTGGCCCATTTTATTTTGCTATAGTTGCCACACTGAATGTGACAGCTGCACACTTTTTAGCAATAATTAGAGGTGAAATTATGAGGTTTGAAAACAATGAAAGAGTGTGTGACGTGTTTGAAAACTCTGGGGATCATTAATAAATAATTTAGCTGTAAGATTTAATATATTCAAAAACTTCACACTGTACATTTACGATTAAATTAACACATTTTGTAACCTTGTACCAAAAAAAACTGCTGACTGCTGGCCTGGTTTAATATTAAACCTCCTTTAGAGCGACAACTTAAGTCATGGAGGTTAACCGTATTTGCTATTTAGAATAAATCAAACAAGTTTTGACATATAAAATGAACAAATTTGTACACCAACCTTACTATTTCAGATTCTTTCTGTTGAAATTCAAGAAAAAGAAAAGGTGGCGATAGAAACTGGTAAAATGATTGATGAGTTTAGACAAGGATACAGACCAGTAGCTCAATACTCAGCTATTCTCTACTACTGTATAACTGATCTGCCCAATGTGGATCCTATGTATCAGTACTCTCTCACTTGGTTTATCAATATTTATATATTGTCTATAGAGAATGCGTAAGTTGTCTAACATATACATTTCAGCTTCTCTTCTAACAGGCACCACGTGAATAAGATATATTTAAAACTAATTTTTATTTAAACAATAATGATGGCTATTTTGTGTTTATTTATTGTCAATTTTCCTGTATTTCAATAGACTTACTGTAGTTTAAATAAGCACTTTATTTTCCACTTTAAATTGCATACACAGTAATGTCTGAAAAGTAATGGAACTTTTCACAAATAAAAGAAGTAATAGTTTGACAGCTGTGTATTTCCTCTAACCAATAAGACTAAAACTGTTAAGATTGGCTGAAAAATAACACTGCTATTGTGGCCCAATTGTCAGTGGTTTTCGTTTGCTCGTCACCAAAATTAAATGGAGAAAAGAGTTGTATTAGTTTTTCAAACTTAACAGAACTTTCATGGAAACATTGGAGTTAATGAAAAAGTATTTAGTTGTATTGTAAAATTAAGCAAATGAAAGATTAGCACACTCTCTGTATATGATTATTATGAAAAAATAACTGTATATATTCTGTTAATAGCTGTATTATTTCATGTCTTGTTTTAGAAATGAATCCAAGATCCTTTCAAAACGTTTGGAGTTTTTGAAAGACAAATTCATTCATAGTTTGTACACCAATGTGTGCCGCTCGTTGTTTGAAAAAGACAAAATACTTTTTTCATTTGTACTTTGCACAAGCATTATGATGTAAGTATACGACATAGTGTAATAGAAATATAGTGTATTACTACAGTAGGATAGTTGATCCTTGGGTACTCTTTACTCAATGTCTCCAAGTTATGTACAAAAAATATATAACACTAACTGAAACCGTTTTTTGCTGAGTAAAAGTCTTTTTGCCCAAATTACCAACACTGCACTGTTGTGAGGTTTATTGTTGCAATGTACAAATAAATTCAATCTCCTTACTCTAATAGAAAAAAGATGTTGCAAAATATTTTTAGTTTGATGAAAAGTAAGGAAAAGTAAATACAATACTCTGGGATAGTCTTTAAGTTAAGTTCAGTGAATGTAAATATTCATTTTTAGTTTTGAAGACAAACTTCACCAAAATGAACTGGATTTTCTGTTTACTGGAGGTGTGGGTTTGGAGAACCCAATACCAAATCCGGCTTCAAACTGGTTAACAGACAAGTCTTGGGATGAAGTATGCAGAGTTACACAGCTTTCTGCTTTTCAAGGTAAGTAAATGCAATATAACGGATTAAATCTTAGTTACTAACCATCCGTTTAAGAAAACATTACCAGTAAAGAAATTTTCATTCTCACCGATGAAGTAATTAAGTACTGACTATTACTGATGAATAAACGGTACTAAGGTAAATACGAGGGTTGTTCGGAAAGTAATACCCATTTTCCAATAAAAAAAGGACAAACCAGCATTTATCAACTAAACTTTACAATTTATATTCTACTTTACATTCCTATAACCTAACCTACTTGTCTACATAATTTCCTTGCAAATCCAAGAATTTATTGTATCTTGTTACAAGCTGTTCAATTCCTGCGTCGTAAACTTCTGCCGCCAATCCAATTAAATTTGTCAGTACACAACTTGTTTGACTTTGTCGTCATGTTGAAAATGTTACTCACCCAAAACGGACTTGGTAAATGATAAGGCATAAAACATGTGGGAATTTTGCACTAATTTCATCTAAAGTCACTCTTAGATCCTTCTGCACAAACGTGTCAACAGCTTCAACAAGCGTAACCGTCATCACATGTCGGGTGGTCGCTTTTTACCATGAACTTATTCTCTCCCATCATTAAAATTTCGGTACCAATGTCGCACAGTTGATTCATCCATAGCTTCCATATACACAGATTTCATTGTGGAATAAATTTCACTTGTGCCCATTTTTTTTGCATTCAGAAATTAAATAACTTATCACAATTCAGAATTGGCGTTGTTATTGATTTTCTTCCTCATTTTGTATGTTAACAAAGATGGTAGTAAGAGTTGTATTGAAACCAGTTGACTTTGATTCAATCATCAGTCAACACATTGACAACATTAAAATTAAAACAGAATATATTGATAGTATAATGGTTATGTATTGACAACAAATTGTACTTAAAATGTGATAGGATTTATATTAGGTACATCAACCAATAAATATGTACTGCAACTTGGTGCATGCATAACATTTGCTACAAACGTAGAAAAGTGTCAATTTTCAGGTTTTATGGAGAGTTTTAGAAACAACTTACCTGCTTGGCAAACTTTGTATGATTCGGCCGAGCCTCATTTGCAGCGTCTACCCGAGCCTTGGGACACAAAGCTGAACCACTTCCACAAACTGATTGTCATCAGAATGATTCGACTAGATAAGGTCAGTTTGTCCTAAAGTTCGGGGAAGTCAATTTCAAGTGAACTCGAACTTAACTATTCTTCAAAAAGGCAGAATAAAAGTGCAATTTCCCAACAACAGTTGAGGCAGGCAAAGGCAGCTCATCAAAATCAACATACTTTTTCATACTAATATGTATAGTAAAATTTACAATGCATTTTTATAAAGGACTTATCCGTTATGTGATTGGGTGCTCACTGATGGCGCTAAAAAAATTCTCCAAATAAATTTTAAGTTTTAGGCCTCATCATGTTGGTAGGTTTTAAAACAGAAAATGAGCAAGTGATAACAATCCTTAGATGTACGAGGTCTGTCCAATAAGTTCGCGAACTGGTTCAATATGGCGGCCTTGAGGCGACGTACAGCTCTGCCCACTACATCACGTGAATACTAGACATCTAAGGAAGCGTTCAGTACTAGTTTAAAAGTCGAGCAATGCCTATTAAGCTGCCAGTGCCAGTTTATATTTTATTTGTTTTTGCTGTTCGTCGAAAAATGGTGATTGATGAAATCATTGAACAACGAATCAACATCAAGTGATCCAGTGATGCCCTCTCGTCTCCATTTTGCTCAAAAAACCATGATTAATCTCCAGTGATGACTCTCTGTAAGAACTCACCTTCGTTTCCGTCAGCCTTCCAATCATTCCAATTCTTCCAATCATTCACACATTCAATCTTTTTCAACTTTTGTTCTGACGTCAGCGGTTTCGGCACATTTTTTGCACAGAATTTTCTTAAGCCCAAATGTGCCACTAAAACTGTATGAACTGATGACTTGCATAAATTAAGATCGTCTGCAATCATTCTAACAATTTTCCGACGGTCATTAGACACCAGAGCTCGCACACGAACAATGTTTTCATCCACACATGAGGTTGAAGGTCGTCCCTGCATTGCATCACCTTCAGCGTCTTCGCGCCCATCTTTGAAACGTTTGATCCACTTGAAAATGGACAATTTCTTCAAGGCATTATCTCCGTAAACAGCCCTCAACATATCTGTAATTTCTTGAGAACTTTTACCGAGTTTCATTAAAAACTTGATGTTGATTTTTTGCTTTGTGATTTCATCGATCTCCATATTTCGACGAACAGCAAAACAAATAAAATACAATCTGACACTCGCAGCTTGATAGGCACTGCTCGACTTTCAAACGAGTACTGAACGCTTCCTTAGATGTCTAGTATTCACGTGATATAGTGGGCAGAGCTTTACGTCGCCTCAAGGCCGCCATATTGAACCAGTTCGCGAACTTATTGGAGAGACCTCGTATGACAAGACAGGAAGACTGCTATTACACTTTGACTTAAAAGTTCAATTTGTTAATAGAAACAAAGTGACGCAAAGGTTTCCTCCGTTTGGCACATGTTGTTACCAACTAGCATCTGTCTTCTAGGTTGTACCCTTACTCATAAAGTGTGTGGAGACAGAGATCGGGCCCAGATTCACCCAGCCTCCGCCATTTGACATTGCCAAGTCCTACAGTGACTCCAACTGTCTCAGTCCACTGGTGTTCATCCTCTCGCCTGGAGTGGATCCCATCGCTGGGCTCATGCAGTTTGCTGCTAAGAAAGGATACGGTGCAAAGTTTGCTTCAATATCCCTTGGACAGGGTCAGGTAACCACTTTGAAATATTATCCTCATGATGGTTTGGCCTAGTTGTGCAACTGTCTTTAAAAATAATAGTTTATTGCTATATTTATATGCTATGTTTAACTCTTAGAGGTCTCATGTTGACTATAGGTCGACAAACGCTATTTCTTTTTGAACGCTTGGATGTGCAGTGTAGGTTGCGGTTGAAACAGTCTCTGATATGCGAAAACTACGCTGTACTAACGACACCTAGCAGAGAACACCGAAACTACCACTCCCTGAGGATCACTGAAAAGAAAATGGCTCATCAAATCCAGTGAGGCGGCGAGTGGCACTTATTGAGCTTAGGAGGTGCTAAATCCCCGAGCTTAGATGAGTGGTTCAATGACTGGTAATGCACTGTACCAGAGAGCGGTTATGCTGAAATTTTGCTTTTAATAGAGGCTTTTTACGAAAATTTAAAAATATAATGAGACAGCAAAGGGTTAAATTATAGAAACTTCTTTCTCTTCAAAAACTAGAAGAAGGACTTGGCTTCTTTTTCTATTCAAGAAAAGCTCATGGTTTTTTGTTATTTACATTTTTGCCAATTAAAAAATGCCAAGTCGTATAATGACTCCAACTGTCTCAGTCCACTGGTGTTCATCTTCTCTCCTGGAGTGAATCCCATCACTGGACTCATGCAGTTTTCGCAAACATTATTTTCAGTATGTCAATTGATTGGGTTCAAACTTCAGAGAATTCCATTTATTGAAGTTTAATGTATTTAATATTACTGCAATCCTGCCGTTTTCTTTTTAACTTAGAATCATAAACGTTCGTTAACATCTAACTTCATTTTGTCTGCGTTCAAGGGACCGATAGCATCTGAACTTATCAAGAAAGCACAGAAGGAAGGAGGATGGGTGTGTTTACAAAACTGCCACCTGGCAGTCTCTTGGATGTCGAGTCTTGACAACATTTGTGAGGGGTTCGACATTACCAACACATCACAAGAGTTCAGACTCTGGCTCACAAGTTATCCTACAGATAAGGTGTGTCAGTTAGTTATGATTGGATGTTACTCAAATAAGTGGTTAAAGATAAATACAATGTTTCAGGGGGTGCGGAAAATCCAATACTTTCTGATCTTTAATACTTGATTTGGATTCGAAAGTCAAATCAATAAAGTCCATAGACAACTAAGATTTATATTTGTATATTTGAGTTCAAAAACAAATACTCTTATAGATATTCAGTCTAGCTCTTGCCTATTCTTGTATTTATTAGTTTATTTAAAGTAGACAGTAGTAACTATTAAAAATCATATTGAAGATGCACAACATACTCAAATACACAATTTCTTTGTGCAATTTATGAAGAGTTATTTATTGAAGTATAATTTGAACTTTAATCAGGGATGACTTCAGTTCTGAAACTTCAAGATTGGGTTAGATTCGAGTAACTTGTAACTATTGGGTTTCAACTCTGATTTGATGGTTTTTATGACTCAAGATTTGAGTTCAATTCAGATTCGTAATCACACACAAAATATTCAGATTTGATCCAAACTTAAGGTTTGCAGAAAAAATACTGTTTGGATTTGCTCTGGAATTTTTGGATCTCACGCCTCCGCAAGATTAATATTTTATCTTGGAGTCGTTTCAAAAGTTGTTTAAATTTCAGTTTCCTGCATCAATATTACAAAATGGAGTAAAAATGACAAACGAGGCTCCAACAGGACTGAAGCTGAACTTGTTACGAAGCTACACTTCAGATCCCGTGAAGGATGATCAGTTCTTCCATGGCTGTCCCGGAAAGGACCGTGAGTTCTCTAGACTTCTGTATGGAATCAGTTTCTTCCACGCGGTCGTCCAGGAGAGGAAGAAGTTTGGCCCAATTGGGTGGAACATCCCTTACGAGTTCAATGAATCTGATTATTTGATTTCAATTCAACAACTACAGGTTTGAATCTTAAATTTACTTTAAAATTTTAATTACAAGTAGGTAGTGTTTGACGTAATGATTACTTGAAGTTTATTGTAGTACGTTTTGCTTGTGTCAGAGATAGAGATTAGATGCAGTGTTCAACCCAGCACTACTTATGTACATGAATTAAAACTGAATTTTAGTCATGATTACTGAAACTCGCAGTTGGAAAAGTGAACAGTTTTTGTCAAGCAACTTTAAGTATGGATTACAACCATTACTAGGTAATTAGTAACAATTTTAAAGTGAGAAACTTTTATTTGTCCTTCAAAACATTTATCTTCAACTTTTCCAACAAAATACAACTCAGTGTCCTTGTTTTGTTTAATTTATGAATATACATGGGAGGTTCATAAAACAGGAGTTTTAGATACTAGGGAATTATTATTATAACAGAGAATATTGAAGACATTGAATTTGGAATTCCAAAACCCATTTAGCGATTTTGCTGCTTGTGAGTTGAAAAAATGTACTGAATATCTGTTCACATAACTGTATCTATTTAAAAGAAACAAAACTGTTATTCCTTTACTAGCAATCTAGTTGTGAAGAAGTGTTGAATACTTGCAGATGTTTATAAATGAGTATGAAGAGGTGCCGTTTGCCGCAATACTCTACCTAACTGGTGAGTGTAACTACGGAGGTCGGGTCACAGACGACTGGGACCGCAGAGCGCTGAACACCATTCTGCAGGACTACTGCAACCCCCAAGTCATCAACACCATCAACTACCGCTTCTGTGAAATAAGTCCCAAGTTTGCTGTGCCTGAGCGCTTTGAATACAACCATTTTATTGATACTATTCAGGTTAGGCTTAACTTAAATGTACTGTTTTTAGTTATCATAATGAAACTTTTATTTACAGAAGCGAAGTAAGGTTCAAAATAATTGCCATGTTATCTATGTGTTTCATTTGAATTTTTCACCAGTTTGCTTAAAATCTGGTACAAAAGCATCTTGTACCAAAGATATTTATTTTAAAAAACCAGGCTGGTACCTTGACTTAATCTTTATTTTAAGTAGCAACAAAACCATGGGTTGTATGTATTAAGATTGTGATTGGTCCCTGGTGAAAGAAAATTCAATTATTTTTATTTTGTCCTTGAACTAATGGTTTACGAGAAATTAGTACTTCATTGTCTATGCACTCCGGCCATCAACTTACTTGATGGGTGTGGTGTAAACCTGGCTATTTTGATGCAAACGGGCTAAGAATAGTTTCCGCAGTAATCATCTTGGCTATACCTTGTAATGTATTTTACGCCTGAAAATGTGATCAATGAGGGAGTTCTTTTGTTCAGGGAACTACAGCAAGTAGTTCTGAATAAGAAAATAGTATTCATAAAACTAAATTATTACAATTATTATTATTGTTAATTATTTAACTGGCTAAGAGTGCTGGTTTGAAAGTGAGAGAGAGTTCACTAAGTACCTATTTTCAAATGATCATGTTACCCGCTCTTATAATACCAATTCAAATTTTGTCAATTTTTGAAGTTGGTACTTGTACGTTGTGACAGGATCTGCCGACTATGCCGACGCCAGATGTGTTCGGTCTGCACATGAACGCTGGCATCACCAGAGATCTGCAGAACACCAAGAATCTGTTCAACACGATGCTACTGCTTCAGGGAGGTGTCTTCGTCCGGAGACTCAGCCCAAGGGGACACACTTCTTTTTGACATTGCTACTGATATTCTCGGCAAGGTAATTTGTAGAAAACTAAAACTGAAAACACTAAGTTTGAAAATACACCAGTGGCGGCACGCCTTAAAGGCTCTTGGGTGCAGCCTTCCCAACAAACTGCAATTGGTTTTTTTTGCCTCAAGACCCTGTAAAATCCTCTTTAGTTAGTACAACCAAATTAGTAAATTAACCTTAGCTTATAAACAACGCCTAACCATTCAGGTAGTGGCATAAATAGCACCCAGTCTTGAGGCGCCAGTTTGGGGGCCGAGATTGGTCGCCGGAAATAACAAAATTCTAAGCTCAAGGGGAGCAACTTGTTAACGATAGATGATATAAATAATTTTGATCTGTTTCCACGTTAACTAAGTGTCGTTGAACCTGTTTCATTTATGATTTAAAGTTGTAAATAGCGTGGAAGCAACCTACCAAGTCACTGAATTCCTACTACCTCAGACAAGCTTGTCTGTGGTAATGCTGCTCGGCCATTACAGCCTCACCTGCGTGGAATTGAAGATGCAGCAGACAGCTGAGCAGTGGCTGTGGCTGGCCGCTGAACGCTACGATATATTTGAAGAATTCATATTTGAGGAATTCAATGGCAAACACAAGACTGAGCTCTCTAGCCTTACTATAAAACGTAGAGATCGAGAACAAGCTCTCAATTTAGAGAAGCTTGCAACTCGCTCTTTTAAATTAAAGAAAAGAAGAAGTTTTTTATAAGACAGCGCAAAAATCATAAAGTTTTTAAATCAATAAATCTTAATCTTTATGTATGCAGTGTATTTATTATCCCTCTCTAATTTTATTATAAGGAAAAATACTTTATAAAGTAGCTTTTTTATAACTGTATAGCCTATAGCGGTCAGTATTGTATATAAGAAGTAATATAGTGCATACAGAAGGGGGCTGAAGGTGTATCTAGTGGGCCTTGGTTGAATTGTGAAGAGGCCGGAGGGGGCACCAAACTGACGGTCTGCGTGGGGGTGCCTAGGAAAATACTTATGCCACTGCATTCAGATTTGATGTAGAAAGCTTGTGGACATCACAGCTCCCATATCAGACAACATTCAATTTCAAATATCTTGAGTTGCTCTTTTTTATCCAAATTTACAAACCAATATAATTATAACAAATTTTATATGGAAAAAAACAATATAATACAAGAATAACCTGATAACAATTAGTTAGGCGTCTCATTTAGAATGATTTGAGACACCATCAAAAGAATACACAGACTGTTTGAGTGGTTGAAAAATAAACGATCATAACTTAGAGATAATATTAAAATATACACCTAGTATTAAAAACTAAATTAAAGTACCTACAAATGCTTCTTATATAATTCTTTCAGACTTTTTTATCTCAAATTCCATCAACGGTTAAGCTTCTCACAGTTGTTACAATCGTCTCTATATTCAAACAGCTCATGCAAAGGAATATTGTTTTCAGCTACCTAAACAGTACGACATAGAGTTTGCTATGCAGAAGTACCCTGTGGACTACATGGAGTCCATGAACACAGTGTTGGTGCAAGAGCTTGAGAGATTCAATAGACTTTTAGCGGTCATCAGAAGTACTTTACAAAATCTCCAGAAAGCCATCAAGGGATCAATTGCTATGACTCCTGAATTAGAAGCATTGGCAAATTCTCTCATGATATCTAAAATACCGGCGGCGTGGTTGAAAGTGTCTTATCCCAGTTTGAAACCCTTAGGAGCGTATGTGACAAACTTCCTAGAACGCCTACAGTTTCTTCAGGTACTAACTAAGAATGTTTGAAAATGTTAATCTCTAATAATTAATGTTAAAACAGTTGAGCACCAGGGTAATTTGTAATAAAATATTACCCAGATCAATTCACATAACACTTTTCAAGGTTAGTGATGGCAAATAATAGACTAATAAACTAAATTATTGCAATGCTCTAAGTAAAAAAAATCCGTTAAAAAACACACCTCAGAATGGACAGCACAGCCTTAAGCAGGGAACATATTGAAAAGATTTTAAACTGTGCAATATATATAATTATATACATTATCATACAATGACTCACTGAGGGTTACTATAATTATATAATTGTATAAAGAAAGCAACTTAGCACCCTGTAAAACTTGTGTATTATCGCAACCGGTTTCGGCTATAAAGCCATCGTCTCGGCGAGTACATCAAAACAAATATTATTTCTTCAGGAAGAGATATATGCCAATCGGCCTTTACATATTTTAATAACACATAAAAAAGAACAAGTCTACTATTTGGCTTATATTTCGTTATTTGCATAACTTATTCATAGTAACAAAATATTTGTACATATGTTTAAAAGTCATATGGGGTAGAATTTGCAGATTCTTCATTAAAAGCTAAAGATCTGTGTAGCGTGGCATCAATCTCTTGGATGAAATTCAAGCGATAATAAATTTTCCAATATAGTCTTTGGGATTGAATTGGTAGCTCACGTTTGCTGTATTGCAATGAAGGATACCCTTTGTAATACAAACTGAATAAATGGATTTGGTTTAACCAAATCCTGACAAACTTGTAAAAATCAAATAGCAAATTCAAAAAATTCCATTGGAGGTTTGTAAATAGATGTTTGGTTTCCTGATTGGTTTCTAAAATTGGGTATGATATTTTGAAATTTTGTTCATTTTAAATCCGGGTAATTTGCAAATTAAAGCAAAGATCGATCCTGACAAACTTGTAAAAATCAAATAGCTAAATTCATCACCAAATTCTACCCCAGACTTCATAAAATTAACAAAATTCTCAAAATATCATACCCAATTTTAGAAACCAATCAGGAAACCAAACATCTATTTACAAAACCTCCCAAAATTGTCTTCAGTAAACCACCAAATCTAAAAATATATTATCTCGACCCAAATTCAACTACAAAGACCCTTCCATCTGAGTGCAAACCATGCAACACCCCAGATGTGGAACATGCAAAATTCTACAACCATCTAAATCATTCATCAGCAGTTTGACTAAATTAGAGTATCCTATTCAAGGTGAAATTAATTGCAATACAGCAAACGTGATCTACCAATTATCGTGTAAAAACGTCCCAAAGACTATATTGGAAAAACCATAACGCCCCTCAGATTTCGAATAACGAACCATCGCTCTGACGTATTTCATCAAAAAGTCGAGAGACCTCTGTCATGCCACGCAATGGAGCACAATGTCAAGTCGTTGGAAGAAGGATTCACGCTAAAAGGGCTGTACGTGGAAAACCCGAACCATGAAGAATCTAGGCGTCTCACAGATATGAAATTGAGGAATGTTGAAATTGCTCACCAACTGGTTTTAAGATCACGGCAACCAGATGGGCTTAATATTAGATAAAGCATATAACATTATTTTGTAAACATAAGTACTGTATGTGAAAAGTGTTTATTTTTGTTATGGCTATGAATAAGTTATGCAAATAACGAAATATAAGCCAAATAATAGACTTGTTCTTTTTATGTAATTAAAACAAATATTATTGATATTAAGAAAATAATATTTGTTTTGATGTACTCGCCGAGACGATGGCTTTATAGCCGAAACCGGTTGCGATAATACACAAGTTTTACAGGGTGCTAAGTTGCTTTCTTTATACAATTATATAATTATATACATATACTTCTTCATAGATTTTATATGAACTTTCATCAATAGGATTGGTTTGATCGTGGGAAGCCAGTCAACTTCTGGATATCAGGATTTTTCTTCACCCAGGCCTTCCTTACTGGTGCAATGCAGAATTTTGCGAGACGATACAAAATTCCTATTGATCAACTATGTTACGACTTTCAAATAATGACAAGTGACCGAATGAAATCTTCTCCTAATGATGGCGTTTATGTATATGGCTTATTTCTAGATGGTGCTCGTTGGGATAGACAACGGTAAGTAAAGATTTTTAAGTCACCCTTGCAAAACTGTATGGTATAAAATTAATGTAATGTAATTAATGACATTAATAGAAGCAAGGTGATGGAACTTGAGCAAAAATAAATTAATCAAATTTTGACAAACAAGTTCAATATTGAAGTTTTTAAACAAGGTGTGTACTTGTTTATCAAAATAAATATTTCTCCAACAAAGTAGTGAAACCTTTATTTATAGTATTTATTTGTTTAAATGGTCCATGGAATCTCAATACTGAAAAATTAGATAAAACTGCCATGTCACTTGCTTTTTAGTTTTTATAGCTATGGCTTCATCGGTGAACATTGGTAAATCCTATAAGGACATTGTTTGACAGTGATTTTTGTTTTGAAGCAATCCTTTGGTCCCAACAATCATTCTCTAGGAAAACCAAAACAGATGGTTACACTCAAAACAAAAGCCACCATCATACTGCGGCAATAATAAAGTAATCTCTACTCTGTAAAAATTCATAGCTTTAAAGAATCTCCAAATAGGCTTATACATCATGCCGTTGGTAGCAGCTGACATAAATTAAAATAAAGTTGTCATGTGAAAAAAGTTAAGGTGTTTCATCCATTTTCAAAGCTTGTATTATGCCATTCCTTCTATGAAATAGGAATAAACTTCAAAATATCACTTGCACTTTAATAAGAAATGACTCATTTTGAATCTCAGGTTGACTCTGGAAGAGCAATTGCCGAAAGTGTTGTACGATGGGATCCCAGTGATATGGATGAAGCCGGTGAAGCGGGCTGAGTTGGTGGTTGGAGCTCGCTACACGTGTCCTCTGTACAAAACCTCAGAGCGCAGAGGCATTCTCAGTACCACAGGACACAGTACAAACTACGTGCTGCCCCTGTTGCTGCCGACACTGCTGCCTCCTCCGCACTGGGTCAAGCGAGGAGTCGGGTTGCTCTGTCAACTCAGTGACTAGCAAGTAGCATCACATCATCATCTACAGAATAGTGTAACAGCTTGGCCTAATATTACGCTAACAGCATTTAATTGATCAAAACTATGTTTAAACCATCTGTTTTATATTTTGTTGGTTAAATAAATAATAAAAATGTACAGACATTTCTGTTGTAACAACCATATTTTATTGTATTTCCTCAAAAGTTTTGTATTTTTCAAGATTTTGCCTACTTTATTTGATGAGATTTTAAACCCCACACCAACCAATCAAAAAAGTCACAGATTTCTTCCAACCCATAAAGGATAAAATCCATCCTTCTAATGTGGGTGTACACAGAGTTACACCTACTTGTTGAAACTTGTTTGTACTTGGGTTCTTGTGGATCAGTTAATTATGTTGGTCAAACAAAGAGAATGGTGGTTACCACATTCGGCATATCAAATATGAAAGCATTTCCAAATTCGCTATTGTTGAACATGGTTTATTTAACAACACTATTGACTTTGAAAGATAAAAAAAAACAATATTTCCCCAGAACAATTAGAGAAGCTATAGAAATGAGAAATGACCCAATAACTTCAACCGTTGACTGGGACTCGTGGCGTGGTCCTGTAATCCAGCTTCATGGAGGTCAGGTTTTGAGGATGATATAGGTAGGTCTAAAGTGGCTCAGATATAGTATCAGTGATCATCTGATGATACCCGCATCAACTCTCACCATCGTTTAGACATATCAGACTATCACCTGCGTGGTTCGGAAGTCACGTTAAGCCGTTGGTCCTTGTATTTCCTTTGGTCATTGGGCTATTAATAAATGACCCATTCTAAGGAAGAGTCGGCGTTAGTTTGTAACAAGACTACACTTCATAACTCATTACTACCACTCATCACACTCATCCTTCACCACATATTTGCCTTAAAATACCCTCATGAGAGTGGTCGGCATCTCAAATAGTGATATAGTGATAGTGGAATTTTAAAATTACCAGTGGCATCTGCATAGGAACCTCTTTTTAGATATACGAATCAGCATAAATAGTTATTTTCTTTCTTCAAGCCTTCATGTTGTAAACATTTTAATTTAACCACCTGGTTTAGTGATTTAGAATCCTTTTAACTTCCTTATACTGAAGAAACATGATAGCTCGACACTTTCTATAGTTTGGCACCTTTTGTGATGGCTTTATAATAACAATTACAAATAAGACAGCGTAATGATGTATCCAAGCGATGTATTACATAGCAACACCTTACTCATTAAATAAACAGTATTTACTGATATTTCACATCTATATTATACTGGATAGTTTGAAATGTGGATAATTCGACACCTCTTTTTGGTTCACAAAATTAATAGTTGAACTATCAAGTTTCTTTATACATTTTCATTTGTATACTTACTTTTACTCTTCTTTGTCCACTCAACTGATGATCTTAACAACCGAGTAGACAAAACTGTATTTCATATTATAAAATATTTTAGTAAAATTTTTTCCAAAAATATTTTGTTATTAATTATTATTTTTATGACTGTAGTTACCCAAGTTTAAAACTTGAAAATAGTTATAATGTTTTCTGGACAACATGGAATATTTCCAAAACTTTTAACTACTCACGGACTACAAATGTTTAACAACTAAGTAAGTTTGGTTTTGAAACTAAATGAGTGATGAGGAAACTAAGCTTATGAATCAAAAGCAACTTCTAAAGTCTAAAAATAGTTTTATTGGTCCGCAATTTGATGTCAAGTTTCAAGCTTATACTAATAATAAAACCTAGGTATGCACTAAGAGTTGAAAAATTGAAGTTATTAATATGTTTGGTAAAAATTTGGCTTTAGTTCCAACTTTGGCATTGAAGGCATCTACACAAAGGCTATCTTCGTCTTATGCTACTGGAGTTGTATAAGCATGAGGAAGACATATCGAGATTCACAAAAATACATTCTAATGGTTCTTAAATAAAACCTTTCTCCACAAATTCTAGAACAATATCTTTAACCCTCTGTGAGTAAGTGAGAGAAAATGTATCACCAGCTATATTTGGTAGCACGAGAAAACTCATAAGCAAGCCGTACAACGCATGGCTTTCAATCTCATTGTAGATGTCCACTAGGGTGACGGAGGGAGCTGAAGGTGATATGGCAGCTATCCTCTCATTGAGACTCTTGTGGTAGATTTTGATTAGATCATCACTAAAATCCCTCATCAGTCCTGGCACTAAACTAGTGTATAAGAAATACAACAGGTCTGTCGCAAGAGAGCTGTAGCGTACAACTTGAAAGTCTCTCAAAAGAACATGTTGTATCTTCTCATCCTGGTATTTAAATAAAATATTATTGATCCAAAAGTCTCCGTGACAAATAATACTGAGAGGCTCTCTAGGCTCCACCAAGGAGACGAGGGTGCGAAATGTGCGACCCTGAATACTCTGCAGAACTTGAACCGAATCGAAGATGACTTGCTCAGGACATTGCTTGAGGGTAGAGATGGCGAGGTCTAGAGCACTCTCCAGGGATGCACCGAACACAGGAGCTGCATCAGGCAAGAACACCACCTCCCTCACCTGGCTCACCACGGCTTGGAAGGCACAGTGGTCCTGGTGCTTCAAGGCAAATGACACTGCGTGAAACCCAGCCAGAGTCTGAACAGAAGTTACAAATTCAGTCAGGGAAATAGATCAAATACTCTGCAATAAATGATTTTACCTTAAAGGGCTTCTACACAATGTTATTAAAATCTAACTTGTAAAAACTGTCATAATATTGAAAATTAAAAGTGTTTCCTTTGAAGTTGATGAAGATGAGAACTAAATTACCTTATTTATAAAAAATTATTACGACCAATATGGTATCATAGAAGATTAGAAGAAAATGCAGGAGAAGATGGGTTGTGATTAACCCAAAACCGGTCCTGCCTAACAAAATTTTATATTGACATCTACATGCAAGTACTAACATAATAATTGAAAACTATGGTGTCAAGGATACTCATTTATTAAGGAATGCTTTCATTTCATTAGTAATGAAAACCACAAAGTAAATGGAAATAACACCAAACATGTAAAACTCTCAATTATGTTTTAAATTCCAAGGGCTAAACCATAGTGCTAGAAAAAATAATGCAAACAAGATTGCTACCAAAATTAGTTTACCTGAAGAGCAGCAACTGAGTGTTCGAGATCCAGCCCTGCGAGTTGGTTACATGCACTGAACCCCTGCGACTGTAGGTCTTCCAGCACGATGATGTTGGTCGAGGCGTGGAGACACGTGGGGAAAGGCAGCAGACGATCATCTCCAAACAGTTGTTTAAACTTCGGTACGACAGTCGCATAAAACGCAGCCTCGTTGCAGAAGGCAGGGTCTCGCTGGGTTTGATGTCTGGTCTGTTGTTCAGCGTAACGTTTGATCATCAGTGTTTTTTGGAATTTTTTTACTGGAACAAATAAACTCTAATACTCAAGGTTACTTCATAGCAAAGTGAGTACTTTTTTGTGTTGTCAAAATTGTATAGCTAGTTAATGTTGATGTTTTATTTATGTTAGTACCTTTCCAAATTCCTTACTTATTTTAGTAATTTTAACTGTGTACAGATTTAGTAGTTAATTCACTGTTGCCACATCTATTCTAAGATTTTTTTAAAAGAAAGGTTAGATAACAAGTTTTGCTTTCTATTAATATAAGCAAACCTTATACAGTATTTTGTCTCATAAGCCAGCTTGTGGAAGTTTCTGCTTAGTGAATGGAAAATTTGAAACCGTAAACTTTCAGCCAAAAGAGTCTCTCCAGGAGATCCCCAAGGATCTGTTTAGGATCATGTCCTTTTCATATTTCTTACAAATATGACTTTCTTAAAAGCATGCAAGACTACTTTCTTGAAATTGCAAAAACACCCTTGAAAAATAATTAATGTAGATATGATTTATACATCTGCCAACATGTAATTTGGTTACTGTGGTCATATTTTTTAAGGGTGCAATACGCTCGTAACCTGCAAAGTTTGAAGACACAACTATTTAGCACCGAAAAAAGAAGAATTACGAGGGGTACCCAAAAATAACGGGAATTTCATTATAAAACCATGTTTTATTATTTGAACACTGGTACATGTATACCTTCAGTATACTCCCCATTTAATGTAATGCATTTGTTCATTCCATGTTCCCATGATTTTAAGCACCCTCATACCCTTATGCTGATGCCTGCACGCTCCATCCTCGTTTGCCTTTTCTCTTCATTTTTCGTCATAACGGTGATCTTTTATGTAATTTTCACTATGGGGAACATAAAATAGTCGCGTGGGACAAGATTTGGTGAGTATGGGTCGTGGGGAAGGGTGGCCATGCTGAGTATTGTGCCAAGCGCACTGAGATGGCTACGTGGGCAGGCACATTGTCACGATGAAAGAACCAGTCTCCATATCGCCAAAATTTAGGTCTGAGTGTGTTGAAATTCGCTAAATTGGTGTTTGCTCAAAACATCGTCTTTGTAAGCTTTGATAATTGCAACCGATTCTGGCGTTCTTACCGAGAAAAACAAAACACTGCTGAGCTTTGTCCATTTAATTAAACCATCAAAACAAAACGAGGCAGAACAAAACTACTTTAGAAAACGCACACAGCTCCTCTTGACAGCCTCTCAGACTGGCCACCGGAGTGCACTGAACTCAGAAAGAGTCGGGCTTTCAGCCCTATCGGCCAAAATCTGAATTATACGCTTCCCACCTCGCCATCGACCGATTCCCGATACTTTTGGGTACCCCTCGTATAGAGTAGGTTGGTTGAATATTGAAAAATAACTACAAAAGTTGGCTACAAAACATGTTGCACAGTGCACACTGCTACCCACTACTGCCAAACAGTACAATAACACAAGCACGTTGTGTGGTTACTGGCTCTTCTATAGAAACAAACAAAACTGGCTACCATCCGAGTAGTAAAACGTGTTTCCATTCTTGAGAGCTCCGGTATGTTCTAGCCCTGGCTATAGCGCCACCAGCCTCTTGGCGAATAATATACCGTAGTTGGTTCACACTTTGTGGAAAGCAGGAAAGATGCGAAATTTGGAGAACATTGGGGAAGGTCAGAGAACCCGTTAAGAAAAAACTTAATGGAAACATAAAGAGTTTGAAAGTATTTTGGGAGCCCACTTGTAGTTTTTGGCTAGCACTTGCAGAAGGGGGAGGGTTCGGCCTAGTGTACAGACTTCAGAAAAAGAGGCTAGAGGGGCCAATTCATACATTTACTTACAATTTGTCCCCTTGCGACCTTGAACGTGTATCCTCGTGGCACAGTCTAGACATATGTTGACAGCTGAGCCTCTGGTGATGAGTTCTACTTGGTCCAGACGCAGGTTCGAGTCCTGCTCGGCAGAGCGCAACACACTCGCCAGGAAGTCCTCGTCCCTCTCCAGTGCCGTTATCAGCGGACTGGAGATCATCTTCCACCATCTTTAACACCAAATACCACTTTTGGGTAAACTAATTTCAAATATAGCCGACACGCAGCCACTAGTGCTACCATGAATCCTAGCGGATTCCCTGTAATCGAGGGATATTTTACACCCCCTACGTTAAGTGCCATTCTGGCTAAATGGGTTTATAAACTATAAAAATCTATTTACGATCAAATTTCATTAAAAAGTATGTCACCGTAATCAATGTGAAACCCAATTAGCCAGACCAATTTTCTGTCTCCGTCTTGGTCTCGCTAAACATATTTTACCGATTTTATAAAATTATGTTGGTTATGGTAACGGTACATTTTTGCAACAATTTTCATCAAAATCGGTACCATAAGTAGCCCACAGTTTGTACTGTATAAATGCCCATTCTGTAAACGCCCTCCGCCCAAAGGTACTTCCGGTTAAGCCATGTTGCCAGTAAACATGCATAATTTATAGATTTGCAAAAGGAAAACTAGAACTGAATCTCGCGAAATTGGAAAAAATGCGATCTGTAGAGTGGTCACACACTTATACAGGGTGTCTGGTAATTACGGGATCAAACTTTACCGGGTGATTTTCAGGTCATAATAAACAAAAAATTTCCTAGAACACATAGAACAATCTCGCTTAGTTTTCTGTCTGTCTGTCTGTTTGTGTTTTACACTAATTAATTTTTATCTCCAAGCATTTGTTTTTTATGTAAAAATTTTTTACATAAAATTGTTGTCAATTGTGCCTAAGGCCGTGGTTTCCTAGACGCGTATTTAGTGCGCTGCGCTCTATGAAGCGCTGATCATGTAAAACGCAGTGACTTGTCTTATGCGATTGTGTAGAGATGGTTTCCTAGGCACCACGAGCGCTTCTACAGAGCGCGTTCAGCTCAACCACTGCTTCGAGAGCAGTCAGTCAGCCTAGAGCGCGTTTTAGCAGGGCCTACGTAAGCTACCCGGTTTAGACATGACCTCCAGGCTCCAAACGTAGTGCTAGTGTATGTAGTGGTGGAAAAGAAAGAAAAAGGCAAGTTCAACAGTGAAGATGAAGAACTTATTGAATTAGTTTCCGGTTCTGATGTGTTGTGGAAAATTAGACCCGACTTCAAAAACAACCTGAAAAAGGATGACCTGAAAATTAATACTCTTTGAATTTCAGTTCACAGTCCTTTTAGGGTGGTTTTGAAAGAAAATAAGATTTAATCCATGGCATACAAGATGCATAGGAATACAAACAAAACATATAACAAAAGAACAAATCAACAAAAGCAACCAAAGACCCAGTGGCTCTTATACTTTTGAAATAGTTGATCCGGTAAATGGACGATACTTCTTGCTTCAAGTTATCTGGAAGTTTATTATACAATTTATACGGCACATACATTGTATTTTAGGCATAAAGGTAAGTTGTGGGTTGGCATTGCAAATTTGTTTTTCTTAAATAATAATTATTAGTAAATTTGATGTTAGATGAAATATCCAAAAGTTGGTTTTAAATGGATTAGACACTCAAAATGTATATGCAGGGTAAAATTGGGTGAAATGTGTATATACGAGGAGTAATACAAGGACCTAATATACAGTGTATTAAATCAGTCCTGTATATTAGGTCCTGGGGAATATTGTGTTCAATAAAATTTTACTTACAATTAGGTCCCTTTTAATATTAAATATGCTTCTTATAGTTTGTTTTGGTTGCGAACAACTTTTTAATATACGAACTTTCTTTTCCTTAAACAAATATTCCATATCTGAGATGTGGGAATATATGATCATAAGAAGGAATATATGTGAATATATTTTAACTAATAGTGAATGCACCCTCTGACTCATTTTTGTATATTTCCGTGATCTTCTTTCTTCTTTTGCACACTTCATCCGTAAGAACGTCGGTATCATTGTCAATTTGCTGATACTGTAACAAGGCGGCCACTAAAAAGCAAGCTTCGAGCAAACATGCTCATTTGAAAAAACTTGCAAATTATAAAAACAAACGACTCGTGTAGGTCTGTGTTTTCAATGGAACGTGTGAAAGCGTACTGATATAGAACATTTGTTACGCGTCTAGGAAACCACACCAAAATTTTCTGAACCACGCGCCGGAGCCCGCAACGCAGGAAGTGAGCTTCCGGTGTCCATCGTAGAGCAGCAGCGCACTTATAAATACGTGTCTAAACCACGGCCAGGGTTGGTGCCTTCTACTCAACAGCTGGGCATCACGCTTTTATCATTTAATTCGATATTCACAAAAGTGTTTAGATAGTCTTGCTTAAGCTATGGTTTCCTAGAAAGCGGTGACCGCTACATTACGGCCGTAATATGACGGTGAGTTTTGTTTTCAATGTTATCAGATGAGAGTGGTTTCCTAGAAAACGGTGGACGTAAATTAGCGGTGATAACTAGTTAAGGGTTTTCTCGCCAGGTGACACATATTGTTTTGTAAATAAAAGTCTTGCTTGTCCATTACTGTATACGTTAATCAGATTTGACAAGTAAAATAAAAAACATGTCAAAAGTTGTTTTTGTCTACATCTAGGTTTAGATATTGTGTTGCGTCCACCGTCACGGTTACGTTCACCGCTACATTACGGTCGTTATATAGCGGTGAAATTTTTTCTAGGAAACTATAGCTTAACAGTATAAGTCAGACACAAAATATAAGAAAATCCGGATAAATTTAACATTTTGCAAGTCTTGTAAAATAAAATTATTTCGTGTTACGTAAAGGTTTTGCGTAAATAAGCTTAGAAAACTCAATATGGCCGCCATTTTTAAACCGGAAGTAAAAATTAGTCAAATTATTTTGTTTTAATTTTGGTTTTAATTATACTAACAAGTATGCAAAGTTTTCAGTTTAAAACTTAATTGATATCAGAGATAAAAATTATTTAGTAAAAAACATGGACAGACAGACAGACGGAAAACTAAGCGAGATAGGACTATGGTTTACAGGATTTTTTGTTTATTATGATCTGACAAATCAGCTGGTGAAATTTGATCCCCTAATTACTGGGCACCCTGTATTTTGGTGTAAATTTAGTACCAAATGCACAACGCCGAATAAATTGTTATGCAACAAACAAGAGATACAAGCCCACCTCGTCACTATAACGGTATCTATCGTTCAATCCTCGTAAAGCACGACGAACACATTATAACTCAATGCTTCAGCAACCGGTAAAACACAACAGACAGCAGTGCTCAAACATAGTGATAAATCATTCATTTATTTAATAAATAAGTAATTATATTAGAACATGGTGAGTGGTGTCACGAACAGCAAACTGTTTCAGTTATTCGCGCAATTTAATTTGAATCCAGTTTAACCGCGTGACAATGACTAGTGTGTGACATTAACTTTGCTTACCACCAGTGAGCGTGCGTAATGTCCCTAGAGAGTCCCATGTCAACGTGACAGACACTATAGTTCTCACAGACTGAGAGTGACTGGTGAGGATTCACGCACACTCCTACTCTCTAGATCAATACACAACCGCCGGCCCTTGCCCCCTGCCCTTGCCCACGACTAATCCAGTTAACAGACACATCAAGTACTTCAGCACCCCCCACACACTACTGCTGCTATCAGCAGTGGCCAGCACTTGCTGACACCGCTACTTGTGTTGAGCTAGATGATTAGCGCATTGCGCATCATGTTTGCAGTCACTTGTTACAACATTGAACTCTTGAGAGTTGAGACACGTTACCGCATTCTAGTTCACATTCTTTTCTTGTTATAGTTTACGGAATATAAGAGTCGTAGTGTACAATGCTACGTTACTAAACCCATACACTTTGTACGAACCGTGATATAATTACCATGGGATAAAATTTAATAAATGTATATCCAGGTTGATACGAGAAGTTACTGAGCATGTCGAGTTATTGATACCGAAAGTTATTGAGATCCCGAAGAGACAGAGTTCGATTTTTCAAACCAATATATTTGCCCCGTTCGTTTAGGAGTTTTCATATTTTTTAAAATTTATGTTCTAAGTCTTGGGAGATTTGGGAAATTTATGCTCTAATTCAGTGTTACGCTGATACCACTACAGTCTAGTAGTTATCAAATCCTTTACTTCGTGAGACACACTCTCTGAGACATTATCCAATCAAAATTTATTCCCGTTTAAAGTTTCGAAAATGTTAAAACAAACCTCTCAAAACAGAGGCTGGAAGTACGAAGGTTTTGCGTCAAACAAATGTTAAACGGCAAGTTGCATATCGTTAAAAAGGCAATTTTGTCATTTCACTCTTCTTCTATACTATAAAGCTCGAACGGCGTTATCACTGACTCACTCACTGACATAAATGTTTGGGTACTTCCAGATGAGATAGAAACTTGGAAATTTTGCATGTAGGCTGGTCTTGGCTTGTAACCAACCGGAAAATTCCAAAAAGTCCAAATTTCAAGTTTGGGGGGTTTTAAAATAGCGCGTAATCAGGGCATGTAGAGGTTTTCTAATTTGACCATAGAACCTAACCGAGTGGTCGGATCTAAAATTTGAAGACAAATCATTAGTGGGGAATGAAATTATCTACAGCATTAGTACATCTACAGCATAGTATTTAACATTCTTTTCTATCTCCAATAGGTAACATGATAAGCCTTAAAGATAAACTTAACAAATAAAAAAAGCATTTTCCGTATGTTTAGGCGAATGAAGCATGACAGATCTACCTGTTTCAACTAATAAAATCAACTAAGTTCAGATAAATAAATGGCACAACAAAGGAAAATTAAAACAGTTAGAAATCACAGCATACAGGGTGTTTACTTTTGAGTGGACCACCATAGGTATTAAAAAGTCTCCAAAGTTGGGATAATTTCCCAAAGAATAATATTGATGATTGATCTTTGGATAGCTATAGATCCTAAAATATAGATTAATCAAAATATTGCAAGTGTTTTACAATTTATTGTTATAATTTATGAAAAGATCGGATCTTTTCATAGATCCTTAAGCTCCCTGGAAAGTCTAATTTATTTCAACTAAAATGGCAGCTTCTTCAGTTAAACATTTATTGCGTTATTTTCAGAAAACTCTTGCGTCATTCGAAAGTTATTAAACAGTCTCCAGACTTGAAACCCTAAGAAATTGACAGCGTGTATTTATTTCTTAATACTTTAATATCCCTTTAATTTTCAAGATATTTCAGGAATATATTTCCATGGAGTTTGCCGTTTGGTGTTTGTTCCTTTGAAAGACACGGCCCAAAGTGAATGGAACACAAGGTTAGTAGACGGTGAAACTAACCTTGAGTGAATACCATCCCTCATGAATACCGTATTTCCCGTGGGAATTGCAAAGGTTACCTTAGTTTCCTTTACACCTCCAGAATAGGTGGATGGATCAAACCGGTCCTAACCCCACACCATCGGTAATGTACCTATATAATCTAGAAATATCATAAAATAGGATGGTTTATGAAAATTTATAAATGAAATGGGCGCTATATCGCGCATTGGTAGTGACATCTAATTTATAAAAAAATGTAAATTCCATTTATTTGCAACCAACACTTCAAAATAGAGAATGTCCTTTAAATAAACCTTGTTTATAATTTCAAAATAAATTATTCCTCTCCAAGTTTTAAAATAAACTGAGTTGATCAAAGTCCTACATTTGTAATACTGAACCATAGAATAAGTAAAACAGTACCGTTTTACTTATTCTATGACTGAACTAACCTCAGCCAATAAGGTGTATTGTGCCCTCTCAGACGCACGGGTCTAGACTAGCTTTTTAATTAAATCAAGATAACGTTTTTAAACGAATTCGTTGAGTGCTTAATCTGTAAAGATAACAAATTGTAAAAAATATCAATTAAATATTGTTAAAGGTGGGTCGGAATCTAAAGCTTATGACGCGTAAAGTGGCTAAAGCTAGAGACAGACACACACGGGCTCGGTAACCGATAACAGAGGTCACTTGTCGAGTGAAGCAATCATCGACACAGCGTAGATAACATAATCAACTGTTTAATATTCATGAATACGTGTAATAGATCACTGTTCTAGTCTCGTGGTCCTCTAGTCTCTACGCGACGCGTACATTTCCATTGACCGTCTCTAGTGAACTCTCATTTTTGGCCTGATAAAAGGCGATGTTGAAGTTGTTCAAAATTGGCTGCAAAGTTATTTGCAAAGTAAACATTTCAAAAATTGGTAGCGTCAAGTTAAACTATAATAGCCTAAGATAACATATCTATGTAGACATTTCTACCCTAATTATTTACCCTAATAATTACCAGAACAATAACTGAGACTTCCTAACAACAACAAACCGAACGACTCCAATTAGGTGGCCAATAGAGCATCTTTATTTTTACTCAGGAATTTGTCCTTCTCTTAAAACCGCAAAGTGACTCCGCAATTTTCAAGAAGGTCGATCTCAGTAATGTAACGCAACTGAATTGAATTGAACGGAAGGTCGTACGGAAGCCGTAGCTTACTTTATAAAATGTTTTAATAAAGGTCCAGCGTCAACATGACGCGCAACACACGCGGGAAAAACAATAAGGTCAACTCATTTCCTAGGCAACGCCGCGAGTTCCGGACGATCAATGCTTTTGGCCGAGAACTGTGGGAGCCGATTTTCATCTGACCACTGATCCCAGTGTGACTTGACATTTTCAACATGAGCTATATACATATGTTATACATGATCATAAAATTAAACAGCCAGTGACTGTAGATGGTACTCCACCGCGATGCCGAAATATTTCAAGCTAATTATTATGATGCTTTGACGCAGTGTGAATCGGAAGAACAAGACTGTATTTGTGACACCAGCCGTGAAAGCCAGTTAAACATTTTAGAAGTTTGTTTGTGGAAACAGTATGAGACGTATATAAAATCGGGTTCCATACAACTACATACAATAGTAGATGCGGTAGAACATTCATTTTTCCTCATGAGGTCCTTTCTATAATAGCTTAAGGATTTTACGTGTCATCCTTGCGAAGGGGCCATGCTAATCTTATCTGTATCGCTTTAATTTTAGTATACACTGCCGAAGCAAGTAGGCCTACATATCAAGTTTGTAAGCTTAAAACTAATATTGGAGAGTAAAATCATACCCGTGAAAAACCTTGCAACTTAGTTTGACGTGATATGCTGCACCAATTGGAAAAAGACCCGTTGTTCTCTTTTAGCCCCAACCTACCATCACTATTGCCAAACCAGGCCAACACGCAGCTAAGTGCTAAAGTGGCGCTTGCATGAGTGAATCGAGTTTCCTTGCAATTTGTTACTCTTAAATTCGCTACGTTCACAGCCTCGCTTCGGCCTTCGACCTCAGCTTGGCCTCCTGTGTGACCAAGGCGTTACGAAGCTGACTTGCGTGTTCTTTTACTGCGTATCGTGAAAGTAAAACGTATTTCAATCTTTATTGAAATCGGTCTACCAGTGGCGGTTCTAGACCTTAAAAACTGGGAGGTAGGCAAGGGCCTACCTTTTTTATATTTCTTTTATAAAAAATGGGATAGTAAACAAATTGTTCAAATTTGTTGTAATAAACAAACTTTTTCATAGATTTTTATGTTTCAAACATAATAAATATTTTGTCACCAAACTAAGCTTATAAAAAATACATATCCTGGAAAAACTGGGGGCCAGCTGCCCCCAGCCACTGCGGTTTACTATCGGCGGCGAACATTTACTTGTTTGGCCCCTATTTTGAAACGACTCAATGATTGTGTGTGATCTTTAGTATATTGATGGATACTGTCAAAATATACATTGATTTCAAAATTCTTTGACCAAAACTCGCTCCCCATTCTCTTTACTTGGGTTGGTTACTTAATTGGAAATATAGCTGACCTTAATCGTTATAAAATACTTCAACGCTTTAAAGAGCAATTTACGGTGCAAGTGGAAAAGACCTTCCGGCAAACGAAGTTATAGGTATTGTTTGAATAGCGACTCAATACGTTTAACGGCGTGGCAAGTACGGTAGTGTAAATCACTAAATCACTATTTGAGATGCCGACAACTCTCATGAGGGTCTTTTAAGGCAAATATGTGGTGAAGGATGAGTGTGATGAGTGGTAGTACAGTAATGAGTTATGAGGTGTAGTCTTGTTACAAACTAAGGCCGACTCTTCCTTAGAATGGGTCATTAATTAATACCCCAATTAACCAAAGGACCAACGGCTTAACGTGACTTCCGAACCACGCAGTTGATGGTCTGATACGTCTAAACGATGGTGGGAGTTGATGCGGGTATCATCATATGATCACTGATACTATCTGAGCCGCTTTAGACCTAGATCATCCTCAAAACCTGACCTCCTGTAGACTGTATGTAGTACAAGTATGTTTAGTAGTTGTATACTCACTTGACAGAGCAAAAGGTCCACTTATCACTCATTTCGAGGTGGGAGAGGGTCAGTGGAAGAGCGCCAAACTCCCGACATCACACAGAACACAGACCAGAGCTCACTGCCAACTCACGTCAAGTGTTTAATCAGCTGTTAATGTAATATTTGACTCAACAGCTGTTCTAACTTAATCTTGCTTGCATTTCAATCAATTGTGAATTGTTGCATGCTATATTGGGCCTACAATAGATAAGTCATCGTACGTTTCTCGATTGAGTAGTACGCTACTAACAAGGTCAAGAACATTACGGCTTGTGTTAATTATTAAACAAATATATTACTTCGTTAAATGCTTGATGAAATGTGAATGGATTTAAATAGTCACTAATTTTTATCTGAGCATTATCTGAGTCTAGGAGACTCGCCAGTAAACTCACGGACACTGGAGTAGGCACCCCGAACCAATAGACACTTCAGACGGGACCCGACCATCCTGCTGCCCTGATCGTGTTTAAGGTTTTAAGGAATGCCGTTGAAGAGCTTAACTGAATTGTAAATAAAATAGTTTTTGAAAACAGTGGAAGAGTGTTTGGGAATGGATAGATTGGCGGAATTTCTTAGTGGATATCTTTTATTGTTGGGCCTGACAAAACTAGTACTTAGTATTTACTAGTAAAAATTATTTAGTAATTATTTAGTAAATTTAGTATTTAAATTTTAGTAAAAACAAAGAAACGGTGCCACTTCCGGAGAAAAATACTCCTAACGTTTCCGGTAGTTAAAAACTCCACCCGTCCTCAGAGGACTACACTAATCTAGGAACTACATTTAATTAATTTAACTACATTTAACTTAAGGTCTAACCTAAGACTATTCCAACCAATATTTAAAAATACCGCTTCATCATAAAAATGTATAGCTTGTCAAAATTACAATTAAAAATATAACCAAGTAAAATGAGGACACGTTATAGGAATAAAACTACATGTCTTTCTTTTTACTAAATTGCTCTCCGTTACTATTATGAACTTTGAAATTAACAAAACTATTTAGATCCATCTGTGCAAAGGAAAGTGTTTCGAGAATATAAGTTGATGGAAAAGTCAGAATGTAGCGTGTTTTGAACCAATCTTCGCAAGGTTGTCGTCTTGGAAGAGAGAAAATTGCAAAGGAAATTCGATCCACTCATGCAAGCGGCGCTTTGGCGCTTAGCTGCGTGTCGGCTTGATTTTGAATTTTATCATTAATCAATTGAGAAAGATAGGAAGAAGCAAGGAATTCTACTGTGTTTACATTCCAAGCTTATGACTGTTCAGGAATACTTTGACGTGTGATATGAGTTTGACGTCATGATATATTGATAGGGCGGTTGCTTGCTTATTTACAAAGCTCCCGCCTCCTATTGCACTTGGGTGTTAGAGTAAAGTTGCTACATATTCTGGTGTATAGAGTTATGTGATGAGTAACTGCTGCAGCTGTCTCTTCAGTTCACCTCTGAGTTCAAGGTATGTGAAATCTACGAGTTTGTGGCCATAAGGAATAAATTGTTTTTTGTTTTTGTATCAAATTATAATATTAGGTACAATTTGAATTGTGTGTTAGTAGGTTAATAACTAATCCTAGTTATTTTCATTTAGGAATAACTCCTGATAACAACGCGATGGAAGAGAGATCATTTTGTGGAAATAAACCTTTATTTTAATACGAGTAATTTCTGAAAATATATGCTTGTCCTTCAACCGTCATTGTAATATTATTACTATCAACAATTTTATATTCATACATCGAAATCTCATCCAAATATACAACAGTCTCGATTCTGTGGTCTGTTTACGCGGACTTACAGTTATTTACCAGAAACTCGTTACATGCAGGTGTGTTGTAAAAAGCCTATGCGACCAAAACCTTTTTACAGTGAGAAATAAACTGGTATAGGAGCACTTATTATGGAATTTGGCAGCCTGTTGACAAGTTTAATCCCATGAGGGCAAGTTGACAAGTTGAGGGCAAACGTTCATAAGCTGCCATTCTGTGTCTCCTAGCCGAGTAGTTCTCCATGCACTTAATTTTGTAAGGGCATTAGAAGTACCTTTTCAGTAGCCTGAAGGCTCTGTAGAGATAGATCTTTTAAAATCTTATCTTTTTAAAAACATAAGAGAATCTTCTTTTTGACATTTCAAACATTGGGTGTTTTGCCACTGCAACATCTTTAAGTGTTTAAAGTGTTGATAATATTTTTTAATCGGCCCGGTTATATGAAAAGTGGTCTTGCTTATGAATATGTACATGCTCACGGGCTCGATGCAGACGGCCAACTACTGCTCACTGGAGCTCTGACGTAGGTAATACAGGTGGTCAATTTGTTGTAAAAGAAATACATAATACGTTCATGGGTAGCTTCGGACTTTCATAAATAGATTTTCAATAAACCTCTTATTGAACTTTGATTGGGGTTAAAAAAAAACAATATTACATTTGTATAATTTTTATTTACAAAATATTGTTGCACTGTTATCCCAATTTAAAACAGACGAAAGATCAAGTAGAGTAGAGTTTACACATTACAAGTTTCATGAAATTTGCACTTGCAAGTTGAGTTTGCAAATACTGTAAATTCATACTTGCAACAGGTAAACAATGTATTGGCAGCTATTAGCAACGTTTCAGGCCACTAGAGACATTGTCTGTAAATCAATACATTGCATACAATTTGTTTTTTGCTGACCCCCTTCACTTAAACAAAAAACAAATGTATATATTTTAAATTTAAAGCTTAAGTGGTTAGTCATAATGAAAAATTCTTTTTTTGGACTAAACCACTGAATAATATTTCATTATACCGGGTGGCTACGATAAAGTGTCCTAAACGGATTACAGGAGTACTATTAGAGCTAGAAAGATGAAACAACTTTCTATCTGGAAATCGTACATGGAGATTTCAGGAAAAATATTTTAAGATTCTCAGTATACAGGGTGTGTCAATACTGAAACTCGCGGGGTCAAAACTCGAGATTTTTAAATACAAAGGTGGGTCATATTGTACATAGTTTTAATCAAAGACAATTCTCGACATTTTGGCGAAACAATTTGTTTGATATGTTGCGCCATTACAAAGCTAGAGCTATGAACATGGTCGCGTAAGCTTTTACGGGATGCCCTGTAGTTAAACTATAAATTCGATTAAAATATGGAGTTTACGTATTTTTTTCTCAATTTGACGAGCTTTTAATGGTATGTAGTACAAGCATGTTTTCAAAACATTTCTAACCTCAAAATCAATGTAAACATTGAAGTTGCTATTATCATGAATAAGTCAAAATATTAAATAGTAAGATAAAGCATATTTATAATTGTAAAGATAATTTAAATATGAACATTTTTGTATAAACATAACTTTATCTTAATTCGTTTAAGAGCTATAACAAAAACCAATTTTAACCTTGATTTTGCCTGTATTTTAGTAGTTTATACGGTCGTTTGACTTGCTTGGTACCTAATTTAAGAGCCACAATTCTAATAAAATAGTTCTTCTTGGTAAACTCGTAAAACAAGCTTTAATAGAATATCATTTGTTTGTAGCTGTTATAAAACAGAGCTGTTGTGGTTTATGACCGCGTGACATGTTTTATTGTTGCATATGTTGATTTCAGCTGTTGTATTGTTTGTATTTCAAATGAGTATTCATTTTATTTGACACGTAACAATGTAAAGAAATTTTAAATACAGCAATACAACAGCGAGAAATCAATCAGCTGATATAACACAGAATAAAATCAATACAAAGATAACCTAACTACTGGTTTCTCTCACAACTCTGTTTTTATTACAGCTACAAACAATATTGTTATATTGATATTTATGTTTGTTTTATGTAATTTTATGAGTTTTGCCAAGAAGAACTATTTTATTAGAATTGTGGCTCTTAAATTAGGTACCAAGCAAGTCAAACGACCGTATAAGCTACTAAAATACAGGCAAAATCAAGGTTAAAATTGGTTTTTTGTTATAGCTCTAAACGAATTAAGATACAAAGTTATGTTTTATACAAAAATGTTCATATTTAAATTATCTTTACAATTATATGCAATATGCTTTATCTTACTATTTAATATTTTTGACTTATTCATGATAATAGCAACTTCAATGTTTACATAGATTTTGAGGTTAGAAATGTTTTAAAAACATGCTTGTACTACATACCATTAAAAAAGCATTCTGAGAAATAATACGTAAACCCATATTTTAATCGAATTTATAGTTTAATCCACACGTCCCGTAAAAGCTTACGCGACACATGTTCATAGCTCTAGCTTTGTAATGGCGCAACATATCAAACAAATTGTTTCGCCAAAATGTCGAGAATTGTCTTCTGATTAAAACTATGTACAATATGACCCACCTTTGTATTTAAAAATCTCGAGTTTGACACCGTGAGTTTCAGTATTGACACACCTGTATACTGAGAATCTTAAAATATTTTTCCTGAAATCTCCATGTACGATTTCCAGATAAAGTTTGTTTCATCTTTCTAGCTCTAATAGTATTCTGTAATCCGTTTAGACACTTTATCGTGGCCACCCGGTATAAAATATATAACAAAACAGAACGTTTCGTCTACACTATGGTACACATCTACAGTTGTATAGACAAAGAAGAGTTAAAATAAATGTATAAAATGAACAAATATAAAATGTATAGGGAGTATAAAAATTCAAAGGTTAATGTAAAATACCTACAATTTTTATACTATAGAGTAAAGATTACCCCAATCTCATCCTTAATGTGTCTTGTCGATAGCCTGACATGTCTATTACTTAGGCGTCTGCCACGGCTGGATGCACACGCCATTCGGACAATTCTAGATACTCCTCGAAAGCTGTTGACCTATCGTTCAGTCCCGTGGCGTTCCAGAAGTTCCTAGTAGTGTTTTCTATGAGCTTATACATATCCCCTCCTTTCAGTAAGTTCCGTTCCATACTTTAGTGTGTAAAGGTGCGCTAGTCAGAACCGCGTTACTTGTGAATGTGCAAGTGTAAATAAATAAATGTTTTATTGCAAAACATCTCACAATGTATGGCAATCATCAGAAAAATTGATTGAACTAAAATTTGCCATTCACTCTCACATCTAAGTCCCTTTTATACGTACAATTTTTCCAATCTCTCTTCCTCTCTCATTCATTCGAATTATCCCACTCTAGTACCTAGTCGGTCAGCCAATTACCAGGTCTCCCAGTCAAACGCCATAAACTCGTCTATGTTATGAAAAGCATTTTTTGGATGAGCTTTGAATGCCTTGGGCACTTGTGCGTTTTTAAACTAATTAAGTAATCTGTTGATGAGATGAACGCCTGCCTGAGAAGGTAAGCGCTCATGAACTACCGTCCTGTGTCTCCCAGTTCGGTAGTTGTCCCTGCCTCTGGTTTCATAAGAGTGTGTGTCGCAACCTCTTATGGTATTACATTTTGTTTTGAAAAATAGACATGTCTCTAGAATGTAGAGGCAAGGGAGTATCAACAGTTTGAGGTCTTTGAATGCTTGCCTGCACGACTCTCTCCAGCCCAATTTTGCGATGGTTCGAATTGCTTGTTTTTGAAGGATGAAAATTCTTGAAAAGCTTGCGTTTGCGCAACCTCCCCACAAAGTCAATCCGTAAGATAGATGTGGGTAGATTACTCCATAATACGCCGTCATCAGTACCTGAGTCGGGCAGTATTCGGACAGTTTCCTCAAAACGTAAATTCCTGAGGCTAGTTTTGAGCAAACGTGGTCTACGTGGACGTTCCAAGTCAACCCTCGGTCGAGGTGTATTCCAAGGAATTTTGTTGAGTAGACTTCTTCGATCTCAGTTTCATCCAACATGAGAGGTACTAACTGAGTCTTTACCTCGCAAGCAAAAGTGAATGACGAGTAATTTTGAAGAGTTTGTTTTGAGATTGAGCTCGTTGAAATGTTGGATTATGTTGTTGAGCCCAATGAAGGTCCTGATTTCGAGTTCATGTGTTTTGTGAACATACAGACTTCAGCAGTATCAGTGTACATTATACTCGCGGAAGACATTTGCAAGTCATCTTTGTCTAAATCGACAGCGCTACGTGGGACTGTTGACCGGAGACTCGACGATAGAAACGAGTCAACGGCGGACTACGCGTCGGATTGTGAATAGACTATGAAGTGTAAATAGTAACAGTTAATAAGGAACTATTCAACTGTAAGTTACATGTACTAATTGTGTAACCACTGAGTAATTAATGTGTTGTGTTAACTACTAGCGTTATAATTATATTTAGACGAGTAAATATTGACTTGGCAAAAACTAACGCTTTATTATGTGTCACCCATAAACACGGTCCAATACATCATAGCACAGCTTTTAACTGTGCCAGAAGCACATAAAAACTCTACCACTGTTAAAAAAAAAACACCGTTTTACATTTTGTGATGTGCCGTTTTACAATGTTCACTTTGTCAACAAAATGAAAATTGCATGGCATTTCAGCAAATCCTCATGAATTAGACGAAATAAAGAAATAACATTAATAATTTCTGTTTCCGACATAAAGTCATTTAGTGTAAACTCGTTCCATTTCCATCTGACACGTTTTCGAAAAACATCGTGTCGATGTCCTATTATTTGTATCTTGTAAACTGTAGGGTAGAAACACGTAATCATTGAATAATCGATTGAACCAAGGTATAACCAAAATGGATTCAAATATCCTCTGTAGAGTTTTTACGTAAAGCAGGAACGTTCAAGGCTGTGTATTTTTTAGTTGAATCAAAACTATTTCGTACGTCAGTATGGCACCGGCAATCTGAAAGAAAACATTTCGAATTAACTGACAGCGTGCACCCATAAAATAAAAAATAAGTAGTTAACATCGCAATTTTTACCAAAATCTATTTTTTATTTAATTTTATGCACCTCTTACGGGCGTCAAAAATGTCTATTTAGTCTGATCGATGATTGTAATGCAGGTGTCAGCAAATTACGTACAGTTTTTGGAGTGGCTAGTAAATACGAAAACAGGCGTCAACCTTTTACACGTGCTTTTTAAAAGATTTTGCAATCTAGAAACCGCCGTTTTCATGTAATGTCTTTCTTCCTGAATCATAATTTTGTACATGAAGTCAAAATGATTATCTAGGGTATATTATCACATATGATTATTGTAGAATTAGTAGGCTAATTGTGTTTCGGTTTAAGATTTTATTGTTATTTAAAAAGTTATTTTATAATATTATTTGTTATTTTTAAATGGGATTTAGTGGATATTTGTATTAATCTGGTAGATAGCATGCACTATAGCAAACCTTGTAGATATTACGAGGTCGAATAGCTGGGTGTCTGGTATGCTGGCCTTGTTGCCAAGGGCTTAGCTTACCAGTATAGTATAGTTGGAGTAAGGTCATAGGAGGACGGGCAGGTCAGAGACAGGTCGGAGAGAGATCTTAAGACAGGTGTTGGGTGTGTTTGGGTCATCGGCTACATGGCTTTTGAGCGAGCCGAGCTTGATGGTGTTGGTAGGGTAAGATTTGTTAAGATTTGTATTCTAGGTTAAGCGCTAGGTTTTGTTTGTTTTTGTCTGATTTAAAAGATAAATATGTAATAATAAATAGTTTGAAATAATCTTACAGTAATACCAGTTTAATAATCCGAGTTACGCCTTAAAATGCAACATAATGACGTTTTTCCATTGTATAGCATTACGCCCCCAAAATGTGTATAACGATGCCTTCCCGTTATACTATATTTTGGTGCAGACCCGGCCACAAAATCTTTTGTTTTGGGTTAGTCATTGGCTAGTTAGATCCTGAAGTGTTCTCACATGCGCTTTTTCAAAACCTTCTTCCAGTTTGTGTGCATTGTTATTCAGTTTTACAAGTTCTGTTTGCTGTAATATATCAATTTACATTGTAAATCTTTACCTGGTATTACTAGGATTAAGGATTTTCATTTACTGTATAAGATATTTTTGGTTTAGATTATGATTTATGACTTATGAGACCCCAGGACGGTGGGGCTATCAGGGGAGTTTTTTTTAGTTTTTGGGACTTCAGGACGGTGGGGCTCTTGTAGGAGTTATTTTTAAAGAGTTTTGAACCCCAGGATTTGTAGGAGGTTCTTTTTTTGATGCCAGGAAGATTTTCAGAGCTCTAAACTATGTTTTTCACGTTTTTTACAGTGGATTTTGCTACATAGTGTACTAATTTTTCACTAAAAGGTTTTCAAGCCACAGTAATACTATTAAATAAATAAATAAAAATTCCTTTATTTCGAGCGTTTCTCATTTACAAGGCTTTTCAGAACAACTCATGTCACATAAAATGAATACCTTAGTTTAATAGTAAAACTAATTGTTATTTTCTAATAATATGGACTGTAACTTAAATTTAAAACTACTAATACTGAACACCTTTAAGGTATCGGGAAGCCCGTTGTACAAAGTCGGTCCGAAGTATGAAAAACCTCTTCTCCCAAACACAAGATTGACTTTGGGAAAATGAAGCCTTCCACCATGACGTGTACTCCTATGAGCTACCTCGTTCTGACAAGAGAGTCTCTGACAAAGATACTCGGGCTCTTGGAGCGTCAGAGTCCTGTGAATCATGCAGCACGTTAACATCCGACACACAGCTTCCATGGGCAACAATTTGGATGCTTCACGGAAAGGAGAGATATGTTCAGATCTTTTAAGGCAAAAAACAAAGCCAATGGCTGAGTTTTGAAGCCTCTGGATCCGACCCATGTAATCTCTAGAAATGCTGTTGCCGTATGCAGGGAAGCAGTAGTGAAATACTGATAGTATCAGTGCTTGCACAAGTTGAAGTTTGGCGGACTCTGGCAGTAGCTCTTGAAACCTGTAGAGACCCCTCAGCCTTCGCACAGCTCGCTGTGATGCATGGGTGACGTGTTCAGTGAAAGTGAGCTCTTTGTCCAGCACGACGCCGAGTCTTAACACTGTCGCAAATGGCCAAACTCCCACCGTCCAGCAAGACACTCACTCCACTGCTACTGAGGGTCTCAACAATGTGTTTTGGTGCAGTATGCAGAACTGTGCACTTGCCTGAATTCCGTTTCAAACCATATTGACCACTGACCACTTGGAAATATTTTCAAGATCAGTGTTGATTTGACCAATAGCTTCTCTCATTAGCTGAGGCTCATAAGCCAAGTGCAGCAGTCGTCAGCATACGAATGTAATCCACAGTGACGTTTTGAACAGCAGCCCTTCGCCATTGTCACTTTGGTCCGTCCGTAATGCGCAGGCTTAATATTGTATTATAAAATGTTCATATAAACCTTAAGCAGTTCATTGAACAGTCTATAAAAACGAAAAGCAAGTCTCCTAATGAAAGACGAGCATAACTTTGCAAGTACTTATTACTAAGGAATTTGAAGACAAAATATCTGGACCAACCCGGGTTTCCCACTTGCCGGGCGGTTATGCTGACCACTACACCCCGGCCCAACTATTTCTAGTTACCTTTTGGTGCCTGTATATCCTACTGTAGATTCTTCGTACAGATGTACATTTCGGGACTAGGGTGTCCCATCATCAGTGTAACTTCTATTCTAACACATTATATTAAAATATTGTTCATTATATTAAAAAATATTTACACTATATGCACACACCACACTGTCAGTTTGTCTCGCGGGATGTCACGCGGGCCGTGCACTGCGACGATTGGGCCTACGGCGGGCGACCCGGCGGCGATGACGGAGCGACATGGTCTGCTAGACTGTGAACACGTGACTGCGAAATTGAGGGGCGGGAGAGGTGCAGGTGTAGGGGTGCTTTGTCCTTGGGGAATCCCGGTGAACTGGTTCGGGTGGCGCTGACGTCTGCTTCTCTAATGGTTTGGCGAAATTGTAGATGATGGAATTCTTTGCGTCTTCTTTTTTGTTCAAGAGTGAATCCGTGCCGTATTTGTCTATATCACTAAATCACTAAATCACTATATGAGATGCCGACCACTCTCATGAGGGTATTTTAAGGCAAATATGTGGTGAAGGACGAGTGTGATGAGTGGTATGTATTTCTCGTAATGTAAATTTCGTAATTCTCGTGGGCCATTGCTAGATTTTTGTTGTTTATGGATTTTAGAACATTTAGTGATTTTGGAAATTCTATGTGGTGGTCTTTATTGTTTTTCATATGGAGGGCTACTAAAGATGAAGGTTGTTTGTGATGTCTTGAATGATGCTCTTTAAATCTAGTCTTAAAATCCCTATTTGTATAACCGATGTAATGTTTATTGCATTGGGGGCTTTTGGTGACTTGTAATAACACAAGGTCCTACAACTGGGAAAATTAAATATTTTAATACAGCACTACTTTGTTTTTAAAATTTAACAATTGTTTCTGATCAAGTTTTTCTTAAGTTTTGGACTTTAACAATTAAATACAATTTACTCAATTGTACAATATGCCGCTTGTCAAAGATGTAGCAATGCGTACTGTAATTGCTCATCCATGTTCAGAGGTGTGAATTCGGACCGCCTCAAACTTTCGCTCTTAGGGGTGTGAGTTGGAATCCACCCGACGTGTACTCCTATGAGCTACCTCGTTCTGACAAGAGAGTCTCTGACAAAGATACTCGGGCTCTTGGAGCGTCAGAGTCCTGTGAATCATGCAGCACGTTAACATCCGACACACAGCTTCCATGGGCAACAATTTGGATGCTTCACGGAAAGAGAGATATGTTCAGATCTTTTAAGGCAAAAACAAAGCCAATGGCTGATTTTTGAAGCCTCTGGATCCGACCCATGTAATCTCTAGAAATGCTGTTGCCGTATGCGGGAAGCAGTAGTGAAATACTGATAGTATCAGTGCTTGCACAAGTTGAAGTTTGGCGGACTCTGGCAGTAGCTCTTGAAACCTGTAGACCCCTCAGCCTTCGCACAGCTCGCTGTGATGCATGGGTGACGTGTTCAGTGAAAGTGAGCTCTTTGTCCAGCACGACGCCGAGAGTCTTAACACTGTCGCAAATGGCCAAACTCCCACCGTCCAGCAAGACACTCACTCCACTGCTACTGAGGGTCTCAACAATGTGTTTTGGTGCAGTATGCAGAACTGTGCACTTGCCTGAATTCCGTTTCAAGCCATATTGACCACTGACCACTTGGAAATATTTTCAAGATCAGTGTTGATTTGACCAATAGCTTCTCTCATTAGCTGAGGCTCATAAGCCAAGTGCAGCTGTGAGTCGTCAGCATACGAATGTAATCCACAGTGACGTTTTTTGAACAGCAGCCCTTCGCCATTGTCACTTTGGTCCGTCCGTAATGCGCAGGCTTAATATTGTATTATAAAAATGTTCATATAAACCTTAAGCAGTTCATTGAACAGTCTATAAAAACGAAAAGCAAGAAGTCTCCTAATGAAAGACGAGCATAACTTTGCAAGTACTTATTACTAAGGAAATTTGAAGACAAAAATATCTGGACCAACCCGGGTTTCCCGCTTGCCGGGCGGTTATGCTGACCACTACACCATCCGGCCCAACTATTTCTAGTTACCTTTTGGTGCCTGTATATCCTACTGTAGATTCTTCGTACAGATGTACATTTCGGGACTAGGGTGTCCCATCATCAGTGTAACTTCTCTATTCTAACACATTATATTAAAAATATTGTTCATTATATTAAAAAATATTTACACTATATGCACACACCACACTGTCAGTTTGTCTCGCGGGATGTCACACGCGGGCCGTGCACTGCGATACGATTGGGCCTACGGCGGGCGACCCCGGCGGCGATGACGGAGCGACATGGTCTGCTAGACTGTGAACACGTGACTGCGAAATTGAGGGCGGGAGAGGTGCAGGTGTAGGGGTGCTTTGTCCTTGGGGAATCCCGGGTGAACTGGTTCGGAGTGGTGGCGCTGACGTCTGCTTCTCTAATGGTTTGGCGAAATTGTAGATGATGGAATTCTTTACGTCTTCTTTTTTGTTCAAGAGTGAATCCGTGCCGTATTTGTCTATATCACTAAATCACTAAATCACTATATGAGATGCCGACCACTCTCATGAGGGTATTTTA
This sequence comes from Matsumurasca onukii, assembly GCA_018831715.1. Lineage (NCBI taxonomy): Eukaryota > Metazoa > Arthropoda > Insecta > Hemiptera > Cicadellidae > Matsumurasca > Matsumurasca onukii. Next base: position 40,571,318 of record CM032059.1, on the reverse strand, counting down.
AGGCAAATATGTGGTGAAGGACGAGTGTGATGAGTGGTATGTATTTCTCGTAATGTAAATTTCGTAATTCTCGTGGGCCATTGCTAGATTTTGTTGTTTATGGATTTTAGTCCAACTGTTATGTTGGATGCACTGGAGATTGAAGAAGTTCGTTACAACCAAATTCCTAGGAATACACCCTCGACAAGAGGGTTACTTGGGACTGTCATGTGACAGTCTATGCTCCAAATAGCTTCAGGGTACTTTGGTACTGAGGGAACTATCAAAAATACTGCCCTACTTTGTACTGATGACGGCGTATTACGGGTATTATACCCAATTCCTACGAGTGGCACTGGTTGCGTAATATCACACCTTCCGACTTTTGCCCTTCTAAAAAAGGTTTAACCATTGCAAAATTCAATGAGAGTCGTGCAGACCAGCGTTCAAAAGTCTCAACATGTTGACTTTCCCCGTTCTCACATCCTTGAGACCTGCGTTTTCAAACCAATGATCCCATAAGAGGTGCAGCATTGTCCTTAAGGAAACCAGAGGCAGGGAAACTACCGAACCGGGCGACATTGTAGAACGGTGGTTTAGAGCGTTTGTTCAGGCAGGAGTGCCTGGTCAACAAATTGCTAAATTCCGATAAAATGTACCCAAGTAACGCTGCCAGGCGTTCAAGTCTCGTCTAAAAGCAGTTTTGACCGCGAACATTTCTATAGTTCAGGACGAGTTCTTGGCACACACCAATGGGGAGACCTAGTGAGAAATGGCTACCAAGCCTGCCGGGTGCTTAAGTGGAGAATTGAATGAATGAGCTGATATGACTGTAAAAATTAGACATGTACGAATGGTTCTCGATGTAAGAATGAGTGACAAAATTTTAGCTTTAAATATTATTTAAAACCTGACGAATTTCTTTGAATCATATTGTTAACGAAATAAAATATTTATCAATTTGGAAATATTACAAACATAATTTAAACACCAGTCGATTAATTATAGATCTTAATTTGTATAAACGCTAAATACTGTAGCTCCAAATATTTTTGTCTTCAAATTTCTTTAGTAATAAATTAACTATTTAGTGTTTATATACAAATTAAGATCTATTTGCAAGTACTTACTCCGAGAAGAAAGTTTCTTGAGATAGAGAACATATTAAGGCCAGTCAAAGCAACGTAGTCCGAAGTTACTTCTTGTAGAAATCTCTGCACCTTGACATAAATAAAATCATTTTTTATTGCCCCACACATAAAAAATCATGATGACAATAAAACTATCTTTTACCTACCTTCTAACTATTCTAAACTATTCTATTCTAACTAACTTACCTAAGTATTATTTTACTGTATTCCACAAATAATTTTAATGTAGTGTCCGTTTTAGTTCTTTATTGTAGCGGACATCGGGTTTCGCAAAGACCGCTTACACGGGTCGTCTATTCACAGGTATATCGGGGGCCTTCCTGGAACCTGCCGCTACCCGTGGTGCACACGGGTACACCGGAGGTGCGCTGTTTTATAACCCTCAAGTAAGGGTCGAAAGTATCAGCCTAATCCCTGGCTGGAAGTGCGCCACTACCAACCCAGGCAGTTTCTAGAGGTCGATGACTGGGGCCGCCCGAAGAACAATGGCCGGATTACTGACCACTTTTTACTAACAGCAAATTAGTAAACATAAGTAATTTAATGCCAAATTGAACAGTACTATATTTGTGAAACTCCGTTTATAATTATAAATAATTAATGGAACTAAGGAAAATAGTGCCGTAAAACACAGTTTTCAGGCACTACGTACATTTTAACGTAGGTGCACAAGTAAAGAATATTAGTGTTGTGTGCAACTATTTCCCTTATAAATCCATTATTTAAAAATCTTATTTCCCACTAACTCAGTATTGTTCAAATGTGCTAAAAAAAACAATAATTGTTTAATATTTTAGTTTACTGTTTGCCGTTTACTAGCGGTTGCAGTAACTGCAAAATTCCAATAGCCGCAATTTTGTTATTTCTCACGGATAATAAAAATTATTTGTTGTAATTTGATATTTGTATTATAAAGCGGTACGAAAGTTATAAATGTAGTAGTCCACGTTGAGGGACTGATACACATTACAGTGAGAATAATGACTTCAGCGGGGCTGCGTTGGAGTTAGTTCTGAGAATAGTAGACAACAGCCCAGCACACAATAGTGGCGCACTTGGAGCTAGTTTCAGGCCCTGTACACATGGTAGCGTCCGACTGCGCGTTTTAAAACGCGCGTCCGACGGCGCGGCGCAAAATACGGGAGCTTATGGCGCTGTTCATGCACCGCTCTATCGATTTTGGGCGCGCGTCCGACGCCGCGGCCGAGGTGTTCTACCTGAACCGCGCCGTCGGACGCGCGTCCCGAGTACCATTGGAGTAAGTTGGAGCGTACACATGAGGGCAGTCGACCGCGCGCTTTTGGCCTGTTTATATGCACTGCAACAATGGAAGTCTTTTTAACTTTGATACTGATAGCTACTCTTCGGAACAGAACTCAGAGTTAAAAAGCTACGTTTTTCATTTCAAACTAATTTATAATGTTGCCTTGATTTATTAATTTTTATTTGAAATAACATTAGTTAAAAAAATACTTAAAATATAATATGTTAGGTACTTTAAATATTATTTCTACTGTTTGTCCATATGGTTAAGTTGTTGAAGCAAAGCTATTAGAAGGCCGATCAAAATCATTTTGTGTTAGGAATAGCCAGAAAAAATGTGCGAACCCAATACATATTTCTAAAATATCAAAACTATTTAAAATATGTCTACTGCAGAAACTGTTCTAGTAGGTGACTCATATCTAAAACGGAAATTATCCTGAACCCAGCGAGCTCGGCGCAGAGCATTCTTGGAAGAACCTTGTTCTGGAACATTTATTCAACAGTAAAATTGTGCAAACGTTAACACAAACTATATTTAAAGTACTTGCATAATTCAGTGAATTGTTCTGATTCTTTACAACCAAAAATTAAATTGATATGACTGATAGCTGCAGAAATTAGGATTAAAAATTGTGTAAAATTATCTTGTTGACATACAGATGAATTATTTTAAATATTGAAGCCAAGATGGGCCAAACACGCCATATCACTAATCCCAGATGCAAAGTTATAGCGGCTGTAGTATACAGATGAAATGTCCTTAGTTGGCACTAGGGACATGCAGGCCGCAGTGAGAGATATACGGTGAGGGGAGGGTGGAGAGGTGGACTTACCGACTCATAGGGTTGATGACCACTGCTATGACCACGTTAGCTAATTTAAACTGTATAACACCGGTTTAAATTATCCGATTGTAATGGGACAAAACAAAAATTATTGGTAAATAACTTTATAACAAGAGCGAATTATCAAATTGACATTTTTTAAAATCACATTTAGAACTGGGAGATGTAACCCGCGGCGGCGGTCGGTGCCCTACCATGTGTACCTCCAGAATATCGTACGCGCGTCGCACCGCGCAGTCGGACGCTACCATGTGTACATAGCCTTAAGAGGGTTGATTTTGGTCGTGGCGCACCTAGGGTCCTCTCCTCTGGCTACCTGAGTTTTGTGGCGCACCTCCGGTGCACCGGTGCACACGCCTATTCACCGCGGGAGCGAAAACGGCATTGATCTAAATCTGAGCTACTCGTGTTCTATGCCATTCTACGGACATCTAGAAACAGCCCCATTTTACAAGTTCCAGAACAGTCCACCGGCTTGTATATTATACCCCTCCTTAGGAGCTCGAGTCAGTCAGTTCCGTAGAGTGAGTGAATGAATCGGGGCCGCGTTCCCCCTGTGAACGAAGCGTTCAGTGCAAGTCTATGTAAGAAGGTCCGCGTACCATGTGAACGTGTAAATGGTGTGTGAACATAAAGGTCTACATCCCTAGTGCGCGAACAGTGTCATAGTCGAGGGATTGTCAAACATCCTCGCATCGTGGAATTTCCGACCGAGAAGGACACGTGAGTGAACGGACTTCGCGCCGGAGTGTGACTAGACTGTACAAGTGCAATATTAGTGTAATAAGGAACTGAACACTAATATTTGTAATATTTCGTAGCCATTGAGTGAGTTATTAAGGAATTTGAGGCGGATATCGTTCGACTTGTACGAAGCGCCTACCCCACCTTGTCGGAAGATATCTGTGAGCGCTTGTCTATGGACTGGTTCATTGACGGACTACGGGAACCTGAGACCCAGCAAGCAGTTAAACTGTCCCGTCCTAAAACCTTGAGCGAGGCGCTCACCCAAGTTCTAGAGTTCGATTCTTGTGGAGCGATTTAGAGAGGTTCTATTTTTTGGGGTAATAGCTGGGTAGAAATGAGCACAGGACTGACCTCTGTGCAGTAGCCTTGCGGTGGACAGAGGAAGAGCTCAGGAGCCACCAGCCGACTCTCGTCATGGATAGTAGCGGCATACAATACTACAGCCGTCGTCCGTCCCACCAAGAACAGAGTCGAGTACATGTAGAACACTTGAGACTTGTAGTCTTTCTCTGCCGAGCTGCCTGAGCTGAGGCGTGGAACAAACCATCAACTCCAGGAAATGTAGGACATTGCATCTGTATAAGTCTGGCAGAGTCGTAAGTCTGGGCGGCTTCCTGAAGTCTCCTATTGAACTCTGGCCGAGGCAGTGGGGGTTATCAGCAATTTTCATAAACTTGCAATAGGATGGTTTCAGGTAGCTACCCGGGCCTATGGCTCAACCGTACTTACACAGTGTATTTTGACATTGAACGACATTTGAATTGACATTGATTTGAACGAGGATTTTAGAATGTTTAGGTATAGGTTACCATTACGATAACCCTAGGGTTTCTAATATTTTGGATCGTGAGAATTACAAAACTAACTGAATGTAGGATGAGTAGAGCCTGTATTTATCAGTCTTAACAACAACTAAAAGAATATAATATTTTATTTAAATTTAGCTCTCCACTATAGGTGCATAACAACTCATTAATTCCTTGAATATTTGCTCTGTACTTATTTTAAAACTGACCTTTTAGTTAAATTGGCTTTAAAACTATTCGAATATAAAACCAGGTCAACACGCAGCTAAGTGCTAAAGCGCCGCTTGCATGAGTGAATAGAATTTCCTTTGTAATTTGTTACTCTTATTCGTTCCATTCACAGCCTCGCTTCGGCCTTCAAAGTCAGACATAATGGTCCATTATAACGGGCGCCACAGACTCGCTACGCTCACAGCCTTCCTCAGACTTACGTGTTCTTTCATTGCAAGTTTTATTAAATATCGTCAAGGTAAAACGTGTTTTAAGTTTTATTGAAATCTAACTACTAATAACGTTGTAGCGAAAAAGCACCTTTGTGGCCGCCATCTGAAACAACTCAGTGAATTTTCATAATTTTAGTGAAGCGAACGGCCTCCCCTTCCCAGTTAGCTAGAGCGAAGCGAACAGCCCCTTTTCAAGTGACCGTGAGCGGCGAAGGCCCCCTCGAGTTAACGTGAGCGAAGCGAACGGCCCCCCCTTTCGAGTTACCGTGAGGTGAAGCGAACAGCCCCCGTCGAGTTACCGTAAGCGAAGCGAACGACCCTCCAGGGTACCGTAGGCGACAGAACGGCCCCTCTGTCAGAGTTACCGTAGCGAAGCAGGCATTTACTGATGAGCGACACCGCCTTGAGTTAGGCAGCGACGGCCCCCTTTCGAGTTACCGTGGCGAAGCGAACGACTCCCCTTTCAGAGTTACCGTGAGCGAAGCAGACATTGCCCCTGTTCTTTTGAGATGACCGTGAGCGAAGCGAACGGCCCCCCTGTCGAGTTACCGTGAGCGAAGCGAACGGCTCTCTTTCGAGTTACCGTGAGCGAAGCGAACGGCCCTCGGTGACCGGAGCGAAGGCCCCTGTCGAGTTACCGTGAGCGAAGCGAAGACGGCCCCCTTTTTTCGAGTTACCGTGAGCGAGCGAAGGCCCCCTGTCGAGTTACCGTGAGCGAAGCGAAAGGCATCCCCTCTCGAGTTACCGTGAACAAAGCGAAAGGCCTCCCTCTCGAGTTACCGTGAGCGAAGCGAAGGCTCCCCTCTCGAGTTACCGTTGAGCAGACGGCCTCCGCACGGCTGTGCGTTGAGCGAAGCGAACAGCACCTCGTCGAGTTACCGTGAGCGAAGCGAACGGCCTCCCCTCTCGAGTTACCGTGAGGCAGACGGCCTCCCCTCTGGGGACACCTCTGAGCGAGCAAAGGCTCCCCCTCGAGTTACCGTGAGCGAAGCGAAAGGCCTCCCTTTCGAGTTACCGTGAGCGAAGCGAAAGGCCTCCCTCTCGAGTTACTGTGAGCGAGCGAGCGGGGCCCCTTTTTTTCAGGTTAAGCCGTGAGGCAGTGAAGGGAAGGCCTCCCCTCTCGAGTAGGCAGGCAGGTAAAAGGGCTCCCCTCTCGAGTTACCGTGAGCGAAGCGAAAGGCCTCCCCTCTCGAGTTACTGTGAGCGAAGCGAAGGTTCCCCTTTTTTCGAGTTACTGTGAGCGAAGCGAACTTCTGACCACCAATTATTCCGCCATTTTGTTTCTGTAAAGTTTTATGAAATAATTATTTTGTTTTAAATTTACCTTGTGACACATAAACAGCATACCAAGTTTGAATGCAATCGGTCAAACCGTTCTGGAGATATAAATTTTTAAGTAAAAAATACAAAATGGCGGCTACCGGCGTAACGAAGAATTTTAGGACCCATGTTTATAGGAACTTTTTTGCTTATTTTGACGCAAGGAATCACTACATAAATTATTGGAACACTTTTACCAAACACCCTGTATATATAGATCTTAATTGCATAAACTCTAAATAGCTAATTTATTTAGTAATATATATATATTATTTTTTTAAATATATATATATATATATTTAAAAAAAAGACAGACGAAGTCGTACTACTAAATACCACACACCATAACAATAAAACCCAAACTGTTATTTTTGTAATCTGAGGACAGTTTCTGTTTGAGACCAAAATATAAGTTCAAATTAAAAGTAGTTTTATTTTTTATTGAAAAAAAAGTGCAATTAAGGGATCAATAATTAAAACCCAATTATAAAGTGAATAATAATAGTGAATATATAAGAGTTACAAATTGCAAAGGAAATTCGATTCACTCATGCGCTTAGTGCGTCGGTCGACTTGGAGTTGGGTACTAAAGGACATTACTCAATCTCTGTGATGAGCTGAGCACAGATGAAGTACACGTTGTTGGCGACTGAGAGGACGATGATCTTGTTGATGTGGTGGTCCACAAGCTTGACCAGATGAGTTAGAGGCGCATCTCTCTGTACTCACGCCACTGCAGTTGAGTCAACACCTTAGGAACAACACATTTGAACGTTGTAACAATTCTTATATAGGTATACAAGTTTTGAAGGAAAAAAACGCAATGTGGATTTAATAATAATTACCGTACTAGTTCGGTTAACCCGGAGGCTCGGTTAACCGATACTCGGATCGAGATTCTACTGTACGTTTACTGATGGTGTTCAACAAATTTATGAGTTACAGATTAATCAATATCAATTCGTATAAGCAATCTCGTAGGTCGAAGCAGTTGTTTGTTGCACAAAAGGTAGTTTTAGATTAACTTAAGACTCTACTTCAGAAAAAAAATTGAGGTAGCCACTACAAAATGTGTGCCAATCCGAAATGGAAGAAAAATTTGAATATTGTTGGTTTTGTATAGATCACCTAACAGCTACTTTGGTGTAAACATAATACACTCGGATTTTGATTATTTTACATTTTCCAGTGATATCGCAGGACGCAGCGGTTCTGAAGAACATGTCAAAGGATGGCTCTCTCATGTTTCCAGGCATGGCAGAGGCGCTGGGATAAGTGCGTTTCACTTAATAGAGAGTTCATTGAAGGTGCAAAACTGGCTGTTAGTTAGGATTAAAACAATTTATAGAACCAGCCTCAGTCCTTTATGTTACAAGATAAATTCGCACACTTTGAAAATTGATGATTTTGAAAAAGGGACAGTTTTCAAAGTTACAAAATTTCCTTCTGGCATATCATTTTTAGCACCCAAAACCGAAACCATAACTTTTCCAATATCTGGGTGAACAAACCCATTTTACAGCTAAGCAATGAAAAACATTTTTGGCCACATTAGGCAGTAAATAACGTTTTAACGGTATCAATGATTTCGGGTTTATCTAATTCAAATAATTCAAATGAGGGGTCACTTGATGGGGTAGATTAAAACTTTAAAAGTCACTTCCACAACTCCTATTTTGGGGTGAGAGGAAATCTCCAAAATATGCCAAAAGTATTTCAGTTGCCCTTTAATACAGGTGCCTAAACGCGTTCTAAAATTTGCATTCATTTTATAGTTACGGTGAGGGGAGGTAAGAAGTTGGGCTTTGGACATCGAGTATACAGTATGTGTGTATACGGGAGTGAGATGAAACTGATGTTCAGGGAGGAAATCGTTATTTATACAAATTAATATTCATCTACAAGTATCATATTACAGAAAACCCAGATGATGTATTGTATGTATTTTATCTATGGTCATAGTCACGTACACCTCGAATCCCTCGCAGAGCCGTAGTCAGAACATGGAACTGGGCAGCCGCTGAGGAAATCAGCATGATGAACAGATCTATAAAGTTCCATATGAATGTGCCCGACAAACTCACCCATATGGTGGCAAGCCCTTACAATGTGTATGGATACTCAGCAAATAAATACCAGTGACTGTTTGTGGTTAAGATCTTCACGTACTAACGAACGTCAACTAATTCCAACAACAAATAACAACAATTTATACATAACATTTTATTTGTATAACGAGCTTTAGTAGCACAATGCACAGTACTTGGCATTATTAGAAAGTTGACTTAGGGTATGACTAGAATCAAAAATAGTTATTACCAATGTTTAGTTTTTACTTTTAAACTGTTCAAAAGTCGCGTCTACGAGCACATGAACGTCATAAATAACCTGTTTAAAGAACGCTGTGCAAATAAACAATGAGTTTTAGTACATTTTACAATCGCTGATCTGTTTTATTGACACTGACAGTATTCTAAATTGTTTTGTTTTCTTTCAAATGGTTTTTTTAACTTACTTTTAGTTTGTCAAATATATTTCATATCACAGTTATCAGATTAAACTTCGTATAAGCCGTATTTTTTTATCATCTATTATTTTAGTTTTTTGAGTTCTTAACATATTTTTAAATTTGATTTGAATTAAAGATGCATTTATATTTGTGTGTTTAAAACTATTTAATTTGTTTGGTGTAAGATGAATGTATGAAATATTTCCAAATTGTGGTAAAGTTAGTTTAATAAATTCCAATGAGTGGTGTTAATCTATGGTTTCCTAAAAGCGGTGACCGCTACATTACGGCCGTAATATGACGGTGAGTTTTGTTTTCAATACAATCAGATGAGTTTCCCTAGAAAACGGTGGACATAAAGTTAGCGGTGACTAGTTAAGGTTTTTTTTTCTCACCAGGTGTCACATTTTGTTTTGTAAACAAAATGTCCAGCTTTTCATTACTACACGTAAGTAAATAAACTTTGACAACTAAAAAAAACAACATGTCAAAGTTGTTTTGGTCTACATCTGTTTAAATATTGTGTTACGTCCTGATCACGGTTACGTTCACCGCTACAATAAAGGCCGTAATTTAGCGGTGAACTTTTCTAGAAATGTAAGCTTAAGGAAGAAAATAATTAGTGAAAAAAACATTGTAATTATATGGTAAGCAAAGCGTTTTCAAGGTTACTCCTGGTTTTGGTGCTCATTTCATGGTCCCTGGTCTGAATCTTACCATACTGTTTGCAAAATATTATATTTTTTCAAAGTAAATTCGATAAAATGTATTTTGGTAGTCATTAGATACCTTAAAGTGGAGATGTGTTTACAACAACGTGTGTTTATTCACACTAAATCAAGTTAGTAGGCCTACTTACTTAAATTTAAGTGTTCGTACTGTTTTAAGTAATTACTTAAAAGACAGTAAAACTTTAAGCTCAATATTTACTTGTATTTTTCACCACAACTATATTAGATTAGACCTTCAACTAAGTATTTACAAAATAAAATAAGTATAAGTAATAAGTATAATTTATTTACTAATGAATCAGTTTTTCATTCAGTGATCTTGGCCATTTAATTTGCCTCTTTCAGTAACTGAAAATGACTTAGTAATTTTTTTATTAAAATTTAAAACTGTATGTACACAGGTTTAAAAATATAAAATATGTTTTTCTTAATCTAATTTTAATAGAACTGTGCATCAGTACAGTTCAACCATATTTTCTAAACATAAAAATTATTGAAAGAGTTCACAATTCACAACTTTTAAATGCATACAAAACACTTTTCATTAAAAAAAATCATCAAGACCTCATGAACAATGAACCAGGCGTACTACACAACTCACCATTTTTTATACATACCAACTTTTTAGGGTATACGTCCTGATTTATTTCGCATGATAAAACTGACGTAACAAACATATTTACTTATACAGTGGTGAAAGAAAAGGTATTGAGGCTATTGAAGGTGGTAAAAACACCACTTTAATTTGCTCCTAAGTTTTTCATAGTTTTAGAGTGTTTATAAGTTGTAATTACGTGTAATATCAATACTTATTTATTTTCTTAAATCCGGGAATGTTTAACTATATAAATATTACCAAAGTAACTAAAATAATCCTTTGTTCAAACACAAGGCTGCTTTTAGCCTAAAGGCCAAAGCATGTCAACAATGCCAAATCAAGTTCTACAACAATCTATACGTGACTTATACCCTAATGTCATGGTTAAAAATACACAGATGATATGGATGACTCTGAAGCCACGGAAACTACAGAAATGAACAACCAAGACGAACAGGGATTCATAACTCCTAAGAGGGAAGTATACCTTTAAGCCTGCTAGTCCAACCACCAACACAAATGACAATTCAGCACCAAGTAAGCGTTATGTCCTCGACTCTTCCAGCTTGTTAAAACAAAACAAATTTAACCATTTGTCTGACCATACCTACAATCGAGACCCCAATTCTATAGAAATAGATAGGGATGACAGTCCCCTCAAGCTAAATCTAAAGTTCCACCAATATTTTATTTGAAGCCAACCACCACCAAGAAATAATCAAAGACCTGAAAAATAGTCAAACACGATTTTTCTACTGGACTGAAAGGTAACTCATTAAAATCAATCTAACCGATATAACTGATTTCAGAAATCTTACAAAATTCTATGAAAATTCTCAGCTTAAATTTCACACATTTCAAGACCCGTCAGAGAAAAAGTTAGAAGTTGTAATTAGAAATGTCCCTCTTTCCTTATGCGAAGATGAGATAAAACAAGAACTTTCAGACCTAGGCTATCCTGTTTCAAAAGTTATCAGAATGAACAAAGAAAACAGTTTCCCACTTTGTGTTGTCGACCTTGTAAATAATGAGGATGGTCATGACATTTTCAAGTTAAAACCCTTTTCCATGCAGTTGTCACTCGAGAAAACAAAAGTAGAAATCCCACAATGTCTCAAGTGCCAACGCTTTGGCCATACAAGAAATTTTTGCCATTTAGACCCTAGATGCGTTCGGTGCACTGGCCAGCACATGTACTCTCAGTGCCCCTTGTCCAAAGATGTTAGCCCAGTTTGTGTCAATTGTGGAGAAAATCATACAGCTAATTTTAGAGGATGCAAACACTATCAGAACTTAAAATCCAAAGTGCAGAAAGAGCAAGAAAAGAAACAGAAACCAAACCCGACTAATTCAGTACCAAATGATCCCACTGACATTTTCCTACCAGCAGCGAAACACCAAACAACTCAAACAGGCAACTTGAAAATACTCTTAAAGGGATCTTTTGCTGAAGTAACCAAACAACGTGTAGCCAAACCTGCAACAAACACTGCTACTTCTTCTTCGAAATCAAACGAATCTGATTCTTTGCACGATACTTCTGGTAAGGATGGTTCTACCTTAATTGATTTTGAAACCCTCATTATGGATTTGGTTAAATCAGTAATACCCATGTTGAAACAATTTTTATCCAAAGCTATCATGTCAATCTTTAATAATGGATCAATTTAATACATCCATATTTCAAAACTTAACAATCCTTAATTGAATGCAAATGGTTTAAAATCGCAAAAAACACCTTTTCTGCTTTTTAGTAAGACACAATATTGACATAGCTTGCATAAGTGAGACACACCTTTCAGAGTGAAAAGTTTAAGATAAGTGGCTACAATGTGTATAGAACTGACAGGAATGCTCCTTTTGCTTCTGGAGGAGTACTAATTTTGATAAAAGATCAATCAAGCACCACAGCATATATCTTCCAAACCTTGTAAACATTGAAGCAGTTGCTATCAAACTACATTTAACGGATGGTAATGTTTTGAACATTATATCAGCTTACAAGTCGCCAAATAAAAGGCTACTGGCAAATGACGTACACAGTTTATTTTCCAACAATTGTCCAACGCTATTACTGGAGATCTAAATTGTAAACACGTGTCCTGGGAACTAGAACATCAAACCCAAACGGAAATATCCTACTTAAACTATTAGCAGAATCCGAAATTGACATTGCCAGAAGAACCAACTTTTCATCCATGGCAAACTAACTTTAATCCAGACATATTAGATATTGTTCTTCACAAAACTTCACAGCCCAGTATTTCAAAAGTAGTCCCTGAGCTCGATTCGGATCACTTACCTGTGATAATTTCTTTTCTACTTCAACCACAATCCGCCTTACAAAGAGATTGTCTTATTAAGGGTCACATTGATTGGGAATGTTTTTCTTTAAAGCTTGATGAACATTTAATTGTATCGCACAAACTTGGGACAGTTGAGGAAGTAGATTTAGCAGTTTCTCGTCTAACAAACGCCATAAAATGTGCTGTTGAGGATTCAACGTACAAACCATTTAGGAAGAAAAGTAATAACTTTCACATCCCCTTGATTCTTTTATTAATACAAGAAAAGCACCGACTGAGGCGACAGTGGCAAAGGTTTAGACACCCTTTAGTAAAAAAAAAATTAAATGACAAGATTCGCCAAGTCAAGTATGAACTTGACACTTACAAAATTGCATCATATAAAGCATATCTAAGTTAATCAAATGACTGTAGCTTTGAAGCTACAAAGAGAGTTCTGTCAAGTCCTACAGTTATCTCACCTTTATTTCAAAATAACACCCATTACCAAAGTGATGCTGAGAAGTGAAGTTTTGCAGATTTCTTTGAGAAAGCTTTCACCCCGAATGACATAATTGATCCTGCTACAGCTAACATGGTTAAAGAGTCTGCAAACTGTAAATTTACACAGTTGAGTTTCCCATTAAATACGCCACCTTCGGAACTTCTAGAAATTATCAAAAGACTTCCTCTCAAAATCGCCAGGTCCAGATCTTATACCAAACGTTTTACTCAAAACCTAACACGCAAAGCCTTAGCTTTTCTTACCTCTATAATAAATTCATGCTTTCACTTGGTTATTTCCTACAAGCTGGAAAAACTGAAGTAATCGTAATCCATAAACCTAACAAGCCCAAAAATCTTCCTTCAAGCTACAGACCAATCAGTTTACTTTCAACGTTATCAAAATTTTAGAAAAGGTTATTCAGAGAAGGCTTTTATATTTTATAAATTTGTTTGGTGCTATTCCTCCCCATCAATTTGGCTTTCGTGCTAAACATTCAACATCACACCAAATTCAACGTATAGTAGAAATAGTTACCAACGGTTTGAACAGAAGAAACATACTGCAGCTGCTTTCCTTGACGTGGGTCAGGCCTTTGATAAAGTGTGGCATGAAGGTCTTATGTACAAACACACACGTTAGGTCTTCCTTCATGTAAAACAAATTCTTCAATCATTTCTCACCAACAGAGTGTTTTCTGTAAGAATAAATTCTTCCTTTTCAAGGACAAGAAATATCCGATCAGGTGTACCGCAAGGTTCCATTCTACCTCTGCTCTTCAATATTTTCATGTCAGATATACCTATCCCCGAGGAGACAGAGTTAGCTCTTTACGCTGATGACACCGCTACTAAAATGTTAATATTACATTGGCTTGAACTTCAAAATTCATGTGATGAAATTACAGTGGTTCAATAAATGGAGACTATTCCTTAATCCTTCAAAATGTGAGACAAAATATTTACCCTGAGAAGACCAACTTATCCTCCAATAAAAATCAACAATTCAGAAATAAATTGGAATCGTCAAGATCAAGCAGTGAAATATTTAGGAATTCATTTGGACTCAAAATTAAACTGGAATTTCCATGTGAACTCAAAATTATCACAAGCTTACAACAGACTTTCACTTCTATTTCCCCTTTTGAACAGAAGATCAACTCTGAAAATATCATGTGGAACTTTAATATACAAATCAATCCTGAGACCTTTAATTATGTATGGCTGTCCTATTTGGGGCATGGTATATCTTCATCAAAATTAAACAAAATTCAAATTTTCAAAACAAAGTTTTAAGAATACCACAAGTGCTCCTGGTTTGTTAGAAACAGTCAAATTCACAGTGAACTCGGTGTAAACCTTTAGTAACATCCAAAAATCCTAGACTTTTAAATTCTTATGTCAATGTTCCTTTGGTATTTTCCAAATCGGCAAGAACAGAACAGCGTTTAAAACCCTTTTTAAAGATTTTATTTAAATTTGAAATTTTTATAAGATGTAAATATTTTTTTATGTTAAACAGAAGTCAGGTTCCTATATGTACCTAGTTTAAGCCAATTGTTATAATTTCTGATACACTTGTACAATATTGTCAGCCAATAATATTTGCCCAGGAAAATCGCATAAAAAATCTACAGGAGTTTCCACTACCGGCAAAGCGCAAGGTCTGCGACGTTTTCTTGGAATGGTAATTTTTACAGACGTTTCATAAAACACGTAGCAGAATTGCGGTACCTTTGTCTGATCAGCAATAAACTTCCAAAATAACAAGCAAACCTTCAAGCTGGACCCCTGAGACAGAACTTGCTTTCCAGAAGTGGATATTATTTCAGCGAAACTCACTTGTTCACCCTCACAACGTGCTCCAATAGCTTCTTACTTCTGCTGATGCATCAAGTTCATCTAACGGGCGTGTCTTCAACAATGGTACGTAGAAGGTTCTTGGCAGCCTTTGGGTTCTTTTCCTAAAAGATGACAACTTGGCCAGCTTATTATCGTGAACTTCTTCAATTTATCAATCGATTCCGTTCCGTCACATACTGAAGGTCAATTTTACAATTTTGATCATAAGCACTCTCGACGCGCTTTTCGCAAGAAAACGTAACAATTACCACCCATTCAGTTAAACCAACTCTCGTTTATCTCTGAATTCTCAACAGACATTCAACATGTTAACGGTTTGGACAATGTTGTTGCAGATACTTTTATCACGAGGTGGAGCTAATTGATTACTCCAACGCATTTTGACTATTGACTCTTGCTGAGGTCTCAGAAGAATGACAGTGAACTTAAATCTGCTCTTAATGATCCGTCATCTAACCACAAAACTTGAACCAGTTGGAGTACTGGGATCAAGATCTGTGTAACTTTGACAGGCAAGCCTAGACCGTTCGTGACATCTACTCTTTTAGGCAGTTTTCAACAACTTACAATCTTAGCCACCCAGGTATAAAAGCTTCCCAAAGAATGCTCAGTGATCACTTTGTTTGGCCATTTTGAAAAAAGGATTGCCACGCAGGCACAATCTGTATTCGCTAATAAACGCTCAAGGTCACACGACACGTTAAAACACCATAGAACTTTGTAACGCCATCGGCGATTCGCTCACATCCATATTGATCTTGGATCCCCGGCACTATTCATCGTTATTATCACGACGGTAATAGACATGTTTGCTAAGATGGGTGAAATCAACCCCTTCAAGATGGCCAGCAGAGTCTGTCACTGAGTATTAAATTGTTGGATATCGAGATTTGGCTGTCTAAAGAAATCACTATCGACCTGGCACTCAATTTCAGTCTTCTTATTTAAAAAATGGCTTTTAGGCATTCATAACGAGTTAATCACAAATAACGGAATAGTTGAACGATTTCACCGAGCGACTGGCTGCATTCATGGCTCATAACAAACTTGGATGGAGCTCTTCCTAGTTTTACTGGGAATACATTCGACCAAAGAAGATATAAACGCATCACCTGCCGATCTTGTTTACAACGAATTTTTACGATTATATGAAATGTTAGCAAAGACCTTTACATGCATGAGAGGCTGGTATGATTTCAATAGTTCACATCAAGATTGCATGACATATCTCAAAGATAAGACCAATTAGCTGCTTCCAAGACACATCAAAACAGGATCTTTTTATTTTCAAAGAACTGAAAGATTGTTCCCATTTTCCTCAAACGGGGCCTGATTCGAAAAGGTCCCAACACCATACACCGGACCATGAGGTGATAACCAAGTAATAACAAAACCACATAACAATATTAGCAGGTGGGAAGGAAACAAGGGTGTCCATGGAAGGTTAGAATAACTTTATCCTTTCCTCGACAGATAATCCACCAACAAATCAGACGATACGACATACCCTTTACAACTACACCAACAAAGGACACATTACAGTCAAATAGATGTCAGATGGACAAAAGAAAAAGAAGTCTGTTCACTTTAAAGAAGATTTGGAGGACACTATGGAAAATATATAAGGATGAGCCTTTCAGGAGAGAAAGATCTTCACCCAAAGGTATTTACAATCAATAACTGTAAATCTGTATTGTTCAATTTTTTTTTTTTATATTTTTTTTTTTGCCTCTCTCTAAAGGTAGTTTTGTGAACAACTGTAGCCTGCGCTTATAAAAATCATATGTTAAGTTTGTTTGTTTTGTTCCAACATTATTTTGTATTTTAGTTAATTACAAATATAAAATCATGTTTCCATTTAACCAATTTCATGATTTATATAGGTAACCAATACCTACAAACCTTATTAGTCAGTACCTCAAAATCAGCTACTAGAATTCAAATCCTCATTCAACATGTTCTGGCGTTGCAGTATTTTCCAAATCGGCCAAAGCAACAGAAAACAGACGTTTAAAACCAGACTTTTTCAAGATTTTATTTAACTTTTGAAGATTTTTAGTAAGATGAAAATATTTTATGTATATTATGTTTTAGTTACAGGGTGTATCAAGCGATGAACCCACTATATTTATTATATTGTTAAATGTTCCAATTGTTATAATTTCTGTGTATAATATTGTACATATTGATCAGAATAAAATCTTTAAAAAAAAAAAAAAGAAAGAAAGAAAAAACTGATACTAGTTAACCACACGAATTTCGTGAAAGTTGTGAGTAATACCTTTAGGAAAAGTTAAATATTATTTACCTATTTATAAGTTTTTACTAATTGTATTTTACGTAAAGATTATTCACCTATTTATTAGTACTTACTAAGTAAGTATTTACGTAAAAGATTATTCACCTATTTATAAGTACTTACTAAGTAAGTATTGACGTAAAAGATCATTCATGTATTTATAAGTACTTACTAAGTAACAATAACGTTTAATGTCAAAATGATACAATACAATTGTTTTTTGACAATAAAATATACTATATACCACAAGTAAGGCCTTGAATCGTAATTAAATAGTATTAGTATAGCTTTAAATATTCATAAATTCCGTAACACTATAAAATGAATTTTGAGCACGGAATCTTTTAAGGTTTGTTTTGAATTTTGTCGTAGAGTAATTTTTGACATTGTTGGGAAGATTGTTATATAATTTTAAGTAATTATTTACGTAAAAGATTATTTACCTATTTATAAGTACTTACTACGTAAGTAGTTAAGGAAAAGATTATTCACCTAATTATAAGTACTTACTAAGTAAGTATTTACGTACAAGATTATTCACCTATTTATAAGTACTTACTAAGTAAGTATTTACATAAAAGATTATTCACCTATTTGTAAGTACTTACTAAGTAAGTATTTACTTATAAGTAATAAGTATAGTTTATTCACATCACTGAATTCAGTGAAAGCGTGATGTAACTTTAACTTGCAGTGAATATAATACGTCCCCTCGAGCTTATTTGAATTTCAAATAGAGAATGTCGTTATAATTTTATGTTTCAGGATGAAAATTACAGTGTTTTTGAATAAAATGTGTGCACTGGCTACTAAGAGACTTTTTACTGAATATTATGGCATATTTCACTCACCGTATCATTTTCACCGGATCTGTTGCTTTTTGCTATGGTCTGGACGCTAATCCAGTTGTGAAGACCATGTTCCACTAAATAAACATTACATTAGAAGTTATATATTTAATTATACACTTTTCTGGCTGCTGCTGTATTTTGCATTTTCTTTGCAGTTTATATGTAAAATATTTTGGAAACTCTTTTAAAAATGTATTAAAACCAGAGATGTATATGTAGCTATACCGGGCGTTCAACTAAAATATTATGTAAACCTATTTTAACAAATTGCCAATTTTCAAAAGGTTGCAAAATTTATCTTGTAGCATAATGCTATAAAGCTCTGATCACCCCAAAAATAAATCTGTAAATTTTGCCCAAAAATTTTGAAAACAATAGCGTCCGCATCCATTTATTTGCTCAAAAATGAAACACGTTTTGGGCTGCCATTTTAATAGAGCAACGGGAAATGAATAGTTTTGTATTGTTATTATTAATGTGCCTTTCAAATGAGGGGTTATATGATGGGGTAAAGTAAATATTTCAAAGGGTAACAAAGAGGTTCCTTTTTTTGTAATGAGAGCAAACCCCCAAAATATTTATAAAATAAAATACTTCAGTTGACCCTTAAAGTTAAAACATATGCCAAACCCCGTTCAAAAACATCCATGTATTAAAAAGTTAAAGGGGGCCGTTCTTTCCCCCTTGTTTACCTTGTAGCATATTATTTGTCAGCTTTGATCACCAAAAAACTGAATCTGTAAGTGTTTTTCTAAATTTGGAAAACTTGTATTCGTTCATAGGTTAAGGGGGAAGGGGTCGGACTGTTTGGACACCCGGTACAACTAGTTAGTGTACAATTATTAGTCATTTATATTCTTTAAATATCTTCACAAGATTACCTGGCTTTTTGTTTAGAGACTGTTCTAATCGTTGTTTCCTGCAGAATAAGGTATTTAAGATCTTCCCAAATAGCCATAGCATATCTTAAGTTTGAAATGAACCAGGGATATCTACAAAGTTTACTAACTATTATAACTAATAATATTAACTACAAACTATGTGTGCCAATTTAATTAGATTGTTGATGACAGTTCAGGGGCTAATTGAAATGCATTTTAAGATTATTGATGTAATATTAAATCACTTAATTGCAAAGACCAGTGCAAAGAGAAAAAATGTATACTTAAACCTTAGTGATTAATCCTTGAAAAACACATAATAGCTAGTTGTTAAGATTATATATAGTATATTGATTAAATAATAATACATAAAACATGCAGCAGCAATAAAAGGATAACATTTAATTGATTGACAACAACAAAAAATGTGTAACGATACGTACTGTTTTTCTCGGGTTATGAATAATAAGGCGGCAGTCTTTTTCAGCACTTACAAGTTCACAAGGTAGCCTACGTAGACCCTCTTACCCAGACTTGCTCTGAACTAAATTGACTGCCTTGCCAGGCCCTGAGATCTATATATGGGCTGACCGAACATTCCAGATGCTACGACGAGAAGTCAATCAAGGAAGCTCGACGACCCGGTCTACGGGTCTAGTTATTTCTATAGTTATTCTATTTCTATGCCGGTCTAGATGTTTCGGCATTGTGTCGGCTATAGTAAACACCCCCACTCATTATAGTGTCGTTTCCGGAAAGGCAGCCCGGGCGCGCCAATGCAGGCGTCCGCCACATTACCCCCTCCTTAAGACTGTTCCGTCCCAGAACCGGAGGATCTCCTCCGGGTTTTTGAGCTCCTGGTTGATTGGCGGCAGCGATTTCCTCCTTCATCTTGAGACCCCTAGGGTTGAATATACACACTAGGATCTCCAAGGTCCATGTTATTAAAGTTATCTGCACTCATTCTTCTAACTCTCCGCCATTCCAGTCCGTCGAGACCATATGCCAGCTTTGATATGGCAAGTTGACGGATGCCCAATCGAATCAAGTTTCGGCGCAGGTCAAGCAAACTCCTCTCCACCGACTCGTATATTGGCTTCCCATGCGACCATCTCTTCGTCACCAGGTAGAACAGATGTCGCTCTCCATGCCTTAAGTGCAGAGCCCTTACTACAGCTGGGTCGATCCTGGGACTTCAGTTCTTCTACTTGCCCAAACTTGCTTCGGAATACTCGGGCAATTCCTCCTGACATGCTCAAATCTTAAACAACACAATAGGCCAGCGCATATTCCTCTGGAGCTTTGAAAAGATCTCGCTAAACAATCTTGCTCACTCCTGCCAATTCCTTGGGGCTTCTTTGTCCTATGTTGGTGGATGCATCTTCTGTTGTACAAACTCGGACCTCCTGCTCCTCATTGTCTCCCTTGTAGGGCGCCAACCGATTGATGTGGACAATCAGAGGTTTCCTATGCGGTGGCTTTCTAATAATGTAGATAAGGTCATTTGTTCGTCCCGCGTCCTTTGAAGCTTCAGAGAGTAGCCTTGACCCCTCCTTGGATTGTACAACCATACACTACTATGTTACTATAAAATATACGTTGCACATTTATAGTAATTAAAATTATTAGAATACACAATAAAACGTAGAAGTGCCCTAAAAACATTTTATTCTCACACGACTAGTTTCGGAAATAATCAGCTAGCTCTTTAAAAATTAAAAGAATTTAAAAGTTTAAACAATGTCTGATTCATTAATGGAATTATTTACGAAACTAGTCGTGTGAAATTAAAATGTTTTTAAGGTACTTCTATGTTTTATTGTATATTCTAATAATTAAAATTAATATCAGTGGCGTTGACAAAAAAACAATAAAAATATATAAGTAAATATTAAAAATTATGAAACAAAATAATAATTTTATAACTAATAATTATTATTATGGTTTAGGATCTCAAGTTATTAGAATTCAATGATAATGTATGGTGTATTTATGGTAGTATTCAATGGTATATTTCGGCTGATGTAATCATTCCTCCATGTTTCAACCTCTCAAGGCCTTTTTGATACAGTATTCCTTTCTCGTTTGAAGTATTACACCTTTAAAGAAAAAAACTACAACCTTATTCAAGTTCAAGTAACTTTCACTGTCAATAATATCTGTATTTGTCAATACAGCAAAATTATCAGAAAATCCTGCAATCAACTATTTATTCGGCAATCAAAGTTTAGCAACAAATTTAAGTTTTAGATATTAGATCTGATAATCGGAATATATCACACAATGACTAGAACTTGTAAAGTTGTCCGTATATTTTAAATAAGCTAGGCTATTTCTTGATTTAGGAGATTTTTGTTTCTAAGGACATGGGAAACGAGGATATTTTGATTTGCAAGTAAGTTTGTTTTTCTGCAATATTTGTATGATATAGTTTACACATTATTACTGAGACCAATGTTAATGAGTACACATTTTATTAAGAGTTTTTCACGGGCATGGTTGAACATTTCATGAGTTAAGCTAAATTTATTGGTGTATCAAAAGGCAGGGGTCCTAAAATATGCACCTTTCCAGCCCATAAGCCAATAGGGGAGGCAAATAGGGTCAATTATTGTGACTCATCAGCATTACAAAATGTTTGATTTTGTTTCTTTTGATTTAATAATCAGGATTGCGTATCTTTTAAGAGACCAATTACATTAGCCTACTTGCAACCATTTCCATGATGTTTATAACTTTACTTGAGCCTTAAATAGGCAATACAATATCATTAAGGTAAGTTTGACTCTGGATGCATACAAGTGTTGCCTCTCTGGTTTTGAAATTTAACCCCTTTGACACTGGGTTTTATAAACAAAATTGCTCACGCCATTGCTGGGTAGCTTTATAGCCGTCAAGATGTTGAATATGCTCCGTTCCCACTAGAGCAGGTTGGATTAGAATATTAGATATTAATGTGAGGGGATGCGACAGCAGGGTAAGTCACAATTTTAGGGGAAGCTGGGGTAATCTTGTGAAAAAGGTCCCTTGAGTGTTGGCACAGCTCAAAATGTCTTAATGTGTAGAGTCCCGTGAGTGGTTGTCAGTTGCCTTGCTTGTCATTTCGTCCAATGATCGTCTGGTCAGTTAAACCCAGTTCCTATCCTCTCCCTATTTTAGACTTCCTCTCATGCCCAATCAGACGTAAAAGTATTGGGCATTACTCCTGCCCACTTAATCCCTCCTCAATATCTAATCTAATACCTATAGTGTATGCATGTAAAATTTAACAAAGTTTCACTGTGTGTAAGTTTTGATCCCTCTTTGCTTGGGTATATTTTTTGGTACTTTAGCAAAGTTTTATTTTAAGGCTGGAGGACTAAGAAAACTATAGATTTAAATTGTAGCATTGCATTCTTTAAAACTCTTAATTTTTTCCTAATGGGCATATTGCTTAAATGTTTGTTTCAAGTTCCAAACATTGATATGATATGCTAAAGTAAACAAATTTCTATACATTTAAAATTAAAACACAGTAAGGTGAGGTGGGGGAATTGCGTTTGGTGTTTGCTAATATTGCTTTGTTCATACGTATGTTTCTTGCATTAACCTTATTTCCCTCAATCCTGCATGTTGTTACAACTTTATTTTGGTTTCAGATGCTTTGTAGTGGAGTGAGCAGTAGTTAGTGGTAGTTAACTGAACTCTGTAGTATTTTAAATTGACATATTTTAATGATGGTTCGTAATTATAAAAGAAAAACTGACTGTGGACTTAATCATACAAAAGAGGACCTTTCAAAGGCTTTAGAAGATGTTCGAAGTGGTAGACGTACTGCTAGAGGTTCCAGTAGGATTTACAATATTCCTCTTTTAACCATAGTGGATCATTTAAAAGGACGAAGAGGGAAAAATCTACATCTTTTGGAAGACGCACGACCATTTCTCCGAAGATGAATTTAAAATTGTTGAATGTATCAAGTGTATGGAGAGAGCTGGTTTCGGTATGTCAAGAAAGGAAGTACTTATGCGTGTTGGTGAGTTTGTTACCGAAAATAACATTGTAACTCCTTTCAAGGATAACATGCCAGGCAAGGACTGGTTTATTGCTTTTAAAAAACGTCACATATTATTAAGATCTAAGGCTTCCGGTTTACACCGCGTCACAGTTGAAATATAATTACTGCTAAACCTTTCGGCCTCGCTGTGGAGAGTCATCCTCAGTAGTAACGCGCTCTACGCAGTGCAGTGCAACTAGAGAGTACAACTGAGTGAGTTCTGTGCAGCGGCAAGCACTTCAAGCAGCCAACATTGTGTGCGGAACTGAGAATCACAAGTTAAAACTTAACACACTTGATTATACCAAAGATATACTTACAAAATGCTAGTGACATGAATACTGTTGCTATTGTAATAAAATGGCACATCAAGTTAGGTTGTCCAAAACGTTTCATAGACAACTCCACTGTTCTCCATCGACGTGCTAAATCAGGCCAAGACTTGGCAAGAGACAGAAACAAGTAAGCTCCTGCACACGCGTTCCCGTAAAAAATTGTTCCAGATGTTGCTCTCTTGAATCCACCTGAAACATGGGTTCAGGCTTTAGAAGTAATCACAGCCCTCACCAACTTATTCAGTGATGTGTTTGAAGCCAAGGACAAAGGAAAATTTAGTTCACTTGTGATGCTTGACTTTTCGCAGGCTTTTGACTCTATTAACCACCAGATGCTTCTTGCCAAGATGATATATTCTGGATTCAGTAAACAAGTGATTGGCTGGATAAGGTCTTACCTAACTGACAGGCTGCAAGTCATCAGATTGGGAGGCGAGGTTTCTAAGCCACTTATCAAAAACCGTGGTGTCCCTCAAGGTAGCTGTCTAGGCCCTATCCTCTTTACTTTGTACACTGCTGATTTTCCTAGCTGCATAAAGAACTGTAAACCTCATATTTATGCAGATGATTGCCAGTTGCACTTGTCCTACGAGCCTGCAAACATTGCTGCTTCGGTTGAAGACATTAATTTTGATTTACAGTCCGTTTCAGATTAGTCTGAATCGAATGGTCTAAAACTGAACATAGGCAAGTGCACAGTGCTCCATATGGCTCCACAAGATCTCGTACAGGCCCTAAGTAACAATGGTGTGAAAGTGCGACTTGGTGGACAGAGTCTCACTATTTCAGACAGTATCAAGTTTCTTGGAGTCATACTTGACAGTGAACTCACTTTCACAGACTATCCAGCGTGCCCTTGGCCGATTGAGGGGTCTGTGCAGATTCCGAGATCTTCTGCCTCAGGCTGCTATGCTTAAATTAGTCCAAGCAATTGTCATATCTGTTGTTCAATACTGCTATCCTGCATACGGAAACAGTCTCTCAAGAGAGAACAAAGGAAGAATACAACGGTTGCGAAATGCAGCCATCCGCTAAGCTTTCAATTTGAGGCTTAGTGAGCATTTACTTAGATCATTAAGCCTCAGTGTTCCTCACTCATATTTAAGATTAGCTTATAATAGTTTTTTTCAAAGCATTTTACTCTATGGTATTTGTTTTTGGGGTAGCGCCAGCACCGTGACAGAGTTGTTGATAATCCAAAAAAAAGTTGTTCGTATCTTAGCTCGAGCAAATGACCTTGAGCACTGCAGACCTCTCTTTAAAAGAGAAAAAATTTTAACTGTACACTGTTTGTATATATTAAATGTTTTAATCAATGTCAAAAAGGAAAGTACAGAGTTAAAGGTGAGATCTGATGTTCACAATCATAACACCAGACAAAAAAGTAATGTAGATGTGCCTTTTTGTAGATTGTCTAGAGTTGCCAGTGGTTCACATGAATTTGGTTTGAAACTTTTTAATAAACAACCATTAGATTTAAGGAATTTAGAGTCTCCAAAGTTTAAAACAGCTCTGACTAATGTCCTCCTAAGGCAGGGATTCTCAACCTGGGGTGCGCGAACCCCTGGGGGTTCGCGAAGGGTCAGTAGGGGGTTGGTGGAAAGAAAATGGGTAATGGCGGACATTAAAAAAACATATTTAAAAAGTAGGTCAATGTATAATTTGTAAAAGTTTTCATGACTTAGTGTTTGTATCAAAATTTATTTTATTTACAAGGGGTGAATGGATCAAGTTTACAACAGTTATGACCGATAAAAAAGTGTATAT
Organism: Matsumurasca onukii; assembly: GCA_018831715.1. Lineage (NCBI taxonomy): Eukaryota > Metazoa > Arthropoda > Insecta > Hemiptera > Cicadellidae > Matsumurasca > Matsumurasca onukii. The sequence continues at coordinate 40,546,102 of CM032059.1, read as the reverse complement.
CAGGCCACAGAAATCAGAAGTCGCAGTGCATGGTGAGTCAGACTTCCCTCACTGGTGGGCTGGTGGCGCACTGTTGCTAATCGCCATAGACCAGTGCGCGACCAGTGAGGGATGTCTGACTCACCTTGGCACTACCGACACCTAGATTAGACTCGCCATTTCTAGAATTGTCATCGGCAGAGGGCACCGGCTCGTGTCTTAGTCAAGTGCTTGATATTGTAACCTTTATGCTCAGTACTTGAAAATAGTGTTTTTGAAGACATTTTGTTTGAAGTAGGCCTACGTACTGCGTAATTATTGAGGTGCGACTGTAAATTATTGATCGCAAAAAAACACTTCATTATTAAAATTAGGTGTTATATGGTAATTGCTCTTGTTAAGCTATATTAAAAAAGTTTAAAATTCCTAAAGACGAGTCTCTAATTTTGAGTAGTTTCTGCTGAACTGTCTACAACATCATGTGCTGTGCTAAATCATGTTAAAACTGAACCATCATGCCCAATACTGTTTACTTGGAGTTGCCGCAAATGGGGTTGTTGTTCTGTTAGCAGAACATGTGCATTCTATCTTATTTCCATTTTTCAGGACCAGAACCCAGACTTGGGGAGGCTTATGGTTGCTGAATTTAAATAAACATTAGAGCACTACTCAAACTAGGTTTCCATTAAGACAAGTCCCTGGCACATGTAGCTGTTATCCAATAAAAAGCTTCATTAACACCCTGTTGCTGTGCACCCCGAGACCGTGCAATTGATTGCTCTAAAAGTTCTTAATTATTCTTGCGCTATTCTATTCCCTGGATAATCAGTTTGGCGGCAAGACATGCCCCGGCAATCAGAAGTGGGCACTACCCAGAGGCTCTAGTGATTTCACCTCACCACCCATGGAGCGAGGAGCTCTCATATTTTACCAGTACAGTCGGGGAGAAGTTAGTGCAACACAAATGTTCAAAAACGTTAATTTTTCGACAGTAGCGTGGACTATGAAGCTTGTCTCTATGGTGATGTTATTACCTAACCCAAAGGTATTTGGCCACTGCAATTATTATGGATAGGCCTAATAAGTTAAACTATACAGCAACAAAATAGTTTTAAGTTTTATCTTTGTTGTTTCAGAAACGTGTGCTCAAGTCCCAAAGGTGTCAGTGATAAAGATAAAATAGAACAGTTAAATGATGGAATCAAAGACATGTCCCTTAATTCAAGCCAAAAAACTAAAGGTAAGCTTTGACAATCTATTATGTTATGGGAACAAACAAAATTTGAATCCACCCTCATGGTATTAAATCTACTCGGTAGTCTTAAGTGAATTCTTACTTGATATTGAAAATGTAATATTCCCATAGATAGTTTAAGTTCTTTAGTAGAAAGAGCTATAAAAACAATCATTTATGGATTTGTGCTGAAGGTGTGGAAGATCTTGAGATTTCAAGATCAAGACAAGACTTTTTTTTCTCGACGAGAATCTTTTTTATTGATAAATTATTGTATCAAGTAATTAGCCTGCATGGACAGTGGCCTATGTGCACGGGTGAGTTATATATCAAAGTCTTGTAACGTTAAAAACACTTTGTAAAATGTTGAATGTAAAGAGTATCAATATTTTGGTTATAATAAAACTATGTAGGCAACACAAAGCAAATTTACATCAAAATCTTTATTTTTTGGTCTGTTCATGGAACTTTTATTTTTTTTTTTCGGAAATATGTTTTAGGCAATAGAACCTCTTTTAACCCTCTTCCAGCCCTAAACCTTGAAACGCCAAAGTGGCTGGAGGCCAGAGCCTAAAAACAGCTTGCTGTACATTGCCCACTACATGACCAGCTGGGGATGTTTTCTTGAACTTTTCCTTCTAGTTCACTAATTTAGACTCCTACTGCTAAGTGCCGCTGCATTGTGACCAGGATTGGAAGTTTAATTGCCATAATGGTTTGTTTTTCAATCAGCAAAGCTTCTCAAAACTCCTCCTGATTTAAAAACGACATTTCCGAGCAAAGCAAAAGGTCAATATAGTAATGTATCATTAAATAGTTTTTTTTAAATCACCTGCTACAGTCAAGTTGGCTTGGTTGAGATGTTGTATGGTGTAATCAATTGATATGAATTCCACGGTGAGGAAGCCGAGCAGCAACAGGAGTGAGTAGAAAGTGACCCAGCAGCACCAGCGAGAGCGCAGAGCCTGATGCTGAACTGGTTATGTTGCTGACAGGAAGCGTGCCCAACACTGCAGCTGCAGCCAAGATATACCGAATCTTGCAGTGCATCGGGCTCGAGAGAGACCTATGACATAGTTTCATTGCATTCCAGGGCAATAGCAAAATCCTGACTTTGGATATAACCACTTTAGTTTTATGCGTGTTTATTTATTTTACATGCTGTTAAACAGATAATATCCAAGTACATTACAGCAGTACATTCTATGATAACATGGCACAATGTGAAAATAATATAAGTCCAAAATATAACACTAATAGTTGAACCATACATAAAAGATCACTTAATTGCGGAGACCAGTGCAAATATTAAAAAAACATACAACAAAACATAAAACTAAGTATAGATTTGAGAAAAAACCTCTGAGTTTTAGGAATTGTATGCGATACTAAATAAAGACCAATAAATAAAACATGGAGAAAAATATAATTTAAGAGTATACAACAAATAAAAGCTGACAGTACTGGTGCTAAGCTACGGGATTTAAATATTGAATTTTTGTAGTTACATTAACCTAAATGATTCTAAACATATCAATGTTAGTGTTGTTCGGTAAACCATACTGTTTCACTATCAGTTGGCCATTTTATAGTTTTAGAACATAACCAGGCTGACACGCAACTTAGCGCTAAAGCGCCGCTAGCATGAATAAAACGAATTTCCTTTGCATTGTGTTTCACTAAATCACTCATTTTAACTCAAGTTCACTCCATTTAAAACCTTATTTGAGCCTTAGGCCTCAGCTTTTACGTGCTCTATTACCACGGCGTTTTAAGGCTTTCCGCTAGGCTCACAGTCATGCTTTCAGACCACAGTGTGACCTGAGACCTGAGAAAAGCAATGTCCAGGGGCTGACATACAGAAGTGTTCACTTGAGCACCGATATTTCACTCTTACTAAAGATTTTGTCAAAGCACATGGTAACCAGTTTTAAACCATTTACCAAAACCTTTTAACAAAAGTTGGAAATTCTTGAACTTACTCGGCTGATGATCTTTTGAACCACGTAGTTTTGAATCAACAGGCTTAATCCTGTTTTGTGATCGTTGCCTTTGAATCCATGTATGAAAACCTTTCCATTTGGTTTTGAACATTTTGTTGCTTTTAATAACCGCAATACCATTTCTAGAACAAAAGATGTTAGCTTTAGTACAAAATGACAATTAATTAATTTACAACGATATTTTTAATTGAAATTAATTGAAACTGATATGCAATGGTAATAAAGCTTTATTAATATAAAGATTTATTGTTTGCCCTTGCATATCATTTGATAGTATAGTAAGTAAATAATTTGTAATTTTGTAATCCTAACACTGCAATATTAGGATTCATGTACATTAAAATTCATTCAAACATACATAAACAATGCATTAATGTAAGTCTCATTTACTCAAATTTTCCCAGTTCAACTCCAAGTCTGTTATTTAGTTCATAGTTCAGTTATGTGCCATAAATTCATTCCAAGCACAAAATGCTTCTGCAATCAAAAGTTTTTTCACATGAGCTTTAAACACTTTTAACATTGGGGCACTTTTTATGAAATTTTGAAGTATGTTGATAAACTAAGCTCCAGTGTGTAAAGACTCATGAGTTACCGCTCTGTGTCTCCCAGTTCGGTAGTTCTGCCTGCCTCTAGTTTCATAAGAGTATATATCTCAACCTCTTACGTCGCAATTCCCCACGAAAATTACACTATTCCATGATGTAGAGACAGGATAGTATCAACATCAACAATTTTAAACTTGACAGTGGTAGAATTTCTAAGGTTGAAATATTGTTACAGACATTTTCCAAAGCATTTTAGTGAACAAGAATAACTCAATGTTTCCAGATCCCATCTTCAGGTGAAAAGTGACTGTTATGTTTTAGGTTACTTTTCATCTGAAGACGAGATCAGATTCCAGTGCTGTTATAAAAAATTGGCTTAATACACTAACAAAAAACATATGACAACTCATAAAGAAACATAGGTCTGAGAATGTGGCACTTGACTAGTTATATATTACAATTGTCTATTCTGAAACATACAGTATATGTTTACCTTCTGTACAGTTTAAGGGGCTTCACTCTATCCCCTGCTGGAGACCAAAAAAGAGTTTCCTGAGATCTTTTCATCTGATTATGAAGAACTAGGCCTTCTAAATTTTAATTTAAACAATAAATACTCAACATCATATCTATGAGACCTTGTTCATAGAAAACTATTCAGTGCTTACATAGAAAATAGGTTAAAGCCAATCCCCCCGCCATACATAACTGGCATTTTGTAGATTATAGATACTTTGAGACTCAAGCAAGGTTCTAAGAGCATGAACAACAGTCAACTAAGTTAAAATACTGTATTGTGATGGAATGGACTTTGTCCAACCAATCAGTATTCTAGCATAATTAGTGACTACTGACGCTTTTCAAGTGTTTCCTCAGTGTTTAAAAATGTCTCTTCAAAACCTAATTATCTTGGAAAAATTAACAACCAATTAACAGCTTGACTATCCAAACACTTGTATTGAGTGTTATGTCCAAACATTTCCTCCTTAGACAGGTCTGTAATACTACAGTAACACATTCGCTAACGCAAAACCATCTGTTTACAACCATTACATAATTATATCAAACCAGACAATACTAAAAACAAAATAAGCTAATGATGAACCATGCCTCTAAAACCGAAATTCTAAAATCGTATCTGTAGCTGTAGAGTGTGGTCTACGTACAGCACAAATCAAAGGTCCGATCTGTCAAGTTGAACATGTTCAGAATGGCCACACACCATGATTTGTGGAAAAACAAAGAATAATAAATGAATTTTACATTTCAAAAAAATTTATAACCTGAAAAAATTACAATTTTAACATATGAACATTTTTGTTACTCCCGCTACTGCTACCAAATAGTATGTGAAGACAGATTTGTAGAAGGAACGTGTAAGATGCTGTACAAGCATCGTTTCTTAAGGAGTAAAACAGCACTAGGAACTTATCTTGGTCAGTGAAACAACTCCAAGAACGACACAACGAGTTAACACAACACTTTTCTGATTGATTGCAGGCAATTTAGGCATTATTGGTATTGTATTTTCACATTTCAGTCTAGTATTCCAGCCTTACTTCTATATCTTGTGAACACAACTAATGAACATTAATGAGGTTTAACGGTGTTTTCAAAAGATCCTAGATTTAATAAGTATGAACAATATAGTATAGTAAAGAATAAAGTTGTATTAGTATACAGTATAAATAATATATAACATATATATATTAAAGAATCTTCTCAAGTTTTTTGATACATAATAAAGTTCTATTTAAGCACCATTTGTTGCCCCACACGTCTAAACGATATTATTCTTCCCAGGTATTCAACAGCATATCAGGCGTAACGGATGCTATAGCTTCAACAATCCTCTCTCTCAGATGATCAATGTCACTGATCTTCTCAGAATACAAATGATGTTTTACATGTCCCCAAAAGAACAAAATCTTGTGGGGTCAGATCTGGGCTCCTTGGTGGCCTAAGTGGTTTGCTCCTAAGTGTTATTCCTAACTTGATATCCTACAGCGTTTTCCTAACAGGAATTGGTATGGATTGGTATAGACGTGGGCCAATTGCATGGCCACCAAGGAGCCCAGATCTGACTCCACTAGATTTTTTTGGGGACATGTAAAAGACATTGTGTATTCTGAGAAGATCCGTGACATTAATCATCTGAAGGAGAGGATTGTTGAGGCTGTAGCATCCGTTACGCCTGATATGCTGTTGTATACCTGGGAAGAAACTAATTATCGTTTAGACGTGGCCAGGGCAACAAATGGTGCTCATATAGAACTTTATTAGGTATAAAAAAAACTTGAGAATATTCTCTTTAATAATATATGTGTTTAATAACTAGTATTTTAACTTTACTGCATACTAATACAACTTTAAATCAAGGAGTTCTTTTAGAAACACCCGGTATTTTAAGTCTACGAGGGGGTACCCAAACATATCGGGAATCGGTCGATGGCACGGTGGGGAGTGCATAGTTCACATTTTGGCCGATAGGGGATGAAAGCCCAACTCTTCCTGAGTTCAGTGCACTTGGTGTGGCCAGTCTGAGAGGCTGAGAGGAGGAGCTGTGTGTGTTTTTCTAAAAGTAGTTTTGTTCTGCCTTGTTTTTTATGGTTTAATTAAATGGACAAAGTTTGGCAGTGAGGTTTTAGCTTTCTTCTTGGTAAGAACGTATCAGAAACTGTTGCAATCATTAATAAAGCTTACAAAGACGATGTTTTGAACAAAACCAGAGTGTAAGTAAAATAAATGTCGATTGAAGACAAGCCTCGTCCCGGACGACTTTCAAATTCTCGACTGGTGAAATTGTTCAGCTTAAAACCGTCAATATTGCGATAAGACCGCCAAAGAACCATTGAGAATGCTTCTTTGCTGTCTGGAGTGTGTTAAAATTCATTTTAGCACATTTTAACAGACTCCAGACGAATTGTGGCGATATGGTTTTTAATCATGACAATGTGCCTGCCCACATAGCCATCTCAGTGCTTTGTTTTGGCCAATACCAGCATGACCACCCTTCCCCACGACCCATACTCACCAAATCTTGCCCCATGCGAATTTTATGTTCCCCGAATGACAAATTACATAAAAGATTACCGTTATGACAAAATGAAGAGTGAAAAGGCAAACAAGGATGGAGCGGCAGCCATTCAGACTAAGGTTATGAGGGGTGCTTTAAACCATGGGAGCATCAAATGAACAAATGCATTACACTAAATGGAGAGTATACTGAAGGTATACATGTACATTAGTAAAAGAAATATTAAATTATGGTTTTATAATGAAATTCCTGTTATTTTGGGTACCCCTCGTACAGTGAAACTATAAAAACAAAGAATAAAATACTGGAATAAACTCAACACATAATAAATTATAAAATTAAGCTCATCATTTATGCGTAGTTTGTTAGCTGTTATAAAATGTGTTTTGTTCAAAATAACAATTTCACTAAATAATAAGGCTAATTAAGAGTAAACTCCACGAATATAAAATATACCTGGAATATTGAGTAAATGGTGTAGAAACCAATGTAAAGAAACGAGATAAAAGGTAAGGTGTAGTCCACTCACTCTGAACACAAGGACTAGACTGAGTCACTTGGAAACTGAGGAGGAATCTGCTGACAAAGGAGACAAGCTGATAAGAGTGGCCCTGAGTAACACTGCCAGTGCACACTTCTACACTTCTCCCAAATCAACAAAACTCCAGCCTTGCACAACCACACGACGAGTTTAGCTAGTTTCTACAGTATCAATGTAGTAATGAGTTTATTCACGGTAATTCCTCAATAATCAGCTTGAAAAATTGTACATACAAATACTCCCTGAATCTATGTAATTCTTTATTGATAGTAAAAACATTTCAATTTATGTACAACAGAGAAATATTTCAAAGTGAACCCAATTTATAGATAATAAAGCACATAGTGCATTAAGACAATAATTACTGCGACTAAGAAAACGCTTAAATTGTTTTGTTGATAAAATTCTAAGTAAAATGGTCTACTAGTGGTATTTTTATAGCAAAACAGCCGACAGGATAGTCACACCATTGAGAAACATTTAGTGACACTATCTTTCATATTTAAGTAAATCATCTCTTGCAAAAGAACAAATTCATTAAGGCATCACAATATTTTTAGTGCATATGAATTGCTGTGTAAATATTTTTGAGTTTACTGTCATCTAGAAACCATCATATAATAATATTAATCTCTGACATCAGGCTGCTTTGAGCTAAATACGTCTTTTCCAATTTCATCTTTTCTGTGGTATACCATAGATTGGTTATTTGGCTACAATACATTTATTACTCTAGATTGATTTCAATTGCAATAAATTGATCCTATCCTCAGATTAAAACTAAATATTTTATTAACTTAATTTTAATTTATACACATGCATTCTTTGTGCTGTACAAATTAAAATTATAAGGACTTTAATTTTATAGAATGGTTAAAATAATCTAAACAATTCAATACATATAAAACTTTATAAGTGTGTGATTACGTTATGAATCCATGTTCAAAGTCAAAATATTTATTTTCACACAAAGCTTACAAGTCCCAGCTAGGCTGGACAAACAGTCAGTATTTATTATACAATTAAATATTGTATCCATTACACAATCAAAGTATAAGTAATTAATATACATAATTTCCTACCACTTGCTATAAAAATCACTTGATAACCTTTTCTAACATTGTCTACTATAAAATATTTTCAATTAATTCAGCTTTGAACTTTTAAAGATGTTCTTTCTTGTAATGTAAAGAAATTTAATTATTAGTAACTTGACATTATGTGTTCTTACCTGAAACGTGACAAGGCTAGTCAACATGTCAAACCATACCCCTCTCCACCACCTTCACCACGACCCTACTCTACCCCTCCCTATACATGTCAATATTTGTCACCAGGATAAACAAAGTGACAAAATAATTGGTCCATCTTAATGTGTGTACACTTGTACTTAAAGTTACATGTTTAACATCTCTTTAACTGCCTTTCCAATACTGTATATTTCTGTAAATGTGTTTCCTACTGGTTTTGTTTAAGGGGAGCAACCAAACTATGGATATAAGAATCATTGCTATAGCGCACATATTATGCTAATAGCCCTTTACATAAAAGGTGGGCAAATCACACTTTACAACTATGATATAATTACCACTACACAATTATATCGTTTGTCTTGGTAGACCCAATTTAAAAGACTAAGAATATGAAGGGTTTTGGTGTTTAATTAGAATAGAAGAATTAATTATATTTATGATTTTCGTGTTACATTTTTTGGTCAAGCAATTGTTGATCAAATGACAGTTGTTAAAAAATTTCTTTGTAGCCTATTATTCTTATTTTTATTTGATGTTTTGTTGTTCTCTAAAATAACTGTTGTCGAAGAATACTGTTTTAAGGAAATACATATGTTTATATGAATAAATTTCCAAAACAAATTGTTCATAGAGTTCAAAATATTTAAATATATGACCGATATTTCTATGTAGTATTATATTCCCAAATGTCTCAATGAGTTCATCCTGATCTTGAATGCTATCATTGTCAAGTTCTCACAGTTTAAGGGGTTTAGCTGATTGCAGAAAGGTTTTTCATTTATAAACCCATTTAAAAGTTCCTCAAATCTTTTTATACAGGGTGTCGGTGAACTCTCTGGACATACTTTGTAGACATGTTCCTTGGGTACTATAATATTTTACCATATAAACAGGGGTCTCCAGCTCTTCATTGTTCGTCTGTCTATGTGGATGTGTTTTTACTAACTAGTAATATTATGTATAAATAATAACCACTTATTATGATAATTTTCACCAATTCAGTGGTCATTTACGAATTTTCACCAAATGTCAAAGTACTAATTAAAATGTCATAATAGTTATTTGGGTTATTCTCAACTTTTGGCTCGGTACTCTTGAATGATTCGTTTCATAAACCTTGGTCAATGGAATGTTCCCTCTACTAATGTTCTCACGTGGTCCCCTACTACATTTCTCCTGATGGCACTAGTGCCACAATCCGGTGTGATTGTGTTCAACTCAGTAAACCATAATAATCCTGACTGACGCGTGGCTCAAAACCTACATCCCTTAATTTTATAGTCCAACCTTTTCTATTTCATTGTTGCTCAACCTCCTGATAAAACCTTTGTTTAACAAATGTATTGCTCTGTTTGAGGAATTGGGAACATTCTAGGACAGTTCTTGTTTAATTATTTCTCATAAAATGTAACAGTTTTAACATTTAGTATCATTGTAATCTGTGTCAGCGTTTTCTATGAAAATTTTCATCCAAATATAAAAGGTATTTGCCATAAGCATTTTAACATTTATCACTGACCAACTTCTGTACAATATCGTTGAAGTGATTTCTAAGTGACTTCCAATGGCCTGATATATTTTGTTTTATCAGCAATTTCTGATATTAACAATAATATTGTCTACACATATAATTTAAACTCTGATTGTCTGTTCAATGTCTGTTATTTTGATGAATGATATGACAGTCGAGCTCACACACCGTGACTCATGCGATACTCTCCCTGTCTCCATTAACTATTCATATTCAGTAAATCACATTACATTAATTAATCTCGTTATTTCACTTTCACTCTGGGTTAATTAGTCGACTTAGCAATTATTTCCAAATTAATTTCTTTGTTCATACATGTCATTAGTTGTAGTCTTTTAATCCGCTAAAATCTAATGTATTTGTATGTACGGAAACCATATTCAAACATAACATGAAATAAGGGAATGGTAGTTGTATCACCCAGATCGATATTGGGCATTATGAATTGGATAGATATCAAAGAGTTTTTGCTATAGATTTGTACCAGTTCAAATATAAACATTACTCTTAGTTATGAAACATTACTAAATAATTTAATTTTGAAACTATATGTTTATTTTAGTTCATTTATAAAATTTATTAACAGTAGTTTGCCAACAGGATAAACTGTGAATCAACATGTTTACCAAGAAGTTCTTGAAAGGCTGTGAAAAGAATTGCTGCGTGAGACCAGCCCTCAAAGGCAACTGGTGGCTGCATCATGACAATGCCTTATCACACTGCACTGTCTGTTACCGAGAACGAGAAAACATCCCTGTTGTTCCTCAACCACAATATTATCCTGACTTGAGTCCATGCGACCTTTACTATTCCCTAAATTGAAAAGCCACCTCATAGGACACCATTTTAGAACAGTAGAAAACATCCAAAAAATGTGACCTACCTGCTGAAGGCCATTCCAGATTTTAAGATCTTACAAAGAGTGGGAAACCGTGCAAAGCGTTGTCTGGCTTCCCAAGGAAACTATTTTCAATGAGATAGAGTCTATGCTTGATTATATTGTAAATAAACAATTGTATTGAACCAGTCTCATTTCTTTATTTACAGACCTTGTATATTACATAATTGTAATCGTAAAACTTTAATTAAAAAACCATTATCACAGCAAAACACATACAGATTTTACAAATTTCAAAGATAATTTTAAGAAATTGTATTATATTTTGTTTGGTATTTCATGCCTCTCAATTAAAAAAAACCGTAAACTGACCATGGAAGGGGCTGAGATGGAAGACAATCTGCCCACACCACGAGCTTGTTCTCACACTGAACAAACCTAGAAATAGTGTATTACTATTCATTGTTACCATTCTTAATCATGTTCATCTTTGTTTGGTTAGTAATTATTTTTTATTTATTTCAGGTGATGATTCAAAACCATTGGACTTTGTTGAAGTATTGCCTTCAGAGGTAACAGATGAAATATTTCTCTATCTAGAGCGAAAGATCTCGGATCCTGCACATCGGTGAGCACTTCATGGAGAGAAGCTGTCAACTCAAACAAGATTTGGGCTCATTTCTGTAACCTCAACGGTTGGAAAGACGATTTGATCCAAACTTTTCACACTTCTACAGAGCTCATAGACAATTCAGAAAGTGGACTCATTCGATGCACTCTTTCTCGCCCATTTGTCAAAAGAGACTGCTCTTCAACAAACACGCATGTCTGAAAAGTAACTGGCGATATGGAAAATCGTAGCCCACAAAATCAGAATTAACAATCAAGAACTCCAGCTTTTGAACCGGTCACTTGTGGCGGCAGGTACCTGTGATGCTGGAAAAATCCCACAGGTCAAAAGATGTGAAATTGGTCGTTTGGAGTTTGAGCGGTGTACCTTCAAAACTGTGTAATTTACCGCTGCCTCATAAAGTAAACGCTATAGACTCTGTAGCTTTCGATCACGGGACAATCGCAGTAGCCCAGTCGTGGTTGATTGTTGTGTACAAACTGGAAAATGACACTTTCAAGAAAGCATTTGAGAAGGAAGATCTCTTGCACTTAGAACCCAAGGCTAATCTTCGAAAGAGATGAAAAGAATAACACCACACCTAAAATCACAGAAGAATTCATCATTTGTGTTCCCAGTCACTCCCACAGTACCGTAGATTTCATACCGATCTTCTTCTGGGACAGCGAATCAGGAGAACTGAAGCACACTCTTCGCTTTGAATCCATGTACAATGCTATCTCCAATGCTGAGTGGTTCGACGATTCTTGCTACTTGAGTGTAGCTAACAAGAAGAAGAAAAAATACCAAATTGTGGAGTTCAATGTCAAGAGCGCTGAATGGGAGTCGTTTACGCAAGATGTGACTGTAGAGATTGAGAAACTTGCAGTCAGTGATCAGTACATCCTCGCCATAACTAAAGCCACGAGCCCTGCTCCTCGACCCATGTTGGCATCCCGAGATCCCAACTGCAAAGAACTCTGGTTTTGGGATCGGGCCACGGGATCAGCCCTCAAAACAATCATCACTCAAGGCAAGGGGTTCCAGTTTGTTGATGATTTCTTGATGTATTTTGATTCGCCGAGAGTTACAGTCATGGATCGAAATCACCAGGTATGTGCAGTGAGTTTGAAGTTACCGGGACCATATCGTCCATCAGACCGTCCAAGCAGTCCAGCATCATGGTCATCATCAAGACCGGATGCTACATTGAGTGTGGGACTGGGGCCTCGGTATTTCGACTCTATACTGTCACAGTCGAGACCGGTTATGGTAGTCAGCTCTGGTGTGATGACAAACGGATCATATCGCATACAATGTGTCCGACAGTCTGCAAGGAGGAGGAATGCTCATTCTGGGATTTTGGTGATGTCATCAGCTGTTAGTGCTTGTAACTAGCAAACAAAATTCTCTATCTGTGATCTTAATATATTTTCAATCAGAACTACACTTTACCTGTATTTGTTTATTTATTATATTTTGTAATCTTTTGGTTTACAGACATTTTTATACATAATTACTTGTTCTAGATTTTGATACAACATTGTATATGTGTGATTACTTAGACAATGTGCTTAGCTTCTTTAAGAGGTCGCCGGATAGAGTGGCCGCGGAACCCAACTTATAGCATGGAGTAAAAGCTGCAAATGATGTTTTCACTGGTAAATTTAAAATCTGTTTCAATGGAAGCATATAATGAGACTGCTGCATATGAACTCTAAAACTTGTACATTCGTCAAACAACAAATCATTTATTAAAACTTGATTTTCCCATAAAAGCAAAGAGCTTGAATAATCCTAATAAATATTTTGTTTAGCAAAAAAGTGTTACCGTACGTTTTTATTTTTTTATTAATTATTGTATTGAAAACATTATTACAGTAAATAAATATAATCAACAAGATTATTAAACACAACAAATTTTGAATTGGAATGTTTTGAAATTGAAGAACTGTATTTGCACAACAGCACCATCTCAAAACCAAGCAGACTCGCACTTCTCCACTTCTGACGGATGCCCCTGACATACATCCTGCTGGCTCTCACTACCGCTTTTACGCGTTAATATGCTGCAGCATTAATGGCTCTATGCTTCTATCGAAACACTTTTCTTATTTGGGAACGTTAATATACTTATAACATTTTTTGCAATATTTTACCCATATAACCATCATTTGGAATCGAGGCCTACATCTACAACACAATACTAGATTCCAAGGATCATCTTAAGTATCTTCATTACCACTTAAAACTCAAACATCATTTCCAGATTTACCATGTTGATCAATTAAAATTTAACAATATTTAACAGAAAACTCTCTCATTGTAGAAATTTCTCAAAACAACCTATTGTACAAGTTCAACCAAAATAAACTAGTCATACTTTGCTCCCTAGTAAGATTTTCAAGCTGGTCTTTCTACAAGGCAGAAATGGTTGTTTAGAATTGTCGATTTTGTGAGAGATAGAATGTGCATCTTGACTGGTTAGCACTATGAGTCATATTGTTTTTGTGTCTAGCCTTTATTCGTTAATCAATAGCTCTTTTCAACTGAAATTCTGGGTTCCCAAACACCTTCCCCTTAATTCATTGCTTAAGAGAGATTCTGCTGTATGATTAGATAGCACATTGTTAAAATAATCAAACTTATGTTATAATAGAGTTATAAAGGGATTTATAATGGAAGGGTGGAATCATGGTTTTTATGATTTATTAAATTAAATAGTTATTAGAAGCACAGCTTTAAGATTAAATGTCTGTCAGAGAATCTGCTGTGATGCCAGGAGCTAGCGTACTGCGTACACTGGGCTGGTGTCCACCAAACTGACTACAAGTCAAGGATACAAGCTTGACTCATGTGTATTTATGTAGCCTGACATAATGCGGGTGTCCGTAAAATTCTGAACATCTTCTTCAAAAAATGAGTGTAAAGATTTGAAACTCTAGAAAAATATTCATGTGGTAAAAGTGGTAATTATTGAATCTTTTACAGTTTCGACTTGAGTTTTTGTTTTACTGTTTAAGGCACATGTTGTGGAGGAAGTCCCATAGGATTTAAGTAGTTGCCAGGTCGAGTTGCATATCAGGTTAAAACTACTGTACAATGTTCAAGTTTTGTCAAAATGCTTTACTGTTGAAAAAATGACAGTCAGAAGTTGCAACATAAAACCCGCCATTTGGCCCAGAATGAACCTTTTGAGGGTTTGCACCATTTGGTTATACTAAAATAAGGGCCTTTAATTGTATTTATTATTCAATCAAAGGTGTAAGAACAACTAGGATTTAAGGCTTCCGGTTTACACTGTGTCACAGTTGAAATATAATTACTGCTAAACGCCCGACCTCACTGTGGAAAGTCATCCTCAGTAGCTTTTGCTGAGACTGAACTGAAGCGTTTAGCAGTAATTATATTTCAACTGTGACGGGTGTAAACCGGAAGCCTTAGATCTGACACTGGCACAAAAAGCCTAAGAGTTAAAATGTGTAAGTACAAGTTGTTCAATTTTTTTTTAATTGTTTTGCAGGGCCGCCATCAAAGCACCTGTGTCTACAGCTGCTACTTTTCAAGTGAAACTTAAAGCATTTTACTCTACTCAATAAGAGCTTTCACCTGCTATGCCACTCGACTCGGCTCCTTCTTCATGGGAAACATCCTTACTCCTCCACAGCATGTCCCTCAAAAACGAAAGTTTAACTTGACACTGACCAAAAGGTCAACAAATTTAACCAAGAGTTTCAATCTTTTATATTTGTTCTATGTAAAGATGCTTTTATGGCAGTAAAATGTCTGATTTTTGACCTGTATAAGCCAGGGAGTTTTGCTTTACCTGGAATTGTTAGGTAGAAAAAATGCTCAATGAGTAAACTTCCATTAAACCTAGACAAAATCCGTAAAATTTACATTTTACTGGTAGTTGAGTGTGAGAGAAGCTGAAAATGCAGCTGTACAACTGAGTCTGGGAAAAGCTAGAGAAGTTAGGAAATTCGGTGTAGGCCTTCTAGAATGTAAATGATGTTTATGCATCATTGCCTGAGCAGACCAACTGTATTTTATTTTATAACTTGATTAACTGTCCATATTTGTGTAACAACTGTCCGTGAGTAGAAAATAATGAAGTCGGAAAGATAAACTATAAATTGTTGGTTGATATTCAAGGAAAATCCACTTAAGGTTACCAATAATAAGATGTAAAGAGTAAAATACTTCATTTATTAGCAAATTTCCCATGCCATCAGCATGGTAGGGTCCATAACCATGAAATGAGCACCAACATTAACCCCAAAGCATTTTTCCACACTATGTACATATATTTGTATCATCTCTGCAAATCACATTTTGTCCGATTTTCATAAAGTTTTGTACAAATGTTCCTTTTGTAAATATCTTGGTAAGTACATTAGCCAGAAAAATGGGACTACTAGACGTGCCCTTTGGAGGGGAGTTTTAACAATAAAAACTGGTTTTAATTAATTAAAACATTTAAATTCATCCGGTTTTGATGAAATTTATCCATCAACATACCAAAGGTTATACAAATCCATCAAATTGTTTTAAAATAGCAGCCAAAAATTATTTTTGCTGTAACAGTTGTTAATACAATTTGAAATATGTTTCTCTTCATAATATGTAGTAAAGCGTGCAGTAAAAGGCCACAAAAGCTGAAGCGAGGCTATGGTAACGAACAGCCTTGTAACGCCTGTTGCAATAGAGCTAAGGCGAAGCGGCTGTGAGCTTAGAAACTGCTCAAGTTACAATTAGCAATTTAGAATAACATATTGCGAAAGAAATTGCTTTACTCATGCCAGCGGAACTTTAGCTTAGCTATGTGACGAACTGGTTATAATTCAAGATTAAAATAATTAAAAATAAAAAACTTTTATGTTTATTCTTTCTATGATACTAATTAATAATTGAAGACCATAAAGTCATAACTTTGCCTTGAAATTAACACTTGTATTTCATTTCATGACATTGAAACCAATTATGTTTCAACAAAATATGATATAGATTTTAATTGTGTTATATCTATCCTATAACAATAAAACCTCAGCCAAAGCAATAATCATGGTTTCTCTTTGTTAACTGTTATAACTTTGAAAGTTTTTAAGGGCAACATTTAGATTTGTATGCTCCTTACGTTGATAATCTACTCAATAAAGTAAAATAATCATCATCCAACACAAAATTATTTTTAAATTATCCTTACCCCAATGTACTAAACTAAGGTGAAAAGGCCAAAGGTTTCTGAAACACTTGGTTGAGTGGTAGAGAGGATTTTGTAGTCCTAACTTCGCCTTGTTAAACAAGACAAACTTTACCTTTAAGTCACCACTAATTGCTAGTTAGACATATAAATTTAAAATTATGTCAAACATTGTTTATCTTTCAGAAATAAGCTGATTTAATGCGGACATACTACAGACTTTGCACATTTAGCTGCATTTAGTAGCAACTACTCGTACAATCATAGAGCAACTGCTCCAATAGATTGGAAACGAACTTACTTGATGATGAAGATTACTTTTGACTACAATACGACCCCTTTATCGGGATCAGAAGTGCTGGATTAGCGGAAATGCCAGATTAGTAGAGATTAATTAAAAAAGACCTAATTTGACAGGAATAATCTTTCTTACGTTGGAGGATGATTCACTACTCTTAAAGAATGATTCAATTTCATTCTTATTCATCCTTATGTGTGTGAATTTTTGATCTGCCAATGTTAACTTATCACCACTTTCTAATCTTTTTAAAATCATGTTTATCTATGTCAAAGTAACATGTTTACGTTTTGTGACATTGCTGGATTACTGGATGTGGCGAACAGCTGGATTATAGAGACTGTACTGTATTTACAATTGAATTGTGTAATTATAAGTAGTAGATTAAAAGCAGTTTTCCCTGCAGCTGTAATGATTGTACAAAGAAAATGCGAGAGCTGCAGTATTTATATATAAACAAAAGGAATAATTTTAAAATACACAAAACCAATACAAATGTTTTAAATTTTTGTAATGTTTTTAGCCAGCAAAGCTGGCATCTATGGGCACAAACCAGTTTTGTCCTTTGAATATTTTAAAATTATTTCTTCAATTGATAATACAAAGTAAATTGTGAATTTATTTTGTCATAGACATAAACCTTAATTATTAGGCTAGTTTTAATTTTTATTATAAAATGTATACAAACCTGTTTTTATGTTAAGCAATCAATCCAAAATGGAAATATTTTGTTGCAAAAATACATATTTATTTTACATTTGTTATGCAGTTTTAAATCATACTGGACTTAGTCTGTATTATCCTTTGAATGGTCTAAGACTCCCAATTAATTACCCGTTGTACTATTTTTAAGTTAAAATATAATTAAATTAGCTAAGCTAAATATAACAAATTATATTACCTCTTAACTGTTTATACATTCTTTTGTTTAGCAAGATTTATTAAAAATTGGTGGGATCATTTGGGTTTTGTGGATTAAGTTTTAGTTAATTCCTGTGCTGTCTTCTTTGTAACAATACTTCAGACAGTCAAGTCGAAAAAGTACTTAACATGTGTTCCTTATCCTCTGGAAGTACTTATACCAGATGAATCAGGCCCAGCCTTTTCTGTCTGTCTGTGTTTTCACTAAATAATTTGTATCTCGAGGTCAATTAAGATATAAACTCAAATCTTTGCACACTTGTTAGTATAATTAAAACCAATATTTAAAAAAAAAATTGAGTAATTTTCATTTCCGGTTTAAAAATGGTGGCCATATTAAATTTTTGAAGAATTATAATTCAAAACCCTTAATCTTTAATACACAAGAATAACAATATGTGGAAAATGTATTTACAAACATTTTAAGACCAAGTTTGTTGATCTAAGACAATTACTAACGGATAAAATTTAAGATTTCCTGTCTCAGAACAATATTAACTTTAATGGTCAGTTTATTTAGTTACACAGTGTACCGTAGTGGTCAAACATATGAAATGTATATAGTGTAAAGAAAAGGGATATTTATTAATTGTTATTTGATATTAATAGTACTTACTTAGGCATAATTTTCTGAAGTGATAGCTTCTATTACCAGAATACCACATCTGTGAAAACCCTTAAAACTATTAATTTTGGTTTTAAATTTGTGTTTGTAATCTGGAGAAAACCGTTTAAAGTGCTTGAGATGTAATTTGATGAAATTAGATAATTGAATGATTTTCTATTTAAACATGTGTTACCATAAAAATATAAGAAACTTGAAACTATGGTCTTATGACTCGGAAAAGACACTTATTTGATCAAAGATGCTTACATTGAAGATTATCAGGCTAACTCAGGTTTTACATTAAAAAAGTTAAATCAAATTATGTTTTAACAATCAATTAAAGTCCCCCTTGCAAGCATTTTTATGTTTCCTGTAGTCGTAAGAGTGATGATTAACATATCTCTAACTACCATTAGAGCTTACAAATGTACAGTAATTTTACGCCTAAGGTCAATAAAACAAAATGTTATAATAACTTGTAGTTACTTCTGTTTTGTAACAAAAATAAATGCTTAAATTGTTTTCTTACAAATTATAAACAGTTGAATTTACTGGTATTTGACTTTTGTGGCAATAATAGTAGCTATCACTTCAGTCATTATAAGCATATACAGATTTATTTTTAAGTATGTGAATGTGAAATAAATTGCAAAACTGTAAACGTTACAAAATTAAATGACATTTTAAAGTACTTACATGCAATGATTTCAATTTTTATGTTCGAGTTTTTTTCTGTTAAAATGTGTGTTATACTGTTTGATAACTTAGTTAAATTCTACAAAATATAGTTTAAACCAAAACAGTCTACAGTCTGCATGATGCATACAAAAAGTCACTTGCCTCATCTACATGAAGAACTAAAATTAAATAACAGTATCATTTATAAAATATGTAAAATAATATTTCAAAATAAAATAAAGTACACAAAATTGTTTTCTTTGATTTTAAACCATTTCACTTAATTTTTGTAACTATAAAATTGACAAGGTATTTAACTGTCTTAGGCAATCAAAAGTGAAACTTTTCCGACAAATTTAATTTTAACCATAATTTATTTTATCCTCTAGATAGGATTTACAGATAATGTTTGTAAATGGCTATTGCCAATGAGCAACTAATCGATTGAAAAAAGTTATTTACAAACATTATTGTAAAATAAAAAAAAACTGTAGAAGTAGATCAGATTAATTGTAATTGTGTACAACTTGAAAAGCAACAAACAACAAAAGTAAACAATGGTTATAATTAGTAAAGAAGTCTGCCCGCTGATTATATCTCACTACTAAAGTGGAGGGGCATTTAAAAGAATCGGCGTGCCTTCTCAGAATTCTACCGCCTTCTTCCATGTCATACATTACTTGGCCATGTCTTCTTTAGATCGTACCTTCTTGCACTTCACCTCTAGCTATTTTCACCCACACCAAGTCTCCAGGGTTGAAAGCCCTCTAACGAAGTTGTCTCCAATCATGGTACTTCTTTTGCCTCACGAGGGCTGTGTCCACATTTGCCATAACGTCTGGCTTAAGAAGGGATAGGTTCGTTCTCATAGGGACGACCGAACATCGTTTCAGCTGGGGATTTGCCAGTCGTCTGATGAGGGGTGATCCGGTAACTGAAAAGAAATGTCTGTAGACACTTAGGTGGTTGCAATCGAGTTTACAGGCTCCAAATAGTTTCTTGAGTGTCGGATATGTCTCTCTGCCTATCCATTAGACCTTGGGTGATATGGAGCGATGTTATGTGCCAAATGTTATTACGGGAACAAAAGCTGTTAAAAATTGTGAGGTAAATTGAGTTCTGTTGTCACAAACATAAATCACTGATGAATAGATTTAAGTTAAAGTAAACGGAACCTCTAATCAGGCATTTGCCTTAGAGGCCCTAAATTTCCTCCGTTTATGTTTATTAGTTTTTAGCAGTGATTGTATATAGTTATGTAATTTAATTCTCTTAAATATAATGTGTGAACAGTTGTAAATTTTAGTTTTAAATATACTTGTCAAGTCACCTTATTAAAAGCTTTATTATGTTCAACAAACTTGTATTAATTGTAAAACTGTAATTGAGGAAATAAATCAATTTGAATCAACTTCGGAAGACCAAACCGAGCAAAAACTTCTTCAAGTATAGCAATTGTTTTCTCTGCAGTTGGCTCTTTGATGGGATAATTTCAAGCCATTTGGTTGAAATTATTGGTTATTATTGGTTGGATCTACAACGGCCAACCAATAAAATCCATGATAAGGTCCAGCGTAGTCCACGTGAATCCGTGACCATGATTCTTGAGGGACAGACCACCAAAATAAAGGTACCTCTGGGTCTTTGTTCCTAAACTGTTGGTATTTCCTGCAAGAACGAACATCGACTCAATTTCTGAATCCATGTTTGGCCAACAAGCGTGAAATCTTGCAAACGAACACATGCCTACGATTCCAGGATCGCCTTCATGTAACATATTGAGAACAAGTCTTTGTAAGCTCTTTGGCATGACTATACGACCTTTCCAAAGAAGCAAGCCATCTGCATAACTTACTTGGTCACGTTTGTCATGTTGCTTGAATATCAATGCATGCTTGAATCCAAAGTTTTCTATCAGGCCAAGTCCCTTGGCAGTAGTGTACGACTTTCCTATGTTACATTTGCAAGCTGTTTTATCACTCAGGACTTTCTTAAGTAATGTGTAAATCATCAATACTAAGTTGAGAATTTGTTGTCCAAAATGACAAGGTTGAAAATCTTCAGTTGAACCTTGTATAGATAGGGGGGATAAGATGTCAGCAGAAGCATTCGATTTGCCTTTGTTGTATTTGACCTCAAAATTGTAAGCCCCTAGTGTTACACTCCATCTTGTTGTTACTCCAGGCAGTTCATAATTTTGGCCAAAGATGTGTACCAATGGTTTGTGATCAGTTCGAAGAATAAAGGATCGGCCAGATAAGTAGTCATGAAATTTAGTAACCGCAAACATTACTCGTATGCTTACAGCTTCTGTCAATTACCGAATATCGTTTCTCATAGGCCTGACACACTCGTTTGTATACACCAGAAGATGATTATGTCCAGAACCGGTCTTGTAATAAAATGATAGTTCAAGGGTGCTACACATTACATTGAGAAGAGGCGGTCTGATCCTGATGCACGTCAGCCCTTAGGACTTATTGCCCTCCCCTTATGTTGGAAGAGAGAGATGAGCTTAGTTACTTCTAATTTTGTTTTAATATATACCATATATATACATGTGTAACCACTCTACAGGTCGCATTTTAATCCGATTTTAACGAAATTTTGAACAAATGTTCCTTTTGCAAATCTCTAGGTTAAGTTTGTTAACCAGCTTGGTCGGATAATACATTTCAAAATAGTAGCCATTCAAAGTTTTGTTTCAAGCGATGACATAAACAAACACAAAATTCACCCTGTATTTTGAGAGTTTTACTCTCTCAATCAATCAAAACAACTCTCATTGCTCTAGGACCTACCGTTTTAAACTAATTTCGGTTTAATTATTTAATTTCGAGTTTCTGCACTTTGACATTCAGAGCAATGGGCATTAATTAAGCTGTTATGTAATTTACTTGCCTGTTTCCTTGGATACAGAAAGTAAAAATGTAAAGTTTGCCTTGTTTAACAAGGCGAAGTTAGGACTAAAAGTCTTCTCTACTACTCAACCTTTACCTAGCGTTACTGTATATTCACATTACAAAATGTAAGTGGTGACTGCGGCGATAGTGTATAAAGGAATTTTGTCTAATTTTAAATAGACATGAAAACTTGTTCTGTTTTATTGGAAATTCGCTCACTTCACAGTAGCACTTCTGACTACGAGTAGGCTATGTTTTTATTTTACAACTTATAGAATAAGTTGTACCTAATCGACCTCCTGACAATTAATACTTAGGAGTAGTATTGCTGGATGGTTGGAATAATAATATTTTAAAATCAAGGAAAATAAAGAAAAATACAAATAAAACTTCATTTAATTAAAAAAATAATTCTACAAAATTTCATGTACTTAAAGTACTAAAGAGTATATATACATATACGTACTATGAAAAAGGACATTACTAACCTAATTCAAGTAATTTGCATTTCTAAAATACAAACAGCATATAAATTCTTGCTAAATACAGAACTAGAACATTATTTTAGATACTTGAGTTGCAAAATAGGTTTGCGTATAGAAAACTTTAGCCTGAAAATAACTAAAAATACACTGGACGGCATAACAATCACAATATTACTTATAAGGCATAGTAAGAGGATCATGGACGGAATGCCAAACTATCTCATTATTATTCTTAAGTACTACATAATTAGTTTGTCCAATATTTATTTAAAACTTTTATCACTACCTAGAAGTTTAGTTTTTATTAAATACAGTAGAATCTCTCTGAACTAATAATGTATGTGGCGGTAGGGTCATCCAGATTTTAATAATTACAGTTCAAGATAGGTAGAGATTCCAGTTCTCGAAACGTCATGTTCTTTTTCAATTTAAAGAAACAATTGGAAATGTCCTTAATTATATTTCAAACTGTTGGAATGTTTGTAGTTTTAGAACAATCTAATCCTAAATTAAACACAAGTACAAAACTAAATTTTCATTTTTAGATCTAATTATTTAAAAGCATTTGAACTGCCTCCTTCTTAAGAAGCGAAAACAAATGGAGCTGTACTCAGAAATACAAATATCATGACTCCTACATAGATTCAATCCTCATTTCATATAAAACACATACAGTAATGTAACACTAAATCTATTGCAGATCGCATCAGAATCAGAATAGAACTTTACAGACACTTGTAGGAATCAAAGACTAAAGTAGATTTTATGGATAGTTTGAAAGTCAATAATTACATAAAAAGAAAAATTGTGTCTATTTTCATGTGATTAAACCAAATTTCCCAAGTACTAGTATATTTTATAAGTGCATATGCATGATTTAAGAGCAACTATGAGTAAACTAAGTGTTGTGTGTAAAGCCATTGTGAGTATAGATTCAGCCATTGAGTGAAATACCACATATACACATACTCAAATCTAAGATGGAATTGTTTTACTCCAAAATTTAGAAGGGCTACCATTAACTCTACTATTTGTGCAAAAATTATGGACTTTTACAGATCAAATTCAGGAATACATTCCTTTGAATAAGTGTTATCGATTAGAAGTGCAGAGTAAACTGTTCTATGCTGCTTCTTTACTGAACAAGTCCTGCATATATACATATATGATAAATTATATAATGATTGTAACTAATTTAAATAAATATGTTTTAACTTTTAAACCCTCATATAATATTTCCTGGTTATAAAAATACTCAAAATAATAAAAATATTTTGAATTTGAAAAAACCAGCTCTTGTTTTATTTTGCAATAAATGTGAAAG
This sequence comes from Matsumurasca onukii, assembly GCA_018831715.1. Classification (NCBI taxonomy): domain Eukaryota; kingdom Metazoa; phylum Arthropoda; class Insecta; order Hemiptera; family Cicadellidae; genus Matsumurasca; species Matsumurasca onukii. Next base: position 40,522,109 of record CM032059.1, on the reverse strand, counting down.
GTTTTTACAACTACTTTGATCGATTTTAAAAAGAACTATACAAACTTAACAGTTCCTAGTTAAATTTTGTGCTCAGTTTGAAAAAAAGTAAAGTGTTCATAAAGAAAATTTGTGATATTATCCTCCATACTCTCATGTAAGTCTTGCCTAACCTTTGTTCTTGATGTGAAAGTAAGGTAAAACCTTGCAGCTTGGAGTCGTGTAATAGTGGAACTCTAAAACGGTGTCTGGCTTAAACTGGTCCAAGCTCCAGTGATAATAGTTAGCTCTTATAAATCAATGGTTAAAACTTAAAGCTATAACACAGTTTAAATAGTGGTGTGAGAACTTTTTGTAGGTTGCATAGGATAACCTCCCGGCTCCCGTCGTTCGTTGAGCTTTTGTTTCTTGATGTTGTGACGTCTGCCTTCAACAATAAACATCCCGCCGGAGATGTAGGCGCAGATCACACCGATAACGGCAACAGCGTACGAATAGCCGAGGTTGTTGTGCTCCCAATTCGGCATCCACACTCGCCCGTCACCGTTTGCGCCGAAAATCCACAAAGCAATCGTTCCAGAAAAGGCTGAAACACGAAAACCACTATAAATTCAACAGTAAAACAATACCACCTGAATAGCTTCAGTTTAAAAAGGCCCCGGAAAACTGGGCTTCACACAGAATATCTGATACAGCCATAATCTCTCTGGACTTGAGCAGCTTGAAGTCAAAATCTTTTGAAACAAATAACACTCTTTAAGTGAATACGACAATATGAAATATGTAAATGTGAATATTTAAACCAAGGCACATACTACCTTATGGATTAACCACAGTAACTAATCCTCTAGTTTTCAAGTCTATATTTTAAATTTACTTAGTTTTAGATCACTTGGTAATTTTACATAAGCCTCAATTCCCATCAATTTTTGAGGGTAAAACTTGCTAAACCCTCCATGGGTCAATTAACTTTACACTTGCTAGTTTTTAAGCCATGTTTAGCTAAAAACTAAAGTGAAGAAATTATGCCTACACCTTTCCTTGATTTTTCAAGTTGAGTGAAGTACTCTTACTTTTTCTGGTTAGTTGTCAATATGAATTAAGTATTATACAAAATATAAATTTTATTAAACCGGATTAAAAATATTTGAAAATATGACGACGTACCACCAACAAGCAGTGCAGAGCCGATTACAATGAGAAGTAAGACGTAGCGCTCTTGATCTCTGCTACAGCAAAGGTAGAGACCCACAGCGAAACTGACAGCAAGCAAGGCAGTGAAGCAAACCGTGAAGAAAAACTGAGTTGCAATGAAAAACCCTGCAATCAGAAAAGCAAAACAATAATACCAAAACGATAGATCTAAAATGTGAAATGACTAGACTAGCTTTTTTCCCAAAAAGAGTAACCCTACGAATAATATTCATTGACTCACACAAATTGACTTTTGAACTAGTAAACTCTTGAGTGATTAAGTTCTGATCAGGTGCTCACACCATCCTGAACTTATCACTTCATTTTCCAATCTGTAAGCCAAAGTCAGCAGATAACTGCTGGACTGCCTCAAGATTACAGATAGGGTTCACTATCACCCTTACAAATGCGTATTGGGTGTTAGCCACAAGCAATTGTCTAGATTTGAACAATAAATATGTTGGATACATTATTGTGTCAATCTCCGTTTACCATCTATAACCATGACGATTGCCTCATTGGCGAAAACAGTGTACTGTGTGTTCCGAGTGGCGTCCCAGTCCCCATGCCTTGCCCTGAGTATGCAGCATTTTACGGTGTACAAAGTTTCTATTTTTTTCTCATCCGCTAATTGTATTTTGTGTCATCACTTAGTTTATTGTTTTCAAGTTTGTAATCAGTGTTGTCAGCAGAATCACTACAAATATGTATATGAGTTTCTTGGATAAAATTCCAAATTCCTGTGAGTTTATTACGCTAATTTTACGATGATAGGGAGTTTATAGTGTTGAAATATTTCAAAAACATAAGCGTCCACTGAAATGATACAAAACGTATCCGCGATCGGGAAGTCTAAGAGCTTAAAAAAATTGCATTTGAGACAGTTAGCACGGCGCTATCCATGTTGCGCTATCCTGGCAAAAGTTGGTAAAACATGGACATTTTGAGCTTTACCATGTTAATCCAGCTCTAAACGTTGTTTGACATTGGCGTGAAAGTAGCTAGCTGCTTTTTCTAGTAGGTTGCTACTTTTGTCCAAAATCAGTTTTAGTAAGCTAACTTATTATAAAAGTAGTTTTACTTTTGGTGAAATCAGATTAAATACTCAACTGGCTGTGTTGAGTCTAGATAATGCTCACCTGGAAGTAGGATGTCATGGATGATGTAGTACTCTTCTTCAAATACCCACCAACAGCCAGTAAACTTCGTCTCATACCAATGCCTTGTGTCTTCAAAGTCACGGAAGCAAACACACCACAAACCTACAAAATCAAGGTCAAAGATTATGCACAATAATTGAGCTTTGACTTTTAAATAAATTAAGATAAAGATGAAGAACTGGTATTATGTTATTATATTGAAAAAAAGTACAGAGATGAATTGATTAAACACAAAACATGAAGATGCAATGTTGACATAAAGACGCATACAGTGTAATGTCTACATTGCTGTGAAAAGTATTAATTGTTTAAAAACAACATGTGGTTTGTATTAACTAAAATATTAGTCAGCTTTTATACTGTTTGCACTATATAAACACTTAACACTCCCCTTGAACCATTGGATTCAACAAAGTCAGTCCATTGGGTGGGGTGAGGTTTTGAACACAGGCCTGGTCAATGTGCCACTGAGTTTTCATCGCCACCATTTTAAGAACTCTGTCTGAGCCTAGAGAGGTAGAGACGCTTGAGAGCCAAAGCAGTTTTCATGACTTTTTAAAATTATAAACAATTTAGGAAGGTTTCATTCCCCTTCCCCTAGGTGTTTCCCTTAATCTGCTAAAGATACCATACAATTACATTAATATTTATGACAACCCAGATAAAATGTTCTCTGCCAAATTTACCACTACACCACTGGACACGACTCTTCCAAGTATCCAGCGTAAAGATGAAGAGTTATTCTGTTGTAAATTTCTTATATCTTCTGATATCCAAAGAAAATGGTGATGTGTTGATGTGGTCTTCTCCAGCTAGGCTAGGCTAACATTCCCAACATTTAGGCTACTTTATCTACTTACAGTAAAGCCCAACTTTTGTTTAACATGAAGATAATGTGTTTAAAACTGTGTACTTCCAAATGTGAAAATAAAGATTGTTGTCAGTTATAAACCAAAAATAATGACAGTATATGTTATGTTTATATCCCGGGCTGGCACGCCCATTCTTCTTACTATGTACTTACCTATTTGATCCATCTTCGGATGAGGAAGATATCCATCACTTACAAGCCAGCTTGGAGTAACAAAAGCAATAAAGACAAAGAAAAATGCAGCTGCTGCTAATCCAACAGCAATTTTTCCATTTCTAGACTTAGCCATTAGAATAAGTTATTAATTTCCACAGTCAAAAGCTTAACACTTGTGGCTGTTTTACAAAATGTTTGATGTTGATAAACTAAACAGAACAAATTTAGACAAAAAATACAGAACGTGATGAGGGTGGGGTATTAAATGATCGAACGTGTTTTGTCGTCTGTTTTGCTGGTTTAAATGTCCTAGAAAAGCGTTGACAGCTACGTTATGGAACATAACAAATACTTGAACGTAACACAATATTTAAACAGATGTATCAAAAACCACTTGCGTTGTTTATTTATTTAGTCAAAGTGCATTTACATATTTATGTAGACATGGAAGAGCTAGACTTTTGTTTAGAAAAGAAATGTGTCACCTAGCGAGAAACCCCATATTAGTTTTCACCGCTATTTCAACAACCACCGTTCTCTAGGGAAACACTCTCATTATTATGACTACATTGAAAACAAAACTCGCCGTCATATTACGGCCGTAAATGTATAGCGTTCATCGCTTCCTAGAAAACCATAGTTTAAAACGAAAGATATTGATCATTTTATTCCCATTTTCTTCCCCTTTAGATATATTAAAAAGCCTATCGGCATTTCCTTCTAAAATATATAAGTATGAATTTATTTATAACCCAGTAACCAGGTATAAAGTTTGTTTACTTATTTATTGTTCATTTATAGAAATATATTATTGTACAGTTATGTTTATTCGTTCACATATTCAGTTCAGATCAGTTGTGTACATACTATATTTTATTAGTGTTTTATTTATAGTCATTTGTTATAGTTATTCTTTATCCATCCATCCATTATATGTATAATTCCTTGCATTATATATCTTGTCACTATTATCTATACTAATATATAAAAATGAGATGGTGTGTGTCTGTTTGTCCCTCAATCACGCAAATACCACTGGACCAATTTTAATGAAATTTTACATGAATGTGGCTTATATACCTGGTTAACACATAGGCTATTAACATGTTTGATAATTTAATTATTTTCAAGATGGCGGTCATTACTAGGACCTCACTACATGTGAAAATTTATAACCCCAAAACTGTCACTTAAAATTCTAGAAAACCATAACAGATATTTAATTTTTGATAGCACATACGAGCTTTAAAATTTAATTTCCTACACAAATGGTCCTGAGCATTTTTGTCGTATCTCCAACCGTTTGATCGGAAAGCTTGCTTCAGCGTGGAAAAACAGGCTCATGATGCGCGCCGCTGCATCGCTCAAACTCGGCACTTCCACGGGTTGTACCTCGGCGCGTCAGTACGTCTCACCGACAATGTTTGTTGACCATATTACTTACTATTCATACTTTACAGCGAGTGTTGTACTATAGCCATGTAGTTTTCCATTTTCAACTAAACAAAACAAAAACTAAAAAACTAAACAAAATTAGTTTATTTTGGATTTAAAACGTATGTGGTTTGTCATAATACATTTAAAATAAAATTAATGTACTTTAGCCATGTAATTTTTTATTTTCAACTAAACAAGAGTAGTTTATTTTGGACTTTGAACTTATGTGATTTGTCATGGTAAATTAAAAAAAAACCTTTGGGTCAACCTTCCAGATTACAATAAACATTGTTTTTGTTGTGGTCTACCCAGAAGTTTAATTTTAATTTAAAATTAGTTTAATAAAATGGTTTTAATGACCGCTTATAACTCAAAATCAGCTGAAACTATGGTGGTGAAACTTCGTTTAAGGGTAAAGCCTAGCTATTACGCAGTGTGTTTTAGCTATATTTTATATCCATACAACAACCACAAAATAAATGGCGAGGGGCCAAAGTAGGCACTGAACATGTTTTTATGGCATATTCGACCGCTTATAACTGAAAATCGGCTGAAGATATGGTAGTGAAACTTCGTTTAAGGGGTTAACCCACTACGCAGTGTGTCTTTAGCTATATTTTGTACCCATATAACATCCACAAAATAAATGGCGAGGAACCAAAATAAGCTCTGAAAACGTCGGAATGGCGGGATTATTACGACTCTCACGAGGTAGTCAAACATCGATAAACACTTATTTGGTTTCAGTTTGACTGTACGAGTGAATCCATCGACGTTTGTTTATTAAGTTTTCTTGCACTTTGTAAAGTGCTAAAACTGACGTTAAGAAAATTCCTGTCTGTAAGTATGTAAAACTTTTATAAGTCATTTTGGAACTCCAGCCTATCTAAATTGGGCCCTGAAAAGGTTTTTCCAACAGGCACTCTCTGCGGTGTGTCCGGCGAATTAGTACCCCACTCTTCACTCACGTGGCCACGGTGGCGAGACTGACTGAAAAAAATCCTGTCTGTCTGTTTTCAAGGCAAATGGGACTGCTTATACATCAAAATCGGCTGAAGCTATGGCGGTGAAACTTCGCCCCATTACTCAGTGTGTCTTTAGCTATATAATATATTCATACAACATCCATAAAATAAATAGCAAGGGACCAAAGTAGACTCTGAAAATGTTTTTAGGCATTTTGGACCGCTTATAAGTCAATCATATGAAACTATGGCGGTGAAACTTTGTTTAGGGGTTAAGATAATCACACAATGTGTCATTAGCTACATTTGATGTCAATATAACATCCTCAAAATAAATTGCAAAAGGCCTAAAAACGGCCGGAACGGCGGAGTAACTACGACTCTCACAAGGTGCCAATGAAGTCCCCATAAGAAATCTGGATTTTGCTGAGAAGGTCAAATACCTGGGCGTGGACTTCAGCATATCCGAGGGAGTGGGGAGCAACATAGCGGGATCCATTGAATCAGCGGTGTCGAGGATCGTCCACCTAGCACTTAAACCAAGAACGAAGTTAGACCTATTGATCCGCTATGTGCTCCCCGGTTACTACCACATTTTTGATTGGCGATTTGCCCTCGGATAGTAATCTAGATAAAACCGATGCTATAATCAGACGTGCAGTGAAGGAGATTTTTCACCTGCCGGAGTCCACGTCCGACGGCCTGATCTACTCCAGGAAGGTGGACGGCAGTCTGGTCAATACTCAGCTTAAAGATTAAAGGACGCCATAAGGGCCGCCCACCTTAAAAACTATACTAAAGTTTTGGAGCTACAGGACGAACGCCTTGGAATATGCAGCGCCTCGCCCGCCACGCCTCCTGCACTTAAGACCGCTGAGGCAATGGGTCTGACATGGCCAAATTTTAATTGCACTGTTGATGAAATAGAAGGCTGGAAGAGCCAGAGGAAGAAAAAGAACACGAGACCTGGTCGGGCCAGTTAAGCCAGGGGAAGGGTACCAAAGCTGTTCAGTCTGCTAAATTCCACAACAATCTCATCAACACAGAACAACAGTCAAACAATGTAAAACTAAAAACAGCAAATTAAAAATAGCAATGACTGGCTGGCAAAGCTTTAAGGTCATTTTAATAGTTTAAGTAGTATTAATATTTTATTTCTTAATATCGCCGAGGGACTTAAAAGATTTTTAGACCTGTAAGTTAAATGTTCTTATGCTTGTCAAATAATAATGGACTTTTTCCAATATTATTGTGCCTTCATTAGATCTAATCATATAAGGGGGCTCATAATTCATATAGAACTAAAGTCCTTGAAAACAACATATCATCTGCCATTTTGAAGTCTCAAAAGCTGTAGTAGTAGATGAGCTTAAACTGGTTATTGTGTCCCTGTACCACTCAACTGCTGGGACCCAGAGGTTTTCTTGGATTCCCTTGACAGGCTACTAGATCCTTAGGGGTATTCGTCTCCAATAAAATTTTGACTTACCATTAAAACTAGTATCCAGAAGATGTAACAATCTTAAACTATAGTCCTACAAGGAGAAATTGTTTGATAATGTGTTTATAAACACTCTGTGCCAAATTGTGTTAACGCTTGGCAGAATAAGCGATTTCCCTTACTCAGACCATAATGGTGTTTTAGTTGAGTTAAAAAGTAACGAAGTCTTGCCTCATAACACAGACTTTAGTAAAAATTACAAAATCAAGTTTCCTAACTCTGAAGCTGGAGAACAATCGCGGCATAGTTATTGACTGGGATGGTATCATCTTACAGTTGGTCACCTTAGTTCTGATATCACAAATTTTTTCAAAAATAATAAATGTCCTCAATAGTTTTCAAACTTTGAAAATAATAAAAACGTTACACACAAAATAAACAGCAATGAATGGTACACCTCAGATTTTTTTAGAAATGAAAGATAGGCTAATTTTTCTACATAAGGAAACCACAAATAATCAAGTTGATATGTGGCGAACCTTTTAAATCTTAAAAGATTCCGAATATAGGAGGCTATCAATACTGCCAAGCAGGATCATTCTACAGGATTATATTGAAAACAATAGCAATAAATGTAAAAGCAGCCTGAGAGTCATAAATGAGAGTGAGGCCAAAGCATAATAATATTAGCTTATCTTGAATTAAATAACTTTTATTAGTTCAGTTTAGAGATAAAAGAAAGCTCCAGTCAGGTCAGCTCAACTGACCCGAGGCGATCTACAAAAGATATTTTCATGGAAGGACATTTTACCAAGTAACATTGTAATAATCTTAAGGCGGATTAAAAGATTGAATAACGACAGGCTTGATATCTATGGTCAACAACATCTTAAAACCATTGTTCCCAGCTTCTGTCCTGGCAGTTGCTTTTAACCTATTTTGAAGGATGGTAACTTTCCCATATGTCAAAATATCGCTAAGATGCCCAAGTTTATAAAAAGGGCGTAAACAAACCATCAAGTTATCGACATATCTTTAATTCCTGGGTGTTGGGACATGTTTGAAACACTGCAAAGAGGCCTCTTTGAGAAGCGAATTTGGATTTAGAAGAAAAAATCTACCACTCAAAGCTTAGTGAGGGAAGTCCAAGAAAAAGAGACTTGCCCAGGCCACCTTGTGTGATTTGAGCAAGGCTTTTGATTGTGTGGATAGTCAAGACCTCATTCAAAAGCTATATTATTATGATTGGTCCCTTATCAAAAAAGGTATGTATAAATAATGAGTGGTCACAGGCTTTCGTCCCTCAGTCAACTAGGGCCATTACTATTTTTGGTTTGTATAAATGATTTGCCTCTCAATTGCAGCCACTACTATTCTCACGATCGATACAAACTTCATAAATGGCTAAGGAACTTAACATAACAACCCAAAATACAATTACTGGAAGCCTGCCAATGGTTTAAGTCGTTTCCTTTTAAATGAGACAAAACCCAACATATCTTATTCAGCCACACTTCATGAGAGTCAAATTCTTAGGAGTTTTTGTTGATCAACATTAAAATGCCATATAGAATGAATATTTTTGCTGGCTTCTTATGCACTGCATACACATTAACCACGTTAAATCAGCTTATTTGTCACCAATCACCTCAGATACGGGCTCGTTATTTGGGGAACTCAAGCAAAATCTGATATTCAGAGGGGCTGCAAAAACGGCCATCAGAGTTATATCTAATAGTCGAATTAGAAACAGACTGTAGGCCCTTGTTCAAAGGGGCCTCAAAATTCAAACCTAAATTTATATATTTTTGGCATATGTAATCTCAATAATGGAGATCAACACAGACATACACCTGACCACATTGTCTTGTCAGCTGAATTATTTAATAAATATGATATACATTTTAAACAAATTTTATCAATGTTATTGGAGCAGTTTTACACGCTGAATATTAACGTAGTTTTTGAACCTTATATATAGACCATAAGTTGTAGTTTTATAAATTTATACTATATTAATCTGCCGCTCTTAATGTATATTTACTATTTAGTGACATGTAATTCAACCTTGGGTTTTACTAGGTTATTCATTTATTCATTTATTCATTTAACAAAGCCTCGGGCAACAGACTACTGGGTTACTTTCCTTTCCGAGGACAGGGGATTGACCTGTTTAAAAATAAGGACCAATACCTTCCTGTGCTCAAAAAGAGCCACAACCAATAAGGATTCCACTTGGTAAAGATGTAACTAAGAGGAGACTGCCACTATTGGCGAAAAGGCCGGGCGGGCTCAGGAGCGATAAGTGGACGATGTTGATATCTTACAAAAAGGGTGCAGAAGAAGCAGGATGCCGAGAGAACAACTCTTGATTCCGTAGCAGACGCAACAAGGAGTAGAAGGCTCCCCAGACCGATCAGCGGGCCCCACAATCAGAGGTCCAGAGAAAAAGCTAAAAGTGGTTACGACGCAGTCGCCATGCATGGGCAGTTGAAACAGAAAGGCCTTGTTCCTACACCTAGGGGAATATTAACTAGATAGAGATGGTGATGAAAACTACCCGCTGGTGGGTGCCCCCGCTGGCTCTCCCCAACACAATCAGAGGTTTGGTTTCCAGGGAGTTGTTGTTCAGAGGAACACCAACAGAAGGGATGCAAAAAATACTACTCAAATAACAAAGAAAATTAATTAAAAAAGCGCAGATTGTCACTACATAGAGTACAAAAAAAAATAAAAATAAAAAGACAAATAAATATACAGAAAGATAAGAGAATACACATATATTTAGGATCAGTCAACAATGACAGACATCAAAACTTATAAACTATTATTAAATAAGAAAGGAACAAAAAAGAAGAAAACAGGATAAAACAGAACAAATAAAACAAAAAAATTAAAGCTCTAGGCAATTAAAAGAAAAAAATGTTATTTTGTGGACTTTTTTAAGAACGGCCTCCTCATGTAGCTTTTCAACCGCCCTTTTCTGAAATTTTTCCCTACTTGGTTCAGAAAAACACATGTGACAGTATTTCCCAGCCCTATACACCTCAGGCACCAACATATTCAAACATATTCACACAAATCAATCACAATTACTCAACTCAAACGAATAATCACGGCTCAACTCTTGAAATAGAAAGGAACATGTCACAAACAAAATGACAAACATGCATTGCTGCAGTCCACACTTCCACATAGTTAATTAATTAAATATAATTCTTTTTTTGTTATGGGTATTGTGAATTCTCTAAAAGTCTTTACTTTCTATAAGAATTCCCCTTTTAGCCGCATGCACCCAGCGCCCTCCAAAAATGCTGCCCTCCTTGCGCCTCTGGGCGGCCGCCTGTGTTGCCAGGTCCTTGGGCCACCTCTGTAGACATACTAAACTAGATTAATCCAAATGTTAGCACAAATAATTGGATTATGTTGATTGTTTTAGACATCACACGGCATGACGGAGAAATTCTTCCTGTTCTCGTCACTACTGGACGCGTCGATGATTGACAAGAGGATGGGAGACAAGCCGATGTTCTTTGAGCTGAGTATCGGCAACGCAGGCAACACTCTGGACGGACACAACGAGATTACACAGTCCGAGTTCTCAGATATGGACAGCAATGATAACCTAGGTGAACCAACCTCATTTTTTACAACACACTGGTTTTCTCAAAACTACTTTAAAGCGGTATTCATAAATGTAAGGCCAACTGTGTATGTAGCTGGTAAGTTGTTTCAGTGTTGTACAGGTCGCGAGTCAGATGGGATACTTGGAGTGCAACAACTCTCAGAGTGTGTTCGACGAAAGTACATCGGGCGACGGAAGAGACGACTGTGGAGACGGAGATGACGAACGAAATAAACGCCTGCAAATCTCCAAATCTGAGGTAGTATTTTTCTCCATATTCATAAATGTAAGGCCAACTGTGTATGTAGCTGATAAGTTGTAACTGTAAGTTGCCCATGGTGAGCGAAGTTTTTGGCTCTGTTTTTAGAAATATCTTCCAAACAAAAAAGAAAAATTTTTAAAAAATCAGATTTGGGTTCAGCGGGAAGAGGCGCCCAAATATATAAAAATTTTGGTTATGATAAATTTTTTGTTGAAATGATTGTTTTTTTGAAAAATTTCCAAACAAAACAGAATTAAGAAAAAACCTTTGCAGGTCTGTTTTGGATCAACAGGCAGTCAAAAAAAAGGTATCACATGTCTAATTCTAAAATTTTTAGCCAAAATTAGTGGCGCAAACCAGTTTTTTCAGGTTTTTTGGGAATAACTTCTGAACTAAAACAAGATATTTTAAACGGTTTGAAGATTTGTGTACAGGGCTTAGGTGATGAGCCAGACCAAAATAATGTATCATATTAAAGACATTTTCACCTGACGACATTTACTTTTTTGTACGCCATTTTGAAACGGCTTGATAGATTTTATAATTTTTGGTTTATTGATGTATAACAATATAGTACACATTTATTCCAAATTTCATCAACATCAAGTCAAGTCAAAACATCTTTATTCGTTTTTTGTACAAATTACAAATGAATAGTGTCATTGTTATAGTGCATAAGTATAACATAACAATGTTATATTACACAACAATTTATAAAACAAGTCAACTTAGTATAGGCTTATATTTAGACACATTGGACTGTCATAACCAAAATATAAAACACTTCGTATAATATTATATGATTTATTATTTTTTACCTTTCTGTATTAAACAAAACCATTGTCTTTTGGGATTAAGAAGAGGTGAAAAATTCATCTATGAATTTTAATTAGATGTTCTTTAATAATTTTTGAACTTCAAAATTTTCTTGATTTTTTATAACAGCTTGAGATTTTTTTTGAAATTTGTTTCATATAAGATGGTTTTCTCATACAATTTAAGTCTTTGAACTTGGACCGTCTTCATTTCTATTTCTGGTATTGTGGGAATGAGATGGTAAAACTACATTTTATTTCTACAATTTTTAAATATTAAAATTGTGTCATAAATATATTGGCCATATACTGTTAATATTTTAAGTGTTTTAAAATAGGCCTTTACTGACTCATCCCTTCCAATCTAAGCATAATTCTAATGGCTCTTTTTGTTGTATCAAGATGTTAGTCATACTATTTTTGTGGTAGAACCATATAAACCTAACCGTATGAAATGTGTGAGTGTACATGCAAAATAAATATTTTTAAGGGTTTGTAAATTACAGTAGAAGGACATTTTTGATAATTGTATATGCCAGAGTTTACCTTTAATAAAACTTTATGAACATGTTCATCAGATGAAAGTTACTATTTTAGATCATTAAAACAACTATTTTGGGGAAAAATCCCTCTCTAAAAGGGTGTTCCGACAGTCCGATTTTGCTGATTAACAAACTCAATTAAAATATTTATAAACAGAACATTTGTACCAAATTTCATGAAACTCAAACAAATTTGAACACTACTTTTAGCTGTAACCGATAAACAGATTCAACTTTTCAAGAATTTTAGTTGCATCATTTGTCTTTAATCATACATTATTCTAATACTTATCTTTTCAAAACAAATGATGTTAAATGACAGTTAAAATATTGTTTAACAGGTAAGTAATATGCCAACTAGAACTACTGAATAACACAAGTGAGTAACTATCAATCACGAATGTAGAATGCAGTGCCAGCTAGAATCCATTTGTTGTGTTCACTTGAACGGCTTGGGATCTTCAACTCTATGATGAAAACCTCTCTATCCACGACAAGTACAGTGGAAGTGCAAGCTGGTTCTTGGCCTCTCCAGTTGCCTTAGTCTGCAACATACACATTAGTGTAGTGTAATAGCACACTCAAGTTGCCTATAAAAACTCACACTGTTGACTGCTGAGAAAACCACATATTTGCATACATTGAATCTGACCAAAACATAAAATTACATTAGGAAGTAAATTAGAGCTGCCATAATTGAGTTAAAAAAATACAATGCATGACACAGTGTCAATTATGTTTAGTACGTAGTTTACAAATTGAATGGGACAAAATAATGTATATACTCAAATCTTAGGCGCACCTTATTTACCATATTTTAGGCTCTAAAACAAGGGTGTGTCTTATACGGGTGCACCTTAAGACTCGCACAATAGGTTGAAAATATTGAATTCATTTTAACAGTTACAAAAACACTCAAAACATCGACAGATAGGCCTTGAGAGAGGTAGGAAACACAAGAACCACAACGGGGTTGGGGTTGCATATTAGCTGCCTGGTTTGAAGAGTGGAATGGAAGAATAGATGAAAACAGAGGAAGTGACTAGAGGGGACTCAGAATTGCTTCTTATTGCATTCGTGTTCTTCCTTCTCTCCCACCCCCTTGTCAGCAGGTTGGTGGGGGTGAAGAAAGAAGAGAAGGGATGCAGTAGCATATAAGAGGGGATGCATCTATTGCAAATCAAACCCTAGCTTGGAAATATGGGTAAATCACCAGTGGCAAAAACATGAACTAACTGACTACAAAGAATAGTCCCTCCCAGCCCCAGGTGGTCCTTTATCTTTCTACCTGCCTTCCTTATGTCCTCGCTGCTGACCCTTTTTGCTAATTTGATAGTTATTTCAAACGCAACATTTTTGTGCTGCGGGAGGGGCATAATGGTGGACCTAGCAGGGCAGGGGTTGGGGATGGGAGAGGGAAGGCAAGCGTGATGCATTCTTTGTTCTGCTTTAACCTCTTGACAGCTGCAGCTGGCAATTACGTCACTGGTTGCTAAGGAGGGGTCAGAGGTCTGACAATCATAGCCCTCTGTTGACATTATAAAAAACGCGGGTGCCTCTTATACGAGGGTGTAGAGCTTTTTACCTTATATTCAGGGGAAATTTATGGGTGCGTCTTAGATTCGCATGCAGGCTTAGACTGAGTATAAACGGTAGTAACAACTAACAGAAAAGTAATGTCAGGCTTTCTTCATCAGGCAGTAACTAGTTCACTTCTCCTTACAGCCGCAGAAATAGATTTTACATTGCATCAAGCTATAAACCTCAAGTACAATAGTACATACCAGTTTTGTCCAGAAAAGAGTGAGAGGCGGTGATGTGGTGACGTGGTGAGTCTATGGTGTTGGCGGTGAGACAGTCTCCTAAGAGACAGGCTCCCTCCACCTGCAACCCCTCCAGCACCACTCCCTGCCGCTCAGTCCCTGCACCCCACACACACTGCTGCTCCAACTCATCTATTGCCATCCCACTCTCCTGAAACAAAACATAATTACACTCTCTCAGCTAAGTAAGTAAACTGCTGATCTACTACTAGCACTTTTCAAAGTTACATTATAAGTATCATGATAAGGAAAGAATACCAATTATGAAATTTGTGATGGCAGCAACTCGGAAGGACAAAGATGACTACAAGTCAAAAGAAGCATCCGACCAAGAAGAATGCCTAACAGCGGTTCTTTGACCAAAATGGCTGAAGCAGAGGGAGGGTTTCAGTGTTTTTCCCAATTTTTTCACACATGGGGAGTTTAGAGACAACCGGAGCCCTTACAGCATTTTTTAAAAAGATATAGAGGGGATAGGGGATTATACTAATTATAGTATAATTAGTATCATAACCTAGTATAATTAGGTTATGATACTAATTATACTATACTAATTATAATTTATTATTATACTAGGTTATAATACTAACACACTGGTTTCAGATGTGATGATCAAAAGATTTGCTCTACCCTTTTCTCTTCTCCTACTGGTTGCTGACTGAACTTTTTTTGTTTTTCCTTTTTACCAACTGTCACCCATCCTACCTATCTATTTAAAATTGGCAAATTCAAGATTATGCATCTTCAAGTTGTAAATTCACCAACAAAACAGCATGTACTTCTCAAACTTGGAAGATCACAGGCGTATTTGATTTAATTTAAACTTTATTTTGCACTTCCTCAGATTTTATTCCAGTCAATGTTTAATATTCTCAATTTGGAGATTTTTCAACCCATTCCTAACTTCCTATGCCTAACTTTTAGTTATCCTTAGGTAATTGGAGAAAAAGGGAAGATTGATGACATCACAACAGGCCTAATTAGGATACGGGGCTTATGTTGTGGCTCACCATAATCAGTACTTGCCTTGAAGCTTGTTGACGGAAAGCGCTGAAGAATATATCAGGGTGAAACAGTTGTGCCAAGTCGATACGCCTGGCAAAGTTTTCCTTGAGACTGGCTAAAGAGTTAACTCGAGCCATGAGACTCTGAAGATAGTGTTGAGGACTTGAAGGCCCAGTCCACAGCGCCAGCCATGCCTCTGGAGTCTGCAAGAGAAAAACCATTTTAACAGGAGGTCAGGTTGTCTGTAGTGTTAGTAGGGAATACATTTTGATAAGCAAACAAACGTTCAATATACTGGGGAAAAATACAAACTTAAATTTTAACAAGGTACTTAAAAACAAATTTTTCTTCTCTGGAGCTGAAAATTTGGTGGCTATTTCTGACAGACATTTAAAGAAATAATTACTTTTTAGGTACAAAGTGAAAAATCAATGCACTTACGAACACAACGCCTGCATTCAAATTTATGGCTGAATAAATATAAAATCCCAGCAGGTTGCTGTATAACCACTTCAATGGCTCAGAAGTTGTTTGAAAAGAAGATTGGTGGATGGAGTGGCCCAGGAGAAGGTGGTGGAAGAAGCCTTCCATTCACAAACAAAACAGCTGATCAAAATATAAAAAAACAGGCTTTTTCGCAGGTCAGACAGAGCACTGCAGTACTTCATACTACACCTCCGTGCAGTCTGTTAGAATGTGGTATCCTCGTGGAGCCTCTTGCTGTCACTTAAAGTTTAATTATCAAAATGGTCCTGAGGAAACCCATCGGCTCATCTTTTCCAAGAATGTTCAGTTTTAAATATTTGTCAACTTTTCTGTCAAATTCTTTTATTGTTTACCGTAACAATAAGTAACACATTTTTACTACAACTATACATAACTATACAACCAGAAGCAATATTCACTTTGGTTATGATTATTAGAGGTACACGGGGCCCCAAAATTTTCGGGTCGGGTCGGGCCAGCCACGAAGCCCGTCATCGGGTCGGGCCGATAATTTAACGGGCTTTAATTCGGGCCTAGTCAATATTGTGTATTGTACTCCTCAAGTATTGTTGTCCTCTGTGTGTACGTCTGGTGGAGATAAGCAAGGAAACAAGTGGCCAAGCAGTTCCAAGTAAACATCCCCTTCCCCCCATACTTCCGTTCTGAGTGCATTTTCAGTGGAGGTCGGCAGCCATTGTCAGGTTGGCTAATAACGATCTCAGGCAGAACCAAATATCCATTTTGTACTAGATCCTTCTAGCTTGCAATATCATATTTTTATTGTTCTAAAACCTTTGCAATTTACCATAGTTCAAAACTATTATAAAAACATTATTTGTCAACTGAAATTCATCATTGAGTAAATGGAGATGAGATAAGGAATAACAAACACACAGTACACTCTCCTCAAAGCCCGTTACCTCTGTATCACGAGCATACAGAGAAAATGCTGCGATTGGCTATGTATCCCCGCCCCTATGTAGTATCCCCGCGCCTAGCAACAGGTAGTAGACAGCTGATAAAGGTGCAGCTGCCACACACACCTGCCTTTCCCTTTTGCCAACACAGTGCAGCTGTTGTCTTCCCCTCTCTGTCATCACAAACCCCCTCTACCTTGTCTTTCCTTTTCCTTTGCATCTGTCTACTCTTTCTTCCATCTGCCTTCACCCCTCATCTCTGTGTGAGCTTATGTAGCTCAACAGTCTCATTCCTTCTCTCTCACCCCTTAAATTAGCAACCTCATTGTGATTTACATCCTTTTGTGATTCATACTCCCGAATCTCCTCAACTGTTTTTGCAATGTTTGGAGTTAAGTGAATCAGTGTTATTCATTGTAAGTTGGTGAGGGTGAGTGGGTTATGTAATAGTTGTGATGTACTTTGAGATTTTTTATTTTAAAACTGCACTGTGTTGTGTGGATCAACACAGGACAATAGAACCACAAACAAGTGATTGATTATAAACAAAATAATTTTATTGGAGAAACTAAATTTTAGTTAATACATCTAATACTAGCCTCAATTTTAGTTAATATATCTAATACTGGCGTCAAAATATTTTTATACTTAGCAAGTTTCATCAAAAACATTGATTTTAGTGTATAAACATGAAGCAAGTTATTTAATGAACTACACAAGATATGCTGCAAAATTGATTCCAATTCCAAAACTGACTTAAAATCAACTGGAAGCCATTATCAGTTGGTTGTTTCTTCCCCACATTCATTATATTCTAGTGTCTCCATTTTGTTTTGAACTTTTTCTTCTTAAGATGACATTTCACCCTATGCATTTTATAGTCCAATTGATATGCAAGGGGAAATATTGTTCTCTACTGACATTCTTTCTTTTCTTCTTAGAATACACTGAATACACTGTCCTAGAGCTCACATGTCTTGCAACACTGTTTTCATCTGTACTCCTGAACAGGATTTTGTATTGTTTTGCTGCTGTTTAAACTTACTTAGTGTTTTTACTTTTCATCGTAAATGTGCAAGTCTGACTCCCACCCCCTGTTTTAGAGCCTAAAATTGCTACACAAAAGTAAGACTACAAGGTGGGGTATTATAGGCTTACAAGGTGATTACAGAACATCATTACTCATTCAAATAATTTAGATCATCTATATGGATACCAATTGAAACACTCTGTCGTAAACTGTTTTACAACATCAAAATTAAATAATAAATATTATGTTTTTAACGCTTGACCGACCAAAAAGCCCAAAGCCGAAAGTGCCAAAAAAAGCCGACCGACCAATTTTAAAATGCTGGCCTGTGCACTCCTAATAATTATGAATTTCCCAATTTCAACTTTTTTTTAAATCAGTTGTTTTTAGTGTGTTAAAAAACAATCATCTTAAAAATAAGCTATAGAAAATAATATACTGCTAGGCCCACTTTTACTTAGTAAACGGTAACTTTAATTATAGATAGTTTCTATGTTCATAATAAAAATTATAACTCAAGGGTAAAATGAAAACTTGACCAAAGATGAGAGCACAAGCGGTTACCTTGCCCAGCACAAGGGAGTTGATGAGCTGGATTGTAGCGGGAGAAGGCGAGGTTGCGCCTTTGATGACACGAGTCACAGCTGACAGTGTCTGGTGAACTGTCTGCACAGAGCTAACGCCAAACTCAAACTCTTGAGCCAGGAAGCCAGCCAGAGGAGACATGTCAGCCTGCTGCTCACCTGCCACTTTCATCTTGATGTATCCGGTCCCCTGCATAGTTCACATGTCCATGGTTAGATGTTTCTTTGTAAAAACTAGTGGTCGGCAGGTCATGAAGGACCAGTAAATTACCGACAGAAAATCGGCGGGAATTCCCTAAAAGCAGAACTTTTTCAGGTGAAAGAGATTTTTATGGAATTTTTTGGCTATTTTTAAACTGACTAAAAAAAAGAGAAGGTTATACTTAGTATATTTACAAAGCAATTTATTTATCTCATTGGAAGCAAAATGAGTTCCAGTAAATAGGTGAATACCAGTAAATTGAACTTGAAACTGCACTTAAGAAAGTAGAAAGTACCTGATTCAGTTTCTTCCACAAGTTGAGGATAGTTGCAAGCTGGTCTTGCCCAGATCGATGATCTACACAGCACGCCAACACTGTTAAAGATAGTGCAATACAGTAATATTATACTTCATACTCTACATTTTTTTTAGCAAGTACAAATTAAAAACAAATAGACTTTATGTTTAAGTGAATCCGTGGCGGTTTGGTATCGCACGCGACTCCGGAGCTCATCACTCCGGTGGTGCGGTTAATCCCCGCAGTCACAACTTACATTTGTAATGTGACTATACGGTAATGCTAGGTCACGGTTGAGTGGTAGAGAGGACTTTGTAGTCCTAACTTTGCCTTGTTTAACAAAACAAGGTTTAACATTTCAAAGTTCTTTTATAGTTTAGAATACAGTACTGTAAATAGGGTCTCACTTATCCGTTCTTTTCTTATCCACCATTCTGTACTGCCAGTCATCCTGTAACCTTCGCTACTCCACAGGTCTCGTTGGGTTGGGTTCTTCATGGTAAATAATAAACTCTTAATTGTGGAGCTTAAAACTGAATTTATTATTCTCGTCAATCAAGAATGGGTCAAATTACAGTTCACTTAGGAAATTGCACAATATGTTGACTGTTATGGAAAACAAGATACTTTAACAAGTTTAGTTAAGTATTTACAAAAGTGTTTAGGTAGTATTAACAATTGACAATGATTACAATTCAGAACATTAAAAGGTGAAAGGGAGGGAGAAAGATGAGCTAGAGAGTGAGGCCCTCTAGTTCTATTTGAAATTGTGGACCTAACCCATACTTAGTCACTGCAGCTGGAATGATGGCCGGTGGCAAAAACAACTGGACGAGGTCTGTCCAATAAGTTCGCCCACTGGTTCAATATGGTGATCTAGAGGTGACGTAAAGCTCTGCCCACTACATCACGTGACTAGTAGACATCTTAGGAAGCGTCAGTACTCGTTTGAAAGTCGAGCAGTTCCTATCAAGCTGCCAGTCTCAGTTTATATTTTATTTGTTTTTGCTGTTCGTCGAAAAATGGAGTTTAATGAAATCACTAAGCAACAAATCAACATCAAGTTATTAGTGAAACTAGGGAAAGGTTCTCAAGAAATTACAAATATGTTGAGGGCTGTTTACAGAGATAATGCCTTGAAGAAAACGTCCATTTTCACGTGGATCAAACGTTCAAAGGTGGCCGCGAAGACGCTAAAGATAATGCAAGGCAGGGACGACCTTCAACCTCAAGTTTGGATGAAGTTCGTGTTTGTGCCCTGGTGTCTGATGACCGTTGGAAAACTTTAAGAATGATTGCAGACGATCTTAATTTGTGCAAGTCATCAGTTCATACCGTTTTAGTGGCACATTTCAGCTTAAGTAAACTCTGTGCAAAAAATGTGCCGAAACCGCTGACGCCAAAACAAAAGTTGAGAAAGATTGACTTCGTGAATGATTGGAAGAATTGGAATGATTTAAAGACTGATGGAAACGACGGTGAGTTCTTACAGAGAGTCATCACTGGAGATGAATCATGGTTTTTTTAGCAAAATGGTGACGAGAGGGAATCACTGGATCACTTGATGTTGATTCGTTGTTCAGTGATTTCATCAATCACAATTTTTTGATGTACAGCAAAAAAAAAAATAAACTGACACTGTCAGCTTCACAGGAGGTACAGCTCGACTGTCACATGAGCACTGACGCTTCATTGGATGTCTAGTAGTCACGTGATGTAGTGGACGGACCTTTACGTCACCTCAAGGCCGCGATATTGAACTAGTTCGCAAACTTATTGGACAGACCTCGTAGTTCACTCACCACATTGCCCACCGTACGGTGCTGCTTCCGACGATTACTTAGAGAAGTACTCGACAGAATTTGCGATACATTAAAGCTTATGCTGTCTGGACAGGCAACAGCTCCAAACTGACAATTGTCGTATTGTGGACGTAAGGAAATTCTTTCTACACGATGGTCTTCCTGGTTAAAAGCAACTCAGCTGTCATTCAAAACTAACATCCTGTACTCTGAAGTCTCTATCTGGTAGCAAACCAAATCAAATAAATTATTAGCATCCTAAGGTTTGGTTTTGGGCTGTCAATCCAACATGGATAAAAACAATGTAAAAGTCAAACACAAATTGCTTTATTGACAAATCCTAGTCAATGGTGTATGTTGTGTTTAATGTATTTCTTTAACTTGTCGTTCATATATTTTCATTGTGCTTGATAGAAGAATTTTTCTATTAATTAGAAGCCAACACTATTATAGTGCATTTAAAAGTCAAATAGCTCTTTCTTAAGATTTCCCTGTTATCCAAAATTGTTGCTTATCCACTCTTCTGCCAGCCCATGACGGATAGGCGAGACTGTACTGTACATTGTAGTTTAACAAAAATCAAATTACCTTACCTTTTAGTTTATTGATTACACTGGCACTGGTGATTCGTTGCCAAGATCTGTCAATGTTTGCCGGTAGTCCAAAGAATGAAGGTGAATCTTGGTCTGGTAGTTGTTCTATCACCTTTTTATGCTCCTAAAAGATTTAAATTTGAAATAACAAGATTTCAATGTAGCACCAGTTGTCTTAGCTTTAGCTAGGTGTTTATAAAAATATTTTGTATGGCAAATGTTGACTACATGATCACACTGATCTGTGAATAAGGTTAGTGTGATCATTAGTTGAAACACGTAACTAAAATATTCTTTTCAAAATATTTTTAATCAAGTATTTTTTGTCACTTATTTATTTTTTCATACTAACACATGCTTAACACTTTCAAATTCTTCAGAATATCAAAATTACGGTAAAAAGTACAATTTACAGTTTGTTAAGAAAATTTTAACTAGTTCCTGCTGCATAAAGGCGTTCTGGGTTGATAACTGTGATGTAGTGTCTATATTGTATACCAAAGAGATAAATTTACTACCAAAAACATTTTGAGTTAATCTAAAGGCTGTTATAATCTCTCAGCAACATATTTTGTTTGCAAAATTTTAAATTCCTGATTCATGAAATACTTGTTTAAGGTATTTAAGTTAGTGAACTAATTTAATTTTACCATATTAAAAGTTCATATATTTCGGAGCAGATTTGAGAACCTTTTCCCCCCCCTCCAAAAGTGGTTTTAGCATATAAAACTGTATTTTTGATCAAATGTTGATATAAATTGGGATAAATATTCATAGCATTGTACTTCACATTTGTAAGTCAACAAAATCTGTTAAGGCCGACCAAGAGAGCCAAAACTATTATCGCCATCTTGGTCCGCCTAACAAATTTTATTGGTTTTAGTACACATGTTGGATAAGGTATCATAAGCCTTTATACTAATCTTGTGAGCTCTAATATTGATTAATAAGAAGAAACTAATTTGAAACAGATAACCAATATTTTAAATTTTATTATGAGGCTTTTAACAGCAAAGCTGCCTCATTGTGAGGTTATCTGATGAAGGCAGCTTTGCTGTTGAAAGGCGCCTCATAATAAAATTTAAAAATATTGGTTATCTGTTTAAAATTAGTTTCTTCTTTATACTAAGTTTAACTGAAATCCTTTAATAAACAGAGTTTTTTTATGAATAAAACCTATTTTTGGGGGAGAGACACTTCCAGTGGTCTCATTTTGCTGGTTAACAAACTTGATCTAGATATTTACAGAAGGAACATTGTACCAAATTTTGTGAAAATTGGACAAAAAATGTGATTTGCAGAGTGGTCCTAAGGGTCCAAAAGCCACCTTAAAGGAAATTCATAGTTCATGGTAGCGTTTGTGGCTATGCTTATTTGTTTAGGTATTTTCATTTTGTTTGGTGCAAGTGAGTCTTGGTTAATGATATTACTGTGGAGTGGTAGAAACTTATACAGTTCTGAAGTTTTTTAAATCGAGTGGACTTGTAGATCACAAATACTTAAGATTATTTTACAAAAGAAGTCTAAAATAATTAAATCAAAACTATATTAGGGACTATTGTCCTGTTCTTTTACAAAAAATATACATTTGCCTAGTTTTATTTGTAAGAACATTTTATTTGTAGATGTTAATTATAAATAATCGAGTCTATAACAGGGCTTTGCCATAATTAATAATTATTATCACATCACAAACGGTTTCAAGTCAAGCACTCGCCGCCATTGTCTATTTTAAACCCCTCAAACAGATATTAAACTGTTCCAAGCACTTTCTGATCAAATTACATTTTCGAAAGACTAAAAAACTTACCAATCAAAATTAAAACCCTATCTACTTAAGTTTTCTTTACAATTTAGGTAAGTGTATTGACCCAAATAATTAATTAATATTTATTTTTTTAATTTTAATTTGTTTAGTTCTTTATACAGGGTTAGGCAAAAGTGTGGAAACGCCTTTATAACTTTTTAACCAGTGTTTTCAGCGCAACCGAACTCAGTACACTTTATTACAGGAAACCAAAGTACCTTTTAATGCATACTGACACTTTGCCCCGGTTTTCAAAATGGGGGATTGGGGGGGTAGCCCCATAATTTTTATAGGGAAGCCCCATCGAGTGACATCTCATTTTGAAGGTCTTAGAAAATGTTGTTGCGTGCTGAAGACTAGACGTCTCTATCTTAACCCAGAAAGAAATGGCGTCCATTTTAAGATACACAGACTTTCATTACGCGAAAGTGTGGAAACGCCTTCATAACTTTTTAGCTAGTTTTTTCAGTGAAAAAAAACTTGGTACATATTATTAAAATTATCAAAACTATCTTTTAATGCATACTGAAACTTTGCACCAGTTTTCAAAATGGGTGATTGGGGTAGACTCTGTGTAACTTAAACCAACACCATTTCTTTCTGGGTTAAGGTAGAGACGTCTAGTTTTCAGCATTCATCATAATTTTCTATGACCTTCAAAATGAGGTGTCACTCGATGGGGCTTCCCTATTAAAATTATGGGGTCCCAATCCCCATTTTGAAAACTGGGGCCAAGTGCCAGTATGCATTGAAAGGTACTTTTTTCCTCTAATAAAATGTACCGAGTTCGGTCGCGCTGAAAACACTGGTTAAAAAGTTATAAAGGCGTTTCCACACTTTTGACTAACCCTGTATATTTTGTTATTGGTAGTGAATTTTGTATTTTTTTAGTTTACATATTGTATATTGAATGCTATAATCTGATAGTAGTTAACAAGTGGAGAGATGTGGCCTGACTGACCTGTAAGCTGTTTGATTGAGGGACATACACTCCAGGTGCTAGGGGGCTGTTGTCAGAGAACACACTCGTGTTGAAGTAGGCTTGCAAGTAAGCGAAAAGAACTCTCAAGTCATAGGCGTTGTCCACTCTCCCTCCGTAAATAGCCAACTCTCCAAGACCTCGCAAGAACTCCCATTTTATTTGCCTGCCATCTGAAAGTAATCACACAAATCCAAATTATCACAGTTATTCCTGTAATCCAGCTTCATGGAGGTCAGGTTTTGAGGATGATATAGGTCTAAAGCGGATCAGATAGTCTCAGTGATCATCTGATGATACCAGCGCAACTCCCACCATCGTTTAGATATATCAGACCATCACCTGCGTGGTTCGAGAGTCGTTAAGCTGTTGGTCCTTGTATTTCCATTGGTCATTGGGCTATTAATTAGTGACCCATTCTAAGGAAGAGTCGGCCTTAGTTTGTAACAAGACTACACCTAATAACTCATTACTACCACTCATCGCACTCATCCTTCACCACATATTTACCTTAAAATACACTCTTAAAAGTGGTCAGCATCTCAAAAATTGTAATTGTAATTATTTGTTTAAAATATATCATTTTAATCCAGTCTTAACTAGATTTATAATGCATTCTTAAAAAGAAGATTATTGACAAACGGTAGATTATATTGAAAAAATTTCAAACAGGCCAATATATGTGATTTATTTACCACTAGCTTTCAAGTATGTAACTTTCCCTTGAAGATGGCAGCGACTGTCGAAAGGCGCTAGTGGTAAAAACACATATATTGGCCTGTTTGTATTTTTCAAAATATAATCTAGATTTATATGATTTAAAATGTCTTTAAATAATAATAATTTCATATGACTGAAAAGAAAGAAGAGATCAGTGGCAGATCGGCAGAGGACTCATCTGAGACCAGGGGTATAACTATTTTGGGGATCGAAATCGTTGGTGTACCTTTTCAACCGCTGTTTCAAGATGTGAAGAGCTGCTCAGGTCTGTGTCATTGAACTTCGTACAGTTTGACCCAACCTTGAGGTATGTAGGCGGCGGCTCCTGCACAACGGCGTGAAACCAAGCTAGAGCAAAACTGAGGTCTCGGTACTTCCACTTGCGCTTCCGTGCAGTACGGCGCAGCAGGTTCTTTCACTCCGCGAGAGCCTGCATCACACCACAACATGCAACTATTTTACTTTTTTTGCCAAAGGTAATTATTATGTCTGGGAAATTTGCTTTCAATATATTTGTAGTTTATTATACATAAATTTCTAATTTATTGAACGCATCAAACACCTTAACAATGTATTGCTCATTCATACATCAGGACAAGTTTTACTGGATTAAAATAGGTTAAATTTTGTTTATTTAGGCTCAAAAAATGTTTACCAGTGTACAAATATTTATGATGTGTTTAAGTGTTATACCGGTGTTCATAAATAAATATTGGGGTTTAACGCTTCATAATATTTATTACACTGATCTTATAATTATAAATTATACATCAAATGAAAGAGCCACTCAAACAGTTTTGTTCGTTTGCACCAGTCGCATATACGCAACGTTTTGTGCAATTAAAGATGCAATTTTAACAACACTCTACCCGATTGCTGGATTGGCAAAAGCCTAATGATAGAGCTTAGCATGGCCTCTACGGTCACCGATCCAAGCGTCATGCGATTTCTACATTTGGGGCTAAATAAAGATCTTACTTACTTGCGCAATACTTGAAGTAAGTAAGTAAGATCTTCTATCTTAAAGGTAAAATCGCGCACTCAGAACCATCATCACCTCAACAATAAATTCATCAATCGATATTAATGTTTCCGTTACCAGCTGACCTTCCCAATTAAGAAACAGGATTGGGCTGTTTTAACAACTCAAGACACACTTTACAATGTTGAGTTTGAGTTAGCAAGAACTCAAATATAGACTTGATGAGTGCCAGGGGACAAATGGTTCTCATATTGAACACTTGTAAGATTTTAAGGTAAAACTGTTTGAGTTGCTTTTCATTTGACATATCATTCATAGCTGTAAGTTTAATGTAATGGATATTATTAAGCGTTAAAAGATATTCATTTAAAACACTAGGTATAATTATGATTATGTCCTAAAATCCAGGCATATATGTTGTCAACAATCTTTTAACCTGACTAAGCCTACTTCCAAGTTACCCAATTCAACCAAACCTAATGCTCAAAATATTAAATTAACACACAAAATAAGTCTTCTTGCCCAGCAGAAAACGATGGTAAATAGAAATATTTTAACCTCAGGCACAAAGTTAGTCTCAAAAGGTTGAAAATTGATATATATTTAAAACCCTGTAAAATTTTATTCACATTACAATTTTTGGTGTAGTAATTGAAAAAAACAATGTTTTTGCAAGTACTGTTGCTAACAAACTAGTTAACAAAACTAACTAATTTTCCTTGATTTACTAATTAGTATGAATATGACAAGTTGGAGAAACTGGTCTCACCTCATACGTAACTTTGAGGCAAGCCAGGATGAGCATGGCTGGGAACTGTGGGTGTGGCTCAGAGGTGAGAACTTTGTGAGGAGTCAGTGCTTGCAGTTGCTTCTGTGTAGGAAGCCAAGATGTCATCAGGTGTAGATTCTTGAGACACAGCCAGTGTCCGTCAGCTGCTGCCTGGTGTAACATATCCAACACCATGGTCTCCTGGCCCTCCCCGAGGGCTATCTACAAGAACACATAACATTTTGTTAAACTCCAGTGGCTGGGCCCGACACTACTGGCCCGTACTAATTTGCAGCACCTACTTCATCGTCTCTGTTCGCTTTTTACCAGAATGTATGTAGTTTTTTACTTTCTTAGTTATTTTATCACTATCAGTTGACCCTTTGAGCTTTAATTTTATTTTTAAATTTCATAGAAAGCCTCCCGTGTGGGTTTCCCTATCTTCTGTTGTAAATTTAAGTTGACAATCTCAGCAGCAAAACAATGTCTTGATTTCTAACAACAAAATTAACCCTTTGCGGTCTCATTTTATTTTTAAATTTTCTTAAAAATCTTCCCGTATGGGTTTCCCCAGTCCCCTGTAAGCAAAATTTCGGCAAAACCGCTCTCTGGTACAGTGCATCATTGAATTTGAATCATTGAACCACTCTTCTAAGCGCGGGGATTTAGCGCCTCCCTAAGCTCAAAAAGTGCCACTCTCCGCCTCACTGGATTTGATGAGCCATTTTCTCTTCAGTGATCCTCAGCGGGTCATTGTGGCCCCCGCACCCGGAATGATCCAATGATTAGCATTGCACTGTACCAGAGCGCACCCAGGTGGGATCCGTCACTATAACATCTAAACCCGGGCTGTTTGTAGTGAGCTTTCAAACTCGTACGTGAGTTGGCATCTGGGGAGGGAGGGAATGATAGTTTTGGTGTTCTCTGCTAGGTGCCGTTAGTGTAGCGTAGTCCTTGCCTATCGTTTGGGCTATATGCAATAAACAATGTGTCGGACTAGACTATTTTGCCGTTCCTTTGCCGTCGGAACTGGGTCCAACATCGGAGCGCAAAAGGTCAATGATATACTACCAATCCATCTCATTGTCATTAAAGAACTAGCATGGGCCATAGCCAAAGTGAATCTAACCATCAGAAATCTCCAAAACAACAATAGGCATACCTCGTGGTAAGTGACTTGAGAGGAAGAAGCTAGAGCACTGAGTTCTGTAGAGGGGTCAGTTCCTGAGCCACTAAGGATCAACACTGGCATCATGGCTGACGTCTCATGAAGCATCTGATTCAGGCGAAGAGGTGGAGGGGAGAGAGCAGTCAGGCCTATAATGTACCATGAATTTACAGACAATACTGTTAAATCTAACAGTGTTCAAACAGTCCAGCAGCCACACCACTCTTACCATATCATGATGCTAGCAGGTGCAGCAACAACTATGTTTATTATCAAGGTCACAGAAGTACAAAATCAGGGGACGACTGTATATAACCTTTTTTTACCTTTAATAGGCAAAGGAGAAGGTTGTTCTTTCTAAACATGAGACAATACTTATTATATTTATTGATTGAAGATTATGTAAGTAAAGAAAATTTGATTTACCGTATATACTTGAATGCAAGCTACATGCAAATCTAAGACGCACCCATAAATTTAACTTAAATATGCGGTAAAAAACTTTACACCCTCATACAAGCCGCACCTTATTTTATGACCCTTCAACAATGAGGCTGTGCCCAGCGCACTGTGATTACCCAGCAACCAGTGACGTAAGTGGTTGTTCTTTGATGTTATGAGAGGCTCATTCGTGGTCGAAACCGAGCAAAAGAATGTAAACACATCAGCCTCATTCTAATCCAGTCCCTCCTTTTCACCTTTTCTTCCCTTATCTATCCTTTCCAAACAAAGCCAAAGCACTAAGAACGAACATAATGTCATCCTTGTTTCGTCGCCTTTAATTATCAAACTACGATCATTAGATGCTACAACTTTCGTTTACTGTTTCATACAGTTGTTTGTTTTGTTTAGTAAAATCGTACTTTTTAAATTAGTTTGGCAATCCGAAATGCTTATTAATAACAACAATACTTCATGACTTAATACTCGCTTATCGCTGCGCAGTATAATGGTTGGTTAAATGGGCAGTTCTCCTGCAGGCCCTGATTGGTCTCTAGAGTATGCTGCAGGTGCATAGTAACATCGTCATAGTAACAGAACCGTTCCTTACGCTGAAGCAGGAACTGATCCTATATAGTCGCATAGTTCATGAATCAAAAAATGGATCTTGTTCACTTATAGGGGAATCGGGTTTCACGTGTCGGAACTACTTTTAAATTCAGCTCTCGAACAAAATGCGTCGTTCTGTTCCAGCCGTGAGGATTCGAGTAATGAGAATTGTAACTCATATGAAAGATAACAATGTTCATATTACTCGCAAATTTTTAATCAAAGACACCTCATCTTTCATCAAAACATTATTTTAGCGGAAAAACATGAAACAAGTATTTTAATTAATCACGCCTGATATTCTGCAAAATGGATTCCAATTCCAGAACTGACTTGAAATCTACTGGAAACCATTATCAGTTAGTTCTTTCTTCCCCAGATTTTTCTCTTCTAGTGTCTTTATTTTGTTTTTTAACTTTTCCTGTCTCAAGGTGACATTTCTTCCCTTTGCATTTTTTACTCCAATTGATATAAAAGGGAAATATTGTTCTCTACTACTGGCAACGGCATTCTGTCTCTTATTTATTCACTCTCCTCGAGAGCTCACACATGTCGCTTTTTACATTATGGGAACCTTTGTTAATACACCGTAACATAACATTTGAGTGTAATTTACAAAATAATGTTGTCTGACCAAATAATAAAAATAATAAATATTCATTGTTTGCCCCTTGGATATCAATTTGACATAAAATAGGTTTTGGTTACCTCCTCAACACAATTTTTTGGATATTGACGGAGGTAACCAAAACCTATTTTATGTCAATAAAAATAAGTATAGACCTTACCAACAGACATAAAACACAAGAGAGTAAAAACTTTAACATAAATTATCAACAAAAACTGTTGTCAAATTTTTAGTTTGAACATTTGGAAAACACAACTCACCCAAAGCTTGCAAAGCGAACTTAGTGAGAGTGGAGTAGAGGAGGTCTGGTCTGATGGCTTGAATGAGCAACACTCGCTGGAAGCTGGAGGTCTTGACTGGAGGATCTGACTGAGGGAAGTTCTTCCAGGCATCCAGTTCCAGCTCCAGGTGAGGCAGTACATTCTGCAACAGGTTACTCCATACATAATATCTTTCAACTGTTTAGACATTTTTGGGTTGTGGAAATCTTTCGGTTTAGAAAAATCTTACGTTCTTGATACATTTTTAGTCTTTAATTATAATCCTTTTAAGTTGAAAATCTCAGCAGCAAAACAATGTCTTGATTTCTAACAAAGGCATTAAAGATCTCTAAATGTCAGATATAATAGAACCTCTCTTAACCAAAATGAAGAAAAAGAGAGTTATTTTAAATTATTAAAATGTTGGTTAAAGAACAGTCAAAGAAATTGTGTGTCTCAATTGTTTCAGCATAGGCCCCATATGCAATATATAAAATTAAGAATAAATAAGACAATCAAATTTTGAAGCTGTAAAGCTCACGCGGATGATCTAAAAATTCCTCCATACTATAAAAAGGGTTGAAAATTAAATATCCCTTGAGCACTAAAGTAATATTTAAATATTCCTTAAGTATTGAATATTCCTTAAGTAAAGTAAAATGTAAAAAATTTAACAAAGTTAGAAATAAATAGATATTAGATAACATCCGATTTATATGATTTACAGTTTGAACTGAAAAGTCTTAGTAGATCATCATCTCCTAATCCAAATTCCCAAAATCATGTCCTACTTACCTGTAGGTTGTAGACAGCACCAGCACAATCAGCAGGAACCCAGGAAGGTACAGACCTGGTTACTTGCCCAGCATCTGCTTTAGTAACAACAGCTTGTCCAGTGAATAGTTCCCACTCCTGCATAATCAACAACAACATGTAAAGCAAATGTTCTATTTACACATAAAACCAAGCTGTTTAGTTTTTCTAATTTAATCTACCTTAAGAATGTATGTCCCACAAGGGCATTCAAACAGTGCTGACCCAATGCCTGCTGGATTGACCATTCTACAAGAAAACAATTTCTTATAGACACATTTACCATAAAGCTGGACATCGAGCAACAGTGTGACATCATTGCAGATATATAAATCCAGATTTGGTCTTACTTTTACGTCTATATCACTCTTCCCAATACAATGTGAGGAACTTTAGCATCGCACTATTGAAAACTACTATCAACAGACTAGATAGAAACTACTATAACGTTTGGCAGATTAACCCCATGGTTCCCGAAGCATTTCAATTATTACAAGTAACTTTTTGACCCCTGTAGATCCTACTGTATGTTCTTCTAATCTTCTCTCAGATGTACATTTCGGAACTGGGGTGTCCCATCATCAGTGTACCTTCTCTCTTCTGTCTTCTAACATATTATTGTTCATTATGTTAAAAATACGTACACTATGACACAACGGCCACTTAGTTTGTATCGCAGGATGTCACACGCGGAACTCTCGTGGACTGTGCACTACGGAACGTAATTGGGCCTACAACTGGCAACCCCGTCGGCGATGACGGAGCAACATGGTCTGCTGGACAGTGAAATTGAGGGCGGCGGAGGTGCCGGGGTGCTTTGTCCTGGAGGAATCCCGGGTGAACTGGTTTGGTGTGGCGGCGCTGACGTCTGCTCCTCTAATTGTCTGGCGAAATTATAGATGATGCAATTCTTTACGTCTTCTTTCTTGTTCAAGAGAGAATCAGTGTCGTATTCGTCTATGTGTTTCAAAATGTTGTAATTCTCGTGAGCCATTGCTAGATTTTTGTTGTTTATGGATTTTATAACATTTAGTGACTTCGGAAATTCTATGTGGTGATCTTTATTGTTTTTCAGATGAAGGGCTCCTAAAAATAAAGGTTGTTTATGATGTCTTGAATTATGCTCTTTAAATCAAGTTATAAAATCACTATTTGTACAGTTGATGTGATGTTTATTGTATTGGGGGCTTTGGTTGGTGCAAGTAATTTTATACAGGGTGTCGGTGAACTCTCTGGATATACTTTATAGACATGTCAATACAATAATATTTTACCATATAAACAGGGCGCTTCGTTGACGGTCTGTCTGTGGTTTTTACTAAAATAATTATTACAATAAAACAAATACACGGATTTTCACCAAACTTTGGTAAAAAATTTAAAATACTATTTTCTAATTAGAAAAAAATTTAAATTTAATTTAACTTTCAAATTTTAAAATGGCGGCCGTTTAAAGTTTTTAAATTGAATAACTCAGTTGAACCATACATAAAAGAACACTTAATTGCGAAGACCAGTGCAAATATATAACAAAACATAAACATAAGTATAGACTTGAGAAAAAAACATATTAATTCTAGAGATTGTACCGACTAAATAGAGACCAATAAATAAAACATGCTGACTAATAAATATAATAGAGACCACACTAAATACACGTCTTGTAACTGAACGCCCGTGTGAGCGAAGCATGGAGACACACACGACATACAGTTAGGCCTTAGCAGTGTTGTATTTTCTTGTATTCATGATATATTTTTTAATGGCCGCTTCTCCCGTGAAAACATCAAACCCCCTCCTGTCGGCTGTATGCCTCTCCCTTCCCCAACCCGCTCCCTCCTCCACTCATCTACAGACCGGGCTGTCAAGCTACTGGCCTACGGGGATGTTAGTTAGTGCGTGTCCCCGTAGTGCGAGGTTCATCGTCGAGTCTGGGTGAGATCCTTTCAATTAATAACTACCTACCACATTTCTGTGTTTTCAGCTATTTGTTTTTTCAGCTATTTCTTTTATGTTAAGGCTAACATGTAGTTTTATTCCTATAACGTGTCCTCGTTTTACTTGTTTATATTTGTAATTATAATTTTGACAAGCCATCAATTTTTATGATGTAGCAGTATTTTCAAATATTGGTTGGAATAGTCTTAGGTTAGATCTTAAGTTGGGATATTAATTAAATGTAGTTCCTAGATTAGTGTAGTCCTCTGAAGACGGGTGGAGTAGTTAAGACTACCCGAAACGTTAAGAGTAGTTTTTCTCCAGAAGTGGCAGGAAAAGTCTGTTCTTTCCTTTTACTAAATAAATAAAACATTCAGAACAATAAATAAAAACATTCAAAGCAATATTATATACTTATAGGTCATGACTTACCTTTGGTTGGAAAAGATTAGGGCACATTGAATGTGCCAGATGAAGGGCAAATGCCAGAGTGTCCTCCTTGTACAGAGCTCTGGACATATACATGTACACGTTTTGTAACAGTGTTTGCTTCCAACCCATCTCGTCCTGCAAACAAATGTTGCATTTTCTCTCGGGTAACATGATTTTTTTTGTATTGGGGAGGTGGCTGTAAAACTGTGGATATAAGTAGGAAATTGCCTAAGACTGAAATTCAGAGGTGAATATAAAAGTAATAATTGTTTAGTTCTTTTTATGATCTACACAGTGGCGGCACGTGACTGTTTAGCGAGGGGGTTCACACCACCCAGGAGGGTCTGGGGGGCAAGAAGGGGAGTCTGGGCTTAAAAAGTGGGGTTTTAAGCTAAATATTAGATAAAATTTATTCTTTTATCTAAAAATTGTTTCCAAATTTTCTGATATTACCATTTGGTATATCACATATTATACATAAATATATAATTTATACCTTAAATTCTCATAAATGAAACTTTGATTAAGTTAAAATAATTTCTGTGCAAGAACTGAAGGGCTAGAGAGAACTCACGTAATATGTCAGAAATATGCAGGATATTAAACATATTCACAATCTTAAAACTACAAGTGAGAATGAACAACAGGAAAATAGGCCAGTTTTAAACTTCCGAACAAAATTTGTTTTAAATCACATATTTTGTATTTCTGTGCACTTTCCATCGCTTCAATATTAAAACGCACACATCGTACTTAATGACACATACAATAGAAACACGTCTTGACAGACGACTAAATATCCATTTAAAATCAATGACGACAGTGAGATGACAACAGTTAAACATTGAGGGAGGTCGGGGCGCTGGAACAAACTTGGCCGTTTAGTGTTTGTGAATCCACCCGAAGAACCAACCAATGAGAGCGCACGGAGCTCTCAAGAAAGCAGCTCCTCGTAAGCTCTGAACGTTGTGAAGCGGCCTCCCCTCTGGAGGGCAAATGAACTGGTCCGATCTCGTAAATAAGCAGGAGCTGCGTACCGGGAGCTCCTGCTCAGGAGTTTGACTTCTTGCCAACAAAAGAGCAGGAGCTAGGTCGCATGGTGCCTCATTCTTGTGGCGCTTTACTTTGAAATTAACAAATAAATTAACCATTCTCTACGATGTAACTTTTAATGTAATCCACGTTTTTTGTAGGGTGTTCATATTGTGCTCCTATAAACGAGCCGCCACTTAATCTACTACTTGCACATTAACTCTCCTGATGTCGTCTATCGGACATATAAAAACATACAAACAAATTATTATAAACCTGAGTGAAAATGTACGAACCTGAGCTGCAGTTTTGACAGTTCTCTGAAACAGAGGCAGGAAAGCAGGGATGCTCAGTTGGTACATGGTGTTGATCCTTGCTAGGTCCATGATGGCGAAGAACATGCGACTGCCGAACTCAGCCACTCCTTGGTACATGTTACACTCGGAGACGAGGGCAGCTTTCAGAGCGGCCGACTCCTCCAGTGACTCGGAAATAGCACTACTGCTGCGCTTGGTCTCATTCAGTGATGCCAGAAGTTCCTGTCAGTTAATGTGGTGTATTTAGATGTACCAACTTTATTCTGCTGTTCAGTGAGTTTCTACTTAAATCAAAATGTTACTTGATTGTCTACTAAATGTCTACTTAAATCAAAGTAATTTAAACAGTTTGCTGTCTTAATTATTTTGGATTAGCAAGACTAGTTTTTTAAATGTCTTGTTAGTTTATGTTACCTTGTTTTGAAGAATATCGCCAGTAGCGTTGGCTAGTTCTTGTAACACGTTTTCTTGTAATTGATGTAAAGACATTTTGAGCTCTTCTTCTCTCCGTAGTAACTCCCCTCTTCTCACTTCAAGTTGGGGTTTTTCTTGTTTTAAAGCTGCTTGGATTAACTGTAAATTGTAAATATCTGTAAATAGTAATAATACTGATAAATAGTAAGTACAGTAGGAAGTCGATAATCCGAACGTCAATTATCCGAAAACGTCAAAAGTCCAAACGCCTTTCCGGGAAGAAAATGCAAAAATATGTTTTTGTCAAATACAATTTAGATATCACTAAAGATGGACACCAGAACAATATTTTTGCGAACGAGATTAAAATATAAGTGTGTTTGGAACTGGAACGCTCCATATGCAACAATAAGTTGTTTACATGCGCGCATAGTGGTGACTCACCCGCAACAGTCCACAGGTGTGCGATGTACGTAGCCGGGTGACTCACACAGTGTATTGTGGCAGCGACCTCCAAGAGCTATTTTTAGCTCGCCCCCCTACCCCCTACATTTGTCCTCCCTTTCCACTAGCAACACACTAGTCTGTACCCTGCCATAAAAACAGTGACAAGTCGTTCTTACGCTAGGTACGGTGTTCAGTTTAGTGCGTTTTTATTGTTTCGGCTTGTTATCACGTGTGGTGTGAGAGTTTCTTCCAATGGCAACGTCAACAAAATTGAAGAAAACATGTTTGCTTTACAGTTCAAAATAAATTAAAGATGTTCTATAGGTCATGTATTTGCAGTTTATCTATTTAAATAGAATAAAATAACAAAATTAAAGCACACATGTCTTTTTTGCCTTTTGTTTGAAAATCCGAACCACCCTTGGTCCCAATTAGTTCGGATTATCGACGTCCTACTGTAGTAATAATAAATAGTGGTGAATAAATCACTTATTATTGGCCTGTTTGTATTTTCTTATAAGTCATTGTACAAAAGTTGTTGGTGTTGACTTTGATGAAAATGGAGGCAGGGGTTTTAATTCGCTTTGGGTAAGGCCACACAAATGCCAGGCCCAAGTCCCTTCATTATGATCCAGGCCCCAGGGCAATTGTCCACCCCAGCCCCTTTGCACTGGTCTACTCCTCTAAGCGGAGGGATTATCACCTTCCCTTACTCTGGACTTGACAAGCCATACTCTCTTCAGTCATCCTCAGTGAGTTGTTGCACTGGAGTAGGCTCATGCTCATGATCCTCACTACTTCTGGAATAGTCTCATGCCTAGACATTGCAAAATTATCAGAACACCTCTTGAGCCTCTCACCACTAGACCACTAGATAAACAGGCTGGGAGCTTGAGGACGGCATAACTACATGTAAGCAAGGAGTTGCCAACGCATTGTTGCCAATGTAGTGTAGAATCAATAAAACCCAGACTCATGGAGCCTGGAAAACACCTGCTGGGGCTCCAACCCAAAAATATCCTGACTGCTTGGAGGAATGAACTGTCGGCAGTACAGCGGATTTAATCATTGATAGATAAGTTTGTTAACCTGTTGTGTGAGCCCGGACGGTGTGGTGGTGAAGTTGACTTGACACAGTAAAGCTGCGATGTGAGGCTCTGTGAGAGGCAACCCACTGCGAGAGAAGTGGTACAGCTTCAGACTACCCCTTCCATCTGCAAATCAACATACACCTACTGTATATTCCAAACTAGTTATTCATTATACTACTTTCAGAAACCAATACAAATTGAATCAAAATACAGTCGCTAAAGACTTCACTTATTGCAAAATGTATGTCAATAATGACAGTAGTGTGGTAAACAAAAATGGAATATGAAAATGGCAGTGAAACCTCTTAACTTAAAAATATAAAAATATATTAATGTTCAGTCATTTTAAATTGTGGTGGGGGGAAGGGGACTTTTGAAATACTCTGTGTAGAACCTATACAATCTCCAACGTTTTAGAAGCTTAAAGTGAATTAGGAGCCATTAGGACATTTCTAAGGTATGAGAAATCCATTTGAATGACCCGTTTCCTAAGTTAGAACAGACACCCAGTAATCAACGTGCAACAAAATAGTTTAGAAATCTATGCAAAATTCTAATTTGATTAATTACTTAAACAAAATAATTTGTCATCCCAGTTTCAGGACCTATACTACATAGGCTAGCTTATGGTTGGATCCCTTAGTTGGTTTTTATATGCCTTTAATTATTGATAAAACAGTTTCATCAGAATCTCTCAGGATCTAAAGGAGCCAACCTGGGGTAATTCTTTTTTACCTTGCTGACTTGTTTCTCCACGAAGTACTGGATAAACCGAAGGTTCTATTTTGTCCACATCTTGTATAATCATCTTTTTCCCAAACCTAAAACCAAATTAATTTTATGTTAGTGATTACTTATTTATTGACAACACGAAAATGTTGAGGTGTTGAGGAAAATAAGGGCAAACATGATTTCATGCTGTTTACCTGACAGCCAAGTCAAAGTTGGTGTGGAAGCGAGGGCTAGAGTGTGACACGACCTCTACGTTGTCCTCAGCCAAGCTGTTCTTTAGCCAACTCACAGTCAGTGAAGACGGGTCGAGTATGTACACTTGCTGGCAGCTCTGGAATGACAACCAAGTTTAAACCATTATTTTAACACGGTGGTTATTAAAGTAACTTAAAAAAGTTCACTCATTTATCCTGGTTTTTTCCTTTTATTTTCAATTGTCTTAGATACACCCAGAACTTTCAAAAATAGGGCTGAAGAAGCGTAGTCAATTATTTTTATTTGGGCTAATTTGTTTCTGCGTTCCAAGTCTTGTGACGTTCAAGAACCAATTAAAACCCACCATGATTTCCTAGAATTGTTTAACATCCATGATACATTCCGAGGACCATTTTACTCCTGCGATAAGTTCCGAGGACCATTTTACTCCTGCGATAAGTTCTGAGGACCATTTTACTCCTGCGATAAGTTCCGAGGTCCATTTTACTCCTGCGATAAGTTCCGAGGACCATTTTACTCCTGCGATAAGTTCCAAGGGTACTTAACCCCCTCTATACGTTCTGAGGACCATTTAACCCCCACTATATTTTCTGATCATTTAATTTGCTATACATTTCCAGGATATTTTACTCGCCCAATATGTTCCGAAGACAGTTTAAAATGATAGACCGTGTTGTGATAGATGTTAAGTACCTTCAATGCACTACACACTAATCAGTTTTCAAATAGTTTTTGCTGACAGGAGTAGACCCTCATGTAGTAGCTGAAAGTTGTAATTCTTCCTAGTTACATGTAGAGTTCATGCATTAGTAGCCAGTTTTCCCAGAATTTCCAGTGTGTGGCCACCCTGTTTGAAGAATGTCAAAACAGTTTTTAATATATACATTTTTCTTCAAACCGTCAGTGTTTCCAGAAACCACTTACATTGGTGATAATGATTGCGTTCTCAATGGACAGCTGGTCAGCTGGTAGGCCTTGTGATTGCCACATCAACTGTTGTCTCTCGGTGCTCAGGAACTGAACCAAAGAGAACTGTTGCACTCCCACCAGTTGACACCATTCTTTCACCTTTATCCTAAAATATCAAGAAACAATGTAATGAAGCATTTGAGCATTTTGTTTGGTGCAGTAGAAACTTGTAATAGGAACTAACTACAACCAATCTGCCATCGCAGAAGCTTAAGTAAGTTTTTCTGCTTTCATAGCCCAAGTTTGTACGGCGTACGCTAAGTAGAAATAGATGATTCCGTAGTATGCAGCTACAAGGGCGCCAATGTTTGTTATGTTCCTCAGAATACGTAGCACAAAAATTCCTGATCATGAGAAGTGTAAAAAAATAGAACAATGGGTGCCAAATGTACCATTTGCTGTCTCCATCTCTCTATGTGTGTTTTCACTAGAAAGCTTTTATATACCAAACGACTTGTTCAATTAAGTTTAAATTTGGAATACTTCTTCAGAACGCTAATTTATAATGGCAAAATAATACTTATTATTGTAACATTTCTTTATGTTTTACGCTTCTTATGGCGCAAGAAACATACAGTACAGTCTCTATAATCCGCCCGTTCACCACTCCGACATGTCCAGTAATCCGGCACTGTGACCGCGTCATTTAGCCATCTGTTTTCAAGTCTCTACTTGTCTGTAAAGCTCGTAGCGTACATGTTGTATGTATCGATTACTTCAGTTCACTTCAGACAGCCAGAGAAGTGTGTGCTGTTTGTTGCTAATCTGTGCTTCCGTTCAGTACGAGCCGTAAGATGCCGCAAATTAGCTACTCTATCCAAGGAATTCAACATCTGTAGATCATAAACTCACAGACAAAATGAAGAAAAAGAATTTAATTTAGGGATGGGTCGGTTCCGGTTCTCGGTTATCGGTTCTTGCGGAACCGATAACGGCAGAAACCGGTGGAACCGATAACTGAGAACCGGAACCGACCCATTCCTAAATTAAATTCTTTTTCTTCATTTTGTCTGTGGTTCTATCGGTTCCTAGAACCGATGATTCACTTGATATTTTTTGGTACAGGTTTGAATTAATTCGTGATTTTTCTATCCGACAGCAGTACTCAAAAGTCGGGCGGACCTTTGCTGAAACATTGCACAAACAGTTGGGGAGAGTCGGGAGTATGAATCACAAAAGTATCGTAAATCTGAATGAGCTTGCTGCTAACATACGGGGTGAGAGAGAAGGAATGAGACTGTTGAGCTACCAGCGCACAGAGATGAGGGGTGAAGGCTAGAAAGAGAAGACAGGTAGAAAGGACAAGAAAAGAAAAAGGGTGGAAGAGAGGGGAAGTCAACAGCTGCAGTGTGTTGTCAGGAGAGGAAGGCAGGTGCAGCTGTGGTAACAGCTGTTGCTAGGCAACCATATAGGGGCGGGGTTACATAGCCAATCACAGAATTTTCTCTGTATACATGTGATTCTATGGGGTGTGGCTTTGAGGAGAGTGTAGTGTGTGTTTGTTATTTCATCTCCATTTACTCAGTGATGAATTTCAGTTGACAAATAATGTTTTTTTTTTATACTAGTTTTGAATTACAGTAAATCGCAAAGGTTTTAGTACAATAAAAATACGATATTGCAAGCTGTAAGGATCTAGTACAAGTACAAAATGGATGTTTGGTTCTGTCTGAGATCGTAATCAGCCAAACTGACAGTGGCTGCCGGCCTCCATTGAAAATCCACTCAGAAGTAGGGGAAAGAGGTGTTATTTATTTGAAACTAGCTGAGAGTACCGCGCTTCGCCTCAGGGGCTTTATTAACATAGCTGTGTGTATATTTTAAAAAAATTGCAAATTTGCTACCTTGTGAGAGTCCTAGTAACTCCGCCAATAACCACCATCTTGAAAATACTAAATCATCAAACATGTTAATAGCCTATGTGTTGGCCAGGAATATAAGCCACATTTCTGTAAAATTTCATCAAAATTGGTCCAGTGGTATTTGAGTGATTGAGGAACAAACACACACCATCTCATTTTTATATATTAGTATAGATTGCTCGGCCACTAGTTCTTTATCTCATCTTCACCAGAAGTACACACTCACGACAATACTTGGAAGTACAAAACACTAGTGGAAAAACACCAGCAGTTTTTACTTCCCGTGAAGCAAGCTCCCCTCTGGAAGGTAAATGGACATGTCCGATTTCGTAATAGAACAGGAGCTGTATTGCGTTGCCTGTTTTGAAGAGTGAAATGGAAGAATAGTTGACAAACAGATAAAGTGACTAAAGGGGACTCAGAATTGCTTCTTACTGCATTCGTGTTCTCTTTCCTTCTCTCCCACCCCCCTTGTCTGCAGGTTGGCGGGGGTGAAAGAAGAGAAGGGATGCAGTAGCATAGAAGAGGGTGATGCACATATACTGTATTGCAAATCAAACACTAGGGCTTGGAAATATGGGTAAATCACCAGTGGCAAAAACATGAACTACAAAAAATAGTCCCTCGCCAGACCCCAGACGGTCCTTTCTCTACCTGCCTTCCCCTCACTGCTGACCCTTGTTTGCTAATCTGATAATGATTTCAAACCCAAAATTTTTTGTGCTGTGGGAGGGGCGTAGTGGTGGACATAGCAGGGTGGCGGATGGGAGAGGGAAGGCAAGCGTGATGCATTCTTTGTTCTGCTTTTACCTCTCGACAGCTGGCAATTACGTCACTTTTTTAGATATGAATCAGTATCAGGAAAGAACCGATAACCGAAATGGCTAGAGAACCGATAACCGATAACCAGCAAAAAATTGGAACCGACCCATCCTTATTTTAATTGAATAATATTTTAAGAGTAATGAATAATTTTCAACGTAAGAAAAATTATTTCTGGCCAATTTAGTCTTTTTTAGTGAACCTCCATTAATCCGGCATTTTCGCTTATCCGGCGCTTCCGATCTCGACATAGGGCCAGATTAGTGAGATCGTACTGTATTCACAAAGTTTCTTAAGAAAGTTGACAAACACCAGGATATAACAATTAGAGGTGTGTGAGAGTAGGTTTTATAAGGTTAAGACGAGATCAAGCGAGAATCAGCCAGGATCTCAGGAATCAACATCGAGACGAGATATTTTAATTTTGATACATTTTTTGCCCCATTAGTTTGTTTTTGCTATTATTGACCAGTTTGCCCAGTTGTATGTTACTCAAACTGCTGGCACTTAATATTTGGAACAAATCTTCTAGTTTACGGCAAACATTGTGTTTAAAATCACTTCTAGCCAATTTTATGATACTACAATTTTTTTTGGTTTTCTGTTTTTTCTTGTCTCAAACTTTTTAAGAATAAAATTCTCGTTGTGAAAAAAAGGCCACGTCTCGATCTTGAAATCTTGAGATCTCACACACATCTAATAAAACTTAAAACTACTGGTTTACTCAACTGTAGCACCTTTACCTGCGGAGGTCCTGAGAAGCTGTTGGCAGGTAAGTGATGAACGCAGCAGCCAGAAGACAATTATGAGGCAGCACTCTCAAAGATTCAGACAATTCTTTCAACTGTCATTTAGACAAATAAAACCATCACATATGTATATACAGGGTGTTTGGTAAAAGTGTTCCAATAATTTATGTAGTGATTCCTTGCGTCAAAATAAGCAAAAAAGTTCCTAAAACATGGGTCCTAAAATTCTTCGTTACCGGTATGCCGCCATTTTGTATTTTTTTTGCCAAAATTTATATCTCCAGAACGGTTTGACCGATTGCATTCAAACTTGGTATGCTGTTTATGTGTCACAAGGTAAATTTAAGACAAAATAATTATTTCATAAAACCTTACAGAAACAAAATGGCGGCTGTTGTTTAAATTTTCAAACTAAAATACCATGAAAATGCATGCATAACATAAAAATATTATAAGAATAAAAATTTGTATTTTTTAATTTTACATAAATTTCAAACTCATTTTTCCGAATCTTACATTTTTTCGTCCTTTTACATCACATTACCAGCTGATCTTTGATGTTCACATGTGACCTAAGTGCATAACCTGTCAAACAGGTGAATAATATTTACAGTCAGCTGATCGAAAAGTGAGAACTATTAGCGCGTATTGGGTTTAAAAGCAGCTGTTTTCAATTTTAATTGCTAACCAGCTGATAGCTAAAAGAAAGTCAATATTTATTCACCCATAAAATTGTTTTACGTTTTCTTGATTGATTTTACGTTATTGTGACTTTTTGGTAAAATGGTTCAATATCGCATATCAAGAACAAGCGGTAATATAGTTATGTATGGAAGCCTAATTGCAATTGTAATAGTTCTCACTTTGGAACAGCTGACTGTAAATATTATTCACTTGTTTGACAAATGCTACTTGTACACTAAGAGGTGATATCAAAGATCAACTGGTTAATGTACCAGTTGTAAAAAAGTACGCGAAAAAAAAGTATTAATGTAAAATGGAAAAATGAGTTTGTACCTTAATGTAAAATTAAAAAAACAAATTTTTTATTCTTATAATTTTTTTGTATTATCGCCATTTTCATGGTATTTTGTTTGAAAAATAAATAACCGCCATTTTGTTTCTGTAAGGTTTTATGAAATATTATTTTTGTCTTGAAATTTACCTTGTGACATAAACATATAAGTGGCATTTAAGAATGCAATCGGTCAAAATGGCCGGGTTCTGGAGGCCTTTTTGCTGTACGGCCGCCAAGTTTTAAACGCCTTACATGTGAACTGGCACACTACCAAACAGTGTTAAGCATTTTGCTTCGAAAGGTAACCGCCAGGCAAACTTTTTGCATAAAACATCAGTAAAAGCTTTAGTAATTTAAACAATATTGTGACAATAACCAATAATACACTAAATTATGACTCACGATCCAAACAGCATGACGAAATGTCAGGCTAAACTTTATGCACTGTTAAATATAAAATTACACAACTGATCATGATGTAATGTTTTGAACTTGTGTTAGTGAATCAAACACATTCTATTTGATGAAAAATTAAACTTTTTACTGTAAGAACCTTTTACTCGTTGAACGTTAATCATAAGTGTAATTTGAGACTGAAATAGTTTCAAAACTTCAATATCAGATAATCAATCCTTATTCCTTTATGCTAGTATCCCCGAATTTTTGAATATCGGACGTTTTTAGGACTTATATTCGCACATTAGTCTTCTTAGTCGAGTATAACATAATGTATAGTCTAATGGTTGATAGAAACTAAATATAAAAACCAAAAACATTATGCATAAACAAAAGTCACTTGGCTCATCTATACGAAGAACTATATGAATTCTTGTTTTTTTTTGTTATGTAATGGCGAAGCCGAAATATTTCTTAAATTAGATCAATTGCAACTCTCAGTTATTAATACTATTTATATATTTTATTTAAATTATTTATTATATTTACTTACTATTTATACAAGGTGAGTTTAAATGTCCCCCCTCTCCCACCAGTTTAATTGATAAATCACATTTTTGCTGTTGCAGTCAATGACCTCTTGGATTGGAAATGTCTTATTTCCATCACACAGCAGGTCCCACACCTAGGTGTCTTGCAAGGTTTGCATTCAGGAGGTTTACGCGCTATGTTTTTGTTGGAAGGAGGAAGTTGGCTTAACTAATACCAACTGTTTGGTTGGCTTAATTAATACGTTTTTCAAATTCTTTGACCTTTTAAATATTACTCTTGGCTTTGAAAATACTCTGTTGGTTTCATTATTTATAATGTATATATATATTCACAGAGAAAAAACTTCAAGAACAAAAAAAACCCTTATATTTCGACGGTTAGTTGTTATCACAGGTACAACTACAAACAAATGAAATTAACAGAAAATTGGTGTATAAAATATTTGTACAACACTAAAATATAATTAATGTATTATAACTTACTTTGGTAATAATAATTAATAAAGCTGAGTAAAAGATAAATTTGGATGTAAAGTGATCTGTGAGAACAAGGGCTTTTGTGAATGTCTGCGTTTCCTAGCATTGGTGTAAATGAAGGAGTCTCTGTGAGTGAGGAAGGATTTCAGCTAGATCAATGTAGTAACAACAAACCATCTTACAAGGTCTGTAGGCAAAATTATGGACACTATAATCTTTATGATTTATGCATTTAACTCATCTTGGTTAGCACATACTTTGTGTTCTTCATTAATTTTCTTATCGTTCACAGACCTCTGAGATTGTGGGTTCTAGTTAGTGTAACTAAAGTTAGGGTCTTGGTAAAAGGGGACACACATTGAAGCCGGCTGTGCCCAACGCTACTGGACCCTATTAATTTACAGGTTTTGGCGGGCAGCACCCATCTTCCATAGCAGTAGCTACAACCGGCATGGTCCAAAATCATTTATAAACACACTAGGTTTAACATACAATATCCGTTGTGAACAAGGGGGGTGGGAGGGTGGAGCCACAAGCACGACGGCGCCTTGTTCCACGTGGTGGCCCTGGTGTGTTGTGTGTAGGGCCAGGGTCACAGCTGAAACCTCACTCTGATCACAACCAGCATCAACAAAAACACAATCCTCTTCAATATCACTGAACCCAGAGCTTGCACTGTCACTAAGCAAAAAACTTGCCGGCCATATCGGCAACAAAACTAAAATTTATTTGTCAAAATCTACAGTAGAGCAAAGTATTATTTGTCGGACACTGTTCTGTATGCAAAGTTATTTGAAATAGTTTTAAAAACATCCACTAGAGCGCAGCAGATGCT
The DNA here is from genome assembly GCA_018831715.1 of Matsumurasca onukii. NCBI lineage: Eukaryota > Metazoa > Arthropoda > Insecta > Hemiptera > Cicadellidae > Matsumurasca > Matsumurasca onukii. The sequence goes on along the minus strand of CM032059.1, from coordinate 40,477,448 downwards.
GGAACAAACCGGTAGTACAGATTGTGGTGATCTGTGGCTCGTGTGCAACAGTATATGGCGATTCATGGCTTGCAGCCGTGAGAGGGTTAACAATTGTTCAACCAGAAGTTTCATTCTATAAAAGGTGATTATGTTTATCAAGAGGGGTTAACCTGTTGCTGCCAGCGCGAGTACTCAAAGTCCAGCTTGTGGACCAGGTTCTGAGCACTGCAGATGGTGTCCTGGGCTTGACCCAGATGTATCTCAATCTCAGCAGCTTCACGAGTGAACCGGTTCAACCGTTCCTTCAGCTCTGCCACAGTCTTGTCCACGTCCTGCAACCCACTGCTCAGCTGCTCTATCCTCTCTTCTGCCAGCTTCAGGTTTCTGCATGGACAAACAATTCACTCATGTTTAACACCAATCAGAAGTGATTAAAAGTTTCTATGTGTGGCTTTTGATTTTAAAATGTTTGGGGAACTTATTGGTTTATAAAAAGATAGTGAATTAATTAACTGAATAATTTAATATGACATTAAGTGGTTAATAATAGCCAACATTAGAGGTTTGTGACTGTATTGAGTTTTTGAGTTGAGTCTTGGTATTCAATATAATTTTTAAGAAAAAATATAAACACTCAACAAATTTTAGATTTTGACATAATCATAATCAAGTATCAACTATCAACAATTACTCGATTGATCAACTGTTTATCTTGCAAAATAACGCTTGAATATTTTAAGTTTTTTAGTCAAATTCAAGTGGTTTGATTAATTAAAAAAATATGATGACTCGATGTTAGAAATCTACTGATAGATTTAATGAAACATTGTAATATAGGATTGTTGCTTAAAAGAAACAATACTGTCAAAGTTCTGCACACACTTATCCAGCACTAACAAGTTATTTCTGTGCTAATACCTCTTCACCAAGTAGCCAAAGAAAATGTTGTCTTCTGAGCCGAGCTTCCCTAGAGTTGACGAAATGGGCCAGAATACCCTACAATCTGCTGGATGCTGCAGGTGAGGGGGTTAGAAAACCCAAAACATGTCTTTTAGAAACCATAACTACTGACGGTTTGAAAATATCAAACACTTCAAACTTTAAAGAGTATTTGGAGTACTGATGGATGCAGTGTGGATGTCTACTGACCTGTGAAGGTTGGCTTGTTCTCGCTCCAGGGGTTTGATCTTCTCCAGCACATGGGAGAACTTGACGTTGGCAGTAACCCAGGCAGCCAGGGGTGCCGCAGCCTGTGAGGCTCTCTTGGCAGTCTTGGCATTGAACGAATCTCGACGCTCAGACAGCAACACTTCCACAGACTCTCTGTTGTCAGCACTTATGTTACGAGCATCAAAACACCTGAAATCATTCAAGTTTGCCAGTAAATAATAGGATTTAAAACAAACTGGAGTTTTAAATCATTGTTTTTACGTTAATTATGCAAGGAGGGCCTTAAACCAAAAATGAACAAATCCAAAAACTACAAAACTTTTAAAAATATATTTATTGGGAGGCCAAGCAAAATAAATTGACATTTAGGGACGGAAATTATTTGCTACCATAAGTTATACATATACTTTAGTTAGTAATCACAAACACTAAATTTTTGTTATGTGAACACTGAAGTCAAAGTCAAAATATCTTTATTCATAAAAGTACAATGTGTACAAGGAATGGTGTTATAAAAGTCCTATGACTAAATTTCACAACTATAACTAATTCTAACCATTGTTTAATAATAATTATTTACTAAAGAGGTCAAAATGTTTGGACCGAACCGGGTCTTTAACCCGGGTCTCCCGCTTGCCGGGTGGCTATGCTAAACCACTACACCATCCGGCCCAACTATTTCTGCCTTCAAATTTAGAGAAGTACTTAAATCTGAATGTTTATCCGAAACATGTGACTGTCAAATAGTGACTTTAAACCAACAAGCTGGAAATATTACAAACATAATTTAAATACTATGTCAAATGACTTATTATGGATCTTCATTTGTATATCTTAATTAAAATGTGTATACATTTTATTAACCATCAAAGAGCACTGTTGTAAGGTGCCTACAATGTTTTTTATTGCTGTTGTTCATCCTATTTTTGGTTTATCCTGTGTTGTCCCGTCCCTTCCCAAAAATACCAAAGTATTTCAAATTTCCTGCCCTGAAATCCCAAAGTTTATCTTCTCTACTCGTACCATAAATCCCAAAAGAAAATTTACAATAAATTATTATTTCAGTTAATTTAAATTGATAACAATAGTTTTCATAAGAAGTAAAACTTAACTTTTTAATAATTAACTTTTTTACAATTTGTTAACATTTAAACATTATAACCTGATGTCTTCCTTGACACCTCGTTTGGCTAGGAAGGTCTTCATGCTGTTCCACGAAGTGTCTTGGATACCCATCAACCGAAGCACTCCTTCAAGTATATCACGAATCACCTCTGGTGGGGCTCGCAAAGAACGGATCTCTGACAACGACTCGGTTTTTATGTTTCCGACAGCCGCTTTTGCCTCTTCAATCAAAGGCTCTATTTCCGCTAGTTCTGATTCAATTTCCTTCTTCCTGTAATGCAAATATTAAAGAATAACAATCATTTTCGGACATAATTATTTTCTACATGTATTACGTTGATTACGCTTGACCTAATTTGGTCTTAAAGGTTTTTAATGTGTAAAGCCAGGTTTACACTGTATAACTTTGTGAGATCTAACAAAGTTTAATGAACTTGTCAGACAAAAATGATTTTTTAACTTCAAATTAAATGACATAGTGTAGCTTGTATGCATGAAAGATCTGTGTTTTCAACGATCTAAGGTTTTAAGACACCATTTTTAAACCGGAAGTGAAAATTAGTCAAATTTATTTTTTAAATATTGGTATTAATAATTATACTAACAAATGTGCAAAGTTTGAAGTTTGTATCTTAATTGACCTCAGAGATAAAAATTAATTGTGAAAAACACAGACAGACAGACGGAAAACTAAGCAAGACAGGCCTATGTGTTATAGGAAATGTTTTGTTTATTATGATGACCCAACAAATCACATGGTGATGTTTGATCCCCTAATTACTGGACACTCTGTATATAATTTTAAAAGTAAAAATACTGAAACCGCAATCAAACATGTTTATAACCCCAACATGTTTCGGCTAACTTAAAGCCATTATCTAGTGGTACAAGTAGAGAACAAAACAAAAATAACAACACTATACATTTTGAGTTTACAAAATAAAACAAATCTTATAAAAAAAAAAACAAAGATTAAGACTATTTTGTTACATTTGATAATGGCTTTAAATTAGTCAAAACATATTGTGGTTATACACATTTTTGATTACTGTTTCAGTATTTTTATTTTAAAATTAACACAATATCTTCACCGTCTCGGATGAGCTAGACATCGCAGAGGCTTGTATGACGTACACTAACTATTATCACTTTGACGACTGGTGTTGCTCCGAAGCAGCTGGTTTAGTGTGTGTTGACAGGCCGGTGCCGCTTTGGTCAGGACTGTGTGCACCCTTACTTAGACTTATTATTGATCGACTTTGGAAAATTCTTGTAATTTTTAGATCCAACAAAATTAAGTGTAGATGCGGCTCAAAAAATTTCAAAATCATATTTTAGAGTCAATATAAATTTTCTTTCACATCCTTTTTAAAACTCTCTAGCTTACCTGATTTGAAGAATATTATTTTCTTTCTCTGTCTGCATCTTGAGTTGGTCCATGTCGCCTCGGTGTGCGTTGGCGTTGCTCATGGTCTCTGTGATCATCTCTAGAGCTGTCGTTGCCTTGGCTTGCTTCTCTGCTAGCAGCTTCCCTTGCTCAGCTGCCTCCAGCTTCAGTGTGTCCACCATCTGTCTTGCCGCTGTCAGCTTTGATACTCCAGCCTGTTTGATACAACACATATCTTGTATTGGCTTTATGTAGGGGTGGATGGGATAGACTTTTCTTATCTTGAGACAGGACAAATTGAAAAATTTACAATACTCAGGAATTTTTTTCTGTGGGGTGGGATAAGATGGACTAAGTAACTTTTTGACCCGATAACTTTGGTGACCTTACAAAAGTCATTGTTACTCCTGTATAAGTTTGAGATCAACAATCACTCAATGACCGTTGAGCATTGTTATTAAGTGAGTGCACCATTGTAAGTTGGCGTCCCCGATCTTTTATATGTTTGAGCTCAACCTTTAATTGGCGCCTGCAATCATTAATAAGTGAGTTCACGGACGATAATCGTCATTTGCAATCGTTGATAAACTTGTGGGTTTATCTGTGTTTGTGACCATAATAAGTGTGTTAGTCAACATCACTGTTGATCAAGATCCTCAATTGTCTATAATTGTGTGGGTGACTAGGTTCTGCTGTTAGTGATGGTTATTATACATTTCTGTAACCGAATTTGGCGTTGTGAGCAAAGCAGAAGTGACGATTTCCCAAAAAGTTTCTCAACTGTCGACATGTTTACCAAACTCTACTTCAAAGACATGTTTTTTATTCATAATACATTTTCCTAATGTAAACAACGGCAATTTTTTCCATAATAACAATTTTTGCTTGATTTTTGTGACCAATTTCCATTTGGCATTTTCTTACTAATTTACTGACAACCTTCCTAATTCTCTAAATTTAAGCAAAACTGACTTTTCCCTCTTTTCCAGGTTTTTCTTGACTGCTGAAGCTTAGATTTGTCCTTACAAACATACTTGCACATAAGAGGCAATTTTATACTTTACTTTATAATATAATATTATTTACTGTATCATAACAAACGCATACCTGTAGCTTGGACTGGGTGTCCGAGATGGTGGTGATACGGGACTGATATATTTGCAAGTAAGTCTTAATGAAAGACTTGAACCTGCGTGGAGAACACTCTGACACTACTGAGCTGTTCACATGGATCTCTCTGAACCTCTCCATCAGACAGAGTACCTCTCCATCTTCACTCATTGGCTCCTTTATTCTTAAAAACCAAATACAGAAACTTCACATTGTAGTCAAGAAACAACTTTCTTTGTATATTGTCATTTTGTGTGAAAGCAAATTTTTATATTCAATAATAATTTAATACACCTTTTGAAAGCACGCTTCGGTTAATATCCACTCCCATAATGTTCAATTTTAGATACTTTATGCAAAATGTTTGAATATTTTTAGGAGTGTTTTCCATTTTATTAAATTTTTGTAAAACAAATGACAGCTATTTTAGCAAATCTTGCACAAAATACAAACAGCACAGATATTCCCACCCATAAGATCTAAAGGAGAAAACAATATTTTACAATCAGGAATCTGAATATTTCTACATTGTTTGAAACAACCACACGCAATATCAACATTTAGAAGATTATTGTAAATCCAGGCCTTCCTTAGGCCAGATAAAGAAAGGTTTTCAACTGTTTCTAGATCTGATAGAAATCCATTTGTGATTGCATGATTTGGGTCTGGTTTGCCTCTGTGTTCAAAGAACTTTGCCAAAAACTTAAAAAGGTATTGCACTATTTATTCCTTCAACTGGATGACCTCCAATCTTCAAATCTGTATCCGTTGGACCAAACACAGTTTTCTTTCGTGCCAGGAATAAAGCTCTACATTTTCTTGGCTTTATCACCATACAATCTGTCCGATGGCAGAACTCTTCTACTTTGGTAAGTAATGAAGTCATTCCTTGCTTACTCCTGCATAACAAAGTTAAATCATCGGCAAAAGCCATACATGGTGGTACCACTAGGTGTGGTTTCTTCTTAAAATATTTGTATTTGCCAACTTTTCTTGTTCTTGAATCCCAGATTTTTTGTAAAATCCCTCCCGTTCCCGTTCCAGACCCGAAATTCTGCTCCCGCACAGCTCTATTTAAAATTTTAATTTACGTCTACTAGTTCTACATCTAACCGAAGGAGAAGACACTGCAATACCTGGATATCAAGATGCGAGGAATGGAGACCATAGTCTCAGAACTCCACGAGTCCACCCATATTCCCGTACAATACTTGAGTAAGGCTGGATTATTCTGGCAGTAACTGGAAAACCTCTCATGAGTAGACTCCAAGACCAGCACAACGTGTAAGTTCCTCTGTACTCCTAAAACATAACTTAACATAAATATGAACATAAATGTAACATTAAAACTAGAGCTATATGGGATCCCAGGTTCCTCATACCAGATTACAGTAATATCATTTCTTGATCCTCTCCGCCTAGTATTGAAATGTCGGTATGGGAAGTAAAACCGCTGATTAATTAATTAGATACTGATTTCCTTTTTGAACGCTGAAAACATCAAACAAATGTTTAAAAAATGTAAAAAGGTCTCTATATATGTGATTTATTTATTAGCGCTTTCAACAGTCAAGCTGTTCTTTTCAGGTAAGCAAAAGTTACATTAAATTAAAATTATTAACAACAATTATTTACAAAAAGTTGTTGACAAATACAAAATTATTAACAAGCTAAAACATTAATTGTCTACTGAAAATTATATTTTGTACTTCCAAGTATTATCGTCTGACATTGAAGAGGAAAGAAATACCTAAACTTATACCGTAGTTTGTTATAGTACATATTATAAACAGTTAAATTATCTAATGATTTGTTAATAACATATGGTTTGTTTTATATTTCTTAATAATGGACAATATGTTTGTTTATGTTGTTTATGTTTATTAGAAGAATGCTTATGACATGGTTCCTTGTAATGTTTTCCTCTAGTTAATATTAAACTATAATTTTGATACCATTAAATAATTCTTTGTTTATTGAAGTAAAACTTTACAGGTTATGAAGCCCAGATATGCTAAGAATAATAATATATTCAGTAAAATGTAAACAATGAATTAAATGAACCAATTTATAGTGAAGTAAAATCTAAAAATGGAACCAGGAGGAAAGTAAAATCAGTAAAGGTAAAAACAGTAAAATAGTTGAAGTAAAATCAAGTAGCTAAAAATGAGTAATGAAGTTGTAATTGAAAAGTTGGTTGATCCAGAATCTTTAAGTTTGGAAATTTCAGACTACAATCATATTTAAAGCTCAAGGTGTGTATGATGTAGTTAGTGGAGAAGAAGTTGGATGAAACTGTAGATGAAAAAGAAAAATCAGAATGGATGAGAAAAGATGCTATTGCTCAGAAAGTAATAGTTACATCAATGGATAAGCAGTACCTAGTACACATTTTAAATGACACTGACTCATTTAGTATGTACAGTAAAATATGTAGTTTGTTTGAGAGAGAAGCAGAACAGCAAAAATGTAGTTTACTACAAGAATTTTAACTACAAGTATTCATATTCAGGAGATATATCATCTTTCATATCTAATTTACAAAATATGGCATTCAAACTAAAAACTCTAAAACAAGATATAGATGATGACATGTTGATTTCTAAAATTATTTGTTCTTTACCAGAAAGTTATAAACATTTTTCCACAGCTTGGGAATCTACAACTAAAAATGACAGAACATTGGCAAACTTAACAACTAGGCTTTTAGCGGAAGAGTCAAGAAATAAAAGCAGTAGTTTTTCAGAAAACGAACATGTAGTATTTAAGACAAATCAGAAAATGTTTTCAAAACATTTTGGAGACAAAAGTAATAATAAAACTAGGTTTGAACATAACCAAAGTTTTGTAGAAAATCGTAAATGTTTCATTTGTGACAAGTATGGACACTTAGCAAACTCATGTCCTAACAAAGTAAAACAAACAACTAAGAAGATAGCATGTAAAATTTGTAAGAAAAATAATCATGAAGAAAAAGATTGTTTCAGAAAAACTGATCCAGTAAAAGGTAAAAACGAGTCGAGTAAAGCTAAATTTTCTTTCTTGACATGTTCTAAAATGAGTCGTCGGTTTCTAAATTTGTAATAGATTCAGGATGCACAAGTCATATGTCAAATAATAAAATGTTGTTTTCAAACATAATACCAGAAATCTCTGATATTCAAGTTGCTAAAAGTAATGAATCAATGAAGTCTGAAGGCATAGGTGAAATAGAAGGCTTAGATTTCGATCTTAAGAATGTGTTGTATGTACCAGATTTAAGCACAAATTTGATATCAGTCAATGCTATAACTAAAAATGGTGGGAAAGTAATTTTCTTTAAAGACAGAGTTGAAATAGTAATAAATGGTTGTACTGTGTGTACAGGAACAAAACAATCTAATGGGTTGTACACAGTAGAAGTAAAAACAGTAAAACAAAGTAAAACAGATAGTTCTTTGATGGTTGACAAAGTAAATGTAGCTGAATGGCATTCAAGGTTAGGTCATCCTAGTATACCTTACATGAAAAGAATGATAAAAGATAGTTTGGTAGATGGTATGGAAATAACAGAAAAACAATGTGATGACTTTAATAATTCTCTGTGTGAGATTTGTGTAAAAGCAAAACAAACTAGATTACCTTTCAGTGAAGAAAGAGAAAGAGCAGTAAGACCCCTTCAAATATTACATACAGATCTATGTGGACCAATTGAACCAGATACATGGGACGGTAACAAATATATGTTGACAATACTAGATGATTACACACATTTTGTGGTAGTTATATTGTTAAAAAGTAAAAGTGAGGTTTTCACAAATCTAAAAGAATACATTCTTGAAATTGAAAATGAAAAGAACCAAAAAGTTTCAAAAATAAGATGTGACAACGGTGGAGAATACACAAGCAAAGAAATGAAAAGTTGGTGCAAAGAACGTGGTATCAAGATAGATTATACGATAGCACATACGCCCCAACACAATGGTAAAGCCGAAAGAATGAATCGTACATTGATAGAAAAGGCAAGATGCTTAATCTACGATGCAGAGATAGATAAAAGTTTTGGGGAGAAGCAGTAAGAACATCTGCGTACTTACTAAATAGAAGTCCTTCAAACGCAGTAGAAAAGACACCTGCCGAAGAATGGTTTGAAAAGAAACCTGATGTTTCAAGAGTCAGGAAGTTTGGTTGTAGAAGCTTAAAAACATTAGGTCATGTAAAGAAACTTGAACCGAGAAGTAAGAAAATGACATTAGTTGGCTATACTACAAATGGATATAGGTTATGGAATGAAGAAAAGAAACAGATTGTAATAGCAAGAGATGTGATATTTAACGAGAATTGCAATAAACATGACAAGACTGAAATTAAAACCACAAATGTAAAAATTACTGAAGAACCAAATATTGAAAATAAAGATGAGAGTAAAAATGAACAAGAAAACAGAGTTGATGAAGAAATGAATGAATTTCAGACAGATAAAACTTTAAATCCAGTAAGACAAACCCAAAAGACAAATACCTAAAAGATATGAAGACTATGCAATGATGACATACTTAGAAGCAATTTCAAGTCCAGAAAAGATGAATGGCTGGAAGCAATAGAAGAAGAAAAGAACCTTAATGGAAAACAAAGTATGGAAATTAGTTGATAAAATGAAGTAACAAATGAAAAGGTGCTAAGTAACAAATGGGTTTTACAAGGAAAGATGATGGACGTTTTAAAGCCAGATTAGTTGTTCGAGGCTGTGAACAGAAAGGAAACTTTGATTTTGAAAATATTTTTAGTCCAGTTGTAAGTTCAAGCTCACTAAGAACAATTTTTGCAATAGCTGCTATTGAAGACTTTCACATAATAAAATTTGATGTAAAACAGCGTTTCTGTATGGAGAGTTACAAGAAAAGGTATTTATGAAAGTTCCTGAAGGATTTGAGCAAAATGGAAAAGTGTGTTTACTAAACAAGGCTTTATATGGGTTGAAACAAGCTCCAATAACATGGAACAAAACATTTACTAAAGTACTAGAAGAAAAAGGACTAACACAGATCACTACAGAAAAATGCATATTCAAAAATGAAAATGGAACAATCATTATGGCACTTTATGTTGATGATGGGTTGATTATAGGAAAAGACATGGCAGAATTAGGAAAGATAATAGAAGAATTAAAGAAAGAATTTGATCTTAAAGTTGAAAAAGAACCAACAGAGTTTTAGGGATGGAAATTCAAAGAGATGATAGTAATATAAAATTGACACAGACTAAATACTCTAACCATATCTTAGAAAAGTTCAATATGGACAAAGCAAAACCAAGTGAAATTCCTGAACTGAGTGTAAAACAAGAAATGGAGAAATAGAAAATATTTTCCAAAGAAAAACAAATTGCAGACATTTTGACAAAACCCTGAACAAAGTGAAGTTTAAGAGAGTCAGAGACAACCTTGTGATTTGATGTTGAAGAGTGTTAAATCTTTAAATAACAAATGTTGAAATTATTTGAGGGGATGTTGGAAAATAATAAACAACTCATATGAAACATATTATAAACAGTTAAATTATCTAATGATTTGTTAATAACATATGGTTTGTTTTATATTTCTTAATAATGGACAATATGTTTACTTATGTTGTTTATGTTTAGTAGAAGAATGAATTACACATGGTTCCTTGTAATGTTTTCCTCTAGTTAATATTAAACTATAATTTTGATATCATTAAATAATTTTGTTTATTGAAGTAAAACTTTACATTATCGTCTGACATTGAAGAGGAAAGAAATACCTAAACTTATACCGTAGTTTGAAATACTACAGATCTTTCTTAACAGGATTGGACAAAACCAAAAAAGTAAACACATTTAACTACAAGGTGAGGCATAGAGAACGAACGTTTGCAAAATGAGCAGTACATCACTAGGAGCCCTTCAAAAACGTATTTAAATACAAGAAAACACTCAAATAATGTTGCCATTAAACAAAAACAATATTAAAAAATAAAATCACGTCCCAGGTGATGCCCGTTTTAAGCGATGCACTTCTCAAGGCGCTTTTGAAAGTTACATTTACCTGACGAACAACTTCTTTCAATTGTTTAATTCTTTCAATGCACGTACCCACGTGATTAGAGGTAGCCCAACAGTTTGTAGTCACATGTAGATAGGTCAGGAAAACAAAAAGGCCAATGAATGTCCCAAGAGCGGGAAATAACTACTATACAAAAAATCTGTGAATTAACTTCCGTTGTCAATCTGTTTGGTGAGCTGTTGCTCCATCCTGTTGCAACCACACTCACTGGATAAGAATAAGTTTCCTTTTTTATTCAGGAAAAGTGCATTCAGTGACTTCTATTAAACAACCTCTATATCGTTTAAACTTTAAAGTTTAGGCCAAGGTTGCAGTGTTCGCATAGCTGATCGACCAGGACTACGGAGTAAGGTATGGGTTTCCGTTATAACTGTTGCTTGTGTTCAAAATCATTCTACTTATGTAAAAAGGTGCTACAATATCATGTCAATAGAGTATGAAATAGTGAGGAAAGTCATGCTGCACTGCAACGATAGACTCACTTTTGCGCACAAAACTATCTTAGCTAAAAACACATTTTGTTACAGTCCACGGCTCCTTGACTTAGACTAAACAAAATGGCAGGAGCTACTGACCACGTGACCAAATTACTCCTCCCACTCTGACCGCCAGAGCGTAAATACTAGCTGTTTTAAAAACGTCCGTTATTTCTGCCTTACCCAGTAGATGAATCAACAATGGGCTACTGTATGAGAGTTATAATTACTGCCACCACATTAGTTTAGCTTTACTATTGAGTATTGACCCTTATTTACTGTGCAATTGCTAATGCACTTTATTTGGCATCTGCAGTTGTTGGTAAGCGTTTGCACAACCATGTTTTGGCGTCAACGACGGTTTTGCAGTTTGCATTGAAGCAAGTAAGGCAGGTACTCACTGGAAGCAAAGTACTGATAGACGTTGCCCTCGTAGTTGATTTGAGCTGCTGTTTCTCTCAACACAGCAGTAGTCGCCTCCAGTTCTTCACTCTGGTACAAGCCAGGCACCTGCCCAACAATACCAAAACATTTTAAACTAGTCATCGCAAATTTTACAGAACACCAACAAATATCCAACTTATTCAATTAATTTTTTTCAAATGTTGCTGAAACCATCAGTGTCTTGACGAATAGTACTAAATGTATGGACACTATAATTAATCTAGCTTCTATGTTTTTATTCCCCCGTAAACTGAACATGAAGTGTTGAAAATAGTCCAAAATTTACCTCCCAAAAAATCAACAATACACTCAACTCTTGATTATCCTGATAAAGTCGGGTTAAGGCTTCCCGGATACGAGAAATCACGGATAACCCGCAAATGTCTAAAAACAGCTTCTGAAGGGAAATGAAATATTTAACGATAATATACAGACTATCAATTACAGTATATTTAAGTAACAGAAATGTACCTATATACTCGAAGTCTAAGCCAAGATGCAATCTAAGACGATCCATAAATGTCCCCTGAATATACGGTAAAAACCCTACACCCTCATGTATAAGACACACCCCGTTTTTATAATGTCAACAGCTAGAGGCTATGATTTGTCAGGCCCCTGACCCTCCTTAGCAACCAGTGATCGAATTGCCAGCAGCAGCTGTCAAGAGATAAAGCAGAACAAAGAATGCATCACGATTGTTCTCTCTCATCCTAACCGTGTTCTGCTAGGTTCACACCACTACCACAGCACAAAAAAAAAAATATAAACAAGGGTCAGCAAGGAGGAGATAAGGAAGGCAGGTAGAGATAAAGGACCTGCACCTGGGGCTGGGGTCTACGAGGGACTATTTTGTAGTCAGTTTTGCAGTCATTTTTTATTTACCATAATCTATGTACTAGACATGACGTAGTTTCATTTTTACTTCTGTTGAACTGTCAACACCACGCTTACGCTTTGTTGCGATGTCTGCATAATACAAGATAATGCACTTGTCATAAGTGGTCACGCTTCCACTTGTATACAAAGACGAACGCGGACTAATTATTGTGAAGGGTCAGTGCAGGTAGAGGATGTGAGGGCGCAAGGCCGCTGGGTGAGTGAGTCAGACTGCTCATCTGTCTTCCTCTACAGTCTATTACATCTCTTCTTGCTATGGATCGCATTTATTTTTCTCTCCTGAACGTGTCCCGTTAATCTACAACGCGGTTAATCAGATCCCGGTTAATCGAGAGTTGAGTGTACTCGATTTCGACAATAGACTCAGTCGGGCATCTAGTCGAGGTGATTGTAAAGGGAATCCAGGATCAAAAAGATACGCTAAGTGTATTTCTTGATTTTAAATGAATTAAATATGAACATTTGTATATCACATAAAATCCACACAAAACAAAATGAAAGAAATACTTTGTTAACGTTTAAACGTACCGTATATATCTAAACAAAACATATGTAAGACATTAAAAGAATTAGATCCACAAAAATTGACTTAACCTTATAGCTTTCTCCTATATTTTTTACAGTTTTATCCCCAGGGCAGTATTCTTGCCAAGGCAAAAGCTTTTATTATACTGTTCGCGGCGATCTCTGACTCCCGCTAGCGCCTGCGTTGAAATCACGACTTTGATAACATTCACGACAATCTCTTTACTTCCGCTAACGCCCGAGTTGAAATCACGACTTAGATACCATTCATGCGGTAGAGGTGTACAGAGCAGGTTTTTAAGGTCGAGGATCGAGATCGAGCGAGAATCAGCCAAAACTCGAGATCGAGATCGAGACGAGAAATTTAATTTTGATAATTTGTCCGCCCCATTTGTTTGTTTTTGCTATTATTAAGTAGTTTGCTTAGTTGTTTTAGAATATGTTATATGGTATTATTGTAATATTAAAAGTGTAATGCGTTTTATTTTTCCTGAGTGCTCTAATAGTTTAAGTATTTTACACATAAATAAAATGTTAGTCCAGTTTTGATTACCCATAATAATTATTTTTTATCATTATTTTACATTTAAATGAGTGAAAAAATATAGGTAATGTCAAGCTGTAGCTAGCTAGGCCTAAGCTAGACCACTCGAACAGCAATATAACCTAAAACATTACAAGTCAAATTAAAAATTTAACTAACCTATGCCTATCAGAAAATATTAAACTAAAATATTATGGTTATGACATAAAGATTATTAATATTCAGATAATTGTTAATTATTGTTCCCTATTCCAGCCTATCACATCAAGTTTCAGTTAAGCCGGCCTACTATAATTTAACCCTAACTTGTACTGACAATCACAGAGTTCTAATTTGAGTTTGCTAGGCTGTAACACTATAAAACATTAAAATAAACTTAATAGTGCAGTAAAATATGCAATAGGTATGTTTCAAGTGTGAAAAAACAACTATGACTATGACTAAAAAATGACTAAATCTGACAAATGAGCTTATCTTTTCCCAAAATATAATGAGGAGTTAGGTTCGCTTTGTGTTTTGATAAAAATTGGATTGGTTACTATCTAAAACTTGTTTTATAGCCATTTTCTTCATTGCAATACTAAAACCTTAATAAATCACATCATGTTTGATGCTTTTGAAACACGACAAGTCACGAAACCGCGAAGCGAAGTATTAGCAGACGACACAATAATAGCCACGCGTGATCAGTTAGTAATGTTTGCGATAGATCGAAGGTCGAAACGTTCGACCTTAACTGTTGTTCCGATTACTGCGGATAGAAAACAATAACAAATATTGCAACTATCGACACTTGCGAATATTGTAACTATCGATTGAAGTGACTAGATGTGTGTATGCTAGCTGTTATTTTTCCGGCTGGAGGTCATTTTGTGGCGTCGGCCATCTTGACAAGCTTGTTTACTTCGTATATAAATATTGCATCATCCTCTTTTCGTCCGTTCTCAGTCGCTACTGGACATCGATGTTACCTAGTACGTTGTTCAAACTGCTGGCACTTAATATTTGGAAATAATCTTCTAGTTTACAGAGCAAATCGTGTTTCAAATAACTTCTAGCAATTTTATGGTATTACAAATTTTGTCGGGTTTCATTTTTTTTCTCGTCTCGAACTTTTCGAGAATAAAAATTCTCGTCGAGAAAAAAGAATTTTCGTCTCGATCTCGAAATCCCGAGATCTCGCACACCTCTAATTCGCGGCTATCTCTTGACTTCCACTTGCGCCCGTGTTGAAATCACAACTACGATACCATTTGCGGCTATGGACTTCCGCTAACGCCTGCGACGAAATCACCATACCTAAGGCAAATTATTCGACCAAATTTCAAGCTTTACCAATCAAGTCGATAATTGAGTACCGTACACCCCTACAAAATTGTGTATATTTTAAATTAAATACAGTATATTTATATTTGTTTGTCGTTATGTACCTGAAACAATGTTTTTTTTGTAAAGGTTAAATAGATAATAAAAAATAAATTGTAGTATAAGATAATCATAGATAAATACTTTGGTCTTCCCTATGTTTTTTAAAGTTTTTTTTTCCTTTTGAGTTGACAACTTACCTCTCCAGATGAAAGTAGACTGTTTATGAGATCCAAGAACTCTGGGAATATCAGTTGATAATCTTCAAGAATCAAGAACACCTGCTCTCCTTCAACTCCAGAGACTTGCATTGCCTACAAATATTTAAATGATTAACCTTTTGCGCTACAATGGCGAACTGAGGCCGACATCCGAGCGAACGGCAAAATAGTCTGGTCCGACACATCGTTTATTGCATATAGCGCAAACGATAGGCAAGGGCTACGCTACACTAACGGCACCTAGCAGAGAACACAGAAAATACCACTCCTTCCCCCCTTGACGCCAACTAACGTGTGAGTTTGACAGCCCACGACAAACAGCCCGGTGGTTTAGTGGTTATAGTGACGGAAAGTTGGCCCATGCCTGTCACAGCGTAGGTTCGAATCCCACCCGGGTGCGCTCTGGTACGGTGCAATGCTGAGCATTGGATCATTCCGGGTGCGGGGGCCACAATGACCCGCTGAGGATCACTGAAGAGAAAATGGCTCATCAAATTTAGTGAGGCGGAGAGTGGCACTTTTGAGCTTAGGAGGCTAAATCCCAGCTTGGAGGAGTGGTTCAATGACTGGTAATGCACCGTACCAGAGAGCGGTTTTGCTGAAATTTCGCTTACAGGGGACTGGGGAAATCCCATACGGGAGGGTTTTTATGAAAATTTAAAAATAAAATTAGAGCGCAAAGGGTTAACATCATAGAAGACATCTTCTCCTAGTCTCCAGAGAGGGACATTCTAATAGGATGTTCCTAGCAGTTTCTACTGCCTGCTCGCAAAGTCTACATAGAGTATTACCATTAATACCCTATATTACTTTAAAATATATTACAATTAACTATGCTACTGAACTTCGTACCTGTCAAAGAAGTAAGCTTCGAAATGTACGGACACTACATTTTAGATTGTGATGATGACAGTACCAATTCACTTTGTATTAATAAACAGGATCCACCACATTTCCATCATAACAGTACAAAACTAGGCTCTGCACGAACACTACAAGCTGCTTACATGCTTCAGGTCGTTCTTGAAGTGTGTGAAGTTGTACGTGTGCGTGAGGTTGAAGGAGAGGATGTTGGCTCTGTGACGTGCAGCTACTACTTGCACAGCTGTCTTGCGACCCACTCCTGCCCGACCCACGAGCAGCAGAGAGCCCGAGCTGGAGGACAGTACTCGCTCAGCCTTGGCCACCAACTCTACCAGTTCTCTGGTCACCAGCACCTCACTCTCGGCTGCCAACAGCAACACACACTTCAACACAAAAAAGGCGACAGTTTAAACAAAGAAAACTACAGAACAGTTGCACTGTTGTATAAATTTTCCAAAATACTTGAAATAGTACCTTAATGTAGTTTTTAAACATAACAAAAATAATAATTAGATATTTTATTATGATATCCTTCCAAAGATATTTTTTTACCAAGGAAAGTAGTTCACCGCTAAAGGTAAGGGTAAAGTTTGTCTTGTTTAATGAGGCGAAGTTAGGACTACAAAGTCCTCTCTACTACTCAACCTCGACCTTTACCTACAAATTGTAAGTGGTGACTGCGCCACCGGAGTGATGAGCTCCGGAGTTGCGCGTGATACCAATCCGCCACGGATGTACTAGTATCTTTATGAAAGAGTAGACTTTTTATCCATCTCATTTAAGAGTATCTTTTCCGCCACGGATCTGCTAAAAACTGCTAACAGCGATGGTTATGCTAATTGCCGTTTTTATCATGAACAGCTCAAAAGTAAATTTTTCATACTGTACACACTAGAGTCCCGCTAATCCGAACCAAACCTAATTTTTATTATCAAAAAATAGAAATTAACGGAAAGTGCTTTACAATGACTAGTTTATAAAAAAATTCACAATTAAGGTAAAGTATGTAAGGGAGTCTAAATCACTATTTGAGATGCCGACTACTCTCATGAGGGTATTTTAAGGCAAATATGTGGTGAAGGATGAGTGGTAGTAATGAGTTATGAGGTGTAGTCTTGTTACAAACTAAGGCCGACTCTTCCTTAGAATGGGTCATTAATTAATAGCCCAATGACCAATGGAAATACAAGGACCAACGGCTTAACGTGACTTCCGAACCACGCAGGTGATGGTCTGATATGTCTAAACGATGGTGGGAGTTGATGCGGTGTTATATCATCCTCAAAACCTGACCTCCATGAAGCTGTATTACAGGACCACGCCACGAGTCCCAGTCTTGTCAACAACAGTGCAACCACTGTACACTCTTGTTGTGTTATGGGTCCATGTTGTTGTCAGTGAGTGGTTTGATGGTGCATGTAAATCAAGGGTGATAATTTGTATTTGCAATGTAAAGTATAGTGTTGCTGCGTTTTTATTACAATTTGTTTCAACAGAATACATTGTTAGAGTATTTCTCCACGCAAATGAAATTTTGAAGTTCAAAATCAATAAACAATAACGTTTAAAATATGTTTTTTTGTGCAGCATTTCCAATTAACCAAAGGATTACAGGACATCAGACCAGACTAGTGCTGGAAAATTTGTCTGACAAGTGTTGTGAAAAGAATCTGCAAACTATACTCTACCTAACTGGCTGAGGGTCCTCTCCACTAAAGCAGTACAGTCTGCCAGAGGTATTTGCACCATTGGACTGTCTAGAGATCCAGGAAGCTCACTTATAAACAGCACATCTGTAATCAGAAGAATATTTACTGCAAAAACTAAGAAAATTAACCTTCATTGATATAATTTTAGTATTGTATAAACAAAATATGGGAAATTATAGACCAATTTCCCTACTTCCTGTTTTAGGTAAAGTGTTTGAAAAATTGTTTCATAATAGGTTAACTTCTTTTCTTGAACACAACTATATTATTTCTAGCACTCAGTACAGGTTTCAAAAGGGCAGGAGCACTACTTATGCTATGAATAATTTCATGGAATTTGTTGGTAAAAGTCTCGACGACAAAATGAAAACTATGAGTATATTTTTGGATTTATCAAAGGCTTTCGATTGTGTTCATCACAAATCTCTACTGGCTTCATTAGCTGATGTTGGAGTAAGAGGCATTCCATTGAAATGGGTTGAAAGCTATTTATCTCATAGGCAACAATTAGTAGCGATATCAGACAAAGTATCTAACTCCATAGAGTTAACATTTGGTGTCCCTCAAGGTTCCATTTTGGGGCCCACATTATTTAATATTTACATTAATAATTGTAAAAGTTCTCTTCAGGCTTCTGTTGATATAATTCAGTATGCTGATGACACAACCTTGAGTTTTAGCTCACAAACAATTGAAAATTTAGAGATGACATCACATTCAAATTTAAATGCATGTGTCCAATATTTTGATAATTTGAATCGTAAAACTAACCTAGAAAAAACTACATGTATTAATTTTACTCCAAATAGTTTGATGAATTATACTACTGCCTCTACATTTTTGGGAGAGCACCGTATTAATGAGGTTGACCATACCAAGTTTTTAGGGGTTTATATAGACAAGAATTTATGTTGGGAAAACCACATTGATCACGTGTGTAAAAGGTTTCCTCGGAGTTTTCTATTGAGACAGTTAAAGGTCTATGCTCAATAGAGTCTTTGAAAATAATTTACTATGGCATAATCCAACCTCATCTTTCCTACGGTATAATACTTTGGGGTAGCTGTGCTGTTACAAGACTGTTCAGAGCATTTATTCTTCAAAAAGCTGCTATTCGTGTAATTTGTAATGTAATGCCTAGAGAATCATGTAGAGAGCTTTTTAAACAGTTAAAAATACATACCTTGCCTTCAATTTATATATTTGAAACTATTATGTTTTGTATATCTGAATGTGACTTAGTGCAATAGACCAGTCAGTCATAGGTTGCAAATTCATAAAAGATTGCCAATACAAGCTGGCACAAAATTTTTGAATCTTCTTCCAGTGGAAGTTAAAAGTCTTTTATGTGACCATAAATTGTTCAAAAATAAGTTAAAGCAATATTTGCTGTACTTGGCTCCTTACTCTGTTGCAGAATTTATCAATTCCAGTTAATAGCTTTTCATTAATGTTACAAACTAAACCTATTTATTTTATATGGTCAGTTTTTCTTATCAGTGGTTAAAGTTACCACTGCTCTCATTTTTTGTTATTCATCCCATTCATTTTGTAAATAATGTATCCTTTTCATATTCATCAACATGTCAACACAATGTATTTTGTTTATGACAATAAATGTTAAATGTGGAAAATAAATATACTGCAAAAATAAGAAAAGGAGTAGAGTTTTGCTTAGCATAACATTTTGTAGGAATCAACTTTTTAGAATCTAGATTATTATTTATTACTATTAAAATTTAAAGTCCATCCATCGCCTTAAATTTGATAGTCAGTTGACAAACTATGGAATAGCAGTATCACTAATGGTAAGGCCTTAAAATAACTAAAGATTGCTTTATATTTGGTGATAAAAAATTGCCAGTCATAACTGTAAAGTTTTAGTATACGATAACTAAGTATATTTTAATTTCAAATCAAAGGACAATCACGCTGTTTTATACACAGTTGTTGCTAAATACTCAAAAATAAATACTTTGTCAATGCTCGTGTATAATATGGCAATAAATGGTTATTTATTTATAAAGCATGAATGTGGGGGTTTTGTTGGGTGAATGAATGTAGCTTCCGAAGCTTGAGATTGCAGATGGTTGGTTTTTGAAGAATAAGAGTGAAATTCAATCATTCTTTAAGAATAGTGAATAATCCTCCAATGTAAGAAATATTATTCCTGGCAAATTGAGTCATTTTTAGTGAACCTCCACTAATCCGTCATCTCCGCTAATCCATCGCTTCCAATCCCGATATAGGGCTGGATTAGTGTGATCGTACTGTAACTGATTATCGGTAGTTGAAATACAAAGTATTCAGCGCCAAATAACTGATTGTACCTTTGAGAGGATCTGAGCCGAGATGGACATTGAACTCTCTTTCCAGAACCGTAGAGAATATGTGTGAGAGAGTCTGCTTCTCCTCAACAGTGACCAACTTGTCCCCTAGTTGTCTTGAAGCTTCGTACACTAGCGCCTGAAACCAACAACACATAATAATCCATTTTCCTTTTGGTGTAGTAGTACTTGTATAATCTATTACAAATTTAGGACTAAAACTGTCAAATGTGACACCCAAAGTCCTGTAACTACGAGTATTAAAGCTTCGATGACATTGGTAATCCATTGCTGGATCTCAGATTTGCTTGCTTTGATGTATCCCAACAAGAAAAATAACACGGGGTGTTATCTGAAGATATTGGAGGCTAGTTCAGAGTACGTCATCATTAGGACCTCTGCGCCCGATCCATGTCCCAAGCACAAATGATGTGCATTAGTAACACTTTTTTTACAAATGCAGCCATTGATTTAATCACTAATTGCGATTAGTTTAGTTACTAAGAGGATCTTCATTAAACCTGGTTCTAAAAATTGGTTCCACACTAATAAAAAAATGGTTAATGAGATAATCCATTACACAAGCTTTACTGTCTTCAAATTCAACCATTACACAACACGTACAACAATTGACTTTACAAACAGCAGATACGCACCAAAACCAGTACAAATAAAACTTTATGAGTTTTTATTTCCAATGGTACCAATTAAAATGGTCTAAAAGCAAATCTACCCAGTAATATTTATAATCATAATCAGGAACATAATTTGTAATAACCCTGTATATCTGTTGTTTGATACAAAATCACAAATTGAACAAAAATTTGAGATAATTATAACCTTATTTATATGTGATTCAGCCAAGACAAATAACACTTTTAATTATTTGCCATTTATTTGTCTAAAAGTACTTAATCACACCTACCCCTAATTCGCAACCATAACCTTAAAATGAAGACTGTACCTCAACAAGACACTGGTTGTCAGTTAGTGGATAGCGCAACAGTCCCTTGTACCATCTGGTGATGTCGGCAGGAGTGAACAAGTAGTGACTGTGACTCATGCTGCTGAACCTATCCACAACCTGCAGCACAAGTCAATAAATAGCGGCTCATTCATTCACATGCCATATCTCAACCACTATTTATTACGTTTTAATTAATATTTAAATTTTGAACTAAGGACATAATCTCTATTTTTAATAAATTTCAATTGCATTTGTATCAAAGTTAATCTAAAGACGAAGGTCATCTAGAAAGTAAAAAACATTTTGGCATGTTCAAGTAAACAAAAAAAATATCAACACAAAACTTTATTTGCAAATGCATAGAACCTTACTCTACTTTTCTGCATGGTCGCCATAGATTTCAAGTCACTCGTTGCAACGAGGGACAGTTTTTCCATACCCATGTTGTATTCATTAGCCGCCAAAGACTTGAGCCTGGATCTCATATCTTCTTGGAGTTCTTCATCGTTAGCAAACTGTTTTCCACCCAAAAAATCCTAAAGCTTTGGGAATAAGTGATAATCTTAGTTTGAAAGTTCATAATAGTGGCGGAGTAATTAGTAAAGGAAGAACGGACTTTTCAGCCACTTCGGAGAAAACTACTCTAACGTTTGGTAGTTAGCTAACTACCCTAACTACCAAACGTTAGGTAGTTTTCTCCGAAGTGAAATCCGTTCTTCCTTTACTCTTAAAAGTGATAATCACTTGGCACCAAGTCAGGGCTGTAAGGTGGATGATTAAAAATTTCCCAACGTAGACGTTGAGGTTTGTGACACGTTCTTGCAGATGCATGAGACCGAGCATTGTTATGGATCAGCAACACTTTTTCTGACAGCATTCCCCGTCTCTTGTTTTGGATGGCGCGTCAAAGTCGTTGGAGGGTTTCACAGTAGGCTTCTGAGTTAATCGTTTCTCCTCTAAGCATAAACTTGACATGGATTAAGCCCTTTCGGTGCCAAAAAACAGTTGCCATGACTTTCCGAGAGTTCAAATTTGGTTTTTCTTCTAGGTTTTGAGGGCAAAGTTTTTAAGCCATTTCGGAACTCTTATAACTCAAAATCAGCTGAAATTTTGGCGATGAACATTTATTTATGGGTTTAGCCCATCACACAGTGTGTCTTCATCTATAGAATATTTAATAATACATACAACATCCACAAAATAAATTGCAGGGAACCAAAGTGGGCTCTGAACTTGCCTGTAAGTCTGAGGCCAAAGTATGACTGTGAGCGTATCGAAAAAGCCTTTAAACTCCCGTGGTAATAGGGCACGAAAAGTTAAGGCCAAAGTCTGAAGCGAGGTAGTAAGCGTAGTAAATTAGAGTTAAAATTAGTGATTTAAAGTAACAAATAGCAAAGGAAATTAGTTAAGGCCAAAGTCTGAAGCGAGGTAGTAAGCTTAGTAAATTAGAGTTAAAATTAGTGATTTAAAGTAACAAATAGCAAAGGAAATTAGTTTTATTCATGCCTAAGGGCTAAGCTGCATGTCGGCCTGGTTATGTACTAAAACTATAAAATGGTGAACCCATAGGAAAACAGTATAATTTACCAAAAACACAAACTATGATTTTTGTTTAGAAACATTTAGGTATCACTTAATCACTATTTGAGATGCCGACCACTCTCATGAGGGTATATTTTAACTTTTAAGGCAAATATGTGGTGAAGGATGAGTGTGATGAGTGGTAGTAGTGAGTTATGAGGTGTAGTCTTGTTACAAACTAAGGCCGACTCTTCCTTAGAATGGGTCATTAATTAATGGGTAAACATAATCACACAAATTCAATATTTAAGTACCATAGCGTAGCACAGCTAGTTATTAAAAAAGGGGTTGACTTACCTCTAAATAAATGTTGACCATAGTGTTTGCCAGTAACGTAGCTATTTTCTTGGTCTTTTTGTTGGGCAAGAATGATTCAATTAACTCTCCAAAAATATATTTCAACTCCGACTTGCCAGGACAGCTGTAAAATAACAAAACAAAGCAAGGAAACTAAAATCCAACATTGAAAATTGAAATCAAATGTCCTTATATTGTTGCTACACATCTTAATTGTAGGAAAGACATCCAGCCTACATATGAAAAGAGGATACAAGTAGTTTTTAGACAAATATAAAAACACCCAATCTATGAGGGTGATGGACAAAATAAAAATCATTTTAGCAAACCAAGAGTTTTTCTAAACCTGTGTCAACAAATTTGAAGTCAAAATGTTTTTTAAGTTGTTAGATCCATTTGTTGACTGGAGGGAGTATTACTTGTAGATACCTTTTGTTTTGCCATTCAAATTGAAAGAAAATGGCACATCAAAATATCAAACATACTGTTGGATTATCAGAGAGTTGGGCTATGGTTCTCGCTTCAACCGGTTCTTGGACTAAGTACTCTGAACCGAGAAACGACCGACAATGTTGGTTCTTCGGTTCCGATCCAACAATAGGTAGAAGTTAGAACATACACATTTTTAGATGAATCCAAAAACGATATCAGAAAAAAATAATTTTGGAGTCATATTTGAGGAATACGTAAAATATGCAATGATTAGAAAAGCAGCTGTTTCATTTGAAACATAGTGCTGGCTGTGCTGATATAACATGTGTTAAGAGTCAAAATCAACTGGGGATTTATCTAAAACATATAGACAAAATACAGTAAAACATACGGGCAAAATACAGTAATAAAATATATTTATATGGAAACATGCAAGGGTTGGTTCTATAAATAGCTCCATTTCTTAAGGGAATTTGCTGTTACTGGTAAGTGTGTACCTGAGATTATAAACATAGTTGTTGGCGAGGAACCTTGGGTTGATGAAGTCGCTAGATGAGAGGCTGAACACGAACTGCACATTCTCCAGTCCAACCCACTCCAGGTCTGTGTCGTAGAACCCTCTACAGGTGAGCACCTACAACATACAACATCAGTACAGAGTTCACTGTTTATTCCCATATTCATATTGTACAAGAGCTATTTTAAATAGGGTCATCCAGAAAGTAAACAACGATTGCCCATTACGCGCCGCGCACACCCCTCACCACTACGAGCGCACGTGCAGCTGCTAGCTACATTCTTCCTCTTCAGTTTGAGTGTAGGTTCAATGCTGTGTGATTACAAAAATCAATTGAGTTTTTATTTTACAAAAATACGCCATTAGAATCTTGGGAAATGTTAAACAAAGAGACTCTTGTCGAAATTTATTTCAAGAATTAGACATTCTTACGTTTCCTTCACTTTATATTTACAAAACTGTACTTTTCAGTTTTCACATTAAATAAAATAATGCAATTTGGTCCAAGGCAATGAAATTCATAGCTATGATACCCGATCAGTAAATAACTATAGAATCGGATATCATAGACTTGAAATATTCAAGAAATTACCATCACAAGCTGGAGTATTTGTTTAACAAACTACCACGTCAAATTCAAAATCTTCAAGGGTCAAAATTATTTAAAACTGAACTTAAGAATTATTTGACCTCCAACATCTTTTATAGTGTGGAAGAATTTTTAGATCATCCGCCTACCACTTGAAAGGTCTGGAACTTATTGTGTTGATTAATATGATGTTAAGTAATAAAATTAGTTAAATGGCTAGAGGCTTGTATTTTTAATTAAATAATGTTATATTTGATCTTTTTTTGTAAACCAAAACAAAAATGTTTTGTAATGATCAATAAATAAATAAAATCACATTTTAAATTTCAATAAAATTGGACTATTCATTCCGCTGTCATTGTGAAAAATAACCTTTTGGCGTCATTTTGAAACAACCATGACACATTTTTATAATTATTAGTATATTGATGTATAACAACAAAATACATATATTACGCGTCTCGTGTCCACAGTGATTAATAATGGCATCAACAATTGAAAACCCCGCTAAATGTAAAGTGTGAAGTTTCAACACTCGAAAAGTCATGGCAACTGTTTTTTGGGATCAAAAGGGCTTAACCCATGTCGAATTTATGCCAAGAAAAGAAACGACTACAGCCCTGACTTGGTGCCGAGTGATTATCACTTATTCCCAAAGCTTAAGGATTTTTTTGGGTAAAAAACAGTTTATTAACGATAAGGAACTCAAAGAAGCTAAGAAATCCTGGCTCATGTTTTTGGTGGCAAATGAGTAGAACATGGGTATGGAAACCTGATCCCACGTTAAAACCAGTGTTTTTAAATCCATGGCGACTGTGTATAAAGGTAGAGGAAGGTTCTATGCATTTGTAAATAAAGTTTTGTGTTGATATCTTTATTTTACATTTGAGCGTTCTTTACTTTCTGGATGACCTCTTAATAAGCTCCATTCACAAATACTCAAATGCACACCATTTGTAGACATATATTTTTTTTGTAAGACCATTTTTCAACTATTATACTTTGACATATCCACTTCACGATAACAGTCTGAGCACTTATCAAGCCAAGGCAGACGCTCTACCTCCATGCTGTTTCACAAGTGTTAATAAAGAAAAGTGGTTTGATCTTTAACCAGCTTTAGTCAACAAAAACACTGTACTATATGCAAGTTTTAAAGTTAAAAACATAACTCAAACAGTAGTGACTCCCTCATAGCCTGAGGGAGGGCAACTTCGGGGGTGTGAAAATTAAACAACATTTCTTTTACAGTTTACTAATGTTTTAGTGGAGTTGATTTATCAGTTTAAACAGCTGACTTAGCATTACAGAAAATGCTATCAAGGTGACATTGGCTCCCATGTAAAAGCAATATGATTCAACTCTAGCAACAGCTAATGACATAGTAGACAAGTGACAACTGATCACAAAACAACAGGCACTCACAGAACACCTGGCAGTGAAACCGGGCACTAAAGGCCTTCCCACTCCCACACACTGCAGCTGTTGTGCTAAGCCCCGCCTCTAGATATGTGTGGAATTCTTCCCAACACCTCCTTTCTAATGCTCCTACTCACTGTTGCGCTTCACCCCTCATAGATTTGTTTGTTCTATTTGACTAAATGTTTGTGAGCCCAGTGAACAGCCTCGCTTCGACCCACATTATACTACATATTATGAAATTAAAACACATTTTTAATTTCAATAAAATATGTTTTAAAAACAATAACAAAACATTCATAGGAGAATACTACATTTTGGTAAGTGGTTAGTATAACACTAAAGTACTAATTATAATTTTTTAGGAATTAAGTCAAATTAATGAAGTGAGGTTGAATAGGCCTGGTCAGTAATAATCATCTGTTTTTATGATTTTGCAGGTGGAATAACATAAACCAATTTGTTTTTGGTCAAATAAAAACAACAGATAACAAACATATTCAGGGTGTCCAGCGTTCAGGAAAAACGAAATTCTCGCATTTTCCTGGGTAAACTTAGTTGTTTTTCTAGATTTAGCTCAATTTTTGTTTAAGGGAATCATAGTTACTCCCTTCCGTTTCAGCTATTTTCACGTAAACCACTTTTCGTGTTTAAATCACAGCTTACATTATTGTTAGCGATCTCTTTACTCCAATGCCCGACGTCGCGACTTTCCCGATACGGTTATTTCGATCTCAACTGACTTTGCAACAAAATCACGACGATACCTTTAGCGATAGATTTTTAACAGTATCGATATAGAATCCAAACCCAGGAAGTAGTAAGTTCA
This sequence comes from Matsumurasca onukii, assembly GCA_018831715.1. NCBI lineage: Eukaryota > Metazoa > Arthropoda > Insecta > Hemiptera > Cicadellidae > Matsumurasca > Matsumurasca onukii. The sequence goes on along the minus strand of CM032059.1, from coordinate 40,450,604 downwards.
AACCACTGGTATTTAATGCGTTTAAGTATTGAGTATCTGTATTATCCTAAATTTTTGTCAAGAAATTTGAGTCCTCTTGGGACGCCCACTCTCAATTCGTTAATATAATAAACTGTCAACTATACATTTAAAACCCATTGCTTGATTATGATCAATTATTAAACACGAGGGTCATTCGAAAGTAACCTTTTTCCCAATAAGAGAAAACAAAAAATTTTAACGATACTTTGTATTTTACATTTCTATATATTTACTTTTCTACTAATTTCATTTACAAATCAATTTGTTGTACCTTGTTTCAAGCTTTTGAATACCTATGTCGTAGTCTTCGCCGCCAATCCATTGAAATAAGCCAGTACATTTTGTTTGACATTCTTACTCAAACGTTTCCACCCAAAAACTCTTTACATTTTTTGAACAAATGATAGTCACTAGGGGCTGGGTCTAAGTGTGGAGATAGTCGAGAACATCCCATTGGAAGTGGTTGAGTAACTGCTTGATCTTATTGCAGAGGTGTGTCTTGTAAAAATCAACATTCATTTTATTGTGATTATCGGTAAGCATGCTGGAACCCACCTAGCACAAATTTTACGGTACTTGAGGTGTTCTGTGGGACTTTGAAAATGATAATGTGTGAAACATAGGGAAATTTTCACTGATTTCATCTAAAGTCACTCTCGATCATTTCTTTGCATCAACAGTTCAACAAGCGTAACAATGATGACACTGGCAACGCTAAGCTCCTCATCGTGAACACCTTCATAAAATTTTTGTCTTATTTTACAGTTATTTTCCACCACTTCACTATACCCGGATTTAATTTCGGTATATTTCACTGGTAGCATGTTTTTTTGCATTCAGAAATCAATAACTTATCTGTTCACAACTGGCGGCGTTATTGATTTTGTTCTCCATTTTGTATGTTTACAAACGGTAATAAGATTGTATTGAAACGAAATTCAGTAACAGCTGACCAATGAGATGCTAAACCAGCTGACTTTGATTCAATCATCAATCAACATAGACAATACAGAGATTAGCGTTTTCCTTTTGAACGATGAGAGGCTGTTTCGGGATCCCGATTTTCAGTACCGGGACGGGTTGAGGTCATTTGTTCCATGCCTAGTACCGACTGGGGACGGGAAGTAAAGCTACTGGTAAGTGTGCTGGGTGAAGATAAGATAAGGAACTAGAGCCGAGCAGTTCTAAGTAAACAACCTGTAAACAACCCTCTCCCCTACTTCCGTGGTGAGTGCATTTTCAATGGAGGCCAGCAGCCATTGTCAGGATGGCATAACCATCTCAGACAAATATCCATTTTGTACTAGATCAATTCAGCACAGCAATCTACATACCTCAGTCTAAGCGCACAGAATCAAGACGCACCATAATTTCCCCTGAATATCGGTAAAAATACACCCTCGTTTAAGGCACTCCCGTTTTTATAATGTCAACGGTAGGGCTATGATTTGTCAGGCCCCTGACCCCTCTGCTTGCTGTGACGTAATTGCCAGCTGCAGCTGTCAAGAGTAGCAAGGAAAAACTATCACGTTGCCTTCCCTCACCTCCCAAACCCTCGTTCCACTACGCCTCTTAACAAAAATGTTGTAAACAAGGGTCAGCAGTAAGAGAGAAAGACAGGTAGAGAGAGAGAGATAAATAAATGGCGAGGGACTATTTTTTGATCAGTTAGTTCATGTTTGCCTGCCACTGGTGATTGCCCCATATTTCCAAGCGCTAGTGTTTGCTTTGAATAGATCCGTATCTCCTTGTATGCTACTGCTTCCTTCTCTTCCTTCTTTTCCCACCAACCTACAGACAAGGAGGAGGGGAAGAAGGATGGAGAACATGACGATGCAATAAACAATTCTGAGTCCACTCTAGTCACAAACTTTATTCTTTTCAAAACAGGCAATGCAATGCAACCCTGTTGTGTTTCCACCTCTCGTGGCCTATCTGAATGTTTTTGTCGATGTTTGAGGTTTTTGTAACTCTTCAAATTTACTCAATATTTGTATCGTATATGCGAGTCTGGCACCGCATGGCACCCTTATTTTAGAGCCTAAATATAAGTAAATAAAATGATTCGAGTATATACATTTTATTGTACTAAAACCATTGCATTTGACTGTAATTAAACAGTATTTGGGAAATGAAATTAATCATTGAGTAAATGGAGAGAGAAAGAAATAACAAACACACTCTACCCTCTCCTCAAAGCTCGTTCTCACTATATCACAAGCATACAGAGAAAATGCTCTGATTGGCTATGTAACCCCGCCCTATGTGGTTGCCTAGCAACAGCTAATGACATAGTAGACAAGTGTGATAAGGGCACAACAGGCCTTCACAGCTGTTGCACAAAAACCGGGCACCGGCCTTCCCACTCTGCTCACACACTGCAGCTGTTGTCTTCCCCTCTCTGATATCCTTCTCTTCCCTTGTCCTTTCCACCTGTCATCTCTTTCTTTGCCTTCACCCCTCATCTCTGTGCACTGGTAGCTGCACAGTCTGATTCCTTCTCTCTCTCACTCTTAGCGACTCTCTCCAACTGTTTTGCAATGTTTGGGCTGTGCAGTGTTATTCATTGTAAATGGGTGAGGATGAGTGGGTTCTGTGATAGTTATGATGTACTTTGGATTTTGATTTTAAAACTGCATGTTGTTGTTGTATGCATAAACAAAATAATTTGATTGAAAAAACTCAATTTTATTTAATATTTCTTTAATATGTTTATTTGCCAACTTTTCCGTTCCCGAATCCGTTTTTTGCAAAATCCTCGTTCTGTCGGACCCAAAATTCTGCTCCCTCGACAGCCTACCTGCATTCATTCATTTTCATTTACTGCTATTAATCCTGTTTATGTCCAAACAATTTTTTCAATCAATCAATACAATAAATATTGTTTGATGAAAATATAAACTGTTAAGTACATAGCACAGGTAAGCTGATGCACAGTGACTGGTTGGTACCTGCTGCAGCCAGGCTGTGAGCATGTTGGTGCCCCACTTGTCCGGCGTCACCAGGTTGATGTTCTTCAAGTGTAGGATGAGACGATTCGTGCGACTCGGTCGATAAACACGCCCGCTGCTGCTTGACACAACGATACACAGCTGGAACAAGCAATTGTATTCACTCATAAACCTGCTGTTTTCCAATTCAATGAAGAATCAATCAAGGAATTCAAATGCAGAAATTGAAATGTGACAAAGTTTTTTTTTAAATTGTTAAATACTTTGTACTGTGCCTATAGATCCTACAGTTGAGAGAAAATGCTATGCAGAGCAGATGCGATGCGCGTTTCAAAATAAAAATACAGTACAGTCTCTATAATCCGGCCGTTTGCCACTCCGACACTTCCAGTAATCCGGCGCTGTGACCGCGTCATTTAGCCACTTGTTTTCAAGTCTCTACTTGTCTTTAAAACATGCGTTCTTTATTGCTAATCGGTGCTTCCATTCAGTACAGGCCGTGAATGACGCAAAAACGTAATCATGTTACTTTGACATGGATTAAAAGCATGTGATTAGAAGGTGATGATAAGTTAACATCGGCAGATCAAAAATTCACAGACATAAGGAAGAATAAGAATAAAACTGAAGCATTCTTTGAGAGTAGTGAATCATCCTCTAATGTAAGAAATATTATTCCTGGCAAATTGAATCTTTTTTAGTGAACCTCCACTAATTCCGCATTTCCGCTAATCCAGCATTTCTGATTCCGATATAGGGCCAGATTAGTGAGATCGTACTGTATAGCTTTTCTTAGCAAACACAATGTACAATTTAGCACATCGCCCACTATCCATAAAAAAAGGGGGGTTTACACTCATTCCAGTTATTCTTTAACGATAGCAGTTAAACTTGTTGCTGTTTCTTGTTTGTGTGTAAAACAAATGAGAATTAGTTCCTTGCCTGAGACAGTTTCTGCAAGACGTGTAGAGGTGAGATCTGTGCACTGCAGTGGATTGTGGCTACTTCCACATTGCGTAGCTTTGAGAAACAGTAGTCTAGTAACAGACTGAAACAGCATAAGAAACTGTAATATGAGTGTTCACCATTGTGTTTAAACTCACACTTTAAATAACTGCAATTCTAAGGTGTACTCCATGGATAAAGTTCATTATCTGTTTAACTCTAGGTTATTAGCTAAGAAAATGAAATAAATTTGAACCAAGAGTGTTTTAATTGATCCAAAACATGAATAGACAAAATGAGTACTGCCAAAGTTTTAATTATTTCTTTGTACAAGGATTGGAAAAAGTATAGCCAATTTTAGAAGTGTATTTGTGGTAATTTAGTCATTGAGGTCACTTGAATTGCTTATGTAAAACTCACAGGCTTTTCACACCTTGAAAAACGTAAATAATCCTACCCAACATTTATACAAGAATAATTAAATACCGTCAAAAGGCTTTTGATTTGTAATACTATCCAGTTAGCTGCAACTGAAGATAGACAGTATTGATTCCTATTCTGTAAGTAGCTTTGACCATTCCAACTAAGTTCCTAAGTTATCAACTTTAATGTCGTGTTGACATGATCTGGGTAACCTGGAGTAAACTACCTGCATCATGTGGATAGAACCTTGATCACTACTGTCACTATATCACTATTTGAGATGCCGACCACTCTTAGAGGGTATTTTAAGACAAATATGTGGTGAAGGATGAGTGTGATGAGTGGTAGTAATGAGTTGTGAGGTGTAGTCTTGTTACAAACTAAGGTCGACTCTGCCTTAGAATGGGTCATTAATTAATAGCCCAATGACCAATGGAAATACAAGGACCAACGGCTTAACGTGACTTCCGAACCACGCAGGTGATGGTTTGATAATTCTAAACGATGGTGGGAGTTGATACGGATATCATCATAATTATGATCACTGAGACTATCTGAGCCGCTTTAGACCTAGATCATCCTCAAAACCTGACCTCCATGAAGCTGGATTTCAGGACCACGCCACGAGTCCCAGTCAAGAAAGATCGAATCCTGTGCAGGCTGCTTGCCATTTTCATGCCAAGTGGTGCAGATGTTTTGCTCCAGGTTACCTTGATGGAGTAAATGCAGCATGAACTAAATTATAAAACACTCACCTTTTGCCACATCCGTGAGGACCTATGATTACAAACGAATGTTGGTTGAGCAGCCACAAGGAGAGGACGTCAATGGCTGAGCAAACTTGAGAAGTGAGTACAATGTTGTGTGAGTTGGCCAGACCTTGGTTGTCGTACAGATCCACGCAGTCTCGCCTGGCGTCGTAGCGCAGACAGTCCAGAGATGCGGCGCTTGGCAGATACTCACCTGTCAGTTCCACTGCCTGAAAATCTCTCAACCATGAAAAGACGCAACACCTCAGCATCAACTTTGCCTCTACGGATGAAGCTGCAGTCAATTCTTTGGGTGTGCAAATAGATAGCAGATTGTCATGGAAGTGCCACATCTCAGATCTAGCCAAGAAGTTGTCCCGGGCAGTGTTTCTTCTTCGAAGATTGGCTTGCTCTATAACACCGGAAGGTTGAAGATATATTTTGCTTGCTTTTACAGTAGAATGTCCTACTGCATACTAGTTGGGGGTCCTCATCTCTGAGTCAATATTTAAAATTCAAAAGTCTGCAATTCGAATCATCTGAGGCATCGGCGTCAGAGACTCATGTAGAGGCTTTTTTGAGTAGACACTTACTCTTCCTTTATTTATAACACTGTGGTCTATGTGAAGTCAAAAGAACATCTTAATCCTATTAAGTCCACAGTCACAATACCAGCTTGACATCACAATAACAGACATCAGCTTGACATCACCCACTGCCATTTGACAAACACACAATCAATTGACCCTGATCAAATTGGCTTCTGGCTGTACAACTTCCTCCCACCATGGATGAAGCAGTTTCCACTAAGTAAATTTAGAAGACAACTGAAGAGGATACTAGAAATGAATGAACTCTACACTATAAACGACTTTCAGCAAATTCATTTTGTGACGATTGATGTTATTGTGACGATTGTACTGTCTTTGGCTACGCAGTAAATATATTTCTGACTCTACGCCTGACCTGTTTGATGAAGAGTTGTCTGGAGTGGTCAGTGAGGTTGGCTCCTAAGCCGTTGACTAAGGCTACGGTGAACTGAGCTCTGGTTACCACTCCGGACATGTGGGAGAGACCACTTTGGATGACAGACACGGGGGAAGTCACCAGCGCCTTCTGTCCTTGCCCTCTAATCCACTCTACCGCTGTAAAATAGTTAAAACTTAAACCCATAAGTCATAGTTTTAGCAAGGTCAATAGGGTAATAGTGGAAAACATGGTAATGACTAATGACCCTGCCATACTTTAGGATATAGTTTACCACATCAAAAAAAGAAAAACCTTATTGTACACATGTTCGAGATTCTTTATTTACCCATTTTGTTTACTATACTACACCACAAACAATGTTCACTTAATAATTTTTTTATTGAAAAGATTAAACACACTATCTAGTATGTTGTATATTGTTGAAGTGAAAAAGAAATTATATAATTGGTTGATTTTGAACCCATTTTACGATATCAGAGAATTCTTTGCTATCGATACAAATATGATACAGATGTAATGTAAAAAACATGATGTACCAGTGTCTCTGTTGTTAATGTATTGTAAGTTAGCCTCATTGATTCTTGTGATTATAATAATTTTAATGTTCATGCCATTGTTTGACTATGTTTGACTTTGTCTATTGCATGTATTTGCTTAATGGCAAATAAAAAGATTTGATTTGATTTTTTTGTAGCTTAACCTGTATCAGTTCAGATACTCTACACTCTCAAACTACAGTGTCCATATGGCAACTCTAGGCACTAACAAGTTAATTGATCAAGTCAAAACTTGGTGTAATGTTTACATACGTAAAGATTCATTAGTGAAGAAAGTCAATTTTCAAAAACAACTACTTTTAAAATGGCGGCCACTTAAATATTTGTAAATTGTAATAGAAATTACATTTTTTTTGGTGGTTAAGTGGAAGAGAGGACTTCATAGTCCTAACTTTGCCACATAATAGTGGTGTGAAGTGACAGTGTAGTGTATATATGTTTTGTTTTTGTTTTATTATGTAAATAGATAATTAGCCTCAGGCATTTATGTTTTGAGGAAATTGTCCAAATATTGCCCCACTCAGGTACTGATGGCGGCTTAATATGGACTAATCTACCCACACCTGGCCTGTGGACTTACATTGTGGGGAGGCTGCTCAAGCACAAACATTTTTAGAGTGTTCATTCTTCAAAAACAAGCAGTGCAAACAACCGCAAAACTGCAATGGAGAGAGATGTGCAGACCAGCATTCAAAAGATTAAAACTGTTGACTTTACCCTGTCACTTCATTTTAGAAACGTGTCTTTTTTTCAAATGTAAATGCGACCTTGTAAGAGGAATTGATGTACACTCTTGCGAAACCAGAGACAGGGAGAACTATCGAACTGGGAGACACAGAACGATGGTTCATGAACGTTTGCCCTCACAGGCAGGAGTTCAGTTTGTCAATATACTTCCAAATTCGATCAAAAGTGCTACAGAGCCAAAGGCTTTCAAAGCTCGTCTAAAACCAGTTTTGGTCGCAGAAGCATTTTACAGTTCAAACGAGTTTTTGGCACACAATTGGGATATTGGATAATCAGACTAACAAGGGTAGGACTGGAAAAATTCGAGTAAATGGGAATAGTACGAATGTAAGTTATGTATGTTAGAAAGGGATCTAGACGTGGATGAATGCAAAATTTTATATCAAATAGACGATGATTGAGATACATGCTTGTAAACATGTCAACTCAATAAAATATTTATTTATCTTTTTTTATTATATTTTCACTGATGATGTAGCACAACCGCTACAAACTGCACATCTGATTTGAACAACTGTACAGTGCGATCTACAGGCCAAACCGAAAGGTAAGAATACAATTTTTTAGTAAATCTTCATACAAATCTTATGCACAAAATTTGGCGAAATTATTTGGTAAATAATAGAGCACTGATCAAAACTGTTGTTAAAAGAAGTATGTTGTTACGAAAAACAAACTTGTACCATAGGGAGGATGAAGAGTAAATGTTACCTTGATAAAAGTATTCAGCGATGTACTGTGAAAGAATGCTTGCAACATCAGGGTCCTGAGACAGCAGCCAAGCGTCAACAATGTCCTTGTTGTTGACATCATTGGAACTAAACCCACAATGTAAACACTATTACAATGATAAAACTTATACCTTATATAATTTATATTGTACAGAATCAGCCTTAAAATAATAAATAATTACTTTTGAATAAGAATAACAGTTATTTTTAATATGGCTTTTTCATTTGTCGACCTTACCGTGGTGAAGCTGGTTAGCTATGTCTTTTGTCTACGTATACTACACAGTTACCATAGGTAACTAACAAGCAAAATTAATATTAAACTTTATCACTAAACTATAACATTAAACAAAACCATTCCAAGAGGAAAATTAGCAAAATGTAGCGCTGGGTGTGGCTAGGATCTAGGCTGGCGTGAATCTAGGAACATAGTCATTATGTATTTTGTGCTTTAAATTTTTGTTTAGTTATTCGCAGACATTCTTTCTGTCACTTCTAGCTATAAAACACATAACTTTCAGAACTTCATGTAAGTTTAAAAGCCATAGAGGCTTTATTTTCAATTTATTTTACCCGGTAATGATGAATTTCTGTGCATAGCTAAAGTTTCTACATTAACTATATTTTTTACAAGCTTTAAAACTCTTCATATCTTTTGTATACCTACAGTTATAAAAATTCCAAATGTCTTGCCAAATCATACACTACTTGCGTGCTATGGGCTATATATAAATGCCACTTCCGCAAAGTTAAGAAAGTAGTAGAGTTACCAGACTAATCAAAATTAAATATTATACTACATAATTTCCATTCTATAATTTAAGTCCTCTTAGAAATAATTATAAAACTGTTCTGAGACATTCTACCCGCGTATTTTAAGTGGATACAGTTTTAATAATTGTATTGGTGTAAATGGTAATAGTAAATAACTTACTGCTAAATGGTGCTCCTGATACATTGAAAGTACATGCAAATCTTATGAAAAATTTGAAACAATTAAAAATTAAGTCTATATAAAAAAAGTTCTCTCTACCACTCAACCTCGACCTTTACCTAGCGTCACCGTATTAGTCACATTACAAATGTAAGTGGTGACTGCGGGGATCAAACCCGAGCTACCAGGGTGATGAGCTACGGAGTCGCGTGCGGTACCAATCCGCCACGAATCAGCTAAAACTAAAAAGTTGTAAGCCTGAACTACTTGTGGATTTTGAACTTGAACTGCACTTGTGTTAAGTCTAACATTGTTGAACTGGTTGTTTGTATAACCGTAGGCCAACTGAGAAAATTTCAGAAGTAGAGAACGCCCATAATGTAAATAAATATTTGACACATTACATTCATTACTTCTTTTCAAGCTCACCTGAGAAGAATCATGCCCATGCGAGAAATAGTTGCAGGGGAGGCATGGCTCAAATCGTGAGTTTCAAACAGAAAGTGAACGTTAGGTCCAAACTGAATCCTCCAGCCAGAGGGCAAAGTAAGCAGTCGGTTGTCATCCAACACAGAGTTGAGGGACTCAATCCACTCCGGGTCCACGTCTCCGTCAAACACTATCCAGCACTCGACATCTGCAACATCAGACAACAGACTAACTATCTCTAAAGGCTGGTTTACATTAGTCAAGCTAGAAGTTGAGTAGACAGGCGAGCTAGCTAGGCCGAGTTTGCGGTCAAGTTCTACTTGCTCGGTTTTAGAACAGCTAGTTCACACAGCAGATTAAAATCTACCGCTTTTTGGGCGAGTCTACAGTTGTAAAATGGCCCGTGTTGAGCACAGAGAAGCTTTTAGAAAATGTATTAAAAGAGTGTATGACTTGTTAGAAGAGGTTGATGAGGCCCTGGAAGAAGAAAAGAATAGAAAGAAATGTATTTGGGCGAGAGAGTGGATTCAGAGAAGAAATTCTTGAGGGGCATCTGTTTTGTTACTAGCTGGTAGTTGAAGATACTAAGGAGTACATGTGTTTTCTTGGGTTAACTCCAGAGAATTTCGAATCTCTAATAGAATTAGTAGGTCCTAAAGTTTCTAAAAATGACACCCAGAAGAGAATCTTTAACTGCGAAGTTGAAATTAGAAATAACTTTGTCTTTCCTGGCTACTGGAAACAGCTTTAGATCTCTTCAACATATGTTCAGAGTTTCAAAGGCAGCAGTATCGAAATTCATCCCAAAAGTGTGTGGCGCTACATCCTTTTTCATGTCATCAACTATACCTTCAAAAGGTTTTTGACACACATTTTTATCTTTGTACAGAGTTTGTACTACAGGCTAACAACGTTCCACAAACACTCACTTTCCCTATACTATTCCACAAATTTGACAGTTTCTTCCCCTGACCACTTCATTCTTAAAAACTAAAAACAGTATAAAATGCAAAGTTCGCAGTGGGGCAACACAAGTTACACAGTCACTGTCACTTGCTTGACTGTTCACACCGGGTGAATAGCTAGGCGAGTTGAGTAGCAGGGAGTGGTGGGGGAAACCAAGTACTGGAGCTCGGCCTAATGGCTGTCTCCTACGGGACATCCACTCGGCTCGCCCTCCAGCTGACCTGACAGTTCTACTCGCCCATTGGTCTACACCGGTCATGTAGACGACCGAGTACTAACTCGCCTCTTCCACTCGCCTTCTAACTCGACTAATGTAAACCAGGCTTAAATGCCTGGTCTGTATAAGTCGAGTAGGAGTGCAGTACTAGTATCTCCTTTGCAACAAACGGCAGCATGAAGAGATACAACATTCTGCATCCTTGTAGCAAGCAGATTGTAAAGAGGATCAAGAAACAGCACAATACTTTCTTGAGGGTCTCCTTTCAAATTTAAGGTATCACTACAATTGTTTGTAATATTTGAAACTACCACTGTATGACATATGTCAATTGGATTAAACTACTTTCACCATAGCCTAGCCTATAAGGCATTATGATATTTACAATGAATAAGGTGACATAAGCTTACCTTTAGGCTGAGAGTAGACGACTTGGGCTGTTGCACTGAGAACTCCATCCACCCACTGCCTTGTGTCCAGATCTATGCTACCGAGCAACTGTGTGTGTGTCAATGCCTTTGCATTGATAGTGTGCTGTGTCACAACCACTCCAAGCTTTCCTAGCGCCTTTAACATAACATAACAGTACACACTACACGGATGTATCCGTAATTCATTGGTACTGCTACTCAAAGCAAGCAATCATACACTCAACTCGATCAACCGGGATCTGATTAACCGCATTGTAGCTTAACCGGGACACGTTCAGGAGAGAAAATAATAAAAAAAACACTGCGATCCGCAATGCAAGAGAACGTGTAACAGACTGTAGGGGAAGACGGATAAGCAGTCTGACTCACTCACTGCGCGCCTCGCCCTCACATCCCTCTCCTCCGCACACCTGCACTGACCCTTCACAATTAGTCATGTTGCGTCTTTGTAGACAAGTGAAGCATGACTAACCTTGTGACAAGTCCATTGTCTTGTATTGTGCAGAAATGGAAACAAAACGTAAACGCGTGGTGTTGACAATTCAACAGAAGTTGGACATTTTACAAAACATAGAACGTGGTTATTGTAAATAGAAATAGTGTGTTATGAAAATATATTTACAAATTGAGTTAGATTATTTGTGTATGTACCAGTACTTCGCTTTAAACCATCAGGTATGTTGACTTAATACATTTCTGTTACTTAAATACAATTGATAGTCTGTATATTATCAAGTATTTCATTTCCTTCCAGCTGTTTTTAGACTTTTTGCTGGTTATCCATGATTTCTCGTATCTGGGAAGCCTTAACCCGACTTTATCTTGATAATATAAATAAATAACCCGTTGTTGATAGATAAATAAATAAATAAGCCCAGTGTATAAAATGAAATATACAAATATTGTGCTTTATAATCAACTTACAGATTTCAGTACTTTAATGAGAGTAGACTTCCCAGACCCTGAAGGGCCAACTACAACTACACCCATTCTCTGTCGCATTTGTTCATACAGCTCCATACATTTGTGCTCCTAAATTGAAACAAATACATTTCAATGAGTATAAACAAACTTTTGGTACAACTGAAAACTAATTCCAGGCGGATTAGAAACAAGCCAATTCAAAACATCTGTATTCCGTAAATTTTAACAACTATTTTAGTCTATAATTTAGTTATACATCGGCTGTCCTTCAATAAGAGGACAGCCCTACGAAGTTAACTGCAGTCCAATGAGCGTCTTTGAACTGAGGATGTGTGCTGAGATAAAAAAGTTTTCTACTTAGGTTAATTTGGTATATGTATTATGTATGTGTATATTTGTATATGTATTATGTATGTGTATATTTGTATGTATTATGTATGTGTATATTGTATGTATTTATGTATATTTGTATATGTATTATGTATGTGTATATTTGTATATGTATTATGTATGTGTATATTTGTATATGTATTATATATATTTGTATAATTATGTATCATGTATAGTTGTATATGTAATATGTATTGTAACGTAAATTTAATTTGTTAGTGAATTTAGGCCTAATGCTAACCATAACTGTACATTGGTAAATAAGTGTACCTTTGGTTTGTAAGATAACATCAACTCATTCGTTGCTACAGTTGCCGCACTGAGTATGTCGTTATCTGGAAGACTGGACAGTAATCTGTTGTTTTATTTTTGTAGTTTCCACCTACAACTAGTTTTTGGTGGCAAAATTGTTTCATATGTACAAATGTTATATGTTATTCATGTACTTTTGATGGAATAAACTATATTCTTATTCTTATAAGGTGGAGGAAATAAAGACAGTACAGCTTTCAGAGGTAGTAAATACCGGGTGATTACAAATACAATAGACAGTTTCGATAGATCGTAGAAAATTTATTATTTAAAGTTTAAACGTTTAGGTCATTATTTACATGATTTGATTAATTGATTATATAAAAGAATTCTTTAAGTTTGTATTGAAAATATTTCCAGACTTTCAGTGTGAGTACCATTTGCAACATGACAGATATAAACACGGTAGTAGAATTCTGAGCATCACACACGGCTAAGCATCTCACAGTCAACTGTAGCAAGAGCCTATTTTGTGATTAGTTGTTTAAGATCATCGATATCAACAGGAAGCGGTGATACAAAAACTCTGTCTTTTACATAGCTTCACAAGAAATAGTCGCAGGGCGTTAGATCCAGACTAGAGGTCGCCACGGCTGAAACACAACATTTTCCTCACTTGCACGGCCGATCCATCGGTCTAGGAAGATGTTCATCCAGATACCCTCTGACGTCTGAGTGCCAGTGAAACTTGTACCAACATAAACTTTCCCACACACCTAGGCTATATAACTTACTATATTGATTCACTGAAAAGTGTTGTTATGTGGTTAGTTAGGCTATGATTAAGCCATGTAATATGGCGAAATATAAGCCATCTTTTCTTCAAATGTAGACTTGTTCTTTTACTTTCTTTGTGTAATAGAAGAATAACTTACTATATTGAAATTACCTTATTACCTTATTACCAAGCAGCATTCTTTGACCAGAAAGTCTGGATAGAAGTTGTCAACAGTTTAAACAAAAACACAACACAAATAATATATACACTATTTACATAACAGGCAAGTTCTAGGCGTGCAGACGTTACAAAAAATTAGATATCTTTGACTGGTTCCTCAAAGAACTCCTGCAGCGCAGTAGAAACCTCTTCTCCAACCAAGATGATAGCCTAGCTTTTAGCTGGTTGAGGTTAAGATTTCTCACTTCTATCGGCAGCCTGTTGAACATTCTGAACGCCAGAACCGGGTAACTATCCTTAACTTTGCTCAGCCTACACTGTGGTAAGTCCAGGTTCTTCCTGCCCCTGGTGTTGTGATCGTGAATCTTGTCTCGAGTTAGTTCTGAAAGTGGAGTATAAGTCTTGAGATGCAGAATACAGTTGAGAATATACTGAGAGTAGACAGTGAGAACCTTCAGGTGTTGAAACAGTGGCCTGCAATGTGCTAATCGCTCACTGGAGGTTATTAGTCTGATGGCTGTCTTTTGCATTATGAAGATACGATCACAACACGGGGCATAATCACAACACGGGGCATCAATACACCAAATAATGTGGCAAATACACCAGTTTAATGTTGTAGAGGCTATTGAAGTTGTCTATTTCATTTGTAATCACCCGGTACTTTGATACAGGTTAAGTAGAGTAATAATAATTAAGAGATAGCATGGGGTGGCAAGTGACAAGATTATTTCTGAAGCCCCTTCCTTACCTGTTGGTGGTTATGAACCAAATGGACTTCAGTGAAACTTTCTCGTAGAGCTGAAGCCAGCTGTTCATCAAAGTTAGACTCAAATTTGACTCCAGGAAACATGTCTTGTACAAGTGAGTCAAACTTGACACAATCTCCTGCTGTCAGTTTTGAGAGTGTGTTTAACCGAAGTGCTTTCACAGCTATAGCCATCTCCCGCTCCTCTGAATCTAAATATTAGAAACAACAAACAATTAAAACTTCTACAAAATAAACCAGATTTATTTTAAACTTTACATTTATGTAAAGAACTGAGTAAATTATAACTATAGAACATTCCCTTTTTATTATTAAATTTTAATTATTTATTGATTTTATTTTCTTAACGGCAAAAGCCAATAATGAAAAAGACAAAAAAAGACATACATTTGCGTTTTGACATAGCGGTTTTGTACAAGATTTTTAGTCAGATGCCAGCAGATCACAGAGGTTTACAATTTTCAAGTTCACAAGTTTACGATCATGCAAGACACTTTTGAGAGTGTATTGCTTGACATCTAAAAAGATCAAATAATGTACATAGATTTTCGAGACTTGAGAATTAGAACAGAGTCAATTTTAATTTTTTAAACCATCTTTTAACTTATGTTTTGGAATTGTGTTAAAAAAATTATGGTACATTGTTTTTAATTTTAAATACTTGCCAACAGAGATATTGGCCATTTTAGCGCCTTTTCTTGCACTTCCACAGGCGCCAACCACTGTTTTCAATGCTCGTAAGCCCCAGTCATAATGTTTTTGCTTGGACAGTAATTTCCTGGTTAAAACGTACAAACAGTAATTATTTTCATATTTTGTTAAAGACTTTTTTGAATCATTGTTTGAAAACTAAATTGTTTTTAAAAGTATTGGTTCAAAACACTAACACTAGTTTTTTTTTTTATTTGAATGATTTTGCAAGCTGTTATACACACTAAGTTAAGTCCTAGGCTTAAGCGGCTGGCGTCATTACTAACAAAAGGTTCGGGTGTAGACCGTGTCAATTGACTATTTCTAACTTCTACTGAGCGAAACGTCTAGCGCAGTAGAAGTTAGAAATATCCAGTTGACGCGGTCTACACCGGAAGCTTTAGTTAGTAATGTCATACACACAACCAACTCAACTGAAAAAGAACTTTAAGGAGGAGTTTGTCAAAAGAAAACAAACCTTGATAGGTCGAAAAGTATAACCAGTTTGTGTCCGATGGTAGAGGCATGTTTAAAGCCCTCGCAATGAAGAACTACTTGCGCTATCAGAGCATCGTCAGGGCGAGACATGACTACTGGCCGGAACAGCTGCTTCAGATTGTCAGGTAGCTTCTGTCTGCCGGCGTAGCCCTGCCCAGCTGGGTTCAGCGTTACGAATATACCTGTGTCACTGTCCACCGTCACCTGTCACAACAACTTTCCACGTTACTGAGGAAGTACTGTATTCTAAGTCTGTGCAACATTAGACATTCTTTATTTGCACATAACATTCTACAATATGTACAGGATATAATAAATAAACCATTGTCAAAAAACTTAAAAGTACTTTCTTAATGTAACAGTGGTGCATTATAAAAATGTTGAGCATGTAAGCCTATAAAAATCACTTCCGTTAAACTCTTGTAAAGTATAGAGAGCCCTGTTAAGAAGCTCATTTCTTACTTTATTTTTAAATTCCTCTTGGCATAAAAAAAATGTGTAAAAACTTAAGACATTTTATACAAAATACGCAAGCATTTCTAAATCAGCTATTGCTGAACATAGTTTTACCTCCAAACATACAGTCGACTTTGAAAATACTCGAATTATCGCTAAAGAAAGTAACTTTTTCCCCCCGAATAATTAGAGAGGCAATAGAAATCAAAAAACATTCTAACAATTTCAACCATCGAGATGAAACTTTTAAATTACCAGCGGCATGGGACCCTCTTTTTACATATATGAACAAGCAACACTAAAATTTTCTTTCAACAATTTTTAAATCATTTTAATTTTTAATTTGAACTATCTGGTTTAGTTTGTTTATTTACAATTTAAAATTATTTTACCTTTGAATTTTTATACACCCTATACATTTTATACATTTATTTTAACTCTTCTTCGTCTCTACAACTTATTATTGAGTTTTGTATTACTGATGTCTACCACAGTGTAGACACTTCCTAAACGTCTTGTCTTTGTTTTTGTTATATATTTTATATAATAAAACATTATTCAGTGGTTGAATCCAAAAATCAATTTTTATTATTAAGACATTTTAATTTTAATTTGAGATTTTTAAATTATTCAGTACGGTTTTTGTGACTTTTCCAGCGCAGGTGGATTATAAATGCTTTTATTTCAAAGTAAACATAACAAAGAAATCAATAACTAGTATTGATACTATAACCACTAAACTTACTATACGAATGGCTTGATGTAGTTGGAAAAAACCTCTTGGACAACTTGCCAATGAAGACTGAAACCAAAAATTTTCTTGTCTCAGTTTTGATTTCTGGTTTACAGAAGGCTTTCTTGAAGAAATCCGGTTGGGGTCTAAGAGAGCTAAAAGAATTGTGTTATTCATATATAACTTCAAATGCGATCAGAAGATTTCAGTATTCCCACACCGTTGAGAGGAAGTAACAATTACCGTAGCCTTTCACTGGCGACCATATTTAACGTAAATTCTGAGTTTCCTTTATTGACAAAATCGATGGCCAGACAAGTAGCTTGACTAGAGGACTTGGCATCATACGTGGTTGAATCCCCATTAATTTGAGTGGAAAGTATAATAATTAAAAACACTTGACGGGCCCCTCTTGTAGTAGCTTCTTCTAGACGGTTGAATTCGTCAAAGCAACCCCAAGCCCCACACTTGATGAGGCCCACTAGAATACGCGTCAGCGACTGCACATCAATGCCCTGTTTGCAAACATACAATAAAAATACTGTATACCTAAAAATAAAATTGATGAGTTCTACTAATCTGAAAAAAAACTTTTAAAGTTATTTTAGAAAGCATCAGTAACGGCTCGTCAGGTGAAGGGAGTGAAGGGTCAGTTCACCTATATTTTAGAAGGGAAAAATTAAACTTTAACATTTAATTCATCCGTTTCCAAAGTCCGTGGGATCACATATCAACGATGACAGTGAGTGCGATACAAACTCGACAGCAGTAATCGATGGTTGCCTCGATAGTCCCCACAGAGAGTTAGTATGCCTCTATGGTTGCAACTGGTTGCTTCGTGTAAAACCGAATCCTTCGTTGTAGGTGAAGAGCTTTGTCCTGGCCTTCACTTGACGCTCATCTACGTGGTAGGGATAGACGCTGAGGGGCGAGGAAAGGGGCTGCATTGCTATAGCAACGAGTGACGCTAGAAGTGTATATTCAAAGCCCGTCACTTGCGTGTAGCCCGCCAGACAGCAGACCAGTTGTCCAGCTGTCATTAGACCCGCCAGCACAACTATTCTGTTTTAGGCCTACTTTTGCAATCACACGACCTGATTATGTACATTGTTAAAGAACTAACAACTAATTTAAATAGTTGCATATTATTTTTTTACTGATCCAATACTAAAAAACAATGTTATGCAACAATTTCTATACGTTATTAGTGCTCCACTTAGTACGGTAGTAGTTCAATGTTTCAATTCAACATATTATTTTTTGCAATATTACAAACATTAACTTTTAATTCTCTGCTAGAACTTGCAAGCTGTAATGACTACGTTAATTAAAGCATTTTTTTTGCACGGTCTTACTATGCAAACCGCATGAATATCTCATTTTTCAAAAGGCAATTTGCTAAAAAATAAAATATATTAAAGAAATCAAACTACTTAAAGAATTGAGTTAGAAATATAAACACAGACCTCGTCACAGTTGAAGACTAGAACTTGTCTGCCGAGGAGGGCTCCCAGGGCTTTCACAGACTCAGTCTTACCGGTACCAGCCGGCCCATAAGGGTTGCCTCCTAACCCCATACTCATCGCCTGTAACACACTCTCACGTCAAGAACAGAACACTCTTTCAATATAGATTTCAGAGATAAAATAACAGTTTTTCATAGACAAATGAATACCCAGTTGAATTTGATAACGCTAGCTTGACTTGGAGTGTGTAGGCCTCTTCCCTAATTTCATTTTTACATCATACAGTTAAAAAGTAAGGGAAAAGTTTATCTTGTCTAATGAGGCGAAGTTAGGACTACAAATTCTTCTCTACAACTTAACTTTGAAGTTAGATGGGGATCAATATGTTTAATTAAAACTAGTAGTTTTTGCTACAACTTAAACCTATAACTTTGTTGTATGGAATTTATTGTTTTCTAGGTACAGCATAGAACCAGATTTTGACATCCTATAAACTCCACAGTCTGAAATCGATTCTATGACCATCAACACATTTTGGCTTAGTTTGAGCCATGTATTGTTTTTTTCCTGGCAAGTGCCCTATTTTCGCTCATTTTACCTGTACTATTGGTGTTTATTCTACAGTCACAAAAATACAAAATCATAAAGAACAAATTTTATATTTTTTAACCAATATAACTCTCAAATTACTAGTTGAAGGAAACTGTACAAATGTTTTACAATTTTCAATGACTTAGACAGATTATCACAATACTGCACGATTGACATTTTAAAAACTGCATATTATGGCTTGGTACATTCTCTTATGTCTTATGGAGTATGATTTTGGGGGAATTGTTCCAAAAGTAAAATATTGAGAATTTTTATCTTGCAAAAGTATGCGATAAGAATAGTTCATCATCTAGGTTACAGATATTCTTGCAAAAATGCCTTTGAAACCCTTAGAATTTTTACCTTATCATCCCTGTACATTCATGAAACAATAATTTATTGTCTTTCTAAATGTCATATGGTTCAAGGTAGAGAAATTCATTTCCATGAAACAAGTTTCGCAAACTCCTTCCGCATAAACCAACACAGATCTAAATTATATTCCCTGCTACCTTCACAGGCGGGTGCCATGCTATTTAATAAACTTCCAATTAAAAACTGTCTTCTTTCAAAAGTGTTTTATATCGTAGAGGAATTTATTGATGGTTCCTGGAAAAATTAGCAATACTCTTATTTCAACCATGACTACAGTGTTATTACTGATGGCTCCTTATTCTTAGTTCAACATTTTATATATTTTAAATCAAATACACCATATTTATAATATTTATTTCCAACGTGTAGGTATTTGAATTGTTGTTGTACCTGAAACAAAGTTTTTTGTAAAGGTTGAATAAATAAAAATAAATAAATAAACTTATGGAATTTGTTTCTGAGTAGTGACTCAACATGATTGATAGATTTGCTTGCCTGTGTTAGGGTGAGGTAGCACTTGTCTGTGAGTGGAGTGTGAACCAGCTTGGCTGCGTTACCTTGATACTCGTATGAATACTTAAACTCTGCATCTACCATTTCAACTGTTACCAAATCATTTTTATCAAGGTAAAACCTGAAACAGTAATGATGGTAATTACACATTATTTTTTACAGAGATAAATCCTTTGTTACATGACAGAAGCCTTTTACAAATTGACGTAATACTGTACTCTATCAATATGTACCGGTAAATAAAGATTATTTGTATTTGTAATATAGATTTGAATGGGTTACAAAAAATTAAAATAGTTAAACTACTCATGGTTTCTCTAGCCAGGTATCTTGTGTGTAGCCAGGTATCTAGTGTGTAGCTAGGTATCTTGTGTGTAGCCAGGTATCTTGTGTGTAGCCAGGTATCTTGTGTGTAGCCAGGTATCTTGTGTGTAACCAGGTATCTTGTGTGTAGCCAGGTATCTTGTGTGTAGCCAGGTATCTTGTGTGTAGCCAGGTATCTTGTGTGTAGCCAGGTATCTTGTGTGTAGCCAGGCATCTTGTGTGTAGCCAGGTATCTTGTGTAGCCAGGTATCTTGTGTGTAGCCAGGTATCTTGTGTGTAGCCAGGTATCTTGTGTGTAGCCAGGTATCTTGTGTGTAGCCAGGTATCTTGTGTGTAGCCAGGTATCTTGTGTGTAGCCAGGTATCTTGTGTGTAGCCAGGTATCTTGTGTGTAGCCAGGTATCTTGTGTGTAGCCAGGTATCTTGTGTGTAGCCAGGTATCTTGTGTGTAGCCAGGTATCTTGTGTGTAGCCAGGTATCTTGTGTGTAGCCAGGTATCTTGTGTGTAGCCAGGTATCTTGTGTGTAGCCAGGTATCTTGTGTGTATCTAGGGTATCTTGTGTGTAACCAGGTATCTTGTGTGTAGCCAGGTATCTTGTGTGTAGCCAGGTATCTTGTGTGTAGCCAGGTATCTTGTGTGTATGGTATCCCAGGTATCTTGTGTGTAGCCAGGTATCTTGTGTGTAGCCAGGTATCTTGTGTGTAGCCAGGTATCTTGTGTGTAACCAGGTATCTTGTGTGTAGCCAGGTATCTTGTGTGTAGCCAGGTATCTTGTGTGTAGCCAGGTATCTTGTGTGTAAATTACTTTGTAATCCATTATTTTGACGACTATAAATCTATATTTCTTTGTTCATACTGTGATAACAACTATTTCCTGACAAAACCAAATCAAAAGGAAACACTAACCCTTCTCACTCAATTTTCTCACAAAAAAAATCTAGTTGTGGTAGACAATAGACATAATAGTTGCCTAATAACACTATCAGTTTGTGGTTAAGTGGAAGAGAGGACTTTTAAGTCCTAACTTTGCCACCAATAAAGATGATTTTTATTTCATTTCATTTCAAAAGGAATAGAAAGGAGAGCAGGCTCAGGGGCTTACACCTACTAGGGCTTATACTCAATAAGAGCCTGACTGTGTCGGGACTTACTGTCTACTGATCAAAGGGTTTAATAAATCAGTTTTTTATTTTCAATTGAAAACTCATGTGATTTTAGCCCAAAACTGAAAGTACCTGAGACGTCTCTGCCAGTGCCAGTCCTCTACACTGGTCACCTCAGACTCCATCAGTTGCTCCACAACGCTGATGTGATAGATTATATCTAGCTGCAGAGCCTTCAGCTTCAACTCCAACACCGCCGAGTCTTTGTCCTTCTGACTTGACTCTGTGTGATATTTCGTGTACAGTTCTAATTGACTCTGAAACAAATGTTCATTTTGATAAAAATAGGAAAACTAACAAAAAGAGTGTCCCTGTCCAGTGTCCACCCGTATGGTGCTTTAGGCAGACATTGATGTTTTCCCTGGTTTAAAACTGGAAAACAGGGGGTAAACCGGACTCCATTTGGCAGCAATTTTGGGAGCTTATCATAACTAGTGAAGTACCTGAGACGAATGAAAGAAAAAACTTGTAATCGCTGCACTGTGCAACTACCCTCTAACTCTGAAGCTGATTGAAAAAAATATATGGCTTATAAAGTCTAAATAAATAAATAATTTATTGCATAAGTACATTATACATGTATCGCAATTGTCAGTTATTAGTAGCTAAAATTTTCCACTCACACACATCTAGATCTCTTTCAGACATACAGCATTTCCAATCACACGGTTCATTCATTCGAATTTTCCCCACTTTAGCCCCGTGGTTAAATTAGTCGTTTTCTAATGTGTTCTCCCAGTCATGTGCCTTAAACTCGTCGGTGCTATAAAATGCTTTTGCGATCAACACTTTTTTGAGACGAGCTTTAAATGCCTTTCGCATTGGGGCATTTTTAATCGAATTTGGCAACTGGTCGACAAGTTGAACTCCTACCTGAGAAGGCAAACGTTCATGAACTACCGTTCTGTGTCTACCAGTTTGGTAGTTCTCCCGGTAGTCTAAAAGGGGTTCGGTAGTCTATAAGGGTACTTAGCAAACAGGTTGTTTTAAATTAGCAGTGATAATAATAATAATTTATTATTATTTTATAATAATTTTATTATTACCAGTGTATAATGTGAATTGTGTTGACTTTGATGAAATGGAAATGATACAAAATTGGTGAAATGAGAGGTGAATTACAATTTAAAATGCCAGAATGGGCTTAAGCCACTGGTAAATACGGTGAAATAAAGTCCATATACGTCTTATAATTTTGTCTTTCTTAATTTAATTTAGATATTGTAGTTTGAGTGGCTAACTGTAACTGATAATCTTTGGGCTGAAAAATGTATACTGATTTCTAATATTAGACTGTACTAAAGATCAGTTTTGAAAATTATATTTTTGAATGCTGGTTCGAATTATAAATGGCTTACATACAAATAAGTTTCCTTGTAAATTTGAATGGTGTACAATTAATTCAAATAAACCAGATATATTGTTAACATGTCTTTTTAACTACATAGAGCAAGCTGCCAAACCTTTAAAGAAGAAAGCAGTTTCTTCAAGCTGGCTGACTTGATGGCTTTCTCACACTGACTTGTAAAG
This sequence comes from Matsumurasca onukii, assembly GCA_018831715.1. Lineage (NCBI taxonomy): Eukaryota > Metazoa > Arthropoda > Insecta > Hemiptera > Cicadellidae > Matsumurasca > Matsumurasca onukii. Next base: position 40,427,881 of record CM032059.1, on the reverse strand, counting down.
GAGACCCTTTCTGCCAGACAGAGCACTTGAGACGGAAACTTGCTTGGATCTGGGTTCTCCAAACACTTCCTCACTAGTTTCTTCAATGTGCTCTTCATTTCTTTACTTAAACAACTCAACCATTCCTGTAAAATAGGTTTCAGTTGACAAGGTAAAAATAAGTTACGAGGGTCATCCATTTGGACATTTTTCTAAATCATTTTAACACTACATGTCCTCAAACATTTTGCAAGCAAGTCCTTAGAAAGAACTTGGATTACTCAAGGAATTTTAGTATCCAGGAAAAATATCAAGGTTTATTCTAAACTTTGTTCTAAATCTAATAATGAAGCATTTAATCGATACACAAAACTGCCAAATCATACGAGGTAAATAAATTGATACAACAGTCAAGAAACCTTTCTACAAATGCCTATAGAACCCTTTGGAGAACCTGAACTAGTTGCACACTTCAATGTGCGCTATTAACTTACATATGGGTGTAACTAAGGCTATTACGACCAACCACATTAAAAGTAATCCATATTCTATGTACCTAACTCCAGTTACAGAGGAAGAAATCAGGTCAATCTTCCTTCAAAGTGATCGACAGATATTAATGGTCTATCCTCTTGGCTAATTAAATTGTGTTCAAATGAAATTGGTCAATAAATCTTTTGAAACAGGGAATTTTCAGTGTTTTAAAACCATACAAAAAAGGTTCTTATGTTCTAATTATCGACCAATTTCTCTTTTGCCCATTTTTGGTAAAGTGATTGAAAAGCTTTTTCTAAATAGACTATTTTTGTTTTTATCAAAACACGATGTTCTCTTTAAAAACCAATATGGTTTTAGAAAAGGATTAAGTACCAGTTAATAAGCTACTTGAATCTGTCATGAACCAGTTAGAAAGAGGCAGACAAACTGCAAGTGTTTTCATTGATTTGACCAAAGCTTTTGATTGTGTCAATCATGAAATTTTACTGAATAAGTTGTATGTTTACGGAATTCGAGGGGTTCCTTACAACTCGTTAGCTCAGCAAGTTCAAATTGAAAATGTACTGCTCTACTTCATTGACGTTTGGGGTACCTCAAGGTTCCCTTTGTTGTTTTTGTTTAAAATGACATTGATTTGTTTACCAACCCTGAAGGTTCTAATGCTGATGACACATCAATTACAATTTCAAACGCTAATATTAATGCTTTGAAATATCCTGCTACGAAGAACTGCTTGTGTTGAATATTTTCAACATCTAAATTTAAAACTAGTTTGTCAAAGTCAAACTATGTTCATTTCAAATTGAGTCACCATCCCAATTATAACAATGACAGGATAGGTGAAGATATCTGAAGAAGTGCAGTAAAGTGTTTTGATAAAAATTTATCTTGGGATTCTTGGCAAAAACTAAATTCACTTCGAAATTTGGCATGGAATTGCCTAATTCACCCTTACATAAATTATGCATTATGGGGAGCATGTTCAGACCAAAGGTTTATGCGATATTTATTTTACAAAAAAAGCAAAATTGTTTCTAAGGCAAGATTTCATGAACCTTGTAGGGATATTTTCAAAACCCTTAAAATTTTGACCCTACCTTGTATGTACATTTTGGAAACAATTATTTTTTGTTTAACAAAATGTGATTTAGAGATAGGAGCGAATCTCCATACCCACAATACTAGGCACGCCAATGCTATTTTTAGCATCTTCCCTGTGTAGCTGGGTTAGACTGGATCAGAAACTGATTTAAAGATTTTAAAAGAAAGCTAAAACAGTTCACTAAACAAAGCATTGTCATTGGTAGTTCAAATTGATGCCATTATTAGGATCACTGTTGACACGAATATGAAGTGTCGCCTCAATAAATGTTAAAAATATATAAATGTTAAAGAACGTTTTAAGGTCAAATAAATACAAAATAAAGATATCAACACAAAACTTTATTTACAAATGCATAGAACCTTTCTACACAGTCGCCAGCATCGATCTTATGTTCTACTCATTTGCCGCCAAAACATGAGCTGAAGAGCAAACTGATTTTTCCCAAAAATCCTTAAGAAGAATGTAGCTAGCTTGGCATAAATTCAACATGGAATAAGCCCTGATCCAAAAACAGTTGCCATGACTTTTCGAGTGTTTAAATTTCACACTTTGCATTTAGCGGGGTTTTCAATTGTCGATGCCATTATTAATCACTGTTGACACGAGACGCTTAATCACACAGCATCGATCTTACACTCAAACTGAAGAGGAAGAATGTAGCTAGCAGCTGCAAGTGGTGAGGGTGCGCTGCGTGATGCTAATCGTTCTTTACTTTCTGGATGATCCTTGTATTATTAAGTTACTCTTCATTTGAAGTTTATTGTTGCCGACAGGAGGATATCAGAGGTTAAATTTTAATGTGGTCATTTTCAATTGTTTGTTGGGCAAGACGTTCACGTAAATAAGGAAATAAACTCTGAGATTTGTTGTACCACTGCAATTCAAAATATGAAATATTGTACAACACTGAAGCAACAAGGTGCAAACATTTTGTGACAAGGACACTCATAATGTGCATGTAGTTGTGCGAATTGGACTACATATTTAGTATCTACTTATAAATAAGTACCTCAATGTCTTGGGTAACCTCAACAGTATTTGAAAGTTCCACAGTTTCTCCTTCAAGTGATTGCATTGCTATAATATTTTTATCTCTGAAATACAATAAAACTTAAGGGAGACAAATAACAAAGTGTTTTCTAAAAAAACAACTGTTGAGAAAAAATGATATACATTAATTATTAATTATTACTTTCATATTATTTCAATTTTGTACATACCTACCTATACACCATTTTTTTTTCTTGTTAATTTAGTGTTGTGTACCTTTTTGAACATGGCTGAGTTTTTGTAAAGTTTCCTCCTGTAGTTCATTTGTTTCTCAACAGATTACCCGGGTTTTAATACCATTGGGTTATAATTGAATTTACAAAGGAAAGCTTGTTTTGACGATCTTTCGTAAACCTCACAGTTTTATTTTCTTGCTATTTAAGTAAAAGCGTATGTAAATGTATGAAAACAAATAAATACACCATTAGCTAATATTAAATTGAATGTATTGATAGTTTTTTCCTGTTAGGACTCTGGCTAAATACAAAAGCCTATCAAGTTTAACCAAACTGGTTGAGAAACACGAGAGATATTACAAAATTGATGGAAAAAATAGCATCTGGCAGGTAAACAAAAGGTTTTTGTAAACTCTTATTCTGGATTTTTCTTTATTTTGACTGGTGCAGTCATTTCCTTGAGTTTGAAACTTTACCTATATGACACCCTGTATTTAGATTAGATTAATGAGGAAAATTGTGGCTCTAGACCACGCGCACGTCAACCCTTTGGTTTATTGTGCTGACTCCCTGTTCTCCTAATTAGGCAGCCCCACCCCCGTTTGCTTACAAAGCTCGAGGATCGCGCTACCCAATTCTGATGGGTGTAACTTCTGCCACTGACGAGACCCCAGAAGACCCCTTCCCCTGGCCTCCAGGGACTCGCATTCAATAAGAATGTGTTTTGCGGACTCAGGAGTACGCTCACATAGCCTACAACTAGTATCTCCTGTGTGACCCATCATCTAGTAGAGATTTTTGCTAGGTGATTTCTGAAATGCCCATGACCTGCAATATTACCAGTCTGATGTTCTGGCGACTAAGACTGGTCAGATGTTTGGTAAGTATCCTTGATGGATTCTTGACTAAAAGTTTGGCGGGTTCCTGGCATGGTAGCTGTTTCCATCGCTCAGTATGTCACGCATTTGCCCTATCGGCAAGCATAGTTTTGACAAGGGAAGGACTGATTCCTACCGCTGGTTTTGGACCGGCAAAAGATGACAGCGCTCCCTTTCTAGCCAGCAGATCGGCTTTTTCGTTCCCTTTAAATCCTTGATGCCCCGGTATCCATTCCAGCCGTACATTATTACAGCTTGCTAGAGCCCGGAGCGCTTGGGAGCATTCTCAGACAATGCAGGAGTTGTTAAGTCCAGCACTCTAAGGGCAGCCTGACTGTCTGAGAAGATTACGATGTGTTGAGTTACCTGTATTTAGTTACCTTGAATTAAAATCAAGTAATTAACATAAATTCTAACAAAACATGTTAGTTAACTATATCTTGATTACCTAAAGACTACACTGTGTATTCCAGAGAAGAGTTTCTTCAGATGGGACTGGATAACGTGTTGCTTATTAGCCTGACCAAGGATTTCCAACAGATCTTCATCTCCCAAGAAATAGAACCTTGGGAATCTGAGGCGCTTTTCCTGAAAAACCCATAGATAAGGAATAAACATAGATAAAAACATACAGAAAAATATAACAAACATTAACGGTTTTCATATTTATTATATATCACAATATAATGATATCACAATATAATGAATATTACAACAAAACTCAATAAAATGGTATTGTTTAAAAACTTTCAAAATAATATTATGTTGGAAGTTTCTTTGCCTTGCTGCAGCAATGGTCCTGAACCCTGAAAGGCTGTAGATTGAATCATCTGCAATCCTTTTTTTATAGCCTTTTTTAGGGTCTGAGGGTTGCTGGCCTTTAATTTGGAAGCATGTTGAACAGCTTTCCACAAGCTCAGGTGATGTGATATGATGGGTGGAATTGAAAGTGTTTGAAAGTTCTAGAACTATCCTCGTAAGGAGCTTGTACTGCTTTCAACGTACATATTTAAAATTAAGGGATTCAATATTTTGTACTCTAGTTATTAATTGTAATAGATACGTTTCAGATTTTAGATTTTTAACTTGTGTGGTTTAACATGATATAAAATAAAACCTTTAGTTGAACTACAAATTACAACATAGGTATTTCAATACACGCAAAATGTTTAGCCTACTGACCCTACTCTATGGTAATCATAATCACACCCAAAAGTTTTATTTTATAAAGTTCCCAAAGTTTAACTGAATTACATTGTAATAGAACATAATTTGGCTAGAAGTTTGTACGGTAATTCACAATAATAAATACCTCAAGATACTCAAGAAGGCTTTTCTGACAATGAGAAAGCTGCTGCATCAACATCTGAAGAGTGCTGTGGAGATGTGGAATGCGACATAAGCTGATCACTTTGAAGTGTGCATTGGCCAAGTCACTCAAGATCATTCGCAAGTCTCGGTCTACTCGCTCGAACCTACTTTTCTCCATGTTCAAAGTACCTCCACCAAATATTGGCTCAAGATAGACCCACCTAAATAACACCGAAAACTATCTACAGTCAACTCCCGATTATCCTAATTAAGGGAAGGAGAGGCACGGATAACCAACAAACACAATAATCCAAAACTAGACCAAAAATTGACAAAATTGAGATGATAAAATTCTTACGATTGAATTTAACCCGACCGTCTGCTCTCCCACCCCGTACTGCACAGCAAGCGATTTAACCGTGTTGCCATTTTCTGTTTTCTCAATTATTTCCAACTTTTGGTGAATTGATAAAACAGTTCGTTTCCTCTTCTTATCCATCACTAGGTCACGTTCGCATAAATTATAGTCTCAACTGCACCACTTTAACTTTGACACTGACTGGTGTCAGTGACCTTGGCTGAGAGACGGAAACGAATATACGCGGCACGGTCGATCCTGACTCAATCTCATTTGCTCCGCTTGTGTTATAGTGCCTGGCGGCGCGAGGATACAACATGCGCGGTGTAGCGTCAGCTGTATTGATTCGCTATGTCCATGAAGTAGCCTCAGTTTTGGAGCCCACAGTTTACACAATATTGCGCAACAATCACAGAGCGTGTAATTAGTGAAACTAGTATGTGATCCCTTTACTGTATTGGCAACTTCTTTTTCTTTCATGACATCCGTTTCTGTGGTAGTTGCTCATTATTTCAATTTTTTTTCTAGGAGCTAACCCGGTTGATCCGCAACACGGATAATAAGCACCCGGTTAATCGAGAGTTGACTGTATTAATAATTAACATAATTTAAAATTACGTGAGTTTTGGATGAAATGAAGGTATTATTAAATAGATATCACAGCACATTCTTACATTTCGTTCACAGATTAATTTAGTTATATTAAGAGACACAAATCATAGAAGTATTAATCTTGTTGCAAAATAATAAATATAGATCTGCACAGTAAAATATGATCATTGAGTTATTAATTCCCAAAATATTTAATTTGATTGAGAAAATAGTAAAAACCAAAACAATAAAATGCATTACCCTACCATAGTTGGTTTAGGAATTATGATTTTTCAAAAGTAAAAACCACTCACAATCCAAGGGGTGGTTACTTAATCAGATGGCATCAGTAAAAGTGTTAAGTGTTTACATACTTACACACAAGATCTAAAGAAACAGATAATCAATTATTGAACCATACTTGCGCTGAATTTGGTTCAGGTTCCGTAAAAAGTTGTCCAAATCAGATAGACGAGTCTCCCAAATACTGGCTCTGTCCTCAAAGTTTCTGTAATTTGGTGAACTTTTTATAGACTGCAAAAGACATTGGTTATCCCCAACCTGAAATGAAATCAACAAATTCTAGCAGGGATCTTAAAAATGTAGACTAAGTTATACTTTTATGAGATAAAGTTTAGGTTGTACATAAAAATATGAGAAAAGAAACTGAGGATGCTAAAGGTTGATCGACAAGTCTCTAAAGTACAAAAACTTATGAACTAAATTCTGCAGATTTGTAATTTTTTTACAGTTAACTCTTAATTAACAGGGTGTCTAGCAAATTTCTTCCAACAAATTCAAGACTTTTTCCAGACAAAATCATCAACATTTTTCAAAAGAAAAATTTGACAAATCACTCTATTTTTACCATTGAACTTTGCTTTTCATAATGACGAACAAAATATATTTACAAAATTATAGTCCTATAACTATTCATCAGGTTAGCTAATCTTATCGCCCAGTGAGTAGACTAGGCCATGTGCTTTTGTTTGATTCATCAGTTCTGTTAACAAAAATCTGCTTTACACAAGAATTAAGTGACAAGCTATTTGGCATGCTGAAAATTGAAAAATACTCGTTTGGCAAATGGAATGCCTAGAAGCAGGTTACACAGTGCTTGAATTACAAATAGTGACACTATCAACAACTAGTATGTAGCATACAAACCAGCTTTGGGAACAAACGGTCTTACACTTTCTGAATATCCTCGGACTTCATCATATTAATAAACTCCAGACTTTCTAGGCCTTTTCCACCAAAATCCATACTAGTTCCAGACTTTTCAAGACCGCATTAAATTCAAGACTAATTTCAGACTTCCAGACTTTTAAAGACTACTAGACACCCTGATTAATGATGACGCTTACTTTGGTCATGATGTCATTGAAATGTTTGATGAGCTGGAGCGTGTTGCCTTTACTGTCTACATGATTCGTAACTGAGAAACGTGCTTCCACCTCCCATATGTCAAGCTCTGCAAGCGCTTGCAATATCACTATCTCACTGGCTGCTCTGCTGTTCAAGTCCTGTATGCATACAACTGATTCAATTTCAAACAGGCTTAAACAGTATTGTAACATAAACAGTTCTACTGGGACTCGTGGCGTGGTCCTGTAATCCAGCTTCATGGAGGTCAGGTCTTGAGGATGATATAGATCTAAAGCGGCTCAGATAGTCTCAGTGATCATCTGATGATACCCGCATCAACTCCCACCATCGTTTAGACATATTAGACCATCACCTGCGTGGTTCGGAGGTCACGTTAAGCCGTTGGTCCTTGTATTTCTATTTGTCATTGGGCTATTAATTGATGACCCATTCTAGGAAGAGTCGGCCTTAGTTTGTAACAAGACTACACCTCATAACTCATCACACTCATCCTTAACCACATATTTGTCTTGAAATACCCTCATGAGAGTGGCCAGCATCTCAAATAGTGATTTAGAGTTGAAACATTTTATAAATTATAGCGTATTTAAGCAGTGTTCTTGTCAAATTTTATTATACCTAGCTCTAGGTAGAAATAACTTTAAAAATATGAATTTTGATGGTCTCACTTTTTAGTGTACTTATGTGTATTAGTATGTGTATTGTTAACAACACAGATCATTAGGTAAATGAGTTTATTAAACTAAGACAACAGAAAACAGACCACCGGATTATATCATTGGTTTTCCATAATTTATTGTTCTAAATGTATAATATAGTATTCAAAAACACACTTTTAAACTAAAACATTGGAACAAAAAGTACAATCTAACATTTTTTGATCTCATTGAAAGTTGCTAGTCTTTAGAAAATTGCTTTCAACCTGAGTTTTACAATAGTTAATTACAGGTACATACTATAACAAACTCAATTTCTTTAATATACACAAAGATGTAAAAAAAGGTTACCTTTAAGCTTTCTATGCTGTTCTTTATGTTTTCTTTCACTTCCAAAAAGTCCCCAAAAGTGAGCAAGTCAACTGGTTTGAATGTAGCGTTTATTATGTTGAACATTTCCACCCAGTGTTTCTCACTGAAAGTTTCTCCTCTAACAAACTTTAATAATGGAGCCAGTTCCTAAAATAAATTGGATTGAAACACTTAATCAAATAGAACTTCTATCTCCTTTAGAATTCGTGAGGTTCGTTCCTCCTCCTGTTTCAATGGAACAGGACACAATGGAACTCAGTTCGCTGTAGTACAGTGACAGCTGCAATCTGCTGTCTGTCTGTACCTGATGAGACGAAACAACGTCGAAACAGCTCTCCAGCTCAGTATCTGCCGAGTCTTTGCTAGCACAAGCTTTTGCAAGGCCAAGCAGGCTGCGTACAGACAGGTACAGACAGACAGCTGATTGCGATGTCAATGTACTACAGCGAACTGAGTTGACACATAAGTGTCCAGTTCTGTTGAAACAGGAGGAGGAACGAACCTCACGAATTCTAAATGAATTACCCTGTTACAAAGATCTTATGACATAACAACGATGTCATATCTCGATTCTATTTTCTACTAAATACTTTTTTTACTTTTTGCAATTCAAGATTTTTAAATAGCAAACAATTATGAAAAATTCTAAACCCTCTGTTTGCATATTGTTAGTAGGCAAGGGCAAGTACTGAGTTTCAAACTCTAAACTCAATACAAACTCGCCATATACTTGTAGTGGTCTGAAATAGAAACAGAATCTTGATTGATTGAAGCACTTAGGATGATGGCTAAGACAAATTGTTTGATGCTACTTCTGTGTCTTTTTACTTCTACTAGTATAATAGATATTTTCAAATAAAGAGAGAGACCTACTCTAAACTGTTCAAGTTCCTGCAAGAGGCGGACAGTGACAGCTGTTGTAGTGGTTTTGTTGAGTTTGTCTGTCCAATCATCTACAAATTTCAGCAGCTTCATTTGGCTTTTATTGCGAGCAACAATCCATTCCTCGTTTGATATCAATAACAAATCTGTAACAAAGCTTTCAGTTGGTGATACATACATTATTAAGAATTACCTCGCCAACTGTGTGTTTCTCGCCAACTGCGTGTTTCTCGCCAACTTTATGTTTCTCGCCAATGTGTGTTTCTCGCCAGTTCACTGATAATGAGTGTGTGAGTCAGAAGATTCTCTTTTATATATAGACTAGCTGACAGTACCCATGCTACGCTACGAGATTCAAAAACTAAATTTTTATGATTAAATTTACCAATATATACTTCTAAACAAATTTTATGTTAGTGTTGTTTGGTAAATTACACTGCCTGTCAGTTCACCATTTTATAGTTTTAGTACCTAAAATTGGCTATCCATTCTCATACAAGAGGCTAAAAATTATAATGACCATGTAGTTTACTAAGAGACTGCGGGACGCACTCTGGGCACCGTTTATAACATGAATACAAACTGCAAACGATGTTTTTAACCGGTTAACTTACTTAAATCAAAAATCTGTTTCAACAAAAGCACTAACCTACTATGGTTGCTTCATATAAACTCTAAAAATTGTACTTTCGTCAAACAATAAATAATTAATTACGTTTACTAAAACTGGTTTTTCTCATAAGGCACTTATGCTTACTATTGGCATCTACACAGTTTTAAATGCATAGCCTAGGACATTCTGTTACTGTCTTGTTCTAGACATGAACAAGCTAAATTATGTAGAAATAAAGCTAAGGAGATATCTCAGTTTTTGTCGATATGTTGTTGAAGGTGGTTCATTCATTATTTAAGACTGATTGGCAGCACACCTTCTTTATAATAAAAATAAAACTATTTTTAAAATTTTCAATTATATTTCGGTTTTTGAACAGAAACCCTCTTCAGATCACAAAAAAAGAACAAATGTGTGTTTTTTTTGTAATCTGAAGAGGGTTTTTGTTCAGAAACTGAAATATAATTGAAAATTTTAAAAATAGTTTTATTTTTATTATAAAGAAGGTGTGCTGCCAATCAGTCTTAACTAAGGAGATATATTTTGTAGATTTTTAAATTTTTAACTATGTCTGACCAATATATTTCATAGTTGATTTATGATATTGGAAATAAATAGTTTATTTTTGTACCTATTTTTGACTGTTTGAACTCTTCTGACATAATTTCCTCCTCATTCCAATTTACACATGTTATAAATGTTTTTTAACAACAAGAAGAATGGAAAACATTATATAATACATAATTACAGCAAGTGGTAGAGGTATTTAACAAACCATTATTGAAATGTTCATACAGCTCCCAAGTGTCTTCATAGTGCTTGAGTTCTTCTTCCACCTGCTGACACTGTGGAAACTCAGGAGGTGTCATTTGGAACTGGCTGTGATCATCCCTGCAATGTAAAGTTCAAATCTGGTAACAAGTTTAAACAGATTATTTCAAAATGTACAATCAATCTGTCATAAACATATACTTATATACTTTGAAAATATGACATTTGAATAGTTTCAATTGACATTTTAGTATAGTTATGACTTATGTGTTACTGTTAGTAGTGTAAGACTTACAACACAACTGAGGGAGATAAGGTCACTATGTAAGTGAACTTATTAAACCCGCACAACTGAACAGAGACCACAGGATTATATCATTGGTTTTCCAATTTCCATAATTTGTTGTTCATAAATAAATTACCCTGGGAAACAGGACAGATTCACTTTTTATTTTAGGAATGGGGTGGACAATTTGAATTACTCTGAGTTTTTTTAAGGCAGGACAAGACAGAATAACCCGGTACAAAAAAAGTAATTTTTTGTCTGTTGGCAATATAAGCAATACCTATCCTGTTGCTCAGACACTGCGAGAGATGGAAATGAACTCATTTCAATCCACTAATGCCTGTGTGCAGTTCTTTGAACAGTTGAACCTTAAAACTAACCTCAATAAATCAAAAATGTTATACTTTAATGTCGGGATCCAAAATAACGTTGAGACCCCTTTAGTCCTGGTGAATGATAATCCTACTGAAGAAGTAAATTATATCAATTTTTTAGGGATCAATGTGAAAAAAAAACTTACATGGGATGTTCACATTAACCATATATGTAGCAAAGTTTCAAGTGGTATTTTCTTGCTGAGAAATCTAGCGAATCATTGTTTTAAAGATGTTTTAAAAATGGCCTATTAATAATAATAATAATATCTTTATTTGTCATATGAATATTACAATTATTGACAATGTCATGGTACATATACATGGCTATAAGCCATCAATAATAAGTAGTTAACCATATTATTTATATAAATAAATAACTAATTTGTTAATGTTTTATTATACAGTAAAGAGCTAGAAAATACAGAGTAAACCTGATTTAAATCAATATTTTACTGTCAAAAAACTCTATGGAATAAAATGGATTTTGTAATAACCAATCAAAAATAAATTTTAAATTTTTAAGTGAATAAAGGTCCGTTATTGGTTTTAGTTTATTATACAATTTTATAGACATCTGTATGGCTATTTAGGATTTACTGAGGCGACAAGGTTTAACTACAGCATTATTTTTACTAATTTAGTATTGTAGGTATTATTATGGTATCATCCATCCCCATTTACAGTATGGAACATATGGGAAAACTGTGCCAAAACAAAAATCAATCAAGTAATCTTTGGTTTTATTTTACAAAATACGCCATTAGAATCTTGGGAAATGTTAAACAAAGAGACTCTTGTCAAAATTTATTTCAAATTCTTACGTTTCCTTCACTTTATATTTACAAAACTGTACTTTTCACATTAAATAAATGCAATTTGGTCCAAGGCAATGAAATTTATAGCTATGATACCCGATCAGTAAATAACTATAGAATCGGATATCATAGACTTGAAATATTTAAGAAACTGCCATCACAAGCTGGAGTATTATTGTTTAACAAACTACCACATCAAATACAAAATCTTCAAGAGTCAAAATTATTCAAAACTAAACTTAAGAACTATTTGACCTCCAACATCTTTTATAGTGTGGAAGAATTTTTAGATCATCCGCCTACCACTTGAAAGGTCTGGCTGGAACTTATTGTGTTCATTAATAGGATATTAAGTAATAAAATTAGTTAAATGGCTAGAGGCTTGTATTTTTAATTAAATAATGTTATATTTGATCTTTTTTTATAAACCAAAACAAAACATTTTTTGTAATGGTCAATAAATAAAAAAATGAGTTTTGCATTTGAGATGGACATCATTTAGTATTGGTGATTGACTGATTGTTAATAAGTGCTCTAACATTGATTAGTGCCTGTGATTGTTAATTGGCTTCGCTATAAATTGGCTGCCATAACTGTTAACTGCATGGTGGTTAATTAACTTCACAATAATTGTTAATTCATAATATTGATTGCCATTGATCACATTGTACAATACATGAAATAGGCATAGTCAAGTAAATACTGTATGTGCATGCGGTTTAAAAATACAACATATAAAAGCAAATCTACTATAAAATATAACATTTACCATGGCTAGCAATAATGAATTAAAAGTGTACATACAGTATATATATATAATTTACTGCATTGACATTTGACTGCAATTTTGTCTCACAGTTAACATGTTTCACCCATGTTTCATCACCAGTAACAATACGACCAAGTAGTGAATCGCCATCTATGTGGTAATGGTCCAAAAATGTTAACCTACTGCACCCATTTGCTGATTTGTGTGATTTCATTAACTTTTTCCGCAAGTTAGGCATTCACCAAGCTGGGTCTTCCATTCCACTTTTTGTCGTGCTCATTTGTTCGGCCATTTTCAAAGCGAATGCACCACTGACGCGCTCCACCTTCAGTGATGGTGTTGTCTCTATACACTTCACAAAGCTCCCGATAGATTTCAATTGGTTTTTAGTTTTTTGCAGCCAAAAACCTAATTACTGCACCCACTTCACAGCTCGCTGGATTTTCAATTAACAAAGACATTTCCATTCGTCACTGTAACGTGAAAAAGTACGACACAGACCTGAGCCCAGATCAGCTAGATGCTGACTAAACTGGGGAAAGCCCACATATCAAGAAGGCAGCGCTAGCTTCGCCCCTAACGGAGGTACCCGAAAACGTAACTTACTTTCTGGATAACCCTTGTATAAATTTTAAACAGTAGGTTCTTAAACAACATAAATTACAAAAAAGTAGCTTGTTGATACCCATAACTGACAACTTCATACCTCAGCTTATTGACTACTGCCATGAGATTGTCCCACTCAGCTCGCTTGGTGCGTATGATGTCCAAGCTGGTCTGCAGGTTCTCTGTGCTCGACACACTGTCCTCCTTGGGCCTGAACTGCTGCCAACACAGCACAAACCTCTCCAACTCAGCTGACACCGAGTCTACACTAGCTACCAAGTTATTCTTCATTGTCTCTACCTGCAACATGTCTTCCGTTGTATCACTACTTTAACCACAGGATATTAGTTTGTCTTGATTTCTTTAGCTACAACTACATCCTGCCAGCACATCGTCTCACTCTCTCCCGGAGAAAGTTGTCGTACATGGGGCGCAGACTGTTCAACTTGCTACCACCTGAGATCAAGACTCTTAGAGGGAAGAACTTGAAGACCACACTGAACAACTGGCTGGTGGATAGACCCTTCTACACACTGGAAGAATTTCTTCACAGAGACTGTGAAGACCTATTATAATTTTAAATTACTCTGTACAATTTGACACCAATCCATTTCTTGAAGAAATTTTAATAAAGACATTTTGACTTTGACTTTAGCTGCAGATAAATTTGTTTATTTTTCATACGTGTAAAAAATTGCTCAACAAAACCTTTACTTTTGAGCACTTTTTCAGTTAAAAGTACCTCTACTACATTATTGAATTTATTTACTTCAACCAAAAGAACTAGAGGTAGGCAAGTCATCAATCATCATTTTAATGTTCTAGACATTTTTCAAAAATTTTCCAGAGTTATAGATATTTTCAACTTTCAGTTTTTTGTCATTTGGTTAGGGTGAAATAGAAATTGGTTGATTTTGTCACAAAGATTTAAGAAAACCAAGTTATTTTTTTGGTTACAGTAGTTACTACACTTGCCAATTACTACAGCACAACATACTGAATGAAACTACCACTTAGTACTGTTTGAGTAATAATAGAATGAAGGATATATATTAATGAATTCTTTAAACCTGTTTTCCAATGACATATTGTTGGTTGGATAGTTGTACTTGAAAATTGTCCCAATTTGCAATCATTGTAGAAACTTGCTCCACTTTTTCTTTAGTCCAACTCGCAAGGGTTTTATTTTTATTTTGTAGCTCTAACATAACTTCTTGCATCTGAAAACATATTGTTTGTATAGACATGGCATGTATAGATTAAAGTGTGGTGCATTTTTACAGTGTTAAAATTATTTTGTGAAGTGTTGTTATATACAGGGTGTTAGTAAATGCCCTCATAAAACCCTTGGAATATGTTCTGTAGGTATAGTTAAACACATTTCATCATTTTAGAGATTTTTTAGAGATTATATCATTTTAGAGATTAACTGACATTGATCAGTAGAAAACCTTTCTGGAAAAACTGTTTTATTTTAAAATAATTACCATTTATAACTAATAGTTTTTCCTGCAATTATCCTAATAATTTTCAAACGAAGGCTTAAGTGGTGAGACATATTTTTAAAACTGTTTTATGGGTGTACCACTATAAATAATAACGAGATGTTGCAAGACGTTTCGTCTGGACTATGCCAGACATCATCAGTTTAATTTTAATATTTAAATAATTGTAGAAAGAATAAAATTGTATAAAATAGTTAAAAAGTATAAATGTAAATATAAACAAGCTATTTTTCCAGGTGGATGTTGGTAAACTTAATCAGATGACAGTTTTCATCATTTTGAATAGAGGTGTCCAAGATTGTGACAGTTTATATGAATTTTCTTGAATTTTATATGAATTTTATATTCATTTTTTTTAATAATCCTAATAATTGTTTATCACCCGTCTTTATTATTTCATTCATCTTAAAAATAAACAACTTTAAAATCTATAAAAAAATTTAAAATCTGTCAATTTTTTACAGATAAATATTTACTATTAGCTGTATTAGTCTAAATAACAACTCTGTTGTTAAGTTTGTTCTGGGAATAAAAATTAATTAGTGAAAACAAATTGGCAGTTAGCGAACACATGCAGCTTTTCAAAAATCTAATGCTGAAATGTGCTAGCCTTTGTCCAAGAGTGTTCTGTTTACTGACACCATATGATGGTTTATAGACATAAGAATCAATACTTGATTCAACTGACCTTTTCTGCCTTCTGAGTGATAGTGAGGTACTGAAAGTTGATTTCACCCAACTCGTCTGGATGCTGAGGCTGTAGCTGAAGAGATCTTCTACCTTCTTGGATAAACTTGTCAATGCCAGCGAGGTCTGATTGCATAGACTCGTAAAGTGAGCTAGCCAAGGTGTCCCAGTACTTGCGGTTGTGAAGTTCAATCTCATTGCATACCGGCCCCACGTTCAGTGTGAAACAATCAATCTTTCTCTCAGATCTAATAGATACAGTGCACACTTTAACTTTTACATTTCTACATCCTTCCTTAGTAACATTATTAACCCTTTGCGGTCTCATTTTATTTTTAAATGTTTGTAAAAAGCCTCCCGTATGGGTTTCCCCAGTACCCTGTAAGCAAAATTTTGGCAAATCCGCTCTCTGGTGCATTATCAATCATAGAACCACTCCTCTAAGCGCAGGGATTTAGCGCCTCCCTAAGCTCAAAAGTGCCACTCTCCACCTCACTGGATTTGATGAGCCATCCTCAGTGATCCTCAACGGGTCATTGTGGCCCCCGCATCCGGAATGATCCAACAACTAACATTGCACCGTACCAGAGCGCACCCGGGTGGGATTCGAACCCACGCTGTGACAGATAGGGGCCAACTGGCTGTCACTATAACCACTAAACCCCCGAGCTGTTTGTCGTGGGCTGTCAAACTCGCACGTGAGTTGGCGAGGGGGGTGAGGGAGTGGTAGTTTCGGTGTTCTCTGCTAGGTGCCGTTAGTGTAGCGACACAAGACCTCAAAGGGTTAACAGGAATTGTAACTTAATTTAAATATTTACTGTGGATATTATTTAAATGTTTGTTGGAAATAATGCATGGGGAGGCGCTAATCCAACCATTCTTCACCACTATTCGTTGCTCAGAGAAAAATTATTAAAGTAGCATTTAACAAACCTTTACATTATCCAACCCAAATTCTTTTTCAGGATTTATCTCTTTTAACTGTGCAAAAACTATTTGTGAAAAATATTTTGATCCATATATTTTGTAATAAAAATAATATTCTCTCTGAAGTAACACATCCTCACGATACTAGGTATGCTAGAAACATAGGTATAGCCACACCACAACTCTTTAAAGCTTTTTCCTAAACTACCTTCTATGTTACTGATTCAATTTCAACCAATCAGTGACTGAAGATGGTACTCCACAGCGAGACCGAAATATTTCACCTAATTATTATGCTGTTTTGACGCGGTGTGAACCGGAAGAACTAGATTATAGTTGTGACACCGGCCGCGAAAGCCTAAGAGTTAAAGATTATAGTATATAGTATTTGAAGAGAAGATACTTTCACAATAGGTAAAATGTAAAGTTGTTTACTTAATGAACTCGTTTTGAATTCATAGAGCAACTCTTATACCTATACTCTGAAGATAATACTCTCACTTGAAGGATAGCACTTTACAGAAAATTACTAACGTGACAAGTTTAGCGATCTCCTGACTCCAAGCCTTGGAAGCTCTGAAGTTGAAGTCCCAGTCAGCCGCAGTTGACAGGTGCTGGCGACACAGAGTGTCCAGGTCTACTGAGCCCAGTGCCACTGCGTCTTCCCACTCAGCACACACTGCGCACAGCTGAGTAAACAACTCCTCAGCACGCTTGAACACCCTTCCGAATCTGTGTGCGTTGCTGTCCCCACATAACACATCTTATTCAGCTTCAATTGTGTCATAACTATTATAAAACTGAGTTTAAAAACGGCCAGAATGTGGCTGAGTTCGTGGCAGGGGGGACTGTGAATCAGAAGTTTGCCTAACCTCAGCTAATGAACAGTAGTTAATTCATCGCTAAGGTTGCACAAACCCGTTGTGACTAGCAAACTAACTCTAAAAAAGATCTGATGAACCTTGGAAAGATGATTTGCTTGAAAAACAAGTCACACCTCTTGGGTTAACACTTAAAAGTGAATACAAAAATATTCAAACTAATAAAAATGTTGGTTTAAGTAATTTCTTTCCAAACATTATCAACAACATAAATTGGCGAAGGCTTAGGTGGTAAGACATTAAACACGTGAAAGATTTTATGGTAGCACCACTCACTATAAATGACAAGATGGTTTATGACATTTTGTCTACTCTTTAGTAGACATCTTCAGATTAATTTTAACCTCTTTATACAATTATTTTGTATTCTTTCTTTAATTTTTTAAAAATTAACCTGAAGATGTCTACCAAAGAGTAAACGAAGCATATCGAACTATCTTGTTGTCATTTATAGTAGTAGAATATAAATTTATAGTGGTGCTACCATAACATCTTTCAGTCAATAACTTGGTTTACTGAAATGTTGTTAAAATCAGAAATTCTTTTGTTCCAAAGGCTTTTGTGATAAATTTAACCTTTGCGCTCTTCAGATGATAGTGCGCCAACAGTATATTCCCCAGGCAGCCAACTAGGCTTTTTTTGTGTTGGACCCTTCCCTAGTAGATATAAGCTGTATTGACAGTGCAGTAGCGCTCCTGCCAGCAGAGCCTTGGCGCTTGAGTTTACATGTAGTTTAGCCTGTCAGCAATGGTAGACTCTCGACTGGAGGAACATGGTTTGGCAATTTCATCAGAGAAAGCAGAAGGTATAGTTCTGCCTGGAAAAAGATCCATTGGAAACGTAAGCTTTGAGGTGAATGGCAGTACTATTGAGCCTTGTAAAAAACTGAAGTACTTGGGGTATGGCTGGACTATAGAAGATCAGTCCAAGTACACGTGGAGGAAGCTGTGAAGAGGAGTGCTAGGGTTGCAGGGTGCCTCAGTCGGCTGATGGGTAACATCCATGGACCCAGTCCAAGTAAGAGAAAACTGCTTCCATCAGTGGTAGTATCCACTGCTCTGTATGCGGCACCAATCTGTAAGAGATCCCTAAGCTCAGCCACAAAATGTGCAAAAAATCGGCTGAAGCTGGACCAAGTTTAAAGGAGAGTGGCACCTTGCATCTGCAGTGGATACCGCACCATCTCAGCTGATGCTGCTTTCCTCATTGTTGGTGTGCCACCTTTGACACTTGTAGCGTTGTAGAGAGCGGATTGTCACTCAGGTATTAGAAAGGCACAGGCCAGAAGTATGATAATGACCCTATGGCAAGAAAGGGGGTCAAACACGATGAAGGGAGCCTGGACAAGAACCCTAATTCCGGATCTAACCATTTGATCAGGGAGGGCTCATGGAGAACTAGACTTTTACCTGACACAGTTCCTCTCAGGACACGGGTCTTCTCAAAAGTATCTGTTCAAGATCAAGAAGTCAGCTTCAGGAGACTGCAGGTATTTGGCGAAGAGGATACAGCCGAGCATACAGTCCTCGATTGTGAACGATAGGACCCACTAAGAAGGCTTTACTTGCTGAACAAGGTGGGGGTGCTGAACAAGGAGAACATAGTGCAGAAGATGCTTGGCTGCAAAGATGACTGGGACACAGGGGCTGACATGGTTAGAGAGATAATCGGAAGATCGCCAAAGCAAGACTTGACTTTTGACTCCTATGGTAAGAAAGTAAAAGAAGGAAATTAATCCATGACCCCTCTGGGCTGAAGTAATGCTACATTGGAGATTCCAGTTCAGTAGAAGCGCAGGAATTTTTAGTGGGTAAACCTTGACCAAAACAGAAGCTATCACAATGAGGTCTGAAGAAAAGAGAGTCCCACACACGGGAAGCTCACAGGAAGTTTTAATACCGAGCCTCTATGGTGCGTAACGCTTTTACTCTAGAGGAAATAAAAACCTGTCAGCAGTGGTCAGCACAAATAAGGAAGATAGTGATTACAGTCAGGCGCCTTGAGCTGCGGATTCTTACTATCGCAATCTGAGGTACAGAGAAAGCAACCTGTCCTGCTTGGCCGCTTTTTGGACTCAAGATTGGAATACACTTGCCAGTTCTCAATTAGGATTCTTCATAGAATAAAAACTAATTGATTAAGAAACACTACTCCCGAATGTCATGCTGTTGCTTACATTCTAGAAACAACATAAGTACACTATTACATGGGACTAAGTTTCATTCATTAATGTATTGCTAGACCTACCAGTCTACAATAACTGGGAAAATTGAAGTGTCAGAAACCCCTCGAAAACTAAGTGGTATTCCCATAAATCTCTTCAGCTGTCCGTAGTATTTCATCCTCAGTTCTTCCAGTGGGGGGTTGAACTGCAATCTTTGCTGCCTGTAATACAAATTGATTTAACATTGGTACGGTATATAATATCATAATAACATGGTGATATGGTATAACAATATCACATTTTTGTAATAAAACATCAGACTCCGGAGAATTGAGATCCTAAGCTAGGATTTCAAGATGAGTTAATAGGATGGAAAACTCCTCTGGTTACTGAAATAGAATTTGGTTGACTCCAAAGGAAATATAGGGGAATCAGTAGACTTAGACTGCGCCCATGACAAGCATCCCATCTTGAAAGCATCAACAGAAAACTCACAAGACAACTCAACACAAAGTAAGATATTTAGGTGTTCAATCAGTAAAAATCAGGCTAAAAAATAATTCAAATTGATTTTTGGTTGCAAAATTTTGATGCATTTCTATTGAATAAGTATTTATTTTCTAAAGGAATGTAACACATTGTAGGGTGGCTATTGGATGTTTCTCATAAAATAATATTCCCCAGGATAGGGCTTTTGCTCACAATGTTCAACTAATTACACTCTCTATTTAGGGGTTAAGGCAAACATAAAAAAGTACTTCAAATTACCCCTGTTACCTGTGCTAAGTGCGTTTGAAAGTTATCAGCTGTTAAAAAGTTAAGGTGGGGACCTAGTATAATCAACAAATCTATACTTTGTTTTCCCAGCAAAGTCTATGTCTCTTACAATAGTTGGTCTCCACCAGGTACGGACCACAACCCTCTGGTGTTGCCACTGCAACCACTTCTCTCTAGGAAAACAGTCCCATTTGATCGCATTCCTAAGAAAAGCACTGTAATGTTGTATTCATAAAAAAGCTATCCCACTACTATGAAACTCATAACCCTACCTGTAGACAATGTCAACTTTTATCTCTGGCATATTCTGATTTAGAGCTTCTAAGCCGAGTTGGTACTGATGTTCTAACGCTTTATAAATCTGATGATCCCAGTGCACTCTCCAAGACTTTGTGTTACTGAACTGTAACAATAAAACGATTCATCAATAATATGGTACAGTTCTTGTATCAAGGAATTGACAAAGAAACTCAAATGAGAAACAGGATTCAATTTACAAGAAACAACTATTTTCCTACTTTCTTCTATAGAAAAGACTACAGGCTATTTTTGCTGCTTAGTCCCTCAGCATCAGAATTTAAAAAATTTTATTAAAAGCCTTTTATTGGGTTGCCCTTGTTCCCGTGAACAAAATTTCAGTAAAATGCTCCCTCTGGTACGGTGCTCTACCAGTCATAGATTCACTCCTCTAAGCGCGGGGATTTAGCACCTCCCTAAGCTCAAAAATGGCGCTTGCCGCCTTACTTGATTTGATGAGCCATTTTCTCTTCAGTGATCTTCAACGGGTCATTGTTGTCCCCCGCACCCGGAGTCATTCAATGACTAGCATTGCACCGTACCAGAGCGCAACCGGGTGAGCATCAAACCCACACACTTGGGACAGTCAGGGGCCAACTGACTGTCACTTTAACCACTAGACCAAACCGAGCTGATTGCCCCAGGCTGACGAAACACTTAGATAGTTGGCGGGGGGGGGCTGAGAGTATCTGCGTTCTCTGCTAGGGGCGCTGTTGTAGGTGCGTCTTCTGCTTGTCTACTCAGCAGCATGCCACAACTATTTCTATTATTTTGAGGTTTATAATTCTAGTTGTCAAGCTGCTTGGTTGGGTTTTGTATCTTTACATATCTTTTCTGAAGTCATGAGAGTCACATAAAGTACTTTAAACATATTAAAAGTTCTTACTTGGGTTTCTACATGAGCCATCAGTTCCCTTATTTCTCTCAAACTTTCTTTCCAAAGGGATTGGTGTCTTAGAAGATCTGTTCCCATAAGATTTACAACCTGAAACCATTATAAATCGTAAAATTCAACCTACTCTAATACTACCGGGTGTCATTTGTCATTTGAAAGTTAAGGCTGTGCTTTGAAAATTTAGCTTGATTTAAAATGAAAGCCCCTAAAGTCTTGACCACTAACTTCGTTATGTTAATAAACTGTATCTTACTTGAAAGTTTAAAGTTTAAGCTCTGCTCTGACGATACCTGTTTGTTGGTGATCAAGCAAAAATAAATGAGTGCTGCCTGCCCGATGAAGTGTTAATCAGTTAAATGAAAGAAACTCAAAAATTAGTAAAGGTATCAGGATAGGCTTTTTGAATATGAGACAGGACAGGACAGAAACATTCAAATACTCAGGATTTTTTGTAATGGGATAGGACAAACCAAATATTGACAATGACGACAAAATCATTGGTATAAGAGTCATTGTTACTTTGGTGTGGCTGGCTAGAACATTTTCTGCTCACCATAAACTAGTTGAACTCTTCTATCGAGTAGAAAGCTTCCTCAACTAACACTTTCTTGATTTTGTTCTTGAACTGTGCAGGTCTTGAAAGATTCCGGCAGACTGTTAAACAGTTTAAATGAGCCGTACCTGAAGGATTTGACATTTAATCTTGAATTGAATCTGGGGACATTTAAGTCATCCTTTCGTCTCGTGCTGTGTCATGAATGTCAGTCTCAAGCTCATGCTCTTCAAGAAGATGTTCAAGTTAGCCACACCTCCAATAAGTTGGGTAAAAGTCTCCTTTTTTTGTGCGTGTGTGTTTCAAAACAGTTTTTTTTTACAAGGCCCATTCCAGTCTACTGGTCAACGGCTGCTCTCATCAAGGTATCAAGGTAAGGTAAAGTACTCCCACTACACTAGTTATTACTTAAGATCAACCACCATTTATTGTGCATGATCACCTTGTCAGCAATTTGGTTGTGATAATGTGCCAGCTGGTTATTCTCCTTGTACAGTCTGTCGACAGAAGCCTGCAGTTTGGTGATGTACGTGTCTACTGCGTTGGTGTTGCTCCAAGTCACATTGTGCTGTTCTCTGACGAAGCTTGGCCAGTTCCAGTGCAGCTGCCAACATCATCGGTCGCTGAGACGCAATCATCCTGTCTCCAATGGTGTTGTGGAAAGTGGCCACCTGTCGCAACAAACCACAATAAATAAATAAATGAATAATCGTTTGTTGTCGCAAAACTTTACAAAACATTGACAAAGTCAAATTACAGCCAAGACTGACAAAGTCAGATTTCTTATGTCTAATTTTTATACCATAACCATCTAGGATCAAGAATTGTACAAGTAAAAGATAAATTATACTGTAAAATATATATATATATAATTAATTATTGTCCAGACGAGCAGGTGCTGGTTTCTGGTATCGGAGATGGATTGGTTGATCTGAGCTTGGGAGAAAATGAAAGTAGTTTTAGCAAAATATTAATATGGGGATAATAAAGACACTCAGAAAGGTTGTAGCTTGTAGTTACAATACATTCATTAGAAAAAGATCCCATCATGATACACTAGGTTGAAAGTACTAAAAATTAATATCTGATTAACGAAAGAACTCATTTAAGGAATAAAAAGAGTTATTTATTTAAAGGCCAGTTATATAATTTAGTTTTAAATTAATTTACTGGATGTTTAACTATCAGTTATATTAACCTATTGTAAATTTTTAATGATATGACTATTTGTAGTTTTGGTTTATCTATAGAAATCTATGGATGCAGTATGTTTATTCCTAGTGTTGTACTCATGAGATCTGTGTTTGATGTACTGTGGGTTTTTAAAGTTGTACAAAAGCAAATCATAAATATGAATGTTGATGACTGTGGGTATTTTAAATTTAATAAAAAGTGGTCTACAGTGCTTTAATAAAGGTGAATGTGACATTATCCTAATTGCCTTTTTTTGCAATATTAAAACTTCCCCTATTCTATTACAGTTGCCACAGAAAATGATGCAGTATCTAAATATTGATTGGAAATATGCAAAATATGTAAATTGAATATAATTTCGATATATACACTGAGTCAGTTGATTGATAAGAAAAGTTACCCTGGACAGTTAAGAAGAAATATGGTCAACATGAGGACCCAAACAAAGAGTCTTGTCTAGAAAGATTCCTAGAAACTTAATGTTATCCAGATAACCGTCTATGTTGTCGGTAAACCTCTTGTAAGTAGCCTGTTCAGATGTTAGTATTTTTTTACTACAACATTACTTCTTAGTAGTTAGTTTTCAGGTCAAGTTAGCTCTTTATTTCAACCTCAAGTTTGAGTTTTTGTCGTAGATAGGTTTATTTTTGATTTGTGAAATAATCGTTCAGAAGCTTGATTAAAGTTGCCATCTCTTAAATAAAAATGAGTCTAGCAATATGAGTTTTTATTTTTATTCACTAACAGCTTTTTTTAATGACAGTAGTTTTGAAACAAAACACACTTGATTTGGAGGAAATTTAATCTTTAACTCTCTAGACATAAGCCAAGCTTGAATTATTTTTAGAGCTGTGCGGAATCCCGGATTTCGGTACCAGGACAGGATTGAGATCATTTCCCGATTTCTTTGCCCTAGTACCAAAATTTCGGAACAGGAAGTAAAAACTGCTGTGTTAGTTTGAAAGTTCATAATAGTGGCGGAGAGCAATTAAGTAAAAGGAAGAACAGACTTTTCCTGCCACTGGGAAACTACTCCTAACGTCTAGAAACTCCACCGTCTTCAGAGGACTACACTAATCTAGGAACCATTTAATTAATATCTTAACTTAAACTAACCTAGGACTATTCCACAATAGCTACATCATAAAATTGATGGCTTGTCAAAATTACAATTACAATTATGGACAAGTAAAAGCGAGGACCGTAGAGATAAAACTACATGTTAGCCTTAACATACAATCAAGCTGAAACAAATAGCTGAAAAACACAGAGATGTGGTAAGTAGTTATTAATTGAAAGGATCTCACCCAGACTGGGACACGATTTAACTACACCTGGATGTTAGTTAGTGCGCTCCGAGTAATCGCGAGGTTCGTGGTTTTCAGCTTGATTGTATGTTAAGGCTAACATGTATTTTATCTCTATAACGTCCTCGCTTTTACTTGTCCATAATTGTAATTGTAATCGACAAGCCATCAATTTTATGCATGTAATAAAATATTGGTTGGAATAGTCCTAGGTTAAGTTCTTAAGATACAATTAAAAGTGTTCTAGATTAGTGTAGTCCTCTGAAGCAACGGTGAGTTTCTAACTACCAACGTTAGGAGTAGTTTTCTCCGGAAGTGGCAGGAAAAGTCCGGTCTTCCTTTTACTTAAAAACTGCTGGTGTATTTTGTTGTGAGTGTGTACTGTACTTCTGGTGAAGATAAGATAAGAAACTAGTGGCCGAGCAGTTCCAAGTAAACAACCCCTCTCCTCCCTACTTCTGAGTGTTGAGTGCATTTTTAATGCAGGCTGGCAGCCATTGTCAGGTCGGCTGATAACGATCTCAGACAGAACCAAACATCCATTTTGTACTTGTACTAAATCCACTTCTAGCTTGCTATATCGTATTATTATTCTAAAACCTTTGCAATTTACTGTAATACATGATTGTAAATAAATATTGTTTATTGTGTAATAGTATAATAGTACGGTATTTGACCTGCTGAAGTGCTCGTGCCTGCTTCATGAACTGCTTGGCCAGTTCAGCTTCGTCCTGGATGTGCAAGGGCACGTTGTAGCCCATCATTGCAATCTGCCGCACTTGTTGAATCAGCCCTACCAGTGCCGGGTTGAAGTTCACTCTCATCAGCTTGCCTTGCTCAAAGTGTACCACCGGCTCATCTGTTTTCAGGCTGAAACACCAGCTTGTTTGCCTTAAATCAACTTGTTTTAATTAAATCAATCAATCAATAGCTTTATTGTCATCAAGCACGTGCAATAGACATAGTCAACATCAAACAAAAGTAGACAGTCTAAACACAAAAAACACCATGAAAAATAAATTTTAAGTAAAAATGAGTTCTAAAATATAAAGTTTTTAATATTACAGTTGAGGAATTCTTTTACACTATAAAAAGCTTTAATCTTTAGCCATTTTGCTAGATTAAGTTTAAATCTATTGAAACTAACGTTCCAAGATCTTTCAGGTACCTTGTTAAACAGTGTGACGGCCCAGTGATAATTATTATAATCAATTGTTTAATAAATTGCCGTCCCCCATCATTTTAGATATTCCAATGTTCGTAAATTTACATCCAGGTATATACTCAACATCAGTAGTATTCACAGTTGATAAATGATAATTCATATAGTATATGCAATGTCGTAAAGGTAAGAGGAATAATGCCCGATGCGCTGAACCGGATATAGCTCAGCACGTGTGTAGGTTCCATCAGCTTCTAGAAGTGATGCTGACAACTGCTGAGTCGGAGCTTCCGGCCATGCGGGCCGTGGTAGCACATGTGTGGACCCCGGGGAAGGTCTCGTCAGCAGTCAGTCACGATGTAACGACGTCGCGGTATGGTTGCCTCGGGCAACACGGTCTAAAATTCATGCCTTTGCCTCTTGTAAAATAACTAAAATTATAAACTATATTCTTTGCTCTTTAAGTTCATAGTATCGTTAAATTACACAAGTCAAAAGTCATTATTGTTATCATTTGTCGTGACCAAATATAGTTTTGTGAATCTAAATACCCGCGAGTGTTATTCTTCCAAGTTTCCTAGCCTACTCAAGATATAGTCACAGTGGATTATGATGCTCCCAATCAACTTAACTAACAGGTCAACTTGGCGACGTTCGTCACAACAGCTTTATTTTCATACAGATATGACTTAGAACTTTTTTTTCTAATCTGTTACTAAGCAAATCAGTTTTATATTTATTCCTAGTGGTATAACCATGAACATGTTCCCTAGTTTGGTAATTAGGCTAGTTTTCCTCGACACTAACTAAACAGCTATACAAATACAAACAAGGGAAGGTCATTATGCTAAATATCATAAATATTGGAAGACATGATTCTCTATCAGGTACATCTTTCATATAAGCCTAAGTGTCTTTTTCTGCCAAATAAATACTTTAATTTCATGACTACTGTTCCCCCATAAAGTAATACCATAAATTAAATTAGTATGAATAAAAGCATAGTACTAAAAGCTAGTGACTAACATTTCAATACTGACACAAACACTTAACCTATGTAACAGATACATTACTCTACCGAAATTTCGGTACTAGGAGGATGGGATCAAAAAATTATCTGGATCCCATCCTGGTACCGGAAATCCAGGATCCTGCACAGCTCTATTTTTAAGTGAATTGGACTAAAAACCCGTTTAGCCATATGAAAACTGGCCCGACCCGGTTTTGGCCTGTATTTTTCAGAGGCCTGATTATCCGATCAGGCTTTAAATTGACCCAACCCGACCTGACATTTTCGTGGCCCTGCGGAAGCTATGTTCTACAAATTAAATATTTTGGTTCTGATTTGCTTGTAAGGATTACAAATTAAATAGTACATTCACTTACTCAACAAATCCAGACATCGAAACTTAGTTGTACATGTGCTTATTTAACAGTTGAAACATAACAATTGAAAACAAAATTATGGTAAACACTAAATAGCAAAACTAAACTAACGCAACTGGATTGACTATGATAATTTTGAATTTTGATACTTTTGATTTGAGGCACTGACTACTCCTAGAGGGTATTTTAAGGTTAATTTAGGATGAAGTTTGAGTGTGATGAGTATTTTTGATGGATGAAGAGAGTCTTGATACAAACTAGGGCCGACTGTTCCCCAGATTGGGTAATTAATTAATACTTAATAGCCCAACGACCAATGTAATGGACCAACGGCTTAACGTGACTTCCGAACCACGGGGAATGGCCATCGTGAAAAGTTATCACTGCGCCCGGGAATTGAACCCGGGCTGATTTGGTGCGAATTGGCACTGTACCTTTAAGCTATGACCACCCCCATACTCTTGACTCTTGATGGTTAGTCAGTCATCTTGTCAAAACCTGTCATCGACTCAACCAATAATTTATAAATATTTGTTGCATTTTCCGTCTTGTCTCTTCCCAAAGTATTTCAAATTTTTCATTCAGCATTTTCTCAAAATCAAAAAATACATCCAGTCCACAAACAAACTGAACTTACCCAAGAGTCCGAGTTTTGATTGCATTTCCAGTTTCTCTAGTCCAGGAATCAAACTGTTCTGTATGATAATACTTCAACTCCTTTTTCACGTTATCAATCGCTCTGATCAGCACAGAGTAGCTGCCCAAGTCACTGAGCACTGCTTCACTCACTTTTTCTATTTCTAAAATCTGAAAACAAGAAAAACTTTATGTTTTAGCTCAGAGGGTTTACTACAACTGAGAGCCCACGGATTAAGTTTAAAAACTTATCAATTGCTTTATCAATTAAAGCAAAACTAAAGTTTACAAATATTTGCTTGAATTCAGTTTAGGAAACTCATGTTAATAATTAAAAGACTAAGACAATTTTTCTACAAACAATGCACACAGACAAAATGAAGTTTTTTAATTAAAATTATATTTGTTTGCAGAAAAATACAGAATAAAGCAGCAGACCTTGGCCTCGAGTTGGCGCAGCCACGAGAGCCTCGCCACCAGCACCGGCATGTCGACCTGGCGCAAGTGAGACTCCGGAGCCTCTACCTGCACACTGGCTACATAGTCCTGCAACTGAGACAACAACATCTCCCGCTCAGCAACCAACACTCGCTGTATGCTCGGTCTCCTCACCACCTCCTGGTACTTCTCAAACTCCTGCATCAGCTGCAACACAATATGAAAATAATAAACATTTTTAAATTTTATAAAGTACTTTACTTTATGAAACTATTTTATACAATAGTTATAAAAAATAAAACCAAAGTCCAGATTTACTCTCACCCAAAAGAAAAAATTGCTGCTAAGACGTTTACTGAAGAAGTAATGCGATGAACGCAAAACAGCTGCCTCAAGAAGACGAAGATAATGGACTGACTAAAGTGATCCTGACTTCGTAAAAGTAAAATAAATCAAATACAGTAGGAAGTCGATAATCCGAATGTCAATTATCCGAAAACATCAAAGTCCAAACGCCTTTCCAAGAAGAAAATGCAAAAAATATGTTTTTGTCAAATACAATTTAAATATCACACCAGAACAATATTTTTGCGAGCCAGATTAAAATATAAGTGTGTTTGGAACTAGAACGCTCACCCACAACAGTCAACAGGTGTGCGTTGTACGTAGCCGGGTGACTCACGCAGTGTATTGTGGCAGCGACCTCCAAGAGCTATTTTTAGCTCACCCCGTACCCCCTACTTCTGTCCTCCCTTACCACTAGCAACACACTAATCTATACCCTGCCATAACAAACAGTGACGAGTCGTTCTTACGCTAGGTACAGTGTACAGTTTAGTTTTTATTGTTTCTGCTTGTTATCACGTGTAGTGTGAGTTTCTCCCAATGGCAACGTCAACAAAATTGAAAAGGAAACATGTTTGCCTTACAATTCAAAATAAATTTAAGATGTTATAGAACACCTATAGGTCATGTATTTGCAGTTAACCTATTTCAATCGAATAAAATAACAAAATTAAAGCACACACGTCTTTTTTTGCCTTTTGTTTGAAAATCCAAACAATTTGAAAATCCGAACCACCCTTGGTGTCAATTAGTTTGGATTATCAATGTCCTACTGTAGTTGAAATGTGTGTGTGCTGACCTGCAGAGTGTTGAGATTCGCATTGCGCAGCTGATGCTTGAGTTTGGCAGCAACCCTCTCTTCAGCCGGTTGGATGTTAGACTCAAACTGTCTCACGGCCGCTTGCCACACTGGCTCTGTGTAAGGATTGTACTGCACAGTGTTTACACCTGCCGAACCAGCAAACTTAAACCTCATCCGTCAATCATGCATTTCTTTCACTTTGATTTCTTTGATTTGTTTCAACTTTTTTTGAATTGGGAAGTTACTTTCAAACAGTAACTGATTACAGTTACAGTTACCCGTTATAAAATTAACTTATTACAGTTACAAGTTACAGAAAAACCAATGTAACTGATTACAATTACAGTTACTCCAAAATGTAACTGGTCAGTTACAAGTTACATCGAGCTCAGTTACCGACTGGCTTCCGCGGTCAAATTTTAAAATAATATTTTCAACCAAAAATTTGTTTAGAAAGAGATTTCTATTGCTTTTTTTACTTTAATTAAAGATTACATTAGTAAGATTACATACGTAGATAAGAAGCATTTGTAGTTGAGGCCTTGATCACATTAAGCTTTGGCTTACAAAGTAAGCACTGAAAATTTAAATTGGAGCCAACACGAGATATCTGTTGAAACATCCTACTTATGCCCGGCAAAAGTGTTTCACCTTCTTCTTGAGTATCTTCAGTAGTTGGTTCATTTTCAGACATTTTTAAAGTTGAAATTTAAACTATACAACTATTAGTCTATTACTGTGTGAAAATCAGTATGAGGCAGGTTAACTTCAACTTCAAACATTGCCGTTTAGGGGTTATAATGATGCTCACTTTTTGTTTTCTTTGCTTTTTAATAACTTGACAGATACAATCCATAGATAACACATTTTAGATATTGTATAACTGTAAAAAATCAATTAATAGCATATATATCAAAGTGAAATTCATACTAAAATACTTGTTTTGAAATCGCACGTATTTTTACAATTCCAAGCTGAAAAATATAACTAGTTACCTACATATAATCGTTACCGGCAATTTGTAACGACTACCCGTTATTCGTTACAGCGGTTACAATAACTCCAATCATATACACAAAAAATTCAGTTGAGGAAACATTAGAACAATTTTCTTACCTGCAAAAGGTTTGAAATTAGAAGATGTGTTTAACTGAGCCCTTTCATTTGGAGACAAAAGTTTTGTCAGCTGTCGATCTATTGTTCGAATTTTCAAGACCTGTAAAAGTTAAAAATTCTATAAATGTTCTAAAAAGTATTTTTTTATGACAGGATCCTTTGAGAATCAACTGAGAATACAAAATAATTTATGAAAAATTATGCAACTTGCATGTTTGAATAGAAGCATAGGATCGAGTAATCGAAAACTAATTTATATCTTTTGAAACATTTGTAGCTTGTAAGACAGCCCAAAGCTGAGATAGATCCCTAACAAGTAGGTTGTGACTATTCATTCTTGCTTAGTATTCTTGTCTAATAAAATCAGTTTTATTTCGTTATTTTTTCTCAAAACCTAAAAATAATAAATAACATAACATAACATTTATTGTCAGTGTACAATTAATTGTGTTGACATAATAATGCTTAAAACTAAGATTACAAAGAATTTAGAAATGATAAAATCTCCGGTACCGGAGTAGGCCAAATAGTCCAAAGTACATTAATGGTAATTGTAAAATAAATTCTAAACCTATTTGAAACTATACTTATAATTATGTGTATGTTTTTATTAAATGACAAAGCCTACTTAACCAAAGGATAATACTTAACCATTTTCAAAAATATATATAACTTATCTATCTTTAATATTTAGAGTACTAAATTTAAGCGACTATACCGGGCGTCTAAAAAGTCCTACCTTCTCCCTCTTAACTTTTTTGAACTGTAACACCTTCCTTATATTGGAACCAGCTCTACCACGAATTCTTCAAGTGGGCCAGCCGATCACATCGTCAGCTGGCACATCACACCACCTCTTGGCCGCTCAGCGGAATATGTCAAGCGGAGTTCACCGACCGGTGGACAACCAATCAGATGGCAGTTTTGGGAATTCGGTAGCGGCGAAAGATGCTGGAGTGCGACAGTGTGTAGTGAAGGGTTCGAAGTCGCGTCGGAGTCAGTTTAGGATTAACACAAAATAGGTATTACCACTTTATTATTATTTGAGCGCTCTAGATTAAGTATACATCATACCAAAATAATCATATTTCCAATTTAATTGATTATAGTAACTATTCTAAATTATTTATATTTCTAATAACTTATTTACTGTTGAATCACTATTTACTTCAATTTACCAAGTTACCTTTCAATTTAACCATTTGATTTGTGCTGGGCTGATCGGTTAACACTGATTAATTTTGTCAATACTTTAACATAATAATAATATTATTTTGTTACTACGAATAACCAATTTGTTTTATTCAACCACTGTACCTCTCACAACGATAACTTCCAACCTCACCTTTGCCTTACAGAACAAATGAAAATTTTTAAACGTGCTTGGCACATGTATTGAGGGTCAACTGAAGTACTTTTTTACATAGTGCCTCCTATCCCAAAATGGGGTAAGGGGGGTACCTTTTGAAATATTTATTTTACCACATCATGTGACCTCTCATTTGAAAGAATATAAAATACAAATTCATTGATATGATTACAAATACTTAACAATGCCCCTGTTCAAAATAGCAGCCCGATTTGTGTTTCATTGTTTGAGCAGATAAATGGACGCTGTCGCTATCATTATCCAACTTTTTTTAGGAAAAATTACGGATCCAGTTTTGGGTTATTTATTAGAGCTTTAAATTATATGCACATATTTTGCAAAATTTAGAAAACTGCCCTTTTTTTAAAAAATAGTTTTTCAAAAGTGTGCAAAATTTATTGTCTAGCATATTGTTTTAAACTCAAATGACCAAAAACTAAATCCGTAATTTTTTTTCCTAATTTTGGAAAACGATAGCGACCGCATCCATTTTTCAGCTCAAACAATGAAACACAAATTGGGCCGCCATTTTGAACAGAGGCATCTTACATATTTTTTAATGGTATCAATGAATTTGTATTTTTATACCCTTTCAAATGACCTCTCTTTTTATACCCTTTACATGATAGGGTAAAATAATTATTTCAAAGGGTCACCCCTAACTACCTATTTTGGGGTGAGGGGCAAACCTGCCAAAAACTAAAAAGTACTTTAGTTGGACCCTTAATACATAATTATGCCAAAGACTTTCAAAAGTTTTCATTGGTTCAAAAGTCAAGGGGGTCAGGCTTTGTGGACACCTGGTATATAATAACTACCTCTTTTAGACGCATTTCAAATTTCTTTATATGAACAGGCATGTAAGGAAGTCCAGTCCAACGGTGTAGAGAATGGTTTGGCCAAAATAATGTTGTCAGCTTCTCACAGGTCTGAATCCATTTGTTACACACTACTAAACACTGCAACAAAATTAATTGTGAGTTTTAGGGAAATTCTGAACTTTGGGTTCAAATGGGGTTTGTTGAAAATAAAAGTTAGTTGTCAATGGTAGGCTATTTCCATTGGTCATTGGGCTATTAATTAACAACCCATTCTAAGAAAGAGTCAGCCTTAGTTTGTAACAAGACTACACCTCATAACTCATTACTAGCACTCATCATACTCATCTTTCACCACATATTTGCCTTAAAATACCCTCATGAGAAAGGTCAGCATCTCAAAGAGTGATTTAGTGACAACTATATCCCGTTGGCCAAATCAGTGCACTTGCAGACGTTTGGTTAAACACCCTTATTTTGTAACCAGAGTATTTGTTTAGCAAAAGTGTAATGAAAATCAGTTATTTATATAAGTTTCAACTCTTTTTTCAGGTGTAAATTAAAACATTTAAACCTTAAAACATTTAAACATGATATATACACTAGCATTAATAACAACAGAATCAGTAAAGAAATAAAATGTTTACCTGATTGAGTAGTGCTTCCACTTCAATAAACTCTCCTTCCCACACGATTTCAGGATTAATTTTCTTTTGTATGAATCTGGTTACTGTTTTTCCTGGAATAAGCAAAACCAATCTCTAAAAGTGTCTCAGCAATCACTCACTATACAGTACGATCTCAGTAATCCGGCCCTATATCGGGATCGGAAGCGCCGGACTATCGAAAATGCCGGTTTAGTGGAGGTTCACTAAGAAAGGCTCAATTTGACATCTTTCTTACGTTGGAGGACGATTCACTACTCTTAAAGAATAATTCAATTTCATTCTTATTCTTCATGTCAGTGAATTTTAGATCTGCCAATGTCTTATCACCACTTTCTAATCCTTTTAAAATAACTTTCTAAAAGTACTTTTTATTTATGTAAAAGTAACATATTACGCCGTTAACGTTTTTGCACCATCTCACGGCCTGTACTGAACGGAAGCACCGATCAGCAACAAACTTGGCACACTTTGTTGACAAGAAGAGACTTGAAACAGGTGATCACATGACGTGATCACAGCGCTGGATTACTGGACGTGTCGGAGTGTCGAACAACCGGATTATAGAGACTGTACTGTACTGAGTAAAATACTTGCTTATGAATGTTTCATTAAAACAGTAACAAATTAACGTTGAAAGCATTAAGGTTGAGAACTAGTCCCATTAAAATATTCCTCTTTACGGATATTATTGTCTTATTAGTGATTACCAATGATTTCCATGAGATGAGTCATTCGTTCTTGTGGGTATCGGTATTCGTCCAGTTTCCACAGGTCATCTATTGCAGTGTGAGCTGTTTCAAGGCTATCTTCCGCATCTGCCACTTCCAGTGTCTCTAGCTGTCTGTAAAACAACCAGTAACAACAGTAGATAGTGTTTAAAGAGCTGTCAGAAGTAACTATTTTTGCTTCTAAATTAAATAAGAACCAATTATTTTTAGAGCTTATTTAAAAAAAACCTTTCTCTCAATTCAAGAATAATTTTCAATTGATGGACAAGGTTTTCAGAACAACTCAAGTTAACTTATACTTAATTTAACACAACTACATTAAAAACTATAATTATAGTCAACACAATTTAATTCAAAAATGACAAGAAATAAATAACATAAATAATACATGAAACAAGATGTTATACAGAAAAGCAAAAAGTTAAGTTACAAGTTTATTTTAAAATGATTTTTTAATTTACTTTTGAAACTTTGTTAACTAGAACATTTCAGTTACTTGGGAAGGTCGTTGTACAACCTGGGGCCAAAGTAAGAGAAACTTCTCCTACTTGCAGCAGACTGCAGCAAAACTGCAGCAGACTGTCGTGGCGTGTGCTGCGCTGGGAGATCATGTATCTAGACAGAAGTCGCTCGCACAAATATTGCGTATTTCACTTGTTTGTGAATTTTGAAACTCACCTCAGAGCATTAACAAGAAGACTTATCACTTCTACAAATGCTTTGGCTTTTTCATGTTCACTTTTCTTCTTACTTTGATCTGTTAAACTTGTCCAGAAGTGCAGTTCATCCTCTACACTCATTATTTCTGAAAATACAAGTTTAATGTTTAGAGAGTTTACTGACACTATTTAGACTGTTTCCCTGTAGCTGAAAACTATACCAAGATTGAAGAAAGTGTAAAATTGTATTACAATATAAAAACCATAATACGAAGTCAGAAGAAGTGCTACAAATTACACAAGTTGCATCTAGTAGTCCTCAGTCATATGTTGTTGATCACTAACTACTTAGAGGAAGCTTTGATTATTATACAGCCTGTTATTTATACAGCCTGTTATTATACAAAAGAAGACTGCAGTAGCGGCTCGTGAGCTTAGAGGAAGGTGAAGGGTAAATCAGCTGTACTCAACTATTTAACAGGGAAAAATACGTTTCAATATTTATTCTTAACACGTGGACAGAAAATTCAAGATACATTGTTTATTGATAATATGAGTATTTCTCTAGGAAACTACGTAAATAATTAACAACCTAGTTATTACAGCTTGCAAGTTCTAGCAGGGAGTTAAAAGTTAATGTTTGTATGTTGCAAAAAGTAATATGTTGAACTGAAACATTGAACTACTACTGTAGTAAGTGGAACACTGACAACGTATAGAAATCGTTACATAAAATGGTTTTGTAGTATGGATCAGTAAAAAAATAATATACAGTAGACGCTCGCTCGAACGGACCTCGCTCGACCGGATTCGGGATGGTCCGGACCACCCCTCGGTAAAAAAATGTTAAATAAACGAGAAACATATTTTTTTGTTACATACAGTACTTTTTAACGCCAACGTTAAACGCTAGTAATTTAAACAATATTTAATGACAATATTGTGCACGTTACTTTAACAATACCGGAGCTACGCAGAAACGCAACTGAGTTCTGAGTTTGCGGAGTGGATCGATAATTTCAGGCCACTCTTATCTACTGCGCACCGGCGAGTTACCCCTCCCCGGCCCTGTACTGTCACAAATGTAAACAACAGTGAGTCACCTGCAGCTGATTCGTGATGTGATATCTGTATAGTATTGTGATAGCTTGTGTTAGTGTGTCGGGTGATTAAATTGTGTGATTACGATGGCGGACATTTTATTAAATTAGAAACCTTTTTTACTGTAAATATGAATTGTACATAAATTGTGAAAATACAGTATTTTGAACGAAATAAATACATTTTTGAACATTAAATGTGTTTTTATTTCGTAAGACCTTCAGTGTGAGTACTGCCTGTGAGAGTGAGTGGATTTAAGGTGTGTGGCTCAGCCAAACACGTCAGTAACCGATCTGGACCTCAAATCACGTCATCTTGAGTCTATTTTTATCGATCCTAATGCACCAGGATATGCTTATTGGTATCCCCCGATCGTCCGGATTTTTCAAAATCGGACGAACGGACTATTTATTAAAAAGGGACTAATTAAAAAAAAGTTTCACTTTTTGCTATTCTCGCGTCTAAAATAAGCGTAAGTGACCATACTTCACTACCTTCACCCACAAAAGCGACATACCCTTCACTACCTTCACCTGACGAGCCGCCACTGGAAGAC
The DNA here is from genome assembly GCA_018831715.1 of Matsumurasca onukii. Taxonomy (NCBI): domain Eukaryota; kingdom Metazoa; phylum Arthropoda; class Insecta; order Hemiptera; family Cicadellidae; genus Matsumurasca; species Matsumurasca onukii. The sequence goes on along the minus strand of CM032059.1, from coordinate 40,391,428 downwards.
TGTACAAGAACTCAAGCAGCAGAATGGAATTTTTAAACTTATGCTATAGAAAAAGGTAGAAGGACTTTATTGAGTACCGGTATGTTATTTCTTTCTGCAACCACCACAGTTTGATACTTGATTTGAGACACTGATCACTAATATATATACAATATTTTAGAGTGAACTGAGTTGAGGGTTAAATCAGTGTTTTTGGTGGATGATGAGATGTAGTCTTGTTACAAACTACAGCCAACTGTTCCCCAGATTGGGTCATTCGCATTAACTACTAGCCAAAATGGTAACGGACCAACAGCTTAGAATGACTGTCAAACTACAAAGAGTGGCCATCGTGAAAAATTGTGACTGCAGTGATGGGAATTGCACCCAGCCGTTTTGGTTCAAATCACGCACTATACTACTGAGCTATGGTCACCCTTATTTTTTTATCTAATTTTTTTAATCCAGTAATTGATAAATTTAGTAAGTAGACCATCACTGGCTAAAAACATGCCTAACTGAAAAGTTAGTTGAAATGACAAATATCAAAATGAAGGCCATACTATATTAAGTTTAGCCACCATTTTTCAAATTATTATACACTCTACTCTAAAGGGTATTGACAGCTTTATTATAAGAAACCCCCTCTTCATAAAATAAACCTCATAGAATCCTCTTAGCAAAACAAATGGCCTAATTGTGTAAACCTACTAAGTACTAATACCTCTTTACTCAAAGTTTTGTTTCACAGAATGTTAACTTTTTGACTGTAGTCCAAGGTTTGGTCTTAAATACTGCATGTAAATATCATAGTTTACCACTCAAGTTTGCTGACGGTGAAATAACCTCATCCTCTGCCTTTAGCACCATCCTCCGAAGACTGGTTTCAAGATCTGTGAGCATTGACTGCACTTTCGGCTCTACGTCTTGGCACCATTGGTCATCCTGATAAAAGACACATTTGTGGCTACTGTACAGAAAGTTAACATATTCAGGTTAAAAACAAAATGGTGGTGATTAAAAATGTGTTGTTTGGGCTTTGAGGGACCACTTTTGTTCGCATATGACTGCAGAACAGCTAGCCAGATTATTGCATGTTCCACAGTTAAGGTATGTGGTTACGGTTAGGCTACAGAACGCTCACTTACAACAGTCTGAAATGAAATGGTGGCAGTCAAAAGTGTGCCACTGGGTTATGACGACTCCTCTTCAGGCACACCTTGATTTCATTTCCGAACGTTTATTAAGTAAATTAATCTTTATTCAGAGTTTACTACCCAGTGTCGAAAAAGCATGCTGATTGCTTCAAATTATCAACAACAACCGAGTGCGTGTTGGACTGTAGCGGCTCACACGACGTCACCACTAAATCCAGCACTCAAATCCAATTGTCAGAACTTTCGCATCTTAGATCAACCGTAATGGTTGGTTTACGTCACATTTCTTATAGTGAAGTATTCACACAGCTAGTTAGATTGTATGAGTTATTTATTTAAGTACATTTAATGCTGTAATCAATTTCTCTAAACTAACCTTGAGTAATGTCGGTGCGAATACTCTTAGAATAGTGTAGTAAAGGGCTGTTATGGGAGAGTCCGGCATGGATGCTACAAACACTATATGACTAATATTCTCATCTGTAACCACTTCAGGTCGAGTTTTGAAAAACACCAGCACAGTCTCCTTTCCATCTCCCGGGGGTAACTGAAACATTAACTCAAAGCCTTAGAACTATGGACGTTAGCAAAAATATACGTACTAGTTAAATTAAAAGTTATGATTGTAAAAATTATAACACAAATCATTTTCTTTGGCAAGCACGACCCCCACAACATTAAGTGATTTTACAGAACCCTTGTATGCCCACAAACTAAAATAATTAATTATTTTCAATATTTAAACTCTAAGCTACAGTATTTTTCAAATACATTCATGAGTCGGCAGGAGCAGCCCACAATATTGGATGGACTCTCATCTGAGCAAACAATGTAAATGTAAGCTCTGGTGAATTAAAAGCTCAACATATTCCTCGTGAATTCGAGCTTACCTTGTTTTCCAAGCGTATATCTGACTTATTTAATTTTTTAGCCGTCAAAATAAAACAGCCTGTGTCTTCTAAAAAGTTATTTAAACAATTATTACTTTTCAGATCCTCTTCTGTGTCAGGTAGTACTGGAGAGCGAAAATAATTAACTGCAAACAAATTGAATATTAGTAGAATAGAATATCTTTATTACAACATAACATTCACATTATACATGTAATACACATAAATAAATACAAAACACAAGCAACATGAAACTAAATCACACTATATCACTCTCGCTCATTTGAATGCCATGAAGGGGAATCCAACCACTGTGTACTCTGTAAATAAAAATGAGGTTGTATTTTAAGGCATGTGGTTCCAACCACTCTCATGAAGGATGAGTGTGATGAGTGGTAATAATGAGTTATGAGGTGTAGTCTTGTTACAAACTAAGGCCGACTCTTCCTTAGAATGGGTCATTAATTAATAGCCCAATGACCAATGGAAATACAATGACCAACGGCTTAACGTGACTTCCAAACCACGCAGGTGATGGTCTGACATGCATAAACGGTGGTGGGAGTTGATGCGGGTATCATCAGATGATCACTGAGACTATCTGAGCCGCTTTAGACCTATATCATTCTTAAAACCTGACCTCCATGAAGCTGGAATACAGGACCACGCCACGAGTCCCAGTCAACTATCCCAAACTTTTCCTATTTCTTAATTTGTTTAAATTTTGATACGTCTGCCATATTGTGGGTTATATAAGTAAGTAAATGGTATTGAATGTGTGATTGTGAGTCCTTAACACTTTTACTCAGATCGACGTGTTGAAACATGAAAACTAGGCCTACATTTGGTTTAATGCACATTTACCTGTAGTTGACAGAATGAACTGTTTGCGAAGATCACTTTCAGTTATCATTTTCAACTCTAGAACAAAACCTGAAACTTGAAAAGGAAAATAATGGCACAATAAATAAATAGTGTATAGCCTAAAATCGCGTATTTTGGGAAATAATTAACTCTTGTTAATATTCAAGCCAGCATGCTGAAAACTATGGTTAAACTTTTCATACTTTACCCTACTACCTCACCGTCTAATTCTTTTTGGACAGAAGCCAAGCTATTGAGGAGTTCCAATCAACTACTAGAACACATGAAACACCTGACACCTCCATAACTAAAGAAATTTAAACTATAAAATCACAGATTTAAACCAAATATTTAAACTTGATTAAATGTTTATACGTACACAATACAACATTTAAAAGAAGTGTTAAGTTACTAGCAGTAAACATCTCTTTTAAACATGATGAAAACCTCCCAATACTGTTTAGTGTAAATGAACATTTAAAACTAATAAAATAACCAATTTTAAAACAATTTATTTTTGGCTTGATATTTTTAGTGTATACGTGGTGGCCACGTAAAGTATCCTTATTAATACAAAGGTGTAGCTATAACAGAAATCCCCATTTAACCTAGATTTTGCCTTTATTTTAGTAGTTTATACGGTCGGTGTCTTTTCAAAATCTGTTTGAAAACCTTGAGCAAATCATCCTAGGATAATTCATTTACTTTCTTTTCTGGGCCTTGTACTGCTGAAAGATTGTTGTAATGTTCAGAACCAATTATAAAAATCAGACAAAACCTATTCAGTAACCTATTTGCCTAGGACTGGTTTTGGATTACTTCACAGCTGTGGAGTTGTTGGTATGTTTAAGTCTTGTGCAAAAGTACTGGGTCAAAATTAAACCCACCAACTAGGTCAATTTCTTTTCTCGCCTTTTTAATGTAATCGTATTTTCTCACCCGGTTAGGCCCAAAGTTAGAGAATTAAATTTAAAAACCTACCTTATTCAACGAAAATTCAGTTTGTTCTTAAGTTAGCGTAAAACTAAAAACTGTTTAAATAATTCACTTGATTTTATAAAACTGCGACTACATGACAAAATGAAATGCCCTCCTATTTGTTTTGGTTGCCATGCATTTGTACAAAGACAGTTGCCATGACAACCAGGTTAGCCAACAGATTTATCTTCAAACTCCAATTTATGTACATACGTGCTACCTGTAAAAAACAGCCGTCGCGCTGTATTCCCAGCGCTACCGTGAATCCTAGGGAATTTCCAGTAACGGTGGAGGTAATTTACCTCAAAAAAAGCCTCGGTATTACAGCACGTGATAACATTACCTATATACTGTACTTCTTTTCTTTACCTTTGGCCTCGTTATTTCCCTACCTGGCTACACGTTATATGAATATTATGTAGCCTTCACAGAGAATTGTGTTGGCACGACTAGAAGGCAATTTTAAATTATTTAATTTCAAAGCTAAATGACGTGTTTTAAAGTGGGCTTAGCGTTAACCCTCGCTATAACAAAAATAAATTACTACCGTACATTACCAGTTACATGACTATTAATAGAAAGCACTATTTTATTTATATAAAATGTTTACGGAAAGTCTATTGACTGACAGCCGATTAAAATCGTCTGGCAAAAGACTAATCATTAGCTCAGAAGCAAGTGCGACTTATGAGAGCGTTTACATTTAGTCTTTGCTCACCGACTGCATGCGCAAACCCTCTTCCCTCCCTTTTTTCATTTCATTTCGATTTCTTTATTCAAAGTAATACATCAATACTATTACACAAATGTATTATATAAAATTCAAACAAGAGTTTAATGGCGTTAAATTAAAAATATGTATGTATTGCAAATTGAAGAGAAACTACCTGAACACTATTTTTTAACATTCATAATAATAAAAATTATACAGGGTGTCCGGTAAAGTGCGACGGAGACTGAGCTAGCGCGCAACGTGAAAATGCCCTGTCTTCATCCACCTATTGCATGGGTCAAATTTCGTTCTATAAAATACAAAATAATGAATAACAATGTTTCTTTCAAAACGCTTAGTTAACCAGATATTCGCCATTTTATATTTGTCACTCTGGGGTTATTATCACCCACACACTTATCGGATTTGACTCAAACTTGGCATAAGTTTGTATCTAAATAAGACCATTTATGGGAAAAATTACCAGGATGATCCAACTTGGTTTCATTTTAAAACGGTAGCTATTTTATTTCGGTAATTTTATGGCATTTTTGGCGTTACACCTAAAATAGTGAATCGGAAACTGTGAGCTTTACGATAAAATATAAAAATACCATTTGTTGTGGCGTTTGTGCGTCACTATTGACACCAAGGCAAAAATCAATTATGAATCGACAAGGTTACGGTGAAAACCATGGCAAACATCAAGATAATAAGTGTGGAAAGTTTTCAGCCAGATTTTCCCTAAAGCTTCGTTATTTCCCAATAGATTTTTATGACTTTGATTGTCAATGTTAGTGAGTTTATTTATTCTTTGTTGTTACTGTGAGTTTATAATAATACCGTTATGTGAAAGACTGAGTTTTAGTTAGTTTTGTTAATGGTAAATGTTGTCAGATAGAAAAAATATAACTTTTACAAAAAAGTGACCGCAAATCATAGAACAATCTTTTTATTGTTGTGTTCACAAGTAAATTCCACCTTTGATAAAAATTTATGTCTGTAAAGTTTGAGGCAAAAATATTTTGAGGTTTCTGATAAAAAACTTATTTTCGTAAAAATATAAAATTTTGGATTTTTAAGTAAATTACACTAGCAAAATATTCATTGAAAAGTTTAGTATTCTGAGTCAAATTTAGTGCCCTGTCAACAAATGGTATTTTTTAATAACGGTTTTCTTATTCACTCCAAAATGATTGTTAACAAAAAATATTTCTGTTTTTGAACAACAAAAAATACATTGGCTAAACAAGTGGTAATTTGACTCTAAAAACAAAAAAATTCTACAAAGATTTTGATTAAATTCCATGAAGAAATAAACTAGCTAAACTTTATCGATTGTTAGTGATAACGATCGATTGCCTATTATTAGATCTACTTTGAAAACTTTTGGTTGTCTAGAATTTCTTCTTTCAAATTATTTAATTTAAATAAATATGTTTTGAAAAGTGGCATATAATTGTTCCCTGCAATGTGCTGAAAAAGAAAATATACAACACTTACCAGGTTATCTTTACAAATAAAATATATATAGGGGTTTTATGATATGTGCAAAGGTTAAAACCTATATGACTGGCAATTTCTGACCGCCAGATAGCCGATTAAAAAACCGGTTATTTTAAGGCTCTTGTTGCTTTTCAGCCGCCCTTTTCTGAAATTTTGCCCTACTTGGTTTAGAAAAACTCATGTTATAGTATTGCCCTGCCCTACACACCACCAGGCGACCAGGCACCAACAAATTTACACAAATTAATCGCAATTACTCACCTCAAACAAATAATCACTGTTCAACTCTTGAAATAAAAAGAAACATGTCACAAACAAAATGACGAATTGCAAGTCTAAATGTACTGTGCATTGCTGCAGACCTGCAGTCCACCCTTTCGCATAGTTAATTAATAAAATATAATTACAGTTACCTTGGTTGTGGTGCCTGTAGATCCTTGGTTTGGTTTGTAGTCTATAGGCGATGTTCGCCCAGGCGCTTGTGCTGCATCATCAGTAGTCAGTAGACACACTAAGTCACTATTTACACTGATTGCAGGTTGTAGTCTATACGTGTTTCACAGCGCTTGTGCTGCATCATCAGTAGACACACGTACTAAGTCACTATTTACACTGTAGCACAAGCGCTGCGAAACACGTGTATAGACTACAACCTGCACCGTAGGATATACAGGCATCACAACCAAGGTAACTGTAATAAAACAAGGTCCTGCAATTGGGAAAATAGATATTTATTAAAATATTTATTTATCCCAGTGTAGGACCTCTTTATAAGTAATTTAAATACCTTATTGCCTGTAGGTCCTAGATGTGTTGATTTATTGCACGATGCATTTCGGGCATATGTTGCCCATTTTCGAGTGCCTTCTTCTTTCTTCTTAAACACTAAAAAAGTCTATAATACATATTTACACTTTGGTCACACGCGTGTCACCGTTCGCGAACTAATTGAAGCCACGGGGGACGACGGCGATACGTGCGGAACATCTTGGCGACGTGGGTGGAGAGGTGAACTGAACTGGGGTTGATGTGTACTAGTCGCTGTCACGATGGAATGTGGCTGGGTTGGGTTGGAAGGGGCGGCTATTGTTTGTGAGATTTGTGTGTTTCCCGAAGCGGCATCTATAAAGTTGCTTTCTATTTTAAGGGATAGCTGGAATAAAACTGAATTTCTTAAATTTTTTTGCCGGTTTAAAAGAGAATTGGAGCCATGTGTATTTATGTGCTTGTAAATTTCGTAGCATTCGTGTGCTAATGCTAGACTTTTGTGATTTGTATTTTTTTTTAATTTCTATTGATTTGGGGTATTCAATTTTATGTGTTCTATTGTGTTTAAGTTGCACAGCTACCAGTGACTCTGGTTTATTGTAATGAGCCCTGTTGTGTTCCTTAAACCTCTGATAATAGTTCCTATTGGTGTAACCAATATATTGCTTGTTGCAAACAGGGTTGTTTTCGTTACAGCATGTGATCTTGAATCAAGAATCAAAGTATTTATTGTAAAAACTATACAGCATAGGCAAACGTCAACATCAACATATAAAGTACAAATTATTTACTCTGTGTTGTGAAACTATAACTAACAGAAAATTATACTGAAGATGATTGAATCAAAGTCAGCTGGTTTTAGCATCTTATTGGTCAGCTGTTTTGAATTGTTTTAATACAACTCTTATTACCGAACAATGTGTTGTAACATACAAAATGGAGAAGAAAATCATATAACGCCACTAGTTGTGATTGAGATCCAGTTATTCGATTTCGAATGAAAAACATGCTGTCAAGTGAAATATACTATAAAATGATTTGGATACAAAATTAAATCCGTGTATAGTGAAGTGATGGAGGTAGTCAACTGTGCGACGTTGTCTACCGACCGCGCCAAATGAATTTCAATGAAGGCGTTCACGATGAGGAAATGCGGCACGAATCTCTTAGATTAAGATTGTCATCACGCTTGTTGAAACTGTTGTTTTAGCGTTTGTGCAAAGGATCGGATATTGACTTTCGATGAAATTAGTGAAAATTTTCCAAATAGGTTTCACGCACTATCATTCTGAGAGAGTCCCAATTTAATTTTCAGAACACCTCAAGTACCGTATTGTTGATGTGTGCTAACATTAAAGTTCAATAATCTAGTTTTATTAAGGTTAGTTTTAAGGTTTAGTTGTTCCGATAAAACTGCACACAAGTGTTAGTGGATTGAAGGAAACTATTTCTAGTTCATTCAATGTTTGTGAACATTAAAATTGTGTCATCGTATTGAACTGAGTTCCCTAGTGTTATACTTGAGTGCAAATTGTTCACATATAAAATGAACAGCATGGGACCTCAGAATAGAACCCTGTGGGACTCGTACCTAAGTTCAATAGGGTCGGATACAGAATTATTGATTTGCACTTGTTGAGTCCGATTAAGAAGATACGACCTTATCCATTTAAGTGGTAACCCTCTTATGCCATAACTTTCCAATATGTGTAATAGTTTTTAAATGGTCAACACAATCAAATGCCTTGGACAAATCAAAAATACGCTCATGGCCTTGTGTTTATTATCCAAAGCCTGAATCATGTTTTCCACTAAACCATTAACTGCCTCAATAGTGCATTTATTTTTCTAAATCCATACTGGCTATCGGACAGAATTTTTGTTTGTCTACAAAGACGACAACCTTTCATAAAACACCTTTTCCACTAATTTTCCAAAGACTGGTAACAAAGAAATTGGTCGATAATTAGTCATTTCCATCTTGTTTCCTTTTTTAAAGATTGGAACTACTTTACTTGGTTTTAAGTCAAACTGAAGGAAATGGTACCTTCTTGGAAAGACAAGTTTATTAAATTGGTCAAAGAAGGGACAATATAGGAGTAACATTGTTTCAGCAGCCAAGCAGACATACCATAAACGTCTGCAGATTTCTTTGCAGGTATATCATGTATAGCATTAATAACTTCTTTATCACTAACAGGATACAGGAACATAGATCTCGTAAACATGTCGGTGAATCTATTTACAGTTACATAGGTTGGGTTTATTGCAGGTTCATTGGCTCCTGTTGCAACTTCAGCGTAAAACTGGTTAAAGTGATTAGCTATGCTTTGACTATCTGAAACTATTTTGTTTTCGCCTACCTTTATCTCGATGGAATGGTTACTGAGGGTACTTTTGTTTTTGTTAATGATTTCCCAAGCAGATTTGGATAAATTTGACGATGTTTTTATTTTCATATCAAAGTGCAACCGTTTTGCTGCTCTAATAACCTTTTTATAAACACGTTTGTAAACCTGTAAGTATGGTTTAATCTTTGTGTTACAGTTATTGTTCTTGTTGATTTTCAACATTCTCCTGAGATTACGAGAGACTATTCCTCTCGTCATCCAACCATTACGTTTGGGATTGATTGAGTTTAAATAGGTTTTATATGGACATGACTTATTTAAATAGTTTAAAAAATATCGTTAAACTGATTAAACATATATAAGTCCACAAATTGTTGTGATTTTCTAAAGCCGACCAGTTTTCAATACTTTGCAACTGTTCCTTTAAAGAACTAACTGTTTTGGAAACTCATGCATTCTTATCTGCTAAGAAGGTTCTTTAACAAGGTTTTCTATTTCAATGTTTGAATATGATCGGAAATCCTTGAACTAAAATTCTTTCAGTCTATGCCTAAATTTTGTATGGTTATTAATATTTCTTATGTCTTTAGGCAATTTTTTGTATACCTTAGTACAAGAATACATCACTTGTTTTTGATAGAAGGATGTGGAATGGGGAAGGACTGCCAGGTCACCAGAATTGCGCTAGTTGTACTCAGAACAACAAGGAAAGTTGTACACTCCTTTTTGTAGGTCTATGCTTGGTTTGCTTTTAAACTGGTTATATGTTGGGATAACTTCTTTATGTACTTTAAACGCTGGGTTTTATCCTGCTTTTTTAAATATTCTGCCAATTCTTTGCATTGAAGATGAAGTAGAGGACATCGTAAAAATCACTTGAATAATAAGTAATAACTAACCAAAGTTATTTCAGCTATAACGATGAAATTTTCTACGATCCCAAGGGACTCCCAATGGGAGGACCTCTCTCAGCAACTTTGGCAGAATTATTCATTAGAAATTTTGAAGAAAATCACCTAATGTCCAATGTTAACCCATATTATCAGAAAATAAAATTCTACTCACGATATGTCGATGACACATTCATGATCCTGAAAGGAAACCATAGACAAGCTTCTCTTCTCCTAAATTACTTAAACAACATTCATCCAAAAATCAAATTTAAATTAGAAACCGAGCAAGATTCAAAACTAAAATTCAACCAACCCAAACTAGTAAATCAAATGATAATAACAAGTACATTCCCTTAAACTACGTTGACAAAACTACAGAAAGAATTGGCAGAATATTTAAAAAAGCAGGATACAACCCAGCGTTTAAAGTACATAAAGAAGTTATCCCCCAACATATAACCAGTTTAAAAGCAAACCAAGCATAGACCTACAAAAAGGAGTGTACAAGATCACATGCTGTAACGAAAACCCTGTTTGCAACAAGCAATATATTGGTTACACCAATAGGAACTATAAACAAAGGGTTAAGGAACACAACAGGGCTCATTACAATAAACCAGAGTCACTGGTAGCTGTGCATCTTAAACACAATAGAACACATAAAATTAAATACCCCAAATCAATAGAAATTTAAAAAAATACAAATCACAAAAGTCTAGCATTAGCACACAAATGCTACGAAATTTACAAGCACATAAATACACATGGCTCCAATTATCTTTTAAACCGGCAAGAAGATTTAAGAAATTCAGTTTTATTCCAGCTATCCCTTAAAATAGAAAGCAACTTCATAGATGCCGCCTCGGGAAACCCACAAATCTCACAAACAATAGCCGCCCTTTCCAACCCAACCCAGCCACATTCCATCGTGACAGCGACTAGTACACATCAACCCCAGTTCAGTTCACCTCTCCACCCGCGTCGCCAAGATGTTCCGCACGTATCGCCGTCGTCCCCCGTGGCTTCAATTAGTTCGCGAACGGTGACGCGTGTGATCAAAGTGTAAATATGTATTATAGACTTTTTTAGTGTTTAAGAAGAAAGAAGAAGGCACTCGAAAATGGGCAACATATGCCCGAAATGCATCGTGCAATAAATCAACACATCTAGGACCTACAGGCAATAAGGTATTTATAATATTTATTAAAATTTAATTCCTTTTTTGTTCTGGGTTTCATTCATTCTCTAAAAGTCTTTTTCTTTCTATAAGAATTCCCTTTTTAGCTGTATGCACCCAGCGCCCCCCAAAATATACCGCCCTCCTTGCGCCCCTGGGTGGCCGTCATAAATCTCATTAGGTTTGAACAGTAATGTAAATGTACGTAAAAATTTGTAAAATTACATATGTATTTTGTTATGTATTGGATTGACTATGGTAAATACGAAATATTCTAAAATTAGAATACTTACAACTGTAAGTTATGTATACTATTTATACAACCTTATAACACCATTTTAAATTTAAGTTTGTAGCAAAACTTAAAAAAAAACTTCAAAAAACAACTTTTAAACAATATTAAGTTCCATTTTAAATGATACTAAACAAAACTGACACCATGTTAGATGTTCTTAAGAGAGAGAGAGATATGCTTTATTACATCAGCGTAGAGCTTAGAAATAGTGTCAACAATGAAAACATTTAAATAACTAATAACAAGAATTAAAATAAATAAATAAATGTGTTATGATGAAGTGTATAACATGTTTATGATATGTTGCCTAGGTGCCTTCTTCTGCATCGGATAATGAACTCCTCCATGTTGTAGATAGGTTCCTCAGCCATCCACTGTTGTAGTCTTCTCTTAAGTGTCTTTGTGTCACTGCATTTGATTCATGATGGAAGCATTGAGACTTATTGAGATATTATACCAATCCAGTTACGTGGAACAACCATTTTATTAGATTGACAACACTAACTATTGTTTACATTCTTTAGTAAACATTAATAATATACAACTAAAATAATAATAATACTTACAAGTACAATACTATACAAGTATAATTTGTATATTGACAAATAAATTGTTATTAATTACCTTGTATTGTGCCTGTAGATCCTACAGTTGAGAATAAAGTGGATGGGCATTTTGCCCCGCTTGTGGGGCATCGTTGGCACTCATGGTACACTATTTACACTAATTATTGTCTTAAATACAGAGGGGCAGGGGGACACGAACGCAGTGACGCATTATGCAGGTTTTTCGTCCCGTGGCCGTCTACGAAACATCGCGCACTGGGGGATGAATGTGCGACTGGCACGTTGGAGGTGTGCTCGTGCTGGCCCGGCCGTGTGTATAGGACAATAATTAGTGTAAATAGTGTACCATATGTTTTAGTTAAGGACAATAAGAGGTGACGATGCCCCACAAGCAGGGCAAAATGCGCATCCACACTTTATTCTCAACTGTAGGATCTACAGGCACAATACAAGGTAATTAATAATTAAACTTTGGTCCTACACTGGGTTTCACCTCTAGTAAATTGTTATTGTTATTAATACAAAACATATGATTCATCATTAACATATTAATACACAGATTAATAAACATTAAGCTCACATGTAACAACGAACCTGGTAGTTTGCCACATGACAACACGGGACATGCCTCAGAAGGAAGAGAAGCAACAACCCTCCGAACCCAGTGAACTTCTATGGCTAGCTAGCACCAATAAGTATTGTCAATGCTGTTAACACCAGTCCTACTTGACACTTCTGTAAGCGATGAAAGGAAACCAATAAAAAATACCATTGACTGCAAAAAAAAATTTATTCAAGTGTCCGATTACAAAAGTACATATTATCTGGGAGTAAGTTTGACAAGTAGCCCATTTAGCGGTTTTGTTGTTACTTCTAGAACCTTTGTTACCTCTTGAACACATTCTATCTGGAATTTCCTTAAGATTTTGGAAAGAACTGTTTTCTCTTCCATGAGTGCAAACTTCTGACCTGTACAACATATTTAACTAAAGATATATCTTTATGGGTGGGGGTAATAGTGGCCAGAGATTGATTACCTTTATGCACGTCTGGTTGGATACATTGCCTTACCTTTGGAACAAAGCGGAGTCTGGATTAGAGAGGAGTAGAGTTGGGTTTGGCTGATAATTAGATTATCATGAGAGGAAGCAAAAAGAAAGGCCAAAGATAAACACTCCAGAACCCCAAAATTATGGAGAAGCTGTGGTTATGCTTGTGGGACCTCCCCCTTTCCATCCCTCAGATTAAGGCCACAAGCCACTCTTGGTTCATGGTACAAGTACCATAATTTTCCAGTAATATCACCATCAGAGCAACAAAGTTTGACTGCAAATATGACACTACATGTACCAACTTTCTATTTTTTTGTTACTAATTATTGCCACTCTGTATTGTCCTTCAGTATTAGTATCATCCGAGATACACAAAATAAAGTTGTAAAACTTTTGTCCTGATCCACTTCAAATGATTGCGAGGATATATATCCAGTGGCGTAAATAACACCCCCTCAGCCCTGCCGTGCCGGGGGGGAGGGGGGAGCGCAGCAGTCCAGGGGGCGCGTCGCACCCTCCGCTATGTGACTGGCCAATCATTGCATGGCGTCAGAATGAAAAATTAAATTTTCATATTTGATGGAAGTACACTTTAACAAATAAAATATACCCCAAGGCCCAAAATGATAAAAACACTGTAAGCCATAATAATTGTTTGTTGGATAGTAAGTAAACATAATTAGCCTATATAGTAGTGTAGTTGTTTTTGAATGGAATGAGATAGTGACTCTGTGCTCGCATGGACTCGTCCATCGCCCGCCAGGCATCACTTCTCTCCTCAGCCCTGTACTGTAGGCTGTATCATGGTGTAATAAGTACGTATTACACCATGGTCTGTATAGCGTACTGAGAGTGGCGTGAGCCGTGTCAGTGCTGAGTCATTCAACCACCAACCGCAGCGTGCACTACGCAGGCACACACACCACCCTGCCCTGACCCCTCAGCAAATTTTATTTTTTCAGGTTAGGTTCGGTTATACTGTAGTTAAAGTTATAGGGCTACACGCTCTTTTGCTATATAACCACGACAAAGGGATGCTACTGTGTAGCGCATCACGATATTGTCGTTTATTAACACATACAAAAAGAAAACAAAGGTCACTTGACTGAGTTTTTGTTGGTTCCTATGTTAAGGGGGGGGGGGGCAAACCCTGTCAGCTGGGGGGCGCTACATATGGCTTAGTTATGCCACTGTATATGTCAAGTGTTACCTCAGTTAAAGTACCTTATACTTCCTATGTAAAGTCATAAATTAGTTAATATTTGGTTAATGATTGGTATTGTTAGCATGAAAGAAGATGAGTTGCAAAGAAAGAAATAAATTGACTAAAACTAGTTTTTTAAGGGGGTCGGGAGGACCTCCGAACCTTCTTTTAGTGTTCTGTAGAAAGTTAAGCCACTGCAAACTATAATTTAAGGCCATAGTTATGAAACCTCTGGTTACCAATGCAGTTTCTTGGTCCAGCACTGAAGGGAATGTAAGCGTATGGATGTCGTAGCCGGGCTCGCTCAGGAAGGAAATTGTCTGGGTCAAATGTGTCTGGGTCTGGATATTGATCCGGGTCTCGGTGTGTGTGTCCTATGTCTATAACTACGTTAGTTCCAGCCGGTATGGTAAAACCTCCTCCTACAACATATATAAAACACATGCAAATATATTGATATGTAGAATACTGCAACAATTACCTTCAGTGATAACTTTGATCAATGATAAATATAACGGATGTAATACCTTTATATTTACATCTCAAAACTCCCTAGAAGAATTGGGAAAGGGTATTTTTTGACATACCTATTTATTTGTAAGAAATAATTTGTGTCAATAAACTATTTCATGTACTGGTTGTTTCAAGACTCACGAGTGACAGCTGCATTTTAAAACATGTGATGTATGTGTGGTTGTTGATGTTTTTAGACCCCACCAGCTGATGTAGTTTTCACCCTGATATTTGTTGCCAATGTTTTTGAGACCTGAGAGTTACTGCTGTGGCTTCTGGCAACATTTAAGATCTTTTACCAATGCTTTTGAGTTTTGTTGTAGCCACCGAGGCTTCCGAATTAATTTGTGCCACCTCTTGGGTTCTGCAAAACTGGTTACACAAGAGTGCCAAAAGCATTCTTGGTATTTTATAGCCTTGAATGTAATTATAAAGTTTTGAATGCAGACGTTCAAGAGTCTTAGTACCAATTGAATAGTTTTGAAAGCCTCAGCAGTGATTGGAAAAACACAAATATTCACAGAGTTTTCCAAATTCCTGGAAACATTGTCTTTCTGTTTATTACAGCCTTGATATTTTCATATTACAAAATAAGTTAACTAGTAAAAGTCCACTAACCTTTATTCTCTTTATAGATTAAAAAACATTCTGCTTAAGAGTATCACCACATTTTAAAGATAAATTTGCCATAAACTAACCCAAATCAATGTCTTCCTCAATGTAACGGCCAATAAACGGGACACTTGGATAAAGCCTTAAAGTTTCTTTGATAACCCTTTCCAAATATTTCATGGTGTGCAAATCTTCAGTGGTTGGATCTCGATCCGAAGTTCCAAAAATTTGCTCCAGTTCCTTAAAGACTTCGTCCTATAAAAATTATCATAATGAGCATTTTATAATGTGCTGGGGTTTAACATTAAAAGCTCTTTTACAATCATATATAAATTGTAATAAGAACTCATTTCTTGTTAACTAAGGAAAATAACATAAGACATAAGTCTCTTGCGGGGTGGTTAAAACATTCTGAATTAATAAAGAATGGAAATAGATGTTTTTACACTTAAAACTACTGTACATTATTTTAGAATATAACATTGGCGACGAGGAAGAAAGAACCCAAAACTAAGAACATGTCTAAATGAAATTTACTATTATTAAAGAAAAACGAACAATTATAAGGACAGATCACAAAAGCTAGGAATTGAACTAAATGAAAAATTATCTATTAGAAGATTATTGGACACGATACAACAATTACAGGACAAAATAGATGAACAAACCGATGATTGATATAGAAAATGAAATAGAATACAGATGCAACATGGAACACGAATATTTCATCTTTGTTGCAAGAAAAGCAATCTAAAGGTACATACTATCTTCTACTAAATTTGAACTCCATCAGATTCAAAGACACAAATGTTGCTAATTTCAACACACCTTACCAAAACGATGTCTTTGGTAACTTTATCAAAAGACTGGAAATATTTTATTGATAAAACAAAGATCATTTACATTCTTCTACACTCACTTACACCTATTTTACATCAACAACTCTATGATATTTGTGCTCAGAGAATCTTTACGATGAACTGGCTTTTAACATAAGCCTAGCATATGGTACAACATAAGTTTATTACGGTACCAACATCCAGGGAGCTCTTTTCAGTATCACCTTCATTTCAAAGAAAGTTTGGAGGACAGATCGTCAAAACAAAACATGCATTTTGAAAGCTCAAAGGTAAATGTTACAGATGTGGATCAACCAATATAGAGCGAACCAGTGTAGATTCAAGGACACTACATGTAATCGATGTGCGAAAATAGGACATTTAGCAAGCGTGTCTACAACCAAGAAAACACCAGACTGGATACAAACCAAACTTTTCAGAATGAGGAGAAAGAACATGAAATCCACAATGTTGGAGGAGCTAGTGATAAATTTATAATACTAAAGTTAAAAGTCTCAGACATTTTCAGGTAAATTATTCATCATCGTCGAGAAGTTGATCCTATATTTGGAAGGGAATGGCTGAGACAAATCAAACTGGTTACACAAAACTAGATGAACTGTTACAAGAATTCAGTTGTATTTTTGAAAATAAAATAGGCGAGATACCTGATGAACTAGGACACTTGGAACTTAAAGAGGCCCTCGTATGGTAAAACCAAACGGAACTGTACGTTTATGTCTGACTACAAAGTGCGTTAAATAAACTTATCATGCCCTCTCATAAATATTGTACATTTATTACATGCTCAATCTATATACACAATTCATGGACAAACTTCTACTTGGGTGCAGAACACAATTGACTATCACCGGAGAGCTAGTGATCAGGCTGCGTGCAGTGTTTGAAACTTATTGTAATTTTTTTAGAAAAGTATAAAATATTTGGGCCATTTAATTGATGAACATGTGCACAAAACCAAGAAAAACAAGCTATTAAAAATATGAAACGTTTCCTTGTCTGTTCTTTCCTCTGTATTCTCTCTCATCGATTAATACTAAATGATAAAGAAGCCACAGAATATACTGGGGGCTTAGAAATTTTTCCTTATTGTTATGGATAAATTCATTTTGATAACTGACCAAAACCCCTAGTATCTTTACCAGCAATATCTGCTACAAGGATATTTAATTATGCACACTTTATTACGGTTGAATTCAGAAAACTAATGATCATAGCAATGCAGACTGTTTGTCTAGATTTCCAACAGAACAATCTTAACAATATCATTGCGTTTTCTGGCCAGGCGTATATTATAAAAACAAAAATCTCAATAGTTTGAATGTATTTTCATCGGAATTGTTTGACCGGCCAGGCAGAAAGATTCGTCCAGACGGTCAAGAACTCCTTAGCAAAAAAAGGTACGGAGTGCCTTCAAGCTTGATGGAACACTCTGCGAAGACACGTCAATCAGATGCTCAGCTGTCAATTGCCATATCCTCCATATGGAGGAGGACTGTTATATATGTGTTTGTAATTTATTATTATTTCTTATTAACATATGTCATCATATTGTTACCAGAATAACAACGTTTGGAAACATTCTGAATTAATACAAGAATGGAAATAGATGTTTTGCTTACCTGTAATTAAGCAGGGAGACCGGGTTTAAAGTTTCCAAACATTTTGTCTTCAAATTTCTTTAGTAATAAATTAGCTTTTTAGCGTTTATACAAATTAAGATCTGAAACAAAAGTGTAAAAATTAAAACACTTAGTACCCTGGAAATTTTATTATCTCATAAATATTGACATAAATTAAATTAAGATCTATATATGTATATTTAATATTGACTATAAAAACTTATTTTAGTAATTTGTTCTGTTCTTTCCAAACTGTATTCTAATAATACTAAATCCTGGAGTGTCGTCCTTTCTTATGTTTATAGCAAGAAACAACCAAAAAAGAATATTTGTAAATGCAAAATGAACCTTTTTTTTACCCTACCTGAATGTGAGGATGTTTCCCAAGCATGTATAAAGTCCAAGTGAGCCCCATTGCTGTTGTATCATGACCCTGTATGAAAATAGAAACAAGGAGTGAGAAGGAACTACTCAGAGATAACCAAGCTGGCCCGTTCTTCCCTACAAATCTTACTACTGTTTCACAATATTATTTTTCATGATACAGTCGAGTCTCACTTATCTGGCATAAATGAGCCAGCAGGAGGGTGGATAACCAAGAATTACAAATACCATAACTAAAAAAGAAACCTTAACAAAAAAACATTACAGTTTTAAATAGGTTATAATGTTTTTATATTCCATTTAATAAAAATATTCTAATATTGACCAAATAGAAATCATAGAACAAAAAATGAAAGAAACAATTGTTTGTTGAGCTTGCAGCAATGAGAAAAGCTCCTACATGAATATTACAGAGCTTTTAGTTAAACAATCAGCCACCTTAGCCAGTTGCTGCAAGTATTGAGTGTTAACATACAAATACGAGGGCTATCCAGAAAGTAAGTTACGTTTTGGAATAAAAATTCTACGAAGAATAGGAAAAGATTTTTATTATATACATTTGAAAGCCACACTAAAGTACTACTTTTCTACATAATCGCCATACAAATTTAGACAATTATCATACTGATGGAGGAGCTTTAAAACTTCTTCGTCATACAATTCTGCCGCCGGTTCCTTCAACCCTTTTGTTACTTCTTCCTGCAGCCGTTCATCATCGTCAGAACGCTGTGCGTTGCCAACCACTTCTTCATCGTTGGGAACAAGTGGTGAGTAAGCTGTGCAAGATCGGACTGTACGGTGGATGAGGAAACAACTCACACTCATCGGTCACCATAATCTTCCTTACCGACATCATTTGCATGCATTCTTTTTGTCTGACTGCATTGACTGCAATTTCGTCTCACAGTTAACATGTTTCATCACCAGTAACAATCCGATTAAGTAGTGAATCGCCATATTTGTGGTAATGGTCCAAAAGCGTTAACGCTGCACCCATTCGCTTTGTGATTTCATTAACCTTTTCTGCAAGTTCGGCATTCGCCAAGCTGAGTCTTCCCCTCCTCTTTTCGTCAACGTCGTGCACATTTGTTCGGCCATTTATAAAGCAAATGCTCCCTTTACGCACTCCACCTTCAGTGATGGTATTGTCCCCGTACACTTTACAAAGCTGCCGATAGATTTCAATCAGTTTACAGTTTTTTGCAGCCAAAAACCTTATTACTGCACGCACTTTACAGCTGGCGGGATTTTCAGTTGACAAAGATATTTCCAAGCGACACTCTAACGTAAAAAGTACGACACAGACCTGAGAGTTGATCGGCTAGATGCAGACTGAACTGGGGAACAACCACATATCAAGATGGCCACGCTAGCTTTGCCCCTAGCAAAGGTTACCGAAAACGTAACTTACTTTCTGGATAACCCTCGTATTACTTGAGCTCTCGTCTCTTAAGTTTCAACGGCTTACTTCAAACATAAATGTGTCCACTTCCTCCTGTATATCAGCATCTGACAGGGGTTGATCCGTGTCTTGTGTCTCAAGTAACAAATCTAACAGGGCAAGTTTTTTCCTCGCATCTGAATAGCATAAACATGATTAATTTACTCATTTTATTCTAAGCAAGGGGTGACTCAGTAAATGTACTAGATTTTCTCTTATAACAACTTAAAAGTCAGGTATCAAAGTCGTGATTTTAAAATAAAAAGGTTTTGCCTTGGAAACAAATACTGACCTGGAAATAAAACTACAGAAAATATAGCAGACAGTTATAACATTAAGTCAATTTTGCGGATTTAATTTATTTAATGTTCCAGTTTTGTTTTGTTTAGATTTATACTGTTTGTTTAAACGTTAACAAACTCTTTCTTTCGCTGAAATTCGTGTGGATTGTATGTGATATATGTTCATATTTAATTAATTTAAACTGATTAGTCAAATTTGTTAAGAAAACTCCAAAATGAGCTGGTTTTTAATGCTGATACGATAATACTCCACTCGGCTCTCAAGCTTTTTTTAACAAACTTGACTCGACTCAAACTAAAAAAATGTGACTCGCACATCCCTAAAAAAATTTAAAGTTTTTCAAAACCAAATTGAGTGGTAATGATACTCAATTCAACAAACTTAATAATCAAGTGATTCGCACATCCCTACCTCAAAATGTTATTTAAGGTTTATCTTCAATAAACAAAACTAACATTCCCCAAAGAAGAAAATTTGGAGGATGTATTTTACCTGTAGATGCTCCTATTATTTATATTACTTACATACTGTATTTATATTATTGTTTATATATTAAACTTACATTGTACATTTTCATTTTCAAAAACTATTGTCCTGTCCTTGCTTGATGTTTTCCTTTTTTTCTCTATGATAACCTGTAACATGAGAAAAAGAAGTAGTCAAACAGATGCACTATGTAGAGTGGTAAGCTACAGTGTAAGCAAGTGAAACATTTGCTTAATAGTAAAGTGCAGTTTATCCGGACTTTGCTCGTCTTAATGCAAGATGTTAAAATGGTGGTGGTTATGAAGTGAGAAATAAATTAGGGTCCTGGTTGTAGCAGATTGGCCAAGATAATACTATAAGCTACTTCAATACACTAGATTACATATTTTTAAAATATTACCTTTTTCGTCAAGGCATGGGCTATTTGGAGACATTTAGTGTAATGTCTACCTTTTGTAGTGTTGTAGAAAATAAAATCAGGAAACAGCCATGGGCGTAGTTCTCTATAAGCAGTTAACTCACTGAGGCTGAAATCAACATTTGATCATAGATTAGTTACGCTCTATTGAGTCGCTTCAATTAAGATGAGCACATGTTGATTAATCACGGTATCTCCAGCAATATTGAAAGTAATTGGACAGCAATTATTAAGAATGCAATAAGACACCTAATTGTGTGGATCAAACTCTACAAAAAAATACTGTAATACAGAAGAATATTTTTAAACAATTTCCTAAAAGAATATTAAACTTATCCTACTTAACACATGAATCCTTAAAAATATTTATTTAATATAGATTATATTAGGGGTGATTTTAAATGAAATTATGTTTAAACATTCTAAAATGCACACCTTTTGTAAGCACTTTATATTATATTCATATTAAAGAGCATATTTTCAACTATGCTTGGACATATTCACGATGAATATCGGAGCACTAGTCAAATTGAGGCAAAAGCTTTTTCTACATTATTGCATGATATTCTGCTGCTAGTGTCCATAACGAGAAGGGGACGTAATTCACTCTTTAACCTGTTTAAATTCACCCAACGTTCCAAAGTTAAAGACAAAACTCAAATTTGTTTTGCTAAAAAACGGTTCCAGAAAACCCTTACACAAAATAATTGATGCCAAAATTAACTTTTTTAATTCAATAGGGCTAGAGTTAATTTGGTTTCAACGTGTTGAAAGCATCAAAATGGCAACACAAAATGTCAATCATACTGTAAAATTAATGCAAAATATTGCTAGTTTCATAACAAGTAAAAGCGTAATCGTACTTATTTAGTGCCTTAGAATTCAAACTTACTCCAAAACAGCGTCTACATAGCTAGCATGTTTGTTTTCTTCTTGAATGTTCATTTGCATGCCCATAGCAGTCTCTGTAACAAAAAAATAAAATTATAGAAAAGAATACCCAATTAAAAGAAAACCGCAAACATCTTTTTCTCAGTTTCTGAATGAGAGGTTTTGACCCTATTCTACTTATATAGATCAAGTAATGATTTTTAATTTTTAGTAAACATTATAAAATTGTTATTCAAAAACGAATGGCTCATGCTTATTGTTTAAAGGGCAAAAACTAATCACGTTTAAAATTTGGCAACAAACGTTCTATTATTTTGTATGTAATATGTTCACTATTCACTTATTAGTGACTAAATCGGGTATTATAAAAGGAGTAGTCACACTAACGTTTTTGTCACTCTAACATAGAAAAAACATCTGAATAGATGTTACGAGGGTCATCCAGAAAGTAAAGAACGATTGCGCATCACGCGCCGCGCACACCCCTCACCACTACCAGCGCGCGTGCAGCTGCTAGCTACATTCTTCCTCTTCAGTTTGAGTGCAGGTTCGTTGCTGTGTGATTATGTGTCTTGAGTCCACAGTGATTAAATTTAAACACTCGAAAAGTCATGGCAACTGTTTTTGGGATCGAAGGGCTTAACCCATGTCGAATTTATGCCAAGAAAAGCGACTACAGCCCTGACTTGGTGCGGCGATTATCACTTATTCGAAGCTTAAGGATTTTTGGGTAAAAAACAGTTTGCTAACGATAAGGAACTCAAAGAAGCTAAGAAATCCTGGCTCATGTTTTTGGCGGCAAATGAGTAGAATATGGGTATGGAAAAACTGGTCCCAGGTTAAAACCAGTGTCTTGAAATCCATGGCGACTGCGTAGAAAAGTAGAGGAAGGTTCTATGCATTTGATTTTGTAAATAAAGTTTTGTGTTGATATCTTTATTTTTTATTTGACCATGCCAAAACGTTCTTTACTTTCTGGACCTCGTAATATGTTCACTGTTCACTTATTAGTGACAAAGCAACAGCAGTGGTAGTACAGGTGACAGGTTACAGTCGGGTATTATAGAAGGAGTAGTCACACTAACATTTTGTCATCTAACACAGAAAAAACATCTGAATAGATGTTACATGATTTAATGATTTATTTTGTCTTTAAGTTTACACAATCGACAACCTCAACATCTCCTTTTACAATAAAATAGTACATTATCCAAAACAGATACAGTAACATCAGTTTTCATACAACTAGTGAGATAAAAAAAATATACAAGTCATTGAGCTTAAACTAAAAAAAGCCTCACTTCTCTGCCTCAAAAAAACTGTGTAAAGAGTAAAAAGGGTGCTTAATGAGCCAACGTTTCACAACTCTTTTAAAATTAGTTGAATCTAAATGAAATCAAAACATTAACCCACTCCCACTCTACCGGCCCTCTGCCTTGGAATAAAGAAGCAACAGTACCCTTGGGTTGGACCTATGCCTGGAAACGCCACACTGTTCATTGCCCGGGAGCTGCTGCGGCAGTTATTTCTAAATCCTTTTCTTCTTTATCACTAAACAGACTTTTTCCACTAAAACTCCTCCCACCAAGTTGATAGAATGAACTTGATGGTTCCGCAATATTGCTTTTCTTTCATTATCTCTGTAATTGATGCTTTTTGGTGAGTTTATTTTTGTTTTCTTCCCAATTACTGTATGCAGAACTTCTTTGATTCAAAGAGCAAAAATTTTAAGACTATTTTTACTTTGGCTAAAGCATTGTGGTTCTTTACATGACAGTGAGATTGATGGTGTAGTGAGGAGAGTGAAAGTTCCGAGCTAAATGATGTGCTCGAAATTAACCCTAGTTATCCAAAGATCATTAACTGATAACATATTTAAAAAATAAAGGGATAACTATTATAATGGATACAAAGGAGGATAAAAATTACCGTAATGCCTTCTAGTTATGACAGAAATTTGTAAGATATTGGACCGTATCAATTGTTATTTGTTAATTAATTTAATTATTTTGACCATTAATTTCATTCAAAATACTTTTTCAGTATGTTTAAACCTTAAATAACTTCTTCAGTAGTTAAAATCATTAAACATGTTTAATGGCTCTTACCACAGATAATATCCAAGGTGCATTTGGTTAAAAAGGGCATCAGATCCACTACTGAACATGGAGGAATTTCTTCCAGTATTTTTACCAAAACATTAGTTTTTTCAATAAAAACACAGAAAAAATCTTCCAAAATCTTAAAGTGAAAAGCTGGAGTGATGAGCTTGCGGTGAAGCTGCCACTTGGTTCCTGGAAAGAAACAGATTCACAGTTACATAATAGCGAATAAGGGATAATTTCATTTCAGCGGTGCAAGAGCTTTAAAATATCTAGTTCTAAAAATCTCAAAAATTCTATTTTAAAAGCTTAAGTTTTATTTACAATAGATAAAAGCAAATCTCTTGGATACTTGATTGAATAATGAGTATAATTACATCCTTGCTCTCCTCTGAGAAAAGAGAAATATGGCATCACTCGACTGCACATATTTACAATGTCTACATTCTATACTTGAGAGCTATGGATATGGATAGTGGATATGGAAATCTTGAGGAAGATTAATAAGCAAGGAGGTTAATGGATGCAATTTGACAAACAAAAAAAAGCTATCAGGCTGCTTAGTGGGGCACATCATGTAGAACACTAGACCTTTGTTTGCTAACCTTGCGGTCATGATCGTCATCAATATGTCATATATATATATATATATATAGTGCCTCATCTCAATACATCAGTTATAATATCGCAAGGCTCTTCTGGTCGAGATAAGAGCTAATTCAAACTAAATCCCGAGGACCTCAGAGCGATTCTTCTTATCTGCCAGATAACCTTAACATTGTGCCTTCTTTAAGATTCCTTGGTGTAGAGATCGACTCAAGTCTAACTTGGCAGTAGGGCTTTTATGCTATGATGACACTTTCTCCGCGTACTATCTCATATGGTATAATGTTTTGGGAAACTCATCTGATGCTTTTAAAGTCTTTCGAATGCAAGAACATCATAAGACTAATGACAAAATCACCATTCAGGGAACCCTGTAGAGCTCTTTTCAAGCAGTTAGAAATACTCCCCTTCCTTGTCTGTATATTTTCAAATGCCTTCTCTTTGTTTACTCACACCCAGAAAAGTTTTGTGAAACCACATACATCATCGACTCGAAGCTCTGCACTTCTGCAATATCCTAGTCATCGCACAGTGGTACTCTTGTACAATCTCTTTAATAAACTACCAAACCATCTGAAAAACGAGACCTCTTCTAAATCCTTCAAGAAGCATCTTCAAATTTCTTCTGTTTATAGCGTTCGACTGCTTGGTCATACAGTCCACATAACAGAGAGCTCAGGGTTTGCGAAACTGATTTTTGTTGTTTCTTTCTTGCCTACAGTGCATTTTCACTAATATTTAACTTTAGTTGCTTTGTTTAGACCCTACACACTTGTATGTTTATATCTTTTAATGTCATTTTATTGCAAATTATTTAATTAAATTATTGTGCTTTGACTTAATCACAATCAATGTAAATTGATGTAAATGATCGAAATAAATGACTATGACTATATATATATATTTCAGTGCCTTCTAACAATCAAGGCTAGATAAGAGGAATTTGAAACCATCAATGACGTTCACAGTTACTCCACAAGAAACAATTGTGACCTTTTTGTCACCAGATGTAGACTGAATAAAACAGCACAATCTTTTCCTGTTTCAGGTGTCCGACTGTATAATGCTCTGCCCTTGGAAGCAAGAAATTTAGATTCAACAAATTTTAAAAGAGTTGTGAAACGTTGGCTCATTAAGCACCCTATTTACTCTTTACAAAGTTTTTTTGAGGCAGAGAAGACTGATTTTTTTTCTTTAGTTTAAGCTCAATGACTTTTATATATTTTTTGTATCTCTAGTTGTTTTAAAATTGATGTTACTGTATTTGTTTTGTATAATGTACCATTTTAGTGTAAAAGGAGATGTTGACATTGTCGATTGTGTAAACTTAAAGACAAAATATAAATCATTTAATCATCATTTAATCAAAACACCGAACTCACCTGTACTTGTTAAAAGTCCCGTACCAAGCCATAAGTTTAACCTTCTGTAAATATCACTTTTCTTAATGTGTTTTGTACTTGATAACAATACCTGTAAACAAAAGTAATTGAAATGTCATAGCTTACAGCTTCATATAATTACTCGCCCTGCGGAAAATTGTTTACAATTACGATACATTTATTAAAATGTTAGGCTTTTAATGTCAGATGTCTACCTCATTTTGGTATCATGCATGGTTTTGTTTCTCAAAACTATTAAGAGAAATGTTAATGAAATTTAATACTTGAAGGATTACCTCAAGGAATTCAGGTTTTGATATGAAGATATCAGCTCTTATATTGGTCAAAGTCCAAACTCGTAGTGCTGATCCATAAAGTTTGTACCTCTTGTCAAACACTTTTGGTAGATCTGTAAATGTTGTCGACATTGTAACCAATAAATTGAGGGATTACCAAAAAAGTTAAGTTCTCATTGTTACACTTTACACATTTACAGGAAACATATCAACAGTGACTTTTGAGCGTGAGTGTGTGAATAGAGCCTAATTATAATCCAATTTTGTTTTACGTTGACAATACCCACCTAGTTATCTCTAGGTAAAAAAACTGCCATGCTTTATTTTAATGAATAGCATTGTATAAAGGAACATATTTGAAAGATTAGTAGTGCGATACTAAAAAACAAGCTGACACCCAGCTTAGCGCTACAGCGCTGCTGGCATAAGTGAATCGAATTTCCTTTGCAGATTTATGAGCTCATGGGCGCCACTTATGCCTTCAGCCTCAGCATGGCTTCCAGTGTAACCACAGCTACTACGAGGCTTTTCGCTCCTCTCCCAGCTCTATTCGGCCCCAGACTTGCGTGGTCCATTAACACGGGAGCTACGAGGCTATGAGCGTCTCCAGTGTGACCATGGCATTACAAGGCTGTTTGCTCCGCTCACAGCCTCATACTTTCCATTTATTTAACTGCAAGTTTTATTACATATTTTGAAGCGATAACACAGTTCAAATATCATTAAAATAGGACTACTCATTCCGCTGTTATAGCAAAAAATAACTTTTTTGGCTGCCATTTTAAATTATGGATTTTTATAATGTTTGGTATAATGATGTAGGCTATAACAATAAAATACATATTTATTTCAAATATCATAAAAAATTGGGCAAAATTTACAGGTTTTAGATTGTTAAAACCCTATTTTTTGTTTTAATGAGGAATTAAAAGGGAGGTTCTGGCAGTCCGATTTTGCTGGGTAACGAACTTGACCGAGATATTTAGAAAAGGAACATTTATACCAAATTTCATGAAAATCGGACAAAAGTTCAACTTATAGAGATATGTATATCCTAGATGCCTAGGTAACCTAAACAATCAAGATAGCTGCTGGAAACTTTCAAAGAACTCAAAATCCTTACGGTCATTTCTCACTTCATCAGAGAAGTAATTCTCCATGCCATTACAACAGAACAAGTTAGACACAGAGACCTCCACCAGTATAACACAAGAAACGCCACCAATTTTACACTTCCTGAAGATTGCCTAAGTCTATTTGAACCAAAACCAACCTACAAAGGAGCTCTATATTTTAACCACCTCCCTGAACACCTCAAGACAGTACAACAAAAACACTTCAAACGTCATCTGACAGCATGGCTTCAAGAACAGCCTTTCTACGCTGAAAAGGAATTCTTGGACAACCAACAATGAAGAACATACAATATATTAATCTATTTGTACTCTTATTATTTTGACGCATTACTGTTCTCAACAAATATGTTAATAAAGAAATTGTCTATTGTATATAAAGTGAAAAAATGCTCAAAATATGTTCTGGGGGTCTTACCATTTTATGGTCCCGGTCCTGGGACTTACCATGCTGACAGCATGAATATCTCTTTTTTCCTAAGGAAATTTGATAACAATAAAGTTGTTCACAGAAATGAATTTTAATTCAGTTGAAATGAGCATCAACAAAAGCTTTGCACAGGTGAGCCAATACTCAATAGTGCAATACTGATGCTGTACTTCTAACAGAATCAGAATCTGTCAGAGAGACAGTAAAATTAGAAAGACCCCATAGATTATAACTCATATGAAATTAAATAATATAATTGTTTAGATTAAAGAGCCTTACCTGCTCTGGGGACTACATATTCTAATGAAGAACCGAAAATCAGTGAGGGTTTTGGTCCAGGAAATCTATTTATATCTGAAATGAATTTTCTCCATGAGTGAACTCGTTGTAAGAAGTTTCCAAGTAGAAGATGAAGTGCAACCACCAATCCAACGGTAACTGCAGCAAGAATCAATATATCCATTTTACTGAAATATAAACCAAATGGGTTAGATGCGTTTTTGGGCTGGCTTTTTCACAAATATATGTAAACTATATTTTCAGGAGTACAATATTTTAAATTAGTTTTACAAACAAAACAAATTACTGTTTTTCAATCAAAGACTCAAAAATATTTCTAAGCAATGAACTTAATGAGTAAAGCTTCAATTATGTCAAACTTACAACTTAACACTAAAGTGATTTTTAACAGCAAAATATTAATGTCAAGATCTAACTCACCTCTAGAGAGCCAAGTACAGACTGAGCTGTCAAATGATAATAATAACAATCTCCACTCCAAATTAGGCCTTGGTGACTTCAGTCTTCATCAACTATTACTATCTAAGGTACAATGTTCAGTAATTGATATACAGTATGACTGTTTGATCAAGCATAATATCTTGTTACAACCATACTTTAGTGTTAGTTTGAAAGTTCATAATAGTGGGGGAGAGCAATTTAGTAAAAGGAAAGAAACGGACTTTTCCTGCCACTTCCGGAGAAAAACTACTCCTAACATTTCGGGTAGTTAAAAACTCCACCCGTCTTCAGAGGACTACACTAAACTAGGAACTACATTTCAATAATATATTAACTTAAGAAGACTATTCCAACCAATATTTGAAAATACCGCTATATCATATAAATTTATGGCCTAAACTTTCATTCCATTTGTGAGTTTTATACAAAAATGTGTATGGTACAGCATGATTGTCTTTTGATTTGTCATTATTACTCATCACAATACCATACAATCAAGATTTGTAATAATTACGGGGAATTGTACACATTCAAATGTCGAAAAGGGTTGAAGTAATAACTCATGTACTCTTTGAAAAGAAAAGAACATTTGAACGTAATTTTAAAGTTTTATATTTTGTATTTGTTTTTAGATTTGGGGCATTTTTGATAGGAATTACCCTAAATAACTAATCAGTAACCAGAGTAAAATAATTGTTTGGAACTCCCCTTAAATTACTAGAATTGCAAAACTTTCTTATTTCCCTTTCTCCCAAAAATCTCTTCTGTTCATGAACACCCCCAAAAAACTCAAAACTCTCCCGTCCAAAAAAAACCGTTTTGGGAATTCCACCTAATTTTTGAGATTTTAATTATCGTTAGGGATTTCCCAATTCTTAAGTCTTGTTGACCCCTAAATATTTTAAAAGGTAAACCTGGTCTCCTTTCTTAAGTCCTTAGCACAGTTATATCTGCCTTGTCTGTAAAAAAACAACTTAATGATTAATGCAATAGTCACCTGTGTACGTGGCTCAGTGGTTAGAGTCAGGGCTTGCAAAGCGCAAGGTCGCGGGTTCGATTCCCAGCGCAGGCACAAGGGTTTGGACCCCTTTCCCTAAAAGCGTTTTGTAATACCCACAAAGCCTGAGTTAAGTCTCTAATAAAAATGTCGTAAAAAATTACAACATTTCAATGGATGATATGCATGGCTTTTCATTGTTAAAATTTATAAATGTTCAAAATTGACAAACTGACTGTATAGTAAATTGAAGGAATTGGTAATCATAAGACAATGTAAGTTCCAGATAGTTTTTTCACACTTAACAAAATAAATAGTAACATTCAGTTATACAATACTTTTGACAATAACAGTACAATAATTATATTATAACACCGGTATATCTTCACTACTTATATATTTAACCAAGAAAACTAGTTGAAAACCATTTAATGTAACATGCTAGTAAAATAAGTTTAAGCATTAGTTTATCAAGATTACATTACTAAAATGTATTGTTATGAGATGTTGAAATTTTTAAGATGATTAGTTTGTGTACAATGTGGGATTAACATTAAAAATTCCCAGTAAATTTATGCTTATAATAAACCATTAAGGGTGTATTAATGGTATCATTTTGAACATTTTCTTTTAAACAAAACTTATTTATGTTTTTCAATGTAAATTTAATTTGGTACATGGAAAACTGTCCACAACCAATTGACCAAATCATCTTTTTTTTTAATGGTTCAAGTTATACTACTGAAGATAGATATGCACCTTTGTCTTTAGATAAAATTGTACCTGGATTTTTTTCCATTAGAACAACACATTCAGCACTTTATTTGTTTGTAGTGTTTTTTCACAGCGTCATTGTTTTTATGGTGATAAGTAGCACAAAAACTTCTTTTTGAACTATTATATATATATAATAAAGATTTACATGTTTATTAGTAGTTTATCCCTATTTCCCTGGCCTCCACAAAATCAATGGAATTCTAAAAGTTGCCTTCCCCATACTCCAAAATTCTCCAGACACCAAACATTTATTTTCCAAACCTCCCAGCGCTATATTTAGTAAACCTCCAAATTTGAAAAACATCCTTTCTCGTCCTAAATTAAATTATAACAGCAATTCTGATAACCATAAAATTATAAATGTGCCCCATGTAATACACCACGTTGTGGAACATGCAAAATGATACTACCAGCAAATGATTACAACAGTGGTACAACTGGTAAGGAATATCCCATTAGAGGCTGTCGACTGCAACACTTCAAACGTCATATATCAGTTAAAATGCAAAATTTGTTCCAAAGACTATATCGGCAAAACAATAACCCTTTGAGAATCAGGATGACTAATCATCGTTTCGATGTATATCATCAAAATCAAGAGCGACCAGTATCCAGTCACGCTATTTCACACCAAATTGATAAGCTAGAAGATTGCTATGATTTGAAAGGAATTTATTGAACAACCACACCTTCGATCAAAATTTTATCAACTACAATATAAGAAACACAGAAATTGCTCATCAGTTGGTACTACAATCAAGACTCCCAGATGGACTAAATATAAGATAATTATTATTCCTTGTGCAACATGTGTTTTTGTAAACAGTCGAAGTTTGTTCTTTTTACTCACTCAAATATATATACATATAAAAAACAAGAAAAACTTTAAAAATGCTCAGTATATTTTAATGCAACTGTAAATAAAACAATTCAACAGTTAAAGTTGTAATATATATATATAATATATATTATAATATATATATATATATTTGAACTATATTCAGCATTCAGGTGATAGTTAGTGGTGAGCATGGAATAGAAAAAGCAACAAAATTAGTCTAGTGTGCTTATTGGCTATTCCAACTTCCAATGATGCAATATGTAGCCCTGCTCCTGCATTATGTTCTATTAGTGTTCTTAGAACATATTTATTAGGTACTATTGTTATCTTAAAACAAAGAGTCTCTGATGGATGTAGGGGTAGATTGCTTCTCTTGCTGGTAATGTTTTATCTGGAGCAAATATTGAAGTAAGTTGTCTTGAGGAGTCCTCAAAGAGAACAGCACCCAACCAAAAATAGCAAAAATGCACCGAAGACTATTTAGGAGCTGCCAGTCTGATAGAGTTGCTTGAGTTTTCTGCACAGTCCAATACAAACATCTAGTTAAAACCTCTAGTTTTATCAAGCTGTATTAGATAAACTAAGAACAATTCAAAGGCATCTGATGTTGAGAGGGAAAAAGAAAAACAAAGATCAAATCCATTATTAGTCCTGTTCATTCCCAGCAATGTCACACCCACAAACTTCCAGGCGTCCCTCCTCACAAACTAGATTTACTGCGGAACTTGGAAGGGCCTTGACTGTGTAATGGTACCAGACTTTTGGTGAAGGCGTTGAAGTTGAATGTTGTCGAAGCCATTGTTCTAACTGGATGTGCAAAAGGGGATTCTGTGCTCATTCCCAGAATACAGATTATCCCATCAGATTTACCATTTACCTTCAAACGCCTTCAATTTCCGTTAAAGCTTGCATTTGCCATGACAATTAGCAAGGCACAAGGCCAAACTTTACAAGTGGCTGGGCTGCATGTGGAAAGCCAATGCTTTTCCCATGGTCAGCTGTACGTTGCGTGTTCACGAGTGACAAGCAGCAACAATTTGTACGTTTACACTCCTGAACATAAAGCTGTAAATATTGTTCACAAAGTAGTTTTGTAAGTGTTTGTTAGTGTAAGCGCTTTCTTTTGTAAATATGTGTGAGTTCAGTATAGTTTAAACTTTATAACATTGTAAATACAGTATGTAAATATTTTTATATGGTCCCTTCGTTTGCCGGCCTCCACTTGGCGAGACTGGATAGCCATCTTCTTATAAGAAGAAGATGGTGAACCAACAGGCAAACTAAATTGTTTTTCCAAGGATACATTGAAAACTATTTTTTTTACTTTAAATTTGCAATTTAAAAAAAATATACACACAGCTATGTTAATAAAGCCCTGAGGCGAAGCGCGGGTATTCTCAGCTATTCTGCAATATTTTCTGGTAAAGTAATGAATTTTTCAATGTTGTAAAAGGTAAATTAAAAGAAATACTCTCAAAAACATCAGATACAGTATACTCCCGTAAGTTTGGCCTTGGTTAGTTCTGTCTCCGCTTAGTTCTGTCCGGTCAGCTCTCTGAGCATGAGTCATGCACTTGCCGGGCATGAGCAGGCAGCAAGTCTTAACTTGTTTATTGTATTCTTTATTTAGTTCATCAGTTTGCGTCGTGAATTCATATTGTGCAGTCGTGTGGCGCTCATTCTTACAGTAAGGCTACAGCCGGTGATTTTTTATCCAGTTTGGATTCTTTAACACAATAAATTTTAAAAATATAAAAGCATTCTTTTAGATAGGCCTTGGTTAGTTCGGCCACTTTCAAGTTCGTTCAGGGTCCACTCTCCAGGTGGCCGAACTTACGGGAGCCTACTGTATATATGAGTGATATTCGCTAACAAGTTTCATTTAGACATAAAAAGGTTAATACAATACAGGGTTATTATAAATGATGTTCACGATTTCAAGTGCATATAAAATGTAGTTTTGTATGTTATACAGAGAAACAAAATGGTTACATTTAAAGAAAAACTCAAAAAGTTTCGTCACAAGTACTCAGAGCTATAAATTTTTGATATGGGTACCCCTCGTGATACAACATATGTCAATCCTACAATCAAGCTCTTGCCATGTGTTCAAGAGTGTCTTGATCCATTGTTTCGATGGCATTAGTAATCCGTTGCTAGATCTCAGGTTTGATAATGGTAATGGTGGTGTGTACACCTTACCTTTGATGTAACCCCACAAGAAAAAATAACAGGGAGTGTTATCCAAAGATATTGGTGGAATCTAGTTCAAGAGTACGTCATCATTTAGACCACTACGCCCGATCCATGTCCCAAGCACAAATGATGAGCATTAGTAGCATTTTTTTTACTAATGCGGCCATTTGTTTTGAAATTAAATTACAACCTGCAATTAGATGGATTACTGGGAGGAACTTTATTACATCTGGTTCTAAAAATTGGTTGCACACATTAGTTAAAAAAATTGGTTTAAGTTGATAACTCAACATACAACAAGTATTACTGACCTCCAAATCAATTATTACACAACAGGCACAACAATTGACTTTGGAAACAGCAGATACGCACCCAAACCAGTACAAATACAACTTTGTGAGTTTTTCTTTCCAATGGTACCAGTTAAAATTGTATAAAAGCAAATTTACCCATTAATAATTATAATTGAAATCAAGAACATCATTTGTTATAACCTTGTATTTTGAACCTCCATAATATATTAGATGTATCCATATTATATTCTTTGATGTGAAAAGTAGATTTGTTCAGGCACAAGTTGTACTCAACACCAGCATTTACATTCAACTTACCATTTCATTATGAAAAAGCGACTGGTTGAATTGGGAGAGATAGAGCATGTCATCATACGAGGCGCAACTGAGAGAGAGGAGGAGGGTGATCACATACACAGCTCCGATGATCCAAGACGACTGCCACACTGAGAAGTCTCCTTCTGATGTCAACCTTTAATCATTGAATAAACAATGCTTAATTTATACTTGCAGCCTACTAATAATTTATTGTATTTAAATTTTAAACATTCAAGTACCAAACAATAAATTATTACTATAGTGATTTTTTTTCAAACTAGGTACTTGCTTTATTTACTACAGTAATACCCAATATGCGGCAAAAGTGTGAAAAGGTTATCCTGAAAATAAATGAGATCTAAAACCAAATTCAAGCAAAGAATGGTTTAACAGACTAACATTATTCACTACAAGGTAATTAATAATTTAACATTATTCATTGTAACATAACATATCTACAAACATACACTGTATGTCAATAAATGCCTGTTATTCTTCCATATATAGACAACTAGCTGTTTACCCATGCTTCCCTACAGATAAAATATGTCACAGTATCATGACTGTGAAGTTTACTTTATCCTAGTACAGTACTCTTTGAGTCTAAAGCCGTAACTTCCCCTTTTGCACAATTTTTGTTTTGCAATAAAATCCTTTTTTATTATTATAAAATGTACACAGCTTCCATATTTAATGTCCATTTCAGTGATTTTTCCCCTAAAAAATTGTATTTGTCAAAAATCAGGCTGTTGCTCGGGTACTTGCATCAAACTACCGATCCTGTGATACACCTGTGCTTATACTTTGAAAGTAGGCATTAAGTTTCATTTTTTTACCTCTTTTACTCCAAAATAAGTTGGGCATACCAACTTATTCTGAGATCTCAGAGTCTTGTTATGTTGTAAGATGTAACCTTTATACGATGGATGAACACCAAAGAACTTAACCACCGGTAAAATGTCAACTAATGCCCATCTCGTGTACGTACACAAACAGGTCAGTGCTTTTCAGTGTTTAATGTACAGAGTGTACATTAAATTTGTCCAAAAAGTCCGACCCCCACCCCCCTTAACTTTTGAACAAATGAAAATTTATGAACATGCTTTAGAATATGTACTATAGGTTAACTGAAGTACTTTTTTGACATATTTTGGGGGTTAGCCCCCACCTCAAATTAGAGGTAGGAAGGGGTGATCTTTGAAATATGTATTATACCCCATCATGTGACCCCTCATTTGAAAGGGTATAAAACACAAATTCATTGATACCCTTAAAAAATTGTACAATGCCTCTGTTCAAACTGACGGCCCAATAAGTAATTCACTTTTTGAACAAATATACTTAGAACAAATTACAGTAAATGTTTCAATCTGAAGTGGGTTTCAGTTGAAATATAATTATAAATTTAAAAGTTGTTTTAATTCTTAAAAAAGAAGGTGTATAGCCAAAATAAGAGTTCTAAAATGGACGAACCACCTTCCAGATCGTCATTTTGACAGAAACTCACTCATTTTCAAGTTTATTTTGTATTTTTATTTGCATATTCCCAGTAATCCAGTACAATAAAGGGTGAATTAAAAAAATCATACCAAAGAGTTTTAACAGTTTAAAACCACTTACCTGTCTAACATCGAGATAAGACAAACAGCTAGCAATACATAAAAGAGAACAGGAGTAATCTGTGCTAACTTTGAGTATGATTGCAAGAAGAAGTTCTGGTCTTGAGTGGATTGATCTCCCACCAAATGATAAACCTGTAAGTGTTTATCGAATTGTACATTATAACAAAACAGCTTTTTAAAATGACTAAGAAACTTATTAGACACACTTCTTATATAGGCTGAAATGTTTGATTTCAATTTCAAGCTACTGTGTGACAGTCAATTTATTAATATTTTTATGATTAGTAAGCATTTTGATTTTTGATCATTAAAGGACCCAACAATTCGGGCCTAAACATAAACTTAGTGTTGCTGACAAGGTAAGAAGTCAGTTGTTGCATTTATTAAAAAGGGCATTTTTCTGAAATCCCTCACTTTTGGGAATGTAGGATTTGCAAAAACTGAAAAACTGTTTCTAAATACAACATAAAACTAATTAAATATCAAAAGGCGGTCATTTTTGTTGGATTAATGAACAAGTACTTGATGAAGAAGTATAGGTGCAACAATACAAGCAATCAATTCACCAGAGCTTTCTATTATAAATTCACAAGTGAATTATTGTCATATCATCGTTATATAGTTATCATGAAATTACTCATAAAAGGGTTGAGAACATCAAAAAATTTAAATTAATACTTACCAAAAATAATTGTAAGAGTGCAATTCCTCCTAACAGACCAAAGCAAACAGAGCTCATGGGAATAAACATTTTTTGGACCATTGTAGCAGTGTCCAAGGGTGAATATTCTTCAAACCTAACATAAACAAAACTCACCTTAATATCATGTATAATAACATAAATGACAAGTACCCTTTTGAAAACAAACTTATTGCAACCGGTTTCGACCTCTAATTTAACGTTTATTAGAACTCTGATTTTAATCAAATACGTTTATAAAATAAAACTTCACGATGTAATAAAACTTGCAGTAAAAGAACTTGTAAGTCTGAGGCTGAAGGCCGAAGCAAGGCTGTGAGCAATACGGGGGCCACAGCGAATGACAGCCTCGTAGCCCCCGTGGTCACACTGGAGGCCAAGCTGCGTGGTAACGGCAATAGAACGGCTGAATACCAAAGGAGGGCTTTGAAAGGAAATTTGATTCACCCATGCTAGCGGCACTTTAGCGCTTAGCTGCGTATTGGCCTAGTTATATATATTAGTTGTTCATTTTAATTTTTCGGGCAAATAATTAAATATATTTAGTACCTTTTAGTTAAACTAGTTTTAGTTTGCAAACATAACAGGTGGCGTTCTGTTTTTATCATGTCTCTAGACGTAGAATAAATTAGTGTTTTTGTATTGATTTAAATTTTGTTGAATTAACCACAAAACTGTGTAAGTGGCCAGTTATTTTTTACAAACGCAACAAGTGTGAAAATAAATCGTTGATTAATATTCAATATAACTTTCCAAACTGTGGATTAGGAGATAATGAGTGTTTGATTGCAGACACAACCTTTAAAATTAGATTAATTTTAAATATGTTCATGTAAATGACTACAAAATTAAATAAAATTGAAAAACATATTAAACTAACCTTAGTTCTAAACAATAGTATTACCTTGCGGCTTGGTGGGCCCAAAAATGCTGTTCTTGTTGATCAGACAATGCTTTTTCTCTTGGTACTGGCACAAACTTAGTTTTATTCTGCACATAGATGTTGTCTCTACCGATTACTGCTATCGCTCTTTCACCATTCACCAAAGCTATTGAACCTGGAATAAATTATTGGTAACATAAAATTAAAAATCTATTTACAGTACTTTTCCACCAGTTATTACTACAAAACATTCCGAAAGATATTGTTTTCAAGTGATTTTTATGATAGTTTTTTTTTATGACTGGCATAATGAATTTTCAACAGTAACTAATTAATATAAAAAAAATGGATTGAGCAAATATGTCTGTTTATCATTGTTAAAAAATGTCAGCAACTCTAAATCAAACTCAGGAATTCTCCCAACAACAAACTTCAAAGAAAGATTTGTTTATTAGGCTTGAAGGTCAACAAGTATTCATTTTATTTGCCTCAAGATTACTGAATAATTCAAAAACTGTTTAACCCTTCGTGCAATATTGACGATTATGCACTCGTTGGTTATTGGAGGAAGTGCTAAGGACACTCAGTCACACAATGCCATTTATCTTACAATGGAACACTGGGTAGTGCTTGGATTTGTCGCTAGAATGCTGCATCTAGACTGACAATTTATAGACAGATCGTCTCTATAATCTGGCCGTTCGCCACTCCGTCACATCCAGTAATCCAGCGCTGTGACCGCGTCAACTAGCCACCGGTTTTCAAGTCTACTTGTCTGTAAAGCGTGTTACATATGTCGTCTGTATCCATTACCTCAGTTCACTGCAGTCAGAGAAGTGTGCGTTGTTTATTGCTAATCTGTGCTTCCGTTTACCACGGGCCGTGAGATTTCGCAAAAACGTAATCATGTTACTTTTACAATAAATAAAAAGTAGGTGATTTTAAAAAGATTAGAAAGTGGTGATCAGTTAGCTACTCCATTCAAGGAATTCAACATTGACAAATCATAAACTCACAGACATGAGGAAGAAAAAAAAATCAAATTGAATAATTTTTTAAGAGTAGTGAATCAACTGCCGACAAGATTATCCTGGCAAATTGAGTCATTTTAGTGAACCTCCACTAATCCTGCATTTTTGCCAATACGGCGCTTCCGATCTTGATATAGGGCTGGATTAGTGAGATCGTACTGTATGTGTTTTTGTAGGTTTGACTTCAATATGTCATTAATTTAAGGATATATTCAAATATTTTAAATTTATTTAAATATAATGGAAGCAAATGGCTACTATGCAAATGTAATTACAGTAATGACAATACATATTTCATGTACAATTATCAACGGCAATAAAGATATTATGTTTTAGTAGGTAATTTGTGATGCCAGGAAGATGGGATAGTTCCCGAAACCGGTAGTGGTTAAAATAAATGTTTAAAGGGTGCTTCTCAGTTTTTTCAATTCTTGAATTAATATACCAAGTAACCTTCAAAAGTGGACAAATATCACAAAAGATATTATGTAATATTGTTTGTTTTATTAAGGACCCGGGAGTGTAAGGAACAATGAGCCGTGTGAATGGTCACCTTGTAAATACATTTGTTCTTTTATGTATGTAATGATGGAAAACCAGAATTTAGCTTCCTAAAAGGTACTTGCAGTTAATTTTCATTACCGACAAAATTGTATTTGTTTCAATGCAAATATTACCTGTTTGACGGTAATCGGGGGAATGAACAATATCATCCTGCAAATCTCTCAGGACAGCTGTTATAACAGTTGGAGCAGTTGAGTTGAAGGGAGTTATTGGACCTTTGTGCAATTCATTCACTGCAACAATATTTCAAAGTCAAAACACCTGTATTACGAGTGTCATCCAGAAAGTAAAGAACGTTTTGGCATGGTCAAATAAAAAATAAAGATATCAACACAACTTTATTTACAAATGCATAGAACCTTCTTCTACCTTTCTACGCAGTTACCATGGATTTCAAGAAACAGGTTTTAACGTGGGACCAGTTTTCCATACCCATGTTCTACTCATTTGCCACCAAAAACATGAGCCAGGATTTCTTAGCTTCTTTGAGTTCCTTATCGTTAGTAAACTGTTTTTTACCCAAAAAATCCTTAAGCTTTGGAAATAAGTGATAATCACTCGGCACCAAGACAGGGCTGTAGTCGTTTCTTTTCTTGGCATAAATTCGACATGGATTAAGCCCATTCGATCCCAAAAAAGAGTTGCCACGACTTTTCGAGTGTTTAAATTTCACACTTTACATTTAGCGGGATTTTCAATTGTCGATGCCATTATTAATCATTGTGGACACGAGACGCGTAATCACACAGCAACGAACCTACACTCAAACTGAAGAGGAAGAATGTAGCTAGCAGCTGCACGCACGTTCGTAGTGGCGAGGGGTGTCCGCGGCGTGATGCGCAATCGTTCTTTACTTTCTGGATGACCCTCGTATATAGATTATAACATTTGACTTCTGGGTGAAATGTTTGTTTAATAATTGCTTTTAAAACCATTGCTTAATTATTGTGGTATGAGAATTGGCCTGTCATGTTTTATAATAAACTAATTTTCTTACGGTACTAAAGGAACTTGGAAGAAGAGTTGGACTCTATTTTCTAGTGAATTCAATTTCAATTTTAATTTTTAATAAACTCATATTAATACAATTTAAATGCACTAAAAATAACTAGAAAAAGTGTATACAAGTTTTGCAAAAAGCCTGTATTATTGACTTATTGATGTCTTTCCCAATGCTGAAAAGTCAAAATCTGGAAAATGTGGCGACTAACTTAATTTAAAAACTACAATTACAATGTATCAAAATTAACAAAGTAGTGGTGATGGAACAAACCAGTGGCAGGTGAGTTTATAATAGACGGCAGTTTTTTAAAGCTGAGTTGCTCCAAAACTGATACTTTTGTTTGACGCTCACTTCTGGTGCTGTTGTCTGACTCTTTTGACGATTTACTTGTTTGTCTTTCACCACTGTCATCTGAACTTTGAGGCTTGGTGCTGTTTGGAGCAGAAGCCATCGGTTGAAATCTACTTTTCTTGCTTATGTCTGATGTATCTGATGAAATCTGTGACATATTTTGAATTAGAGTTTAAACAGTTTGTCATAAAACACGTAAAAAATATCCTGCTGTGTTTTATCCTGCTGTCCTAAGTGTTAAGCGAGACGTCCAGAGACTACTCCTCTGAAGCTCCTTGCCCTTAGTGGTTGTGCTGTGTTTTGTTGGTGACGCCTTTAAAGGTCACACCCACATCGTGCGAAAGGGAGAGTGTTTCGACTAATCGATTCGTCCTTATATAATCACTTTAATGTCTTTGTATATATTATAATGTCATATTTATTGTAGTCGTCGTTATCACTCATATATTATCTCACTGTTACCTTTATTTAGTTTGTGGTTGTTAACCTTTCTAAGTCATTATTACAAATCATTACTGTTATCTAGTGCTTAGTCTATTTATTAATCTATTATAACGTCTTTCATGTCTAGTTAGGAAGCACTTCAGTTTCGACATTGTACTTAATGATTCATCAGCATGCTATTGTAAACTTTCTTAATTGTAGCTTGTTGCATGTATAACTTTGTTATTATTATTGTAAAATGGAGATCACCTTCGGAAAAAAATAAATAAATGTTTGGGTTTTTCTAAAGCTTGGGTCTCACTTGGCGATTGGTCGTAGCAAATCACAGAGTCAGTTAACCTTCCTATTCATGCTGCATTTTGTTGCCAAAGATAATTTTTGGGTCACTGCGACTAATCACATGTAAGACCAGGGCTATATTTATATAGTAAATAAAAACAACATTTTTGGTAAGTATTCCTTGGAAAATATTCAAAAACTCATCTCATAGTAAATAGCCATGAATTTTTTAACCCTTGCAATTGAGTTTTTAACGCTTGGAGTTGGATACTTGGTAAATAATATACAAACTAGGCACCTATTTTTTGAATGTACAGCCTTAACATAATACCTACTACTTTGAAAACTAATGTTAACTTACCATTTCTATATATTTCCAAATCAATTTAAAACTAGCTACACTATTTCAATGCAGACGTTGTATGGGTTTCTCAACAAAATCAAGTTATTTCAAACGAATTTCTAAAATTACTTAACAGTTAACTTTACAACAGTCTAGTACTGTAAAGATGAATAAACGCCAAGCTTACTTGACGTTCAAAACAAAGCATGGGGTTGCCATGACAACAGCCAAGTCTACCAACTCACTCTTTATACATCAAGTACGTAATAATATCAGCAGTATTACACACAGAAAGGAGTATAACAAACCCGTATAGTAGCCAAACAGTTTTTATAAACAATAGCAAACTTAATTTGTAGTTTATCCTGAAATAATTAACTACATTTTCATATATTTTGGCTATGTACAAGATACAGTAAAGCTTTCTGGATACATATAAATTTAGGAGGTTTAAGTATAAAAAAGACGTATGCCGGTACTACAAAGACGCACTCTCTTTTTCCTTTTCAGGAGATAACATTTTGAGATGTTATAAGTTTTGTATATTACTAATTAAAAGTACTAATATTATTAAACCTAATATTTTTACGTTTTAAAATTTTAAGTATTGTTTATATCTGTTGTCAATGTATGTTTGTTATGTTTATGTTCTATACCTTAAAAGTAAGGTTTTTTGAACAAAATAAAATACAATAAAACCTGGATACCGCATCGCCCTTGACCGCACAGCTAGCCACAGTGCAAAATATCCGAAGCGCCCGCCGAAGGTACGAACTTTAACGAACCACGAAACCGGGACCCGCGAAAAACGTGCTAAAGAGAAACAATGAATTGACTTTGTTGAGGAAGAGAAGAGCACTGATATTGCCAAACAAAAGTGGCGGAATATATAATTATTTGCTTTAAGACATGACTGCACAATCAAGGATCTTCGAACTGGTTTACAAAGGTCGAAGGACTCTTACAAAGGCAATTTTATGTACATCACCGAGAAGATGGGTTCAGTCCCGAAACCGGTCGTGTAACAAATTAAAAATGTTAAAAAAGGGTACAATTATGTTCATTTCTTTTTTCTAATAGTATATATATATATATATATATATATATATATATATATATATATATATATGTTTTAAATAAATAAATTTATTACTAAATAAATTTGAAGACAAAATATTTTTGGACCGAACATAACCGCCCGGCAAGCGGGAGACCCAGGTTCAAATCGGTTCGGTCCAAATATTTTTGTCTTCAAAATTATTTAGTAATAAATTAGCTATTTAGCATTTATACAAATTAAGATCTATATATATGTTTGGATATGCACGGTTTACATACACACGTTGACGCGCACTAAGGCCTTGACAAAATAAAAGTTCTTTTCAGGTGATGCTGGCTGTCAACAAAGAAGTCGTGTGATGGAGCAACCACATTCCCAAGTCGGTGAAGTCTAGGCAGAGTGCTGTTTTGCTCGTAGTTGGTGGAGTAAGCCTGGCGATGAAAAAGACCAGGAGTAGGACCAGGAACACGTATGTTGATGAGATTCAGTAGGGCAGTCCACATCTCCGCGAAGAATCTTCTGAAGAAATACAATATCGTGAGTTTGTCTCCTCGTGATCAGAGGCATCAAGTCCAAGCACTCCTCCAAGAGAACAGTAGGTACAGAGTAGAAGTTGAAACCCAGGTGACACCGATGATCCTCAAGAACCTAGTTTGTATCTTCTCCAGCCGCTGAATGTGTCCCACTTGATAAAAGGAGACCATACAACAATGTTGTACACTTGTACTCGAGAACAGGTCTTATGAGAGCCATATACACTTGTCTTAGAGTACCTACACTCAAACCAACTCTTGATGATCTGACCAACAACCCGAGAAGACGAGAAGCTTTGATGGGATTCACCGATTCAGAAGAGAGGTCAGAAGATATCATGATACCTAAATCTCGGATGGAATGGACACGAGCCAAGGGTGTAGTCGTACGTACTGAATCATTCTGGATGAACGATGAAAGGAGAGCATAGGGCATTTTCCAGCATTCACCTTTATCTAATAACATATTAATGTGTTGAAACATTTTGCAATCCCCTATTATATCATGTACGCACGCAAAACTTTGTATTACGTAATTTTTAATGAAAAGCAGGATCAGTACCATATGCTGAACACTGTTTTATTTGACCTGAGAGAAAATGAGAAAAATAGCATAAATAAAGTTAAAAATGTGACATTAAGATACCTGTAAGTTGTGAATTATTAAAAGTAAGTTGATTAGTTTAAGTAGCAAATTATCATTGTCTCTTTATCTTTTTTAATTTTTAGTATTCATGAATGATAATTTTAACATGGAGTTTTGTCATTCTGCTCAGCTAGGTTGAACCGTTCCCTAAATATGCACGTCATACAACAGCTGGTTTGAGGCACTCTGTGTACGCACGGTCGCACGCAGTCGGTATATTATACTGCTTACTAAAGGTATGAGAAATAGCTTGCCTCTCTCAAGACCTTCATTCACGTGCGAGTATAAAACACATTGCACAAAGCTACAACAATAGAGTTAGTATCTTGCGGTAAGAGAATACAAATTCCCACGGTTGCGTCACTTACGGCTGCGCCTACCACATATTCTGATTGCGTAGAAGTTCTGGTACACAGGTGCTTATGTACTAAACACGTGTAAAGTTTTATTACTATTTCATGTAGTTTTGTCAGATTTGTTTAAAAATATCTACGAAAATTTTTAAGGATGGTGTAAAACAACTTATTGAGAATAATTATTAATTTTTACGACGATTTTGAGTGAAACTGTTTTGTGATTTGTTAGACCAGAGATTCATTTAGTATGGCCAACGCTCCCACGGTCACTTGAACATGGGCGTTGTCATTCCCGCCACAGAGTAATAACTTCTCCCAGTATTTCATGCAACACCACACCGTTCAACTCCCAACAACACGACAAACGTCACTTTCGTATACAAACACGACTTTATTTTTAGTTTCTAATTTATTTAGCAGGTTAGTGATTTTAACTTATATCTTACATTCAGTTTTAGAAAAGCACTCTTAAAACTAAAAGAATCTAACCAAGACGTAATAAGTTTCTTCACATCTGTTTGCTACACCTAAGTCTACTTGGAGTTAGGTTAAAGTGATTCTGGAACAATAGCAATTTAATTACATTCCATTATTTCCCAATCATATCAGTAAAGTATACAATAATTATTCGTACACTCATATATAGGTAGCTTTGAATTTTTTTAG
Organism: Matsumurasca onukii; assembly: GCA_018831715.1. NCBI lineage: Eukaryota > Metazoa > Arthropoda > Insecta > Hemiptera > Cicadellidae > Matsumurasca > Matsumurasca onukii. The sequence continues at coordinate 40,346,913 of CM032059.1, read as the reverse complement.
TTTCAATCCTTACAGCATCTTAGTCCTAAATCTACACTGTCTAACTAGCCAAGGCTTGGAATCAGATAATACTCTACTATCATTACTCTATTACGAGTTAGAGGTGCTTCCATTGGGTCTATTGATAGTTAACAAGTAGTTAACAAACTCTTGTTGCTAAACTTAAACTTCTCATTGTACTGGCGGGAGTAACTATGACTTTGTGGTTTCCAAAGTCGGGACTTATCTTTCTGTAGGTATATTTCCTCTTCTGTAAATGTACAGCATTGTTGTCAACCTGTTCTGTTTTTGGGAGGATCAGTGTAATGTTTAAACACTGAGATAGTTCAATGGTTGTAAGTGGTGTAGAAGGTGGCTAAATAATATAGCCAGCCATAAAAACCTCACTATGACCTCAATAGTTGTCAGACTCTTAACTGTTATTGCTTGAGACAGCACGGTTTCATATTTTGTGTGCTGAAATGAATGTTTAATGTTCAAAACTGTGTTGTAAGTCCTCAATAAAAAAGTCCTAAGCATCTCCGGACCTCCCGTTTAATTGACAACAAGTCCATAACCACAACGTAAGAAATGCGTCACAGCTCGACGTCAGTAGATGCAGATTGTCCCAAACCAGAGATAGCCCCCTCAATCGGGTTAAAATTCTATAATGCTCTGCCCGAGGGTGTTTGCAGTTTGAAGCCGGGAAGGTTTAAAGTGCGGGTGAAAGAATGGTTGGCGGCTAACCCCTTTTACACCCACAAAGAGTTTTTCAAGACAGTGAGTACGTTTGGCCAAGTTATGCCGTCATCTTATAAATAGTAAAAGTAAAAAGGTAAAGTTTGTCTTGTTTAATAAGGCGAAGTTAGGACTACAAAGACCTCTCTACCACTCAACCTCGACCTTTACCTAGCGTCACCGTATTAGTCACATTACAAATGTAAGTGGTGACTGCGGGGATCGAACCCGCGCCACCGGAGTGATGAGCTCCTGAGTGATACCAATCCGCTACGGATCCGCTAAATAGTTGTATATAGTCGCTCATTTCATCTTGTACATATATCATTCTTCATAAATAATTTGACACTATTTATCTGACCCTGGTCAGTCTTCGACAACGGGATAGGTAATTCAGGATTACTGGTATCTGTCCAGCCCTGGTAATGTGCTAAGTTAACGGTTGTTACTGCACTGAATGAATAAATAATCCTTTATCTTCTTGTTGCAGGATGAAAAAGAGAAGCTTGGCTGGAAATGTAGGCGTTGGCATGTTTGCCTTAGCGTTTGTATCAATATTTGTTGCCTTTTTCTCTGCATCGTGGCTAGTAAGCGATGAAAGAATCACTGGAGCCAAACTGCAGAGACTCGGTCTGTGGACTCATTGCTTTCGATCCCTCCCAGATCCTCAAGACGAATATCAGCGCAGGTTTTTTGTTGGATGTCGATGGATATTTGACCCATTTACCACTGGCTACGATCAAATCAGAGGATACCTCATGCCGTGTAAGATATTTACTTGATTATTTTATCAATTATCTTTTATCAGTGAAAGAGATAATGACCTTTGATTTTATGAAACAAACTTATAAATAATTTATAGATCCCATTTATTTTAGTTGTACCCGAGTTTGTTTGTTGTTACCGTATTTTTAGAGATTGCGGGGACAACACAAGTTTGTATTTCAGTGTTAAATACGATTCCTAATGTTTTAGCCTTATCCTGAAGTTTTAAAGCATTTTTTCACACTACTTCAGTTACCCATGATTGGATTTGAAAAGCAATATACACAAGTTTGACCGCATGCCATATGCAGGTTAGTGAACATAGAATAACTATGGTAATGACACCAAGGTTGCCTTTGTTTTAATCTATGTAATGACTTGTAAATCCGTTATTTTTAAAGGGCTATTTGTTTTTTCACGCTCTAGGTGAACTATTGAGTGGTTTTGGGTAATTAACTACTTAAATTAATACTTACAAAATTGCTGCTTTAAGTGTACGGAATGTGTTTTACAGTCAAATGATATGACAACAGTGGAAACATGAGAAACGTACCAATACCCACCCCGACAGGTCCGTCCATCTGCATGTGTTACCTGTTTATGCTCCGACGCGCTTCAATGTCCATTTATTCATCTAACAATATAAAATGACATAGTTCAATTCCAACTAACTATTTAGACTGAACTTTTAATCACGGTTCATTTAAGCCGCAATGCAATCTTAGTTAACTTAGATTGTACTGGCTTGTAAAATATACAACTATATTAATGAAATAAATTGAAATGCATAATTAAGTTTTGGGTATGTAAACTTAAGGTAAAATTTTCGTAGTATAAAAGTTTCATTGCACGCAGTGTCAATAATTTAGATATGTTCAAAGTTTAATGTTGATCTGAATACACGGAAAATTGCACTTTTTAGTCTCTTTGTACAATCTTGTTTGAAAACATTTTTGCTTGAAAAATATTGATTTGTATGTTGTTACATAGGATTAAACAAAGACAATTTTGGTGTGTTTGCCAAAGTTCTATGTACACTGAGCTGCATATGTCATCTTGTCAAACTGGAGTACATTGCTTTTTATTCCGATAGTGGCATTACATATCACTAAAGGAGAAGTTTTCAATTGTACTAAAAATTAAAACTACCACTGATGAAACATAACTGAATTTGCTTTCAGGGTTTATAATCTGGACCCAGTTCTTCTTCACTCTGGCTTTTATCGGAGTCCTGGTCACGTTTGTCTTGGTGCTGCTATTCTTCTTGTGTTTTGGCCCAGAACAAACTCGCTTCATTCAACTTATCACTCTCATTGGAGGAATACTGCTGGGTGTGGGTAAGTTAGGCTATGTACACATGGTAGCGTCCGACCACGCGGTGTGAAGCGCGTCTGATATTCTGGAGGTGTACACATGACAAGCGTTTTTGGCCTGGCCGCTGCGGCGTTCATCTCTCAGTTACACTACAGCCGCTATAACTTTGCATATGACAACATCTGTTTGACCCATCTTGGCTTCAATATTTCAAATAATTCATCTATGTCAATAAGGTAATTTGACGCTTTTTTCAATCCTCATTTCTACAGAATCAGTTGGCCGATCAACTTAATTTTTAGTTGTAAAAATCGAAAAATCACTGAATTGTTCAAGTACTTTAAATATAGTTTGTGTTAACGTTGGTAAAACCTTTACTGTTGAAAAATGTTTTAGTACAAGGTTCTTCCAAGATTACTCTGCGAGCTTTACAGCTGGGAAGTTTCAGGATAGTCTTACAAGTTACGTTTTAGATATGATCACATAAGTCACCTACTAAAGCAATTTCTGCAGTTGATATATTTTTACATTATTTATATTTTAAAAACGTGGATTGGGTTTGCAATTTTTTCTGGATATCCTTATGAAAAATTAATTTGTATTGGCCTTTCAATAGCTTGGCAATTGAGTTGAAGTTGGCCAAATTAGAATAAATGTTTTAAGTAGCCTATTTCAGAGGGATTGTTGAACAGTTTTGACATTTCTACACTGATATTTTTTTATATATCTTGAGAAGGCCAGATGCAAAGTTATAGCGGCTTTAGTGTAGCAATGGAAGTTGAAGAGTTAGCATCTACATAGCTTTGTATCGAATACAAAGGAAGAAAAAGAAGACAAAAAAGAGTTGGGTTTACCCTATTTTGAAAGATTGATTATCTCATGGTGCGTTTGTTACCCTTAGCCTTAACTGGGAATATGCACCAAAGTTTTTTTAATTATTTCTGAATATCGGTGTTGTTTTTTGATAAATTATTAGTTTTTGCCAAAAAGTTATCCCTCAAAACTTTTGAGGGATACTTGGTATATGGGATACGGGTTTCTTTGTGCAGCAGACCTTTATTTGTGGTAGAATTTGAAGCAACTGCCGTTTCAAGGAAGCACTAACAAATTGCAGCATGCTGGAAATTGTTAAAATGAACCACTGTTGAACAAAACAGTAATCCAGTTTATCAGGAAAGGTTTTAGTGGAAACAGCTGATTGCATCAGAACATCTTGCAAAGTGTGAGGCAGCGAGGTCTGTCCAATAAGTTTGCGAACTGGTTCAATATGGCGGCCCTGAGGTGACGTAAAGCTCCGCCAACTACATGACGTGATTACTGGACATCCAATGAAGCGTCAGTGCTAGTTTGACAGTCGAGCTATGCCTTTTAACCTGTCAGTGTCAGTTTATACTTTCTTTGTTTTTGCTGTTTGTCAAAAAATTGAAATTGATGAAATCACTAAACAACGAATCAATTTCAAATTTTTAGTGAAACTAAGGAAAAGCTCTCAAGATTTTACAGATATATTGAGGGCTGTTTACGGAAATAATGCCTTGAAGAAAACGTCCATTTTCAAGCGTATTGAACGTTTCAAAGATGGCCACGAAGACGCTAAAGATGATGCAATGCCGGGACAACCTTCAACCTCATGTCTGGATGCAAACATTGATCGTGTGTGATCCTTGGTGTCTGATGATCGTCGGAAAATTGTTAGAATGATTTCAGAGGAACATCTGAATTCTATGTTGACGTCCTTAGGCGCTTGAGAGGTCGCGTGTGTCAAGTGAGGCCAAATTTGTGTCAAGGCGATGGATGAAATCTTGACCATGACAACGCCCCTGCACATTTTGCTTTGATTGTTCGTCAGTTTTTGGCAACAAATTCCATCACCCTCCTTGACCGCCCACTCTATTTGCTAGATCTTGCCTCCTGTGTTTTTGTCCTTTTTCCAAAATGCAAAAATTGATGAGAGGGCATCACTAGATCACTTGATGTTGATCTTGATTCGTTGTTCAGTGATTTCATCAATTTCAATTTTTCGACAAACAGCAAAATCAAAGAAAATATAAACTGACACTGACAGTTTTAAACTTGAAATTACAAATGGTTTAAAATTAAAAATCAATAAGGAGTTCTTCTAGAAGTATGACACTGTTAAAAGGCAAACTAGCACTAACGCTTCATTGGATGTCCAGTAGTCACGCGTTGATATAGTTGCCGGAACTTTACGCCGCCATATTGAACCAGTTCGCGAACTTATTGGACAGACCTCGTATAGCCGCTGCGTACGGTCAAAGGTTGCCAAAGTGTGGCAATTAAGTGTTTAATAGGTTTCATGGTACTGAGATTCTGATTAGTAGGTCTCTACTCTAGCTGTAGGCTCACATTTATGACTTTGTTCTCAGGGGTGTGTGCTGGTTTAGCCGTTATCGTGTTCGTGTTATGTGCTAACCGTGACAACTGGATGCCCGGTCATGCAAACAATTTCTTCGGCTGGTCGTTCGCCCTGGCTGTGACTGGCACTCTTGCTTCTCTCCTTGCTGGCACTTTGTTTATGGTGGAGATGACAATTCAAAAAAAGAAAAGGAAATACATGAAGGAGTCTCAAACTAGGTTTGAAATGGAGCAAGAAACTAAGGCTTGAAAGGTGCAGGAACAAAATTCACTAGACAATTTATCGCCTTAATTGATTTTGAAGAGCGTACAGTTTGAACTTAATGTAACCTAATGATAAGATTACTGAGATTTGTTTGTATTTTTACATAACATGAATCAGTCCAAGTAAGTCATAAATTATTGGGCTTTTGAATACAATACAATTTGTGTTACGTTGAGGTACAAGTTTGCTAGATCAAATTAAAATACACCCTAGTGAGACAAAATTATATAAAAATTTTTTATAAAAACTGACTCCGGCACAATTTTATGTAAATTTTAGAAATATGGACATTTTTTTGCCAGCATTGAAGACAAAACATTTCTTTACAGTAAGTATATGAATAACTATTAACTACACTTAGACTTAATGTATTTAGAATTTTGGTAAACAAGGTTCACCACGGGAGTGAATGCTTAGACAAACCTATAAAACTCTTATTAGTTCTTCTGACAGTACTGTACATGCAATATAATTTAAGTCCTCCTTACTTAAGTCGCTCACTATCAAGTTCGGTATCAGAATCTCCGGCTGTTATGTACAATGATGAGCATAACTGAACATTAATTTTTAATTTTGTAGCTTTTGTATAAGGTATATTTGAATTAAAGTGTAAGATATATTTCCAGTTTTTCCACTTTTGAATTACAGTCAACTCCCGATTAACCGTAATCGGGTAAACCGCGTTGCGGATTAACCGGGACAAAGAATGAAGTCGCGAAAATCAATGTATAATAAGGTACTTAAGACCTAAACAACTAAAAATGAGGATAAGGCCATTTTCAGACGTTACGACTTTTCGCCGTGTGCCAGATACGGCACGGCGGGAGTGAGTTTTATTAGAATACAATTATATGGAGCTGTTCTGACGTGCCGGCCACGGCGCCGTGCCGTACACGGCCGCTTGCCATTGTAATCAAACCCACTCGGCGCGGCTGCGGCGAAAAAAAGCTAACGGGCCTTATCCTCATTTGTTTTAGGTCTTAATTAATTTTCGGTTTTGCGGATTAACCGCGATTTTGCTTATCCAGGAAGCCTCAACCCCACTTTATCGCGGTTAATCGGGAGTTGACTGTAATGACATTGATTAACCTGTATGGGTATTAATAATACCAAACTAAGCCAGTAATTTAGCAACATGAAAGGAATATTGTAAGTTTTAGATCTCTTGGTATTGGTCTATTTTGATTTTATAGTTATTGTTGTACTATACTTACGCTGAAACATAAGAATAATGTGAGCCAGTTAAATTGTATGATCTGAAGAACATATGGGTTAATCAATCTACTAACTCACAAATGTTTTTCCTGCGTGTGAATCTCTACCTTTTTATAAATATAGTGTCAGAATCTCTAGAAGTTTCATTTGTTTGACATGTAAGTCACTTACAGAGCCTTCTATTTGGAATAATTATTGTCAAAACTATCTTCTTGTGCTAAATAGCAACAGTATTGAATTAAAAATACGTGTCTTGAATTGTTATAATTATATAGGTATAATAATTTAAAAAATAAAGAATAGACTCTAAAAAGAAAGCATATTTTGTTTCTGAGCGACAAAGCAAACTTTATTCCAAAGTTGACATTTAAATGCTCTAGCACTGCCTAGGCTATGCTTGAGTAGGTGTGACTGTTTACTGTAGTGGTTAGTTTAGTGTTCTGAGTCACAGTTGTTATTACAAATAAGCTGCTACCATCTGTGGTATCATGAGCTTTACAGTTCGTCAGGTTTAGCATGGCCGGTGAGATGGGCTATAGGGCCATAAGCGGCCATCAGGAAATCTCAAGGCCACCGGCCATGCTATACCTGACGAACTGTACTCATAGTTAGGTTTTAAATGTAACAAAAAAATGTGTTGGCTCTTAATGTTGCTGATGATCGTGTATTGAATACATTTGTATAATTCTGTTGACTGTTACTGTTGCAATGTCTCCGTCCATTTTATATTTCTTTTGTGAAAACCTTAAACTTGTGATCATTCCTTGTTTTTACTTATTAGGCAGATTTGTTACTTTATATTGTATGACACAAAATAGTTTATAATGTTTAATTGTGGCCTTATATAAGATGCCTTTGTAAATACAGTGAATATAGTTTTACCAGCAAAAGTATTTATGATGGCTCTTGCGATTTAGATTTTAGTGATCTAAGAAACTATATACTAGCACTTTGAAAATGATCTTTTACATCTATTTTTACTTTAATTTAAGTTGTGTTTTAGCTAACAGTCGAGTTTTTAAAACACTTTTTATTTGTAGTATAGTTTTATTATTTAGGATAGTTTGTTTTTATCTCTTAGGATTTAAGTATATTATACCAAACATGCCTTTCTTGAATAACAATATTCTTTTTCCTAATGTAAAGTACTGCTTAATCATAATTTCATACGTTCATGCCTTGAACCATCTACTTAGACTAAGTTTGACACATTCATATAGGTACAGCCGCGGAAATACAAACCACTATTGGCCAAGCTATTTTTTTAAGATAAATATACCTTACTTTTTATTTGCAAGGTGAAGTAGTTGAGCTACCAAACAATAAGATATACTTGGTCATTATTTTACCAAACAGTTTACCCCTAGGATAATAATATGGAGCAGCAAAAGAGTTAGGAATATTATTAAGTGGAAATCAAGTCAAATTCAACAATTAAACAATACCATTAAACAAGTTTTTCTTTGAAATTGCGGTTAATAAGACTGAATTTTACTGCATTCAACAGGTTCAAAAAGCGTTAAGGTCTCTAATTAAACTTTCAAGTCATATGCCCAGAATTTAAATATTTTGATAAACAATGTCTAAAGTGTGCAATAAGAGGTTATCCTCTTCTTCAATACTATAGTAATTACCGTAGTTTGTTTAGTGGGAAAGTACTAAATAAAATTGTGTTTGTTACAAAAGTTTACTTAAATGTCCACACACTTCTAGAAAAACTCTAGATGAGTATTTCGTTTCTATTATTATAGCCACATTTAAGTTAGTGAACATGAGTGAATTGTACTAAAAATATGGTACTTCTCGTGTATAATACACTTTTAAAATTCGAAATAGCCAATACTGTATGCAGTTTTATTTTGAGTAACTAGGTAGATGTTTTAAAAGCTAAGCTTACTTAATTATGTCTTAGCTTACTTAGCTTTGAAAAATCTTGTTAAAATAAAAAAATGAACTCCTGGCAATTGAAGTTGTAAACATTTTTCAACATTTGAGACCATTACCCTCTTTATTTATGTCATGTGTAGTTTTAAGTTATTTAAAGTTTAATTTATGTAAAATAGTGTTCATTTCTCAAATTGTATCACAAATTAACTTAGTAAAAAAAATCATAAAAATATTTCTCTGGCTGGATTAGCACAACTTTAAAAATAAATCTTCAAAATAATTTGTTTTTATTGTCTTTATTCCTAAATTCATCTAATATTCAGACCACAAAGTATGAGCATTGACAATTTCTGCAGCATTGATCTGTCTGATCAACTGCCAGCACATATATATGAACACATCAACAACTGTGTGTACTTACTATACAGTATATGGGCTTGCAAAGTGGAATATGTCCACATTTAGTTCACACCAAACTTACCTGGCTGGGACCGTGGCATACTTGTCCTTATACAAGAAACCTTTTTGGCCTGCAACCAAAGAACTCTGTATAATTATGATTTGTTAGCCTCAAAGGCTAAAATTCTTTAATGTAGAGATGTGCTCTTTTAGTTTCAGAGAAACAGAAAATGGCGTTAGGTTAATGTTAACTTTTTAATACTTATCAGGAGCGTAAAGTTCATTACGCGGGTCACCAAAACCCGCTGTCAAGGGCTGGGATTACCTTAGGTAAACACACTGGTCTGAAGAATTATGGAGAAATTATCACAGTAAATGCCTAATTATTCCAGAGAATCATAAATAGTCATGACTTATTTTGGTCCATAGTGTAAAACCAGGCTGTTTGGTTAGTCAGGTGGTGTAGGTCAAATAGTGAAGTAAAGAGTTGCGCCACCATCCTGGTAAGTTTCTTGATCAGTGGTTCAGTAAAGTAATATAGAGTTCAAGTCGTAAGTAGGTATCAATGGAGTAAATATTATTTTCATATGAGATGAGCGATCCAGTGACTTATCGACTTGTGCTTGATCACATTTCTTTGACAGAAGATCTTTTGTTCAATGTATTTTTCATAAAATTTCCATTAAAAGAACCCACTCAAAGATATTTTGTAACACATCTTTTAGAACAAAGAAATGTGTTGGTATAAATTATAAAGTATAATACAGCACCGAATTCAACATAGTCTCAAAATCAATTTGAAAACCATGTTTACATCATCATATGTATGTATACTGTTTGGTTTAAGCCTTAAAATTTTATGAAAATCTCAACTGTTTACTTCTCTCCTTTTTAGCCTATGCCATGTTTCAATAATTGTTTAAATTATTGTAGCTTTAATATTCATGATTTGCTTGTAATACATGTTAAGCAAATGGCGTTTTTACTGTAGGGGTATTGACCCTTTGCGGTCTCAATTTATTTTTAAATTTTCGTAAAAAGCCTCCCGTATGGGTTTTCCTAGTTCTCTGTAGGCAAAATTTCAGAAAAACCGCTCTCTGGTACGGTGCATTTCCAGTCATCGAACCACTCCTCTAAGCGCGGGGATTTAGCTCCACCCTAAGCTCAAAAAGTGCCACTCTCCGCCTCACTGGATTTGATAAGCCATTTTCTCTTCAGTGATCCTCAGCGGGTCATTTTGGCCCCCGCACCCGGAATGATCCAACGACTAGCATTGCGCCGTACAGGAGTGAACGCGGAACGGTGCTCTTTTGAAGAGTATTAAGAAACCTAAATTAAATAAATTAATTAAATAAATTCATTCATTCATTAACTCTTAAAATTGTGTAATTGACAAAAACACTCACTCCCTTTTGTATTCAAACTGTTTGCCTTCATAGTCAACACACTTCTGTAACCTTGAAGTTACGCTTAAACACACTTTTATAAATAAATATAAATAAATAAATAAATGTTTTATTGAATAAACATGTTACAAAACATATATCTCAATCGTCAAATAAATATAAGCTAAAATTTTGGTTACACACACATCTAAATCACATTCAAACATACATAAGTTATACTCATACAGTCTCATTCACTCGAATTTACCCGTCTGGCCCCCGTATGTCTGTACGTTTACACGGTCTCCCAATCATGTGTCATAAACTCGTCTGAACTATAAAATGCTTCTGCGATCAAAAATTGCTTAAGACGAGCTTTGAATGCCTTCGGCATTGGAGCACACTTAATCGAATTTGGAAGTTTGTTGACGAAATGAACTCCTGCCTGTGAAGGCAAACGTTCATGAGCTACCGTTCTGTGTCTTCCAGTTCGGTAATTCTCCCTGCCTCTAGTTTCGTGAGAGTGTACATCTATACCTCTTACGAGATCGCATTTTCCTATAAAAAAAAGACAGGTTTCCAAAATATAGAGACAGGGTAGTGTCAACAGTTTTAAACTTTTGAACGCTGGTCTGCACGACTCTCTCCACTGCAGTTTTGCGATTGTTCGCACTGCCTGTTTTTGAAGAATAAAAATTCTGGAAAAGTTTGTGTTAGAGCAACCTCCCCACAACGCTAAACCGTAGGAAAGGTGTGGGTAGATCAGTCCATAATATGCCGTCATCAGTATCTGAGTTGAGCAGTATTTGGACAATTGCCTCAAAACATAAATGCCAGAGGCCAATTTTGAGCAAACGCTGTCTACATGACAATCCCACGTCAACCCTCGATCAAGGTGTATTCCGAGGAATTTCGTCGAGTAGACTTCTTCAACTTCAGTCTCATCCAACATCACTGTAGGAATAAGATCTGAGTCATTCTCTCGCAAGCAAAAGTGTATGAACGATGATTTGCTTGGGTTTGCTTTGAGATTGAGCTCGTTGAAGTGTTGGATTAAACTGTTGAGCTCGACGAATGAAATGTTTTCTAGTTCTGTGATTGATTTTGTGCTGAAACAGAGAGTCGTGTCGTCTGCATACTGAACAAGTCGTCCTTTTTGTGCCGACGAGCCAACATCATTAACGTATATCAAAAAGAGCAGAGGGCTGAGAATGGAGCCCTGAGGTACTCCATAACTCAGTCTCATCTCCGACGATCTTACGTCTGAAATGCCAACAAATTGTTTTCTACTATTAAGATACGATTTGAGCCAAGCGAGAGGCACTCCTCGAATCCCATAATAGTGTAGTTTGCGAAACAGAGTATCGTGATCAACACAGTCAAAGGCCTTTGATAAGTCGAGAAAAACACTTAATGTTTGATTTCGACTTTCGATACCCTCAACTATCAGCTCGACTAGACGAACGACTGCGTCAATTGTCGACTTGCCGCTTCGGAAACCGAATTGGTTTGCTGATAGCAGAGTTTGCCTTTCAACAAAGTGCGCGAGCCTAATGAGAAAGACCTTCTCGAAGACTTTGCTGAAGGCCGGCAATATTGAGATTGGGCGGTAATTTTGTGTTGAAAAAGGGTCGCCCTTCTTAAAAATTGGGGTAACTTTTGCCGTTTTGAGAGAGGAGGGAACAGTCCCTGAATGAAAAGAGAGATTAATCAGGTGTTCCAGAGGTCTCAATAAATGCTGAGCACATTGCTTGAGTAGCCAAGTAGAAACCTGATTTGAGTCGTTTGATTTTTTTGTTGGGAATTCTCTTATTACTCTTGCAATTTCCTCCTCTGTTACCGGTGTCAAAGCCATAGAGGCTATTGGACTCGGGATGTTTGGACAAGGAGGCTGACAGAAAGGAGACCTGAGGCCCTGGTCAGCTCCTACCGAAGCGAAAAAATGGTTGAACTCGTCAGCAACCCTGGAGGGGTCTTTGACGAGTTCTTGGTTAATGTTCAGTTCAATTTGTTTGTCTGTAGGTGAAGTTTTATTGTTAATAATGGCCCATGCAGTTTTTGAAACATTTTTTGTCGTGAGCAATGCTTTTGAGACATCATAAGCTTTCGCAGCTTTGATTACTCTCTTATAAACTCGTTTGTAATTTTGAAGAAAAATTTTGAACTCTTCATTAGTCGTGTGCTTGTTGATTTCAGAAAAAAATAACAACTTTTCTCTAGAAACCAGGATTCCTTTCGTTATCCATGTGCACTTCTGTTGCTTCGGTTTTGATTGAACTTTTCTTAGGGGGCAGCTCACATTTAAGTGGAAATTGAAGGTTTCTTCGAATCTTTGGAACTGTTGCTCAACGGGATCGCCAAAATTTAGAATGCTCCAAGTCTCCCTTGATAGGAGATGGTTGAGGAGCGTGATGTTTGCAGGCCTTGTGTCCCTAATGGTTTTTTTGTTTATTGGATCCCGTTTCGGCTCATGACCACTAACTGTGATCTGCTGGCCATAGTGGTCTGAAATGGCTGTGTTAATCACCGATACCCTGATGTTAGTCATGTTTGTGATAACGTTGTCTATGGCTGTTGCAGAATGACCGGTCACTCTCGTTGGCGTGTTAATCGACCAAGCTAGGCCAAAGGACTCCAATAAGTCTCTAAAACGTTTTGTCGTAGGGCTCTCAACATCTAAAGTGTCGATGTTGAAGTCACCCACGACAATAAAATTGTGATGCTTTTTTGTCACATCTGACAGCAGTTGTTCGAATTTTGACAGAAAAGATTCTATGTTCGCGTTAGGAGACCTGTACAATCCAATGAGTGTCAGCTGCGCTTTACTTGTTTGGATCTTTACCCCTGTACATTCTAAAGTTTTGTCCGTAGAGCCTGTGAATTTGTACGGGGTGAAAGAGACAGTGTTTTTGAGAAAAATTGCCACCCCTCCCCCTTTGGCGGAGGTTCGGCAGTGGGAATTTGCCAATTGGTAATTTAAAATTTTGAAACTGTTAATGTTGTTGATGTTAAATCCGTGTTCGGTAACGACAAGCAGATCGGGGCTGAGTTCCTCACAAAGTAGAGTAAGCTCATCCCCCTTGTTTGTTGCCATTTGTGCATTCTGGTGCACAAATGTCATTTGAATTGGACGTTTTTTAATCTTATTTGTTTTTTTGTTGTTGGGGCCTATTACGTTTGTGTGGGGGCCAGAACCGGGGTCCCTAAAAAAACCTCTTTGCTTTTATCACTACACTGAAAATACTTTGAGTTAACTGTACTGTCTTGTGACTTCAAGGCGTCAGAGTATGTTTCATGTGGTAATTGTCTTGGGGTCCATGGTGGGTCGTCCAGGTTTCGAGGTGTCGGTGGAGATGCTCGGAGTAGTTGGCCTGGGCTGCCTTCCTGATTTGCTGCAGAGAAGACTTCATGATTCGAGTGGAAGCCATCGGTCTTAGGTGGTAGGGGTTTTGGGGTGGCTCTTGTGTGCTTAGTGGAGTTGATGTTGAAATTCTGGATCCACCTTACTATAGCGTTGGCCATAATCTGCTTCCCACTGATCCGTAAGTGCATGCCCTGCCGGGTAAACCAACGCCTCTTAATATTGTTGAAGTCAAAGAGATGAACACTTTCATATCGAGCGCATAGTTCTTCAATGAAATGGTTGACTTCAGCAGTGCGCCGGTTCACGGGGTGGCCGGGCGGCAGGTCGTGGCGGTGTGGTATAGTGCAGACGAAGGCTCTGGATGTTTCTAGACGGCTGACGATCCAGGGTTCCAGGTACTGGTAGATGTTACGATCTTGGCCAGCGGCGATATCGTTTGTACCGGCAATAAGCACGCAGTATTGCTTGTTTTAAACACAAGTTTTTATTTTCATGTATGTCTTGGCAAGATTGGCAAATGAATTCTACCATCTGATTAACATCACGAGGTTTCTTAGAAAACATTTTGTCTTTGACGACTTCCCAAAAGAAAAAATCCACAGGAGTCAGATCGAGAGATCTTGCTGGCCATTCAGACTGTGAAGGCTAACAGTATTAATTTTGTATTCAACAAAAGGCAGTGAGGGTTTTAAGTACACAATTTTTAAGAGTTAATTTAGGTTTCTTAATACTTTTCAAATAAATTGAAAAAGTTTGGTTTTTGTATGATAAAATATAATTTTCTATAAAATGTTTCATTACTGTATTACTTTTTTTTGCACCTCTCTGTATAACTCTCTTGAGAGGGTCATAGTTCCTCCCGCCTTTGCGTCAGAGAATTATTATCTTGGTATCGTGCGAATCTTTAGAATATGTGATCAAATATCAAATAGGAAGTAACAAATATATTATTATAATTTTGTAGTTTTGTTTAGCTTTAGGAGTAATACAGTTCGGCCTATAAGGTTGATATAGAAAAAAATCCCATCAAATTAATAAATGTACATTTTACAATAGATTCATTATACTCGTATGTATCATAAGTCGTGACATGATCCGGAAAGCCCTTGTCCTGTGGGAGGGGGAAGGGGTGTACTGACCCCTGGACGTGCTAGCAGCCAGTGATAACGAGGCACGACTCAGATCAAGGGGATTTGTATTAGTCCACTTAGGCCGTCACGTAATCACATGATTGCATCAGATCACATGATCTGCCCATTTATCAGATGTCCACTAGGGAAGTAGTTGTCTCGCTGTTTCAAAGCAACAAGTTAATTCATATTGGTTTAAAAATCTGTCTGCGGAGCGGACCTTTAGTGCGTAAATCTCTGCCGTTATAATCAGTCTTACTTTAATTTCAGACGTTTAAAATAAAACACTAATATTCTGGATTAAGATTTTCAATTCTGGTTTTAATTTAAAACCCATTTTTTACATGCAGTGTTGAAATTGGGGCCAATTGTATTAAGGTAATGATTAGTTTCTTGTAAAATCATGAACTATACGAACGTGTCATCAGGCCCGGACTAGCCATTATTAACGCCTTAGGCCAAAGTTCTAGATTGCTCCCCCTTCTGTGTTCTGAGAGGTTTGAGGTGTGTGGAATTTTTTGCCATATTTAAGTGTACATAAGGCAGTTTGCACCGAGACTGGTGACCAAGACTAGAGACAGGAGACCGCGACCAACATGTGCCTCGGTGTCTTCTGTATGTCCCCTGTTTATGTCACATGCGCGAACTAGCGCCTGTTCAAAGCTAGATGACAAATACATAGATTGCGGTCACCTGTCTCTGGTCTCGGTCTTCGGTCGTGACGCGAACCACCGCCACTCGCCTATTTGGAACTTTTTAGCCATTTACTAATTTTTAATTAATTAAATAATATATTCAAAGAGATAAGCGGCTAACGGAATAGAAACACGGGTATTAACGAACTTACTTGAATAGATATAAGACGTTCGCTTTAAGGAGTGTGTGGAGGAAAGTTTGGTAAAGACAAGAACCTGGCGTTCAAGATGAACAAAATGTCCTCCAAAATTGTATGGTCAATGATTGTTAATCCTTGTTAAATTTCGTGTTTTTCACCGTTCATTTTACTCCTTGTGGGAGTAGTGTGGATGGTGAACATTAATCTATGTTTAATCACATGTTCGTTTTGTTTTGTAACAGAATTTTGTAAACATTCAACTAAGCAAACACAACTTTATTTCCGTTGAACTCATTATTTAATTAATTCGTTGAGTAAGTTTTGATACGTACACAATCCCACTGTCCCTCACCTCATCTTCGTTAATCTTCACCTTCCTCCCTGTCAGATGTTCTTTCATCTCTAGTCACTGAGACAAGTCTCCCATGTCACATCATTCGTTGCAGATCTCTCCTCACCACAAGTTCAAGTGTCGCAGCTCCCCGGAGATGATTGGTCCACCTGCTCCACCGTTGAGAACTTTGCCTTCACCCTGGCAAGGAGCCCTTACAGAGAAACTGTCATCCGGGCCAGATGACCTCCGGTTTTTTATCGAGGTTGATACTCCTCCGACTCCTCCTCCTCGTTGCCGAGTTCCGGGCTTGCCACCGGCTTAGCGGAGTTAAAAATGAGGTTTTTTTGTTTATTTTATAGATGTGTAAAAACCGTGAAAACCCACATCTCCTTGGCGGGGGCGCGAAGCCCGGTAGCAATCCTCTGTGCAAACCCGACCTGCTTGTTGCCCGTTTCCACCGACCAAGGGACCTAATAGGGTGTTATCAACACTCTAATATGAAATAGAGAAAAGAGAATGACTCGATTTTCACTTTTTCATAGTTAGAGTGAACGCAGACCCAAGCGCGAAGCAAGACGGGTAACCACGGTGTAACCTCCCTTAACCAAGGGACAGAATCGGGTGTTATTAGCGGACGTTACAGCGCAGCCGGTCGAGGAGTGCTACCTTATGTATATACAAATACATTCTGACTTGAGTTGCCATAGAAATTATACGTTGCACTTTTAATGTTATCGTCAATTTGTGAAATTTTAAAGTAACTATGGAAATAAAATGTTTAATTGTTAAATAATTAATATGAAAGAGTCCTGGAAATCTAACCCTCTAGCCCTATACATTTAAAATCAATGGTTAGGACACCGGTCGTGAAAGCTTAACCAGTGTCAATGTCAAGACTCAAGATTAGTGCCTGGTCACTTATTACTCTCTTAACTAAGTACAGTGCAGCAATTTATCGTTTTCCCCGCGACTGCGCCCCCCGCAAGCTTGCGCCCTAGGCCATGGCCTAGGTTGGCCTTATGGGTAATCCAGGCCTGCGTGTATATAATTATAAGATCTACACAAGGTAGGTTCCTGGAAGACTGTAGAAAATGAGAATGAGATGTTTAAGTTATGGCCTGGAAGTAAATTATTTGCCTGGCAGCAATCAATTCATTGCTGATACATTATCAAGAGCTGCTTTGAGAAGCACTGAATCGTCGAATTCATCGGAATTTCAAGTTCACAAACTGACTTCAACTTTACCCATGACAGAAGAAAAAAGGAAAGTTTTCATCAAATGTGTTAAAGAGGATGAAGCAACAGCATTAGCAAAGAGATATTGCATTGGAGGCTGGCCTGAAAAAAAGGATAATACACCAGATTTTGTACATTATTGGAACATAAGAAGTGCAATATCGGAGGAAGATATTGCACTTCCGTGTACCGGGCCTGCGTGTAGTAATATAATTTATATGACATCTTCCTTTGGGAAAAACAGGAAAACAATGATAAGGCCAGTTAGTTCATACAAATCTAGCCGGCTTTCTTATGTTCCTTTGAGGCCTGTACATTTCTGACGAGGCAGCAGGTTGTGTTCCCGTTGTTGTCGTTGGGTTGGCAGCACAGGATGGCTTAAGGTGGAGACGGTTTCTTCTTAGCTTCATCCCACTATCTCCTTCCACCCAATAACTTCTTGGAGTAGGTCCTGGGTTGATAACCTTTCCATGTTCCCATTTTCCGTCATTTCTGTAAATCACTCTTTCGCGATCGTTTATCGAACTAAAGTCTTTAGCTGGCTGCTGATTTGTCAAAATACCGTTTTTGAACCTCTTGTCTGGCAATCAGTCTGTTCTGGCAGCAACTCCGTAGTTACCGGAATAATTGAAAACGCTGCTGCGTTGAAACATGCAGTTGTGCTGGTGAGTATTTCAAGTGCTTCACTGGCATGTTTCTATGTTCCAACAAGGCCATTCTAAAGTCTTTATTTTCATGTTCTGTCTTTTTTATTAACTCCTTAGCTATCCCCACAGCCCTTTCAGCAAGGCCGTTTGACTGGGCGTAGTTTGGACTGCGAGTTACAATTTCAACGTTCCATTCACGAGCAAACTCCCTCATGTGAATACTGTTGAAAAAGACATTACCAGCAACCAGTTTGTCAGGAGAGCCAAACCTAGAGAACACTTATTTACAGGCCGATATGACAGCTGAGGCCAATTTGTCCTGGATTTTAATTACCTCCAACCAGTTAGAGGAAGCGTTCATCATCACTAAGTAAGATTTTTCTCCATATGAAAAATATCACACCCAATACGTTCCCAGGGCCTAGTAGGACAGGATATGGCATCAGAGTCTCCTTTGCATTCATTCTTGAAAACTTTTCACAAGTCTCACAACGAGAGACAAACTGTTGAATGTCTGTTGCCATGCGAGGCCAGTATAATATCTGCCTAGCCCTAGCTTTACACTTTTCAATCCCTCCGTGTGCAGTATGGATACGCTGTAACATATCCTGTTTCAGTTGTCTAGGTACAATCAGTTTATGATTCAAAAACAACAATCCATCTTCCTCCGATATTGCACTTCTTATGTTCCAATAATGTACAAAATCTGGTGTAACATCCTTTTTTTCAGGCCAGCCTTCAATGCAATATCTCTTTGCTAATGCTGTTGCTTCATCCTCTTTAACACATTTGATGAAAACTTTCCTTTTTCCTTCTGTCATGGGTAAAGTTGAAGTCAGTTTGTGAACTTGAAATTCCGATGAATTTGATGATTCAGTGCTTCTCAAAGCAGCTCTTGATAACGTATCAGCAATGAATTGATTGCTGCCAGGCAAATAATTTACTTCCAGGTCATAACTTAAACATCTCATTCTCATTTTCTACAGTCTTCCAGGTACCTACCTTGTGTAGATCCTGTTGAAAGATATTGACTAGAGGTTTGTGATCAGTTCGGACCTCTACCTTGTAGCCTATTTAGACCGAAAGGGATTGCCAAGTAAGACTCCGGCATTTAAATGTTTTGAGGTAACTTTCTGAATACTGTCCAATTCAGATACTGATCACAACGTGCTATGGAATAAATTACTATCACCTTTCCTACTGATTAGATTTGTGGGCTGGAAAAAATCTATCCGAAAAATTGTTAAGTTACAAAAAAGATAGTCGTGCAGACAAGCGTTACAAATTTAAACGTGTTAATATTACCATAACTCTAAATTTTAGAAACGTGTATTTCTTCGAATGCAAGTGCGGTCTCATGACACTCACTCTTATGACACTAGATGCAGGGGTAAAGCTAACGAATTGGAAACGAACGTTTGCTTTTCAAGGTTTGAGTCCTATCAAAGGAAGACATTCAAAATAAAAGGTAAATTAGCGAGCGATCAATTATTGATATTTGTTAAATAAGCGTGGCAGTTGATATTGCTTTAGGCGCAACTGTTTGTTTGGACTTTCGAATGTAGAATTACATTACTCTGAAATTCTTCTAGTCTCAAACTGGTTCGTCTGTATTAGGTTAAGAAACCATGTAATGTATGTATATATACAAACATATATAATACAACTATTTGTGTGAAATCGGGTTTGTGAGGATATGGTTGGTTATGTAGGCCAGTGGCGTAGCTAAGCCATGGAGCGCCCCCCCCGCCAGCTGACAGGGTTTGCCCCCCTTAAAATACGAACCGACAAAAACTCAGTCAAGTGACTTTTGTTTTTTTATGTGTTAATTTATGGCAATAACGTGATGAGCTACACTGTAGCATCTCTTTGTTGTGGTTATAGATCAAACGAGCGTGTAGTTAAATGCATTAGTTAAAGTTATAGGCCTACACGCTCCTTTAACGCCTGACGGCCGATGGACAGAGCCACAATTACATTCAAATACAACTACAGTACTGTATAGGCTACTTATGTTTACTTACTATCCAGCAAACAAATATGGCTTAAAGTGTTTTATCATTTTTGGGAGTTTTTTATTTGCTTAAGTATACTTCTATCACATATGCAAATTAAAATTTTCATTCTGACGCCGATCGCCGATGATTGGCCAGTCACGTAGCGGAGGGCACGACCCCGCACGATGCTGCTGCGGGGGTGTTATTTACGCCACTGATGTTGGCAATGGCGTGATTGACTGTGTCGGTATGTGTGCGAGTGTTGGTTGCATGTCGGGACGAGTACTGCAACCTCGTTGATTTACACAAACAGCTGCCTCAACTACAGTTCAGCAGTTCAGCACAGGTTCGCCAACATGATAAACTACCTTGCATCACGATAATGAATACTGTACACCGCTTCAATCGACAGATTGCGTTTTGTGTTACGGTGCAGCTATTAAATTGCACTTTCCTGTTAGATTAATCAAAATGTAAGTTAACTAATCCAGGCCGACGAACGCTGCCTACATTGCCGTGGTTGAAATGAACTGGTATCACTTGATTATTGATTATGGTTACTTAAGAGTGCATAGTACCTGTCGGCCATTTTGTTTTTTGTCCCATAAGAACAATGTAAAAACAGCCAGTTTCTTGAGACACTTCACGTCTATAACTTTCATCAGATATCTTTTGAAATAAGTTTTATTT
Organism: Matsumurasca onukii; assembly: GCA_018831715.1. Lineage (NCBI taxonomy): Eukaryota > Metazoa > Arthropoda > Insecta > Hemiptera > Cicadellidae > Matsumurasca > Matsumurasca onukii. The sequence continues at coordinate 40,326,357 of CM032059.1, read as the reverse complement.
GAAAAATAACATTGTAATGGTGTGACTCCGCTGACCACATTTTTGAAAATTACATTAGTTTAGGAGAAAAACAATGAATTCAAATACAAAGTTTCTTAAATTTTTAGATTTAGGTCACGGTCTTATAAAAGATAAAATGGTATATTCGGCTCAGCGAAGTTACCAAAACAATTACTGCATTTTAAAACAAAGTTTATTTCATACACATAGGATGAAAACTGTAGGCGTGAAGTGCCTCATAAAATGCGTGTTTCTACACAGCTCTTATGGAACGAAATTCAAGGTCACAGCTACTACTGCGCACTATTGCCGTCGCATGGAAAAGGGCGTTTGTCATAAGACATAAAAACTGTTAAAAAACAAAATTGAAACGACTTCAAAAATAAACCTACAGTAAAATGCTCTAAAAAGTTTGAAATAATTTGGTCCATGCAATTATGTATTGCTTTCGTGCTATATTCATGAACAATTAGTTTCTGATGTTTTACAGCGTACAGTCAATAATTTATCGATTACGCGCCAGTAAGATATTACAGCTGTACTCATTTCATGGTAACCAATATAATAAATATTAAGTTGCCAATACATATTAGAATACCACCATATGTGCACACTATTTATCATATAGTGAAATTTAATTTGTGAGTTGTTATAACCTATAATCTTTATTCACTTAAAAAAATATTGTAGTCTGCAGTGCTGCTAAAGGAAAATAATCAAAGGATTAGCAGCACCTACTCCAACATTTTTTTAAGTGAATAAAGATTATAAGTTATAACAACCCACAAATTAAAGTTCACGATATGACAAATAGTGTGCGCATAGGCAAATAGGTCAGGCTAAAAGACTAGGGGTTCGCTCCACTCGCGTTGGCGCTTCATTGTTGCTGGCCTTCCGTTTGCTTATTCCCAGCTCACAAGATTATGAACAGTTAGGTTTCGGCCCTTATCCTTATGACTTATGAGTAATTTGATCTTTTTTAGCTATAAGAGTTTGCTATATTGGGAGTCGTGAACATTACTCATAGTAACGCGTCGTCCTTTTGGGCTGACAAGTCCTTTGGGAAACAGGTTCTGTAGCGAACTGGAAATATAACAGATGGCTGAATGCACAGAATGAATAAATGTTGGAAGACGTTAATTGTTGTTAATTATGAGAATTCTCCTAAAAAATCTTTAAGAATTTTGAAACAAATAAAGCAAATTGCTTACTCACACCTGCAAACTTGACCTCAAACTCATCTAGACACACAGGAAATTATTGTTCTTTAGCGAACTTCAACAATAAACACTCCTTGATTATCACTAAAAACAATGATTTCGTTTTTTTAACAATAACGTCAAATTAGGAAACCAAAACTACAATACTACTGCTAAAATATAGACCAGTTACTAGATATTGCAGCGAAAAACTAGTCATATAAACGTACGAACATATATTGCTCGTAGAGAGTGGTTTATTACAGTTTGAAAATTGGGTTGCGTTATGAAAATAACACCATGTATAATAATTTTGTGCAAACTTGGCCTTGTAGCGTATACCTTCTACTGGTACACTACATCTACTGGTACACTACATCGGTACACTACATCTACTGGTACACTACATCTACTGGTACACTACATCTACTGGTACACTACATCTACTGGCACACTACACTACTGGTATCTACTGGTACACTACATCTACTACATCTACTGGTACACTACATCTACTGGTACACTACACTACTTCATTTTACTACATCTACTGGTACTACATCTACTGGTTTTCACTACATCTACTGGTTCACTACATCTACTGGTTTTCCACTACATCTACTGGTTGCACTACATCTACTGGTTTACACTGGTTGCACATCTACTGTTTTACATCTACTGTACACTACATCTACTGGTACACTTCACATGGTTGCTACCTCTACTGGTACACTACATCTACTGGTACACTGGTCACTTATCTACTGCTGGTTTTGCTACATCTACTCTACTGGTACACTACATCTACTGGTTGCACTTTTCACATCTACTGGTACACTACACTACTGGCACACTACATCTACTGGTACACACATCTACTGGTATCTACTGGTACACTGCACTACTGGCATCTACTGGTTGCACTACATCTGCGGCTTTTCACTGGTACACTACATCTACTGGTACACTACATCTACTGGTACACACTACATCTACTGGCACACTTGCTACATCTACTGGTACACTACATCTACTGGTACACTACATCTACTGGTACACTACATCTACTGGTACATCTACTGGCACACTACATCTACTGGTTTTCATCTACTGGTACACTTTTCTCTACTGGTTGCTACATCTGGGACACTACATCTACTGGTTCTACTGGGGTACACTATCTACTGGTACTACATCTACTGGTTACATCTACTGCACTGTACACTACATCACTCTACTGCACTTACTTACATCTACTGACACTACATCTACTGGTACAACATCTACTGGTACACACTACATCTACTGGCACACACTACATCTACTGGTACACACTCTACATCTACTGCACTGGTACACTAACTGGCATACTACTGGTACACTACTGGTACACCCTACACTACTGGTACACTACATCTACTCACACATCTACTGGCACACTACATCTACTGGTACATAATCTACTGGTACACTACATCTACTGGTACACTACATCTACTGGCACTTCATCTACATCTACTGGTACACACACGTCTACTGGTACACTACCTACTGGTACATACGGGGGTACACTACATCTACTGGTTGCGGTACACTACATCTACTGGTACACTACACGTCACTACTGCACTACTGGTACACTCTCTGGTACACTACATCTACTGGTTACATCTACTGGTACTCTACATCTAATACATGCACTACTGGTACACTCTACTGGCACACTACATCTACTGGTACACTACATCTACTGGTACACTACATCTACTGGCACAACATCTACTGGTACACCACTAAGCATCTCATCTCACTACATCTACTGGTACACTACATCTACTGGTACTACATGGTACTACTCTACTGGTACACTACACTACTACATCTACTGGTACACTACATCTACTGGTACACTGGTACACTACATCTACTGGTACACTACATCTACTGGTACACTACATCTACTGGTACACTACATCTACTGGTACACTACATCTACTGGTACACTACATCTACTGGTACACTACATCTACTGGTACACTCATCTACTGGTACACTACATCTACTGGTACACTACATCTGCTGGTACTCATCTACTGGTACACTACATCTACTGGTACACTACATCTACTGGTACACTACATCTACTGGTACACTACATCTACTGGCACACCAACACTATAATTCTGGTACTGGTACTGTACTACTCTACTGGTACACTACATCTACTGGTGTACACTCATGTACACTACACTCTACTGGTACTTTCACTGGTACACCATCTACTGGTACACTACATTATCTACTGGTACACTACATCTACTGGTTGCACTACATCTAATGTGGCAAAATAAATTGGTACACTACATCTACTGGTACACTACATCTGCTCTCTGGTACTACATCTACTGGTACACTACATCTACTGGTACACTACATCTACTACATCTACTGGTACACTACATCTACTGGTACACTACATCTACTGGTACACTACATCTACTGGTACACTACATCTACTGGTACACTACATCTACTGGTACACTACATCTACTGGTACACTACATCTACTGGTACACTACATCTACTGGTACACTACATCTACTGGTACACTACATCTACTGGTACACTACATCTACTGGTACACTACATCTACTGGTACACTACACAGTGCTGGGAGATTGTTTAAATGGAAAATAAGAAACTGTTTGGGTAACCGTAACGGAGTAGCGGATGATAAACAACGCAATTATCAAGTTAAATGGTGGCATAAGTCTTTGTAATGTCTCAGCAATCGCGCCGCTTATCTGCCACCAGATTTTACTCAGTGTTTTGCATTATAAGTGAAATTGTCTCATATTTCACCACACAAACATAAAATGCACGAACCCACTTAAACCTGCGGTTTATGTTCAATTCATCATTAAACTCGGGCTGTATTAAATTGCCATATGTTTCTTGCAACTCTTGGATTTGGTAGTCAAGGTACACCAATTCATTCAAAACAAATTGCGTTATTTCTGTAAGTATTCAGTGTAGCTAGTGAGAACAAGCATTCAGCAACAGCAATTCCAACAATGATATTGGGATTTGCTAGTAGACTAACAATGAAAGTTCAAGCACTCAAGTACCGATACAGGCCACTATTTTTTCCACAAATGCCTATTTGATCTACTTAGAAAGTATGATTGGATGAGCCAATGTAATAAGTGATTCCTTACACTACGGACCAAAAAAGAGTTTTGTTCGTGTGTGTCAGCAAATGTTTGCGATAACCAGAGCGAAATTCAACAGATTCAATTGAAATTTTGCACACATGTTTCTTAGTGATAGTATTAAAAAAAAGAAGAAAATCGGTTGAATAATTGTAATTGGAATCCCAATGAAACAATTAGTGCTGGTCCCTCGAAAAACATGTTTTCTTACTAAAGCGTTACGGGTCAACGGTAAATTTTATCTCAAAATAAGAGACAACTAAAGAGTTTAATTTAGGACTCTCTACAACTAGGTCAAATCCCCCTTTTTCGTATCCTTCTGCTTTATTTAGAGCTGATGATTTTAGTTTTAAGTAACTTTTCGTAAGTTTGCTAGGCCTATAGTAATTTAATTGCTAACTTTACTAGACTGGCTTGCATCTAACGGTTGGGCAACCCATTTTTCGATTATTTCGATACTTTACGTGAAATAACGAATGATCAGCGAGAAAGAATCACCACTAAAAACAAATTGTTCACGATAACATATTGTTGACCGTGTAAACTTTCCTCTAGTTTTTTGGTGCACTTTAACCTCCCACTGCCTTGTTTGGAAATGGTGGAGACATCGAAGTTTTAATGTAAAGTACATTTAATTGTGAAATAGTTATATTTTCAGGATACTGATTGGAAGGACGAGTGAAACAATTGGTATAACGTCAATTAAAGTACCAAATACTTTTCAATTGTCAGCAGGACAGTCTATTTGTATTTGCAAGGCTAAGTAGAACACACGATTAGTAGTTTTTCTGAAAAATACACCTTTAGGACGAATTATGAATATTAGGAAACTCTTTGGGCTACATTATCGTAGGCTTGTCAGAACTGTAAGTGTTTCACGTTCTGGTACCACCCTGGTGGGAAGGTTCTTGGGGATCAGGTAATACTGATTTTAAAAGAAAGTCTCAAGACGAATTATGGACTCGCATTCAAGCTAAGAAGAACTCATTTCCATAATCTTCGATAAGTACGAAGGAGTAATAGACAGAAGACTGCTGACACGAACGAAGTCTTTAATACTCGTACGTGCTATTTCTTTATACGGCGTACATAAGACTTGTGATATGCTCTATTGAGTCGCGCTTCATCATGCACTCAACTCTGTAGATGAGCTGATAGTATTGAGTAGTTCCAACTCGGGTAAGTATACAGAACCTACCTGCTCCATCACAATTTACCCATCACGCAAAGTTAAGATCTCCTAGGCGACATATATTTTGTGTATCTACATTAAGACATCTTACTGTGATCAGGAACACATATTTTTCCAGCAATCGTTTGGCTTTAAAAATTAAATACTGTAAGTTGCTTTTTTGGAGCTAATTGAAAAGGTTAAGCTTTTGAAATGAATGAGTTTGTCAATTTGTGAACCGAGTCGAGCATGTGACAGGTTCAGACACTATATATTCGAGGGAACTGCATTGCAGAATCTTTGGCGTTTCTTTATTGATAAACGTCAACATAACTCCATTGACGGTGGTCTACGGGGTTCCTCAAGGGCCCATCCTTGGCATCTTCTTCATCCTTCTCGCTCTGATTAACGATGTGGCCAGATTGAGTCACACAATACTTTTTGCGAACGATACTACACTGCTAACACAAGGACCTACACTAATCCTGACGTATGAGTCCGCGACAGTAGGTCTACGAGTTGTGAGCGAGTGGTTTGGAACCAGTATACATCTGTTGAATGCAGAAACTCCCCGCGGGTGATGTACATCCCGTAGCATCCCCGAACTAAATGATTTTGGAAAGCCGTGGGCACGGCCCAGCTATCTGAAAACATCCTAGAGTAGTTGTATAGACATTGTAGATAGCCTCTTCACTGCCTGGGCCGGTGTTAGGTAGCTTTAGGTAGTCCGGACCTAGAGCTTAACCTGACCTCTACAGAGCTTCATCTTGACCAACGTCTTAAATTGTCAACACAATGTATTTTGTATATGACAATAAAATGTTAAAATGTTGTGCCCATTTGTATGCAATCAGGTTAAAAATACTTCCAACACGTAACCATTTAAACGTCCTTACACAGTAATTACCAAAGTTGATGCCCGACATCGAACTAGTATAATAAAAATATGGTTGAAAGGCGCGAGCAGGGTACGGAAGTTCACACTGGAAAGGAAGTTCATCATTTGCCTCAAGCGTACAAGTGAAATCAGCTGTTTATCGTTAGGCACAAAGTTTGTTCTAGCGAAAGGAAACTTTACCTGGAAAACTCTCCACCAATTTTCCCTCAACCTGCGTATCTCTTTCCTTCCAACATAAATCGTTATCATGAGAAAATCTCAGAACAGAAGTTACACATGTAAAGATAATAATGCGTATCATGACCTTTACGTGTGGGCAATTGATAATGACGTGGACACGTATAATTAATTAGTGAGTTAGCGCTAGCGTGCTGGTACTCTCTTGCCCGCTATCATATACCATCCATGATCATTTACAGATTTACTGGCCCCAGTCAGGCACTTACATTCCTTGTAATGCTTATTTGCTTTAACATTCTATTGCTAGTAACACAGTTCGGTAATTTCAAGTTATCGTTGAAACAGCTGGTTGGTAAAATATACAAGTGAAATACAATGGAGTAAAATAATTGATAAGGTTTTGACAAAGTTTAACTATAAAAACATTTCCCCAGCTGAAAAATCATCAGATTACATTTTTTACTATTTATTGAGTAAGACATATTGACAGTTAGTACGTAAATTAAACACAAGGTTTCCGAACCTTTGAAATATATATGCTCACGTTGATTAAACCACATATTACAGCTCAAAACGCTCTAAGTAGAGGTATATTTTCACATGACAATAAACAATATTCAAAACAGCAATTTACATGAAATGTCCAGGAGGGCATCCTTTGTTTGAAACTTTGAGGTTCATAAACATGGTAATGGGAAATGTGTTCAAGAGCAAGTTCTCAACAGCTCCTTTCTCAGTGCAAGTGGTCTGACTACTTACTGCCTGTTGGTTTTGTTTCGTATCAGTGTTTTGAGTTCCACCACAAACTATATACTACGTACAACAAAATCGATGATGAGTAGCCCAAAATCGTTAAAAAATAGCATAAGTTATTTCTGAGGTCAATGTTATAGGAAAAAAAGGTTAACATAATTTAAATACAACATAGCCGACACCTAGTCTCACGCGCTACTGTGAATTTTAACGAATTTCAAATAAAACATTAAAGTTTTCATTTATTAGCGCGTGTGGCTAGGTGTCGGCTATGTTTTATTTAAATTATGTTAACCTTTGATGTTGGTTCAACTTTACTCCACGCACACATTGTCTAGAGCGTAAATGCCATGACTCTCAACTTCAAACAAAACGCTGGAAGATATGGCTTTTATTAGGCCCAACCTCTTGACAAATCCAAAAAAGTCAAATTGTATTCAATTTTGTTTTCGAGATATCGACTCAGATCATAGTCCAACTGTTATGTTGGACGATACTGAGACCGCAGAAGTCTACTCAACTACATTTCTAGGAATACACCTTTACAGAGGGTTGACTTGGGATTGTCATGCGGACAGTCTCCAAGATAGCTTCAGGCACTTAAACGAAGGAAACATCAAAATTCTTTACTCAGACCTGTACTGATGACGGCGTATAACGATGTGGCACCGGACCTCTCCTAAGAAGTGGCTTTATTGATAAATAAAACATACCTTTCCATTCTTTTCAATTAAAAAAGTAGTTCAAACTACTGCAAAACTCAATGGGAAGAGTCGTTCAGACCGGCATTCAAAAGGCTTAATTTCTAGTCACTTCCCTGTCTCTACTTTCTTGAGATGCGTTGTCTACAAAACCAGATGCAATCCCATAAGAAGGGTACATACACACACCTTTATGAAACTAGAGACAGGGAAAACTACCGGATTGAACGACTCAGAGTGTTACGCTGACGAGTGTTTGCCTTCTCAGGCAGAGGCTAATCTCATCTAATAGCAGTGTTGACTGCGTTTATTTTCCATAATCCAGACGAGGTTTTTGTAAATTAACGGGAGATCTAGTGGGACATAGTTACCTACGATTGCTTGAGTAGCACAATTCCAATGAATGAGCCAGTATGATTTCATGTATGAGCGAAATGTTGCATGACTATATGAAGGAGGTTTTAATGAGCGTATGAGAGGCAAAACTTCAGCTTTCAAAATAAATACAACGGGTTTAAGGTTACTGTATGTGTTAACGAAATAAAACACTTATTACTATTATCGAATTTTCTTTGGACAAATGAGATATTCATTCCGTCAGCATGGTAAGAGCCAGACCCGGGACCATGAGCCACAATAAGAAACTGAAAGGTTAAAAGTAACTTTAAAAACTGTAAAACATTTTATATGTCGTCTTCAGTAAAAACCTAACATAAAAACACATATACACATATGTATGTAAAGAGTTGAAAAATGTTCAAAACGTGTTCTAAGGGTCAGGATTGGTGCTCATTTCATGGTCCCGGGCTTGGATCTAACCATGACGGCATGAATATCTCATTTGTCCACTTGTAATTCGATTACAATATCAATTTATGTTTCAGTTTTATTGCCAATTACTAATAAACACAAACCAAGTGAAATGTTTTCCGACCGTTCTCGAGTTGTCTGACTTTTTATAATCCAGGCTTTAATAAACGCCATCGCAGGCCGCTAAATCATCGCGTAATCCTGTTAATATGATAAATCATATCGCATTCGCATTCCTTCTCCTCTCTACTCGGGATTATTCGTGTTCCGATAATATAAATGGATTTTATGCCAAAACTCACAATTAGATTTTATTACTGACCGTTTATGTCACACGTGCTCCATACTCGTTGGCATTCATTTGAACAATACCTTAATCAGTTCATCGAAATATTTTAGTTGGCTAACCTTAGTACAAGAATAAAATCTTTTGTTATATCAGGTTACGTAACTATTGAAAGATCTATGTGAGAATTTTGCAGAAGTTTTATTTATTGTGAATGTTTGTTCATTGCAGGGTGGGGTTTAGTCTTAATAGCTTAGTGAAGCTTTTATTCTGTTCTCTTTCTAAATACAATAAAATTAATATGAGTGCACAAAAATGAATACATGTTATTTTATTTTTGATTGAAGCTATGCACTGATTAAAACTTTGCAATGCAAAGTCCAAAAGGACGTATAATATTAAAAGTAGTTTTATTAAATACCATCTGACAATAAATAAAAAGTTTGTCAAAACAATTTTCTTGGATTTTTGAGTTTAGTTGTAAAGCATGTTACATTTTAAGTTACATTAAAGGTTTAACTCAACGAGAACAATAATACAGACTTGCTTCTGAAAGCTCTTGTCATTATGTCACAGATCAACCCTCCAAAGGTAAATTTGCGGCATTCAGTTGAACCTAGAAAGCATTTAAATTTACATAAACAACACGACGTGTGTTATTTTGAGCTGCCGCAGTCTTGTTTTCAAATAATACACACAGTGCAATATACTCAACAGTTTAATCTACGAGATATCGAGAAGGAGTATGAAAGTGCAGACAGACAGACATTTTTAACGTCAGTTTCGGTATTTCCGAAGAATAAAACGACTAAGTACACATACACCATTTTTGTAGAAACAAATAACCCCTGAGGTCAGTTGAAATTAGCTGTGTCGCATGTACTTACTAGTAGATGCTAAGCTATCTGAGTACTGAGTTGTACTGCGGGTATAGTGTCGTGAAAACCTCACGGCGCTCTTATACTGCGAGTTGCTAGTTAGCTGTGTGGACATGTACTTACTAGTGGATGCTAGGCTATCTGAGTACTGAGTTGTACTGCGGGTATAGTGTCGTGAAAACCTCACGGCGCTCTTATACTGCGAGTTGCTAGTTAGCTGTGTCGCATGTACTTACTAGTAGATGCTAAGCTATCTGAGTACTGAGTTGTACTGCGGGTATAGTGTCGTGAAAACATCACGGCGCTCTTATACTGCGAGTTGCTAGTTAGCTGTGTGGACATGTACTTACTAGTGGATGCTAGGCTATCTGAGTACTGAGTTGTACTGCGGGTATAGTGTCGTGAAAACCTCACGGCGCTCTTATACTACGAGTTGCTAGTTAGCTGTGTGGACATGTACTTACTAGTAGATGCTAGGCTATCTGAGTACTGAGTTGTACTGCGGGTATAGTGTCGTGAAAACCTCACGGCGCTCTTATACTGCGAGTTGCTAGTTAGCTGTGTGGACATGTACTTACTAGTGGATGCTAGGCTATCTGAGTACTGAGTTGTACTGCGGGTATAGTGTCGTGAAAACCTCACGGCGCTCTTATACTGCGAGTTGCTAGTTAGCTGTGTGGACATGTACTTACTAGTAGATGCTAGGCTATCTGAGTACTGAGTTGTACTGCGGGTATAGTGTCGTGAAAACCTCACGGCGCTATACTGCGAGTTGCTAGTTAGCTGTGTGGACATGTACTTACTAGTAGATGCTAGGCTATCTGAGTACTGAGTTGTACTGCGGGTATAGTGTCGTGAAAACCTCACGGCGCTCTTATACTGCGAGGTTGCTAGTTAGCTGTGTGGACATGTACTTACTAGTAGATGCTAGGCTATCTGAGTACTGAGTTGTACTGCGGGTATAGTGTCGTGAAAACCTCACGGCGCTCTTATACTGCGAGTTGCTAGTTAGCTGTGGACATGTACTTACTAGTAGATGCTAAGCTATCTGAGTACTGAGTTGTACTGCGGGTATAGTGTCGTGAAAACCTCACGGCGCTCTTATACTGCGAGTTGCTAGTTAGCTGTGTGGACATGTACTTACTAGTAGATGCTAGGCTATCTGAGTACTGAGTTGTACTGCGGGTATAGTGTCGTGAAAACCTCACGGCGCTCTTATACTGCGAGTTGCTAGTTAGCTGTGTGGACATGTACTTACTAGTAGATGCTAAGCTATCTGAGTACTGAGTTGTACTGCGGGTATAGTGTCGTGAAAACCTCACGGCGCTCTTATGCGAGTTGCTAGTTAGCTGTGTGACATGTACTTTACTAGTAGATGCTAGGCTATCTGAGTACTGAGTTGTACTGCGGGTATAGTGTCGTGAAAACCTCACGGCGCTCTTATACTGCGAGTTGCTAGTTAGCTGTGTGGACATGCTTACTAGTAGATGCTAAGCTATCTGAGTACTGAGTTGTACTGCGGGTATAGTGTCGTGAAAACCTCACGGCGCTCTTATACTGCGAGTTGCTAGTTAGCTGTGTGGATATGTACTTACTAGTAGATGCTAGGCTATCTGAGTACTGAGTTGTACTGCGGGTATAGTGTCGTGAAAACCTCACGGCGCTCTTATACTGCGAGTTGCTAGTTAGCTGTGTGGACATGTACTTACTAGTAGATGCTAGGCTATCTGAGTACTGAGTTGTACTGCGGGTATAGTGTCGTGAAAACCTCACGGCGCTCTTATACTGCGAGTTGCTAGTTAGCTGTGTGGACATGTACTTACTAGTAGATGCTAAGCTATCTGAGTACTGAGTTGTACTGCGGGTATAGTGTCGTAAAACCTCACGGCGCTCTTATACTGCGAGTTGCTAGTTAGCTGTGTGGACATGTACTTACTAGTAGATGCTAGGCTATCTGAGTACTGAGTTGTACTGCGGGTATAGTGTCGTGAAAACCTCACGGCGCTCTTATACTGCGAGTTGCTAGTTAGCTGTGTGGACATGTACTTACTAGTAGATGCTAGGCTATCTGAGTACTGAGTTGTACTGCGGGTATAGTGTCGTGGCTCTTATACTGCGAGTTGCTAGTTAGCTGTGTGGACATGTACTTACTAGTAGATGCTAGGCTATCTGAGTACTGAGTTGTACTGCGGGTATAGTGTCGTGAAAACCTCACGGCGCTCTTATACTGCGAGTTGCTAGTTAGCTGTGTGGACGTACTTACTAGTAGATGCTAGGCTATCTGAGTACTGAGTTGTACTGCGGGTATAGTGTCGTGAAAACCTCACGGCGCTCTTATACTGCGAGTTGCTAGTTAGCTGTGTGGACATGTACTTACTAGTAGATGCTAGGCTATCTGAGTACTGAGTTGTACTGCGGGTATAGTGTCGTGAAAACCTCACGGCGCTCTTATACTGCGAGTTGCTAGTTAGCGTATTTTCAATGAAAACAGAGCTATTCATTTCTCTCGTCAAGTAGAACGAAACGTCGTAGAAAGGTGCGGCTTGCAGTTTTTTGCTTCCCAAACCCACCAGATTCAAATGGCAAAACTTTATATATATATAACCCGAGTCTCCCGCTTGCCGGGCGGTTATGCTCACCACTACACCATCCCTTTTCCACCACAAACTGGGATGAAATCTATGATGAGAGCACTGCCGAGCTAGCATATAACAAGCTCAGAATAATTACATACCATTTAGACTTTGTATGTCCAGAAATAAAATCAAAAAGCTACGCAAAGGAAAAATTCAAACACAACCCTCATCTTATACAAATTAAGGAAAACTTTCTACACGCTCAGAAACGTACCTCATGACTGGAACCGCAAACTCAAAACTCTTGCATGCTCCTTGAAAAAAGAATATGACTTAATGTTGAAGAAATCGAAAAGACACTTCTCTGAAGTAATAAATCAAGCCCCAATAAAAGTAAAACTATGTGGAATGTAATTATATGAACAGAAAATCCACAGCTACATCAAGAGTTTCTCTCAACTCGAAATAAATGGACTTTGTAACAAATCCAGCTGAAATAGCTGAACAGTTCAACACCTACTTTACTACTATTACTGACAATATCCTAGAACAAACGTCAACTGACCAACAAATTTGACAGAATACTACCATCTAGAACAAATAACAATCTCATTCTCTGGCCAACAACAGCAGAAGAAGTATTAAACATCGTAAAATCAATGAAACCAAAAATTCGGCAGGGATTGACGAGATACCTACTAAATACTTAAGATTTGTGCTGAACCACTAGCAGAACTGGCCAATATAGTAAATAAATCATTTCTCCAAGGTGTCTTTTCCATCGAAATTGAAGATAGCCAAAGTCTACCCGAAATTTAAACAAGGTAATACTAAACAAAAGGAAAACTACCGGCCCATTTCTGTGCTGCCTACATTCTCCAAGCTCTTTGAAAAGATAGTCCTGGTAAGGCTCCTTCACCATCTGGAAAGCAACAATCTACTTCCTGAAGAACAGCACGGTTTCAGAGTAGGAAGGTCCACTACATCAGCCCTCGCCGAGTTTTCAGAATACATTGCAACAGCTTTGGACTCTGGAGACACAATATCTGCAATTCTCTTGGATTACAGTAAGGCATTTGATTGTCTGGGACGACTTGCTGCTCAAAACTGGAAGCAATAGAATAAGGAACTCTCTGCCAAATGGTTTAAGAGCTACCTACATGGAAGATCACAGCTTGTAGAAATCACATCAACAGAAAATGGAGATACTAAAAACTCACTCCCTCTATATGTCAAAAGGAGTCCCAGGGATCGGTCCTTGGGCCGGTGTTCATCATATTTGCCAGTGATTTACCATCCTACCTCAGAGACTGCTGTCAATCGATAATGTATGCTGACGATACAGCTCTGCTTCTAAAAACCGAACGCCTGAAGACGAGATACAGACATACATAGCAGTAAATGTGGCTAAACAATACTGTCTAACAAATCAACTTGCCCTAAATGAGAAAAAAGCCAACAGATGCTGATAGGAACATTTAGACACAGTAACAGAGCTTCCTGAAATTGAACTAGTTCACGGGGCAAAGTACCTAGGTATGTTCATTGATAATAAATTTACTTGGAAGGATCATGTGGAACATCTATGTAGAAAACTTAGCTCTGCCTTGTATGTGATGAAGAGACTTAAACAAGTGTGTACTATGGATACAGTGAGGTCAGCATACTACGCCCTGTTTGAAACGCACATGAGATACGGATTGCTGTCTGGGGATGCTCTTCCAAGAAACATGGATAGAGTGCTGATTCTCCAGAGGAAAGCAGTAAGAATTCTTGCAGGGCTAATGCCACGTGACTCCTGTAAAGCTCATTCAAAGAATTAGGTGCACAGCAGTGAACCTTTATATCCTAGAAACATCCTTACATGCACTTAAGAAAAACCCGATGAGAGGAGCTGATATCCATAATTACCGCACAAGATCAGCGTCAAACTTCATCCTACCACCTCACCGACTGAAAGCCTATGAGAAACAACCCACCTACATGGGAATTAAATTTCTGAACACCTTGCCTACGGAAGTAAAGCTACCAGACAATATACAACTGACCAGGAAAAGGATCTACGCCTGGCTTGTAGAGCGTCCCTACACAGCTTGGAGGAATTTCTTCAATAACTTGCATTATATAGTCACTTCAAAAGCATCAAGACTATTAATGTTATTGACACCATTATAATCTCAAAGATGATAAATAAAGCATTATTCTATTCTATTCTATATCGGCCCAACTATTTCTGCCTTCAAATAAGTACTTAAATCTGGATGTTTATCAATTTATAATTTGTATGGTTTCAACGTGTGATAAGACTTGTCAGATTCTGGGGTTTGTTTCTTTGATGTACTTGGAAAATTTTCTTTTTGGTTTTCTAATCAAGTGGTGGGTTTATTTGACTATCATTTTGTTCACGTAAGGGGGTTGTTTTAGTAGTTTTGTAATTTCTATGTGAGGGTGACTGTTGTTGTATGGTGAGTGTTGGTGGGGCAGGGTGTGAATGTGCTGTTACTGTGTGGTACAAGTAACACACTGTAGCTGCTCACCGGGGCGCCGGCCTGCAATGTGCTCACTGTTTCAAGGTCATGTGCGAGACGTACTGATAAGCAGTCTGAGTACAGACGCACTCTTGTTTTCATTTTATATTTTTTGTTTGGTTGGATGTTAGTTTTTGCTGATTAATTTTTGGGATTTCTCTGGCACGTAATTTCGTAATTGTGTCATGGAAAGTTTTTGAAGTTATGATGTTGATTTAAATGTCTTGCTTTTGGTATTTTATATTTTGTTTCAGAAATAGTTGGAAAGTTACTATTGTAATTTTTTGTGATGTCAGCGGACTGCATTTGCAAGTTTGCCTTATGGGGTATATAAAAAGAATTTTTTTGAAAAGAGGGTGGTTGAACTATGCTTTTGACGCTTACATGGTTGACTATGCTTTAGATAAAAAACTGTTTCCGATTAAGTGATTATTTATTTTGCAGTTGTTGCGAAAAATGGAGTGCTTGTCTTTATGATGTCTTGGGGATTAAGATTTTAAAAAGTAGTTTTGAGGAGGTTTGTTCCAACAATCTCGAGTGTTATGATTGTGATTTCTACAAATTGTACATGAGAGGTTTTTGAGATGCTTAGGATTTGTAGATAAATTTCTTTTGAACGTTGTTTGGGAAAAATAATTTTGAATAGATGTTGCTTGATATCTGGAAGTTCTTGTTAAGGGTTATTCTTGACTGTAAATTTTCTAAACTTTTAGGTTTGTTACAATATGGGATAGTGTTTTAATATTTTCTTAGTTGAGATTTTGGATAGCTGAATCGTTAGGTTCATCTACATTTAATTTTAATTTTTATATTTCCCTATTTTATGTTTAATTATTTTGTCTTTTAGCAATAATGAATAATTATGCTATTCTTAGATTTGATTATAATTTATTTCAGGAAAACTTTTCATTGTCAATACCCTTTTGCAAATCTATGGTTTTAGGCCTTGAGTTATGTCAAACTTTCAGATTTCTATCTTATATGCAACACATTCTAGAACAAAATAAAGTATTTCTCACGTTTTTGTAAAAATCCTAGAAACTATAAGAGATAGTCAATTGGTTCTTAGGACCTTTATTAAGGGGAGAATTCTTTTAAGTCGAACCCTTAAACGCACAGTCAAATATCTATTACCGTTCCCGAGTAAATCAAAATTGAAAATCAGCGTAATTTTACCAGCACATGCAGCTATAACTATTTGACGAATCTCGTTCAACCGTTTACCGGTGTTTTGTACACTCAAATGAGGAATGTATTCAAAACTTCAGCTTTCTATCTTATATGCAACAAGCAAACAAACATTACGGCATTATTACGGCATAAACATCACTAAAAATTGTTCCACTGTGAGTTACATCAAAATTTGACTGAGGTGTACAACGGTACACCGGTCTCACGTTTTACCAACAAATTCCGAAAACCAAACCTCAAATGTATATTTCTTGTGTGTAATATTATACAGGGTCTACCAGACCTTCCTTCCAGTATGTACATTGAGAGAACGGGTTGACTAAGTTGGAGGGAATAAAAACATCTACCGGGCTACCTACTATAACGGGCCAAAGAATAAACTAAAATTACTTGTTGAGTTTATTATACATATGGTCGTAGGTTCAAATCTCGGAATTTTCGCCGTCGAATAAGAGGGTAGGATGTCATGTTATATCATTTTATATATGGTTTGATATCCAATGAAAGAGTTAAAACAACGCTTCTAACAGATTGAATTTATTAATGAGTAAATATGGATTTTAAGAATTAAAACGACGCTTCGACAAGATTTGATTCTATTTGTACGGTACTTAGTTTTTAACCGATCTTCCGGGGAATTTCAAACATTTATCCTACATAACGGGAATACAATCCGGGAATATACTCGTATGTTCTTTATTCCTTATTTCCCGCGCACAATCAGCTGTAGATCGACAACAGCTGGGTGAAGGTTAAACCCCATCACATAACAACATATTATATATCAGATGAACCGCCTCGATGAGACGAAAAGAATAGTACAAAAACCAAGAAAATCCGTCTATAAACAACCAAGATGTAGGTAGCGTAGATCGACAACAGCTGGGTGATGGATGGGAGGGTTGGGGATGCACAGAGAAATAAAAGTGATGGTCATATTGCACTCGTGCATAGAGAAACGTGTTTTTTAGAACCATTATTCTACTGTTCTTAGCCCCCATGAACAATAAACATAACATATTATATATTTTTGGAATCAGCTCGTCAAGCGGCATGGAATGCAATAGGTTTAAAGTGTGTACGGTCATTTTAATTTTTCTCGAATTTTCCTGGACAAGTTGGGGGGTTGGGGGCAATTCTTTTACTTTATTCGAGTAAAGGGTTTAATTATCTTTAAATTTTAAAAAAAGTTGATAAATTTGGTCGAACAGAAAGGTTTTTGTTGATGATTTAAGTTGGAGCGTTGTTACCGTTTTTCCACCATTAAACCTCATCGAATATACACATATTATATACCAGACGAACCGCCTTAAAAAGACAAAAAGAATGGTACAAAGACCATGAAAATCCGCCCAAAAATAACCAAGATACAGCGGTTTTGCAACAAAAACCACTTTTGACCGAAAACCGTAGTAAAGTTCTTAGACCTTAGCCCTGTCTTGATAATCAAAGCGAGCTGAATGTAAAACCGCTATATCTTGGTTGTTTATGGACGGATTTTCATGATTTTTGTACCATTCTTTTCGTCTTGTCAAGGCGGTTCGTCAAGTATATAATATGTTGATATTTGGTGAGGTTTAACGGTGAAAAACGGCAACAACGCTTCAACTTAAATTATCCACAACGGCCTTTCTGTACGACCAAATTTATCATTTTATTTTTATATTTAAATATAATTCAACCCTATACTGGAATACATTTTTAAAAAATGCCCCCCATCCCCAACTTCCCCAGGAAAATTCGAGCAAAATTAAAACTATCGTACACACTTTAAATATTCCATTCATGCAGCTTGATTTCCAAAATATATAATATGATGTTCGTTCGTGGGAATAAGTAAAGTTAGCTGTCGCTTACAAAGGCCGGTACTAGGCCGCGACTTTGCGGCGCGCCCGCAGCTGCAGAGGTTACGCCAGCGGGGCCCACCCACTAACCGAGGGATAGACAATTTAATACTGAATGTAATGGTATACAATAATTACGGGTAGATAATGAGGCTTTATTTTAGCAGTGCCCCAAAGAGCGGTTGGCCTACCGAAAGTCGGCAACAACAATTTATTTCTCTTAACAGCCGTTGTAAACACGAAATTTACAGGAATTATAGAGGGTGTCAAGTGAATTAGGAAAATATCATACATGATGGGAGAAAAGTACATTTTCTTGTGTAAAATTAACAAGGGAATACGAAAATCGCACCCGTTTTCCCATATGACTTGTCGTGAAAGCCGTAGCGGCGTCTAACCACGCGGTAAAAATTCGTTTCGGTTTAGGGACGAAATAGGAAGCTAAGATCCCCAGGGCATCCTTAGTACAGAATGAGTTAAAGACCATTGAATCTAGGAGTCACTTTATAGAGGGACCCATTAGAAATTTCGGACTTACCCCTATCCCCCCATAAAGGAATTAGAGCTATGCTAAATAATATTAGTAAGAAAAATTAAATGTACTATAAAACTTTGTTTCATGTGAAGGGCGGTATTATGTACATTTTTATCAAGGCTTAGTTGAACTAACCCTGTACATAAGTTCAATTTTGCACTGGTAAAGATCGTTCAGTACGACTAATCGAACTTGTACTGTTACATCTCATCATACAATAAAAATAACAGAAGATAATCAATCCAAGGCTATACCTTTTTTCCAATTACGATTACCTAACTTGTGTAACAGCAACTTGTGGTCTGGCATGTTAAATAACTATCTAAAGTTTACAAAAACTTATTTATTTATTAATCTAGTTTCAAATTGTCATAGACAAAATTTGTAACTTTGATTAAGGCATCTGCTGTAAAGTTTCCTTTGACCAATATAAAATAGTATGTCCTTCTAAGTAATATTTTTGTAAAATAACTTAATAGCCTTAATTTCAAATTACTATTTTTTCAAATACTGAAACAAACATATAGGTTTAAAATTAGTTGTCCAATTCGTTAACTGTGCTTAATTTAAAATTTACAGGATACTCACCAGTTTTATATTTTAACTTTACAATGAATTTAAATATTATTGTTAATGGTTGAAGTGCAATTAATTATATTATCAAACGTTAGTTATATCCTAAAACGTGGATTATTTATTTTGTTGTTTGCTGGAAGAAAGTTTCCTTGTAACCTTAGTTTCAAATTATTATTATTTTTAAATACTAGAACAAACATATAGGTTTAAGATTATTTGTCCAATTCTTAATTTAAAATGTTCAGGATATTTACCAGTTTTAAATTTTAACTGTACAGTGAATTTAAATAATATTGGTAATGGTTGAAGTACAATTAATTATATCATTAAACGTTAACTCTATCCTAAAACATGGACTATTTATTTTTTGTTTATCTTTAAATGATAGAAAATTCCCTTGTCCAACTTAGTTATTATTCGTAATGATTTTTAATGTATTAGGTACATTAATAGTCATTAGGAATAATAACTAAACAACATGAATAAATGCCTCTGCAGTAATTGCATTTAACATAAATGGTTATTTTTCTTATTTTAATACAATGTTACAATATGTGTTAAAACTAGTAATCTTTTGTGAAGTGATCTTTTATGGGAAATCGGGAATAAGGGAAAATCAAAGGGACGTTCTGAAAATATTTATGTTGGCAATACCCGCGACCCAAAAGTGCTCCTTACCAATGTGCTCCTTGCAAAGAGCAGTTATTGTCGTCTTCAAGGTGCGTTAAGTGCTCCTCAAAGTTACGTTAACTGCTCCTTCTATGTGCTCCCAAAGGAGCACTTAACGTCGGGATGAAGACAAAAAGAGCACATAACGTCGTCCTCACAAATCTATATATATATATATATATATTACTAAATTAATTTGAAGTAAATTAAATATATATATATATATATATAATAAATTAAATATATATATATATTTAAGGTTTTTATATGAAAGTTATTAATTAATAATGTTAGTTAAATGTAGCCTATGTTCCTAAATAGTATTTTGTTCACGGCAACCTAGCACTTTCTCTACGGATTTCCAAGATTTTCGTAAAAGATATAATATTCAAAGAAGTTGGCTAAAGAAAATTTTATTACTCCAACAATTTATTGCAAACTTCACATATTTTTTACCCTAGAGTTAAAGTGTTCAAAATATTTTAATAACCCCTATTTGAAATAAATAATGTTCAAATTTGGTATAACTTACGGGAAATCAGTATGTTTTTGTAACGTTTAATACTTTGTACTTACTGTACTTATATAGAAATTTATCGGCGTTGCCCAATGTCATACGTGATGTGGTACGTACTAGCTAATTGATATAGTGAACCACACAACAAATCAAATCAAATCAATGGTTTATTGCATAAACATTTCTACAATGCATGACAATCGTCATTTAAGATGTGTGACTAAAATTT
This sequence comes from Matsumurasca onukii, assembly GCA_018831715.1. Taxonomy (NCBI): domain Eukaryota; kingdom Metazoa; phylum Arthropoda; class Insecta; order Hemiptera; family Cicadellidae; genus Matsumurasca; species Matsumurasca onukii. The sequence goes on along the minus strand of CM032059.1, from coordinate 40,305,604 downwards.
TCCATTCACTCAAACATCGAGAATTCTTTCAAACATACATTGTGTGCACTCATTCATCTTCATTCATACGAATTGTTCCTCCCTAGCTCTTTGATCAGATTTCCCAATTGTGTGCCAAAAACTCATCAACGCTGTAAAACGCTTCTGCGACCAAAACGTTTTTTAAGCGAGTTTTAAATGCCGTAGGCATATGCGCACTTTTTATTGAATTAGGATGCCTGTTGAAGAAATGAACTCCTGCCTGGGAGGGCAACCGTTCATGGACTACCGTTCTGTGTCTCCCAGTCCGGTAGTCATCCCTGCCTCTAGGGACATAATAGTGTATATCGCTACCTCTTATGCTGTTGCATTTTGACTTGAAAAAGAGAGATGATTCTAGGATGTACAGGCAGGGAAGTGTCAACAATTTCAGATTTTTGAATGCTGGTTTGCACGACTCCCTCCATTGAAGTTTTGCAATTATTCGAATTGCACTGCACGTTTTTGGAGAATAAACATTCTTGAGAAGATTGTTTTTACGCAACCTCCCCATTACGCCAATCCGTCAGAAAGGTGTGGGTAGATTACTCCGTAATAAGCTGTCATCAGTACCTGAGTTGGGCAATATTCGGATAGTTGCCTCAAAACATAAATGCCCTAGGCTAATTTAGAGCAGACGTTGTCTACGTGACAGTCTCACGTCAACCCTCGATCAAGGTGGATTCCAAGGAATTTTGTCGAGTAGACTTCTTCGACTTCGGTCTCATCCAACATAACGGTCGGACTATGATCCGCGTCTGCCTGCCGTAAGCGGAAGTGAATGAATGATGATTTGGTTGGTTTCGTTTTGAGATTGAGCTCGTTGAAATGTTGGATTGATTTGTTGAGCTCGACGAACGTGCTTTTTTCAAGATCTTTGATTGATTTTGCTTTGAAACAGAGAGTCGTGTCATCATTCTTGCCAACAGTTTAACATGCACCATTAACTACTTTGTCTTGTAGCAGGTGCACTCTGTAAGCAGGTGAGGGTAGAGTGCCTGACTAAGGCCGGTAACTCTGCGAGTGATGGTATATGATAGCGGGCAGGATTGTAGCTGCGCGACCAGCACGCTAGCGCTAACTCACTAATTATACGTGTCCGCGTCATTATCAATTACCTACCGCACTTTATGGCCTCGTATCTCGCTATCGTACCATTCCCCATTATAATATTCTAACCATCACTGTCCTCTGCGTCTTCAAATTCAGGCTTTTGATTTTTAAATATCCATAAAATGTAACACATTTATCGGTGCATTTTTTGTTTAAGTTTGTTGTTTACAATGAGTTCAAAATTTAACTGCGGGCATTCTCACCGTTGGTGAACAATAAGTTCGCAACCTATCAGGATCCCGTCTGCGGTCTGATTCCGACTTCAAGTGAAATATAACCAGAAGGAATTATCTCTCAAGGTCAGTCAGCCTGCTGCGCACTGACCCCAGTTAATCAAAGTGAAAATATTTGTATTGTTTTTAAAGGTGATGTTACGAATAAAAAGTGCTATCTACTTCTCAGTATGGCTACTTTCCTAGACGTCAATGTATACTAAACTTTCAAACTCATTGGCTAACAGAGGATATCCAGAAAAAGTTATTGATACTCAAACCAAAGCTCCAAAAAATACAACAAACAATCATTCGTCCTTCAAAACTGATCCCAAATTAATAACGAGATACCACCCAGGGCTTCACAAAGTTAATAAAATAATGAAAGTTGCATTCCCCATTTTAGAAAATTTTCATGAAACTCGAAAACTGTTTTTGAATCCTCCAAAAGTTATCTTCAGTAAACCTTCCAATCTAAAAAATATACTTTCTCGGTCCAAACTAAATTATAATGATAACGTACAAAACAACCCAAATTTTAAATGTGGCCCTTGTAACAAACCAAGATGTTGTTGCTGCAAAATTATTCAAAACTCCAACACTTTTACAAGTAATGCAACAGGCAGAGAGTACAAAATAAATGGAAGGAATAAACAACTGTTATTTAAACAATGTTATCTATCAGCTCAGGTGCAAAGTTTGTCAGAAAGACTACATAGGAAAAACTACAACCCCATTAAGACTACGAATTACAAACCACAGATTTGATATTACGCATGAAAACACGATACGGCCTCTGTCATCGCATGCAATATTCCACGGGAAAGATGCTATGGAAGAATGTTTTGAGTTAAGAGTACTCCATCATGAAGATCTTCATCCTGAACCTAACATTAATATATTATCATAAGAAATAAAGAAATAGCCCATCAACTGTTACTAAAATCAAGACAGCCAGACGGTTTGAATATTGGATAAATAAGAAAAAAAATCACATGTTTATGTTTACATTGTTTAATAATAATTGATGTGTTGTTTTTTGTTGTTAAAGCTATGATTAAGCAAATTAAAATTTGCGAAATATAAGAATATTTTAGACTTGTTTTTTGTGTATGTTTTTATACATATATATATATATATGTATATTAAGTTGATGTTTTTGATATGATTAGATCCAGTAATTTTGAATTCGTAATAGGGCCATTTTATTATTGAGTGATTTATTTTTATCATAATTTTTGATGAAATATATGATTTCCAGGCATTCGAGTGTTGTGGTTTGACGATTTGTTTTATTAATTTAAGATTGTTTATGTTAAAAGAATGTCCTGTGTTGATGGAGTGTGCTGCAATCGCGGATTTTTCGGATCTTCCGTATTTTGCATGGGCCAAATGTTCTTTGTATCTGGTATTAATTGATCTTCTAGTTTGTCCAATATATGTTTTCTCGCATTTATTGACACACAGATACACACCATCTTACTTTTATATATTAGTATAGATGGACTGTACTAAGCGGATAGGAAAGGGAAGAGTGATCTACGCGCATGCGTAAGTCGCGCTTCATGCTAGTTAGCGCTAACTGTACTGTACTCACAGACAAAGATAATTGAATTCGCCACTGATTTGTTGCAAATACTACCAGAGCGTCATGTAAGTTTATTTGGCCGGTTATCCAACGCGTATACATGTGAAAGCTAGAGTTTGATTAGGAAGATGGGCTGGAGATGTTTTGTGGTAAACTCCAGAACAAAGTTTGTTCCCAGCCAGAAACAGCTGATTTCACTTCACACTCCAACAGATGAGGAACTTTGTGCGCTTGCCTCCAAGCTAGTCTGTTTATAAATAGAATTTTATTTTACACCCGACGGTATAGTTCAACACAGTTTTGCAACGTTGTCTATGCTTTATAACCTGAACATAGAGCATATACAACAGTTAATTACTGCACGCAAAACTACCTTAAAACTACGGTTATTGTACCGCAAAACAAATTATTTTGTTACGTACTTATAAAATGGATTGTAAAAATTGTGTAATTGATCATGGTAAAAATTAAACAAATTAGATCGAATCATTTAATCTATTTATATTGAATTAATAATAAATTTAATCAAATCAAGTAAATCGATAACACTAACATGGATATTTCATAATATATGATAATACAGATTAATTCTTTATTTATGAATTAAGGAATGGAGTCCAATGACCAATGGAAATACAAGGACCAACGGGTTTTTTAACGTGACTTTCGAACCACGCAGGTGATGGTCTGATATGTCTAAACGATGGTGGGAGGTGATGCGGGTATCATCAGATGATCACTGAGACTATCTCAGCCGCTTTAGACCTATATCATCCTCAAAACCTGACCTCCATAAAGCTGGATTACAGGACCACGTCATGAGTCCCAGTCGGTAGTGGTTCTCATAAGATATTTCGGGCTAACCTCGCAGACGCCCGATTTTGAGGTTGGAGCAAACCGTCCGATCAAAAAGTACTTTAAAATACCGTAACAAAAAGTACCAAAGCACGATTAAAACTGTTTAGTAGTTCAAAATTTAAGGTAGGAGACTTTCCACATACCCTTTGTAGCACTTATAAACACAAGTAGCCATCTAGAGTTTCTAACCTAAAGAGCGACAGTTAGACACAACGGTAGTGTACGAGGGTTAGACGCACGTAAATCCGAGATAAGCGTGGCGTAACGTTGATTCGCGTTCTGTAATTAACTGTATAATTACTGGAAGTGATCTATCAGGCTTGAAACAAGGCTCACGCCACGTTCCCTCAGAACCCTTCCGTCTTCTAAACACAACTTGTAAATCACAGTTTTTCGTATGAAACGGTCGAAACTAACTAACCAAACATACGAGTCTAAAACGGTTAAACGTGTTAAAGTTGGTGTAATACGCTGAAAAGAAAAAAAACTGTAAACCGTGAAATAAAAGGATTTGAAAAACACAACTGAAATGCCACACTGATGGGGCTTTATCTAGTGAAACCTCGTTGTTTTGCAGTGATTTCTATTCATCAATTGAGTGTTAAAAAGCTCAATCCAGATGTAACTAGTAGAACAGATCTGAATTATAGTAAGTCAACAATAGAACATAGAAATATCGGGTGTCCACAAAGTCCTTGACGGATAAAAAAAGTAAATTACTACGGGGTTTCGCTGGTAATAGTAGATGTTTTATACATCATTAAACAGCTGATTTCTTAAAGTTTTACTTACATAGATTGGTAGCATTTGTATTCTAATCAATTTGGTAATCAAACAACAATTACTGATTCATTGTCAAATCTTCGAAATGACAACAAAACAAGAAAAAGTTCAACGTGTTCTTTGGTTTCGTGAATCCAGTCTGAATTGGTCTCTCCTATAACAGTTCAAAAACTTTTCAGAGGACGATTTAGAAGAGATCCACCAGCCATTAATACTATCAAAAGTACGAGTAGTTTTGGGTAGTTTTTCAACGAGGCGGGGCGCCACCGTATGGTCGTCACAAGTTAGAGACTATCTAGATGAACCTTTCCCAACCGCTGGATTGCCCTTGGTGGACCAACACCCTGGCCTCACCTGGCATCACACCCTTGGACCTTTTCTTTTGAGGCTACATACAAGATATTGTGTATGCTTCTTCTATTCCAGATATGCTCACTTTAAGGACAACAATCAATGAAGCAATCTCGACAGTAACAAGTAACATGTTATCGAACACTTGGAGAGACATAGAATATCGCATTGGTATTCTTCGGGCCACCAAAGAGGCGCACGTGAAGGTCTGCTGATAATGTTTTATATGTAAATACAAGTTTATTCATCACTTGATCATGTAAATAAAAGTGCAAATATCTGACATCATTAGTTTTCATTTTATAACATTTTATGATCCGTCAAGGACTTTGTGGACACTCGGTATCAATTATAGAGGTATGTTACTCAACACACTTGCTAACCAGCCGGTTAACTAACCAGTCGGTTAACTAACCACCGGTTAAGTTACCTGTTAACAGTCTGCAATGTTTACATTTTCACACAACGTTCAAAACACTTCAATGAATTATTAAAGATTAATTATTTATGCAATGAAGATATTCTTTTTCCATTCTTCATTAAGTTTAACATGTATAAATCATAGTTAAACAGAATCTGAAATGCAAAGTCAAAACAGACAAAGTAAAACTAAACCTCTGGAAATATACAACCTAAGAAATTCTATTGGCTAGCTACCGGTTAAATTTCCGCCCGCTATGGCTGAATTGAAAAAAAGGTCCCTAAATGTGAATTTTGCCCGGCATTGTGTAAAGCACTATCATAATAGATACATAGAACATACAAAATATAAATAACTCGTCACTTTATGACACAAGTGCTACCTATAGATTAGTCAAGCAAATGAAAATATCGCAAACAACAAAAAATAAAACGTAAATTTGACAAATTAAAAATTGTTAAATAGTTCATCACTTAACTATTAATTAGGCTGAATGGTATTTCTTAAAACATAAGCTGATACCGCTATATGACAGGACGAGCGACATTAACGAGTAACATAACAATTGGAATTTCAAAAATACCAAGGATTAAAGCACGTTTTGCACGAAGAGGTAGATTCTAACTAAATCGGAAACACAACGCTTCAACCAGTGATGACCGTGAAGCGAGATTGATGGCATATGCATTGGAGCTGGCAACCTGCAAACAACACCTCTAGTGAACACTGCCAATGTAACAATATTGCTTTCTGAATCAGACACAATATATCATACAACGACTAAAGGTATTTAAACACCTTGTAGCTGTCACCTGTAGCGGTTGAATACTGTTTCCAGCATTTTAAAATAAAATGATATAGATCATTTATGCCATACATGTTAATATCAAACTTCGTACAAATAAGATAAAACAAACTACCCTCAATCTACTAACTAACTTAACCTAGAGATTTGGAAACGGAACGTTTATAGTAAATCTTGTAGAAATCGGACCAAAAATGTGACCTGTAAGGTGGTCACATACGCATAACTGAGTTAAATGTTAAAAATATCATAGCCAAAATTCACACAAAACCTCTAATACTTTGAATTACAGTATCTACATAACATCAGTGACCACCCTGTTCATCCAGGTTACAAGAAAAATGTACTCCCTAAAGACTTCCCAAAATATACGTGACACAATTTTCCCATTTGATTTAGTAGGTTTTGTAGCTCAAAACTGCTTTCCGTTTCGTTCTTTGTCGAATCGTTTTCATTGCGATGAAAATTTTTACCTCTATTCCCTAAAGAAATTTGTTAATAAATTCAAGCAGCTACACGGCATCAAACTACAGTACATCAGCATAACACCACGAAGAAGTGCTGTGGCCGTAAAAAATTTAACGTGTCTTAAAGGCGCCGACCTAGATATCCTTAAGCATAAAGTTAACAAACATGTAGTAAATCTGGCAGTAAATCACAGAGTAACGCTGACGTGAAGTATGGTAAGTAACCTTGACATTGCCGCAGTAACTGTTACTGCACGCCAGGCCCGGCCAGTATACAGTACATAATCACGTTAACTGCCAGCACGGTCACGTCATCTCAAGAATCCTATCATATTGCACGTTAGCAGCATGTAGTTGTGGTGGTAACTGTTCTCTAGGTTATGATCTTTAGGATCATAGGTAAGTGGAGATAATGGGAAATAGATCTGTCGACCGAGCTCCTCAAAATACGTTGGTTCAAATGGAACCTATTTAACTGGGACACTGCACGTTCCGAGTTTATTGAGAGAGATCCTGCGTTCGAACAATGCATGACAAGGTTTGGTTAAGGATGTGGTCGGAAAGTACTCAAGACGTCGGAAAGGTCCAACAAACTCGTCGGGTCTCTTTGCGGGTTTGCAGAGTGCCCAGTACGTAACATACGGGCTTAAGAGAGAAATCATCCACAGTGTCGATGTGTATACTTGTCTTTAATTGTTGGACCGATTACTCAAATACTTCCTCATTAAAAAGGTCTCAAACGTCGCAATTTATTGCAATTTATTTTTTAATGTATACTGCGAGTTTTCAAAACTCCAGAAAGATGGCTGAAAATTAATCCTAAAATATATTTAGGACAATTTTCAAATTCACTTGCGTGGTGATTAGAAGTTTTAAGTATCGTACTTCCTATAATTTGAGCCACATTGCAAGAGATCAATTACATTTTCATTGATTTCCAAGCATAGTAGATCAAGGAAAAAGTGATATACCCGTACCTTGTTCTTGAAATAGTTTCTTTGCTTAATTTTTCGTTTCTTCTTTTTAGATATAAGTATAATTATCTGTCCTAATTTTCTGTAAGTGGAGTATACATTTACTGTAGGTATTTTCCTCTCAAACAGCTGTTATTGAATTATATCATATTTGAGTTAAGAATGAACAATTATGTGATAAACAACCAACACAGTTGGTAACGAATTTGAAAGTCTTATCGAAAATTAAATAGAAGGGGTAATTTGTGACAAGTTAAATTTATGTAGTCGTCAACTTTGAAAATGTTACTAAACATCGTTAGGCCCAAAAGGGTAATAGGTTTTACAGCCTCCATAGCTTTTCATTTATTTTAATGTTTATGTTCGCACTTGCATCTATTATTATAGTATTCTGAATTAATAAGCTGTATTTAGTAGGTTATAACATTAGTAAAATAGTTAAAATATAAAAATAAGAAAGAAATACTTTGAGTGAAATTCTTATTAGACAATTAAATAAAGTTTAAAGTTGACCTCAAAGGCTTCAAAGGAGAAAACTACATTTCCTAAAACAACGAACGAATAATTTAACGTGTACAACGTTAATTTAAAAAACGCTGTGATTCTCCAGGCATAAGCACTTAAGTTCACATATCCCGGTTCAACGGATGAAACAACGTTAAATCACACATGATCTGGCCGAAAGAAGTTGTGATATCTATTGGGTCATGTTCCTTGAAGTCTTATGTCAGTATATTCTAGTACGTCAAATTCCTTATGCATATATTTATTTGTAACACCAGTTACACAGTGTAGTTACAACTTGACATCAACCATTGTAAAGTTACAATGAAGTCATTGAAGGTCAGGGACCTTTAGACTGTATTTAATTAAACATTACCTCATTAATAATATTGTACTCTGGAACACAGGCATACTCCGGTACCGGAGAATTCATAATGTTTGATTGTGCAGCCATCTATTTTATGGAACTTTTGGATGTTAAAAATGTCATTGTAGATTGTATAAACTTCTCTGTGTTATATTTTAAATTCATAAAAAAATGTTTCGTTTATGATATTATGTTTGAAATAATTTTAATTATTATTTCATCACTTTAAACTTACCGAATAAAACGAGGGAAACTAAACCTAACTTTACGTCCTTCAATTTTTGAGTTTCTCTAAAGCTAGATACATAAAAGTCACATATAACTTGGACGAATTTCGCAGTTATACTAAAAATTATACACAATCTCATTTTAAATGCAATTAGTTAAAAAAACTAATAACAAATAAGCGTACATCAACTGAAAATTGTCAGTATAGTGTGTATGAAACACATTGATAACTAAATATACTTACACATAATGCGATGTGGCGTTTAAGTAATCTGGGACTGAGTTGAACATAATGGACACCCTGTAGGCCTTAGCAACGTTAGCTTTACCGAAGCTCATAAGTCTTCGCGTAGCGTAATGTTAGGTATAATCACTAAATCACTATTTAAGATGCCGACCAGACTCATGAGGGTATACGAGTGAAATATGTGGTGAAGGATGAGTGGTAGTAATGAGTTATGAGGTGTAGTCTTGTTACAATCTAAGGCCGACTCTTTCTTAGAATGGGTCATTAATTAATAGCCCAATGACTAATGGAAATACAAAGACCAACGGCTTAACGTGACCTCCAAACCACGCAGGTGATGGTCTGATATGTCTAAACGATGGTGGGAGTTGATGCGGGTATCATCAGATGATCACTGAGACTATCTGAGCCGCTTTAGACCTATATCATCCTCAAAACCTGACCTCCATGAAGCTGGATTACAGGACCACGCCACGAGTCCCAGTCGTAATCATACAATATACCTTGCCTCAGTCAAGCTACTATATAGTTGAGCAACCAATTCAGTATTTCAAATAAATGCTTACAAAACAAACCAGAATGTACATTATGTGTAAGACTCCCAAAACGTTGATCTTAAATACTCGTATATAATACCGTGTTTTAATCAAACAGACTGCTCGTATCATCTTGATTACAGACAAGCTTGACTTTGTTGTTCACGTAAGTGTTTTAGACTTGAATCGAGTATTACATCCTTTGTTCAGCAGTGCTTGCCAGATCTTTCATAGTGATCTCCCCTTATCAGCATTCCCATCCACACCCTGTTCCTGTTTCGCTATTTGGCTGCTTAACTAAACAAGATAGGGAAACATGGATAAACAACATTTTGATTTCCTGTCATCTTAACAAAATTGTTCTTTTGACTTTAACTTCAATATCAGCAACTTTACATACATAAGGATTAGTCTGATAAAATCTCTTCTTATTTCGGATCAGGTAAAGAGCACTGCATCAACTGAATATCACCATACTGGCGTGTTGCTCCACTAGCAGGTCCGTGGCATGGTGTGGCGTAGCCGCTGAGTGCTAAGGTAGTGGTAGAGGCAGCGGCAGGATCTGGATGTACCGCAAGGTTATATTATTGGATTGTAGTAGTGTAGTTGTGAGATCTACTGCGGTGCCGTGACATGGTATGGCGTAGTCTGCTGAGTGCTGAGGTAGTGGTAGAGGCAGCGGCAGGATCAGGATGCACAGCAAGAGTATATTATTGGATTGTTGTAGTGTAGTTGTGAGATCTACTGCGGTACCGTGGTATGGTGTGGTATTGTCTGCAGAGTGCTGAGGTAGTGGTAGAGGCAGCAACAGGATCATGATGCACCGCAAGAGTATATAATTGGATTGTAGTAGTGTTGTTGTGTGATCTACTGCGGTGCCGTTGTATGGTGTGGTATAGTCTGCAGAGTGCTGAGGTAGTGGTAGAGGCAGCAACAGGATCAGGATGCACCGCAAGAGTATATTATTGGATTGTAGTTATGTTGTTGTGAGATCTACTGCGGTACCGTGGCATGGTATGGCGTAGCCTGCTGAGTGCTGAGGTAGTTAGTGGTAGAGGCAGCGGCAGGATCAGGATGCACAGCAAGAGTATATTATTGGATTGTTGTAGTGTAGTTGTGAGATCTACTGCGGTACCGTGGTATGGTGTGGTATTGTCTGCAGAGTGCTGAGGTAGTGGTAGAGGCAGCAACAGGATCATGATGCACCGCAAGAGTATATTATTGGATTGTAGTAGTGTTGTTGTGAGATCTACTGCGGTACCGTGTATGGTGTGGTATAGTCTGCAGAGTGCTGAGGTAGTGGTAGAGGCAGCAACAGGATCAGGATGCACCGCAAGAGTATATTATTGGATTGTAGTTATGTTGTTGTGAGATCTACTGCGGTACCGTGGCATGGTGTGACGTAGTCCGCTGAGTGCTGAGGTAGTGGTAGAGGCAGCGGCAGGATCAGGATGTCCCGCAAGAGTATATTATTGGATTGTAGTTATGTTGTTGTGAGATCTACTGCGGTACCGAGGCATGGTATTGCGTAGCCTGCTGAGTGCTGAGGTAGTGGTAGAGGCAGCGGCAGGATCAGGATGCACCGCAAGAGTATATTATTGGATTGTAGTAGTGTAGTTGTGGGATCGACCGTAGTGCCGTGGAGCGCTGTCGTCGCATTGCAGTGTTCGCCAGTCAGTGTAAGGGCAAACAGCGACCGGTGATCATGTCTGTACTGTTGACACTTATCAGTCCTTTATCAGTTTTGTTCTGTGACTCTCAGTGACATCAGTGTTAGTGACTTGTGCAAGGGGTGCTCTTCTCAAGGTCAGTTCAAAGTACACATTTATTTTGAATATTGTATTTGAAGGCAACTTATACATGGAACAGGCAAGCACGAGTTGACCTTTAACCTAGTTTTGACTATCGAAGGTTTAATAATTTGACAAACTCTTACGAACGTATTCACATTGGAAGCATATAGGCAACATAATTTTAAGCTGTCAAGGTAATTCAGTTGGGCTAAAAATATGGGTTTCGTGTTTCAACACCTTTACGAGACACTGGTTTATAGTCCTAAATCATGCTGAAACACCCTGGGAGGCTTATATCACATACAGAAGAGAATTTGTCTTCCTTGCGAAATAACATTACAGAAGTATGGAAACCCTTTTGTATTGAACTTTAAATACGCACGAACAACAAGCGTATCAAGAAAACTCAATGCATAGTTTTGTATTACTTGAGAGTAGGAATGTACAAACCCTGAGTGAAGGCAGAAATAAACAAATGCAGGGTATGAGAATCTAACGCTTTTATGGACGTTGAAAAATTAGCAAAGTAAAAGTTTCTACACGCTAGAGGCTTGAAACTAATAACACTTTTTTCTGAACTATTATAAAGGAAAACATAACACATAAAGTAACAATATCAAAAAAAGTTCAAATTAGTATCTAACAACTTTTGCAATGGCTTTTCAATGGGCCATCCAGTGACTTATACGTATTGAAAGCTATGGACACTGCTGTACTTAATAAATAGTTAAAACGAACACTATACAGGATACAAATTTCAGCTTAAAAACAACCTATAACATGGAAACTAATGTTTCATCTGTTTCTTTATGCTATGTGCTGAATTTAGGAAAAATAATTATTTCATAAAATCTTACAGAAACAAAATGGCGGCTGTTTAGTGTCATTGTAAGAATAAAAAGTTGTATTTTTAATTTTACTAAATTTAAACTCACTTTTCCGATTTACAATAATATTCACTTTTAACGTCTTTTTCAACTGTATTACAAGAAATCAGCGACGAAAAAGTTCCTATAAACATGGGTCTATTCTTCGTTACCCCGGTATGTTGTGTGTACCAGATAGGACAAAGTGAAAGTATAAATTATGTGAGTCTTGATATAATTTTTGTATATGCGCCAATAATTAATTGAAAATTTAAACCCACCATTTGTTTTTATGTTGGGTGTAATACAAAAGGACCAGCTGTGTACTAATCTTCCTGTTCGAAGATGTTCAACAGCACCACAGAGACTTCACTTGAGACACCGTACGATTCAAGAGTGTGCGGTTTAGATCCACTGATTGATATATCTTGGTATTTGTTGAGTTATCGCGTATTTCATACTCTTCTGCAGTTCAAAGAGCTAGAGTTATTTTAATTTTTGACTCTTTATTTAACATAAATAGTGGTAGTCTTGCATAACTACTCTATTCAATATTAAATAACTGTAAATTTGTAAATTAAGGCCTAATTTAAAAGGAGAACAATGGTTATAACCTTCATTCGGTTTTAAATATTTTACTAAAATAATAATTACCCAACTGTAGGACCTTGTGTAATTTATTTAACAAGTTACCTTTCAGTTTTACCTGTAGATCGTAGATGTATTTCTGGCTAGATACAACGTTCTGGCCAGCACAACGAAATACGTATCTAGCCAGAAATACATCTAGGATCTACAGGCAAAACCGAAAGGTAACTTGTTGAATAGATAAAATATTTTGTAAAGGTATAATACAAAATCTATGTTTTCAAATTGTAATGATTTTAAAATATAGTGTATTTAAAAATATAGGCACACCGTTACATAAAATTAGTAAAATATCATTGTCGATAAAAGATAGCTTACAAAGAGAGAATTTGTTTTCAAACAAAGTATGTAAGGGACAACAATGTTACACTCAAGCCCTGGGGGTGACACGACAGGCATATAGGATGTCTATGGTGTCAATTTGAGAGCTTTTCTGTTTCCATGTAATCCCTGGGCTACCCCAGGAATCTACGTTCCACATCCATACAAAACTTAAAAAACTTGGATAATTTATGCTATTATTTTGTAATGACAGTTTGTTATTTTTCGTTCATTAAATCAACATGTGTGTCCATCAAACTGTTTATACTGTTTGTAATACGCAACATAGAATTTTTGAAGATTGCTGTCAAATAAAAAATAATACGCATACACAGAGTTTAAAAAGTGTTTACATTCGATTAGTAATTTAGTTACCTAAAATGGTGTACTATTGTACAAGCTAATTAGGGGAAATCAGAGGACAAACTATCGCATACAGGATGAGTCTCTACTTGGTGCGTTAATTTTTACTCATTATTCTACTCACTAAAAGTAACAAACAATGTGAAATGAAAGTTTTCTAACCCCACTTGTAAAGTAAGCTTTAATGGTCCTTAACACAATTCACGAAACTGCAAGACACATTATGCGCTGTGTTCTGGCTTGTAGGGTGTAAATGAAGTTGTCAGTCGATGTGTAACTAATGTGTCAAAAGTGTCCTTCCACCTGAGTATCAATCACGACGTGAGGTGTGACATGCAATCCGTCCCAACTCCCTCGACACTCAAGGGTGAAGAATACTGCCTTCAGAATAATACTTAACTGTTTCAATACTCATTCACAAACCTCCACCGTGAGACTAGTCACTTCATTGACGGTGGATGCAAGGCTTAATATGTTTAATTTCGTAGCTGTAACGTTCCCTATTTTCGGAATATTAAATATTAAGAGCTGAATCTAATTATGTAAAATAATTTCATTTAAAAAGTAAGCTAAAATAAAAGTATTATAAAATGAATCCATATAAATGTGAGACAACGAGAACTACAAGAGCTGAGCAAATAACGTTTGGAAGTAGATTAAAAGAACATAAAAACTGACTTTGGAACTGAGACTTGGATTGGGACTAGGTTAGGACCTACCTCCCCAGGGGCAGCATCGTGAAGGGAGACCCCCACACGCAGGGATTCTCCTAGGCAACTGAACCTCGAGGAGCTAAGTCAAAGTTTTATTACTTGCTCAGTATAACCTTGACCATCAAAACAATCTGGCCAACATTGCTTTGATAACAAGGAAGCAGTTCTGGAGGTTGTCAGCACAACATTGTGACACTATGTTATTAGAAAGAATATGTTAGTATTCAAAACTGAAGGTAAAAGGGATTCTTTTCTAATTTAAATAAAATATTAAAACCATGAAAATTCTATCGTTATATAGCTGAAAAAAAACTATCGTTATATAGCTTTTACTCTGAAGATGTTATTCATTTCTGTAGAAGACATGGAACGCGACATACATACACAGGTTATTTATAAAATAACCTTACAACTTATTTTTAGGGATAAAAATGTCTGGTTAGTTCTTTTTGCTGAAAGGGTGGCTCAACGTAATAACGGTTTGTCAAGTGTAATTTGGTTTTCCTTGTATGATGAGCGGATCAATATAGGCTACTTTGACATTTCATGAGAGTTTCGAATAAATTCATTTAGAAATTAGTTTTATTAATTAGTTCGTTACAACTCATTCTGGGTAGGTGTTGGTTTGCTTTGAGTGATTTGTACGGTCATATTATACAAACTACCCTCCAGCTAAAAATCCTGTTTTTTAATATTTGGAAATGTATAAAAGAATCAATATATTATAAATCCATATTTATTTTATATCTGGTTTTTGTTTAAGAATCTCTTGTTTGAGAGTCTTTGCAACTTACAAGACTCAAGACCATGTAATGCAACTCTTTGCTATACATAGAAAAGAAGCTACAAGGTGAAAGGTTTACTAAAACCCAAACGTAGCAAAACGGTTCAAACTATTCTTTTGTCCTGTAAAGGAACACAAAGTTTCTACATCAACGAGCAAAGGAGCCAGTGTTAAAGTTATGTTATGTAGAGCCTCTATTTCGGGCTGATACGAATAAAGGTTCTATCCAACTGATCACCATCAATTTTGGTGAGACAATTCTGAAGTCACGTTGTGTAAGATTTAGGAATCAAGAGTAGTTAGAACAAAAATTTTATTTTTTAGGACAACAACTAATTAACAATTGAAGTACGAGTAAATAAAAATTGTAAACATTATGATTATATCAGCTGATATACGTATTGACAAAGAATACTACATTTCTCTCTTGGGTGTTTCAAGCTGACGCTCTACTTCCACAGCTCCTCCCCTTCTACGTAGTTGGTCAGCATGTTTCTTCTTTTGAATACCACCCACGGATACTTCATAGGACAACTCGCCAGTCTTTCGCTCTATTAGTCCTGGTCTCCATCCCTCTGAACGCTCGTTCTTTACCCACACCTCTTCCCCTTCCTCGAAATTTCTGGGTTTAGTTTTTAAATCATGATACGATTTCTGCTTCCAAATTTCCCATTCCATCTTTTCTCGAACGTCTGGTTTCAAACGATCAAGCAGTGTACGAAGTCTACGTCCAAGAAGCAGTAAAGCTGGTGAGCGTCCTGTCGTTCTATGTGGTGTGTTCATGTATGACATCAAAACCTGTTGTAAAGCTAGGTCTGATTGTACTCCAGCTTCTTTTGAAGAAACATAGCGTGACACCAAGGTTCTGTTAAACCTTTCAACTAACCCATTGGTTTTTGGGTGATATGGGGCTGCCCTAATGTGCCGGATATTATTCCTTTTACAAAAGTTGTCAAACTCTTCCGAGCAAACTGTGGCCCATTATTTGTCTGACACGACCGAAACAAAGAATACTACACATTGCAACGTTGTTCTATCGATGCGAAATCCGGGGGTTCAAATTGAACTTCTAACTTTAAAGAAACGTTTAAAATTAATACTAGAGTTTAAATTTAATCTGAAAACATTTGATTTGACGGTAGAGAGGGCCACTTAGATGAAACCCCAAATCATTACCTATCTGGGGCCACGAAAGTCACAAGACTCGCTTTTTATTCCAATTACAAAAAAGGGCGGTGAGAACGGGGTTTCTCCGGTTTCGCGCCAACCCTGTAGGGAGGTGTTTCGGCGGGCGCGCATTTTAACGCTCCCGTTGATCTACGTCCTTAAAACCTTGACATTTGTAAAGAAAAACTTTTCGAGTTTCATTTTTTCAACAAAAACACATTATTCTTTGCGCCATTCAAACAAATTATCAATTCCTAAACACTCGACATATTTTTTCCAAAATCACACGGTTTATAACAGAATAAACTATTTCAACAAAATTCCACTTCATCTCAGGTTGGAATCGGACCTCTGTAAATTTCGAAAGGACCTCAAAAGTATGTTGGTCGATCTTGCCTGCTACAGCGTTCGGGACTTCTTGGCAAACTAGCATACCATCAGACGAATGTATAAATGTAAATAGGCTAGAAATATAAATAGATTATCTGTAATTTGCCAAGAAATTGTAAAAATTGTTACTTTAATCAGAAGGAATTTGTTTTGTTAAGGAAATTATTATGTATGACTTTGCCAATGCATGTACATTGTTAATCTGGCTCAATAAAGACTTTGACTTTGATTAACATGTTTGTAAAAGCATAAAATTGACAATTTAAGGTCGTACATTTGAAATAATACAAAATTCTTGATAGCTACAAAGAAATTATTTGCAAGAGTAATTGTAAACATTTTATCCAAATTATTACGCCCTAACACTTAAAAGTCGTACGACTTGGCCTTTCTTCGGGTTTTTTACGTACGCCAATAACTTGTAACATCAATTGTGGAATTTTCGTGAACATTACCGGTAAACGAAATGGAGATTAATCTCTAACCGGTGTACTAGCAGCTAGTATAACAGACAGAATCAATGCAGAATCAATCAACCAGTTGTGTTGTAGCATATGAATTGTTAAGTAGACAAACAAGTGATAACCAATACTTCACTCTGCTACGTTGTTCACTCCAACACACCAAAGCGCGATTGATTGGCACCCTCCACTCCAACACAGAGCAGAGCTGTCTTTTGTACTGCTTATATTAACAGTATTTTTCGTAATGAAGTTAACTAATTGACTGGGATTCGTGGCGTGGTCCTGTAATCCAGCTTCATGGAGGTCAGGTTTTGAGGATGTTATAGGTCTAAAGCGGCTCAGATAGTCTCAGTGATCATCTGATGATACCCGTATCAACTCCCACCATCATTTAGACATATCAGACCATCACGCGTGGTTCGGAAGTCACGTTAAGCCGTTGGTCCTTGTATTTCCATTGGTCATTGGGCTATTAATTAATGACTCATTCTAAGGAAGAGTCGGCCTTAGTTTGTAACAAGACTACACCTCATAACTCATTACTACCACTCATCCTTCACCACATATTTGCCTTAAAATACCCTCATGAGAGTGGTCGGCATCTCAAGTAGTGACATAGTGGTAATTTATTTAAGGTGTTATGTAATTGTTGGGAAAGCTACTCTGCATGTGCCTGCGTCGGGAATCGAACACGCGAGATCGACCGCTTAGCTGTGGCGCTGCCTACTGACCCACGGACAAGGAACGGAATCACTACGACCTCCTGAGTGCAAGCCTATATAGGTGGCATTTACAAGTAAACTATTATACGAGAAAAGTATTAGGATTAAGCTTGGAATGGGAATGTGAGTTATTAGGTTTGCTATTGTTAGTAGCCTGGCACGGTGGTTAGAGTCCGAGCCAACGAGTCATGAGGGAGTTCTGGCTGGGGCCGAAATTGTTGGCACTACATCTACACATCTACATCTACACATCTACATCTACACATCTACATCTACACATCTACATCTACATATCTACATCTACACATCTACATCTACACATCTACATCTACATCTACACATCTACATCTACACATCTACATCTACATCATCTACACATCTACATCTACATCACACATCTACATCTCTACATCTACATCTACATCTACATCACATCTACATCTACACATCTACATCTACACATCTACATCTACACATCTACATCTACACATCTACATCTACACATCTACATCTACACATCTACATCTACACATCTACATCTACACATCTACATCTACACCTCTACATCTACACAGTGTAAAAAGATTAGCTATTTACATGGTTTATAATTCTTAAACACTCATGAGTTTGACTTGCTTGTTAATGATTATAGTATGTTGGCTAAATTACATATTGTTAGTCTACGACCCCATATAGAGAAATTCAACCATTTTAATTAAAAACTGGTCGAAAATATAAGTTGCAAGGTTAAATATAAAGTCAATATTATCACTAAATCACTAAAATACTATTTGAGATGCCGACCACTCTCATGAGGGTATTTTAAGGCAAATATGTGGTGAAGGATGAGTGTGATGAGTGGTAGTAATGAGTTATGAGGTGTAGTCTTGTTACAAACTAAGGCCCACTCTTCCTTAGAATGAGTCATTAATTAATATCCCAATGACCAATGGAAATACAAGGACCAACGGCTTAACGTGACTTCCGAACCACGAAGGTGATGGTCTGATATGTCTAAACGATGGTGGGAGTTGATGCGGGTATCATCAGATGATCACTGAGACTATATAAACCGCTTTAGACCTATAACATCCTCAAAACCTGACCTCCATGAAGCTGGATTACAGGATCACGCCACGAGCCCCAGTCATGTATATGATAACAACTGTTTGTTCTCGTGTACATGTGTTTGTCCATGAGGCACCGAGTTGATTTCATTCAACAGTATTAGCGATTTCATAAAATTACATACTAAATCATTACCCTTGACCGTACGATTGTACGTAAAGGCTACATTATGACGATTTTACCAAGACTATGTCAATATAGTAAAATTGTCATGACAACTCTCAACCTTAAGTTTTTAAAGAACCGGTTGAAAATATAAAATGAGAACGTCACATTTTTCCAACACTATAAATAAATGTATCATTTTCTTGAAACAAACCATGTATTTGGCATTTACATTGAAAAACTACACACAAATGTAAAACAATGCGGTCATTATATAAAAATCAGCAAACAAAAAACATAAAACCATAGACGGTTGTAATAAGTGTTGATTAACTACAGAAGTGCAAAATCTTCCTTTTAATGATCGACGCATCAAACGTGCATTTAACGAATCAAAATTAATTGACCCTTATTTACAACATAAAGCCAGATAACATCTTAAAACTTTCAAAATTAGCTACAGGAAACTTATAAAAATTTTCATTGGAAAACTAGGTAAAAATATATATTACAAAATTAAATGGCAAATTCAGAAATCAAATAACTTCACTAAATAAATAAAATTTAATGTTTAAACTTTAGTTCATTCAGACTAGATAACTAAAACTAGAGCAGATGATTGAAAAAATACTCTTTAACCGTTTTATCATAAAACCTCATGTAGCATTAATTGTGCCTAAGCTACAACGTGTTAGAAGCTTGCTTTCATGCGAAACGTAGCTTTCAGCGAGTTTGTATAATTAATTGCGGATTTGTGTTAATTAGCACGATTAAATTCAGTGTCGAGTGAATTGTGCGAACACAAGGCTCAAGGATCCTCCTCTTTGTACATTCTCGCATCCCACTTGCAAATCTCATCATTTGTGATGAACTCATACTAAACAAAGAGAAACGACGTAGTTGAAGGTTAGGCCCAAGTGCTACCGTGAAACCTAGCGAATTCTTTGTATATAATATTTTGAGGTGAGTTCGGCTGTATATTGTTTGGTAGAAAAGGCTGTTACACTGGTTTGCCAGTGGGGAGATTCCAACAAACCCATTGAAAAGGTTGCTGTCCTTGCAATATAAACAGCACCAAAACAAACTTTTACTTCCCTTAAAATAAAAGGGCAACTTTAAAGCGCCTTTACATGTGTCAAAAACATTTGCTTTTCAAACAAAATAACAAAATAGTACATTCCTTCACTATTTTCCAAAGTAAAACCTTTTGACCCGGCTAGGTTTGAACGTAGGCGTTAAATGAGCGATTATAAAAAAGACACTTTTGAGTCGAGTAACGAATAATATATTCTGTCATGATGCAGATATAATATCAATACAATACATGTACAATATTAATTATTGTATTTTAAATTAAGTCTTTGGCTTAAGCGGCGGCGTCATTAGGCCTACTAACTAAAGCTTCCGGTGTAAACCGCGAAAATTGGCTATTACTAACTTATTCTGTGCCAGACGTTCCGCTCATTTTCCAATGGAGCATCCTCAGTGGACTTGCTGAGACTGATTCAGGTTGGCTCGAAATCTCCTTTTATAAGGACGTTCAAATCACGTTAAATAAAGATTGAAAAATATTCATCTAATAAAAGTATCATTTCTTTCATTATTTATAAAATTTAACATGAATACATTATGCTAAAATAGTTGTATACACTTTAATAATAAAATGCAAAATAAAAACGGAAAAGTAATACTTAACCTCAAAAAATATCCAGTTTCCTATTGGTAGGCTGCCGGTTAAACTTTAACCGCCGATTAAGGCTGAATTGAAAAAACGGCCCTTAGTCTTTAGTGCTTTGAAGCGTTTTGGAATCGATTATTGCTGAGAGAAAAATCTAAAACCCTTTAACATCGATAGTCCATTTACAACAGTCAACTTCTTTCAAAATTGATACATTTTTCCCGATTGACACACAATTATTGCAATAGCTGATGTTCCTGCTAAACTCTCACATAAAGATCACTAAACAAATCCCTAGAAAGAAAAAGATCGTCAAAACAATCTTTTAAAAGTTCCATGGAAATAAAAGTGCAACTTTAGCTCATCAACAGCCTGAAGCAGTTTTTTAGAACCAAATGCCGGATAGAGATGAAAGCCCACTTGATTCTAAAATATAAAAACAGCTCATGGTTTGATTTAGTGTTAATATAATTATACAACTCATTCAATGTGTTGGTAAAAAGCCTAATTTAAAATCGCACAACCGTTCGTGTTAATTATATTCCCGGTTGACTGTATTTTGTTAATATTCTGAAAGCGGGAGATTATGAAAAGCTCCACTGCCTCTTTGAAGTCCTCTCAGCTCTTTATATGAATTTAATACCGTTTCAACGAATTCAGTTTTATTTGAAAAGAGATTTCTCTTACTGCGGAAACCTCTATTTACCTGATAAAAACGAAAAGCACAAAGCTTGCCTGATATTGACACCGTCCACAGTAGTTCATCTGCACGTTTTAATTTGTCAGTGACTAAGTAGTAAACTATTTTGGTTTTTAAATCCGATGTCAAATCATAAGCGGAAAATCACTATGTCACTTCAATAAACGCTACGAGCTCTGCACCAAGGACGTACGACAATCACACTCCTGCTTCAAGTCTCGGTCTCGTTTGTACGCTATTTTAAACTGTTAGGCTTTTATCAGTAACGGTTCTTTAAACCTTGGTTGAAATCAAAAGACTGGAACTCGTGGCGTGGTCCTGTAATCCCGCTTCATGGAGGTCAGGTTTTGAGGATGATATAGGTCTAAATCGGCTCAGATAGTCTCAGTGATCATCTGATGATACCCGCACCAACTCCCACCATATCAGACCATCACCTGCGTGGTTCGGAAGTCACGTTAAGCCGTTGGTCCTTGTATTTCCATTGGTCATTGGCTATTAATTAATGACTCATTCTAAGGAAGAGTGGGCCTTAGTTTGTAACAAGACTACACCTCATAACTCATTACTACCACTCATCACACTCATCCTTCACCACATATTTGCCTTAAAATACCCTCATGAGAGTGGTCGGCATCTTAAATAGTGATTTAGTGAAAACAATAGATCGTCTACCAAATAATAAGCTAATATGGCTGTTTGGCTGGAGTTTTTAAAATGTCTTATAAACTTTCCAATATTGAAGCTCATACCACTCGTCAATACTTAAACTCTTTGGAATCACGAATGTGACGTGACCATCTTCCACGATGACTTAAATTGTAGGATAACCAACTTTCCACTCAGCTGATATAGGCCTACATATCTGAGTAGAAGGTTCCCTCAAAGCAAAGTGTAGATGAAGGAAGTGAGCATCTTTGAAACCCGAGTCCAAAGCTTGGTATTCATATACCTTTGCGAGTAATATCGTGCATCAAACTAAACTTAAAATGGTAACTTTACACACATATAGTTAGTTTCAAAAACAGTTGATTCGGGGGAAACTTGTGGACCGGAAATGAGAGAAATTACATTTTCCCATTATCCGTACTGCAGTTAGAGTTTTTGATACTGCCCTAGTATTTATAGCAATGGAAAAGCTAAAAATAATGGAATTTACGTATTGCTTTACATGAAGGGTCTGTGAACTAAATACATAAAATCGTCTAATTGAAAGCTAATCGACATTTTGGTTATTCCTTTTTTTATAGCTTCAACAAAATCAAATATGCCCTTACTCAGTTTCGCCCTCTTAGGTGAACTTCCATCATGCGCCGGAAATGTGCCATTTTCGGTAATAACATATCACCAACAACGAGTATTCTGTCTGCTCAAGATTAAGTTTAAAAAGCTGCACATACTCACTCAAAGATGCAACATCTGTCAGTATGTTTTCTTAGTTATTATAATTTCGGGTTCTTTTGAAACCAGCAAACCCGAATTTCCAAGTTATATCTACAATAATAATAAGTAGACATTTTAATAATAACAAAACCATTTTCAATACCACTACCAGATTAATTTTGAGATTCAGATTTAATAACCCTATCTGACTATAATTCTGGTAATAGCCAAGTTGTTAATTTTAAATTATTAGAAACATTCTAATATTAGAGCTCATAGCCCTCAAAATAGCCAAATATTTAAAGATTATTAAAAGCAGAATGAAACCAAATCAAATGAAATGTTGTCCCGCGCTGTAAACATGAGAGGTGGAGCTTGCTTAGCTAATCCCAAAGTTTTCTACGTGAAACTTGTTAAACTTTAAAATTAATTTTGAAACCCTCGTTACCTTGGGAGCAAAGTTTTGTTTGACTTATAGGATTCATTTATGGAAGTTAGATGCTTTAAATGCAATAAAAACATGGAATATTAACAAAAGTTTTCAATTAAATGAATACGGTATATTATTTAGTTGAGTTACATCTTCGTGAATCAATTTTAAATACCTGTAAAATAAACATTTGTGGATATATTAATGCTGTTTATGGGACACTATCTTTGGCGTTTTAAATTAAAATAGGTTCGTCAGAAATGTTTCTAACAAGTTTAAAGGTAATTAAAAACTACACAGACAATATCTACAATCATAAAAAATACATCTCAGTGTAATTATTGGATGTATACTTAATGTAATTCATGTCATGAGTTCATATTTTTGGGTTTTATCAAATTGCATCCATTTTTTAATTAGCATTAGACAGTATACCTAGGACTAGGAATATTTGCTTACCATAAGACTCCGAGAATGTATAATCAAGTGCGTAATTCATTATATTTTCAAAAGTGTAATACATGTTCAATTTAGTTGTTTGACTTTAAATCCAAACTTCTCACTCTTTTCAAAGCAATATTTTATCCTATTATTAGAAGACATACTTGTTGAAAATTTCAGGATATTTCACAGAGAAAGTCGGCACTGCTATTGATATTCAGAAGTAAAGAAGGCGAAAGTGAAGGGATGTTTGACAAAAGTGCTGCTGAAGGGAGCAGGAGCTCCTGTCCTCTCTCGCTTCTAGCGTCTTTACGTAAGTTATTCATCAACCGCTCCCCTTCCCCACTACTCTCCTCTCCACACCTACCCCCACCACCACAGCATTCAGCAGCTGATGTGATGAGCGCGAGTCAAACGGCCAACCGAGTCGTTATGAAAATGTAAACCTTTTCCCCCGCTATCACATGGATCTCGTGTTATATTTATCAACCGCTCCCCTTCCCCACTACTCACCTCTCCACACCTACCCCCACCACCACAGCATTCAGCAGCTGATGTGATGAGCGCGAGTCAAACGGCCAACCGAGTCGTTATGAAAATGTAAGCCTTTTCCCCCGCTATCACATGGATCTCGTGTTATATTCATCAACCGCTTCCCTCCCCCACTACTCTCCTCTTCACACCTACCCCCACCACCACTACATTCAGCCAGCTGATGTGATGAGCCCGAGTCAAACGGCCAACCGAGTCGTTATGAAAATTTAAACCTTTCCCCGCCATCACATGGATCTCGTGTTATATCCATCAACCGCTCCCCTTCCCCACTACTCTCCTCTTCACACCTACCCCCACCACCACTACATTCAGCAGCTGATGTGATGAGCCCGAGTCAAACGGCCAACCGAGTCGTTATGAAAATTTAAACCTTTCCCCCACCATCACATGGATCTCGTGTGATGATATCCATCAACCGCTCCTCTCCCCCACTACTCTCCTCTTCACACCTACCCCCACCCCCACAGCATTCAGCAGCTGATGTGATGAGCCCGAGTCAAACGTCCAACCGAGTCTTTATGGAAATGTGAGCCTTTCTACACCACCACACGACCATTCAAGAACTAATTTTACAATGGTGTCAGCCGATCCTACTCGTGCATTTCACTTCCCTAAGTATTTGATTAGAACTACTCTGTGGAGTAGCTACCCTCTAGTAGCTTAACGAACCAACCAACTTACGGTTCCAAAACTATGAACCCGTCAAATCGTTTCAGGTAGTATAGTCAAGTAGCCAACCTTAGGGGCTCTCTATTGAATGCCATGGACTCGTTTGTGCTATAAAACGCTTGCTAGATCAGAATTGCTTTGTGTGAGCTACTTATTGTTTACCACTTATTGTTAGAAACACATATTATTTCAAAAACACTTATTTTAGAAATACAAAAGTACCAAAAATATATCGTGTACTATTAATTCTTTAACAACACATTGTTATATACCAAACAGTACACAACTGTGTTGTTTTAAGCTCTGAAAACATTCGAACACGAGTTCGCAAACAACAAAGCAGAGTTTTATTGAAAGAGGCCCCAATATGGCTGCAATACAATACTTGCACAGTCAAAAGCGACTCCATTCAATGAACATTCAATCTTTTATTAATTCCTCGGGTGAATTGTTACTTGAAATAAATCAGGTGTTTGTTGAACGCACAGACATCTTGACAACCAGCCAGTTGAAATACACCTATATCCGTTTGGTCATTCAATTTCAATTTTAATATGATTATTTGTGGTATTTAGTTTACATAGTTAAATAAAATAAGTTTTTGGAGACAATTTTGCAAACAAGATGTAAAATTTAGCAGTTCTTATTAAACCGCTCGTTACTACTTACTAGATATACGTGACTAAAAGTCACAAAAAGTGGTCAGATTGAAAATAAAATAAGAAAAAACAACTTACAGAACTTTTTACTTACGTATTATTTTTATTGTATTTATGAATTAAGAGGTAACGTTAGACTGGTAACATTTGTTTCAGCTCAATTACCCGCAACATCGTACACATAGTATAATAGCAAGCTTTCAATAAAGTACCTATATAATCTCATTGCTCAGGCACACATCCAAAAGCAGCAACAAAAAACAGGGCACGTCATCAGGACCTAAAGCTTCTGGTCTGTCTGGGTGATCGATGAGCTGGAAAATTATAAAAACTAACTTAAATAATGTGCGCAGTAGTTGAAAAATAAAACCACAATTTCTCACGAATCCCTACGATTAAAAATGAAGATCCTTGGCAGCCTTTAAATTAATAAGCCACTTAAAAGAGCAGCGAGAATAATTCAGATAACATTCCACCTCAAGCTCATAAACAATACATACCTCCAGGGAGTACATTTAACACAAATCCGTTGACATTCTTCCCAACACTTCCCTGTGTGTAATCACTATGTATTATTCACCTTCTCAAATATACGTAACACATTAGTCTTTTCTTTAACAATGAAGAAACAATGTCAAATTTTATAAAACTGATAAAACGTGATTTAGCGTAATACAAAAAAAAACTCACTAGCGTTATCAGACATCGTTTTATTAACCCACTAGTCACAGCTTTGTTTACTAACTAAATAATGTTCATCAGCGTAACGGTTAGTACATAAACTAGTTAAAGTACTGTTTTATACACCAAGAAACACAAGAAAAATAAATCAATAATTTACAAAACAATTAGGCTCAGAAATTAACGGTGGTTTTTTGAAACCATTTCATTTTAACCGTTTAGCCGTTTTAGTTACAAAGCTGACAAATAGTGTTTTTTTAACATCTCAGGCTTAAAAGTGTGCCATATCATCGTGTCTCGTTTACAAATTTTTCAAGTCCTACCAATTGGACTAATTCTCCGAGGTAGTCAATATGTCGATTCAGATTGATCTACTTGTCTAACACTCTTGACTCACCGGGTAGGGACTCACCAGGTAGAGACTTAAGGTTTAATGGCTCTGACAGTTTCCCTGATTTAAAAAAAGGTAAAGTTTGTCTTGTTTAACGTGGCGAAATTAGGACTAGAAAGCCTACCACTCCACCTCGACCTTTACCTAGCGTCACCGTATAGTCACATTACAGTAAGTGGTGACTGCGGGGATCGAACCCACGCCACCGGAGTGATGAGCTCCGGAGTCGCACGCGATACCAATCCGCCACGGACCCGCTCATTTTGGAGAATAATTCTGTATCCTCTATGCTTTTGAAAGGTATACAATAGGAATGTTGTACTATTCCGGAAAGCGGATTAGTTGCGAAAGAATGTGAAAACAAATCTTACTGAAGTATGTTTAAACAGCTCATGTGCTGAGTGATCAAATGTTTGGCCAAGGCTTGATGGGTGTATTCTTGAACATATCGCTTCCGTGTTGGGCTGCAAGTCTATCATATGTCAACACTTCGACACTTCGTTCAATATTTGGCCATTCAACAACTTATCATCGATTGCTTTCTACTTAATAACAACAATAACATGTCTTACACTCAGCTGACGTTGCATGTGCCGTTTTTAGCTGTCGGAAAAATAATCATAGCCAACGCGTAGCCTCACGAGGAGTGGGGTAATTTATCCAACAAGTGGGATTTAACTTTGAAAGCTGCATGTACGGTCTGATTTTGATAAAAGTTAGCACACAAATTAATCTCATCATAACAAACATGTTTACTAAAAGTCAACAAACCCCAATCAGCCAAAACCATTTTCCGTCGCAATTCGGGTATGTCTTAATAGATTTCGCTGATGATTGATAAACATGTTGGGTTGCATAACACGAATGGTTATAGAAAGTTTTATTGAGCATAGCTCTTACAGCTATATGTATAAACAAATATGATTTCTGTTGAGTAATAAATATAATTATATTTACAATTAATATTTTCAAACTTATATTTCCATAGACATATGAATTAAGCATTGGGAATAATGCATTTGGAAGGTGGAAACGGGAGGTAAAATGATATATTTTGTAGCGTCAGCCCCCCCCCCACCAACTGGAGCCTCAGGAGGTGTACGTGTTCTTGCAAACAGACAGGGTTGTTCCTTGGCATCGCACCGGAGCTCTTGTACTTCACTGTAAATATGAAACCCTAGGCATTAGAAACCTGCTTACATAACTCAAAGCGTTAGCTTTCCCATAAAACCAGCTTTAAATGTGTCAAGATGTCTTAAAGACTGGTTGTACGGAATAAACAATAATTGATTGGCATATTTAATTTATTTGATATTTTAACGATTTAATAAAAACACGGTTGACTACGTAAGCAGACGCTGTGAGCGTAGCGAATCCACGTATGTAGTTGTAAGGTAGAGCCTCAATATTAGATTTATTCAGGAAATAAACTAGTTTTAAAACTCAAAACCAATATTTAGTAAATTTTAGGTGGACGAAGCCTTTGAATATCCCAGATGAGGACCCAAAAATAATATCTTGGATAATGAAAGGCCTCGTTTACCTAAAATATTTTAATGTTGGATTTTGAATTTGTTTATTTTCCACATACGTAATATTTGGAGTTTAGCAGGATCCAAACTTTGAGTTCCGCAGATTGGTTTTAGAAGTGGTTTGTGTAGTGACATAAATACCTTTTTTGAAAACCCTTCCTCCCTCATTTCCCAAGACATTTAAATCTCAACTGGAAACCACGTTGATTTTAGAAGAATATTTTTAACTCGACTGAGTTCATATGGGAGACCTCAACATGAAATACGGGCTCAGGACAATTCAGAGTAAATGAGAGTTTCGGTGAATAGAATATGGTTTTGTTTTAATAAGATTTTGGTGTTGAATAAACGCATTATTTTAGACATATCTAAACTATTAGTTTGACATGACGTATATTTTAATAAGCGTAAAAGAGTTTATTATTACGTATTATCATCTTCTGTCTGGTGTTGCACATTATCTCGCTGCTGTATTTGTTGTCGAAGTTACGGTGTTGGATTCGACACCATTAATATGTAATGAGTCGTTAACCTAGTTCGGTGGCAGCAAACCGCATCACTTTATCCTGGAGAAGTTCCTCCCAAGTTGTGTACAGTAATAAAAGATGCATCCCAACTACTCTGTCTTTAGGTTTATTGTGTTTTCTTCTTGGTTAATAAAGCGAAATTATCAACTGTCCGTGAGCTTTCAATGCCTTTATTTTTTGCACGTCTTTTTATTTACCGTACTTAAATACTGTAACTTACAATAGTATATTTCATCACTAGGTCCTAAAGTGACACTTTTGTCACGAGGTCACGGTAACGTCTGAGGCGCAGCCGAGGACGTTAAATGACCCAGGGTCAAGAAGACACTTTCGGGCCGAGTGATGATCGATATTTTTTGTCATGATGCAAATAATAATGAGAAAGGTAATAGTTTTTGAGCTCAGCAGTTTGAATTTTATAAGGTTTTGAAGAAACAGCTGTTACACTTATTTACTCTACGTCAGTGTTAAGTTTCAAAACAATCAAAACAAACTCGTTGAACCAGCCGATGTCCATGCCACAAAAGATCATCAAAACAATACTTTATTTACCTGGGTGTAAAAGTGACACTTTAGCTCTGTCAATACATGGGTCTAAAGCAGCTGTTTTCAGAGCAGAATGACAAAAAAGGTTACTTAAAAAGAGCAAATTTTGAAAGTATACACAAGTGCAATATGAACTGTATTATAGCTTCACGGGTTACTCGACGAACATCGATTGAATGTTAACACTTTACAGAGTCTGGTCAGAACGTGACTCGCGAAGTTTGTATACAGGGTGTTTCAAAAGTCCCCCTCTATACCTTAACTTTTGACCGGCTGAACATTTTAAATCGCAATTTGGCATAAGTTGTTAAGGTATACTAAAGTAGCTGTTGGCGTGATTGGGGATTTCCCAGCCATAAATAGGAGGTTTCAGAGGTAGCTCCAAAATATCTGATCAAAAACTCTCCCAAGCGATCTTTTATTTTAAAGGTCATAACATAACAAACCCTCAAAAAAGGGTCTAACCGTTCTCGTTTGATAATGTTAAAAGTGCACGACATTTGCACTGATATACGGCTGCCGACAGTTTAATGTGCAAGATTTAAAGTACCGATGTGATTTTTGTTTTAAGGGATTAATTTTATGGAGTGGGTGGCCCTTTCTCACCTGGTTGGATAGTTACCTGCGAGGCCGGACTCTTATGGTCAAATGCGATGGGACAATTTCTCCACCTTTCGATGTATTGTCGGGTGTCCCCAAGGGTCCCATCTGGGCCCTCTTCAGGAATGATATCGGCAAAGTTATCTGCTCCAACTTTTTGATGTTCGCTGACGACATCAAAGTCTTCGACACTATCTCTACACCTTCTTGCCACGCCAACCTGCAACACTCTCTCGACAACATCAACAGGTGGTGCACGGAGAACGCCATGGAGCTTAACACCCAAAAGTGTGTAGTCATCTCCTTCAAACGGGGTGCGAACTCTCTTCAGCACAATTACATCCTGAACACCTCCTTGCTCACAAGAGTGGAGAAGATCAAGGATCTTGGTGTTGTTCTTAATTCTTCTCTCAGCCCTCACGACCATATATCTCCCACGTCACTTGAAATACATCCAGACTCGATTCATCAGAATGCTTGGCCCTAGACTTGGCTTCACCTACCTCACTACTCCAGTTGCCGACGTGGAGGAAACGTTTGGACTACTTCCCCTCAATCTTCGCAGACTTCATATTGATCTTCAGGTGCTCTTCAGGCTGATCAATGGCTATGCAGACTGTCTGAGCTACTTAGCCGCGTCGACCTGTGGGTACCCAGAGGGACTCGATCCATGGCAGTGTTCTCCAGACAGTATCTCCCCACCAACTACTCTTACTTCTGCGGTCTTAGTCGTCTTCTAAGGTCTGGAAATGCTGCCCACGTGGATTTCTTCGACGGATCTGTCATGGCCTTCATGAAGAAAGTGCTCGCCTCCATTAAATAGACTCATTTGTGTTATCTTTTCATATATTTTGCATGTACGTTGTTGTTACTTATTTATAATATTTATTCTTGTTATCAGTTTTAGTCATCTACGCTCGTTATCTAATGTTTATAAATTCTATCACTTCATAAGAATTGCAATAGGAATTATTTAAATTTGTTTTACATTACTATGTTTTAAGTATTTTTACGTATTTATAAACTAGCATAAAAAATGTTAATCTATATTTGATGTGTATAGCAAAATCTTGATTGAACTATTGTGACAATAAAGAGTCTGATTTCGTTATCAAGTTTATAAATTCTATCTTCATAATAATACTCAGTAACATAATTATATTGTATCTTAGCCTTGGTCGCCATCTAGTCACTTAGTACCTGTTACTCACTTATTTCACGCTAGCTCACACTCACTTGTTTCTTCTCCATTTATGTATTTCTTAGTTTTAAGTCAACAACTCTTGTATTGTGTCACGACTAAGTTAGCGACATACAGTATAAAACCAATATTCAAAGTCAGCGGGCTAAGTGAACCAATCTGAAGACAGCGTGGGTTAGGAGGAGAGGGGAGAAGAGTCCAGCTCGAATTGCAAATATCAATCTTTCTGTAAAAAAAGGTGTTAACCGTTGGTGTTCAATAAATAAATAGCTTTACAATGCGGTAAGGTTCTAAAATAAAAATTTACCGTAACCGGTTCACCAGACAATATTTGTTAGTATCCAAAACCTTTCGAGTTGCTTGTTGTAAAGCTCTTGGTTTGCTAAAATCATGTCACTGGGTTTTTATATAAAGCAAAAACTGTTAGCAGCCATTTTATTGTGCAAAAGGTTGTACATTCAGACCCCACCAATAAAACACAGAGCGTCGGAAATTTTCTGAATAGATTGTTGATTTTATGGCCTAATTGAGGGTCACACGGTAGCGGTGTAGCCAGCCTTGGCTTCCAAACCCTCTTTTCAAGGTAGGGGTAGGGCTCCTGATCACGTTAAATCATGCTATATTGTACACTATTAGTAATTGAATGGAAAAAATCAGCATTGATCTTACATATGATTGATACTATACCACAGCTGAACAGACTATTTTTGAACTAGTAAGTGGCAAATCTAGAAGAACTCCTTATTGGATTTATAATTTTCAACTTGAAATAAACCCAATTATCCACAAAGTTGTTGTTGTAGTCTGTAGATGAGAACATGGTTCTCGAAAAGCCTCACCAACTAAAAACGTTTTTTTATTGGATAATTTGTGTTTATTTCAAGTTGAAAATAGTAAGTGGTATGTTATATTACTAAACGAAAGCTTGTTTGGCGTTTACTGTCTGTACATTTAGAACGCTTTCATTACTCCTTTTCAACAATTATCATTAAGTTTGAAACTAATTGTGCACTACAAGTTCTTAAAAGCCTCAGCAGAGCAAATCAGTGCTTACCGACTTCAGGCTACCTTATAACATCACGCAAGTCTTGTAACCTGTTATCTCTAGTCTACTTGACCTAGTTTACTTGACCTTTGTACTAAGATTATTACGATGAGCTTTGTATGCAGAATTTATAAACGGCCGTATGAATAAGTTTGCACCGGGTAAAACGATAACAAGCAGTTTTCTAACGTGCTAGTTATAGCAGTTAAATACGAACGATAACCCAGTACTCAAGCAACATTCACTAAATCACTATTTGAGATGCCGACCATTCTCATGAGGGTATTATAAGGCAAACATGTGATGAGTGATAGTCATGAGTTATGAGGTGTAGTCTTGTTACAAACTAAGGTAGAATGGGTCATTAATTATTAGCCCACTGACCAATGGAAGTACAAGGACCAACGGCTTAACGTGACTTCCGAACCACGCAGATGATGGTCTGATATGTCTAAACGATGGTGGGAGTTGATGCGGGTATCATCAGATGATCACTGAGACTATCTGAGCCGCTTTAGACCTATATCATCCTCAAAACCTGACCTCCATGAAGCTGGATTACAGGACCACGCCACGAGTCCCAGTCAACATTGGAAACATCATTGGTACTGTAATGGCTAAACCTAGGTTGTTCCCTCTCAAACAGCTTCGCACTCTAGAAATGTGTTAACCATTCAATTTAAAAATAAAGTTCAAACGATTGCTAATAATGCTCGTAGTTCATAGCCAACTTTTATTTTGAGCGTAGTTTGGGATTAATGCCTACATCAACACCACTTGTTTACTTTTGACAGCTATTCATTATAATAGACTAGAACCTTTATTTACCGAATCATGAAAGGTTTCGGGGTTGATGCCGAAAGAGTGCGGGTAAAACTCAGCGAGCAAGAGTCGCATTTGGGTTGAACTTCTATATGTTTATTCAATAGTTCGACGTCCTTCAGTATTGTTGATATTTTGTTTAATTTAGGAAAGGAGAATAAAGTTGAGTCACGTGACGCGGGACGAGCGCAGCAGTTGATTGTGAAAAATTGTTACATCGAAACTCACTTCTCCACATTCACTCAGCGCTGAGGGAGAAGTAGCACGTAAGAAACCTACTGTAAGCCCTATCAATGTGCTTCAATGTGTTTAATACTGTTAATACGTTTAATTAATACTTTTAATGCGTTTGACTGGGACTCGTGGCGTGGTCCTGTAATCCAGCTTCATGGAGGTCACGTTTTGAGGATGATATAGGTCTAAAGCGGCTCAGATAGTCTCAGTGATCATCAGGTCTGATGAAACCCGCATCAACTCCCACCATCGTTTAGACATATCAGACCCACACCTGCGTGGTTCAGAAGTCACGTTAAGCCGTTGGTCCTTATATTTCCATTGGTCATTGGGCTATTAAGTAATGACCCATTCTAAGGAAGAGTCGGCCTTAGTTTGTAACAAGACTACACCTCATAACTCATTACTACCACTCATCACACTCATCCTTCACCACATATTTGCCTTAAAATACCATCATGAGAATGGTTGGCATCTCAAATAGTGATTTAGTGATTTACTCACTAATATAACCATTTCACAGGGTGACACACTAACAAATGATGACCTTGGGGTTTACATGTTATACGATGTTCATGCCTAACTACTTTGGAATTACGTATAGAATGGAATAAAACCGAACCAAGAACAAACCCTTGAGGAACTCCATATTAAATACATATTTTACAAGGAAAAGATAAGAAAATAAGATTTAATAAAGACCTCAAATAAAAAGTAGGTCACCGATTAGAATTCCAAAGAGCTTTTGGTAAACACAAGTTGTGTTAATTACTTACCGAATTTTGAAAATTTAAAATACTGAACAATTTCAAAATAGTGGCCGTAAATATGAACTATTCGGCTGATAGCTCTGTATACAATATTAGTGGTGTTTGGTATGACGTAAGTTAGCCTATCAACCTTTTACTCAGTCAAAAGACATCAAAACTGGAATATGCTCAACATTTACTTTTCGTAACTCTTTGATCTAAAATGGTGTGTTACAGAAAATTTGAAAAATATAAAACATCTGCTTCAATCTGGTATCTTTAAATTTTGGGATTTCAAAAGAATAAATTTCATAAATTATAAATTCTCAATAAATTCTAAATTTGCATACATTCTTAAATATAGTTTTGCCTTGAACTTCTAGTTCTAGCATCTGCTTCGTGGAAACAATCTTCATTATCACATGAAACGAAACTTTGAAAGTTAGTTAGGTATCAGGAGTTGAATAAAATGAAATTTGAATTTAAGAGTGCCTGTTTAGGTTAGAACTTCATTAAAACAATTATTGCTGAATCTCATTACTTAAATGACGATTGGGATGTACATGTATATATTGTATTCTATTCAATAAAGAATTTGACTATTGACTATTGACTAATACAAGAGTTCACCTACATAGAACTAAATACCAACACAGATGAAACTACTCGTAGGCCTACTTAGCTAAAAATAAAACATTACTTAGTATTGCACATTTCAATGTTTACGGTGTATTCTGAAAGGGTCACGTATTCAACGGAACTGCCCTGATCGTACATCCCCCCCCGTGACCTCTCCACAGAGCACCACTACCCCTTCCCTCCCCGGCCACCAGGGCCGTGCCCGAAGGGTTGTACGTGCTCTCGCACACAGACGGGCTTGTTACCTCAAATTATACCCACTCCTACTCTCTTATTAAGCTTTTGAATATTACAAGTAGACCGTAAATTTGAATACCTCTTTAATACCATCGCGATGTTAACCTGTTTGTTTGTATCTTATTACTCGTGTCCAATAATGATTCGTTCTAATATTGATGGTATGTATTTTAGCAGATGTGGCTTTGATTCAAGAAAGCGTACTTTTGCTTTTTAACTCTCCTAGTGTTAAGTATGCACTTTGAAACCTAATAAATACACCAAGTACACCAGTAAAAATACACCAACTGGTGTATTTTTGAAAGAGCTTTCTTTTATTTATTCCGTTTGTCTGTCGATTTAATTTCAGGGTTTCAAAACACATACAGCGTGCATCCAACCCTCAACACTGTAAATTGTAACCAGTAACTTCAACATAGATTCAAACTCTGTAGACTATCTTACATGTTAAACTATCTTCAAACCCTTTCACTCTGACAAATGGTGGATTATAGGAGATAACCTAATGTAAAGCTTTAGTAATAATAATTTATTAAGTCAGTGTACAAATGTGAATTGTGTTGACTTTGATGAAATGGATATGATACAATATTGGTGAAATGAGAGGTGAATTACAATTTAAAATGTAAGAATGGGCCACTGGTAAATACGGTGAAATAATGCCTATATACGTCTTTCTTATTTTAATTTAGATACTGTAGTTTGAGTGGCTAACTTTATTTTGAAATTACTATATTTACATTTACATTATTATGTTAAATATTCCATATTATGGGAAGTTAGCAGGTTCTGTGTACCTCGAATGATCCTTTAATTGGATACAAACTTGTTTTTGTTTATTATGTAACCACTCTTCTTATTAAATGCCGTAACTGTGAATACTCTAGTATTATTTGAGTTCAACCATATCCTAGTACTGTTCAATCAATAAAATATCAACTTTTGAGCAATATGCAGGAAGTCCAATGCAACAGTTTTGAACCATTAACGGTCAAGATGTTATTGAAAATAATGCGCAATGTTTCTTAGATAAGTGATAATTTTGGAGGCTCCCTAAATCCTGTTAATTTAAAGTAGTTTATTTAATTTATAGTATTTAAAATTAACATAAATATTCCCTCGCTTAGTCGTGACAAAATATAATTATAATAAAACTAATACCAAGTAAACTCTTCCATAATTGAATTTCAAAAGTTAACGCATTGGAACTATCGGATTTTGTATTATAGTCAATTGGATTTAAAACTCTAATGGGAACGCAAATTGTCAGAAAACAAATTTAAACTTACATTGTTTTATTATTTATTTAAAAGTGCGTCGCGTAGTTTGTCATTTTCTTTCCAGTTTGCTTTAAACGCGGGTGGAATTATTGTCGTCAACCGTGAGGTATAACTGTTTTTAGCCATAAGAAGATTTGGCCTGACTACAGTAAGAAATGCTTGAGTAATGAGTAGGCGCAGGTGGTCAAGGTGTAGAATCTGGTGGCGAGTTGCGGGTTGCAGTCAGCATGTCAGCAGGCGCAGGATTGGCTCGTATTGATTTTGCTTTTCACTCAAGGCCAAAGCGTTTATTCGACAGCATTTGTTTGTTTATGCAACATCAAAACTCTAACTTTCAAAGAAAACATACCGTGGGAACTTATTCATAATACTTTTTGATTTATCCCATTTTAAAAACCGTCAGGTTTGACTGCCGGACCCTGTATTACGATTTAAAACTTTGTTGAAAGACACGTTTAAAGGTACATTAGTGAAAAGTTTAAAACAGTATGATGAATTTTGTACCTATGAATAAACGTAAAGTTTGAAAATCCTTTTTAAAACTTGACTTGATACTGTAATAATTTGAATTGAGACGCCGATCACTTTGTCCGTAAGAATATAGAGCTCAAACTTAAGTAGATCATATTTTATTTCGCAAGGATTTTTTCAGTTTCTTTCTTTAATACGCTGCATAATCAATGGCTCCGAGTTTTACCGTAAATTTTATGGTACTGTGCGTTTGCATCTCAATCTTTCACTGATATCTTCTAAGTAACATCATCTGTCATTATAAAAAATCCCTCAGTTGGAATATGACGGATCTTTGCTTGTCCTCATACTTAGGTCCAGAACAATGGAAAAGTTCCGTACTTGAAAAAGTATCTATAAATAATAAGTAATAGAAAAGTTCCAAGCTATCCCGGTGTAACCCTCACTGCTTCCCTCATGAAGGCGTGGTAACAGCTTAACCTGGCGTACAAGTCCTTTGTTTGAGCTACAAGGCTATGTGGAGACACCCTGTTCCGACACTCACACACACACACACACACACACACACACTCACTCATGCAAGGACACGATGCAAGTATGACTTGGTGCATTTACCGAGTATATTTCCTCGTACACACGCTGTGGGAAGTTTATCGATACGCCTGTCCTGAAAGCCTGGTATTTGTTTATCAAATCACTCGAATCAGTTCAAACAGACGAGTTTACCTCATTCATCAACAAACATTGTGGATCTAGATCAAAGCTTTAGATTACGTTTGAATAAACTCCAATTCATCGGAAAATACATAAATATTCCATTTTCAGAGCTCTGTTTCTGTTTGATAGTCCTGAATTCAAACAATGGCTTTCATTTCGTTGATTCATTTTGTATTAAGATAACTTTACATAGTGATTCGTATTTATTGAGTATACTATGTAGCATAATAAAGTAAATCAGTTAAATACACGCTCAGTAAAGCAGGACGATCAGCCTCCATTATAATAGCATGTAGATTCCCTAGCAATTCATACAGTACATAACCAACAAAAAGTAAGTTTGACTACTACTTTAAAAAATTATTTAGTTTTTAATAAACTACACGCGTTATTGTTATTTACTAAATCACTATTTGAGATGCCGACCACTCTCATGAGGGTATTTTAAGGAAAATATGTGGTGAAGGATGAGTGTGATGAGTGGTAGTAATGAATTATGAGGTGTAGCCTTGTTACAAAATAATACCGACTCTTCCTTAGAATAGGTCATTAATTAATAGCCCAATGACCACTGGAAACACAAGGACCAACGACTTAACGTGACTGCCGAACCATGCAGGTGATGGTCTGATACGTCAAGACGATGGTGAGAAATGATGCGGGTATCATCAGATGATCACTGAGACTATCTGAGCCGCTTTAGACCTATATCATCCTCAAAACCTGACCTCCATGAAGCTGGATTACAAGATCACGCCACGAGTCCCAGTCGCTTTGTACCATCGCTTTCGTTTGACGCGAAGCTCTTATGGTTTTCAAGCTGTCTGCACCTGATATAATCTATACAAAATACAACAATGAAATCACTCAACTACCTCTAGGTAGGCTATAACTCAAATCATATTTTAACCGTGGCGTTGTTACTAATCATAATTTATTTAAAAATAGCATCAAAGCTAAAATACAAACTATAGGTAACGCAAAATATCAGTTTTCAATATTTGATTTGATTTAAAGGTTTGTACGAAGTTAGTTAGACTCGCTAACTAAACTTGAGTTGAACTGTAGACAAGGCTGTGGCTGTGATTAGACGAACTCCTTCAACGTCTCCGCTTCAAGTTGGCCAAACTTCAATATTCATGTGAGGTTTGATATTTGATTAGTGTTTCATTATTCCCCCTCCCCACCCTACCTCCCCTTACTCCTCCAACTGCGTGAAACTTCTCTCTTTACACAACTCTCTCTTCATTGTTTCAAAGTCAGTTTCAAAGGACAGGGTAAACTCCTTATAATTATGTTTTGAGTGGTCATGACGAAATAGTTTGGTTTTGTAAGACTTGCTTTAAAAACATTACTATGACCTATAAATAGCGAGAGTCGCGTCAATGTTATAAAGTTTTGAAGGGTATCACAAAATTTATAATACAACTAAATTCAGTAGCACTGTGTATTGAGCGATTTCATAACATCATCAAAACAAAATTATTCTTTTAAAACGTATATGTTATTTACAATTTATTTGTCACTGTACAAATATTTTTTGTGATGACAAAAAAAACATATAACATAAAAACAAGAACATATTTACAAAATCATAAAACAAACACAAAAAAAACAAACAAACTAAAGTCACTGATAACAGCTATTTGGGTACACATAATTTTAAATTCGCTAAAAAGTTAATATGAAATTGCTTAATTATTTTGATCTATAAACTCACCCACGCTGTAGAAAGAATTGGTAACCAAATATTGTCTCAATGTTAATTTAAAACGTTTTAGATTTGATAGCTGTTCTTTAATTTGTTCTGGAAGTGCATGGAACAGTTTTACTCCTGCATAAGATGGAATCTTTTCATATAAGCAAAGTCTGTGGGAAGTCAGCCTAAAACTTTGTCTGTACCGCGTGTCATGGTTATGTATATTTCTGCCTTGTTGTAGTACACATTTACTAATGCAGAACATTATAGTTTCATACATGTACAAACAAGGCAGAGTAAGCGTTTGCAGTTGTTTGAATGCGTCACGACACGAGTCTCTAAAATTAAGTTTAGAAATAATTCGTACGGCAGTTTTTTGTAAAATAAAAACCCTGAGAATGTGTTGTTCAGCTCATGACCCCCATATGCTAACTCCATATGACAAATGAGGATATATCAATCCATAATAAGCCATCTTCAAGACATTAGGCTTGCAATGCCAGGACAAAGATCGCAGCAGAAAAATGCCTGAAGATATTTTACGGCAGACATCGTCGATATGAGTAGTCCACTTTAAATTGCCATCAATGTGGACACCTAAAAATTTTATGGAAGAGGTTTCCTGTAGTAACTCTTCATTAATAACCACTGCTGGTTGATAATTATCAGTGTTAACATGTAATTGGAAATTAACATAGTTAGACTTTTTGTAGTTTGTTTGGAGACCTAAATTTTGAAAATATTGAGCTACAAAATTTGATTTCTCATGAGACAAACGCTCTAAGTCTTCATTTGTCTTAGAATTGAATACTAGGGTTGTATCATCAGCATATTGAGTCAAATCGTTTGAATTCATTTTTGAGCCAATGTCGTTTATGAAAATTAAAATAGAATGGGACCGAGTATTGAACCTTGATGAACACCACATTGTATCATTTTTGGTGATCACAAACTGTCTTCAACTTTTACTTTTTGGGTTCTATTTTTCAAATATGATTTCATCCAATCATGAGCGACACCGCGGATCCCATATTGATTTAACTTTTGTAAGAGAATTTTGTGATTTACATAGTCAAACGCTTTAGTTAGGTCCAAGAAAACACCTAGGGCCGTTTTTTCAATTCACCCTTAACCGGCGGTAAAAATTAGGACAAGGAGCCAACCAATAGAAAAGCTGGATATTTTTTAGGTTAAGTTTTACTTTTGTCTGTTTTGATTGTGCATTTTGGTGTTACAGTTTGTATTTAGCTATACAGTATTAGCATAATGTGTACATGTCATATACAATAAAAATGGTAAAACTATACCTTTATTGCATGAAAGATCTTCAAATAATTCATTTAAATACTTTGAACGTTGCGTGAAAATGTAAACATTGTAGACTGTAAACAACTTAACCGGTGGTTAGTTAACCAGCTGCTAACCAGGCAATTGAAAAAACGGCCCCTAGTGTTTTTAATTGACTATCTAAGCTGGTAATGATAGATCCAATCAACTTGGTTTATTTATAACATATGTGGCTGATTGTTATAACATACAGTTTATTCAAACCACATATATCATCCTTTTACAAAGTCAAAGACTTTATTCTTACTTAATATAGATTAAGCTGTGTTCATATTCTAGTATGGTGGCTAGGGACAGTAGTTGGTTGTACGAGTTCATTTTTGTACAAAGTTTGTTGCTTTGTCCGGAGGATGCGTGTATGACTTTTTCTTAACAAAGGATTAAAAAATAGTAACCTTTTTATATTAGAATAATAATTGTTACATAGTATCCTGTAAGCATTTCATGTTATCATCAAAACAAAATTATTATTCTTTTAAAACGTATGGCTGATTATTATAACATCTAGTTTATTTTTAGTAACCTTTTTATAAAATATTGCTGAGGCCTTTCCAAGCAGAAGACGTTAATTATTTAAATCAAATTCCTACATACAACCTCGGTGCCCATACCAAGGATCCTGATGGTCCTCGGAAGAACATAACATTGTTAGGCTATATATTTTATCTAAATAAGGTTTCTGTTTGAGGCCAAAATATAATCTTAGATTTGAAATAGTTTTATTTTCATTAAAAAGAAAGAAATCAATCTCTAGATAGTTGACAACAGTTGGAAAAACATGCCATAATCAGACTGGCGGCTTTAGTTTGATTCTTGTAGTCACCACTGACAACTTAGTTCACTTGGCTGCACGATAAAGCTAGGTAAAGATCGAGGTTGACTACTAGGAGGACTTATTAGTTCTAAATTTACC
The DNA here is from genome assembly GCA_018831715.1 of Matsumurasca onukii. Classification (NCBI taxonomy): domain Eukaryota; kingdom Metazoa; phylum Arthropoda; class Insecta; order Hemiptera; family Cicadellidae; genus Matsumurasca; species Matsumurasca onukii. The sequence goes on along the minus strand of CM032059.1, from coordinate 40,264,522 downwards.
TTACTTATAAGACAAACTTCACCTTTTTTTAAGTAAATTCTTACATACAAGAAGCTCAACTGTAATGGGGAGTAGTAAGGATATACCGGTTCAAGGACAGAATGTGGACAGAATGTTTCGATAGTACAGTGATTGTATCAGGGCAGCAGATACCGGGAGGAACACCGAAAGCTTCACTCGGTTGTATCAAATGATGAAATGATCGCAGTCTCTATTATTTTACATCGACCATTTATGCTTACCATGTGCATCGCAATGCAATCGAAACGTACATTCTGTGACGGTTGTGTTCACTTTTCAGAACTTTGTGTTACAAGCTGTTTGAACCTGATGTGGTAAAGCCTTAAAGTGAAAGTGTATGTGACAAAATGAGATTTGAGCGTAGGGTGAGGGAAATTGAAATCATAGTTAGACCAGCATAATTAATTTATACTCTTATATACAGCTTTATATAGTGTACTGTACATTCAGAACACTAGAAGGGCATGATCACGTAGATGAAATCGGTAAATACGGTTATGAATGTAGCGCGGAACAGTGTTAGTGAAGCACACGAGAGTGCAACCATACATCATTTGATGCAACCGAGTGCGTCGACACTGCATTGTGAGTGTGAAGCTGTCACTGTTCCTCGCGGTCTCTGCTACCCTGATACCATCACTGTACTATCTTACCATTCTGTCCTTGAACCGGTATATCCTTACTACTATGGGGCTCTATCCCCTGAGTTTATCTCGCACTTCGTCGGCACCAACGCCAGGAGAATTTGAGGTTTGGTACGCGTAAAAAGAGAACCTAATCTGTTAAAATGACCAGCTGTAAAAAGTACTGGTGTGCTTACACAGGTACCAATCTATAAATGAGCAAATATAACTATCGGCTACGAGCAAGTACTAGTATTCATATTCACTTGGGCTTCTTCAAGTAAACTCAATGGTTAAACTGTTAAAACACGTAAATACTCACAGTTAATTTACCACGAATATAAATGTACAGTAGAATCTCGATTATCCGAGTCTCGGTCAACCGAGCCTCCGGGTTAACCGAGCTAGTAGTTTGAAAAAAATTTAAATAATGTTATTATTAATTTATGAGTTATACGGTATAAAGATACCTGTCATTGCTTTACGTGCACAAGTGATTGCAATGCTATCTGACAGCTACTAAATCGACCAAATCAAGCCACATGTTCACGGCTCATACTTTTCACACTTGCCACCTGTATCTAGCGAGTCCTGTCTATCGGCGGCTGCTACGTCGAGCCAACACGACTCAAAAGTTTGTGTAAAACTCTTTTTGTTCGATTTTGTCAGTCTGTGTTGCTTGGTTGGTTGTATACTCCAAGTGCATATGCGCTTTTAACCTACCTGCACTGAATTTCATTGAGTAAATGGAGATGAGATAAGGAAATAACAAACAAACACTACACTCTCCTCAAAAATCGATATCACAAGCATACAGAGAAAATGCTGTGATTGGCTATGTAACCCTGCCCCTATGTGGTTGCCTAGCAACAGCTAATGACGTAGTAGACAGCTGATAAGGGGAGCAGTTGTCCTACACTGACAACCTGGCACCTGCCTTCCCCCTCCTGCGCACACACTGCAGCTGCTCTCTTCCCCTCTCTGCTTTCCTTCTCTTCCCTTGTCCTTTCCACCTGTCATCTCTTTCTTTGCCTTCACCCCTCATATCTGTCTGCTCGTAGCTGGACAGTCTGATTTCTTCTCTCTCACTCCTTACATTAGTGACAGTTGGTGATTGGAGGCTTAAGCAGAAGAAAATTGAACGTTTTAATAACAACAGTGCAACTGGGGGTGGGTACGACTCTGGGCGAAAGACGTTGAAGAAGGGTGATTACGAGCAAACATCCGAAGCTCTCTTTCTATGGTTTTCTCAGATGAGAAACATGGGTAGTCCTGTGAGTGGACCGATGCTTCTAGCTAAGGGACTCATTACATTATGAAAATGTGCTTTAATTGTTCATTTTACTTTTGACATTTGTAATAAATATGTTTGTCACGATTTGTTTGTACTTTTGTCACTATTCCTGGTAGTAGCATTTAACCTCCGTATTATCCGATTTTTTTTCGTATCCGAGGTGGTCTTGGTCCCAATTACCTCGGATAATCGTGATTCTACCTTTGAACTCACACCTTCACATACAACACCGCAAGTGAACTTTCTTGCCCCAAGAAACACTTTCAATGATCCAACTCCACGTGTGACAGCGTGGAAGTGACATTGGAACAAGTTGTGAGAACGTTCTCACAACGCGGTGAGAGGTTTGGTGAACCAATCGGTTCAAGCACTTCTCCAATATTCCCTGGAACCCATGTTTACCCACAATTCCCTCGTCCCACTCTCGCACCCTTTCTAACTATCCAACTTTCAATGTTTGAACTTAAATTGTTTTCGATATACTCGTATGCAATCAGATTGACTCATTATTGGAGTTAACAGACCGATGTACTGGAACACACTGTTTTCACATTTGCTAGGTCGTACCATGGGGTTTGCAATTATATTTGATGATATAGTAAAAACTCGAAAGTTCAAAACCCTCCATAGTGAGTTGACAAAACAAAAGTAATGGACAAAGAAAGGTTTCAAAGTATTTTGTATTGAAGTGATGACGTATGCTATGCTATACAGTATTATGGATTACTATTACTTTTTACACTTTAGTTACTACCCAAACCGCATTTAGAGGTATTTCAATACAATTATCTGTGATGATATTCTCGTACTATATATGCTGGGTTCAACGCAGATGAAGATAAACCTGGGTTAACTAAGGAAGATAAACCATAATAATATAAGGTCGTTTAATTAAGTAAGTCTAGGCAAAGTTTCTATTTGTTCAAGGAGTTTAAACATGTACTGTAAAATTGATTAGTAAAGCTCTTCAACATTGATTTGTAAAATAATTTTGATAAACTAGAGAGCAGAACCACAGTGCACACGCTAGAGGAGATGTAAAAAGGTTGCCCTGAATAAATACGAGTATTCCAGGGAAGCTTTGTGGATGTAACGGGTGTAAACCAACATGGAAAGTCCAATCTAATTAATGTTGATTGTAATTGAAGGGTTGGAAACGTGATCTGTAATTTTCATTTGAAATAGTGTACATCGAGTTTTGTTTAGACTGAAATATAATTGATTAAATTCACATTTATAAGCACAGAGTGTGCGTCAGGGTAAATTAGTTCAAATTTATATTCTCGGCGCCTGCTTTATAGGAACTTTATTTCAATCGAGAAAGTAGAAAATTAATTGCCTTAATTTGACAGTTGTTCGGTGTTACTCGTATGTTACGAGTGTGCGGACACAGCCAAAGTTGCGTGTAATTAATCAAAATCATCTCAAAAGGGTTTTTACTTTACAAAACATATTAGCTTAATTTTAGTGGCTCCTCTAAGTTGCTGTAAGACGGGAAACTGCGTGAATGTTGATTGGACAGTAAAGTGGTGAGAAAGGAGCGGTTACTATGTAATGAGGTGGCAATAACACTCTGGTCCATTACTGAGCCCAGTAACATAGACAGGTTACTACAATAACAACACCCTGTATCGTGCTCGTTCAAACCCATGTAAGTAGCTAAGTTGTAGCTGTCATGTGTCGAACATTTCATGCTTTATTATCATAGACTATCCTGTTATTGTTATTAAAAGCTCAACTAACCCGAACAGTGATCTTCAGTTGTTTATCAAAACACATTAGTAACTAGATCGAATACAATAAAATACTTTACAAATATATACATTGATTTCAAAAAGCATTCTGATATTAGTTAGATTACGAAGACACAGAGACACAACGGTACAAGCAGTGCATGCAACTGTGTTAGTATCTGGCATTGATTTGGAGCGACGTATGTATGTACTCACGAGCCTGTCCATGAAATGACGTCTAGGCCACGCATCATCATTCAATAACCAGCCAATTTAGCCTGATTGTGCCACCATACGCCGCCCGCCTGTCCTACTTACATATACAGTAGTTGTCGTGCTCGTGTACAGGCGCTAGAGTAGGTAATCGAGTTCAAATCTTAGGCACATTCTAAATCCCTCCTTAACCTGAAGGCACAACTGATTACGCAAGGCAAAGCCGTAGAATACTTCAAGTTTGAGCTTGAACTTGTGTAATTTTCAATTCGATTTCAATTTATTTACATGTTTAAATAAAAAACAAATTTAACAATGTTACTGCATGTGTGGACATTCACGAAAAGTTTTGAAACAAATAAGTGCCCAATTGATATTTTTATTATTATGGATATGAAATGACATGATAATGTAATGAATACAGTTCATGAATAATGGGATGAACTACATTTATAAAAACTATGGATGAATAATGAGTATGGATGGTATGATACAAATTTAAAAAGTAATGAAATAAAAAACTTAATACGTCATCAGAACTTAAGACATGTTTTATATTGTGAAATATGTTTATATATTTTATTAATTGTAGGCTTCTACACATACTCTTTTAACTGTGCCAATTTAATGTATCTTACTGTTACAAGCTATTGCCTTAATATTATTATTCTCAACAGCCTGATAAGAACTCCTCAATCGAATAATATTGTTTCCCCATAAAAGAATCTTTAATTGTTGTTTAAACTTTTGAATAATATCTGTGGTTTTTATATTTTTTGGTAGTTCTTTAATAATTTTGACTCCAAATCGCATTGGCAAATGTTCAAAGACAAGAGCTGCTGAATTTAACTTGGGGATTTGAGCTATGCAGAAATTATTCTAAAATAGAAACCATCACTTTCAAAAGTTACCTTAACTTCCTCATGGTATTGAAATAGGCTAGCTATTATTTTAGCAGGTAAGCTAGTATTTTACATTATTTTATGTTTACGGTAGAATGCGTATTGCTTATAATCCATCCTTCAAATGACCTACTATCAACATATAACCCGTATCATGACTACAAAACAAGATGTCCAACTAAATGCTTTCGTTGTTCAAACGTCTAATGCGCAAATTACGTTGGTTTCTTTAGGAATTTGTAAATAATTGTAAGCATTTAATGTTTAGTATCGAACAGTACTTTTAAGTAAATCCTTTAGAAAATGTCAACTAGAATATTTATTTCTAATAATAAGGAAGAAAAACAATGTTGAAGTGGTAATGGGTTTTTATAGACTCACTGTGTTGCGAGATATGAACGCAGGTATATTTGTTGAATAAGAGACATATTTGCTGCGTGGGCCTTAATCAACAAATGCCAGGTAGGCCATTCTCTCTGTCATTGGTTGAATGTCAATGCAATATGAAATGAAACCTTTGTCACCACGTCCATTGTCATCCTTTTTGAATGAGTTGAAAATGCATTGTTTTACGATTGCGTCTGCGTTTTAAGTTAACATTTATTCCGGATATTGCCTTTCTTCACTGTTTGAAATTATGATGAATTGGTTTATCAATGCAATAACAGACAAAGAAACATAATTAAATTCACAGACGATTGTGCTGTGTTGTTTATTGAAAATATAAAATGAAAGCACAATATACTCGTACACATGTTCAGAAGTAAGTGATGAACTGTTCAAATACACCATAGCATGAGTAATATACATAACAAGCCACGTAATGCGCAGAAACTTGCCTGGGTGAGGTTTCAGGTACAGTAAACCGACGCAGTAGACTATACCGTATAAGATTGGTACTAGAAAGTACATTGGTGTGAAAAATTACACGAAGAAAATGTGAGGTCCTCGAATTTAATACGTTTAGATCAGTTTAAGATTACATTTTCATTACAAACACCAACAAATCTTCATCAATCTTTTATGTTTGTCAGCTTAAATAGGTAGCTAGCTATTCTTAGTATACGAGTATAAAGATTGTTCAAGAGTAACTTTTGAACGGCAGAGTCTTTACAAGCGGGTTTTGGCGTACGTTCCTCGGGCAATTCAAAGATTTGTGTATTCCCATATAAGTTTCTTACAACAACCCTTACTATGTTACCTAAATTTTGAATTCCATGATAGAAAAACTTAGTGTACTGTTGCAAGAATATTCCGATGCTCCGTTTTAACAGCCCAAATAGACTTTTTTCGACGGTTCTACAATTTCTTTCTAATAAATAGAAAGGGGTTATCCCTTACTATGTGACCCTAATTTTGAATTCCATGATTGAAAAACTAACTATACCGTTGCAAGAGTTTTCCAATGATCTATTTCAATAGCCTTAAATAGACAGTTCTTTTATCGACTGTGAACGTTGCAAAGTTGGTCCAAACTTCCGCGTCTTGATTTGGGATGGAAAACCCAAAAGATCAATGACGACTCACCGAAATAATGAACTTACACAACATAGCAACTATAGCATGTAAATAATGAACTTACACAGCATAGCAACTATATCGGCAATAGGGCAAGCTAGAATTGGTGACCCTGCTAGAGAAATAACCCTGACTGGGACTCGTGGCGTGGTCTTGTAATCCAGATTCATGGAGGTCAGGTTTTGAGGATGATATAGGCCTAAAGCGGCTCAGATAGTCTCAGTGATCATCTGATGATACCTGCATCAACTCACACCATCGTTTAGACGTATCGTTTAGACGAATGCAAAAGAACATCATATGACTAATGACAAAATCACCATTCAGGGAACCCTGTAGAGCTCTTTTCAAGCAGTTAGAAATACTCCCCCTTCCTTGTCTGTATATTTTCAAATGCCTTCTCTTTGTTTACTCACACCCAGAAAAGTTTTACGGTAGAAACCACATACATCATCATTTTACTCGAAACTCCGCACTTCTGCAATATCCTGGTCATCGCACAACTTTTTCGCAAAAACACCGTGGCACTCTTGCACAAATATCTTTTATAAACTACCAAACCATCTGAAAAACGAGACCTCTTCTAAATCCTTCAAGCAAAGCATCTTCAAATTTCTTCTAACTGCTTTTATAGCGTTCCGGAGTACCTCGCTTGGTCATCGGGACAGTCCACATAACAGGTGCTCAGGGTTTGCGAAACAGAATTTTTTGTTTCTTTCTTGCCTACACAAGGTGCGTTTTCACTAATATTTAACTTTAGTTGCTTTGTTTAGACCCTACACACTTGTATGTTTTTATCTTTTAATGTCATTTTACTGCAAATTATTTAAGTAAATTATTGTACTTTGACTTAATCACAATCAATGTAAATTGATGTAAATGATCAAAATAAATGACTATGACTATCAGACCAGCACCTGTGTGGTTCGGAAGCCTTTGGTCCTTGTATTTCCATTGGTCATTGGGCAATTAATTAATGACCCATTCTAAGGAAGAGTCGGCCTTAGTTTGTAACAAGAATACACATCATAACTCATTACTATCACTCATCACACTCATCCTTCACCACATATTTGTCTTAAAATACCCTCATGAGAGCGGTCGGCATCTAAAATAGTGATCAAATTTTGCAGAATAAGTGCGATATTCCAGAGCGTATTCTCTGTATCCGTATGTAGCGTGTCGCGTAAATGAATATGAAACAATATTGGTGTCACAGTTGATAGGTTGCAGCCGCTTGTGGCAGCTCAAGTGCTGTGTTTGTTGCTACGTTCCCGGCTACCGCTACCTCACAATATTCATTTCATTTCCTTGTACAATACAGAACAATTGTGTTGTTCTTCTCTTCTTATTGTCGACACAAAGGAATTTTACAACCTTGGTTTATTAAAGACGAAATTAAATGTTACAGCGCCGAATGGACTTTTATTTGAGCTAAACTCATCCGTCTTGTTGTGTTCAAGCTGCCAAAGGAGGTAAAAAGTAATTGAGAATCGACCATTTAGCAATACTGATTAAAAACGAGTAATTGATTTCATACATCTTATACATCTTATCATACACTGTACAATCAGTTTGCCAATCCATACCAGATATATAAATTTATAAATGTTCAAAATAAATACCATCAACATTTATAAATTTACACATCGGTCTAGTACGGATTGGCATATTTATCCTGCCCCCAAAATACCACCTAAACTGGCAATTTAAATTCTACACCAAAACAGAAACAAAATCATACAAGCAAATCAACGATCTCACGTACCTCTGGAACTACCCATTTGGACTGCCACTATTCTCACATCAATTACAATTAAGTATAATCATTTTTTGAGTGCCGGTAAAGGTTGTTATTTACCGCCCCTCCAGTCAGTATCTGTCTGGTTAGTACCTGCTCAGATAACTGTATACTGGGGTAACTCAGAAAAGAGCTTTGTAGTTGTCCGGATGTTGAACACACTGCGTTCCCCACCAGGGGAGGTTGGATCAGACATAAACTTTTTTTAAGAGGACGCGGCAGCAGGGTAGACCGCGACTTCAGGAGAGTTTTGTCATAATCTTGGGGGGAACGGTGCCCCTAGTGATGGCAAAGGTCTCCATGTCTTGGGGGTTAGAGTCTCCTAAGTGGTTGTCAGTGGGCTTGTTTGTCGTACCCTGTCATGATTGTCTGGTCAGCCGAGCCCAGTCCCATTCCTCGCCTGAATCCAGACTTCCTTTCATTCCGGTGGTAGCGCAATATGCCCAACAGACGAGGCAGACGTGCATAAGGATAACCAGTCCCTAACCACTTGATCCCCTCAATCTAATCTAATATCCAATACCGCACCACCAGAAAATCGTTTAACTCAGTCAAGTAGTGTGTAAACGCAGAACTTAATGATAATATATTACTAACACTTATAGGAGAAAGCTTGTATTGTTAATGAAGATAGAGTCCTAATTTTTAATTAGGTTTATAACTAAATTACACTTGGATGAGATATAACTCATCCGAAAGTTGACCAAATCTTATTGGACTATTCGACATGTAAATGTACAAAATCATCATTTGTACAAATACATCATCATAATTATCTACATTTGTATCGGCCTGTATCTTGCTAAGAAGAGCAATTACGTGGTCATGACCCTGGTTTGCAGCATGAGCTGTTTCGAACCAAACAACCTCTTAGGTATAAGCTTTCCAGCTAAACCTACTAGCGTTGCAATATTGCTCTTATAGGTTTGGTCTATGAATATACAGGGTGCCACTCTAAGAACTGGGCCTAAGGTCAAGAATATATTTAATTTATGCCTAAACAAACTACTCAAAAGCTGTCATAAAACATTGCACATTTGATACAAACTATTTCTTTGATTTTTGCGTAAGAAATTTTCAGTTTCACTTATAATTTACAGTGTTCCTTTAGTAATCATGACACGAAATGACGCCAACAGAGTAGTTGAGTATTGAATTCGAACGGTATCAAATTTACATTTAGGTAGATTGGAGCATGAGTATAAGCAGTCGAATCCTTAATCTGATAAACAATCAATAGTGTGGAATTGTACAGCCCTTTTTGCATGTAAAGCTTATCCACATTTTTTTATTCATTTATTCATGCTACAATACAGATTACACCCAATTACATCGTAGCATGCGTATATAAATATTATTAAATATTAACAAAAACTGACAATATTGTACATAATTTGTTTTGTTATCTTCCGAAGTTTTTGCCATTTGTTATGCCTGTAAAATCGATACTGGTGGTATCTACGAGCAAATTGTGGTTGATAGGAATAACGAAACAATAATGTACTGTAGCAGTTTCACAAAATTTGTATCAAAATGAATGGTTTATTGGTGAATGTACAATGAAATCGTTGACAAGTCGGTTGAGTCGTGATCCAAGGGGTTTACGCACGCCTCCTCGTTCCCCCAACCCCGCTTCTCCCGCACCCACCAAGGCGGGAGTCACGCAAGGCCAGGTGCTGACCTAGTCACAGTATCTCCGCACTATTGTATTGTTACTGATACCACAGATAATACTGTTATGCCTGACCGTAGTGTTGAAGGTTTTGTCTTTAGCAATACGTTTTGGGCAACTAGTACATTTAATATCTTATAGTCTATCTACTAGACTATGACCTTCAGCCAGGCAATATTCCTTTCTGTTGGAATTTATTTGACTCTTGCTGGTTACAAAAAAAGCTTATTTGTTGAGTTAGTGGACTGATGGACTAATGAAACCCTTGATTTTACCATTGGATTTAAAACAACCATGATTATACTATCCTTGATTTTACTTGTTTGGGTTAGTTTTTCACATTGCTATCACTGCTCCTATTGTCGAGCACGGAAGGCATCGTATCCTCCCCGCCAGGTGTTCGTATCTTTTGCCACCAAGAGCATCCCTTCGGGGACTAGCCAACCTTACATTGGCCCGACCACATTCCGCAACATGTTGCCCACATGGACACCTGCAGCTAATCCGGGGCACCGGACTTATACCCGAAGGTCCTGACGTCCTATGGGGCTCCCCGGCTTGTGGTACAGTCTAATTTCTAAGTCTGCGCACTGCTGACCAGATGCGGTCCCCTCCCTAAGGAGGTGGCACTATCGTGTCAGTAAGGTGAACCTGCGTACAGATGAAATTCTCTAAGCTGGCACTTGGATTTCAGGTAAGAAATGTGTATTCGTCGTCTAGAAAATATCAAGCATCGATGTCACCCCTCATCGGGGCTGTAAATTGTCGCTGGCCCGTCTTTACCATTGGTACAATCCTATTAGCACGCTTCTATGAACACCCTAGTTCTAAATGTGATTTAAACAGGTTAATCATTTTTCATATCAATTTGTAGCTCAATACGCTCTTGTGATTTAAAACAGCTGATTTACCAATAATATCTGTTTTGTCCCTTTACAATCGGATAATTTAAACCGGTGTTATACGGTTTAAATTAGCTAACGTTAATGCAACACAGGTAATGTTTATAAAATAACTTTTAGTAATTTAAATCCTGTCTACTTCAAGTTGGTAGCAGAACAGTGGTTAAGTGTTTTAAAAAACTTTTAATTAATGTTTAAAACAAGTTTTGTAGAATTCTAAAGTTAAATATTTGTTTACTTGTTTACTTAAAATTGATTTCGAGCAAAAGTTATCATGGAGTTAACAAAAGTACAAATAGGACTTTAGATGGCAATAACTGGTCCACTTGGAAATACAAAGTTTGTATATTACTAAGAAGCCACCAGGAGCATTGATGTTGTAGAGGGAAATCTACAGAAGCCTAGTGAGCTAGATCCAGATGCAACAAATGAAACCAAAGCTAAGTATGACATAGATTTAGCTAGTTTCATCAAGGCTGACAGTAATGCACTCTTAGTGATTACCGCAAATATGACAGAGGAAGTACTTCAGAAAGTGTACCCCAGTGAGCAGATTCTCAACAGCTAGGGATGTTTGGTTGGAACTACATAGGATATATGATGGAGCTTCAGAGGATAAAGCCTACAGTCTTGCTTAGACTTCTTTAGCTATAACAAAGATCCTAATGATGATATTTCTAGCCATATGTCTAAACTCAAGAACTTATGGAATAGTTTGAAAGTAGAAGTTAGTAAAGACACTAAAAGCAATGCTAACTTACCTGAACTATTTTTGATATGCAAGATCTAGGCACCTTACCGGAGGAGTATTCTCGTTTAAAAGTAGTTGGATTTTAATGGGGAATTCTGAGAGAACCATTGAAAATCTTACAACACAGCTCTGTAAAGCTTACGAAAAAGCTTTAAACAGTAGAAATGTTCAAAACAGTGGTGAGGTCTTAGTAGCAAAATCAAACGTAAGACAAGGGGTTCAAACTCAGGGTAGGCCTAAAGCCATCAAACAAAAACAAGAAAAACAAACCACTGGTTTGTAATTATTGTAAACTTCCAGGGCACAAGGTCAAACAATGCTCTAAATGGAAGTCAGACGGCAGACCGGCCAAACCACCTAGGCATAATGATGAAAAAGAATCAGGGTAAACCTGATGTCTCTTTGCAATGTAAATAACCCAAGTGTAAGCGATGATGACAACTGGTATGTTGATAATGGGGCAACCCACCATGTTACTTGTAGAGACGACTTGTTCCAGACTTTTGAACCATTTCTGGTGAAGCACTCAGTCACGACCGCAAATGGGGAAACCATTTGTGCTCAAGGAAAAGGAACCATCGAAGTTGAGGCGACAGTAAATGGAAAACAGGAAGAGCTTAACTTAGTGATGTTTGGTATGTACCCGGCATTAAAAAGAACTTGTTTTCAGTACTGGCCACACAAGACCTAACCCAGACAGTGAGTTTGTTTCAAAATCAGAAATGTGCTATTTGTCAGTGGATGGTAAAGTTAAACTTTGGATCACGTTCCAGAGGAGGAGGGCTATACAAGCTTAACGTGAAGAATGTCAAACCAGAAAATGTCATTCAAGTAAATGCACTAACTCTAATGAGAACTTGTTACAGATTTACCATGAACGTTTAGGACACCAAAATAAACGGTGGCATGTGACATTGGTAGAGCGGGAGCTTGATGTAAAGCTCAAGGTAGATAGCGAACTGTGTGAAGGCTGTATCTTTGGCAAAAGCCACAGGCTAAAGTTTGGTACTCGAGAAAGAGCGACACAACCTGGGGAGCTGATTCATACGGACGTCTGCGGCCGTTGGTGCATTCAATGTCAGGATACCGCTATTTTGTGTTGTTTAAAGATGATTTTTCCAGATATAGAGAGGTTTACTTCATGAAACAAAAATCTGAAGTGGCAGACAAGCTGAAGCTGTTTTAGCTGAAAGTAAAACAGCAGGGAAAGTGGAAGGAGGTTCTGAGTGACAACGGAGGAGAGTTCGACAATGGTTCTGTAAGAAAGATTTTACAAGAGCACGGAATAAAACAGAGGTTAACCATGCCGTACACGCCAGAGCAAAATGGGTGTAGCGAGCGTGATAATCGAACCTCGGTGGAGACTGCGTGCAATGATGCATGCACATGAGAAGATACCACAAGGTCTCTGGGCTGAAATGGTGAATTCGGCTGCTTACATTCTTAATCGAACAGGTCCATCCAGCGTACCTGAAAAATCCCCGTTTGAGCTTTGGACTGGAAAGAAACCAACTTTGAAACACCTAAGAATAATAGGATGTACCTGCTACGCGCATGTCCCAAAACCTAAACGAAGGAAGATGGACAAGAAAGCTGTAAAAGGCATTCTGATAGGCTACGACAACAATGATGGCTACAGAATCTGGTGCAAGGAAAATAACTCTCTTATCAGATCCAGAGATGTCGTTTTTCACGAGAAACCTTTACTCAAGAAAAAGTAGTTTCTACAACCCAGATGTTCAGACAGTCCTTCAGAGAAGATTTTAGAACATGAAGAAATCTTTGAAGATGAAGAATCTGAAAAGAGACAGAAGTTGAAAATCAAGGCGCAAAGTATAACCTGAGAAACCGTGAAGAAGTGAAAAGACCTAAGAGGCTAGATGACTATGTAATGCTAGCAGAGTCGAGTATGAATGAAATAGATGAACCAAAACACTACATGGAAGCCATAAGAAGTGATTATCAAGATAGATGGAAGATAGCAATGGATGATGAGATGAAATCCCATGAGACTAATCAGACATGGAAACTTGACAATCTACCAACTGGCAAGAAATGTATCCCGTGTAAATGGATTTACAAAGTGAAGACAAATCCAATGGCTCAATCGAAAAATTCAAAGCAAGACTTGTGATGGTTTTTCACAGCGGAAGGGAAGAAGACTACTTCGAGACGTTCAGCCCTGTTGCTAGGCTAGGAACTATACGAGCAGTGTTAAGCGTCGCAGCCAATGAGAAGATGAAACTGAGACAGTTTGACGTGTCGACAGCATTCCTGTATGGCAAGCTTGTAGAAGAGACAGTCTACATGAAGCAACCGGAGGGTTACGATGATGGGTCAGGAAGAGTTTGTCGCTTAAACAAAAGCTTATATGGTCTTAAGCAGGCTCCACGCTGTTGGAACAAGAGGTTTGGCGCTTTCCTGATCAACCTTGGCTTGAAAAGAAGTGAAGCAGATCCTTTGTTTGTTCATCAAAAGGAAGGAGCTCAGAAACTTCTTGTCGCACTGTATGTGGACGACGGCCTAGTTGCATCAACTGATTCTGCAATGTTGAAAACTTCATGAAATGCTTAGCGATGAGTTCAAAATCACAGAAAAGAAGCAACTTACTTCTTAGGTTTTGAAATCAAGCAGAAAGACGATGGATGTGGCTATAACAGTTAGCCAAGCTTTTGCGTACACAAAGAAGATTCTTGAAGATTCGGCATGGGTGAATGCAAGCCTGCGCCAACTCCTATTTTGAAGGATGGTGAATCCGAAAATGTCAAGACACCGGAACAAAAAGAGAAGACATTTCCCTTACAGAGAATGTGTTGGAGGATTGATGTACCTCATGACAGGAACTGACCGGACATTGCATATGCAGTAGGGAAAGCGTCACGATCACTGGAAAATCCGACTTATGAAGACTGGATCAAAGTTAAAAGGATGGTCACTACGGTATTTAAAAGGCACTGTAAACTATGCCTTGGAGTACAAGTACAAACATGAGCCTGGAAAACTTGAATGTTACAGCGATGCAGATCATGCTGGAGACAACTCAACTGGCCGTTCTACTTCTGGAGCTGTTTGCATGTACAGTGGCGGTGCTATCAGCTGGTTCAGCATAAGGCAAGCTTCAGTTGCACTATCCAGCACAGAATCAGAAATTGTAGCAGCCAGCGAAACCTGCAGAGAAATGATGTGGTTGTCAAGACTCATGAAAGAAATCACCAAGCTTTTGACCAAGTGCCGATGTTGAATATTGACAATATTGCAGCTACGCACTTAGCAGAAAATCCTGAAAATCACCGGAGGACGAAGCACATAAGGGTGACAAGACACTTCTTTATCCGGGGAGCTAGTTTCAAAAATGAAGTGAAGGTGAACCATGTCCCGACAGAGTTTCAACTCGCAGATTGTATGACGAAACCGCTACATGTAAACCAAGACTCAAGACACTGTGTGACGCTGTTGGTCTTGTTGCAAGAAAACATTTCAAAATGAGGGAAAGTGTTGATGTATATCATTTTTCATATATGTTTTCTCATGTAGCTCAAATACTGAGTAAGGTGAACCTGCGTACAGATGAAATTCTCTAAGCTGGCACTTGGATTTCAGGTAAGAAATGTGTATTCGTCGTCTAGAAAATATCAAGCATCGATGTCACCCCTCATCGGGGCTGTAAATTGTCGCTGGCCCGTCTTTACCATTGGTACAATCCTATTAGCACGCTTCTATGAACACCCTAGTTCTAAATGTGATTTAAACAGGTTAATCACATATCAATTTGTAAATACGCTCTTGTGATTTAAAATGATTTACCAATAATATCTGTTTTTGTCCCTTTACAATCGGATAATTTAAACCGGTGTTATACGGTTTAAATTAGCTAACGTTAATGCAACACAGGTAATAGCAGTGACCATAACCCATGAGTCGGCAAGTTCAAGAAGAACCGATATTTTTGGAAGTGTCCTGTCCGCCTCTCAACACTCCCCTCGCCCTATTTCTCTCTCTGCGGTCCGCATGCCCCAAGTGGCAACTAAGGAAATTTCATCTGTACCTCAGGCCTCTTAAATTCGCGGCCGTAGCCTTAACTTAACCTAACCTTACCGTACCAAGATCTTACCAGCTCCCTGCCGATGAGGTAGCCCCAGGGGTCACAAGGAACAGCTCGCTATTTGAGAGCGCTTTCAATTCATTAAACGTGCATGGTGAAAAGCAACCTTTCTCTAATGAGAATTTACGCTCTGTATTTTTGGCGACATGAATGAAACAACTTAAAATGACAAATAAAATGATACAGTTCATCAAAACTTCTAGTGATTACCTATTCCAAATTAACACTCGATTGTATAAACGAATGTAATGAATGGATTCTTTGCCTGGGGTTGCGACTGTGCGTGTCTGTTTGTGTGTAAATCCGTGAGACAACACGAGCAAAGCTTTACACTATCAATTGACGCTTTGCATACATTCCATAATTGTAACAACTGCATACAAACTGACACACTCTATTTCATGGTCATCTAAATTTCAATGGGTGTAAATTACACTACGAGTATATGTTTATTTTCCTTCAGTTGGGTTACGTGTATAGCTCACATGCAGGTAACAACAAACTTACTACCGTTTGATAAACTTAACTTTTCAAATAAGTCAACATCATGATATATATTTGCGTTGCTCTATGTTATTTAATTATCAGTAAATAGGCTATGCATCGATATGTACCATCGCATAAACAATTTTATCAAAAATACAAATAAAATGTTAATAGGTGATCCGCATTGCTCCACAACAGTGCCAAAAAATCGTTTGTCTACGCATAACTCCTCTTAGATGTAACTTAATACGTCGAATTATATCTCTAATGAAAAATCATGCTTCACTGAGTGTTCTTACCCAAAACGAACAATTTATCTCAATTAGAGATATGACAGGACAAAGCTAAGAAAGCATGGGAAAAAGAATTTTTTGAGTATAATTTGAGAAGGGCGAAAGTTAAGCGATTTTTGATGTTTGAGGACGAGTCTATGCAGACATACCTATCATTTAAAAAGAAAAAGAAGAAAATCTGCCTGATAGAACGGTTGTACTGACTGTCATTAGATTTTCATAAGAACCTTTAGTATATAGATGCTTTTGATAATCCTGATACGCGATTAAGCAGATGGCCTGCATGTATGGGGTAGAGATGAGGTGAGCTTATGGTTGTGATGGGGGGGGTGAGGAGGGGGTCCCGACGTTGCATGCTACATGGGTCGCGTGTAGCGCTGACTTAATTTATCTTATATCCTTCTTCCGTGACAGTTTTATGTTCCCGTCTTTGAAGACCAATTTATAAGAGAGAGAACTTTGCGAAAATCGGAGAAAGAGTTTGTCGGTTTCAGTGTAGAGGTCGTCTTCAAACTTTGTTAGATTATCATTTGATCAGACTCTACAAGAGGAAACAATATGAATGTTTACTTGAATTGACGGTTTTTATCAGTTTTAAACAGTCAGTCAGTTAGTATTAGTCACTATTGCTTGACTATTTAATATCTAATTTAGGAAAGTATTCGAACGAATAACTGGAATAAGTGGTTATGTTTCTTTGCATCATGGTTGGTTACAACCAATTCCTTGTGACAACGGAAATGCACATTCGTCATATTAGATTGAATAAATCCATCGCTAGTGTTTGTATGCTGCGTCAATTAATTGACTCGTAATTATTACCTCAGTTCATTGATTGAAAGCACCAAAAGCACGGTAGTGACTTCATTTTTTATATTCCATTTTTGAGTTTCTGATATTATTTTGTTTTTTGTTTAGTAACAATGGCATTTCTCATACAATTTGAATGCCATCGAATATGCTTTTTAACCGTCCTTAAAAAAACGAGGTGGTACTAAGTTTTCTAAAAAAATTTTAACTTTCATAACTTGTTTTAAACCAATAACGTATTTCTACAAGCACTTTGCATAATTATTCAATAACGTAAGATTGTAGATACTTCCTATGAGATTTCGCAGATAAACCTGTATACATTTTAAATATATTTGTATGTTTGATAATACAGCGTTCATTTCAGTGCACAAGTTATTGTCTGTGTAATAATATTCTTAATTTGTTTCCAGGTAAGACGATTTTGCTTGAATTTACATTGGATGTTTGGTAAGTGTAATATTCCATTACACATGTTTACCTGATTTACTCGTATAGAGTAGCGTAATAATTTGTTTGTAAAAGATAAACTTTAGTTTGTCTTGTTTAACGAGGCGAAGTTAGGAATACAAAGTCCTCCCTACCACTCAACCTCGACCTTTACCTAGCGTCACCCTATAGTCACATTACAAATTGTAAGTGGTGACTGCGGGGATCGAACCCGCGCCACCGGGGTGATGAGCTTTGGAGTCGCGTGGTATACCAATCCGTCACGGATCCGCCAATTGTATTTTGTAATTATTATTAATTAACATTATTAAATTTGTAATGATTAAATAAAAATTGAGTTAGGTTTGGCTGTGTGTGTGTGTGTAGACTTTAGTAAATAGAATTCAAGTTCAGTCCGGTCTGGCCATCAATCACAGCGCTACAGTTTATAAGACCACTAATGTGCAATTAACTCGGCCTCGGCTTTCTAATTTGCAATGTATTGAACACCAGTGAGGATACAGCAAACTGTCCGAGCACCTGACTGTCAATGTACTCGTAGTACATAGTTCACTGTAGAATCACTAAATCACTATTTGAGATGCCAACCACTCTCATGAGGGTATTTTAAGGCAAATATGTGGGTGAAGGATGAGTGTGATGAGTGGTAGTAATGAGTTATGTGGTGTAGTCTTGTTACAAACTAAGGCCGGCTCTTCCTTAGAATGGGTCATTAATTAATAGCCCAATGACCGATGGAAATACAAGGACCAACGGCTTAGCGTGACTTCCGAACCACGCAGGTGATGGTCTGATATATCTAAACGATGGTGGGAGTTGATGCGGGTATCATCAGATGATCACTGAGACTATCTGAGCCGCTTTAGACCTGTATCATCCTCAAAACCTGACCTCCATGAAGCTGGATTACAGGACCATACCACGAGTCCCAGTCATTGTGATGATAGTTTTAATAAGTAGTTTTGAGTGTTCAATACACTCTGATAGAGATATAACACTTAAGGCACGTGGTCTATGCGGGATTCCAACAGAATGTTCGTTTGTCAGGATTATACTCGTATTCTGCGGCGGTAGGTTTAAGTCGACATCCTTTTATTTCGATACAACTAAGGTATCTATTTCGTATTGATAATGCGGCTAAATGAAGCCAAAAAGCATATTAACAGTGGCCGTTTAAGTTAAATGGTATTAATTATTAAACAATTTATTAGGAAGTTTTATCAAAATACAGTAGTTTCACTTGTTTTTGAACCCGTTACCTACCAACGGAGATATAACGCATTGTGGTGAAATATATTTTACACGAGACTAATGCCACTAAACGCTTTGAAATAATTTTTTGGCCGTTATTTTAAAAGGCTAAACGGACTTTAATAGTATTTGTGCATTAATAAATAACATTAAAATACAATTTTTCCAACTTTATCAAAATATATGCATATTTTTGTATCATTTTTGATTCTCCCTCAAAATAAAAACTATTTTCGGTATTTTGACTATGACGGCTAAACGATCTTGACCGAGACTTTTACAATAGGAGCAATAATTCCTGTACAGTGTAGGTACCGCGCTCATTTCATGGTTCTGAATCTGGGTCTCGCCATACTAAGGGAAATAAATATCTGACTGGGACTTGTGGCGTGGTCCTGTAATCCAGCTTCATGGAGGTCAGGTTTTGAGAATGATATAGGTCTAAAGCGGCTCAGATAGTCTCAGTGATCATCGGACGATACCCGCATCAACTCCCACCATCGTTTAGACATATCAGACCATCACCTGCGTGGTTCGGAAGTCACGTTAAGCCGTTGGTCCTTGTATTTCCATCGGTCATTGGGCTATTAATTAATGACCCATTCTAAGAAAGAGTCGGCCTTAAATTGTAACAAGACTACACCTCATAACTCATTACTACCACTCATCACACTCATCCTTAAAAGAATCTAGTTTTTGAGCTCACTTTAATTATTTAGTCGTGTAAAATTACCATAATTAAGAACCTATTAAAGTGGTTAAGAAGTCGTGCATCCTTGACCTGTTTCAAGAATGACTGGGCTGTTAAAGGCACAAGGCAGTAATGTAAGAAATGTCACGGAAGAAAGATATCAGGTAAATGGAGTCAGATGCACGGCATGCAACTCTACTAGCTGCTAGCTACCTTTCTTAGACTAGAGATAGCTTTCTTTGTGGAAGGGTTAGGAACGTTAACTCGTTATTCAGGTTACCTAGAATTGAGATGTTTTGGAACTCTGTGGTTAAAGATAAAAATAATAATAAAGGAGATAAGTAATACAAATTTTTGAGGATAGTAATGTTACTGTGAAACTACAGGAGATTTTTAATGGTTATTTTTGCCGGCGTGGCAGTTGAGTAGGTAACGCGCGAGAGATCAAATTCAATGTTCGCAGGTTCGTGCCCCGCCTCAGTGACTAAGGTCACCTAACATGGAATGGAATTACAATTTGTTGTTTTTATATCTTTGTTTTTGTAACACATTTTTAATGTACACTGCAAATAAAATTATTAACACATCTACAGTATTTAATAACTAAAACGGTTCATTTATAATATATTTATCCACAAGACATTTTTAACGTACACACGCCTTATGTTTACACACTATTTTATCTAGTTACCGTACCGTCATTTAACATGGTACTTAAATTCTCTTTGTTTAATTTCGAGCTTGTTGATTTAAAGTCGCTATTGTCATTCACATGTTTTGGATAAACATCCAGATTTATATATTTCTAAGTTTGAAAAACATATATAGGTGGGTCGGATGTTGTAATGGTTAGCATAACTACCCGACAGGTGAAATATCAGGGCTCGGTCTAGAAGTTTTGTCTTCAAATTTCTTTCATAATAAATGAGTCTTTTATCGTGTTAAGGTGTATCATCATCTGAGATATAAATTACATATAAATGGTTTGTTTTGTTATTTTGAAAAAAATACGCTATCAAATAATCAGATTGTGTATAACTATAAATTTTTAATATCTAGTATATTCATTTTGATTTAAGTCATCGTCTTAATTAACCCAATGAATGTAGACTTATAGTTATAGTAAACGAAGATATTCTCGATATTTCAGTGCAAACAGTTAAATTTTTGGGAATACACATTAATACATATTTACCATGGAATTTCCAAATTGAAATGTGTGTGCAAAAATAGTTTCGAGTATATTTTTTACGTAATCCTATCCAAATACTGTAATACTGAAATATTGATAACATTTTGTATTAACTTTTGGTCTAATACATCCTTATATAAATTATGGAATTTCCTTATGGGGTGCTTGGTCAGATCACAGATTTATGAGGGTTTTATTTTGCAAAAGAAGGCAGTCCGAATAGTTTCCAAATCAAGGTACCGAGAATCGTGTAAGGAGTTGTTTAAATCACTAAATATTTTAACGCTTCCTAGCATGTACATTTTGGAAACGATAATTTTTTGTTTAGCAAAATGTTATTTGGATACCAGAATAGCTTATCATTCCCACAATACTAGGTACGTTAATCGTTTTGGAATAACTTTCATTGGCTTTACATTTACGACCAACTCCCTTGTGTAGCTGGAGTTAAACTATATTATAAATTACCTGAATCAGAGACAAATTTTAATTCTTTCAAACGGAAACTAAAACAATATCTTTAAAACAACTCATTTTATGGTGTCGATGAATTTATGGATGTATTCTTAAACTAATTAGAAAATAATAAATCCATGCACATAATTATACTCGTAAGTATAGTTTCAAATAGGTTTAGAATTTACTTTACAATTTCCATTAATGTACTTTGGACCATTTGACCTACCGGCGGTACCGGAGACTTTATCATTTCTAAATTCTCGGTAAACTTAGTTTTAAGCATTATGTCAACACAATTAATTATTGTGCATTGACAATAAATGTTATGTTATGTTAGTAACCTATATTGAAACAAGAAAGTGCAAAGGAAGCAAATCGATTGCTCAATAGAGGTGACACAAGCTAACTGATTCCTTGACAATCGCGGGGCGTCTTCAATAGAGGACTCAAATATGCATGTTCCAATTACCCATTTGACAGTGTAAACTCCTCACTTCCTCTCCTATCTGCTAACGTTCCTCAAGTCTATTCAACGTGTTGATTGCACACAAACAACTCACGCACTTGTGTTAAAGTTATTAATAAACAATGAAACAAACTGTTAAAACTACGAGCGTACTCCTTCTGCTTCTCTTTTGGTTTTATTAATTATTTTATTTTATAACACTAAACACTCAAAAATGCACTATTCATAACGACCACTGATTGTAAAAAATATATACATAAATAACATTTTAAAATAAAAATAACAATTAACAATCAAAGGTTGTATATCCACAACATGTTAAAGCTAATTTAAAGCCATTATCTAGTGAAAAATAGATTACATAATCTAAATTATAAATTTATCTGAATTATAAATTTTGTTCTCTACTTTTCCACTAGATAATAGCTTTAAATTAGTTGAAACGTGTTGTGGATGTAAAACTTTTGATTGTTAACTCAGTATTTTTATTTTAAAATCTTTTATACTCAAAAATGCGTTAAAACATGAGCTGTTAATGATTCGAGTTTAAAACTTTAGTGTATTTATTATATTAGTATATTTTATCACTAGGGACTCTTTTTGACACCAGGTTAAGTTAAAATTTGAGGACGTTAAATGACCGAGGGACAAAAAGACACTTTCGGGCCGAGTAATGAACGATACCTTTCATGATGCAAATAATAATAAGAAATAAATGCCAAAAAATGTTTTAATACAAAGGGATGCAAAAGTAGGTATACAGTTTAAGTTGGTTGGTAATATCCAAGTTGGCTGCCTGTACACTACCATCATCTGTTTGATACCTTTTTTACTAACAGCTGGCAATGTTTTCTCGTTTTTACTGTTGTTACAATTGAATGTGTGTCAATATGACTGGTTACAACGAAGTGGGTTTTGAAAGAGTATTGGAAGACGGAAAACTGTGGATAAGTTCGACAGAGATAGAGATATGAGTTTGATATACCTCCACCATCTAGATTAAGTATTTACATATGGACTCAGAGATAAGTTTAACCATACAGGATCTATCGCTAATGCTCCAAAGACTGGACGACCAATCACTGTCACTACTCCTGAAAACAAAATGATTGTCACGCAGACCTATGTTTAAAGTCCAAAAAAGGGAATCTATTAAATTGGGCATTGAACGTAGATCTTTAGGTCGCCTAATAAAACGGCTAGGTTTTAAAATGAACATTCCAAGACTTATTCATGAGCTACTGGAGGACGACTCTGACTGTCGACTGCAGTTTTGCGAGATAATGTTGAACGAAGAACTACAAGGCGCTGGAATTATTTCAAAAATTGTTTGGAGCGATAAAGCTAATTTTAAGCTTTCAGATGCTCTTTTGATAATCCACACATAACAATCGAAGATCAGCTGAATCAACCGGGGGTAACAGTTTTGGCTAGCATTTCATGTAAAGGTGTTATTGGACATGTAGAGAGACATGCATACAAGAACATGCTGACGGACGTTATACAAATAAAACTTCAGCAGGGTAATAAGGAATTCTACTTCCAACAAGATGGAGCTCCTGCCCCCTATGCGACAATGTGCGGGTAGTACGAGTAAATTAAGAGTTTCCTAACACGCCGGTCGAGTAGGATCGATTGAATGGCCAGCAAGATCTCCCGATCTGACTCGTATACATTTTTTTCTTTTGGGTCGTCGTCAAAGGTAAGGTGATTTCTGAGAAACCTCGTGATGTTAACCAGATGGAATTGGAAAATTTTGGTTTTGTATAAATATACTTTTCCAATAAAATGTTTCATTACTATATATCTACTTTTGCACTCCTCTGTACAATAACAAATTAATTAAGTAAACATTGTTTTGAACTCAGCAGTCTGAATTATATTGTTTTGAAGGAACATCTGTTACGCTGATTTACTATATGTTAGTGTTATGATTCAATACGATAAAAATAAACTCGTTAAACCAGCTGACGTCCATGCTACAAAAACATCATTCAAATGATATTTTTCTCCCTAGGGAGAAAAACATCATGAACTTCATTACTTTATTATCTACCCGGGTGTAAAAATGACACTAGCACTGTCAATACATGTGTCTAAAGCGGCTGTTTTCAGAGCAGAATGACGAAAAAGCAGTTTCATTGTTTACCACGGAAACTAACTTTTCTATAGCCCTGAGGAATAAATTATTTAATATTGCACTCGTCCCTTGGCTTATCGCAGAGAGTTTTAATTTTAGTCTGAAGGGAGGGAAAGGTAAACAATAACAACCACTTGAATCTGGTATAATTTATTCCGTCAAGTTTCCGATGAATTAATAATGTTTGCAAAAAGGAATCTCTAAGAAGTTTAAGCCTGATTATGTGTAATGGAAAAAGTTATCCATCTCGAGGTTTCCAGGGAAAGTTGACTTTTGCCTTTGCCACTATCAAATTGAGAATTTAGATTACCGGCTAGAAGGTAGGGTTTCGAACGGAAATGTTCCAAGTTTCCTATTAAGCCTATAAACACTATAATTGCATGATTTAAACTATTCTTATCGGAGTTTTTTATTGATTTTTTAACCTAGAGCCTCAGATTCTCAGTTCCTATCATTATACATATGTTTCAGGTTCGTTATGTAGTCAAAAAGTATCCTCAAAACTCAGTAGATACTTAGTTGTCAGGTGTTTAAAGAGGTAATAGAGATTTACCTCTTAAAGAGGTAAGAAAACGATAATTGAAATCGATTGCATACAAAAACGAAACAATAACACCACGGAATCATTATCTAGCCGACAACATATTCCTGTACTATCGTATAGAAGCTAACTGAATTACTAGTACGTTTTTTAAACTAAATTAGTGGCAAATTTTAAATACCATACTGCATTGTGTCTGAAATTAATTTCCATACAAAATGTTACATTTTCACTTAACATATTCTACATGTGAGTATTAAGTACTTCAATACTTAATATTACAGTTAATTAAACCAAAACCTTGCAGACAAGAAACGCGTATTTTCACTCGATGACGGTTTTGCGAACGATAACACATTATCCGCAACCAACATTGGTCGTGTTTTTGTGTTGGCCACACTGTGTACATCAATTCCCGTTGAGTCAACACTTTGCCCACAATACCAACATTTACCTTACCTTTCCTGACAGGAAAGCATGATTTGACATCATTGTGTTGAATACAAAACCGATGAGTAATATGAATATTGTGTAGCCTTGATACTATTACTAAACTAATGAATAGTACTTAATACTTGCCTACAGGAGATAACAAATTTGAAAAGGTGTTGAGGTGTTTTGATGTATAGCGTTGTACTTAGTTGTTATTTTATTTGATAGAACGTGATGTGAAAGCAGAGTTTGGGCAAGTACGTGTGGGCAAGTACGTTCTTCAGCAGATAAGACGTTTAAGATTAGATTCGAAAAGTACACTGATATGAAACATATTTTTTATGTGTTTTTAGGTTGATTTGTAATTTTATTAAATTTGCTCAACATTTGAAAAGAAACCCAGATGAAAAAATTAGAACCAATCATAGATGAATTGAAACAAATGTCCCGACAATTTTATGCCATATGAGGAGTTACAACAACACTATGACAACTACTGAGCCAACATGCTTTAAGTATTCGCAGTATGGGTGGTAAAACATGACGAATGTATTATGTCGAAGGGCGTAAAACTACTTTTTTGATCGACAAGAAACTACAAAACCTAGCGTCAACTTAGTGCACGTGTCTGGAAAGACATAGAGTTGCAGTGTTTAAAATGGTGTTGTCGGTGTAGGTTTTAGACGCATAACTAGAAATCCAAAATTGTAATCATGAAGTTTCAACCTTGTCAACCTGGGGTAAACCTCGGAAAATAATGTTCACCTACGTGTCTTTGGGTCCTTTGATAGCGAAGGGACTAAATAAATGTAGACAGTTTCATCCGTGCCATTTATGACGTTAAATTTTACATTTTTTAATTTTCGGGCTTGTTTACTGACGTTTTGTGATCCTTAAAACATCCACTTCGACCACCATACTAATTTGTGTCAAAAACTATGAAGAATACTTTCTTTAAAATGTAACAGATTCATTAAATCACTATTTGGGATGCCGACCACTCGCATGGGGGTATTTCAAGGCAAATATGTGGTGAAGTATGAGTGGTAGTAATGAGTTATGAGGTGTAGTCTTGTTTACAAACTAAGGCCCACTCTTCCTTATAATAGGTCATTAATTAATAATTGATGCGGGTATCATCAGATGATCACTGAGACTATCTGAGCCGCTTTTGACCTATATCATCCTCAAAACCTGACCTTCACGAAGCTGGATTACAGGACCACGCCACGAGTCCCAGTCACGATTCTATTATGACTAGATACGAAGACTTGTATAGATATTGAAAGGAAATGAAGGGAGTTGAGCTGAAGCTAGGCTCAGAGAGAAGTGTAGTGAAAGAAGCTTAGCTTGTCGGTAACTGGCTGGGTTTCATTATTTCGAAATTAGCTCGTTGTTTGTTTACAGCGCTTATCCCTTTTCTGCCTCGGAGCAATCTTTTCCAGTTAAAGGTAAAGTTTAATAACAAAAACTTTGCTCCAAGTAATTAGACTGGAGGTTCTATAAAACACCATCGTAATATTTTAGATTGATAAATTTAAAGGTGAAATAGACAGGTTGGGTAGTTTGGTACTTACCTCGGGAAAACGAAAAATATGCGCAGTTTCAAATATTATTAGAGGAGAAGAACAGTTAGTGAACAAGAAGGGCATGAAGCTTTGGGATCTGGTATCTAATCCCACTTTCAGGTGAAAAGTAACCTAACACATGAAGGAGATATATTAGCAAAATGTTGCTTTAAAATCTTTTCGTGTATAAATGAGCAAAAGATGATGAGATGACCAGAATTTCCTTTTTAAAAACCCACTTATATCCATACAGAAGAATATCTTCTATTAAATTTGGCCATACGGTAGCCTATATTGTGAGCAGATAGCGGCTGCGGCATTGACGCATAAATGTTGATGACTCACTCCGGTCCCCGGCAACAGCCACCAATCTGTTCATCAAATGTTCCCATTCTTTCAAAGTGAACATTTCCCACACCTCGTGGCTGTTTAATATTTCATAGTGTTCATGGAGGCTTAAAATTTTAATTTTAATTGTTTTGTGTTTTTTTCTCCATAGATATAAGTCATTAATAGTGGTATTGTATTTTTAAATTTATTGTTATGTCAAATGAAACAAGCTTGTTTGTACATTAATTGACAATAAATATTGTTGTTGTTGTAAACACAATACAAACGTTTATTTCCCTGGGATTAAATTTGTAACTTTAGCACGTCAATATGTGTGTCTAAACAGTTATTTTTATAGTAAAATGACGAGGGTTAATCTTTATCCCCCATACCGCAAAACCGATGTTTTCACTTGACATGCTTTTGTTTCCAGTTAAGATCATACAAGACAATCACATATTTCTTGTTTCATAGTGGCTGACCTTCCATGGCAATTTTAGAGACTTCAACGTAAATAGTTCAATGAGCCTTACGAACATGTTCGGAATGATCTTTTGAGAACCTTGTTTCAGCGAAAAACATGCAATACAAACAATTACGCAGTGTCCTGTTTTCGAACATGTGTCTCTTACATCAGAAAATACTAAGTTGTATTTCAATGGAGCTTCACCATTTTGGATATACATTAGATTATTAGAAGTTAAACTTTTCAATCAAATCCTTACTATTAAAGCTGACGGCTATTTAATAAGGTAAAAATAACACCATTTTAATGAATAAAGGGAACAAACAGTAAACTTAATTTTTAAAGAGGCAAAATATTAGCAAACAATCAGATTTTGGTGTCCTTTTTTGTGGAACGAAGTTACGTCATCCAAGTTAGGTCATCCTAATTTCTTGTTATGTAAAAATGTGTTAAAATTAATAATTTATGTATGGGAAATAACAGTTTTAAAACGGTCTACATGTGTATATTCAAGAATGAAAAAGTACGTTGAAGAGCACACAAACAGTTCAACGTATTAAAAATAAGCGAGTAGGTATCAAGGGCTAAAATACAATAACTGACCTGTATATGCAATGAAGTGTGATATCTGAACAAGAGAGATGCCTCTACCATTGTGTCCATTTGAAGTAATAACAATCATTATTGGTTACTGTCACTGGATGCTGTATAGTGCACATAACTCTCTAGATCTCGACATCTGAATTGTGATACACAAATACGCAACAATGTAATGGAATACGAAACTATTAAACTGATCAACTAGATTAAACATTTGAACGTTTTAAATCCCATTCCTTTAAACCCACCAATATTACGAAGTATTGTTTGAAGTAAAACCAGGCTGACACGCAGCTAAGCGCTAAAGCGCCACTGGAGTGAATCGATTTCCATTGCAATTTGTTACTCTAATTCGCTGCACTTACAGCCTCGCTTCGGCCTTCGGCCTCAAACCTACGGGGTTTTTTACTGGAAGTTATACGACACGCATAACTTTTAACAAGATCGGACTACTCATTCCGCTGTTATAGCGAAAAATCCCTTTTTGGCCACCATTTGGATGCGACTAGATAGATGTTCATAATTAATGGTATATTGATGTATTATAACAAAATACATATTTATTTCAAATTTCATTAAAATAAAACGGAATTTACTTTTTTCAGATCAATAGAACCTCTTTTTGACAAGTTACGAGCAACGTTGTGCTGTAAGATTTTGTGTTAAACTCGGTGGTAATGCTACGTAAACGTTTACGAAGTTGAAGAAGGTATACGAGTATGAAGGTGACGAGTCTTGGATATTTGAGTTTGACCCGGAAACAAAGCTCCAAAGCAAGAATGCCAACAACCGCATCCTGGTTCACTAGCAACTGAGCTTTGCTACAAAGAAGGTTCTCTCATTATCAGGAGGATCGTAAAGCAGGATAGAGAGGGAAAGAAAGACGTCAGCGATCGTAAGGGATTTATGTGTTGATAGCTTGGCCTCAGTGATTCTCTCTCAGCTCCTAACATCTTCGTCAGCTAACGGCCAGTACTGTTCTATAAGTATTAAGGTTATTTACAACAGTTTAAGTTGAACTAGCGATCTTCATTTTCATAGTAGAAACTAAACAAGTAAAGGTTTTAAAAGTGATTTGTAATTTTCATAATGATCTGTAATTTTCTATTCTTCTTTTGATTATTTGTCTATTTGTCTACCTTGAAGTCACAAAAGGTATTACACGACTGGGACTCGTGACGTGGTCCTGTAATCCAGCTTCATGGAGGTCAGGTTTTGAGGATGACATAGATCTAAAGCGGCTCAGATAGTCTCAGTGATCATCTGATGATACCCGCATCAACTCCCACCATCGTTTAGACATATCAGACCATCACCTGCGTGGTTCGGAAGTCACGTTAAGCTGTTGGTCCTTGTATTTCCATTGGTCGTTGGGCTATTCATTCATGACCCATGCTAAGGAAAAGTCGGCCTTAGTTTGTAACAATACTACACCTCATAACTCATTACTACCACTCATCACACTCATCCTTCACCACATGTTTGCCTTGAAATACCCTCCTGAGAGTGGTCGGCATCTCAAATAGTGATAGTGATATAGTGGTATTAATGCAAACTCGTCCAAAGATAAGACTAAGAAAGTGGTTATGATATCAAAGTAGTAGACTGCAATTGTTATCTGTAGAAAACCATGGCTAAGAATATGAGTCGTTTAAGCATGTATGGTCGCATTTATCAAGACGTTTTATATCTAGTGTTATAAAAGTACTAACACACGTTTATAAACAACGTGTATTAACAAACATAAATTTGAACAAAAACTGCAGCACTTTTCCCTGAACACAGAACATGCCGTTGTGTACACGTATGTTGAGTACGCAATGACCAATGTGAATATTATTGTTTGTCACCCAAGTAAACAAACACTGTCCGATCGCGCCTTTGTTTGTTGTCAAACACAAGGTTTTATTCCGAGAAGTGGTTTTGAAATGAGTTCAGTAGGTGATTATTTCACTTTTATTTTGAAGGTACTACTTCTAAGTACATGAGGGTTGGCTCCCTTGTTGTAACAAACTGTTTACTCACACAGTTTATTAGTTCATTGAAGGCTTGGTGATTAGCGATTAGCCTCACAATTGCGGGTTTTCATTTGCAAGATGAAAGTCCTCTTAAAAACTTTGATTTAATTACAACAACCCACAGAGTATTCCTACTTAAGCAAACGACCACGTGGTATTAAAACATATTGTAACATAATATTACTCTTGGACTCGTGGCGTGGCCCTGTAATCCAGCTTCGTGGAGGTCAGGTTTTGAGGATGATAAACGTCTAAAACGGCTCAGATAGTCTCAGTGATCATCTGATGATACCCGCATCAACTCACACCATCGTTTAGTTAATCAGTCCATCACCTGCGTGGTTCGGAAGTCACGTTAAGCCGTTGGACCTTGTATTTCTATTTGTAATTGGGCTATTAATTAATGGCCCATTCTAAGGAAGAGTCGGCCTTAGTTTGTAGCAAGACTACACCTCATAACTCATTACTACCACTCATCACACTCATCCTTCACCACATATTTGCCTTAAAATACACTCATGAGAGTGGTCGGCATCTCAAATAGTGATTTAGTGACTTATTTACATTTCCTACCTACAGAAATTCCAAGTTTGCTTTCCATTCACAGACTAAACCTCGTATCGTAAATCAGCAGACTCAGGTAAGCTGAGTGTCAGCAGTTCGACTTAGCCGATAGTTTGTGAAACACACGAAACTAGCGTGGGCTTAGCGAGTTCAGAGTTTGGTGTTTGCAAACTGCAGTGTTAGCAAACTACGCTGAGCCGCTAACGTACTGGCTTGTGTGTAACAACAACTCCTAGCTACACGTTCTACTCGAGCTCTACATTTATACCTAGTACAGGGTTATTACAAATGATGTTCCTGATTTTGATTACAAATTTTACTGGGTAAATTGCTCTTAGACAATTTTAATTGGTACCATTGGAAAGAAAAACTCAAAAAGCTTTATTTACACTGGTTTGGGTACGTATTTGCTGTTTTTTAAGTCAACTGTTGTAGGTGTTGTGTAATGCTTGAATTTGAAGACAATAAAGCTTGTTAAGTGCGGGATTATCACATTAATCAATATTTTATTAGTGTCCAACCACTTTGTAGTGCCAGGTTTAATGAAAATCCTCTTAGTAACCATTCTATTCACTAGTAGTAATTGAATTTTAAAACAAATAGCCGCATTAGTAAAAAGATGTTACTAATGATTGCCTGGAACTGGATTCGGACCATCATTCAGACCTCCGCGCCCAATCCAGTCTCAGGCAGCCATTAGAAACATCTTTTTACTAATGCGGCCATTTGTTTTAAAATTCAATTACTACTAGTGAATAGAGTGGTTACTAAGAGGATTTTCATTAAACCTGGCACTAAAAAGTGGTTGGACACTAATAAAATATTGGTTAATGGTGATAATCCAGCACTTAACAAGCTTTATTGTCTTCAAATTCAAGCATTATACAACACCTACAACAGTTGACTTAAAAACAGCAAATACGTACCCAAACCAGTGTAAATAAAACTGTTTGAGTTTTCTTTCCAATGGTACCAATTAAAATTGTCTAAGAGCAATTTTACTCAGTAAAATTTATAATCAAAACCAAGAACATCATTTGTAATAACCCTGTATATTTGTGACAAAAGTAACATTTACTTGGGGTTTCAGTTTGTTCCCGGGTATTTAAGGTAATCAATGCTGTTACTGAATAACAAAACCTTTTCATATGTACAGCTGTCACTTCGTTTCCACCAATGTTTAATAAGGTTTAACATGGTGTTTAAAACACTTTGAATTTGCTTTTTGTTTTGTAATACAGATATGTTTAGGGGGAAACCCTGTTTAAGGTGGAACAGTTTAATTAACCTTATAGCTCGGTTTGGTTCTTGAAGTAAAAGAAGCCTGTTGTGGAACCGTACCAACAAAAGAATTTCAAATTAAGAAACGTACTGCAAAGAATCATGTTTTTGAATGGAATGGTCAACAACCTATCGCACATAAACGCAACACCTTCACATTGTATATGAATCAATTAAAGAGCAAGCAAGTGGCAGTCAAAGGTATTTTTACCGAATAAAGCGTAACAAATAAGAAGGAGCCCTTAAGGCCCGTACTCAACAGTATCGTTTTATATGGTTTATCCGTGTTGTTAGACATATTTTGCGGTGTATCTCTTTTATAAACTGATACACAGTATTTTTTAAATCAATTTTCGTTTTACAAACAATACACTCATAGAATAAACTAACTTTCCATAATTTACCTAAACTGTCAAACAACCCTAAAAAAAAAACGAAAAATAAATTAGATGGAACAAGAAAGATAATAATAATAAAACAAAACTTCAGGGAAAACCCACAGTAGTGTTTACTTCTTAACATCACTTAAACTAAGAGTCTAAAAGGTTAATCATTGGTTGAAAATTCTGTTTTACTAGATACACAGGTATGTTGATTGAAGACTTCCTGTACGTGAAAAAGATCGCCATACTGATAAACAAGATGGATTTGAAATGCATAGAAAATATTTCTTTTGTCACTAAGACGTAATCTCTCGGTGTCGGGTACAGAGCATGTTCCACGACGTTTGTTCAGCCGTACTTAATACATGGTTAGGCTAGGTGTCACGTGACGGGAGTCGGTATCACTTGAGTTGTTATCAGCAATGCGTCGGTATCAAAGTACTTAATCTCCCGGATACGCCAAGACCCATTGTTCCGGTCTTCGCTTATTGTTCTTGTGCAGAATAATGGTCATTATTGTTAGTTACTGTCAGAGATAACAAGCAATGGCTTTGCTGACAACCTCTAATGTGAAATCTACTGTGTCAAACAACAATAAAGTAAAACAGTTTTTTATTTTTGTAATACATGCAACTTATCTCGTATGTGTCTACATAATTCTCCAAACATATCTTAAACATAGGTCTTCCACTGGAACATATTATATAATAATTTACTTATAATTTGAATTAGCTTTGTTTTCATTTTTAAGGTTAACATAATTTTGTACTAGCTCACACCCGAACATGAAGTTACCTTCGAAACCGGTCGTGTGGAATAAAAATGTAAAACCAAGGGTACTTAGTTGTTCTTTTCTTCACACTCATATATTATATATATACCCAAAAATTTAATGTATGACAAAATCGTTTTAAAATTGATTTTGAGAACAGTACTAATTAAATTCATAATGAGTAAATTAAAAATGGCTAATTGAGTTTTACGTAAATAAAATATGTCATTTACTAGTTTTAAACTTATTTAAAAAAGACAACCTCATCATAAAACACACCCACATTCACACATCCACCCATTTAAAAACTCGCTGTAATTTAATTCACACATTTAATTTATCGCTTTAACACCTCCAAAAAGGTTGGTTTTCCAGAACACAGAAAGGTTTGACGACTGCTAGAGTTATGAGAAGTCTTTCATTATCAGGAGGATCGTAAAGCAGGATAGAGGCAGAAAGAGAGACGTCAGTCACAGTAAGGGATTCATGTGTTGATAGCTTGGCCTCAGTGAGTCTCTCTCAGCTTTTAACATAAGCGACCTCTAAGTCATCAACAGTCTACTGATCTGTGATCAATAAAAATGTCGCGGGTCCTTTATTAATCAACACATTCCACGCACCGACTTTTCAAGATCTGACTAAAGAATTTGACTTAAATTTGTTGTTTAAACCACTGTGTTTAGTCATATCTTAAGCTATGATTTTTACAGGGCTCCAGCTGATTTGATCAACGTACTACAGACATATGCATCGGTATGCAGGGTGTTTCATAAGTAAAGTACCAAATTTTGGGAAAAGGTTATATGGGTCAAAATGAAGAGACATTCAAGAATAAAACTTTTCCAAAAAGGCTTAGTTAACCAGATAATTGCCATTTTATATTTTCACTAATTATTTATTATCTTTCACACCATTTATCGGATTTGACTCAAACTTGACATAAATTTGTATCAAAGTAAGACAATTTAGGGAAAAATTACCAGCATGATCTAACTTATTATTTTAAATGGTGGCTATTTTATGGAATTTTAGGGCATTTTTGGCGTTACACCTTAAAAAGTTAATAAACGGTGAGTTTTACAATAAAATGTACGGAAAGCCGCTTTGTAGAAAATTTTATTACCTATCTATTGACACCAAGGTCAAAGAAATCAACAACGTTATAGTGGAAACTGTGGCAAACATCAAGATAATAAAGTGGAAAGTTGTCTGTTTTCAGCCAGAGTTTCCACTATACCTTTGTTGATTCTTAATAGATTTCTTTGACCTTGGTGTCGATAGATAGGTAATAAAGTTTTCTACAAAACGGTAATCTTTACATTTTATCCTTAAACTCACCGTTTATTCGCTATTTTAGGTTTAACGCCAAAAATGCCCTAAAAATACCATAAAATAAGCCACCGTTTTAAATTGATAAATTAGATCATGGTGGTAATCTTTTCCCTAAATGGTCTTACTAAGACACAATTTAGGCTAAGTTTAAGTGAAAACCGATAAGTAGTGGGGTAGATAATAAATAATTTGTGACAAATATAAAATGGCGAATATCTGGTTAGCTAAGCGTTTATGGAAACATTTGTATTCTTAATTTTCTCTTTATTTTGACCCATATAACCTTTTCCCAGAGTCCGGCACTTTACTTATGAGACACCCTGTATATTATTCTGGTATTGATTCGGTTCCGGGTTTTGGCGATGCAATGATTGGCTCATGTTTATTCCGACGATAATTGCGATAACTGGCTGCATTTGATGAATCATTAATCGAAAGTTGTTTTTAACAGTTGGACCACTTCATTTAGTTTATTGCCAGTTTTGTCGATAATTAACCATTGAATAATTCGAAACGATACATTTCTGATTAGACAATACAACATGACTATCTCAATTCTCACATGTAGTAGTATCATTATCAAGTTAGCAGCAAACCCAATTTTAGTTTTGCTAAAAAAAAAGGTTAAAGTCCAGACGCTATGAACCTCGTTCCAATTATTGCAGCCCGAGTACAAGTGGTGCAAGTATTACTGCTAATTTATTTTAAATAATTTTCTAATCAGCAAACTTTCTTTGTCTAAGGTTAAATACCGTTAGAGTCGTTATCCACGTTTTCCATATCAATCCCATACTATTTAATTGCCCCCTTTTTTTAGGATTATTTTAAGAAGTCGTTAAATATAACACAATTGCACTGCTGTCAATAAATACGTTTGCTACAGAGAACGACTATGAATAAATGTATGTATGTTGTTAGATGATTATTAGATTTTCCCATTTTTCACCTTTTAGCTAAACAAGCTAGAGTAGTGAGAAGGTCAACTGAGGGTCAACAGAGTGACCTAAGTAGGTCAGGATTTACATGTTCTGATTGGAGAGATGTTATCTACAATTCCATCCAAACACAAACATACATTATCCCTCTGCTTAGGTGTTGAGACAGCCAGGTGTTGTATACCCACACAATATGTACATTAAGTAGATACAGGGTTGATTGGAGAAGATCGTACTGTGATCATCATCTTTGGTAAGTAATTACTCTGGATCAGCAAATGAAATTACGAATGATGTTGGAAAGTGCGAACGGTTTTAAAAGGTAAAGGTTAAATTTATCTTGTTTAATGAGGCGAAGTTAGGACTATAAGGCAGTCACATTACAAATTTATGGGGTGACTTCGGGGATCAAACCCGCGCCAGCGGAGTGATCAGCTCCGGAGTCGCGCATATTCCAACCCGCCATGGGTCCGCTACAAAACATGTATCTAAAATAATTCGTTAGAGACCTTCCAGTTGGAATATCATCAGTTACAATTGAAAAGTGGTTGAGCGCAGAGGAAGATTATTACGAGTAGATTACACGGGTTTTATCATCTCTGATATTATTGAATCTGACTAACGCACCAACAAAAACAGGTCGAATGTCAATCTTAGGCGTTAAAAAGACATTAAGATATGGTACCTTTTCTTATTGAAAGTTGTCACAAAGAAAACTATAGTTAAGTAAATCAAGTATTACCATTTGAAACATGTATCTTTTTTTCTCAAAATATGTTTCGCCCTCTTGTTTTATTTGTTTATTGTAAGGCACTCGTACTTCAGTCAAGCCAGGAAACTCCATAAAAGCTACTTTAAAAAGGCTTGAACTACTTAAAAAGCAACAACAAAACCAACAAGATAGCAGGTCGAAAAGAAGAATTAGAACGAAATGAAATGAAGAAAACGAAATAAAAAGAAAAGTCTTTATTTACATGGTGGTGTTTAAAACGAAGTTTTTCGTGGCGAAGACTTTTAGTCCACTGATACCTTAACCACGCTGGATTAAAACCAGTTAAGGCATGTTTTGTATTGTATAAATGATTCAACACTCAAAATTACATCGTATCGTAGTTAAATGTTTATAAGAGTAAACCTCAGATCAAATACTGAGTAGTTGATACATAGTACAAATACCTCATCCAAAAGTTGGATTTAACTTTATAATTAGAAGTTATCTACAAAATAAAACTCTACCTACACCGATATTATAATTTTTTTTTGTTTATATTACATTCTGTATTTTATAATTTAGCTTTGTTATTTACATTCTGATAAAGTTGCATTTTTTGCCACGAAAGGGCTTTGTAAGCTCGATAGTAACAATCGTAATGTTAGATTCTCAATACCAAAAGTTCAGATATTTACAGTATTTGAGCGTTTATGATGTTTTTTACTAAATATTCGTCATGTCACTTTAAATTAATTGGTTTATGTTACAGGTCCTACGTTGAGGAAGTAGCCGTTGTTTGGAGGTAAAACTCTGATTGGCTTTTTTATCATTAAATAATAATTATAACGTGTATAATTAATTCAACTGGTAGAGAGAGGTGGAATTGTTTCCGAAACATCGTTACCAAGCTCGATCTGCGCAATCGATACAATTTCTTTCATTAAAACTAATATTATTGAATTTTAAAATTTGCTTTGTGTTTCTTAGCTAATATTCTTTAGTTTGACATTTTTAATATTTTTGGCAAATGTCCGTAGTTCTTTTCAACGCTATGTACAACTAAACACCGTGAAAAGCAAAACGAACAGCAGTTCCGAGTTTCCCAAACCTTCTGAGCCAAATTACAGAACATATTTATGTGATATATATGACTGTGACCATACTACAATCTACAGTTCGCATTCGTTATGCGTTTTTATGAGCTTTGGTACAAAAATCAGTTTTATATAATCTAGCAATGTCAGCGTTTTACTGTTGATACAGCGATGAACAATAAAAGAAGAATTTATTAATCAAAGCCAATTAAATTATATGAACATTAGAATATTGTTGAGAACAGCCAGGTTTTGAAATGTCAAGAGTTGAGAAGGTGCACATTT
Organism: Matsumurasca onukii; assembly: GCA_018831715.1. NCBI lineage: Eukaryota > Metazoa > Arthropoda > Insecta > Hemiptera > Cicadellidae > Matsumurasca > Matsumurasca onukii. The sequence continues at coordinate 40,227,439 of CM032059.1, read as the reverse complement.
TTATTCAACTTGTATAAAGAAACACAAACACTTGTTTCATGCCAAGGTGGATCTACATACAGCGCTCTAAGTTGCCGCTTTCGTGTAACCTTTGATGTCACAATCAACTTTACACATCTGTTTCTTTTCACACATTTCTACCATTTTCCAAGCACAAACTCTTTTCCCTGGTATATCTTGCAAGGTTTTATGTTTCAGTTTGAAGATATATTGCAAACACTTTAGAAAACTCTACTTTTTATACATATACTGTTGTTATGGATGGCTCATATAGTCTAGGCTATTCAGTTAATAAATGTTCATAACTAATCAGCAATTTAATATTTTATGGTAGTCAAGGACATTCAGAACTATTATCGTTGGGTTTTCAAATAATGTATTTTGATTACTATTGCCATTCCACTTGTTTATCGTGTCGTTATTTAGTTTATTATTATATTTCTAGATCTATTAATTAACCTAATTTAAGAAAAGTCAAATAGTACTTACAATTTGAACATGACTCGTCTTTCGACTAACAAATGTAATTTCGTCAAATACCTCCCCCCAAACACAAAAAAACACACGCACACACACAAAAGTGTTGTAGACATACACATATTGAAGAAGACAGCTTTACTGGTCAAAAGGAACCTCATATCAACATGTTTAATGTTGGTTCATTGAAATTGAATTAGTTTCATACTTAATAGAATATTAGTGCTTAAATTTAAAAACTATCATTCATTGTTAGTTTGAAAGTTCATAATAGTGGCGGAGAGCAATTTAGTAAAAAGTAAGAAACAGACTTTTCCTGCCACTAAGTGGAAAAAATGTTTTTTTACTTAAAATATATCGTTAATTTTTACCTTTATTACTTATATACTAGCTTTTCATAGCTCTGGTATAAGGCCAGCTCTAAAGTTTGGTGCTCATCGTTTTAGGCAACCTTTAGATTACGAGAAGTAATAAAGGGAGGTCAAACGTTCAAACCCCATAGTAACGATCAGTCAAACGTTTAAACCCCATTTAATACCTACAATGCAATTTCTAATAATCATAAGATTTGATTTTCCAAATGTGACCATCAACTAAATTGTGTTTAGGTAAAAACGATAATAATATGTAAATTAAAACACATGCCGACATTGAAAGTTGAAGTAAAAGCCGGCTGTTAAGGATGTACTTGTGCCTGACGACGGCGGAAAGCCCTGAAGAGGTGGTGGATATAAACTTGGTACGTGGCCACATAAACTTGCCGCCTCACAGTTCCTCCAAACTTGCCTCTTATATTTATACTTCCCTGTCCAGGCAAGAGAAACTTTCTAACAGTTCAATATCTTTGAGTTCACAATCTCTTCGGTACAGAGTACAGCAATGGTGAAATACATCTCGTTATTTGTTCATTTCAATAACAATGGTTAGTAACAATTTATTTATGTAAGTAATCTGAAGTACTCAAAATCATGTATATTAAAGTCTGCTTTTAAATGTGAAACTTATGTTGGAAACAGGTCTGAAGCACTATTTTTGATGCACTTCTCATCCTGATCTTGTACTCACAATAATGCTTCAAGACTGTGTGCTTCCACCACGTCTTAGGGATACATTCTAAGAGTCGTACGTCTTAGGAGTATCTTCTACAAACCTTTGCTTGAACAAGAAGAGAAAGCTTTTTGAAATGGACAGTTTTACGCGAATGCGTGCATTTAACTAAGATTTGATACGATTTTTCGAGATTAACTAAACCTAATAACAAACTTTGAAAAGTTTTGGTGAAATGAGTTATACATAGAGAAACGTTGTACTTAAAGTTAACTATTTACTTTGCTTGTAGTCGTCATCGTTTTTCGGAGCAAAACTCGTTATAAAGCTTTAGCCTCTACCATTTAGTTTCATAATCGGAATGTACTAATAAACCTTCTAACTTGGTACCAGTTACTTTAAAACTATGCGAAATTTCATATTGATAGGTTAAAGGTACTACAGTTTTTCAAGTACAAATTCAATTAAAACACGAGTAAACAAAATAATTGCTTTACACAAGGAATCACATATTATTTTATATTACTTTTTATGCTGATTCTATCTTTGTCATGGTTTGTTTTACTAAGGTTTGATGGCTACCAAATAACAAATGGGTGCATCACATCAAAACGGAACATAAAAGCGGACATAAAACAGAAAGAACAAAACAATCCGGAAACACGCTGTGTCCGTGCTAAAGTTGTTTATAACAGCTGGTACCGATAACTTTGAACGTGCTGTATTGTTCATTTTAATACTTTTACAACTATTTTCCACCAGCTCATTTTTGTTTAAATATAAATTTCATGATAGCAACTTTACTGCGCGTACGTAACAGGTTGCCCGGTCTACTATAAATAAGGGGGTTTTTGGTATCCTTTACTTGAGTTCAAAGATTATCAGTTGCCTTGCAACAAGGTTATTGCTTTAAAGTTTACTATAAAGTTTGATTTTAATACTCAATATTAACACTTTGGAAAGTTGCCGGTAAAAGGAAAAAACTAGATAAGGGTTTGAGGAATTTCAGGCTGATTATCAGTAGTGATTAGAACAAAAAGCTATTTTTGAGAGGAGTAGTATATAGATTATAGATTTATAACTCAAAAACCTGTTCTACTAGCCCCCTGTGGACTGCACCCCACTTGTACCATCGAGTCAACAACCAGGCCAACGTAGAAAATAGTTCATAGTTCACCGTCGAACAGTTACGAAACGGTCTCCAGACTTAATTGACAATTGTTTTACAAGACTTTACACGTTTTGCCTATTGACTTAATATATAATTTAATTATGAAAATCACACCAAAATGTTCTCAATTTAATTTCACGTAATAACATATACTTAAGTCATTTTTAAATAAAAATAAATAAAAGGTTCAGGTAGAAAGAGTAAAAACAATAATTTTCACCGTATATGGACACAACGAAACTTTGAAAATTTTACAGTCTTTAATATTCATCGCAGGGCAATGCAAGTTTTATACAAGGTAGAATGTTCAGTTATGTAACAAATTACTAACTTTGGCAGTGTTACCTTTTGTTTAAAACAAGTTGTTGTACATTTAGTAGTACAGTACACTGAGTGCAGTAGATTGCACGGCGCATGTGGCAAACTGGCTACTGCGCTGTACTGCGGGACTAGTCGCTACAACTGTGAAGGCACTCTCCACTCTGCTATGCTTGTTTTTCCAAGTATCACTTTTTTCAGTTGTATCTATAATAATTATTCCAATTAAGCGTTCTATGTTTCAAATTATAAACAATTAAACAATTCAACATGCTAATTTTACATATTATATATGTAAATTTACTATACAGGGTCAAACAAAAGTGTGGAAACGCCTTTATAACTTTTTAACCAGTTTTTTTTCAGCGCAATAAAACTCGGTACATGTTATTAGAGGAACAAAAAATACCTTTTAATAGATACTGACACTTTGCCCCAGTTTTCAAAATAGTGGAATGGGGAGGTAACCCCATAATTTTCATAGGGAAGCCCTATCGAGTGACACCTCATTTTGAAGGTCTTAGAAACTATTGATGAATGTTGATAACTAGATGTCTCTAGCTTAACCCAGAAAGAAATGGCGTCGATTACCCCCAATCACCCATTTTGAAAAGGCCATTAAAATATACTTTTGATAACTTTAATAATATGTACCAAGTTTGGTTACGCTGAAAAAACTGGCTAAACTGGTATAAAGGCGTTACCACACTTTCACGTAATAAATAAATGTGTAACTTAAAATCGCCAACATTTCTTTCTGGGTTAAGATAAAAGACGTCTAGTTTTCAGCATTTATCAACATTTTCTAAGACCTTCAAAATGAGGTGTCACTCTATGCGCTTTCCCATGAAGATTATGGGGCTGCCTCTCCCCCAATCTCCCATTTTGAAAACTGGGGCAAAGTGTCAGTATGCATTAAAAGATAATTTTGATAATTTTAATATATGTACCGAGTTTGGTTGCGCTGAAAAAAAACTGGTTAAAAAGTGATAAACGTGTTTTTACACTTTCGTATACTACCAATCTGTGTAACTTAAAATGAACGCTATTTCCTTTTGGGGAAATATAGAGACTTCTAGTTTGAAAAGTCTGGTTGTATGTATTCATCAACACTTTTTAAGACCTTCAAAATAAGGTGTCACTCAATTGGGCTTCCCTATGAAAACTATGGCGCTAACCCCCCCAAACCCCCATTTTGAAAACTGGGGCAAAGTGTCAGTATGCATTAAAAAGTACTTTTGTTTCCTCTAATCAAATGTACCAATTTCGGTTGCGCTGAAAAAATTGTTAAAAAGTAATAAAGGCGTTTCCACACATTTGCCTGACCCTGTATGTTGGAAAGCTCCTATCTACGTTCCGTTTTATTCTACGGCATTCAGTTCAATATGGCATTATAAAGAAATATATTTTCTATGAAAATTCATTCATAACAAATGGCGGTAACATTTCATAAGTCAGATTTTAGAATATATTAAAATACATATTTCTTATAAATATAGATACAATAAAATACAAGCCTTGTATCTGCATAGAAGAGTGCAAGAGCTCGAAGGTAGGATAAAAGCCGCAGCAGAAACAAAGCGAGCAGAGGCAATCCGCTTAGGAAGGCTGAGCTCACCAGACTTTCCCGTCCTTGTCTGCTGCTGCCTCAGCACTTTACCCGCCTCCGCTCACTCAGCACCGCTCAGCGGTTTGTGCCCAGCATTTAGTTGTTTGTTAGCCAAATAAATAAATCTTTTACTGTTTTGAAAATAATGTTATTTACGAAGACCTCAGCGACGAAATAACTACCGTCGTTGTTTGAGGCGGGCGCGAAGTTGCAAACTTCAGATTTACAGTCTCGCGCCATGCCGACTCATATACCATGCTGGCATAAACATGTAATGCAGCCATCTGTGTATTTAGTTGTTAGCTGTTTACATATTGACACATTGAAATTCTATCCAAACATACGATGTATTCAATTATATGATTTTAATTACCTTGAAATCTGTTCGGCCTAGCACCGCAACTTCTTAAGGAGTCTGTATAAGTGGAATCCTAGTCCATACCCAAAAGCATCATACCCAAAACTAGATAGCCATACTAAATAGTACAACTAATACAATGCACCAGTTAACAGTTAAGGCTGATTATAAAAGCAACCTGTCATTCTAAACGTGCATTTGAAAAGGTTACGAGGTATTTGATAGCACTGTTATAGCCATGGCTTAACAGAACAGACATTAGTTTATCTGAATCCAATACCATTGGAGGTCAGGTATTAGCTAAACATAACTGGTAACAGAGCACTGAGGTATATTTGTCAATATTTGTTTTATACCTTATATAAGCAAAATAAGTAAACCTTAAACCAAAATAAGTCCAAGTAAACCTAGCAATTTTTCGTGAGGAGCTGCACTGCGCTGAAAAATCAGAACTCATTTGGTATCCCGAATTGAACAGTAACATTGAAAATATATCTTAAAGCCTTTCCACATTTTGTTAATCTATATATTTTATAAATACCGTATATAAAATGTGTCATTCATGTGTTCTTTCCATTCCGGTTAACAGTAAACTACTCAACTATTATTTCGTTTGAGCCTTTTAAACAACAATAAACGAACTTGTAATAAATGTGATCTATTATATTTTAAGATCACAAAATACTGGCATAGTATTATGTTTTACAACTATTTGCTCTCAAAACGTTATAGAAAAGACGGTTCTGAGAGTGATGACGAAATTTGCTACTGTTACTCGTAGTAAAATAAGTAAGTGAACTGTATGCTTTGGGTTAATTTGAGCGGTGATTTCAAATACATGTTTGACTGGGACTCGTGGCGTGGTCCTGTAGTCCAGCTACACGGAGGTCAGGTTTTGAGGATGATATAGGTCTGAAGCGGCTCAGATAGTCTCAGTGATCATCTGATGATACCCGAATCAACTCCCACCATCGTTTAGACATATCAGACCATCACCTGCGTGGTTCGGAAGTCACGTTAAGCCGTTGGTCCTTGTATTTCCATCGGTCATTGGGCTATTAATTAATGACCCATTCTAAGGAAGAGTCGGCCTTAGTTTGTAACAAGACTACACCTCGTAACTCATTACTACCACTCATCCTTCACCACATATTTGCCTTAAGATACCCTCATGAGGGTGGTCGGTATCTCAAATAGTGATAGTGATAAGAAAGAAAATCTACTCAGTTCATAGACATACGTAATGTACAGTTGGACACATTTACCGACTTATATTCTCTTAAAACCTTTCAACATAATTAGATTCAGTGTAATGTTAGCGTAACACCTTGTAATTGTTTATTGCATGTTGTAAAAGGGTCTATTAAAGTTGTAAAAGAAAAAGCTCTTTCTAGCGAGAAATTGTATTAATTAAAAGTTCATCAACGCGAAATTTGTCATTTCACGAGACTGAACGTTCGTAACTTAATAATTACTCAATTTTGCTCGTCAGGTGATTTTACTCTGTAGCGGGCCAATCAGGAGGCGCAGCTCCGTGTAGTCGCTGCTTGTACTGCCATTGTTCTACTCGGATTGCTTTGTTTGTTCAGTAGAAGTAAATGTAAACATAAAATATATTCCAGCTGAAGTATTCCATCTGCATTGTAGTGGATATTTACATAAGAGATGAGACATTTCCATTCTTTCTAAAGACCGATCAGTTGTTTCAAAATGGTAGCTATTAAAATATTAGTTCGACTCTTAAGAGAAAGTAATGAATACAGATATTCCGTTTGGTGAAGATTTCATTTAGATTCACGGCTGCCAAAAGGTTAGTTTTTAAGATTATTCCACTTATATACACTTTATTTTTTGTGGATAAAATATCAAATCTATTTAAAAATAAATACGTTTTACTACCGATACCAAATCTGAAGACAAACTAATTGTACTAAAATCAAGGGTACAGAAGTTTTCTGACGCAGTATAAAACCGGAAGCCTATTATCATAGTAAATTGTAGTTATGACTCCGGCCGCTCAAACCTACGTCACAATCTACACACTAATAAAACATAGTATATCAATTGCAATGTTACAAAATAAAACAAATACAATAATTCAAAACACAAAATGTATTATGAATATAATTATAACCAGACTCGTAGCTAAGCGCTCGCAGCCTCGCTTCGGCTTTGCCTCCAGTATGATGATGGGCGCTATGAGGCTCTACTCACGACCGGGCTTTGCCTCCAGTATGATGATGGGCACTATGAGGCTCCACTCACGACCAGGCTTTGCCTCCAGTATGATGATGGGCACTATGAGGCTCCACTCACGACAGGGCTTTGCCTCCAGTATGATGATGGGCACTATGAGGCTCCACTCACGACCAGGCTTTGCCTCCAGTATGATGATGGGCACTATGAGGCTCCACTCACGACCAGGCTTTGCCTCCAGTATGATGATGGGCACTATGAGGCTCCACTCACGACCGGGCTTTGCCTCCAGTATGATGATGGGCACTATGAGGCTCCACTCACGACCGGGCTTTGGGTTCCACCCCAAAACTAGTTACTACATATGATAGAGGGAGAACGCAATTCTACTCATAATGCTGTTACAGCTTAAAGTCACGTTCTTGGGCATTTGAAATCAACTCAATGGAGTGTGGTAGTTTTTAGCATATTGACAAATAATATTAAAACATATGTTTATTTTATTAATCAAAATCAAATGAAATGTACCAGTTTTACATTTTAAAAGACGCATTGGACCAAAATCGTGACCTGTACACAGTGCAGATATGTATATATATAACGTTCGAACAATGTGTTCTGGGGTTCTGAGTCGCCATGCTGACGGCATAAATAGCCCAGTTGTCCTGAAAAGGTGATCAAAAACGCATTCTAAGAAATATGACACGAAATATAGGCTACAAGGGTGCTAAGAGATGGTGCGAAGCAAATGGACGAAACAGCAAACTGTTAAACTCACCGGGCGATGGCTACCAATTAGCTCAGACAACTTTCAATTAGTGATTCATCACGGACTTCTAATTGCTTCCAATTACTGAACGAATAAACAATCGCTCTGCCAATCAATGATATGGCTTTTAGGTTACAAACAACATTCTTCTAATTAGATCAAGATACCGTTTCGATGACAGCACTTGAGCAAACTTAAATTTCATTTGCTTAGTTATTTTTGTTATAAGTTAAAGTTTAATAACCATTAAAATATAATCGGTTTACGCACACACGTTTGCATTAAGTTAAGACATATTTTTCCGGAAATTTCCCATTGTTAGAAGAAGAACATGACTTTTCATGATCTGGATCCCTTCTTTAGGCGAAGGGTGACCTACATCACGATGCAAAACGTGATCATCGTAAGCTGACCAGTCAAACACAACCAATAGCATGAAGCTGTTAACCCGTATCAACCTAGATACTCCACTCTCAGACACGCTACATGTGCACTCACTGTCTCAATGTGTTGTGTTCATATGGGAACTGTTTTAGATTCAAATTATAGTTTAATTAATATATCTAGTGAAGTTGGTTGAACACTGTTTATTTACCAAACTAAAACAAAACAAATCCACATAAATCAAAAACACGTGTAATTAAAATAATACTAACACAACATCCCCTTTCAAGATGGGACATCTTCATTATCAGGTCTGATAACGAAGTGGCTTCCTGATGGGCCTGGAGCTGGGGTTTCGACTGAATTCAGCCATAACGTCGGGCACTATTAGCGGTGTATGAGGAGGAGCTTCTATTTCAAGATTGGTCCAATAAGGTGCAGGGATCAAACGAATCCTGTTGCGTCTAATCATCCTTTTCTCTGTTTCAATAAGATATGATCGAGGTTCCTTCAGCTTCCTCAGGACTTTACCATGACGCCGTAGGTCCGTGATCCATACCATGTCTCCAACCACCAATGGTCTCAAATCACTTGTCTTGTGTCTTCGGTCGAATTGATTTTTATATTAGTCTCTGTAGGCCTACCTTTCTTCCTTCACGAGAAATTTTCTATCTTCGTATGATTTCCCGGTGGACAAACCAAATCCACATAAATCAAAAACATGTGTTATTAAAAAATACTAACACAACAGAAACTTTAGGCACAAATGGGTTAAACAAAAACAAATAAAATCTTTCAAAACTAGCCTAGAAAACAAAACATATTTAGACTAGTTTTGAAGTTTAATGTTTTCTTTAAAGCTACTTGCTCTTAGGTTTTGTTTGACCGGTCAAGTTAAGCTCGTTTCTAAGGTTTTGAGTCATGCTTTAGGTTACCTTTCACCTAAAGGGACTAGATTGCAGATCCTGAAACCTCGTGTTCTACTGGTTTACTTAACGATGGATGAGTCCGCAAACATAAATCAAATTTAGTTGTTCTTCCTTCAAAAAAGGTATTCGTTATAAATGACTTCATAATAAAAGACACGTAATTTAATTCTAAAACCACTCACCTACTAACTTACCAGCTGGTTAACTGATTACTAGTTGGTTACATTCTGCAATGTTTACATTTTCACACAACGTTCAAAACACGTTAATGAATTATTAAAGATTATTCATGCCGTAAAGGTATTCTTTTTCTATTCTATATAAAATTAATACAAACTATGTACATAATAACAAAATATACATATATATTCACATGCGTTAAATACTTTATATATATTAATACAAAATTTTCTTTGAAAGGCAAGAGATATAGTTTTGTAAGACAGCTTCTGAGACAAAAAGTAACAATAACCGAGATGACATTTAGAAGTTTGCCCAAAGTGTATTAAAGTGAAAGTCTTAACCTCAGTTCCTTAACTGCCGACATTTATTTAACCTGCACACCTGCTGAAAAACAAACCAACAATACTAAACCATCCTGGGTTTTCATAAAAGTACACACCATACTTTTATTTCCATACTGCTTCCTGAATGTTAATTTGATTTGTTTTTAATTTAAATTTCACTGTGTGTAGATATTAAAATAATTGGAACTTATTCAATTTTTTAACTTTCTTTTGTAGATCTAAAGGAAGGCTTGAGGGTTTAGTCTGAAAACGTTAGTTATCAAATCTAAATTAATACTTAGTACAAATTCTTAATAATATTCCTTGAAAGTTGTTAATTTTCTCATTTAGTAATGAGAATGTTGCAAACGCCCTTTTGGCGGGTTTTAATTAATTCCTCTTAGATATAAAACTTTCAACACAGTTCCATTGTTCATTGTGGTACTTATTTTATAAGCTATATTGCTCTATACTATGTTTGCCTTGCTTTAAATAAGATAAACTAGTAATGCATTTAGCGTGTCATTTAAATTGCACCATTTACTTTGCTAAGACGAGAGTTTACTTGTCTTTCACTGTAGTTTTCCTTACACATTATAATACTGCTTCATTGCCAACAATACAAGATTCCAGAAGTTGAACTATTATTGCGGACATTTTCCATCGTTAGTGAACAAAAGGATCACGATGTTTCGGGATCTGCAATCTGATCCCGTCTTCAGGTGAAAATAACCTAAAACATAACACAGAATATTAGAAAACGAGCTAGCTTAAAGTAGTCAGCGTAGCTGACCAGTCAAACTCTACCAAACAACATGTAGTTGTTAAGTCAAACAACAAATTAAATCTTAGAATTTAGGAATAGCCTAGAGAAAACAAAACTACAATATTACAAACACAAGCCACACTATGAAAGTAAACAAGTCACCGGAGTAAATTCAAAACGAATCACAAAACACGTCCACTAATTGAACGAGCTACCCCTAGACTAACTGGTTGGCCGGTGACAGGCCAATCACACACACTAGCAGCAGGCTAGCCAACTGTAACAAAGAAACACAAAAATCCCTATTTATGCACAGCCAATGGGAGAAGGGGCGGCTTACGTGAGTTAAGTTCTCTGTGGCCTGTTTTGCGTCCTTAATACCATGCCATGAGTTTTTTGAGTTGTTTCTTGTTGAAAATTTACTTGCATATTGTGGTTGTCCCTACGCTTAAGTTCATTTTTAATGAGCGGTAGCCAGAGGGGCCTTATTTCAACTGAAGCATAACTGATTGGACGGTCTGCTAATTTTATGTATGAGGCCTCGATTATTTTTCTTTTAAAGAAGTGAGGTTTCCGATGTATTATACTAGCCTCATTCCAGATCATTACGTGATTTTCAGACCAACAATGTTGAGTAATTTTGGACGTTTCTGTTAAACCCTTTCGCGTGTTGTCTTTGTGTTCTTTAACTCTTGCATTTAATGGTCTTTTTGTCTCACCTATGTTGTATTTTGTTCACTAACGATGGAAAATGTCCGCAATAATAGTTCAATTTCTGAAATTCTCCCGTCGTCAACAACAAACTTCAAACAAAGAATACAAGATTGTGTTGGAAATAAATAAACAGAAAATACCCACTGGTAAACTTGAACAATTAAAAAAAATTGGATACTCATAGACTCACACATTCACACGTACATCAAGTAATCATTCATCCTCACAAACATCATTTACTCTAAAACTGTCAGATCTGGCCTTACTCTACACTTTTTCACCTAAATACCAATAATATTCTAATACATTTTCACAGTAATACTCATTAAATTCACCAACTGAGTAAAACAACTGAGACAAAAGGAAGTGAGGTAAACTTTTTGAAACTGTTTAAATGTTATACAATTTTGATGTTGTTTGGCAATTTATTGAATAGCCGGACACCAACTTGCATTGCTTTTCATACAATGTAGTTCGTGTTGAAGAACATGCAAGTTGTCCCTGCCTCTGGTTTCATAAGAGTGGTTATGTCTGTACTGAACAAGGTTATATTTTTTCTGGCAGTACAAAATCCATTCCTATACGAGTATATGTATAGGAAACAGGGTAAAGTCAGGAGACCAAGCTTCTTGAACAATTCTCGGCATTTGAATTCAAGGAAGCTTTTGAAATAGTCCCAAGTGCTTGCTGATGTAATCTAAACAATATTTCATATTTATATTGAGATCAACTTCCCCAAAGTACTATACCATACGAAATGTGAGGATAAATTATACCAAAATATGCCTTTCTATGAACTTTTAAAGGGCAGGATGTTGAAAAAAACCGCAACTCGTAAAGTCCACAGGAAGCCCTGTTACACACGCTACCAATACACATTCAAACGCTTTCAAACGCCATTCAACTAAAAAGCGGCCAAACACATTTCGTTCTTGGGTTTCACTAGCAACTCCCTTTGTTCTCCATCGTTTAAAAAGCCAAACAGAAGAGTTTTTAGCAAAATTTACTATAAAATCTGTAATGTTTGGGACGGTGGATAAAAACTTCCTCCTTCTATATAACCCTAGAATTAATTACCGGCTGACGAGGCTTGGCAATATTGTTTTGACGGTAAGTATGAGCTTGTAGACAATCCTCTTACATTGACACAATGAAGTTTCCACCGAAGAATTAGCGCTTAGGGCTTAAGTCTTAACGTGTATTTTGGCTTGACAGCTTTTCAATGACAGGTTTGATTAAAAGTTCTATAATTTGCGGTTTTGGTAAGAAGGATTTCCAATTCAAGCTTCTGAGAAAACCAGTTAATCATATAGTCCAGGATCCTAAGCAGTGGCTTCTATCCGAATCTGTTCATGAATGGGCTTTTAACCTGTTGTTTTACAAAGAATGTTCAGAAACATAGATTGCTTAGTAAATTGTTAGACATGTCACAAACTAACCCATATGCTCCTAATGGGACGCCGTGTTACAACCGATCGTCATAGCTCAGTATTCATACAGTTGCAGTGCAAAAAGCATTTGTTGTTAAATACCATCAGATGGCAGTTCAATACCATAATTAGAAATGCGTGTACGCAAGAGTTATGTTTTTCGGAAAATTGTATTCAACAGAAAACAGGTACTATTCAAACTGATAAGGATAGGGATACATATGTGGGATCTTACATTGATACAGCATAAACTACTTAGCTACTTTGTTTTCTATAGCAAAATCACCATCCATACTAGCTCAACCTTCATTAACGGTCGTAATATAGCGTTGACCGCTTCTTAGAAAATCGTGCCTTAAGCTATGGTTTCCTGGAAAAGTGAACGGCCGTAATATAGCGGTGAACGTAACCATGACGGTGGACGGAACAATATATCTAAACAGATGTAGACAAAAACAACTTTTGACATGTTGTTTAGTTTTAACAGTTTATTTACGTATGTAGTAATGGACAAGCTAGACTTTGGTTTACAAAACAATATGTGTCACCTGGCTAGAAAAGCTTTTACTAATTTTTACCTCTACTTTGCGTTCACCGTTTTCTAGGAAACCAATCTCATATGACTGCATTGAAAACAAAACTCACCGTCATATAACGGCCGCTTTCTAGGAAACCAATCTCATATGACTGCATTGAAAACAAAACTCACCGTCATATAACGGCCGCTTTCTAGGAAACCAATCTCATATGACTGCATTGAAAACAAACTCACCGTCATATAACGGCCGCTTTTAGAAACCAATCTCATATGACTGCATTGAAAACAAAACTCACCGTCATATAACGGCCATGACTGCATTGAATCACCGTCATATAACGGCCGCTTTCTAGAAACCAATCTCATATGACTGCATTGAAAACAAAACTCACCGTCATATAACGGCCGCTTTCTAGGAAACGACTGCATTGAAAACAAAACTTCATATAACGGCCGCTTTCTATGCAAAACCAACATGTTTTATCAACAAAGAACTCGAAAATGATGTAAAAACATACAAATTAATCATTAGTAATGCCATGAGAACGAAATTCGAACTGCAACAAACTGTAATCTGTTATGTAAACTACATGTCTTCAAAGAAGTTTCATAATGCCATATTAATAAATCTGTTTATGCAAGATATATACCATTAGTGTTTAAGCACCCTTGAAAGCAAATATGGACTTAAAAGACAATCCTCTTACACGAGTAGAAGGAAAATTCCATTAGCTAGAGTTTGCTTACCGAGCTAAAGCTAAAGCTACAACACCCTCCCCGAGCTTTGCTGATTATCAGTGTCAAGTTTACCCAAACCTTAAGTTAACTAGAATCCACACACTTCCAAACTTCTCCTTTCCCTTGTCACGCCTATACTATATATATATATATATATACTATATAGTGTATACGAGTGACGTTTTGTAACATTTCTAAACTTTAGGAAACCCAACTACGAAATGGAGAAATGTAAACATTTCGAGTATGAATTACTGATGAATAGTTTGATACATACCTTAAACCAAACCCCAAGAGCTCGTCAATGCAAAATAGATTAAACTGTTTAGAGCTCAAACTATGCTTCATTTATTTTGTGACAAAGGATATAATTTGTTATTTTCTCTGAAATGTGCAAAAAGACGAAACACGTGAGAGGAAACTCATTGGTAAATGAGCTGTGGCGCCGAAGAAAGAGAGAATGTAAACATCAACTGGCATCAGTTCTGATGTCTTCATTCTGCTTCTTGCTTTGAGTGTCTCAATGTAAATATGCTTTCAGTAGCTAATCTGCGTGTTTTCGAGATTCGTATCTGAACGTTAAATGGCCTGTGTGTTAAGGTTTTGTTAATCCCTCATTTTTGCGTGTCATTTATTTTATTTTGAATTATTCAGTTACTTAGAAGATTTTTAAGAGCATAGCATTTACTAGACAGTAACCTTTCAGTCTACATATAACTGTATCCATATTTTTTTGATTATATGTTATGGTATTGCCAATCGGCTAATATATTCTTTTATTGCACAAACAACATTGAAAAACAAGTCTACATTGAAAGAAAATATGGCTTATATTTCGACATATTACATGGCTTAATCATAGCCTTAAGCATATATGATTTTAAATTTAGCAACGCTGTGGAAAGTTTAATGTACCCATTTAAACGTTTTAAGGGTTTGAGGTTACGTTTTACTAATAAAGTTAGTAGATTTCTCATACATAAAGCTTGGTGAAAACATAAACAATGCCTTTTTTGTCATTCTGCTCTGAAAACAGCTGCTTTAGATACATGTATTGACAGTGCTAAAGTGTCACTTTTACACCCAGGTAAATCAAGTATTGTTTTGATGTTTCTAGGGAGAAAAAGATCATTTTAATGATCTTTTTGTGGCATGGACATCGGCTGGTTCAACGAGTTTGTTTTGAAATTTTACACCGACGTATAGTAAATCAGTAAAACAGCTGTTTCTTCAAAACATTATATTTCAAACTGTTGAGCTCAAAACAATGTTTACTTAATTAATTGTTAATAATATTAAAACATTTCTTGGCATTTATTTCTCATTATTATTTGCATCATGACAAAAAATATCGTTCATTACTTCCCGAAACCCGAAAGTGTCTTTTTGACTCTCGGTCATTTAACGTCACTTTAAGACCCAGTGATGAAACATACCATTCTAGCATAAACAGCCGGTTTGTTTGTCAAAACCTTCGTGGGCATTCTGTATTATTTGTTCACATACCTTTAGTTAAGACGAAATTACAAATTATTGTAAAATTAATACTATTAATGTATTTAGATTAAAGTTATAGTTTATACAGTACCTACAAAGATGTTTTGTGTTAAAGCCAAATCATAAATAATTGTGATATTGAAAAAAAAGTACGTTAAAACTAATTTAAACACTTTGCAATGTTTCTATTGCTTCTATGGGTTGATTTTCTGACTCTACTTTGACTAAACAATTGACTAACGTTTTGCCAAATATTTATGACTGCTTACACATAGTATATTAATAAATATTGAGAATAACAGCCCAACCTATTTCGGTTATTTACACAGTTTACTAAATATTTACAATACGATTGAACGATTGGCTCAAATACACATGATCTAGTAATGTAACAAGCATTTACATTAAACTAGCCTTCACTTGACTATAATACAAAATATTGTCACAGGGTTTTTGAAAGTAAGCAATTTGTATTGATAGAATGTTACCTAGAGCTGTCTCAATGGGTTGATCTTGGCAGAATTGTTTTCCCTGAATTCAGCAATATTGAAGTGTGCGAGTAGAGAAGAAGAAAGTCGCACATAAATCTGATTTCTGCTGAAACATCCTTCTTCGCCTTTATCCTGATCTGTAGCATTCTCATCCTCATATATTTATGTCTGTGGAAATGCCTAAATTATATTTATGACGATTTTGCTGCTAGTTTACTTAAGCTTTTTAAAATTATCATATCTTAACTTTTATAGTTAATTACTGTTTGTTTGGACTCGGGTAAAATTTTAGTTTGATAGCTTGTATTTAACGTTTGATAATATTTGATTTTCCTTCACTTCAGTAATCAAGTAACTAGAATACACCCCACTTAACAACAGTCACAGATTGATTGGTTTTGAAGAAAAGAGTAAAACCGTGCTAGGGCTAAGAGAGCTGGAGATCAAAGAACAATATCTACAATTCCATTAGGTCGGGTGCAACATGCTGTATAAGCTTTGACTTATAGTTAAATATATTATTAATGGTTCGTCGGTCCATAACAACAGTGCCAGTAGATTCAGTGTTCCTGTAGCTTATTCGAGCACTTCCCATCGGCAAGCTCATGAAGCGCTTAGTGTTACTTGTCAAATCATATTTCCACCCTTAACAGCTTGTTCCATTTCAGTTGCAGGTTATTTTTACCACTCTTTACAATTTTGTTGCAAATTTTATTTTATTTACGATTTTCCGATTTTATTTTTGCGGTTATTTGTTCGAAACGGATTAATAATACTACAAAAATCTATTGAATATAAGAGAAATTTTAATGTATAGATTGATTTTGCAATAATTTTCTCACTAATGTGATCTTCTGAAATTTATTTAGCATGATTTAGAATCAGTATTTTCTGTTTAATAAATAATTTTGCTCGCAACAGTAAACACAAGTAAACCACATTCTAAATCTAAAAGAAACAATACAGGATAAATTTAAAGAAAAAAATTAGCGTTTATACAAATTAAGATCTAAAACAATACAGATTCACACGATAGAAATTCACACCGTACGCGCTATTGTTTCTGTATTGCTATATTTGCACCATCTACACATATTTGTATCTCAGTTTAAAATTATTTCTATCTAAGGTGTACACTTAATGAGGCATGAGACTAAACAACCGATATAAAGAAGATTTATTTTTATTGTACAGGGATAAGACTTCAGAAGAACAAACAATGTGTACTGATGTTAATAAAAAAATGTTAAACGCTTATATCTGCAGGACCTGCTAGGCATTAGTGTTTCGATTTTGAACTTATCTTGTTCATCAATAATCACTATTTGAGATGCCGACCACTCTCATGAGGGTATTTTAGGGCTAATATGTGGTCAAGGATGAGTGTGATGAGTTGTAGTAATGAGTTATGAGGTGTAGTCTTGTTACAAACTAAGGCCGACTCTTCCTTAGAATGGGTCATTAATTAATAGCCCAATGGCCAATGGAAATACAAGGACCAATGGCTTAACGTGACTTCCGAACCACGCAGGTGATGGTCTGATATGTCTAAACGATGGTAGGAGTTGAGGCGGATATCATCGGATGATCACTTAGACTATCTGAGCCGCTTTAGACCTATATCATCCTCAAAAGCTGACCTCCGTGAAGCTGGATTACAGGACCACGCCACGAGTCCCAGTCTTGTTCATCACAACAGTATTCAAAACTCCATACTTTCAATAGAACGCTCTATGCAAGCTTTGTGAGTAGTGCAGAACAAATGTGCAGTACATTGTGAGGGCTATAGGGAACTCGGAGCATAGCCACACACAATGGGTTCAGGATGCTAATGAGAACAAAAGGCCACTTTCAACAATCAACCTGTCGAAATGAGCAAAACAAAACACTCTGTATGAACAGTGGTATTGTGCAATCATCTATATCATCTACTTCTGATTAACCGCGCCGTATTCACGCTTTTTCTCAAATTTACTAAGCAAGATTAAGTTCTAACTATGGTTGGCCAATTTAGGACAATTATTTACCTGTAGAATTTTGAAGAAAGAAATGCAAAACCTAAAAACTTAAAGACAGCTTTTAGGATGGTTGTATATGTGTCAGATAGGGTTTAATAGTGTTTGAACTTTGCAAACGGAAACCCCTTAGCGTCAAAGATCCCACATATGTTTTTATACCCATTCTAATTTTCCAATAAGAGTGTTGGTTTTTAAGCTTAGACAAAAGTAAAAAATTGCTTCGTCAAATCCAGTACTATTTATTTATACATTTAACTTTTAATATGTAATTATGTCTCTTGAATTCCTTATGGGGTGCAGTGGAGAATTGTATTATCAGAATTTGGGGTGCAGTCGGACAATTGTAATATTTAAAACATATAAAGACGCAATAATGTAATGAAAACATCCTCAATCAGAACAGCAGAACCTTGTATGTAAGAAAACATATCGACATAAGAGTCATTTAAATCGACTCAAAAAACCGAAAATGCATACAATGATACCTCATATGGAAACATGTATAAATTGGATAAACATTTAGATTACTTCTCTAAATTTGAAGGCAGGAATAGTTCCCCGGATAGTGTAGTGGTTTAGCATAACCACCCGGCAAGCAGGAGACCCGGGTTCAAATCCTGGTTCGGTCCAAACATTTTTGTCTTCGAATTTCTTTAGTTATATTGACAATATTTGTATACTTATGCAGTAGTTATAAATGAGTTTGACGTCGGAACTGTGGCCACACAAAGACTGAGAGGTTGTGGGTAAAGTGACTCTGAGGCGATTACTGCACTCCAGCCTCGTGCAATATTAACCACTGAGAACCATCTCAAGCACAATGGTCTGTGCTACGGCTTGTTTATTTGCTCTATTGTAAGTGAATTCGGAAACCCCGTTCACTTATTACCTTTTATTCCAGAAAAAGGGATATCTTGTGTAGTGTATCTTTATACATGTTTTTCTTCAAGTAAATAAAACAACATGTTAAGACCAACAAAACCCAGAACATATTTAAAGGGTTTTAAAACAAACTTAAGGTGTTTATATAGAAAAATAATGGAAGGTATAAAAAAAACGTCAATTTCTTAATAGATATTTCAAATAATGTGCCATTTTATAAGGCTGAATACCAATACCATATTCACCGACACCGCATGTAGACAATTTATTACAAATCAACGCGGTTTCCATCCTTTGTTTCAAATAAATTTAATTATTTAATCTAAGTGAAGTAGATATTCAGGGGTTTTGAGTGTTATCAACTAGTAATATACCAAAGTTGCTACTGCATCCTCTGATATAGCACCTCTGATTAAGCACCTCTGTTTTAGCACCTCTGATATAGCACCTCTGATTTAGCACCTCTGAAATAGCACCTAAGGTTGTGAACCAGTTTATTTCATTGTTCACAACCATTTTGTACGGAATTTCCATTAAACGGCAAAGTGCCTTTATAAATAAACTATACATTTATCAAATTGACACAGTATTACTGAATAGAAACAATGTTAAATTGCCTTTAACATTCAATTCCGTTTGGTATGAAGGAGGAGGAAAGGTAAACATTGCAAATTAACATGAAATCATCAGGAAAATTAAACCACATAATTTTAAGCTTCTCTCACAAACGTTTCATTAAAAAGGTTATGATTCTGGTAGTGTATTTTCTTTTAATATGGTGTTTTACTTTCTCTGCATGCATATATTACAAGTTTGGTTGTTCTTTGGTTTACATTTTGCAAGTGTTTATTCTAAAGTAATTGCCTATGAGTGTATCTAGATTGATTTATTATTTTATTTGTTTGATATGGAAGCTTTTGTAGTAGATTGAGACCCAAGGCCAAAGTCACGCTGTGATCCAAATGGCTGTCAAGTGAACCCCTTTGATCTAAGCCGTAAGTCGATACGTGGCTTTCATATTCATAGCATTAAATCATCCCGCCAGGACTTCAGCGCTGTACCTACTGGTAGAATAGTATACCTGCACATACATACATGGCAACTAATTCTAAGAAACCATCCTATTTGATGACATTCGAAAGGAAAATGGAAAATACCGACACGTACAAGAGTGTTTAGTGTTGGTTGAGTAGCGTGGGAAAGGTTTGTGACACAGTAAACAAGAGCAGGTGTTTGGCGTGAGGTCGCATTAACAGTGATGTCTCCACAGTCAGCACTGGGCAGGCTGCCAACCTCACAGACTTAAATATCTAACACTTACACACTTTCGTACATCGGAAGTGTTACTAAGGTCGTTATGTACACAGGGATAAATCAGATGTTCCTTTTATATGTTCCTTATGATTTTGCCTTGACTACTGAATTAAGGTACAACAGTTTTTCGTGTGTTTAGCTATAAGGCACAAGTACGGAAGCAAGCAAATTACCTATTAAAAACAAACCTAGATTTTCCTTATGGAGCTTCCAGTTCATAATAGAGACGAGAAAGATTTTATAAAAATTTCCACAGCAAAATAATTTATTTACGAGTATTTAAGGAGGTAGAATAATAACAAAGAACGCTTTCTGTGAGTTTACTTTAAACCAGTGTAAAAATTCAAAACAATCAAAACAAATTCGTTGAACCAACTGATGTCCATTCCACAACAGGACCAGGATATTGTTCTCTGTAGGGAGAAAACATCATCAAACCAATACTTTATTTACCTGAGTGTCAAAAGCAGCTGTTTTCAGAGCAGAATGACACAAATACAGGGTTATTACAAATGATGTTCCTGTTTTTGATTATACATTTTACTGGATAAAATTGCTCTTAGACAATTTTAATTGGTACCATTGAAAAGAAAAACTCAAAAGGTTTTATTTACACTGGTTTGGGTACGTATTTGCTGTTTTTTAAGTCAACTGTTGTAGGTGTTGTATAATGCTTGAATTTGAAGACGATAAAGCTTGTTAAGTGCTGGATTATCACGACTAACCAATATTTTATTAGTGTCCAACCACTTTTTGGTGCCAGGTTTAATGAAAATCCTCTTAGTAACCACTCTATTCACTAGTAGTAATTGAACTTTAAAACAAATGGCCGCATTAGTAAAAAGATGTTACTAATGGCTGCCTGGGACTGGATTGGGCGCGGAGGTCTGAATGATGGTCCGAATCCAGTTCCAGGCAGTCATTAGTAACATCTTTTTACTAATGCGGCCATTTGTTTTAAAATTCAATTACTAATAGTGAATAGAGTGGTTACTAAGAGGGTTTTCATTAAACCTGTTACTAAAAAGTGGTTGGACACTAATAAAATATTGATTAATGTGATAATCCAGCACCTAACAAGCTTTATTGTCTTCAAATTCAAGCATTACACAACACCTACAACAGTTGACTTAAAAAACAGCAAATACGTACCCAAACCAGTGTAAATAAAACTGTTTGAGCTTTTCTTTCCAATGGTACCAATTAAAATTGTCTAAGAGCAGTTTTACTCAGTAAAATTTACAATAAAAATCAGGAACATCATTTGTAATAACCCCGTATAGTTGAAGTTGATTGGTAGCCAACAACATGCCTTTCAACTACGCCAGTTTGCAAGGGTTAAATTTTCAATAAAGTGATTCATTTTCAGAACATTGTCAGTCCTTGTCATTGGAGTTCAAACGGCTTAGCTAAAAAGGCCGGTGGAATAGTAAAAAATGCCCTTAAGATATCATTTTTAAAGGAAACCAAACAAGATTTACAACTAAATTTGCTAAAGTATAAAATCCCCTGTAGCGGGATTAAATTTTTCGCCTTCACAGCTACTGAATAGGCACTACCTAAGAACAAGGTTGCCATATGTAGGTGACTGAATTAGAATCGAAACGTTGAATAAAAACATAAGTATAGGAAAGAGGAAGGATTATCAAAACTATTACAACCAAGGTCATACATTAGATGAAAAAAGAAGCGGAACAAAAAAGAACTTCATTGCATATGAAAAAGCTTAAATAAACCTGTTCTAAAAGGGGAAATGTTTAGAGCAAGCAAAATTCTCATGTTTTAAATAAAGTTTGAAAGTTGGGTTGCGTTTTAGAAAAAACGCCCTGTATAACCTACAGTACAAATATTTATGTCACGAAACAGTCTTTTTAAGGTACACATTTTAAAGAGAAACTTAAACCTATTTTGATTAATATTGGTGAAAAAATATGACAAGAACGTTCATAGAAAATAACCAAACCCTTCTGAATAGTTCAAACATTGAAGGTGAGATTTTTTATCCGTCTTATGTTAACTCATCTTACCTGATTTAGCTTAGTGGTAAAGTGCGTGCTCCGCACCAAATCAGCCTAGGTTCAATTCCCGGTGCTACCCGAACTCCTCAACCGCTAACACCGGCTACATTTTGGTCACGCTAAACTGTTGATCCATTTCCATTGGTCGTTGGTCTATTATTGTTGGCTAAGTATATCAACGACTCAATTTGGATTCAGTTGGCCTTAGTTTGTAGCAAGACTACAGTTCACGTTCCCTCAAGAAACATCACACTCAACATTCATCCCATACTCACGACTGGGACTCGTGGCGTGGTCCTGTAATCCAGCTTTATGGAGGTTAGGTTTTGAGGATGATATAGGTCTAAAGCGGCTCAGATAGTCTCAGTAATCATCTGATGATACCCGCATCAACTCCCACCATCGTTTAGACACATCAGAACATCACCAGCGTGGTTCGGAAGTCACGTTAAGCCTTTGGTCCTTGTATTTCCATTGGTCATTGGGCAATTAATTAATGACCCATTCTAAGGAAGAGTCGGCCTTAGTTTGTAACAAGAATACACCTCATAACTCATAACTACCACTTATCACACTCATCCTTCACCACATATTTGTCTTAAAATACCCTCATGAGAGTGGTCGGCATCTAAAATAGTGATATAGTGACATATTCACTTTAAAACACCATCTCAGAGTGGTCGGTACCTCAAATAAAGTATCTTAAACATTGTAGGTAAGGAGAGTCGATACATGAGTAGGTAGCCTGTGTGCTGTTGTGTCAAGGCAAGAACATAGGCTCTCCCCAACACTTGACCCTCCCCTCTCTCAGCGCCCTCTACACGTCAACTACATAAAACGCTCTACAGATTTACTTGACTCTACTCTCCCCTGTCAACACACCCTCTGCTCAGCTTCAACACACACACACACAACTCGCAGATTACACAATAAACACATATTGTACACACTACACACGTTGCTATTGACATGATACGTTACTACTTAATAGGAGAGGTTAGGTTCATTCCCAACGCTAGTTGCCAAATGTATGCCATTTGTGACAAAAAGTTTAACATACTAAAGAATCTTCCTAGATAACTTTTTGAATATCTGAACTGTTAAATATTTATTATTGTAGGCTATAACACTGTTTTATACAACCATACAGGACAACTGACATGGTGAGGGGTTTTCATACAGTTTTGGCCATACAATAATTTTATTTGATTATGGATTTTAATTAAAAGATCACTATCCGTTACAGTGGTTAGTTTAAGTAGCTGAAACGCAATGGTAAATCTTTCAAACTGTTGTCAGTTGTTTTGAACAGGCATTGTTTCAGTTTAAGTTTAAGTTAATATATTGCAATTCAGCAATATAGCTGGAGCCATTAATCAGTATTAAAAAAATAAAGTCAATGTCAAATACTCTACCGAATAATTGGAACGTTAAACTTTTAAATAAACTAGTAGGTGTAAGAGTTGCCCGGGGTTTTTAACTCTCGACGAGACTAACTCCCAACACTATTGATCCTTTCAAATCCTAAAATCGAACGTTGGGTTTTTATATCAGCTGAAAGCGGATTACACTGACCAGGTTAAACTAACATGTGTGAACCGATGTAATCCTCGCACATCGCGTCAGCTGATGGCAATCACTACTTTGCATGCATTTGCTCTTGCAGCTGAGTGGTAATGGCAAAGCCGTTACTCAATTTTCTGAAACTCCTGTTCTATTCTTTGTTTGACGTTTGTTGTTGACGATGGGAGGATTTCAGGAGTTGAACTATTATTGCGGACATTTTCCATCGTTAGTGAACAAAAAGGATCACGACGTTTCGGGATCTGCAATCTGATCCCGTCTTCATCCCGAAACGTCGTGATCCTTTTTGTTCACTAACGATGGAAAATGTCCGCAATAATAGTTCAACTTCTGAAATCCTGTTCTATGTTGAACATTCAATATCACCTAGTGATTCAAAAGCCATTGTTGTTTTAACGTCTTGCTTCTTGTATAGCAATTAAGACATTTTAAATTATTTTAACTACTTTAAAACAGTGAGTGTATGGTTACAAAACTTCCGACATATGTTACAGGTTATCATGTGCTCGCTTCCCCGGTCCATGGTTACTCATGATCAGTACGGGCTGGCGAAAAGCCGGTTGTCTTTTAAGGCAACGTCTGTGTTGGCGTCCAGCCCAGAAACGCTTGAGTGACTTGGTTCGGGGGAGTGGGCGCAGATAACAAGATTAAATAATTTATTTTAACACAATTGTTTTTTATCTTCAAATTTGGTTGAAGTGTCTTAAGAAAAAACCCCACATTGGACTTTGAACATAGTTTTAATTCCTTCAGTGTAACTGGTTTATAACTGTATTGAAGCATGAAAATAAAATATAGTAAAAACCATATGAAATGGATTCTACTGTAAAAGAGGGATGTAAAAAATAGTGTAAGCAAAATGATTAAACTACTCAATCATTAATTTTATTTGATAGTGAGTTTATTCTCACTCATTTAAACCAGACTATTATTTAAAAAAAACTCCCTAAAAGTCACAATGTTATACATATTTTGATAGCTGCCTTAAAGCGTGCTAGTTTTCAAGTAAAAAAGGGTTTGTTATGTTTTTGAAAATACTTTGATCTCATACATATATCGAACCTCACGTGGCTTTTTGGTTATACTTTTAATTGCATTTTCTGATTTTTCTAATCAATGAGACTGTTAAGGAATTTTACGTAAGTCTGATAAATAATTTTTCTTTATTGAAACACAATTTTTCGATTGGTATTGACAACTTGTTTTGTGTTAACTATCTGTCAAAACTATTTGAATCAGTTGAAGCAAGAAATACTGTACGCCATCAATAAACATGAAAATAGTTTGCCGGACTAAGTGGTGGGTAACAAAGCCAGAATTTCTCAGCTTGTTATAACAGATTGCCAATGATCTGAACAATGGTGAGATTCCACAATAGGTTCGGATGCCTGGAGTGGAACTGTCGCACAGAACAAGTTACATCCGGCCGCATTTGTTCCACGCCACCCCGCACCCCGCATTGTGCGGCTCACTACCAACCCTCACCTACAATGCCGCAACAAACCTCCGATTTTCAGTTTTAAACAGTTGGTTTCAAAATGTGTAACGTTTAAAAACTATATTTTAGTGTCAATACATAATTATATTGGTTAATTACACTGTACATTTATGCGGTAAGCGCGTTCAAAAGTTTTCAGCCGTTCAAAGGTTACTTAGGGGGTTTTTTACAACACTTTTTAAAGACCACGTAGTTTTTAAAACCACGTGAATACTTACTTATTATATTAAAAATGATGTAGGTACTTTTACTTCTTCAATCTGAAACTAGATATACAACATATACTAATGTTATTATAAATTTTGGCCAGTGATATTCAGAATGATTGAGAGAGGTGGAAGAGGCTTTTAGCAGACTGTGACTGTGAGTGTAGGAACACTTGACCAAATGTTTGGTCGGAATCAAAGAGAACCCTTCAACACTCGTCTCTTTGAAGCACTCTAATGGAACTCTCGGCACATGGACCCATTGAAAAACAAACATATCGCAACATCTTTGTGATTCCATCAAACTGAAACCGTTACTTAACATCGCTTTAACCGTTCAATGTGTTACTGAAACTGAACTTTGGTCAAACAGAATATGGATTGTCTGTTTGTATACAATGTTTTAAAGTAGATACGGTTAGAGGTACACTGTATAGAAGTTGACCACTAAACAGGTGGATGAGTTAGCCCTACTTTCATATCGAGGATGATTTATAAGGACGAGTATACTTAATAATGGTGTAAGTGCTGCATTCATTTGTATCATACTGCTTAAAATTAACTTCAAACTAAATTTCTAATTTGTTATCGGGTTGGAATTTCTTTGCCCTATAGTTTTACTTTTGGAATGATCTTTGCTTCCACTTATTTATCTAATACAAGGACATTCTTTGAGTGTATGTTAAGCCAATACGCGTTTTATTTACGAATCATTTTATTTAATTGCCGTTTTCTCTTCCAATGAATAAACCACTCGAGAAAAGGGTAAGTTTATTCATTGGTTAACTCATGTATTACACACAGCTAAACATGCATTAGTGGACGGTCGCTGACAAAATGAAACACCTTTCACTAACTTCGTTCAAAATTGTTTTGTAGGAAGCTAAAACAAATAAGTGTTGGTTTATTATTTTATAGTTTTGACTTTTAGTACTAAGCTTTCCCGTACATTAGGTTCAACACCATTTAAATGAAACGGTCAACAATAAAACGCAATAGCAGTAGATATAACAGCACACATCCCTAGCACTATACAGTTATACGGCGTGAAGCGATTGCCTCATTATCTTTAGTTCAAACTCTGCATATTGCACTGCATAAATTAACACAGCAGACTACTTGGTTCAAATATATTGTTGTTGGGATATTAGTGTAGATGACGCATTATCGCGGGATAGCTGAGCGTATAAGACTCACCTTGGTAAGAATCAGCTGCGCTATGCTGTTATAAGGAAAAAAATGGAAGGAAAATGTATTACCTATTTCTTGTACAGCCGTATGATATAAAACCGAATTTCAGTCAATGCTTCCGCCGTTCAGGAGAAACCTAGTTGAGTTTCGGCTATAAATCAAAACTGCGTTGCTGTCATGGTTACGTTCAACTTTTATTTTCTAATGAAAGAAAACAAAGCCCGTAAACAATCTTGAAACTATTCAAATAAGTTTTAATGTATAGGAATTATTTCCTTGTAAATGTAAAAATACACATTTTTAGAGTTTTAAACAAAAACGAAGAACCATTCTTAAATCGCGTTACTGACATATACTGTATTAACATTCCATTTAATATTTTCAAACTTAAAATTTACCGTCGACGTCCTTTTAAAAGCTTGAATGTACGTGTACAAAGATAACGCGAGGTGGTTTCTAGCTGTTGGAAGTAGTTAATTTTACGCCTGTGTATTCTACTAGTTGGTCAGATTGCGCCGTCATGTTTTACGAAACAAAGAGTAAATAAAAATAGCGTAAATACTTCAGATAAAGGTAATTTGTAATTTACTCACTTCCAAAGAATCTACAACTATCACTTACTTAACGGATGCTACTGGCGATATAAGAAACAGACTGAACATTTTTAATACCCTAAATAAATTTATAAAACCTTTAAATTAATCATTGAAAGGATACAACAATACTTATTTAACTTTGCTGAATACAACAATTTAGTGCATATTTAAAACAATTACTGGAATAACGATCAAAGTAACAAAAGAGTAACAAAAGATAAATCCAAACATAAATCAGACACCCAATATAAAATGAAATAACGAGTACGTTCATTTGGACGGATAAACAAGCCGTTATTTAGAAAGCATCCTTGTGAAATGCTCGTAATTGTCCGTTCACCTACAGAAGAGTGCTTGAGTTCACATTTACGTTTTAACGAGCAGTGAAATTGTGGTCAATGGCGCGTGTATAAAAACTCTCAGTTAGTAAACAATATTTTATTGTTTGTTTGGAATTTGCTATTAAAATTCTTTCAGAGAGATTTTCTGCAGAACAATGGTGTTGAGGAATAGAAAGCTGGAGAAACCAATTAGCCTTGGAAAGATAGATGAAAGTAGTGAATCCCAAAAATTGCCGTGGTGGCAGACCAGTGAATTAATGTAATATTTTTCGTTTCTTCAATATTGTGGTATCCTAAAAGAGATTCAGACGACTATACATTACTATACTATACATTTTCACATATGCAAAACCCTTAGAGGGCTTAAGACCACTAAATTACGATTTCTTTAGAATTTGGATATTTTTCATCTTTCACATAATAAAAGATGTACAGTCAATTAACAATCTTTTCGTTGAAAACAATATAAGAAAAATAAAGGAAACCAAATTTTAAACCAACTTTAAAGACCCGTAAATTAAAATTTAGTTTTAAAACTTGACTCAAAGATTGTCGAGTTTTTTAGTAGTTTAAATTCATTATAAACAGTAAAAAAGAGCTTGACAAGAGACTAGGCGAATAACTGGAAGAAGCTGCTGTTGACATTAAGAGAGCAGGGAGGTGAAGTGTGTAAGGGAGGCAAGTGGGTAATGTCAAGAAAACAGGAAAAGTAGGACTTTGTTCAGCCGCTGTACCACGTGTACATCCCTCATCTCTCATCCCTCATCTCTCACCTCTCATCCCTCATCCTTCATCCCTCATCTCTCATCTCTCATTCCTCATTAATCCTCATCCTGCATCCACATCCCTCATTCCTCATCTCTCATCCCTTATCCTGATCCTCATCTCTCATCCTCATCCCTGATCTCTCATCTCTCACCCCTCATCCCTCATCCTTCATCCTTCATCCCTCATCTCTCATCTCTCATCTCTCATCTCTCATCTCTTATCTCATCCTCATCCCTCATATCTCATCCCTCATCCCTGATCTCTCATCTGTCATCCCTCATCTCTGACCCCTTATCTCTCATCCCTTGCGAGACAATATATCTGCAACCTTCTACAGGTCAAAGACAATCAATTTGTTTACATTATTACTATAACGCGTTTGGAGTTGAGCCAAAAGTCATTGAAACACTTTTTCTCCCTGAATCTACCTCAAATTTATAACAACGATACAATAAAAACTATGTTAAGTACTTTTAGGCCACTTTATACTTTTGTAATGTTTTAATTCCCTAAATTTAACTGCTGACATTTAAATTATTTAGTCGTAACAAATTATTTGTTAAATTTTAACGACAAATGTTGTGATCTGAGCCTTTTTAGCACATACGGCTATAACAGTAAAATACAATCTCATTGTTTGCACTGTTCTGTACATATAAGTAGAAATCGGTGAAGTTAGCACCCGCCCATGGCGCTTTTTACAAACATGAAGGCACAATCCACCTCACCACAATGAAAGGTAAGAGATTTGGAACATAGGGTATTGAATATTTTAATTTATAGCTTGTGGATTTTTCTTTAACGTATTATTTATAATTATGCTTAGTTGAAGTTTATAGGCTTTTCTTTGCCAGAGACCAATAAGTATTTGTATTTACAAGTAACTAGATATCCCTTAAAGTTTGGATTTTGAGGTAGTTCACGACTTATATATTTTATTCCATTGACAATACAGTATATGTTTTATAATAACACGTGAAACCTGGTCGTAGCCCTTTCCTACCAATTTGTACTAGATTCCTTCTTGGGAATCCAATCTAGACCACCATTCTCAAGAAAAACAACACCACGTCTAGTACTTCATACTTCATACATGACCAAAGCTGTTAATTATCTTTATACTCTAACATTTATTTTGAATTACTGGACACACTGGTTATAAAAGAATATCTTCAGAAACTTGAAAAAACACGAAAAGAATTAAAACGTATGTTACAAGTTGAACTTGAGTTTGAGTGTCGGCGAGAGGTTTTGTGAAGAAAATAACGAGACCCTCTTCTAGCATTTCCCCTTTAAACACTTAACCCTCCAACTAACCACCCTGCCATAATACACCACCCTTGTATACTGTACGTCTAAACAGTGTACACACACCGATATTGATCGTACCAGAAATTCATACAATAGTTAATTAATGTCATTTCACCCTCTTTTACTTTTGAGCGGTGGAAACATTTTCTAATGAATTTTAAAACACTTTATTAGGTAGCTAAAGAGTACATTTAACTAAAGTTCTAAAATAGGGGGGTAGATAAAGTAAAAAATTTACAATCAAACAAAATTTTTAAACTGTATTACGCAGAGAATAATTTTGAGAAATAATCCGAACCTGGCTAAAACCCATCTTAAAAAGCCAATAACAGGTTCTTAAACTGATTTTATCATAATGAAAATATGGATAGTAAAGTAAATGTGATGAGAAACTCTTCCCAAGAAAGAAGGTCTCATGTGTTACAAACTAAAGTCTAACTGCAATGTGAAGTAAACGTCCCGGACTCAAGTCTAATCTAAGTTTGCTTGTTATAGCGCTGCAGTAAAAACAAGGCTCTGCGTGACCTTGCTAAATAACGAACTTTTCTTTCATCCCAGCAGCTGCTTCTTTACGACACACTTTCCTTCACGATATGTATAAGCGCTTTGATTCATTGTTACAGTGCGCTTTTATAATGTCACCTAAGAACAAAGATTGGGGTACAAAAGTGCCAAACCAACAGTTCTAACTCAACAGTCCCAGGAAAAATAATTTCGAAGTACCGAAACTACCAAAAAGTAAATTTACCTAAAATATATTGAATTATAGTTGAACTTATATAATTCCAATGGTCAAAAAAGTAACCAACTAATTATAGGTATTTTGCATATTATAATTATAAATTTTGCATATACTTTAAACACATTTCCAGTGTTGTTTTTGAAAATTTTATTTCAAAATCGTATGATAGTGCAGTTCTTTAGTGATACAGCGAAAAAAGGAGTACTGCAAATTTTTATTTTCTATTTCACCTCCATTGAGACACAGGGCTTCATTTCTAACATTGACTGGCAACTATTTTGTAATGAGTTGGGTATATACCTCAATATTTACACCTCATGTGTTCTTTTGCCGAAGCCCAATAGACAACTTACATGCTGATGTAACCTATGACGTGGTTTGAGGTTAGTTAATGTTGGCATGATTTCCTAACTACCTAATCTACTTTTAGAAACGGCGTTTGTCACGTGCCACAAGAAGATTATTATTTTTAAAAGCAAAACAACAGAGTTGGTGTGATATACTTCAATAAAAGAAAGATATTTCCAAATTATACATTAACCCTGTACAACTGTACCCGGTATAATTATATGGACTTCAATTGACATTCTAATAAATCTGAAACGGTAAAAGGAATACTTCCAAGTTCCTTAGATTGTGAGACTGAACGAACAACCACTTTATAAAAGGAACTAATTAAATCTTTCCTTTGATTAATATTGCTTTGACAATCATTAGATTGGAAATTTGCGTTTACTTCGTTCTTTCTGTTCAAAGTAGATGTTAATTTTTTTTCAAGAAAATATTTAATACTGTGGAAGTACAAGCAGATTAGTGTAAACGTTTGAATCTACCTTCACACAAATAAACTTTAATACACTTTAAGTTGTATTTTTAATTAAGTAATGTAGGCTGATTTCTTATGTTTTGTATATACCAAAACAAACATTTTCGTAATAATTAATAAATTGTAAATTATAAATTAATAAATTTATAACTATATATTCATTTGACGTTAAGTTACGCATGTAAATATTTAAAACGGCAATTTCGAACAGTTTCTCTAATCATGGAATAATTTCATATTGTTTCCAACACTCAAATGTTAAACTTAATTAAGCTCATGAGTTGTTCATAAGTTGTTCATAAGACTTCTTGGGAGAAAACATCTTCAAAAAAATCCTTTATTTACCTGGGTTTAAAAGGTATTGACACTTTAGCACGTCAATACATGACTGTGTCTAAAGCAGCTGTTTTTAGAGCAGAATGACAAAATAGTATATTTCATCACTAGGTCCTAAAGTGACACTTTTTGACACGAGGTCAAGTTAACGTCCGAGGCGCAGCCTCGGACGTTACATGACCGAGGGTCAGAAAGACACTTTCGGGCCGAGTGATGAACGATACTTTTTGTCATGATGCAAATAATATAGAGAAATAAATGTCAATAAATGTTTTAATATCATAAAGAGACAATAAAGTAAACATGATTTTGAGCTCAGCAGTCTGAATTATAATGTTTTGAAGAAACAATTGTTACACTGATTTATTATAAATCGGTGTTAGAATTTAAAACAAACTCGTTGCACCAGTCGTGCCTTAAAATGATCTTTTTCCCCTAGGAAGAAAATCATCATCAAAACAATACTTTATTTACCTGGGTGTAAAAGTGACACTTTAGCACTGTCAATACATGTGTCTAAAGCATCTGTTTTCAGAGCAGAATAACAAAAAAACATATTCATGTTTACTAAAGTTATTGAATATGATAGTACCGTATCAGTAGTATGCTTTCTTTAATAATTAGGTATGTGGTAAAATGTGCAAAATTAAATCATCAACGTCTTCTGTATTGTTACAATTTTTGGAGTGATTTTCTTCATTTTCTTTTTGTAAGAACATTCTACAAAGAATTGGAACAAAAAAACTTAAAAATTAAATTTAGTCTGTCAAACCGTACTAAAATTAAACCATTTAAAAAAAACTGAATTTGTTAAAAAAATATTAAGATTACTCCTCGGAAGGGCGAGTACGAACAGCTGTGAGTCGAGAATTTGAAAAGAGTTGTGAAGAAAATAACGAGGTTCTGCTTTGTCCTGACGTTTCCCCTTTAAACACTCGACCCCTCACCCCCTGCGCTTACCGTGGTCACCAGAACTTTAGGGCCTCCAACATTTGATTTTAATAATTGTAAACGTTACCCTCTATGTTAGTAACTATATTGAATTATAGTTGAACTTATATAATTCCAATGGTATGAAGATTTTAGTGATACGGCGAAAAGGAGTACTGCAAATTTTATTTTCTATTTCACCTCCATTGAGACACAGGGCTTGATGGCAAAATGAGTTGGGTATATACAATATTTACACCTCATGTGTTCTTTTGCCGAATAACAACACATGCTACGTTTGCAGAAAAGTTCGTATAATTATCACCCGGTAATTATATGGACTTCAATATATAATAAATCCGGTATGAAAAAGTTCGATGTGAGACTGAACGAACAACCACTTTATAAAAGGAACTAATTAAATCTTTCCTTTGTTAGCCACAAGCGTTTCCAACACTAACGTGATTCCTACAGAATACATGACTGTGTCTAAAGCAGCGTTTTAGAGCAGAATGACAAAAAAGTATATTTTATCACTAGGTCCTAAAGTGGCAGTTTTGATACGAGGTCAACCAATAAATGTTTTAATATCATAAAGAGACAATAAAGTAAACATACTACAGTCTGAATTATAATGTTTTGAAGAAACAATTGTTACCACCTTATCCCCTTAAAACGATCTTTTCCCCTAGGGAAAATCATCATCAAAACAATACTTTATTTACCTGGGTGTAATTTTTACT
Source organism: Matsumurasca onukii (assembly GCA_018831715.1). Classification (NCBI taxonomy): domain Eukaryota; kingdom Metazoa; phylum Arthropoda; class Insecta; order Hemiptera; family Cicadellidae; genus Matsumurasca; species Matsumurasca onukii. The sequence continues at coordinate 40,194,197 of CM032059.1, read as the reverse complement.
AAAGTTATTGAATTTGATAGTACCGTATCAGTAGTATTGCTTTTAATAATTAGGTATGTGGTAAAATGTGCAAAATTAAATCATCAACGTGTTCTGTATTGTTACAATTTTTGAGTGATTTTCTTCATTTTTTTTGTAAGAACATTCTACAAAGAATTGGATTAAATTTAGTCTGTCAAACCGTACCATTAAAAAAACTGAATTTGTTAAAAAATATTAAGATTACTCCTCGGAAGGGCGAGTACGAACAGCTGTGAGTCGAGAATTTGAAAAGAGTTGTGAAGAAAATAACGAGGTTCTGCTTTGCCCTGACGTTTCCCCTTTAAACACTGACCGTGGTCACCAGGACCTCCAACATCGTTACCCTCTATGTGACGTTTTTCTATATTTTTCTTATTCCGAACTTTTACCAACCTACTACCCAACCACCTTATCCGCTAATTGACGTTGATCTTAGTCCGATAAATTTGCTGTGGACTTGACCTAGGAATTTTTGAAATAAACATTTGGATTATAATAATTGTAAACACGCATACATAAATACACACATATATACTTGAATATACAGTATATATATTCAAGTATATATGTGCTGGTATATGTAATCAACTTTTAAGAACCGCCTCTTCTTTAAATCCCCAATTTTTAAAGTGTTCTAAATTTATCTTGTAACATATCATTTTAAGGCTTTAAACATCCGAAAACTGAATCCGTAATTTGTTTTCCAAACTTTGGACGCCCATATTGATTGCGTCAATTTATCTGCTGAAATACTAATCACATTTTGGACCGCCATTTTAAACAAAATCCATTGAAAAGCATTAATAGTATCAATGCATTTGTGCTTTTACCCTTTCAAATGAGGGGTCACCTGATTGGGTAAAATAAATATTTCAAAGGGTCACCCGGACCCACTACCCCTATTTTGGGTAGGGGGCAAACTCCCAAAAAAGGACAAAAAGTACTTCAGTTAATCCTTTTTACATATACCAAAGAACGTTCAAAAATTGTCATTTTGTAAATGGTTAAGGGGGGAAGACCTTTTGGACACTTGGTATATCACAAAAAGAAAGAAGGTTTGAAGATTCTAACAGTCCTTGGGTCGTATCATTAAGATGCGTTGAGGGGATATGAGATTTCTTGACAAGAAATCAAAATGTGTCTCCTAAAAACACATCTCAAGAGTTACATATCAACAGAATCAAAATCTCAAAACTTCTTTACCTTTTGTTCTACGATGTTTCGTTCTCAATGCTATGTAAATTTACTAAAACACTAAAGAAGAACATGCATCCTTATATTTTTAAATTAAAGAAATACAAGGTGACGTTTATTGTTGAACTTGTTTAAAAGAGCAATATGTTTGCAACTACTTTAATCCTGACAAGAGCCAACTACATTATGAAGCTTTTTTGTTATGAAAACGATATCAACGTTTATCGAAATTGTCTTATCCGACTACATTAGAGAGGGGGATGTAGAAACTGCCTCATACCTTTGATCTGAGAACTCAGCTTTTCAGCAGCCAAGATTGTACGCAGAAGGAAAGATTTGCCGACTGATAAGTTTTATAGTCGGCTTTGCTTGCAATCTTAACCTAAGCCTCGTCACCATTCCTTCAATTCCAAACATACAATATGTTAAAGCCTTTGACGTGGTCTTCCAAAACTCAATAATACAGATTCGCAACAATAAAATACACTGCGTGCTTTTATTATCAGGAACTATTGTAATTACGTAATACAATTTTTATTTCTCAACTCTTAGGCTTTCGTGGCCGGTGTCATCACTAAGATCTAAGGCTTCCGGTTTACACCGCGTCACAGTTGAAATATAATTACTGCTAAACGTTTCGACCTCGCTGTGGAGATTCATCCTCAGTAGCTTGTCGTCAGGGTATCAGCCAGTCTACAAGCTACTGAGAATGACGCTCCACAGCGAGGTCGAAACGTTTAGCAGTAATTATATTTCAACTATGGTGTAAACCGGAAGCCTTAGATCTTAATTTTTATTTCGTTGTAATCGAAAGACAATAATTGTCGATTGCTATTTAAATCGTCATTTGAAATAGTAAACAATACATTTTTGGCTTTCAGTTATTACAACGAAGTTGCATTAATATACGTATTTATACATACTCGCAGCTTTAAAATACTAACTATTGCTGAGATTTTCTATCCAAGTATGTTATTGACCAAAAAAAACATATTACGGTTTTCACTAACGATGGAAACTGTCCGCGACAGTATTGCAAACTCTGAAGTTATCCCACTGTCGTTAACAAACTTCAAACAAGGAACTTATACATACGAGTTTCAACCTACTCATACAAGAGCTGTTTACTCTCTACGTACGGCATCTCAAGGTCTCAATCCTATACCGCATATTTGTCTGAGCTTAAAAATGCTTCGAAATAAAACGATTAAGAAATTATGTTCTGTATGAATGTAAAGAATCACCATTGCGGTTGTTAGTAGCCATGTTCGTTTTATCAACAAAAGTAAGCTCATTACAAACGGCTCTGTAAGTGGTGGGTGAGCCGTAGATATGTGAAGTCTAGTGAGTCTACTGTATACACATAAGGGATATTGTAAATCTGCCACTGTCGGGTCAAAGCGACTCCGATTAAAGGTAAAAAAGGTAAAGTTTGTCTTGTTTAACGAGGCGAAGTTAGGACTACAAAGCCCTCTCTACCACTCAACCTCGACCTTCACCTAGCGTTACCGTATAGTCACATAACAAATGTAAGTGGTGACTGCGGGGATCGAACCCGCGCCAGTGGAGAGATAAGCTCCGGAGTCGCGCACGATTCCAACCCATCATGGTCCGCTAAATGTCACAGATAACTAATCGATGTAAAGCTAGATAATTTGAATAGTTATCTATAATTTTACTCAGATATGTGTATTTCAGTTGGTTTTGCTCAGCCGAAAATCTTGCCTTTCGGAAAATCCAAAGTTAACTTGAAATAAGTTCAAATTAACTATCGTTTATGAAACAGACGCCGAGAGATGCCATATTAACTATCTATATAGAATATAAGTTAGTGCTTTGTTGAGCCGGGAGCCAATAACGGTTGAGTTCAAGTCCAGTGCTATTGTAGTTCACAATAGCGGCAGATCTTCTCTGCTGTTGTTGTAGAGCTACAAATCCCGCCTGTTTATCCCCCCTTTGTTGTCGATGGGAAAGCTCAGGTGGAAAATGTTTGATGGATCCAACTCAACCTTGCAAAGCAACATTCATATGTTGTTTATGCTCTACACTTCCTACTTTTATGACTTTGCAACTTTGCTAATTTGGAGATGCTGAAAAAAAGGGATAGTTGCATTACAAATTGTTGTAACACAGCCAACACAAACTGTGTATAATGTGAAAGCTAACCTTAAGACAGGATGTTTGTTATTAAACGTGTTTTAGTCTTAGATGCCAAATAGAAACACCTCTCTTCGTCTGTTATTTGAACGATGAAATTGTAGGTTGCAAAATATGTAAACATTGGTTGAAAAACAAAAAGTCGTCAGGTTAAATTCTGTCCAGAACTGTTTTGCTCGTAAGAATTTCTCAGTTCTGGCCGGTCTACGAGTGAGAACAACTCTTAACATACGTTTTACTACTGAGGTTTGACAACTACGAGCGCAACACTACGCTGCATGAGAAACATATAAGTGACGAGAGAGATAAGCTTTAACGATTAATATACAGTATATCCTGGACTAAATTCTATTAGAAAACCTACGGTTTCGGTTGTTTGGTTAACCTTTTATAAACTCCCACTTACAACCAAATATTAGATGACAGTAAAAATACCTATGTGGAGTCTTGAACTACATTATTACATGTTTCTATTATTTGAAATTTAAGTGTATTAGTATAGTAACCTTTGAATACTATGGACTACAGTATCAGTTCTATGTATGGAACTGATACATTGTTTACAGCCTCCACTGTGGTATTTAGGTTTTAAAAACCACCCTTTAGCCTGGTCAAATCAATTGCCATATCTGCTGTTTACACCAAACTGTAAACCTTGACTCAATCTTCTACTCATCCCTTTACTATCCTACTCCCACTTGTGCTGGACACAGGTTCTGCAGTTCTGCAGTTATGGTATTATGCATTTCATTGTCTGTTCACTACCCGACCTGCTTACTCACTACGTTTCTCTACCTTTCCTGATTTGTCACCCTTTGTTATTCGGTTTTGCGTGTAACATGATTACGAAACAGCAATAATTATTGGACATATACAGGGTGATTCTAAAATAGGGCACCAAATTTCAGGAGTGGGTTCCTTATGCAAAACAATGAAAAAATTCCTATAAACACGGGTCCTAAAATTCTTTGTTACCCCGGTAGCCGCCATTTTGTATTTTTTACTTAAAAATGTATATCTCCAGAACGCTTTGACCGATTGCATTCAAACTTGGTATGGTGTTTATGTGTCACAAGGTCAATTTAAACAAAAATAATTATTTCATAAAACCTTACAGAAACAAAATGACGGCTGTTTAAATTTTTCAAATTAAAATACCATGAAAATGGCGCATAATACAAAGAAGTTATAAGAATAAAAAAGTTGTATTTTTTAATTTTACATAAAGATACAAACTTATTTTTCCGAATTTTACATTATTACTTTCACTTTTTGCGTCCTTTTACAACACTGGTACATTACCAGTTGATCTTTGATGTTCACCTCTTAGGTGTACAAGTCGCACCTGTCAAACAGGTGAATAATATAATCAGCTGATCCAAAAGTGAGAACTATTACCGCATTAGGTTTAAAAACAGCGGTTTTCAATTTTAACTGTTAACCAGCTGATAGGTAAAAGTAAAGTTAATATATATTAACCCATACATTGTGTTACGCCTTCTTGATTAATTAATTATACGTTATTGTGACTTTTTGTTAAAAATGGTTCATTATACGATTTAGAATATTTTTCTCCAGATCGATTGTTCTCATGTATCGTGGTCTTCCTTGGTTTTCTGTTTTAACTTGCAGATTCCCACTATCACAAAGCCTTCGAAAAGGGGAAGCAAAAGTATGATGGTTTGGTTTTTGTCTGTCAGGAAAAGTTGGCAAATACAATCGCGCTGCCTCTTAGCCAACTCCATTGGCGCGCCCATACATAAATATCATACCGGCTTGTTCTTAATACGCGTACTGAACCATTTTACCAAAAAGTCACAATAACGTAAAATCAATCAAGAAAGCGTAAAACAATTTATGGGTTAATAAATATTAACTTTACTTTTAGCTATCAGCTGGTTAACAATTAAAATTGAAACCCGCTGTTTTTAAACCTAATGCGGTAATAGTTCTCACTTTTGGATCAGCTGACTGTAAATATTATTCACCTGTTTGACAGGTGCGACTTGTACACTTAAGAGGTGAACATCAAAGATCAACTGGTAATGTACCAGTTGTAAAAAGACGCAAAAAATGAAAGTGTTAATGTAAAATTCGGAAAAATGAGTTTGTACCTTTATGTAAAATTAAAAATACAACTTTTTATTCTTATAATACTTTTGTATTATGCGCCATTTTCATGGTATTTTAATTTGAAAAATTTAAACAGCTGCCATTTTGTTTCTGTAAGGTTTTATGAAATAATTATTTTTCTTAAATTGGCCTTGTGACACATAAACGCCATATCAAGTTTAAATGCAATCGGCCAAACCGTCCTGGAGATATAAATTGTTAAGTAAAAAATACAAAATGGCGGTTACCGGGGTAACGAAGAATTTTAGGACCCATGTTTATAGGAACTTTTTTCATTGTTTTAGCTTAAGGAACCCATCTCTGAAATTTGGCGCCCTATTTAGAATCACCCGTATGTAAATGTAGGTACAGAAAACGTGTTTTTGCTATTCTGCTCTGAAAACAGCTGTTTTAGACACATGTATTGACAGTGCTAAAGTGTCACTTTTACACCTAGGTGAATAGTGTATTGTTTTGATGATATTTTTTCCCTGGGAGAAAAAGATCATTTTAAAGATCTTTTTGTTGCATGGACATCAGCTTGTTCAACGAGTTTGTTTTGGTTCTTTTGACATTTAACACTGACGTATAGTAAATCAGTGTAACAGATGTTTCTTCAAAACATTATAGTTCAAACTGCTGAGCTCAAAACAATATTTACTTAATTAATTGTTCATAATATTAAAACATTTTTGACATTTATGTCTCATTATTATTTACATCATGACTAAAAATATTGTTCATCACTCGGACCGAAAGTGTCTTTTTGACTTTCGGTCAACTTGACCTCGTGTCTAAAAGTGTCACTTTAGGACCTAGTGATGAAATATACTGTTTTTATGTATCACTTTTTATAAAATAAAATGTGGCAACAACATAATTATCTAAGTATTAAAATGAAGGGTTTGTATAAACTCCTTTCTAAATTAAATTGTTTAATTGGGTTAAACTAAATTAAACGTTAAACTTAGGCAGTTCAAAAATCAAAAGGACCGCACGAATTACGGTTTAGTTCTTAAAGACATGTGGTTAGCAACAGTCACACACATGAGATGAGTTTCAATAATAAAATAGCAAGCACACAACACTTTATCTAACGAATAAGATGTAATTCACAAAGAGTTGAGTTTGAGCTGAAGATTTCTCAGAGATGCAATAAAGACACAAGCCGTGTGTTGACGTAAGTTCGGCAAACAGACAATTCCGCCTCCGGCGCTGCGCCTTGGCACCGTCCCTTTCCATCTCCGAGACCAACTCCCTAACCACGTGATTGTCAAACACTACACAGCGGGTAAATGTTAAGCGTGTAATAACAAAATAATACTTAATGTTGATTCTTGTATGCGACGTAGAAATATTTTGGAAACCAATTTCCAAAGATAAAAGTTTATAAAAGCTAAATTGGATTATGTCAATTTTTGAGTGGGCAATGTAGGTTAGACTTCCGGCCAAGTTCAATAGAAAATGGCTCGGAATTTAGGTCTGAAAATTTTCCATGTGGTCGTACAATAAACAGAAATATACATAAAACAAAGTTTTAAAATTGCCATAACATATTTCAAAACAGTTTTGAGATTTGAACAACAGCTATGTACATATTTTAATATAGAATTATTTTTAAAACGGCGTTTATTACTGGACTTTTACGTTTTTACTCTAATGGTAGGTTCAAATCAAATCAATGGTATATTGCATAAACATTTCTACAATGCATGGCAATCGTCATTTAGGATGTGTAACTAAAATTTTCCATACACTCAAACATTGAGAACTCTTTCAAATATACATTGTGTGCACTCATTCATCTTCATTCATACGAATTGTTCCTCCCTAGCTCTTTGATCAGATTTCCCAATTATGTGCCAAAAACTCATCAACGCTGTAAAACGCTTCTGCAACCAAAACGTTTTTCAAGCGAGTTTTAAATGCCTCAGGCATATGAGCACTTTTAATTGAATTTGGAAGCCTGTTGACGAAATGAACTCCTGTCTGGGAGGGCAAACGTTCATGGACTACCGTTCTGTGTCTCCCAGTCCGGTAGTCATCCCTGCCTCTAGTGACATAAGAGTGTATATCGCTACCTCTTATGCTGACGATTTTTGACTTGAAAAAGAGAGATGATTCTAGGATGTACAGGCAGGGAAGTGTCAACAATAGTTGCTGAAATAATTGGTATAGTTACAAAAGTAACGCTTATCTGATTCCGTATTTCTACGAAACGTATAATTATGATACCAGTAAGGTGTTTCTGCCAATTATTTCTCAACTCACTCATGTACTTCTTTTTTCAGGTAAGAGGCATGACAAGCTTTGAACATATAAGGTAGGTAAGTCTTGGCTTCTTATCGAATTCATGTTAGCGTCTTTACCTTTAATAACAATTATAACAAAGCCGACACGCAGCCACAAGCGCTACTGTGAATCCTAACGAGTTTCCAAACAGAAAGTGTTTCATATATTTATTGTGAACCAGACAAAATTCTTTTATAAACGATTAGTAATTTTACAATTTCTTTTTAAGATTTGTCTTATTTATTTACTCAATGCTTTTGTATAGTAAACAAAAAACCGCTGTTAATATTTGTACTTATTTTTAAATAAGAAGGTTGTTTACTTTCTGTATCGTAGGCAACTTAGGCTAGTAAATTTATTTAACTAGTTTAAAAATTAGCTAAAATTAACTTCTGCCCAGTGCTCTGAATTTCAAAGTGAATAAATTCCGTATAAATAATTAAAATGAAACAACTTGTAGGTTTATTGAATATTTGGTATATGTTGAGAAAGATTTCAGTTTTGTAGCTTAAAATCAAAAGGACTTTTAATTGCCAACAAATGTTTGACAATAGCACTCTCAGATTGGATGAACCTTATAACACGTTGTCTAAGTGCACTCTGGCTTTTAGCGGAACAAACAAATCAAGTTACATTCACCAATAAGGTAACCTTTTACATCGAAAGTCAAGTACTTAGTTATTACGCGACGAACTTAATTATTTACAGACGGCTGAAACATTTCGAACGGATGATATGTGAAGTAACAAAGGCTAGCCCTCATCAGTCGCTAACTGAATGAAGCTCACTTGTACTCAGCACTCAGCACACATGTGTGACCCTCGTCAGCACTTTGCATACTTCCCTTCAAGCTTAGTTCAAATTTTGTTTGCTTAAAGGCTAAATAAACGTCACGTATGGGGTCTACCACACACACTGGGCAAAGATTACAGTTTTACTTTACTACGAAGTGTGACACATCATATTAAAAAATTAGCTTTTAGAAATTAAGGATACTGATATGCTAACACAGGTGGTTTCCTAATATTTGTGCTCGCTTCTCCGGTCCTTGGTTACTCATGGCAAGTACGGGCTGGCGAAAAGCCGGCTGTCCTTCATTATGAGGACAGCGTCTGTGTTGGCGTCCAGCCCAGGAACGCATGAGTGCCTTGGTCCGGAGGAGTGAGCTGAGATAAAATTCAAGTTTTCTCTAGACTTAGGATTAATTTGTATATGTAATAATTTTTGTAACGTAAATTTAATTTGTTAGTGAATTTAATGCTAACCATAACTACATTGGTAAATAAGTGTACCTTTGGTTTGTAAGATAACGTCAACTCATTCATTGCTACAGTTGCCGCACTGAGTATGTCGTTATCTGGAAGACTGGACAGTGATCTGTTGTTTTATTTTTGTATTTTCCACCAACAACTAGTTTTGGTGGCAAAATTGTTCCATATGTACATATGTTATTACTCATGTATTTTTTGATGGAATAAACCATATTCTTATTCTTATTACAAACTATGAAATGAAATGAAAAAAGTCTTTATTTACATGGCAAAGGTAGGACTTCAGTTTTCTCTCTACCACATAACCACGTTAAATCAATACAATCATACTTATTATAAATACATTATAATCTATGAAAGAAAAATTAGATATTTTAAATACAAGATAAGAAAACCTAACTAAAGCGTCTAAATGATGACAAATAATTGATTCAATATATAGCTATGTTATAATGTTAATAATTAGTATTGTAGCGTTAGTATTCAATGCTAAAAATTGAAATTACTCTAAATACTTCCTTTGGGTCCAAAGAATAAACTTAGCACCTCCAACGGAAATGTTCACTATTTTAACATTTTGAACCCGGCCTTCATATATGATCTTTAAATTCACGGCACGAACGTACAAACACGACGAGTTTTAGCCTACTTTAACTTTAATACGGTTTAATACAGTAATATGGGTTTCTTTCAGTTTTAAACGTTCCGATTCGGAAGGTAAAGTTTACCTTTGTACAACATTTGTGTAGTGTGATAAAGTAGAGCGATGAAGTAAAACTGCACCTGAGGGAGAAACTAACCTGTCAGTGGAAACAATAACCGTAACGAAATGCAAACCGCAGTGCGAGGTTAACATACCTCCGTGCTCCCTGCATTGAGGAACGATCCTGATTTCAGCGCGGAACTAAGATCAGTCAACTGATATGTCTCATTGTACTGATTGTACTACATTCCAACTAGGCTCTACATAGCTCAGTTCGGTATCATCAGCAAAGGATGTTAAAACCCCTTTTCCTAGCATTACGAAGATCGTTGGCGTAGATAATAAATAAAATAGCTCCCAGAACTGAGCCTTGGGGTACACCACATTTTAAGTCCCCCATTGTACTAAAAACTGAGCCAACTTTCACACACTGCCTATCAAGTAACTACGAGTATAAAACTACCTATAAGCTTTGTTGCTAACAACACAGTTATATAATTTACTAAGCAAAATCTTATGATTGACGGTATCAAATGCTTTTTGATGTCAAGAAACAAACTAGCTACGCATTTTCCGTATACAAATTATTTAATACATTATAAACACTAGTCATAAAGTTATTTACAGCGTTCTAAGTATTGATCCTAACCTTAAATTAAATTAATTGTGTAAAAATGTAAAAAGCCTATTTTCATAAGTTTTTCATCTTTTTGAAAAACAAGATAATACATATGGTATATGCCTATAATTATTGCAGTAGCTATTTGATCCGCTTTTATATTGTCATCACGACCCCATTTTTAAAATTTGAGGGGAAAACACCGTTATCAAAACGTATCTTAATCATAATTATACAATAAAACATTAATTATTTACAGAGAAACTGTATTAACCCAAAATGTGCTCTTTCCGTCAATGCCTAGGGCAGTATTATTCTTCAACCTATTGATCACAATAATTAACTCTTGAGGTAGAACTGGGATTAGAAACACTGAACTAGGTTCTAAATAAATTGGACATCTGTCCTTAAAAGATAATTGTACTAATCATGGCATTATTGTAGGTGAACACTGAATTGGAGAAATGTCCACCGATTGACAGGATGGGTTCGATACGGTCACTGGTGACGTCAATGTAGAGTGCCACAACAATAACCATATCTGCACATAAACCAGGCCCTGATAAGTGATCAGCTGATGGCCTACTCCTCCCCTCCCCACCCATCGACATCACAGTTAGCAAGTCAAATCAGTCCCGATTTCAAATTCACTCTATGGTCCAGTTAATTTATTAAAAAACATAGCCGACGAATAGCCACAAGCGCTAACTTGATTCATAGCGAATTGTCTATAAGCAGGAAGATAATTTGCACGGCAAGTGCCATTTAAAATTGAAAGGCCTTTTTTAGGGCTACTTATTCAGTATTCAAGGCTTTACTCCGATAGTTACCTCGGAATACTCTGTAAAGTCTCAATTTATTCATGACGCGTTTTTCTGTCCTGAATGTGTTGCAACTGGAGACATGGTGGGCATGTAAGGGGCAGGCGGACACAATTACTTGTGTGGCCGAAGCAATATGTGACAAGGCCTGGACCGTGCCCTGAGGATCAAGTATATTGCCTGACCAGGTAAGCTGAGCTTACAACCTCACGTGCCCCTCAGTCAATACCGTCACTACAACTTCTTCACTTCCTTGGAGCTTGAGAGCATTTTAAGAGCATTCAACTCTTTATTGCGTATTTCAAAACAGTATAAGGACATATTTGGAAGTGCATTTAGATGTAAGACAGGCTGCAAAGACATTTATATAATAAACGACTGCACTTAAATCTAAAATTCAACAAATTTCATCTTAATGTAAGAAATTCACCAGTATGAAGATTCGGGATCCTACTTAGAGCTCAGCATCGAACTTCAAACTCTATTAAAGCTCGTATCTAAAGTTCTTCGCATCATCCTCAATGTCTCTTGGTATGTCAACTGTTGTTATTTTTAGGACGTTTAATTTGCTTTCATATTGTTTTTAGGGTATCTTCTTTTAGTTCAAGCATTTGACGGTTTGTTTAAGTAGCTATCAAAATCACTGCAAGGCACTTTGGGATCGAATGTTTCACGTGCATCGGGTGGCAGCTGGAGTAATGGAGGTATCGCAAGTGGTTGGTATCTATCAAATGAATTTTAGTTTTCAGAATATTAAAATCGAAAAATAAATTTAAGCCCAAAAAATTAAGGAAGTATCAGAAATTTTCCATATCAAATTTAGTGCGCTGAAAGTGTTAAGGTTGTTTAATAAATCAAACAGTTTCTCCATTCCATGCTGCCAAATAAAAGTCATCTATAAACCTCAACCAAGTAAAAGGTTTGAAGTTTATATGTATGTGTGACCACTCTACAGATCGAATTTTGGTCCAATCTCCACGAAATGTGGTACACATGTTCCTTTTGCAATTCTCTAGGTCAAGTTTCTTAACCAGCTATATCGGGCAGTCCGTTTCAAAATGGTGGCCATTCAAAGTTTTGTTTTCCTATAAGACTTTAGCCATTCCATAAACGCACACTAAGATCACCCTGTATAGTAGTTTACTCTCTGAATCGATCAAAATAACTCTCGTTGCTCCAGAACCTACCGTTTAAAATAATTTCTTTTTAATTAGAATTTCTGCACTTTGACATTCAGAGCACTGAACATAAATTAACCTGTTATATAATTCACTAGCCAACGTTTCCTTGGATACGTGAAAGAAAAGTAAAAGGATAAAGTTTGTATTGTTTAAAAAGGCCAATTTAGGAATACAAAGTCCTCTCTACCACTCAACCTCGACCTTTACCTAGCATTACCTGCATTACCTAGTACGTGGTGACTGCAGGGATAGAGAAAAAGATATTTCGTCTGATTTCAATTAGATAAATAAAAACTTGTTCTGATTTATTGAAAATTCGGTAAGATTCCCGTAGCGCTTGTGTTTCATTTGAACGTAACGATGACATAAATGTCAATATTAATATTTTTTGACATTGAAATCGGAACATAAATACGGTTTATAGAACATAAGACACCCCGATTTTTCTATGAATTCCTCCTCTTTCCTTTAATTAGAAAATTGCTAAGATTCACAGCTGCGTTATGGCTATGCGTTGTTATGTTCTTGTTTCAAGAAGGTGGAAATCAGCTTCGCTTAGGAATGTTTAGTTCTTTCTCGTGCCACAAGAAACCTACCTTTTACTACTTTTGCAGAAGCAAAATGTTATCGAATTTCCTTTAAAAATTGAGATATTCATGCCATCAGCATGGTAAGACCCAGATCCGGGATAGTTAAATGAGCACCGATCCTGACCCCAGAACACGTTTTGAGCATTTTACAATACTTTATCTACCTATGTATATATGTGTGTACTCTCTACAGGTCGCATTTTTGTCTTATTTTTACGAAATTTGGTACAAATTTTTCTTTTATAAATATCTTAATCAAGTTCGTTAACCAACAAAATCGGACTACCGGAACCCGACAACCCGGGGTGTTTGGTAAAAGAAAAGTGGTTTTAATTATCTAAAAACAGTACATTTCATCCGATTTTGACGAAACTAGAAATAAATATGTATTTTGATAGCATACATCTATTAACTAAAAGTTCTGAGTATCCATTGAGTCGTTTAAAAATGGCGGCCATAAACGTAATTTTTCGTTTCAACAGTGGAATGAATAGGCCAATTTGAATTCAATTGGAAATCTGTTATAGCTTAACGATATGTAATACAACTTGCAGTAAAAGAATTCGTGAGTATGAGGCCTCAGCTAACAGCCTCGTAGCACCCGTGATAAAGGACCACTTAGTCTAAAGCCAAAGCTCGAGCGTAGCGAACAGCCTCGTAACACCCGTGGCAATAGAACGGCTGAATGCCAAAGCGAGGCTGTTAACGAAGGGAATACGAGTAACAAATTGCGAAGGAAATTCGATTTCACTCATGCAAGCGGCGCTTTAGCACGCACTTAGCTGCGTGTCGGCCTGGTTTTGTAGTCCTCGTAGTATCTTTGGGTCCTTTTTAGCCATGGTAATATTTCTTATTGGGCATACATCGAGTAGGATAATAAATAAGTATAAATATACCTGTTAGAAGCTGGATTTTAGTGAAGTCACACTTAATTTACTGAGTTACCTGAGCTAAGTAAATCACCTCAATCCAACAAACGAGTTTAATTAAAAGAGATAAACTAATTGCATTTTGTGACTTTCGCAACAGGAGACAAGTAAACACAATTAAAGCTTGATTGTTGATACGAATTCGGGATTTAAAACAGTGCCAAATTCGTAATTAACTAGTTATTACGCCTTTAAAGCATGCACTTAAATCACATTGGTTACAATATAAGGCTAAGAGGGGAAATACATCTATTAATAAAGACAAATAATCAAGCTCTTCTACACATTTGTTTAACCGTATACAACATATATTTCAATTGAAAAAGAATTAAATTTATGAATCACAATATTTGAAACTTAAAAAAACCTGCTGTTTGTCTGAAAATGTATTCAAAAGTTGCTAAATAAGCAATAAATCTTTTGGGTTGTTTCCACAATGATTTACAAACATCCTTCCGAGAGAAGCATTCATATTCAGAAATAATACAATTTAACGTGCAAACTATGCGTTTTAAGTATTTTTTACTAACTTATCTCATTATAGCTTTAGTATTAGTTACTTAATAAAGATTGATCTACTGTTACTCGTAAAGCGTAAGCGTCCTAGTGTTAATTGAATGTTATCAATGGATTATCTAAGCAGTGATTGTGGAACAATATGTTCAACATCTCGTGGTTTGGTAATATGTAACTCTGAAGTGACGCAAGTGTTCTACTCGACTTAGTTTCAACCGGTATTGTTCCTGGGCTGGTTTCCTCAAGTGGCAATAAAGATACGAGCTGTTTGCTAACCGCTCTTTCTCCTCTTCCCTTCCCCCCTGCGTCTTTCTTTTGTTTCACAACTAAATCTGTGTGTACACATTTCAACTTGATTAAATATCTAACCCCTGCAGAATGACTGTCAAATTAGTTTAGTACAGTGAAGCAATATTTAATTACTAGAAGTTATTTAAGGAACACGCAGCCAAACATCACCAAAAGCCCACATCTCTAGTAGCCATACATTTTAAAAACAATCAATCACATACTACCCAGTTCCCCCAATCACTAGAAGTCATCAAACGCATCAATAACAAGAACTTAGCAAAACCTCACGTCGGTTATGCCATTTTTCTTAAACACATTGACACCCACGGATCCAACTACCTATTAAACAAAAAAGAAGATATGAAGAACACAGTAATTTTTAAATGCGCGTGCCAGTGCCTACCTAATTCTTAGAAAGTAGGTCAGTGGTCACCACCAACGGCACAAAAAAACCCGCCATGGGGTTTCCCAGGCTAGCCCCCGCACCACAGCACGAGCACACCTCCAACCTGCCAGTCACACATTCATCCCCCAGCGCGTGATGTATCGTAGGCGGCCACCGGACTAAAAATCCGTGTTCACGCCCCCCCCCTCCCGTGTGTGTAGGACAATAGTTAGTGTAAATAGTGTACCATATGTTTTAGTTTAGGACAATAAGAGTGCCGACGATGCCCCACAAGCGGAGCGAAATGCGCATCCACACTTTATTCTCAACTGTATGATCTACAGGCACAATACAAGGTAATTAATATTTTAACATGACGATCGCAGGGAAAGTGTTAATGAGAGTTACAACATTATGGAGTCTCGAGAAAGCTACGGACTGGATTATAGAATTTCACGAGAAGGATATAAACGCGTTCAAGTTGCAAAGCGTAGTAAATAATGTTCAGGCATGGCTGAGAAGTTGAACATTTGAAACAAGTACGTGTCTGAACGTGACATCCATGCCGAGCTCAGTGGTTTCACATCGTGTACAATATCGTGTTCACCTCATTCCGCTCTTCTTTGCGTTGCAATTTCACCCTTTCAACAGAGATCGTTACAACCGGGTCGTGATCATTTCTTGAGGTTTTTTCACAGGCTGATAAAATAAATTCTAATGAAATAAATATAAATTTATACACACTTGATAATGGGCTAATGCCTGAAACTATAGTAGTGTACAAAAATTGAAACACTGGATACTTCAAAGTATTATTTGTTTACTTTTTAAATATTTTTATTGATTTAGAAATAAACTGACAGTTCAGTGAATACACGCAGAATGCAAATCAAACAAATGTGTTCAAAAACAAAATGACAAATATTGTTCCGTTTGGTTACTTAACTGTGCCTTCGTTATTAGCTAATTTCCACAGGATATAGAGCTATTCATCGCTAGTTTCAACAATTATTTTTTAAGTTTTGTCTTACTTACTTCGTGTATTGGTTTGATTTTAATAGGTTTCTTTGTAATAATAATTATATTTCAAAGTAAACAAACAACACATTCTCTAGTTTTATTAATTTTTTCATTTAAAACAGTTGTTACTCCTTCTCAAGAAATGTTCACTTGGTTAGTTCCCTACTAAACAAGCGGAAGTAAATTGTGATCCATAGACCTAACTAGCCCAAACATCTTCCTTCAAGCTACAGACCAATCAGTTTACTTTCAACGTTGCTAAAAATAGTAGAAAACATTATTCAAATGATAACATAAATAAAAAGTATTTTTAGGTTTTGTGATTTCTTAAAATGATGTGGCAAATAACTGACTTTGCATTTATTTAACAAATATGTTATGACATTTGCGTTTAAAACTAACATATGGGTTCCATGGCGTCCCCGTAGAGCTTCCAGTTTATTTCAAGTTAAAAATCGCACAGTTATATAAAATACCATATAATCAGAAATTAGATAAAACACGATGAAAAAATAAAGTCTTTACTTCTACATCGCTAACCCCTTTAGTAAAGAAAATATACTAAGTTACGAGAACCAGTTAAAGCCCAACATCAAAATTTTGTATTTCTGTTAACTGTAATCATTAATAACATCGACCTTGGTTTTAATTATCTTAACAGATGCTTATTCTTATAACATGTAGGAATTTACAGGGACTACTTTCTACTGTTATAGTAAATAAGTTGTTTCTTTAAAACAATATATATCAGTGCTGAGTTTAAAACATGGTTAAAACACTGTTTGATTTCAGTTTCTTCAGTCTTCAGAATGTTAAAAATATGTATTGACATTATTTATTTGCATCATAAAAGGTTCCGTTTATTATTAGTGCCTAAAACGTTACTATTTTGTAGTATTTAGACTGTTACCTTTGTAGACCTTATGGGTCTGTGGGTCAAACTGTGTGTCTACAGGCTACAATAACAGGTAACTGAATATTATCAAAAGGACCGTTGTTTTTGACCAATATAATGACATAGATGAATGCATGAATTGATTGCACTTGAACAAATAAATGACTAATGCACCTAATTTTACAAAGAGAACGAGCACGGAGTAGACAAATCTAAAGTTTTATGGCGAATGCAACTACTTTAATTCGATTATACAATACAACTGTAATGTACACACTCATTCCGGCTCTTCACATAGTAAAGTGAAACTTAGCCAAATGAATAAATTATCAAAGCACACATTCAGGGCCAACTACACATGCAGTCCCGTCAGCAAAACATTCCACAGTTCTTGAGCTGAACGCAACGCACAGTTGTTACAAGGTAACACTGAGTAAGGATTGAACATAGCAATTGAAAAGGTCGTAAGGACTAATGAAACTGCTTATAAAGGCCTAGTAATGTGGGTAAAGGACGTAGACTTGGGAGTACCTAACCCGCAATCCCGTAGCAGTTCAACCCAGTAATGTTCAACCCTACTCTTCTTTAACTCGACCATTTCCGTCAGTCTAGTCATCGTTTCACAAAAAGACTAACAATATCGTGTTATTTCGAAAAGTTCACTGATAAATTTATGTTTTTTGTTATAAATCTCACAAAATTACATCTTTTTGAAAATCGCAAATGTTCACCTCAATTTGTAATACTGTGCTTGTCCGTACAAGTAAAATTGGTTTAAAGCTTCTGTAAATAATATAAATACATTTTAATATTAAGAAGTTAATAAACATAATGACAAACGACATAAGGTTAAAGAGTGGATAGTCATAATTGGCAAAGATCGCAGCTGGCGGTGAATAGATAGTGAACACGCTAAGTCTCACGTGTTGACACATACTCGTATCTCCAGGAGACTTATTGTCATCGATAAATACCGCCTAAAATCATTCTACGCGGTATTTGATTCAAAGAGTTAAATTTATCTTTGAATATAGTTTTTTCCTTTTAATCAAATCGTTAATTTTCACAACAGAAGGACAGTTCAAACTAAAACATATTTTTGACTTCCTAATTCCCAATCGCGTTAGTTACTAGTGTCGCATTAAGTAAATGTCTCTATCAATTCCAGTACAACTTACATAAGACGAGATGGTCGAGAAGTTAGACGGCGTGAACCAGTTGTTGTCAACTTACGCCTCCTCTCTGCTTGTCTGTTGACAGTTGGTTACTTAGCTGATGAACACAAGGGATCGATCTACAAACACCCCCTCCTCCACCCCTCCACCCTCCCACTCCCTCCACTATCTCATCAATCCCAATAGTTATTGTATAGTCCGTAAACTAGAATTTTCAATTTAAAGCATCCACCACTCATGTTTACTTCCCCCCTTATACCTAATGTGTGTAGGAAAAACTATTTTATTCATAAACACAATTTCTAAAAACCTTTTATTGTTGTTTGTACAATTTTTGTGGAGCCCCCTTTATAAAGGAAATCGTGAAATAAAATACGAGTTTTTGGGCGTCTGCGTGTGTATGTTTATGTATTATAACTTGATGCATAGCTTATATGATTGTGAACCACTTACAATTCTGGCAGTGCACTGTGTGCTAAAAGAAATAAACCTAGAGACTTGACGAGCACGACGTTGATGGGTTCACTTGAACCCCAAAGTTGAAGGGTTGTTTCGAACAATTCCCTTTATTTACGAAGAAGATTTAATATTATTTCAAGCAATGAGTGGAGCGAAATTCAGAGACTAGGAATTAAAAGAAACCCGATTTGTGCTTGATGACAAGTTCATTTTGTATTGTGACTTTGTTTATTGTAAATGAAACATTACAATAATACCCAGACCGACCCGCAGCTAAGCGCTTAAGCGCCTCTGGGCTGAGTGAACCGAATTTCCTTTGCAATTTGTTTCTCTAATCCACTCCGTTCACAGCCTAGTATTGGCATTTGGTCATTCTATTACTACGTTACGAGGCTGTTCGCTACGGTCACAGCATCGCTTCGGCCTTCGGCCTCAGCAGCCTCCAGTGTGATCACGCTTGATCTTTTCGCTAAGCTCACAGCCTCTCGCTTCGGTCTCAGCTTGATCTCTAGATTTTCACTAAGCTAGCTTGACCTCTATAGTGTGACCACGCTAGATTTTTTCGCTAAGCTCACAGCCTCTATTCGGGCTTCGGCCTCAGCTTGACCTCTATAGTGTGACCACGCTAGATTTTTTCGCTAAGCTCACAGCCTCTCTTCGGGCTTCGGCCTCAGCTTGACCTCTATAGTGTGACCACGCTAGATTTTTTCGCTAAGCTCACAGCCTCTATTCGGGCTTCGGCCTCAGCTTGACCTCTATAGTGTGACCACGCTAGATTTTTTCGCTAAGCTCACAGCCTCTATTCGGGCTTCGGCCTCAGCTTGACCTCTATAGTGTGACCACGCTAGATTTTTTCGCTAAGCTCACAGCCTTCTATTCGGGCTTCGGCCTCAGCTTGACCTCTATAGTGTGACCACGCTAGATTTTTCGCTAAGCTCACAGCCTCTATTCGGGCTTCGGCCTCAGCTTGACCTCTATAGTGTGACCACGCTAGATTTTTTCGTTAAGCTCACAGCCTCTCTTCGGGCTTCGGCCTCAGCTTGACCTCTATAGTGTGACCACGCTAGATTTTTCGCTAAGCTCACAGCTTCTATTCGGGCTTCGGCCTCAGCTTGACCTCTATAGTGTGACCACGCTAGATTTTTCGCTAAGCTCACAGCCTCTATTCGGGCTTCGGCCTCAGCTTGACCTCTATAGTGTGACCACGCTAGATTTTTTCGCTAAGCTCACAGTCTCTCTTCGGGGTTCGGCCTCAGCTTGACCTCTATAGTCAAAGTCTAATTGTTTATTGCCATTAAATACTGTGGTACATACGCATACGTCAAAATGTTATACACTATTCAGATAGGTGGTACTGAGCTTTTCTAGCTCACTCAGTCTCTACCATTCATGGTCCAGAAACTCACTGACTTTAGGCATGGTCTAGCAAACCCTTTTAGTTACCTTTTGAATGAGTTGTTCGGTTCTTGTTTAAGAGGGACAGAAAGAACATATAAAAGTCGCACTCCACACTGCATAAGATGCATTTTAGTAAAGGTTGTCCGTTGGTTTAATATTGCGAGATTGCTTCTGTTACGTAAATTGAGATTGGGATTTACTGAGGAGATAGGAAACAGGGAAGGTTTTTTTTGACGAAAGTTGGTGTTTCTAGGATGTAAGTTGACGGAAGTGTTAGGATTTTGTGAACTCGGAACAACTCTCTACAATGATCACGACTCTTTAAATGGAAAATTGTTCGTATTGCTCTTTTTTTAAGGATAAAAAGGTTATTTGTCCTGGATGAACTGAACCCCAAAGAGGAATGCCGTACGACAGATGTGGAACGACAATACCATAGTAAACTGTTAGGAGATTTTCAGTATTGAGTTGATCTGACAATCTCCTCAGAACGAAAATTGCTGAGTTAACAGATCTCGCTACTTTTTCTATATGGTCTGAAAATCTAAGGTGTTTGTCGATGACAAGGCCCAGATACTTAGTGGAATCCTCAGAGTTGACCTCTGCCTCTCCAAGAAGACTTGACAAAGCATCATTTCCTCTCTTATTTATAGAAAAACAACCAAGCTAGTCTTCTCCGCGTTTACTTTTAATTCGTTTGAAGTAAACCACTGTAGAAGACCATTGATCTGAGAAAAGATTCTTTGCTCCAGCAAGGGTTTTGACGCTTCAGAGAATGTTGTGCCATCGGCAAAAAACTCATGCTTCCATTTTGGATACTGGTGTTTATGTCGTTAAGAAACACCAAAAAGAGCAATGGACCTATGATAGAGCCCTGACATATGTTTTGGGTTTGAGCGACAAAACTGTAAAACTGAGTCAGTACCAATAAAGGGAGTTTCAACATACTGTTGCATTTGAGACAGATAATTGATTCAACCCATTGGGCAGGAATTCCACGAACCCCTACTTGGTTAAGATTTTCCAGAAGAACTTGATGATTTACAAGATCAAACGCTTTACTAAGGTCAAGAAACATCCCAGCTGCTGATTGGCCATTATCCAAAGCAGAGACAACCTGATTGATGAGATGAAACATTGCGTGCGTTGTAGATTTGTCTTTGAGAAACCCATATTGATATGCGTAGATCACATTGAATGATGAGAAGAAATCGAGTAATCTCAAGGTAAATGCTTTTTCCAGGATCTTTGAAGATGTGGATATTAATGCAATCGGTCTAAAATTGTTGATATCATCAGTTGAAACTTATTTGTGAAGGGGCCAAATAATTGAAGTTTTTAGGAGACACGGAAAGCAGCCTGACTCAAAAGAACTACGGTATTGATTGTGGCAGTTAAAGGTCCTGCAATTAACTCACTACAACGCTTGAGTAATTTAGAGGATATCCCATCAAAACCAGCTGATGACTTTGATTTCAGGGATCTGATGATCTGATAGTGTGTTCACGCTAGATTTTTTTCGCTAAGCTCACAGCCTCTCTTCGGGCTCCAGGCTTAGGCTTACGTATTCTTTTCCTGAAAGTTTTATTACATATCTTGAAAAATTTTCAATTATCATAAAAACAGGACTATTTATTCCTCTGTAACAGCCAAAAATCACTTTTTTGGCCACCATTTTAAAACGACTGGATGGGTTTATAATTTTTGGTATATTGGTGAATAACACAAAAATACAGATTTACTTCCAATTGTATTAAAGTTTAGACAATTAAACTTCCTTTTTCGGTGAAAAGACCCCCCTGAAAAGGGGGTTTCGGTAGTCCAATTTTGCTTGTTAACGAACTTGACCGAGATATATTTCACAAAAGGAATATTTGCACCAAATTTGTTGAAAACCGGAACAAAATTCGACCTGAAAAGATATACAATAATAAATTATAACGTATACCGGAAATAATTCAGTTACACCCTTTGGAAATGACTTAAATATACAATAAGACAAGTGGAAGTGTACCGCAGTGGCTCACATCGGCATTGCTTGCCTCGTGCTGACAGTGTTGATTGCTGACAGTGGACTTCCGATACTTTGTGCGTCAGCAGAGTTGACATATTGTGTACAACCGTCTGGGAGTGGACAGTTTTAATCCATGCAGAACTTTAATTCTCTGACTGGCACTGTGAAACATTGAAATTTAAGGATTTTTAATTTTGAAACTTCATTTTACCGGTGTGAATTTTCCCTTTTGAATTATAACTAGTCAGATGTTAGTATTTTAATGACCTCTCGGTTAAAGGAACTTCCTTAACATATTCCATAAACCTACTATCTAACTGCTCCTAGTTCATTGGCCTGACTGAAAGATCAGTTTTGTATGACATACAGTACTCGTATTTCTTCGGATAGTTCAATTCACCTAATAAACTTATAGGTTGTAAAGATAAAATATTGTTAAAGTATTCTGTAGACGTCATTATGGCAGAGATGGCGATAACAGTGTATGAAGAGTAGAGTGTCGTTGCAGACCCGTGGCTGATTGGAATCGTACGCGACTCCGGAACTCATTACTCCGCTGGTGCGGGTTCGATTTGGCCAATTTGTCAATTTTGCCAATTAACTATACGGCTATGTTAGGTTGATGTCCAGTTAAAGTGGTAGAGAGTACTTTGTAATCCTAACTTCGCATTGTTACGCAAAATAAACGTCACCTAGTTTTCTCTCATAACCTATTGAATAACGTTAAGTTAATCCGAATTATTGTTTAATTTACGTAAAGTCGGAGTGCAAGAACACAATTTACTAGGAGAACAGGAGCTAAGGCGGAGAGATCGCTCCACATTGATTAAACCGGAACGCAGGACGGTAAGTGAGACGTGACGAGGCCTATTCACACGGGGACGTGTCACCCCTGACTGTAGCTCTAGTGTGAAAGGGTGTTGTATCTTACTTATGCAAGTCACACCTGAGTCAGATATGATCACGTACTTGCCACGAGACAGGCTCGGGTTTACATAACGATGAGATCAGTGTGACAAGGAGTTTACGTAGGAGTGTGTAGGTGCCTCCTAGATACTACTTAGCATATATTAGGACCTAGTACTGGTATAATATAATAATAGCCTTACAAATAATGGAAGACATGTCTAGTCGTATAGTTAAATACAGCTTTTAATATTAATATTTACGATGGAACAAAACTATTAGATGAATGTATTGGATAAGATTTGTAATTACTGGTATTACTGATTAAATGTAACTAAGTGTAACAGCGGTTTCTTTAAAACATTATAATACAGACATAAATGTTAAAATTCAAAGTAATGTCCATGATACAAAACGATCATTGAAATAATCTTTTTCTCCGTATGGAGAAAACCATGATCAAAAAATACGTTATTTTCCTGGGTGCAAAGGTGACAATTATGCACTATCAATATAATTATGTGTCTAAAGCAGCTGTTTTAGAGCAGAATGACAAAAACTATTTTATTTTTGTAATTATTAATGTAATATTAATTATATCTGTAGCAAGAAACCGTGTAACTATTATTGCGGACATTTTCCATCGTTAGTGAACAAAAAGGATCACCATCATCCTTTTTGTTCACTAACGATGGAAAATGTCCGCAATAATAGTTCAACTTCTGAAATCCTCCCATCGTCAACAACAAACTTCAAACAAAGAAAAAAAACCGTGTAAGAAATAATTAGTCAAATATCAAATAAAAACAGTTGGATACCATCTGTAAACTGTGTGCTCAATACCGCCTTTCAGAGGTAACTCAGGGTTAGACAACACCAGGAATTTGTAAACAAATGGCTTGTGGCGTTCCTTTTAGTTTGTAAAATAATGTAAAATCTGTGTTGGGTGAAGTTTGGGAGTTTTGTGAGACTGATGAGTTTTTAACTCACCCTCACAACCCCAAGCTTCGAACTTTGCAGATTACCTAAGTCAAGTTAATGAATTTCTCACCTTAGTTTATACAACCTTTCCAGCTTCTCGAACCAGCTTGGCAACTCTTGTGTTAGTGGACAAAACATTTTACCAGTGATAATGTTTAAGCTTCATTGGCAATGTCTGACTGTATGACGTTATCTTTTATCTTTTATGATTAAACATATTCCGACGGTTTGGCATTTCGAAAACGCTTCGTAAACCTTTTGTTTTAGAGTTGTTGTTAAGTTCAGGACATAAAAGTTTGTTGACCATTATATTTTGTTACGCCTTTAGTTCGATCCCATGTTAATTGGCTTTAAGTGGGGGTTTCAAAATGTTATAAAATCTCAAAAGCTTGAAACGTATTTTTAGCTACAAAACGTACCTCATCCAGAATTAGGGTATATAATTCAATCGAATACCTCTTGGTTCCATAAAACCCTAATTAACCGTACATTAACCAAGAACACTAAATAACAAGCTGCTTTCTTAGACCCTTTAATGGATGTGAATTAACCCAAAAATGTAAACGTTCTCAATATAAATCACTATAAAAACAAAGTTAGCGTTTGCAAAGTTCAGAGTATTCAGTTTGTTTTCTCGTAACTTTCAAACTGCTCATTCATACGCCGAGACTTAAGTAAATGGCGGTTTTCACGTTTAAAAGTTTCCATTACAAAGCCAACTTTGATTGCTTTCATTAAAAGTTTTTGAGCACTCCTTTTAGCCAGCTGTCTGCTTTCCTAAGTCTTCATCCGTATTCGATTATCTGTTTTTCTTTCGATTGAATTTAATTGAATAAACGGCTGAATCAGCTTAGTTACGAGTATAAACTGAACAATACTATGTATGCAAGATGCAATAGATGTTTTCTTTTATTTATATATTTAGAAAAATTTGAAAGCAAAATTTTTCAAAGCGGGACTCAAACCCGCACCACTCACTTGTCGGGCAAATGTTTTACTATTACACTATCCGACCAAACTATTTTGATATACAGTATAATATGTTTTGAACTATATAGTTTTGAACTTAATTTTATCCTATTTCACTGAAATACTTGCAACGCATATATTTATAATGCCTAAGAAGTCTACAGGTAGCGATTTTCACACACTTTGGTACGAATATTCCTTTTATAAATCTCTACAATAAGTTCGGTACCCGACAAAATGAATTCACCCTTTTGGGTGTATTTAGTACAAACGTGTCCAACATGTGTACATCATATAAAGCTAGGCCGACAAGCAGCTAAGCGTTAAAGCGCCGCTTGCGTGAGTGAATCGAATTTCCCTTGCAATTTATTACTCTTATTCGCAACGCTCACAGCCTCGCTTCGGTCCTCAGCCTCAAACTTACGTGTTCTTTCACTGCAAGTTGTATTACACCCCATGAAGGTAAAATGTATTTCAAATTGTATTGAAATCTAACGACTTGTAACGCTGTTATAGCAAAAAATACCTTTTTTAGCAGCCATTTCGAAACAACTCAATGAGTTTCCAAAGTGTTTTGTACACTGATGGACACTTTTAAAATACATATTTGTTTCAAATTTCATTAAAATTGGATGAAGTTTACTGTTTTAAGATAATTAAAACCACTTTTTGACCAAAATTCCCTTCAAAAGGAGGTTTTTGGTAGCTCGGTTTTACTGGCCAATGAACTTGACTGAGATATTTACAAAAGGAACATTTGTACCAAATTTCATGGAAGTCAGTTAAACATGCAACATGTAGAAAGTTCACACATATATACATATGCATATAAAGGTTTAAACAAATTCTCAAAACGCATTCTGGGAGTCAGGATTGGTGCACATTCCATGGTACCTGCCTGGGTCTTACCATGATGACGGCATGAATTTCTCATTTTTCGAAAAGAGATTCGATAAAGAACCGTTCAGACTGACTTAGATGGTGCAGAGATTAGCTTCGTTGCCGCTATGTTAGTTTGACTGATAGGATTTTGATGGTTTTGGGAGCTAATGTTGGTTATAATAACAAAGATTGTTGTAATCGTGTTCAACTAAATTGTACTATACATGCAGTTTTTACAGCAAATAATCAGTTTTTGGGGCTTCTCACCTAAAACCTCACATTAAAGGGCACTTTGCGATAAGATTCGGTAAGATTGCGGCTACGCCGTGGCTATGTTTGTATATTACCAAAAGAGTTTAATCAATTGTGTTTTTATGAACTCGCCTTGTTTTTAGTATTTCTATTTGAGATTTTGTGAAACAGAACACATTGAGTGAGTATGTTTAATGTAATCCCTCTAAAAGTTGTATTCAGATCACTATACAAGGCTTTGACATCTGATGTTTTGTTTTTTATTGTTTAGTTTGCACTAGCCATCATTACTAGACACGATGGCTAGTATTTCCAACAAAAATATTGTACATATACCTGTCATGCTTTTGGAAAATAAAAATTCGTATTCTTTGATACCAAATAAATTAAGGGTATACTTTTCGAATTCAATGTTTTCTTTTCTGTTTTGCTGCGCAACAGAGCAACTTACAATATTGACATTTCTCAAATAACATTCCATACAACTAAGGAACTTTGAATCAAAGTTTAGTAGTCTATTTGCAGAATAGTTTCCTCTCGCTCTGAGAGACGTAGTAAACTGTTTACAGCGCTGCAGACGGATGTTGCTGGTACCTCAGTCCGTAATTAGGTTGTCGAATCAAGTTCCGTAATGTTCCGGAGTTAGCTTTCAGTTAGGGTTCTCTAATTCTGTTTGCCAAACATGGAATTACATCAAGTCTACAGCTGTACTCCAGCTACTTGAACAAGCAGACTAATGACCGAGCTTGCACATTGCTCAACCACTTGTCATTCTTGTCTTTTATTCAACGTTCGTGTGAATACATGACCGGCCCCCGTCACTTCTCTCATCTCTGACAGTGTTTTGAAGCAATACTAACAACTTCATCAAGTAGAGTTTTGGAGTTAACGCCTAGCTATGTTGACTGGGACTCGTGGCGTGGTCCTGTAATCCAGCGTCATGGAGGTCAGTTTTTGAGGATGATATAGGTCTAAAGCACCTCAGATAGTCTCAGTGATCATCTGATGATACCCGCATCAATTCCCACCATCGTTTAGACATATAGACCATCACCTGCGTGGTTCGGAAGTCACGTTAAGCCGTCGGTCCTTGTATTTCCATTGGTCATTGGGCTATTAATTAATGACCTATTCTAAGGAAGAGTCGGCCTTAGTTTGTAACAAGACTACACCTCATAACCCATTACTACCACTCATCACTCTCATCCTTCACTACATATTTGCCTTTAAATACCCTCATGAGAGTGGTCGGCATCTCAAATAGTGATTTGGTGGTTTGACAAAACACATATATCTTATTCGAATCAGTTACGAGATTTTACACATTGTGAGATCTTAGACTGTTTGTAGCTGTAAAATGAAAAACTGTCCGTGAGTAAAGTTGTGTTTGATTTCAGCAGCACTTTCTCTAGCCCCAAGTGTGACATTGGGGGATTATTGCACGATCAGTTCCAGCTTGCAGGGATTTAACTCACTCAGACGGATCAACTGCAGCACACACTAACAAAGAGCCTTTCCATCAAGCATATTATAGCCGGATAATGTGTACATGCTACCTAAGCTCATTCAATGCTACTTAGTATAATCCTAGCTAAACCATACTTCTATGTCAAACCGCGTTCGTGTTGGACACTTTAAATGAATTATCAATTTGTATGTTTTAGTGGTACTCATCAGTAGTAAAATTCTTTCTATAACAGTCTTGATCACTACGCAAACGCACGAATAAAGATGTTGCATGAAATTGTATTTTGTAAAATTGTTGTTGGGGGATAAATATAGGCTATGCTGAAAACTGCGATGAATTCTCTATGAATACAAACGCCAAGGTGTTAACAAAAGATATTCCTTTTATTTGTTAAGTGTTCAGGCGTTCTTTTGTTGGACAGCATTTCTCACAAAGGGTGCCAACTTCACAGCTTTAGACGAGCACAATGCATTTCCAACTTATTTGTCCTCTTCCTTCTATTTAAGTCTAAAATTTACTTGAATTAACACGATTTAGGTTTTATAGAATCAATAAGGCCGTGATAGGAGAAATAACTAAGGCTTTGGCTGTCGTTGAGGTCACGTGTTCAAAGCCCACCGGCACACAACGTACAGGCAACGTTCTCTAGTCAACACTACAACGTACAGGCAACGTTCTTTAATCAACACTACAACGTACAGGCGTTCTCTAATCAACACTACAACGTACAGGCGTTCTAACGTACAGGCAAGTCAACACTACAACGTACAGGCAACGTTCTCTAGTCAACACTACAACGTACAGGCAACGTTCTCTAGTCAACACTACAACGTACAGGCAACGTTCTCTAGTCAACACTACAACGTACAGGCAACGTTCTCTAGTCAACACTACAACGTATACTACAACGTACAGGCAACGTTCTCTAGTCAACACTACAACGTACTAGGCTTAGGCTATATGTTTTAGTTACTAAAGACAAATTATCAGAAATAATAAATTTAGCTTCATAACTTTAATGAGGCTCTGACAACAAGTTCATTAAAATAAAATAACAATAGTATTAAATATATATCCGAACCGGATGCATAAGTTCGGTCCAAATATTTTTATCTTCAAATTTATTTAGTAATAAATTTGCTATTTAGCGTTTATACAATTAAGATCTTTAATAGTATTAAATATATATAGTTTAAACATATTATGTTTTGTAGAAACATATATTAGTATTTTATCTGTTTAAACAAAATATTTGTTTCAGGTGGGAGGGAGAAACATTCCAGGTTTGTAACAAGTGTTTCAATTTGAATCGAAAATAAACTACTAATATAGGAACAATTTCAAAAGGTGTTGGCTGGACTTATCACTCTAACGTTTCATTTTTACAGCATGTACACACAAGGACAAAATTAACACATCATTGGTAAAATGTCAACAAATTCATAAACAAATATAAGTACCATTCATATTGGGATAGTACGGCTATAATGCATATTTCCTTGTTACTGTTTAGTTAATTTAAGTATTTCCTTGCATTTAGCGTAAAAGGCCAATTGTGAAATAAAAGACGGATGATTATAGGTGTGAGAAAACAAAGCAAAGCGATGAGTTAATTTTGTCCAGGAGTATATGTTACTTAATGAATACGAGGCATAGGCATATTGGCAAACGCATATTTAGCAATTCAATTGCCAGCGGTGTGTTAGAAAAATGCTCCCCTCGACTATAATCTTCAAGTATATAAAATACAGTTAATGTAAATGTTCAATTAAACTTAAGGGGAACTAAAGGGACTATTTGACTTCGATATATTCGGCGGTTTGCTTACTAAAAACAGGAAATGAAGGAAGTTGATATTTTTGTTGTGGATTTTAAAGGCTTATCCAAAGGGCATTTTAAAACTACCACTTATATTGTATATTTTGTAGATGCCGTCAAAACTGCTAACAACGTAGCGCATTTGAGATCTTAATTAGGATAGAAAAAGTGTTCCTTTTAGGACATTGTGTACGCACAATGTTGCGTTGTGTTGAGAGTGTGCTCAGAAACAACACAGGCTAACAACAGTGTTTACTCTATCGAGCAGCCTAAGCAAGCAACCGGCCTTCGGATAAGAGAGTGATAAGTCAGCAAACTTGAGTAAGTGAGTTGATGCTCAACTTCAAAAGCTCTTAATCAAAGAGTAACCATTGAATCAGTGAATAAAGAGTTTGAAAATGTGTTTGTATTTGAAAGTTTCGTGACTTTATGCTTAATTAAACGCTCGGAAAATACCCGTTAGTTGGGGTTCAGCTTTCCATATGCCTTTCAGCTTAAGCAGTATGAATAAGAATAAGGAGCTGTGCAAAATTCACGTTATTCTTTAATAATAAGGAAACAATCCCAATGTTGTCTCACCGCATCAATTCTTATGTTAAAAATACTAATAATTTAAAATAAAACCATTACTACTCAGTAGATTAGTGCATAGATAATCCTTCTGACAGGTATTTCTTAAACCTTATTTTAATTTAGTTTCCCAAATCACCTAAATTAAACCAGGTCTGATACTTAATGTGAATGTAGAATGACTGTGAAATGACGTCATTATGAATGAGTGCTGCAAGCGTAGCATCGCAAGGGGTTTTAATTGTTGTTAACTTACGTATATTTTTAGCTAATCTTCATAGGGAAACGGGGTCAAATGGGCACCTCCGATGTATTTTTAATATAAGAAATCCATTAGTATTCACGGTAGCACTTGTGGCTACGCGTCAGCTATGTTTTGCTTCTCATTTTGTTATACATTATTGTTGTTTACAGCAAAAATAAATTACATACAATATTTAAAAACTAGTCATTCAAATACAACAATGAAATACTATCAAAACTATTGAAAACACAACTTTTACTTTGAAGAGCAAAATAACACTTACGGCATTATACATATTATAATCGCCAATAAAGGAGAGTTAATGGATAAGGGTCTTGCTACACTCGGTATAACTAGTTAAACAGATACCTGACTGCAGTACCTAGTTGTATAGTAGAACCGTGGTATCAATCGTGACTCAGGAGCTCTCTCTCCATAGTCACCGCAATGGTTTTGTCAAGTGACAATCAGGTAACGCTAGGTAGAGATCG
Organism: Matsumurasca onukii; assembly: GCA_018831715.1. NCBI lineage: Eukaryota > Metazoa > Arthropoda > Insecta > Hemiptera > Cicadellidae > Matsumurasca > Matsumurasca onukii. The sequence continues at coordinate 40,163,573 of CM032059.1, read as the reverse complement.
AGGTTGAGTGGTGGATAAGGGCTATGCACTTTTAACATCACCTCATTAGATAAGATCTAAGGCTTCCGGTTTGTACCGCGTCACAGTTGAAACATAAGTACTGCTAAACATTTCGACCTCGCTGTGAAGAGTCATCCTCAGTAGCTGGTTGACTGGCTGAGAGTGGATTGGCCGGTCGTGGCGTCTCGTTAAAAACATCGTTAAAAGGAAAATAAGGGAAACGTTGCATGTACTACTTGTGTTAAAAAGGGAGTTAGACTAATGAGAAAATCCCACTTTTATCGGAACAAAGAATATTAATATTCCTAGGATCCGTTCTAGAAGTCCACAACTGCCCTCGTCCGGCATTAGTTCAAGCTCAAATGTTGGGCTTGACGGAAATACTAGGAGGTAATTTTACGTGGCGTTTAACTAAACAACTACATATACCCTAATGGCCCATGATTTCTTTATAAGTACGGAACAAATTATAGTATGTTTCATCACTAAAGGACGCGTTTTGATGCAAGGACAAGTTATCGTCCGAGGACAATAAATGAGCAAGGATTAAAAAGACATTTTTGGGACCAGTCATGAACGATTTCTTTTGCATGATGTAATAACATTGAAAAGTAAATGCCAATAAAATGTTTTAATATAATAAAGAAGCTGAAAGTAGCATTGTTTTGAACTCAGCAGTCTGATTTATATTGATTTTCTGAAGCAGCTGTTACTCGGATTTACTTCGAGTTCGTGTTAAAATTCAAAACAAATTCATTGAAATTGCTGATATCCATGCATCAAAATGATCCCTAGGAAGTAAAATATATTCAAAACAATTCTTTAATTCCCTGGACATAAAAGAGCAACTTTAGTACGTTTTACAGGTCTAAACAGCTGTTTTCAGAGAAAATGACATGAACCCCGTTTCCTTGTTAAAGGCCAAACATAACCAAAAGACATTTGTCGTTTTAACACTGTGTACTTTTCTATGGCGACAAAAGAATATATATTCAACAATATCCAAATAATACTAAAAGGAAAATAATTTGTACAGTGTTTCCTAATAGCATTAACGAAACGTTGAGATTTATCTGTATTGAAATGACAACGCATTGTAGACGTCGCTACAAGCTTGTCAAGTTGGCAGCCTGAGAAAGAACTTAGCTTAACAAAAGGTTGTCTGGAAAGGTAACAAAAAACAACCCTCCTTAACACATTGGCAGGGTCTCTGTTCCCGCATGATTGTTGTGTGGTCAAGCAACTTGAATGCAACTCATGTTTGAATATTTGCACTGAACTATGTAGCCCGTGACACAATCATTCGTTTCCAACAAAACACGTCGTTTTACCTACGCTGTGATGGAAGATATCATCAGTTTGAAGAACAACAGACTACTATATAATGATTTCTATGAAGCCGTACGTTATACTTTATACAGTCTTTGTCTTCTTCCAATAATGATGCTTTATTTGTGTTCAAAACACGTGTTTCTCTTTAAAAGAAATGCGTAGTTCTACACTTCTGTTGTATCTAGGCATAAAAGGTTAGTTTTGAAAACTGTAACAAGACACAGACTATTTTGTTTTTAATTGTTGTATTATATTAAACAAATTTGATTAGTTTCATGATTTCTCAATAGTATTAGTTTAAAAATGTCGGTCATCACTGATCCAGAAAGTGTATTTTTTATTATTATAACTTATTAACATTCGCGACCATCTCGCGGATATTAATTAAGCTTTACTTTGAAACGAAAAACTTCTATTTAGAACCAAATGAGAAAATATACGACTACTATGCCAAAATACAAATCTTTAAGAATAAACATGAATAAAAACATATTTGGTACCGTAAGTGTTATGTTGGTTAGTGTTCCATGATAATGTTCATTACAATTAGAAACAAACCGAAAAAGTATGACGTCAAATACTGAACGAACTAATATTTTTACAGCTTCTTGCTGAAATAGGCAACAGTAAATTGTCCTTCAGCAACTTCTTTAGCTGTTAATTGACATTTTGGTATTGGCTGTTTTCAAGCCTTTTGTATTTTGTCACGATCAGCTTTCCCGTGTTAACCTGACTAGTATAGATATATTCGAAGATATTCGAAGAAATTAAATTTGTAAACAGGAAATTTTCCTTAAAGGCTATACTTTAATCTACTATAAGCACGATGTGATTTTAATGAGCTAACTTATTTTTCTCTACGTAACATTTGTTTTAATTATTATAAAACTTGAAATAACCTACGTTTAATGATTTTCTGGGTTAGCCTAATTTCTTTGGTATCTAAGGAGTGCATTTTAAACAGATAGAGATTTTTCAATGAGCCTGTAGTTTTGTTTGTGAAAAAATCATAAATCCAAAATACCTCGTAAGACCAACTTAACGTAGTAAACAGAAGTTCTTTTGAGCGATTGGCATCGATAAGTGAGTTGAGCAAATCTTCAAGTTGGATTTGAAAAGAGATAGAAGTGCAAATCCATACCAAATTCAGTCAGTAAGCCATCCATTCCGATGAATCCCTTACTCTCAATCTTCTTTTGAAGAACTTTAATTCCATATTATGTAAACAAACCTCTTTTACATTCAGATTATGTAGTTTTTGTTTAAAGTAGCTAACTGTTAAAAAATACGTTGCGTTAGTTTTTTACGTGGTTAGTTATGCAAAATATTATACCGATTTAACCTTTCGTGACTACATTACAACTCGTGGATTCTTTTACGCAAAGCTGCACAGAAGAGACAATAAATTCCTCGAGCTGAGCTAGCGTGCAGTATATGTTTTAATGTCTGGGTCTTGAAGATTGCTCATAAACCTCCCTAGTTACAACCCCTACATAATTCATCGTGTACCGCATCGGTTACCGTGCTAACTACTCTGCAGTATGCAATCAATTCTAATATAAAGCATGTTTAACTCTTAAACAGTAATTTTTCAAAGTACTTTTTATCAAAGTGATCACTGCAACAACGAAATCGTTAGTGAGCTTTCTTAAAGACGTTGAAAATATGTTCCGTAGGTCAAAGTGATCATAGCCTGTTGACCCTTTGAGTGATTGTATCTGATAAGTGGAGTTGCCCATCTTTCACGGACATTTGTTTTCTATCGTATTGATTTTTTCGTGGACAAATTCTCTCGGCAGATTTTTAAAACACTATTTGAGATGCTGACCACTCTTATGAGGGTATTTTAAGGCAAATATGTGGTGAGGGATGAGTGTGATGAGTGGTAGTAATGAGTTATGAGGTGTAGTCTTGTTACATACTAAGGCCGACTCTTCCTTAGAATGGGTCATTAATTAATAGCCCAATGACCAAAGGAAATACAAGGACCAACGGCTTAACGTGACTTCCGAACCACGCAGGTGATGGTCTGATATGTCTAAACGTTGGTGGGAGTTGATGCGGATACCATCAGATGATCACTGAAACCATCTGAGCCGCTTTAGACCTATATTATCCTCAAAACCTATCAATTGAGTAAAAATTACTCCACCAAAGAACAATTTTGAAACCTATCTATCGTATAATATAATTCTTTAGTTCTCAAACTGTTTTTAATTCAAACCCTGTTGCAAATAAAGTACTGTGTTCATTTTAACATGTATCATAACTACAATCTAGGTTTCCGGTATCATGCCGCGTCATAAAACCAACATTAAGACGACAGTATCAGCTGTGTCGTCACTGACGATGCCATATTAAAGAATGGGCGAAAAGTCTGACAATCTTAATGCTAGTTTTATGACCCGGTATGATACCGGAAGCGTAGAATATAGTTATGACTCCGGCCCCTCAAGCTTACGTACTAAGATTAAACTTAAGGTTAAATATATACACTTTCATAAACTATTTACAAGGTCCTAAACTTTAAGAAAAACATTTTGTGTTCATTGCGACTGTTGTTTTGGAAATTGGTGTGACTTTCAATCTAAGGAGAACTACAGTTAACCACGAAAATTACTTTTTAAATAAAATAGACATTAGAAATTTAAAAAACAAACTGTCTAATAACGAATGAAAATTGTTTAATCCTGAGGCCTTTCAAATACATGAAATTCATCGTCAGAGACTCTCAGCATCTCTGACGATGAATGCCATGCATTTGAAAGGCCTCAGGATTTAACAATTTTCATTCCTCAATCAAATTTCTAAATAATCTAATAAGATCCAGTTCTTGAAGATATGTAAACTATACATTGTTTGATATTTTTGGGATGATTAATAAATAGTTTCACATTTTAACACCAAGGTGTCTACATTGCCCCCATTAAGGAGATTCAACCTCAGGGTTTGGAACAAAACACAAGTTTGCTACAATCAAGAGAAAGAACGTTTTCAGGCCCATTTAGTTCAGTACATCTAAAATGTAAATATACTCAAAATGTCTGAAACCTGGATCTGCCTGGAATTGCTTTACAATATGTTTAAAAATTGGTGGCTATCGGTTGATATCACAAACCCCTACACACTTGTTTTTTCTTTATGACAGGTTTTATTTGGCTAAATCTTGTTAAAGATGCTCCTGAACATTATAAAGGAAATTACCGCTAGTAAGTAGTAAGTCACTTGAGTAGTTTGTATTCGGTACAAGAAATACAACATTATAGCATTAACAAAAACACACCTTAAAACGGAAAATTTTGTAAACCTCAACAAAGAGCTCGTACTTTGTAGTAAAACTATTATATAATCATCATCAAACACATTTTGAAGTATAATTTAAAAAAAAGTAAAGTTTATTGACTGGGAGTCGTGTTGTGGTCCAGTAATCCAGCTTCAGCGGCTCAGATAGTCTCAGTGATCATCTGATGATACCCGCATCAACTCCCACAATCGTTTAGACACATCAGACCTTCACCTGCGTGGTTCGGAAGTCATGTTAAGCCGTTGGTCCTTGTATTTCCAGTGGTCATTGGGCTATTAATTAATGACCCACTCTAAGGAATAGTCGGCCTTAGTTTTTAACAAGACTACACCTCATAACTCATTACTACCGCTCATCACACTCATCCTTCACCACATATTTGCCCTCATGAGAGTGGTCGGCATCTCAAATAGTGATATAGTGATATACACCTTTAGTAACCCTGGTATAACAGCAACGTGATGGCATTAAATGGACGGTTATGAACGTTTGAAGTAAAGTGATGGCAAAATGAACTTACAAAGTCTGTAGCACGCTGTTACATTTCCCGCAACTGTGTTGTATTGACAGGTTATACTCTGGTAATGTACGATGAATAATCCATCAACTGTCATATATCTCTTGGTTTTGCATGCGAAACGAGAAATATTTGACACATGAACATGTTTTTCCTTTCACAGGAATTCCTCCGGAAATAGAAAATTGCATTTAAATCTGCAGGCTTTTTACATTTACGTAAATATTCTTTCTGGATTCTGATGTTATAAATTAAACGACAAAGTTGCTCTCTTTGTTTATGTAGTGAAATAGTTGAATATTGACTGTTGAAATTTGCTTCAATAAATAGTTTTATGTGTAAGTTAAAACAAACAAAAACACCTAACTTTAAAAACAAAACCATGTTTATAAACGAATGAAAACGTAATATCTAACATAATTCCTATACTATTAGATTCTATGAACAAATCCAGCTTAAATTTATTTGAATACGTAAACAGATTCCAGTTAATAACAAATGTATGTTAATCGTGTCATAAGTATTGTGCTCTGTTCAAATTGAACTTTTAAGTTTCTAGTTATCCAAATAAAGAAAAAGCATGCCTACTTTTACATACTTTTAACTCAGTACCAGCCATATTACTATTAAAATCGTATTCCAAAAGATTTTATTTACGTACTATTTCGTCATAGCTAGTAAAACAGCTAGAGATAACCGTAAATTTAAAGTTGGCGCAAGTCAACAGCTAAAGTCTGAAATACTACTCATGACAATTACAACTAGTCACACGTCTTACATCATCGTACATGTATCAGTATTAAACAGGCTACTACGTAATTAAAAATATAAACCTTATTGATAATTAAAGGAAAAGAAACGCGAAGACAAATCTCGGCGTGGTTCTACTGATGTGAAAACGTAAATTGGGTTAAGACTTAGCCCCAAATTGAGTTTTAATGCTTTCCCCAATAAAGGGCTTTGCGCAAAGCTCTGAGTGTTACCTGCCGCTACAGCCAGTGGCAATCATTACAACCTCTCAGTTAGATTTACTGTTCATCACCAAATATAGCATAGTACAGGGTTATTACAAATGATGTTCACGATTTCAAGTGTATATAAAATGTAGTTTTGTATGTTATACAAAGAAACGAAATGGTTACATTTGAAAAAACCCCAAAAGTGTCTATAAACTCTGACTTTTTGGGCCTCACTCACCTTAAGGTTAGCGGAACACTAAGATGTCATGAAGATTGTAGATCTTCACGTCAAAAACACACACACACGCTCACATATACACAACAGTCTTCCGCACTTTCCGACGTTTCGTGGCACCTACAAACGTACCGCGTTCTCAAGGGCTTTCGTCCGGTCTTTTACGCGTTGCGAACGACGAACCACTTCACAACTCACAACTCAAAAAAGTTATACTCAAAAACTCAAAGTTCACAACTCAAAAAGTTTCATCACAACTATTCCTAACTATAAACAGATTTCAATCCTATAATCAAGCTCTGGCCATAAGTTGATAAGAGTATCCATTGTTGATCCATTGTTTCGATGGTATTGGTAATCTATTGCTGAATCTCAGGTTTGCTAATGGTAATATTGGTGTGTACACCTTATTTTTATGTACGGTATCCATCCCCACAAGAAAAATAACGGGGAGTGTTATCCAAAGATATTGGTGGCCAGTTCAAGAATACGTCATCATTCGGACCTTTGCGTCCTATTCATGTCCCAAGCACAAATGAGGAGCTTTAGTAACATTTTTTACAAATGCGGTCATTCGTTTTAAAATTTAATTACTACTTGCGATTAGATTGGTTACTAGGAGGATCTTCATTAAATCTGGTTCTAAAATTGGTTGCACACTAATAAAAATTAGTAAATGTGATAATCCATCACACACACAACAAGCATTACTGTCTTCAAATTCAACCATTACACAACACGTACAACAATTGACTTAAGAAACAGCAGACACGCACCCAAACCATTATAAATAAAATTTGAAACTTTTTCTTTCCAATGGTACCAATTGAAATGGTATAAAAGTAAATTTACCCAGTAATATGTAGGTCTATAATCAAATCAGGAACATCATTTGTAATAACCCTGTACATAAACTACAATACGCGTATACAATATATACATCCACGGTTAAACAGACGTTTAGAGCGTACCTTGCACTCACAATTATTTACCAACATCGAATTTAGTAAAACGTAATTAGTAAAGTACAGGGTTTTATAGAAGAATGGTACAATTTCAAATGTGTATAAAACTGTTATACGATGCATTTAAGAAACCAGGATGATACCACTGCATCCGGTAGCTCAAACAGTGTTGTTTACATTGGTTTAAAACGGCTGTGTTGATTGTTGATCCTGTAATTTTGGATATACAAGAACAACATTTGCTTTATACATTCATGTTGGAGGGATTTCATAAAGTAATGACGAATTTTCATAAAATAATGGAGCAGTATGTATGCATTTTGTAATACAAGTGGGAAAATATTAAAGTAACAAAATTAATGTCTTTGAAATCTCAATGATAAAGATTTAATAAAAATGTAAGTTTCATTTACATTAAGATTTCGGAATTTCTACCATTAAGTGTTACGCTACGCTATTTAAGTGGTTGTATATGCCAGGCCAAACATTTGCTAACATTCTCCTCGTAACAGTAGATATCGCATGAATTATTCTTACTTTTAAATTTGTCATAATAATGTAAATTTTGTTAAGTCTGTAAAAACTCCGAGCTCCATGCAGGCCTTGCCACAGGGCAGTTCCTATAATTTTCAACCATGATGAATGCATGATTGTACTGAAAACAAAATGTTTCTTGTAAAACCAAAAATATTATTACAGGGTTAAACTATCAACACAGCTGTTATAAACCAATGTAAACAAAACTGTTGGAGCTATGAATACAGTGGTACCATCCTGGTTTCTTAAATTAAAGTTTATACACATTTAAATTTAAACATTCTTTTATGAAAACCCTGGTGTTTGGGTTACAGGGTTTAAGTTAAAACAAGGTTCATCGTGAACCATTTTGCGGAAGTTTAACACTGTCTTCATAATCAAACAAACAATTCAACTTAAAGCTTCATTTTCCAAATAATTGAGACGAACATTTGTGTCGAACTCTTTACAACTTTTGGATGTTGTATCATATAAATGTAATGCTGGGCCAAGATTAAACGTGGCTTAACTCTGGGGTAACAACAACGCTTGGACAAAAACACCGTTTCAATCTACCGTATATTCTTACACTCAATTTTCACAAGAAAAACAAAATAAACTTAACAACAGGATCTTTTAAAAATGACACTAGCTGTTCTTAATTAATAATACAAGACCATGTTTACTTTTAAAATCAGTGTTGTAATCCGCTAGCTGTAAAGCATATTAGCATTTTATATTTTTCGTATACATTGAGAGAGTTTTAAACCTTTTAGGGTGTTGCCTGAGGATTGGATTTCTTTAATGCCCAAAAAGCACATCCTTACGGTTAGAGCTTTCTATCCGTAACGATTGTTACCTAATCAGTATGGTGAGTTAAGCCTTTTCGCGACGAAATCAGCCTCATAAAATTTGCACTGTTCTTTTAAGAGAACAAATGCCATCGTTAACGCGCAATGAATGGTAGACAAAACAATAACTGGGCGTTGTTGGAGTTAGTTTAAAGAAACAAGAAAGTTGTCAGTTTGCCAAACTGCCAAATCGCTTTCCTTTCTTATCATCACAGTTTTAACCTACCAACATCGTACTTGGTACACATTGTCCTTAGTGTCAAGCAATAAAAAGGCAACTGCAAAGTTTACTCATTGTTTTGATGAGCACTTTGATTTCCTTGCCTAAAGGGTTTTTCTTTAGAAGAAAACTAATGGGCTAAGTTGTAATAACTACAATATACCAACTGTTATTCCTATTTTTCTTTCCTTTGGTTTCCTAAACTATAATCTGTAAGTTACTAAATTCCTTCCCCTCCTGTCAGTATCTGTCTGTTTACGAGTAGTACCTGCTCAGATTACTTTATACTGGGGTACATACAAAAAGAGTTGTTCACAAAATTACAGTTTTCTAGTCCAGATGTTGAACACGCTCCGTTCCCCACCAGGGGAGGTTGGATCAGATCATTTTAGGGGGATGCGGCAGCAGGGTAGACCGCGACTTCAGGAGAGGCTTGCCATAATCTTGGGGAAAGGTCCCCGAGTGTTGGCAAGGCTCTCCGTGTTTTGGGTTAGAGTCCCTAAGTGGTTGTCAGCGGGCTTGTTTGTCGCGCCCTCTCATGATTGTCTGGTCAACCGAACCCAGTCCCATTCTTCTCCTGAATCCAGACTTTCTTTCATTCCGGTGGTAGCGCAATATGCCCAACAAACGTGGCAGACGTGCCTAAGGGTAACCAGGCCCTAATCACTTGATCACCTCAATCTAACATCTAACATCTACTAAATTCTTACGAACTAATACTTAGCTACTCGGTTCGCTCAATATTTTTAAATACTTTGAGAAGAAGAAGTTCATAGCAAAGTTAACTGTAGGGAGGCCTACTTACCAAACCAACATCAACACTTAAGCCGCCTAGTGGTATAGCCACCAATGTGCAAGCTATCGGAGAGAAAGAACAGTTGGGAAGAAATATTTATTTATTAAATATACATGCTGTAAAAAAGATAATATCCAGTATGAAAAGAAGGGTTAGGATTGACAGCTGAAGATACGAGTACTACCAACCTCGACTAAATATTAGTTTATACAAGGCCAGGCTGGATTTAACCCCCAAATGTTTCAAAGTTGTTACGTACCTCTGATGTTAGAGCGGTTCCTAATTTTCAACCTTTGAATCCCCTTGAGAAGGCCTATAAGGATCCTGGGGGGATGGGTTACCCATGTACAAAGCTCAGTGAACGTTATTTGTAGAAAGGGATATTAGTTTCTACTTCAAGGGTTTTAATATATACTCGTATGTATGTAAGTATGAAGAAAAGAACAACTGAGTACCTCTGGTTCATCATTGTTTATTCTTTACGACCGAAGTTTCGTAGTTGACTTCATCTTCAGGTGTAAGCTAGTACAAAACTAGATTAATCTCAACAAAGCTAATTAAAATTAGATTAATTAATCATAATTTTGCTGAAGACACCTATACAGTTGGGACTGTACTAGAATTTTTCAAATTTTGGCGATATAATAAAAACTTGAATTCCTGTAGCTGAAATGTGTCGTATTTATCTACATCTTGCTTTTTATTCAAATTAATATGAAGGTCTTCCCTGCAGTCCGTTGTTTCTCCTTTTCTTGTGAACTCCACAAATGTCATATTGTTTTCCATGTTCGTGTAGGGGTGGTTAGATGATAGAAGGTGCTCTGCCAAGGAAGACTTCATGTATATACTTTTCAAATTACACAACGCTAATGAAAAAAAGCAATTCTACTGACGGTACACATTTGGTTACTTTTGTAACATAACCATAGCCGTAAAACATTTTTTTCAATCGTTGTGTAATTTTAAAAGTTTATAAACACCTATTGGCATCAGTCTATTTCTGTATACATAGACTTGGATGTATACAGCTTTGCCATTTGACTCAGAAGGTTTTGGGGAGCAAAAAAGTGCACCTTTCTACGACGTTTCGTTCTATTTTGCGTGAGAGATAATTGAAAGCTCTATTTTCAAAGACAGCTCGCTAATAAGATATAAGCCAGAACAATAAATTAATCTAGTATTTTTCAGTATTTTTTTTCTCGGCCGATTCAAACGTTATCTGGTATTGAGAAAGGAGAATATTGTAAGTCAGAGTGCCAACTGAAATGGTAAGTGTGTAAGGCTAAGTTATTGATACAAAGTGTGCGATGTTTGATGAATGTGGAGTTGGTTTTCAGAATATTTATTACAGTGAACGACTGATGGCCTGTCAATGTCATATCCTTCTCTCTGGTATATATTCTTCTCTCTGTCTTTCCTCAGTTCACCCTCGCAGATTTACTCAAAACTTACTTTGGTTTTTGCGTTAAAAAATCACGTTAGCTTTTGTTTTATATTTGTTGGACCATTTAATCTTAAGTTAGTAATAGTGCTTTGTTACTAAAGTATAATTTAGTGAACCCACTATAAATATAATATAACTTCATGCATAAGCAATAAATACCCTTGTTGTTGATGAACTCAACATTATGTAGAAACCACTATACAGTTAAATTCATTTCATTTTACATTACACCCTTTTTTAAGCGTATTTTATTTGAAAATCGAGCTATTCATTTTCAAAGATAGCAGTTTTGGCTTCCCAGCACCTCCCGAGTCAAAAGGCACAACTTTATATATCGTCTAAAAATGTAGACCACATTTGTCCATATAAATAACCTGATTGCTAAGAGAAACATATCCTCAAATGTGTTGACGTTTAATGGGATTTCAATAGTTTTAACTAGACCAAAAGGAAATATACGAGGAAAGTTTGACTTAAAACAAATTAAACCAATATGTTTGCATTGTTTCAATAAAGCTAATTTTAATTAGAAGATGAAGGTTTCGTGTTAATTAAACAAAATTAACTTCCAATGTAAAAAACTTTGACATACAATTTATGCTGAGATAAATGCATTTTTCTATCAAGAATCTTTGAGAGTTTTGCTTTAAGTTACATAAAAAGAGTTTTGAAACTTCCAGTCACTCATATATTTCTCTTGAAGCTAAGTAATAAAGTTTTATGTCCACGGAAAAGTAAGTCTCTAAAAAGCTCAATAAAAACAGCAAGGGAAATAAAACTTCTTTGTAACTTTGAACCAGTCCAGAAATTCGCGTTTACTTTAATCTTCATTTCGTTTAATGTTCTTACTGTCTTTTTATGAACTGAAAAGGCTGACTTTCATGAAACACTCTTCACTTTACTTAGGTTTTGAAATTATTTAAAAGATGAGTTTTTCTTGTTAAGAACTAATGTATACAACTGAGTGTGGTTGTTGTACGGTAATGGAGAAACTGCTGTAGAATTCAGCAAAAGAATATCAGTGGTAAATTGAATACAAATGTAACGTGGCACATTTGATACACACGCTGTCAAAACAAATTTTCATTTTTTACTCGTAGTACATTAGTTTATACAATACAACTAAGTTCTAACAATACGTATCTACATAGCCTAATTCACAACTTTTCAGGAGAGAAGAAAAACGAAAAGAATCTAACCCACGTATCTTGTTAGGGACCTCTAACAACACGTATCTAAATATTAACAACACGTATCTAAAACTAACAACACGTAACTTAACAACACCAATATAAGTGTTGTTAACTGTTGAGTTTGGTCACCCTCAAGATACGTGGTCGGCTGGTAGTTAAAGTTCATTAATTAGACAGACATCCGCACTTTTTCATGATAAGTGTTGTTAGAACTAGGTGGGGAACGATCTCAGGTATCATATGGCACTACTAACTCAAAATGATAAAGTGTTGAGATCAGATACGTGTTGTTAAAACTTAGCCATCTACATGTTACTAGTATACAATAAAAACTCTCTAGTTTTCCATGTAGATTATTAACTAACTCGAAAAAAATTGCCAAATATTATGAAAATAACTTCTTATGGTAATTTAAATATGTAAAACGTCTACTGTGGCTTGTTTGTCCACACTTTTAATAGTCTTTTAACATCCCAATGTTACTGAAGCTAACATACATACGTTTTCCCTCAATTAGCCTTCGACTAGAAGGATAACTATTCACTAAATGGAACAACAAAACAATGTATCTGTTTCAGGTTTTAAATTTGAAACCTTTTATTCTCATAATACAACAAGAAACAGCTGACTGCAGAAGCAACGCACGTAGGCTGAGTGCTAAGCTCTCTTTCCCTGTAAATACCTCTCAGCGCTATGATACTGCTACGTGTTTCCTGTTCACAAGTACTTATTTATATTTACTCTACATGTTTTGAAAATAGTTATCTCAAAATGAGAATAAATAAACCCGTCGACACCATTAGGCGATATGTCAATGTACGAGTAACTACTTTTTTAAGAGTCAACCTATTCTTTAGGATTTACTTAGTTAAATGTTGCTTGTCATTCATCAAAGACTATTGAGCCAAACAGGAGTTGCTATATCAATCCATTCGAAAATTGATCATCCTAATATCTATCGTAGTGACAATTAACCTCAAGCATGGTTACAGTTTCAGAAAACCCCCAATGGATGTAAAACTCATCTCGATTGATCTCGGAACATTCCCTTGACCCCTTGATATATTTCATTCTTTGTACGTATCAAATACATTTTATATTCAATGTAAACTTTAAACATACGTGTACGTTGGACCTTCAATTACGAAAGCCCGCAGTGGATGAAAGAGCTACTATAACACATAAAGGGCCATAAATGGACCCTTACTTATTTATATTTACTTATTTATATTGTACATTGTGATATAAGTATTGTGTTGACGGGCCTCATTTTGCAGGATTTCTGTTTTCAAACAGGTTAATCATGGTCGGTGAAAATTATTATCATGGGTCAACCAACGTGCATTGAAATAACTACATCTTGTAGTTCAACATGATTTTTTACACCATTTCGTCGGTTAAAACTTGTTCTACAACCACTTTATTTCCACGCAGACCGTAGAAAGTGTACGAGTATACAGAAAACCTGTTTTAATATGGCGTTCAAAAAACTCCCTAAAGGGCTGAGGTGAGCTTTTGTTACAACAGAACCAATGTGTACGTAATGAACGGCTTTCTTAAACCTGTTTTGGATATAAACTAAGAATACTTATAAAGTGGGATACAACCTGTTTTGTACATAAATCTTTGAGTCATTTCTCTTCCAGTGATTTCCCATACTCGTATTTAGACACAGATAACGTTAATACATTACGTGGTTTCTAAATGAATCACTTGAACGCCCTCTGTTAATTGTCACTCCATCAAGGTCCCCATTTTAGACAACGTGAATAGTCTTAAAATGAAACACTACCTGAGAAGAGAGCACGCTTTGGGGTTTCAACTTGTTGACGTTTGAACTGTGATCAGAAGTTGTAAACCCATTGTAAAAGTTGAAGTGAACAGTTGTTCCGTTGTTTGACGCACAAGTAAACTTGGACTGTTGTCAAATTGAGGGAAACTCTCGACAAACTACAGTTGAATGCTGGCACAACTTTTGTTCTAAACTCTGTCTACTTTTTTGTGAGTTACCATGAAATTTCCGATTGGTTAGTCGTATATAAAGTTTTGAATAATCATTTGTTGGCAACGAGTTATATAGGTAGTTTCAAAAGTTATTTTCGGTAAATAATGTTTTGGGTTTGACTGCGACCATATAGTGGAAGAGTTGCGGCCTTCGGTGCCGGGGAGATCATAGGTTCGATTTCTGGAGTTTCAACTGTTTTCCCTTGAACGCGTTTGGTGTCCCACAAACGTCAAACTAAGACTAAACTAAGCACAAATACCTCTGTATTTTCACATACAAAAATATAGTAAAATAAATAAGAATAATGTGTCTTCAAAACCTTTTGTTTACTAGGTACTTGCCATTTTTCTTATCTCCAGTTCCTCTCGTCAGAGTCTTTTGAGACATGGAATATGTATCTTTTGTATCTTGGAAATAAACTTTAAAAAAACCACCAGAATTGTCATTAGCAATTCAAGGAATCTATGTTGTTACATTTTTAACCACATGTTTAATTTCATTAACGGTGTGAGGTAGGCTATACTCATTTTTCTTTTCAAAATATGAGTATATCACTGGTACTAACTTTCATCATTAGGTTTTGAAGTGGAAACATTTAATACGAGCTTATGAATAATCTCTCAGGCATAGTTTAGAATTCTAAATGAGCGAGATACAAAAAGAATCTTTTTGGACGAAGGAACGGTTTATTTTTATCCATGCAAATCAATTTAGAAATATATTTCAATCAAGTTTCAATCTCAATAGAGTTTTGTTAAATTGAAATACTACTAACTTAACCTTTTTAACGCAGTGATTTTAAACAAACTTAAGTAAACATTTCTGCTTTCCGCTATGCAAGTTAAATACTCGAAAATATATTACGAAGCTGTACGTAATTAGAAAATTATAAGGGTGACGCTGGTGACTTTACTTTGAAGTATATTGACAGTGTACAAAATCATACCAAGTTTTGTAGAACTGGTAATAGGTTCAAAAGGTTAAATAATATAGAGAAAAAGTAATGGGCATCTGGTGAAAGGTGTTTTAGAAAAAAACGTTAAAATTTAACTGCATCTCAGTGTTTACCTATGGAACTGGTAATTTTGGAAATGTTGTGTATTTACTTTGCCTTTGTTAGGCCAGTATGTAGCCAAAAAAACTATCAATCAAAACATATTTCATACGTGTATTGTTACATTAATACCATATGCCTTGCGATTTCTTCCAGTAGAAACGTAAACTTCATTAACTTTATTTTGTGATTTGGAAAATAAAGTGTTCTTGTAATAGTTTGAATCTTGTAGGTTGTGAAGGACTAACCATAAGGACTAAACAGTTACTAAATTGATTTTGTTTTATTGGAATGGTGTTTGATATGATACATACTTCTGTTACTTAAAACACGACTTGTCTCGAACCTTTACTACATGTGTCATTTTATTATTAACGTTTCATTATAATTAAAATAAACATTATACAGGGCATTTCAAAATGAAATAACAGATTTAGTACTACTAATACAGGCAAACTATATTTGATACTGTTTAATAATACAGATACCAAGACGCAGTGTATGTTAGTGTGGTTTTATGCATTTGATATGCGCACCACATATAGCACGGCACATAGTACTAAAGTGATGGAGTCTATTGCTTCCGTTATCCGAACCCTGAGTTCTTGAATGGTAGCGGGTAAAGGTTGGACAAAAACGTTTTCTTTTACGAATCCCAAAAGATAAAAATCACACGGAATAAGGTTCGGTCCTAGGGAATGGGTGCTAACAAAATTAGACCTTCTTCTCCCGCCATATATCGATTTGGAACAGTGTCGTTAAGTAATTATTGAACTTGTCATAATATTATTGTAACTTGTAACAACCATTTTAATGTCATGCCATTCATGTATTTGTTTGTGGCGTGGTGAGTGAAACCTTTGTTGTACTTAAACTATTGGTTCGCATTTAGCAAACTCTTCAAAAGCAAATGAATTTTTGCTTGAGGAATTGCCATTTTCTAAGCACATTAATGTAACGAAAATAAAGAGACTACACGCGATCAGCTGACAAAATAATTAAACTTCCTTTGATCTATCTAAAGAGTACCTTTATAAAATCTGCTCTTTCTTTTGGAACGACCTGTACCTATTATGCGGACATTTAGGAATGATTCGTATAACCACACAAGGTATTAGAATTTGCCAAAATCAGGGTACACTTTTGGCATTGTCACAAATTGTTGTTTGTCACACTAATATTTAGTGTTATTTTCAGAAATGATGGTGCTGTACTATCTTCAAGACATACGTAGTGAATGCTGAAACTTAGGGGTGAGTACTGATCTACTTGACTAGCCATTGTATACAGCTGCCACGGCTTGTGTTAGAAGATTAGCAGAATATAAGCAATAATATGGTTAGAACAGCTGCTATTCATCTTTATAGGTAAAGGGCATAGCTGATGTACAAGTGAAGGCTTACATATCATTAATATGAAGCGTTTTTAGATATAATCTAGGATGTAGCTAAAATGCAACTAAATGGAAAATGGCGTTTTTATAAAGAATTATAATTATAGTAAAACTTAATTAATAACAAAAAAGTTTCCACTCGAAATTTTACAGTTACTTGGTTATATTCGCACAACCCTTTTCTCGTATTAATTGATAAAGGAACATATAACAAACAGGTAAAGTAACCAATCATATTCACTTATTTAATTAACAATGACTATTGGGATAATCACTAAGAAACCTTTGATTTTAAACTCAACAAAATGTGGTCCGAACGAAACTGGACAACCTTTTCGCTAGTTTAAAATAAACGGTTTTCTATAGTTTCCCAGAGTTTTATCTCTTGGTGACAAAACGCTTAGCTCTAGAATCTAAAATATTCATATATTAGTTCATACATAAGTGTTGGTTTGATGTTATTACCTGATTTTCTACGTCTAAATAAGCATAAAATAGAAAATAAAAATACTACTTTCTTACGCGTGCCTTTTAACAGTATTTTCATCTATGTAAACAGAACTGTGTGAGTTTGTAATTATAATGTTGGGTCGAATGTATTTAGGGAAACATATTTTAAAACTGCCATCAAACACATTTTATCAACGACAACACAAAATGATCCTTTAGAGCTACGCAAGCTGCAACACAATGTTTCGCAGCCTTAGTTCTCCGAGCTAACTCAGTTCCAATCACGTTGTCCAGTGAGCCGTCAACAGCATTAGTGAATGCAACCATCCTGACTTACATTAACCGTACTTACTAGTGGAAATTCTGTGTACATTTACATTTCCAAGCATTTGTTCAGCGGGTCCTTGTGGCTTGCAATCATTCGTATCTACTCCGCAACCACAACTTTCAATTAACGTCAGGTAAAGAGAGGACTTACAAGAAAATAAACTTAGTCAAACTAGACTGGGCAAACCTATTTCTTGTCATTAAGCTCCGAAAACTGCTGCTTTAGACACATGCATTGACAGTGCTAAAGTGTCACTTTTTAACTCCGGTAAATAAAGACTTTTTTGATGATCTTTTTTCCCTAGGGAGAAAAAGATCATTTAATGATCTTTTCGTGGCATGGACAACAGCTGGTCCAATGGTTTTGTTAAAATTGAATGATTTGTTCAATTATTGTTTATAGTCGACACAACGACTAAACTGTGAATATCAATCTAAATCGCAGGTAATTTAACTTTAGATTGAGTGCGATGTGTCGATTTAATATCGTATCATCACACTGGCAATGGTAATTCAAATGAACAGCTGTTTATAGAAAACAATAAAAAATAAAAACTTTAGCGTAACTTTCTAAAATATTGCACAACACGTTTTTAAATTAACTAACCATTTTAACCACTCCTTCTACTTGCATCATGACAAAGTATCGTTAATCACTCGTCCCTAAAGTGTCTTTTTGATCCTCGCTCATTTAACGTCCTTGGCTACGCCTCGGACGTTAAACTTGAGCTCATGTCAAAAAGTGTCACTTTAGGACCTAGTGATAAAATATACTATTGTTTGCTCTGTTAAACAGGATAAACTTTACCTCTTTAGCTATATTTATGTTTCAATTTTAACACAAAATAAAATAAAGATATATTTTTAAATGTTGAAGGACAACAAATTGTTTGAACGTTATAACAAGAAACAGCTGACTGCAGAGGCAACGCACGTAGGCTGAGTGCTAAGCTCTCTTTCCCTGTAAATACCTCTCAGCGCTATGATACTGCTACGTGTCTCCTGTGCACAAGTACTTATTTATATTTACTCAACATTCTTTTTAGCAAATGTTTATTAGACATCGAGGATCTCATTTCTTTACAGAACGAAAGACTGTAAGGTAAAACGGAAAGCAGTTTTAGTTTTCAACAAATTTTGTGTCAAATAGAAGATGTTAAATTATATATGCACATACAGAATGACACACTAAGAAATTTGTGACAGGTTTAACACATGAACGATAGGGTTCGTTTGAAAAAAAATGCAATTTACATGTCTCATTCGTGAACAAGACAAGTAGACCTACTTGAAGGGTATAAAAAGAGGTGTTACATGGCTTGTTGGGTTGGTTCTGTTCACAATAAATTAACAGTACTTATATCTTTAAAAATAGCATATTTCCTGTCTCCTGTCTATCATGTGTTACAAGGGTTCTCCAACAAAAGGTTCAGGGTTGTGAAAAATTAACATTTCCATATTCATTTCCTTTTATCAAATCAAATCATCTTTATTATGCAATACATACATATTTACAGTACATGAGCACTCGTCATTTCAATAAATAGTTACAACTTAAAATTGTTAACTAGTGTAACATCATTTTAAAATAATCTTTAAATTCCTCCATACAGTAAAACCATGTACCATAAATATTTGTTTAAATTCAGATCTAAACTTTTGACAATTTTGAATTTGTTTTAAAGAAGCTGGGAGTGTTGTATAAATTTACTATTTGACTCGTCAAAGACCTCTCGAAAAAGCTGTCTTATAATGGGGTATTGGTAAATTTGATCGGGTTCTTAGGTCATAGGAGTTGGACGGCTTTTCGGGGAAAAATTCTTACTGTTTTTCATAAGGAATGACAAGGATTCAAGGATGTAAATGCATGGGAATGTTAATATTCTATTTTCTAGGAAAGTGGATTTACAGGAACGAGGTTTTAAATTAAAATGGTACGAATAGCTTTTTTGGAGTATAAATAACAATTTGTTCCTAGTGGATTCACTTCCCAAATTGGAACAGCGTAATTAAAAAAGGAAAAGTGAGGCCGTAATATATTCTAATAAGGTGGGAGGTTGCAGTAAATTTGAAAGACGTCTAAGTACGAATATTCCTGATTACAGTTTTTTTGCTACATGATCAATGTGTTCATGAAACTTGAGATGTTTGTCAATAATGACACCTAAAACTGCATTGAACCAGAGGAGCTAATTTCTACGTCACCTATGAATGATTAAAGACCACGCATTTTACCAATTGCTTGTTATGAAGAGGTGTTTTACACCACCCGCAAGCTCCACTCCTGTTTGATTTTGTCATGCTCTTATAAGACTTATTCACAAGGCTGACCAACACATCACCATGACCACTGACATCGTGCGAGGATTCAAACAAGAAACAATGCTGCGCCACTTCTACACTGATGTACGGGTAGCACGTGTTACGTGTTCACCCACGGTCATCTGCACATGCACCTTAGCATGACCGCTGAATAAATAAGATAAATAACTACATACGAGGGTCATCCTAAAAAATAAAGAACGTTTTGGCATGGTCAAATAAAAAAAAAGATAATATAAAACTGTATTTACAAATGCATAGAACCTTCCTCTACCTTTCTACGCAGTCGCCATGGATTTCAAGACACTGCTTTTAACGTGGGACCAGTTTTTCCATACCCATGTTCTACTCATTTGCCGCCAAAAACCTGAGCCAGGATTTCTTAGCTTCTTTGAGTTCCTTATCGTTAGCAAACTGTTTTTTACCCAAAAGTCCTTAAGCTTTGGGAATAAGTGATAATCACTCGGCACCAAGACAGGGCTGCAGTCGTTTCTAATCTTGGCATAAATTCGACATGGATTAAGCCCTTTCGATCCCAAAAAGTTGCCATGACTTTTCGAGTGTTTATATTTCACACTTTACATTTAGCGGGGTTTACAATTGTCGATGCCATTATTAATCACTGTGGACACGAGACGCGTAATCACACAACAACGCACCTATACTCAAACTGAAGAGGAAGAATGTAGCTAGCAGCTGCACGCGCGCTCGTAGTGGTGAGGGGTGTGCGCGGCGCGTGATGCACAATCGTTCTTTACTTTCTGGATGACCCTCGTATTTTAAACAATCGTTATTATTTATTATTCTATTTTAAATCAAATACTCAACACGCTTTCATCTATATTTATTAAAAAGGTTAATACAAAATCAAAACGACAAATAATACTGACCTAACTGAACCTTCCACTAACGCAAGGCACGATTAAATTAATCCACTTTTACATCGTATGGTTGAAATCGGGTACAAATTATGATTAATTCTTTAAAGCTCAACATATCTGTCCAGTAGGAATCACTCCTTAAACTCACATACGCCATTTCAAAATACTAAAATGTATATTAAGTATATAAGTACATCTCAAGGTAAGTTTTCTTTCGTAACCTTCACTTGAAAGTACAAAGAAGAGAGGCTAAGCCGTTGTTGTGAGAAACACTTGTTTGAACAAGAATTTTCTCAAGGATTTGCAAAACAAAACACTTCATGTTTTCATGTATTTTTTCCTAATTTATACCGCCTGACAGTAGGTCATGTTTTCTTTAATTACATTATGCATACTGGTAGGAATCCCATCTCCCTTACTACGTGAGCACTAGTTTCACTAATGGTTTAGTTACGTTAATATTAAGTAGAGAACTTAAAGCTTAACAAACTAATAAACTTGGTTCATTTAAAAGATAATACGAGTGTATCAAACAAGATATGTCTGAGTTACAAGGTTTTGTATACATTAAATTATCATAATCAGGTAAACTCGTCTTCTTTAAAGTTTTACATAACACAGTTTTAAAAAGTTTTGACTTTAAACCTTTTAAACCAAAGAGTATGTCTAGCACAATTAAGAAAAGATATGCATATAAGACATTTAAAATAGTGTTAGAAAAAACATAGCATTCTTTATAATATATTGGTTTTATTTTTCTGCGACCGGTTTCGGACCTTGCCCATTTCCCTAGCAGACTTCATCCTTTTCCTATTCCTAGGCTGCTAGAAAAATGGACAAGGTCCGAAACCGGTCGCAGAAAAATAAAACCAATATATTATAAAGGGTGCTATGTTTTTACTAACACTATTATAAATAATAAAGTATCCCTGTTTTGTGATTCTCTTTCACATGTGTGACATTATATGAATATGCCACCTTCAACCATTTCGACAGGCTGTAATTGAAATAGATTTTAAAATTTAGGCTGACCTGTGACCATGTGGTATGTAAATAACTGATGGATACTGTTGTGAATCAAATCGAGAGGTGGCGTTTTACGTGGACAAATTATAAATTAAATTTATGTTTTTGATAATACATTAGAAAAAGTCAATAGCTAAGCTAAAAATCAATCTAAGCTTGCAAGAAACCAATTTTAACTTTATCTAGCAGAAAATAATGTGTAGGGATATCGGTGGTTGTGTTGGTTAAATAAATATTTAGTAAAGTAAAAGGTAAAGTTTGTCTTGTTTAACGAGGCGAAGTTAGGACTACAAAGTCCTGTCTACCACTCACCCTCGACATTTACCTAGCGTTACCGTATTAATCACATTACAAATTGTAATTGTTTAGTAGTTAAAATCTATAGAATATGTATAGTTTGATGTAGCTATTTGATGTTTATAGCGTAGCAAGAAAGCACAAGGTGCGGTTGCGGTTTCTCTATTGTATATTCATACCAGTACAGTACAGTATCTACATGGCATCATGTCCGCCAGCCTCTTGCATAATGTAAATATAACCTATGCATTATTCTTCTGCAGCAAACACAACTTTATTCCAGCTCTTACTTTATCTCAAAGTCAACTTTCAAGCAGTTTTACTTTATATTTGTTTGTTCTACAAAAGGTTATGTTATGGTAGGTAAATAGCGCATACATGCCATATGACTGAGGTAAACAAGCAGTCCAAGCGCTGCCATATCTCGCCGTCTTTCTCCCCTACGGCTCCAGATGCTAGAGTTTATCCGATGTCAAGGACTTAAATTTTACCAAATCGTGTGATTTTCGAGAACGAACGAATGATGCCTCAGACATTCAGCACATATATATATTTTCTTCGTTGAATACTTGATGAAACTTGTTTGGATTTAAATAGTTATTCATTTTTAAAAGTTTCATAAAATTTAATTTCGAAAGCGCTCTTGAAATTAAATTTGATGAAACTTTTAAAAATGAATAATTATTTAAAACCTATATAATATATATCTACGTACTATAACATAATCTTTGGTTCAACGGATCTACTATTTGAAAACTTCAAAAATAGTACGTTTTGATTTGTTACTTGTTGAACCGTAAACCTGGTAAGTAATGGGCGTCAGCCCATTAGTATAGTAATTAATACTATTAATTAGTAATATTAGTATAGTATATATAATTATACTATAGTGTGTGGATAGCTTTTTTAAAGATAAAATTTTTAAAATGAAAATGGCATTACTGGCGTACGTAAATTGGAAGGTGTAGACTTGGGGGGTTCAAAAGGGGAATTCAAGACGTTGTTAGGTTAAAATAAAAAATAAATATCATTGTATCGAATGCTCAGCTTTCTTTGTCTCAACCACCGCTTTAAGGTTCATATTTCAATGACGAGATCTTACTTGGCGCGCTCTTGTTTCCCTCCAACCTTAACTCGAGTATTGCTGCAGCAGTATCACACGAATTCACTTTAAATCTTCACTACAAGCTGGCAGTTGAATCTTTAAATGAGCAAATCCAATTGTTTAATCTAGACAGTAAAAACGTCTAAATTCAAGCAAAAAACAACTGAAACGTCCAATATGAACGTCAACTTTAAAAGACTTGTTCCTTAATAAAGTTGTAATTCCCATTATTAAAAATGTCCAACTTTCACGATGCTGTAAATCTTGTAGTTTTGTAACTAAAATATGGAGTATTAAACTTAATCTTTTTATTTCTGGAAGTATTTCACGTTCGCTCAAGTCAAAGTTGATTTCAATCAATAGTTCCCTACCAGTAAAGCAAATATTTGCATTATGTGAATGTTTTTCACACATATTCATTTAAGACTTGTCATCTAATAATATTTTTCCATGGATTACTTGTGCCTAGTTGATTATATGTATATTATTCAATGAAATGGATTTTAAATAATTCTACGTGTTGATTTCGGAAACAATAGCTTTCCTCGAAGCCAAGGTACCTTGGTAATATGAAACTACCAAACTAAAGGTTTGGTAATACAATGTAGAAGTTCCTTTCAACCAACGAATACATCAACAGCACATATTTGCAACATGCGCTGTACGCTCTATGTTATAAATGATTAAGTACTACAGGTATGGTTTATAGAACGAATTTATCGAGCTAGCGAAGATTAACGTTTTATCCTCTGCTCCTTATTGTAATGTTTAGTCAAATTATATCTTGTCTCTAAGTTAACTATCCTTATGTAACAATTATGTTCTTTCTTTACTTGGTACAAGTTGTAGTTTGAAGTTACTAAATTAATTTTGTTTTACACATACAACATTTTTCATTGCAAATACGAGTATCAGTTGTCTGCATAGAAGGATTAAAGAAATATACCATGTTTTGCACCGTTGCGTTGGTGAACCTGGCCGGAAGTAATCAGCTCCCGGATATCATCAGTGACCGGAAACACATAACATTACCTTGAAATTCACTTTTACCATTTCATATAACGATATTTGGTTTATTTCACGGTCATAACAGCTCTCAAATCAAAATACGAAAACTACTAAATGTATTTTATATGTTTAAAATCTATTTCATAATGCTAAACTGGATATCTGGTATTTTTACGTGTTTACAAATTTAAAATATATTATAATTTATTAAGGTTTTAAAATAAAGCTGTCAAGGTGAAAATATACAGAGTGTCACAAAAACGTGTAGCTAAGCAGAACCAGATTCTACATACAAAAAATGTCAAACATGTAGAGTAACATTATTTTGTTTTCAGCTTAATTTAGCCGTAATCTACCATTTTGTATTTCTTTTTTAAATAATTAATAACTCAAAGACTCTTTGAGGTATGTTTGTGAAACTTGGTATACATCTTAATTGTTAGCCTAATAACATTTTCCAAAATATTGTTGATCTAACTTATAAAACTTCAAAATGGTACCCATTTAAACATTGCAAAGTCCAATTCCAATTTGATTCCATTTGACTTTTAATAGTTGCCACTTTTGCCACTTTAAAGTTTGATAAGTTGCCCGCTACATATTTTTGTGACACCCTGTACAGAATAAAACTGTACTGTACATAATGTAGAAGATGTTTAGGGAAGATGTACAGTAGTTGGCTAATTCAGCCAAAATAGTAAGAAGTTGAGTGAATACAATATTCAATAATGTATGTCGGAATGAGCTTTCTGACATTTTCTGAGCTATACAAATTAACGCAACTTTAAAATCAAACAAAATATGTCATTTACCTCAACCGTCAGTTAACCTTGAACAATGTTCCAATCCCTCATGTTTAGATTTCAATTCAACATAGGCCTACTAACATAAGACAAGTTAAATTATTACTTGTCTCATTCCCTTAAATTTGCCCAATCTGACCCCAATGTCAGTCCGACCGACTGTTCATAAGGTCTCCCAAGCGTTGGCTATAACCTTGTCTGAACTATAAAAGACTTCTACAAACAAGATGTTAGTCCATTTTTGTCTATTTTTGACTGGGACTCGTGGCGTGGTCCTGTAATCCAGCTTCATGGAGGTCAGGTTTTGAGGATGATATAGGTCTAAAGCGGCTCAGATAGTCTCAGTGATCATCTGATGATACCCGCATCAACTCCCACCATCGTTTAGACATATCAGACCATCACTTGCGTGGTTCGGAAGTCACGTTAAGCCGTTAAGTCCTTGTACTTCCATTGGGCATTGGGCTATTAATTAATGGTCCATTCTAAGGCAGAGTCGGCCTTAGTTTGTAACAAGACTACACCTCATAACTCATTACTACCACTCATCACACTCATCCTTCACCACATAATTGCCTTAAAATACCCTCATGAGAGTGGTCGCCGTCTCAAATAATGAATAGTGAATAGTGAAATGCAAGCCGGTGAAGTGTAGGGGTATGGTTGTGTTGCAGGCTGAGCATGGTGTGGCTGTGTCCAGTGTACGTGCTGGTCTGCACGCTCACGTGTGTCTTGGCCGCCACACTCCGGCACGCTCGTCACCAAGCCGCCCCACCCGACCATAGGTTGCCACCCCTCGATATCCCTGGAAGGTAAGTACCGTGTGTTCTGTACTCCTGTTTGCAAGTTTTCTATCGACAAACATAATACTAATATTGAAAAAGTAAGTGACAAACGTAACCTACCCCCATGCCGGTTGGCAAATAAAGACGCACCGCCAACATAGGCCAATACGCATGCCGCTGCGAGTTCACACATGTTGGTATTATACAGACACCATTTGCGCGGTGAGTACCGGCAGGTAAGCACAGTGGGAGTGCGGCTGTAAATTTTCAAAATTAAATGTAATTTAATTGACACGTGTTTAATGATGTGTTTATTCTAAAACATACGGCTTTTGAATATACGTTTAACATATTTTTCTCAGAGATAGTAGTTTTATATTTTAACTTTACAGTTTTCATAATAGTCTTCCATTTAATCTTGTAATCACTGATTTTGATTGAAGTTTTCTTTTCTACGATACAATATTTCTTAAATAAAGTGTTTTGATTTTACTTCTGTGGTTTAAAAAATAACAATGTACTTGTAAATTTGAAATTGAAACAGGATTAATCAAAGCTATTTATTTCGAACTGTACTAGTATACTGTACATACAACCAACATAATCAAGCTTTATATTTGTTTAAATTTAAACACTATTTTTTATTCCAATATACGTCTAACTAACGTAAACCTATTGAATCTACATCTCCTTTTAAGGAAATTAATTCAACATTTAGTGGTGCCAAACCATTTTATTAACACCAAATAATCTAAGGTTTCTTTTTACCGATTCAAAGTTCTCGATGTAACTGAAGAGTTCTGTGACGGTTCAGCTTAAATTAATTATGTCTAGATCCTAAGCAACTGTTTGCCTGTTGGGTTAGGGATTCCCTCATGTGTACTGATCAAACTCGGGCCGAGCCTGGGTAAATCAGCAGCAGACCCTTGCAAGTGAGCCTCAACCCCCTCCTCACCCTTCCCCTACCACCCCTCAAACATACACACACCAATACCTTCCATCTTTCTTCACTTATCTGACGCCTTGTTTACTTTCAGTGTACTTCAGTTGTGATCAATCTTAAAGCTGTTGATCTTGAAACAGGAAATGCATTAAAAATAACTAATTGTACCGTTGTAGAATTAGGTTTCCTTTAAAAATAAAGTGTAAGTGTGTACCGGTTGGTTTCACACATATGCGTACAGCAGACAATCTCAATAAATGTGTATTTTTTTGCAAATTGTCATATCGTGTGCCTAACTACGTAGTGTACACTGCCACCCGTCCACGTTTTACCATCGCGGGCAGCTCTGCACTTGGCACGATGTGTATATTGGCACAGTAGATTTGACGCTTTCCCATCAGATGCCTTTACACTCAGGCATGGTATGTGGTTTCAGATATGACATGGAGATGACGGAGGAGGCCGCGGATAATCCACCCCAGGAGGACACGCTACTGATCCACACACTAAAGGGGAAGGTTCAGGGTACCACCCTCACTGCACCCACGGGCAAGCTCGTAGACGCTTGGCTCGGTATCCCTTATGCTCAGAAGCCACTGGGTAAACCAGCTTCAATAAATAAGCTTTATTCATGAGATGCTCACTAGATGTGAAAACTAATATTACCCAGCAAGCATCTAACGTTTTCACAACGTTGTTATTTAGTAAGAATGTTGATTGATAACGTTTTTAGCTGATACATTAATACACAGCTAATTAATGCACTGATTGAATTCATGTTGCAAGTTACAGTTACTTCAAAATGCATCAAAGCAATCTAATTGTTTTCTTACATTCCACATCCCGACCTGAAGTTCTCTTTTGCATATTTATGTCTTAGCCAAATATTTGAATTTTAAATTACACTCTTTGGTGTTTAAGGAAATGTCACACTGTGCTTAACCCCTTGAAACTAAAAATATAAATGTTATCAGAATTGTTTTCATTTTGTTATCTAAAACCTATACGCTTTCTAACTAAAGTTTTATGGGTTTTCAGGTTCACTTAGGTTCAAACACCCTAGACCAGTGGATCGGTGGGATAACATTCTAAATGCTACAAAACAGCCAAACTCGTGTGTTCAAATCTTCGATACCGTATTTGGAGACTTCTCTGGAGCGATGATGTGGAACCCTAACACGCAGATATCCGAGGACTGCCTTTACTTGAACGTGTACTCGCCCAAGCCAAGGCCGCAGAACGCAGCGGTCATGGTGTGGATCTTCGGGGGCGGCTTCTACTCTGGATCCGCCACTCTAGACGTGTACGATCCGGCCATCCTGGTCTCCGAGGAGAACGTGATCTACGTGTCCATGCAGTACCGCGTAGCATCGCTCGGCTTCCTCTTCTTCGACACTTCAGACGTGCCAGGCAACACAGGACTGTTCGACCAGCTGATGGCTCTTCAGTGGGTTCACGACAACATTCACTTCTTCGGAGGTAACCCACACAACGTGACACTGTTCGGCGAGTCAGCAGGAGCGGTTTCCGTGTCCTTACACCTGTTGTCTCCTCTCAGTAGGAACCTGTTCAGTCAAGCCATCATGGAGTCTGGCGCAGCCACTGCTCCTTGGGCGATCATCTCTCGAGACGAGAGTATCATACGAGGGCTCAGACTAGCGGAAGCAGTCGGCTGTCCTCACACACGGCCTGAGATCCCGGAAGCAATCGAGTGTTTGAGAAAGAAAAATGCGTCCGAGCTCGTAGAAAACGAGTGGGGGACATTAGGGATCTGTGAGTTTCCTTTCGTTCCTATCATTGACGGTTCTTTCCTAGACGATCTACCTGTGAGATCCTTAGCCCAAAAGAATTTTAAGAAGACCAATATTCTCATGGGAAGCAACACTGAAGAAGGGTACTACTTCATAATCTACTACCTCACAGAACTGTTCAGGAAAGAAGAAAACGTTTACGTTAACAGAGACGAATTCTTACATGCAGTCCATGAGCTAAACCCGTATGTAAACAATGTCGCTCGACAGGCGATCGTATTTGAGTACACAGATTGGCTGAATCCTGATGACCCGATCCGTAACAGAGACGCCCTGGACAAGATGGTAGGCGACTACCACTTCACCTGCAACGTGAATGAGTTCGCACATCGGTACGCGGAGACAGGCAACAACGTATACATGTACTACTTCAAGTACCGTTCTCTCGGCAACCCGTGGCCGTCCTGGACTGGAGTCATGCACGCAGATGAGATCAACTATATCTTCGGGGAGCCGCTGAACCCCTCTCGCAACTACCATCCGCAAGAGATCGAACTCAGCCGACGTATGATGCGTTATTGGGCGAACTTTGCTAAAACTGGGTAAGAAGAAAACTTATTCCCTAGTACCAATATTGTGGTAAGTCCTATACAGGCTGATTCTAAAATAGGGCGCCAAATTTCAGGAGTGAGTTTTTATGCAAAAACAATCAAAAAAATTCCTATTAACATGGGTCCTAAAATTCTTTGTTACCACGGTAGCAGCCATTTTGTATTTTTTACTTAAAAATGTATATCCCAAGAACGGTTTGACCGATTGCATTCAAACTTGGTATAGTGTTTATGTGCCATAAGGTCAATTTAATAAAAAATAAATATTTCATAAGACCTTACAGAAACAAAATGGCGACTGTTTAAATTTTTCAAATTAAAATACCGTGAAAATGGCGCATAAGACAAAATAATTATAAGAATAAAAAAGTTGTATTTTTTATTTTACATAAATATACTAACTCTTTTTCCGAATTACATTAATACGCTGGTTTATACAGCTAAATAGCTAATTTATTACTAAATAAATTTGAAGACAAAAATATTTGGACCGAACCAGGATTTGAACCTGGGTCTCCCGCTTGCCGGGCGGTTATGCTCACCACTACATATCCGGCCCAACTATTTCTGCCTTCAAATAAATACTAAAAGCTGAATGTTTATCGGAAACATGTGACTGTAAAATAGTGACTTTTTTCAAATAAATATATATATATATATCTTTAGCTTAAAAGTTATGCTTAAACGAATAGCATAATTTTCAAACTAATAAAAGAAACAACAAGCGATATTTAATTTTGATTCATGCTAATGTAACAGGATACCAAAGTTTTATGTGATACACAGTCCTTTTTTTAGTTGTTAAAAAAGATGTCCGTCGGATGGAGGTAGAACCTTGTCAGTAGATAGAACATTCTCACTGGGGATCGATGGAACCCTGGCAATCCTCTAGTCGAATACCAAGTATAACATGGTTCCATCTGACTTTTGTTTTTCAAATAGAAGTGTTCCCCATGATACTATATGGGAATGTGTGCAGGAACCCCAGCATGTCGGAGGACGGTACGTGGACAGCCACCTACTGGCCCGTGCACACGGCATATGGTCGTGAGTTCCTCACCCTAGACGTCAACTCCACGGCCACAGGTCGAGGTCCCCGGCTCAAACAATGCGCCTTCTGGAAGAAATATCTTCCCCAGCTGATAGCCAGCACAGGTAACAGCTGTTCATTCAATTAATTGTGTAATTCGATGTCTAAGTAAAAAGGTTTGTCTTGTTTAACGAGGCGAAGTTAGGACTACGAAGTCCTCTCTACCACTCAACCTCAACCTTTACCTAGCGTCACCGTATAGTCACATTACAAATTGTAAGTGGTGACTGCGGGGATCGAACCCGCGGCACCGGAGTGATGAGCTCCGGAGTCGCGCGCGATACCAATCCACCACGGATCCGCTTGAGTCTATCATCGATCAACATCAATATCATCTGTTGAGTCAATAACAATAAAGTGGCAATTACATAAACAAATTAAATTCGATCTTTTTATTCAGTAGTAGCAGAGAGTTTGAACTCTTAAAATGAATTTTGAGAATATGGTCCTTTGTCAAAATAAATTCAAATTCCTTTAATGACACTGTCGGTTTACACTTTGTGACAGTCTAATATCAGTAAACATTTGGCTTGTCAAAGTTAACTTAAAACTAGCCAGGTTCTCTGTTATTTGAACAACTATTTCTTTACTGAATAAGTGAAAAACATCCTTAAGCTACGGGGCACAAAGGTACTAAAGCAAACACGGACAAACACATTTTGACTCCCAGTTTGGACTTACTTACTTCCGATCACTAAATCACTATTTGAGATGCCGACCACTCTCATGAGGATAATTTTAGGCAAATATGTGGTAAAGGATGAGTGTGATGAGTGGTATAGTAATGAGTTATGAGGTGAAGTCTTGTTACAAACTAAAGCCGACTCTTCCTCGAATGGGACATTAATTAATAGCCCAATGACCAATGGAAATACAAGGACCAACGGCTTAACGTGACTTCCGAACCACGCAGGTGATGGTCTGATATGTCTAAACGATGGTGGGAGTTGATGCGGGTATCATCAGATGATCACTGAGACTATCTGAGCCGCTTTATAGACCTATATCATCCTCATACCTTACAATCCCAGAAAAGTAAGTGAAGAACGCATCACATCATCTGTGACTCGCTTTTGGAAAGAACATTCTACATTATTGTACTGGCAATTTCCGATAGGCAATATTCCAGGCACTGCCTTGAATTTCGTTGATGGGATTTCCAGCATCCTTTAATAACGTTCTCTTTTCCTCCTTCCATTTTATCACTTGAACTGTACAATTCTTACTCGCATTATAACGTTTCTGGTCACGCAGTCAGAGTAAAGCCATGGTTCATACTCATTACTGCTAGTAAGAGCTACCAACATGTGTATTTCCCACCGCGAGATTTACCACACGATGCGGAGTGTTCCAAAGATAGTGTTTGTTCCGAAAACGAATCATTTAGAACGTTTTTGTAGATGCATTTTTGACAACATTACATGGAATAAGCAGCAGTATGTATGTTTATAACAATAATTCACCATACATAACTCATAGACATGAACTATTCTTAAATACAACTATTCCGCTTCTTGACGAAATTATTATTACCTGTTATGTTAACAAGAACCTTTCTATGATATACACTTTTAAACCAGATGTATTTTGAAAGATGTAAGATTGGCACACTGCAGGGTTGATGATGTTTGGTTTTGTGTTACAGAAAAGCTACAAGCGCCGGTGGTAGAGACGTGTCAAAACACGGCATCGATGACGTCATCAGTAGGTGTTGTGACGTCATTGCTACTAGCGCTCCAAGCGGCCTTCGTGTAACCTGCAGTGTTCGTCACCTCACACCCACCATAGATAATAACGGTTACATTATTTTGTATTTTTTGTGAGGATATTAAGTTTGACAATAAGTAACTAAATATGGACTATAACGAATTGCCGCCGAATACCCCACTATAGTTCTGTCTTGTAACAAACTTCTTTGCGTCTCTTGTAAAAAATACGAAAGAGGAAGGGGTTTGGTGACTAAACTATAGGCATATTCGCAGTAAAACACTACAGTGTAACATACAGAATGTAAAAAGATTTTTACGTGTATAAACAGATGGTATTTAGCGTAGCCGCCGTTCGCCAGCTGTTCAGACAAAACAGACTAGAACTGCAATCTTGTTTTTTACTTTGTTGCATCATTTTTTCTTTAAGGATCAGATACGAGCACTGTGTGTATGTCGCTAGAACTTTTGAAATCTTTACCATACTAATGTTCAATGAGTTTTCTATTGACGTTTATGGAGCTAGACCTGTTTAGTTAGGCCAGACTAACTGTTGCAATGAGACCTTTTTAGAACATTTTAATGGAACGAAGATGTCAAAGAAAGTAGTTTGTTTATCCCTTCAATTTCGAATTTTAATTTAAAAGAAAGGTTGCCAAACGTTTCAGAGAGTAGCGTAACTTTTAGTTAATAATCAGACAAATACAAATAACTATTACTTACACAATGCTATGTATATATTTTTGTGAAAATAAAAAACCATAACAAACCAGTTACGAAATACATGCTTTCTAAAACTGAAAATCCTCAGTGTAAATCAATTTGTATTGTACGAACTCACTTTGTTCAGTGTACGTTATTATAATGAGTTAATGATTTAGTGTAACGGCTTGTTCAAGTGCGCGATCGTGACGCTAGCGGCGGCGGTTGTACATACTACTACATATCTTCGGTGTCTCCACACTGTAACTCTAGCATTGGGACTGAAAGCTTTATCCAAGGGGGGAACCCGCAAGTGACCACCTTATCCTCATTCTATGTCCAGGCATACCACCGTCGCAGTCACATCTTAGAACCATCTTCCGTAACGTGTTCGGCAATAATAATTGTATACGGAAAATAATACATTTCAAGTTATGATTTCCGGTTTCAGGACCTAGTTGATTACCTTCTTTGTAGCCTGGAGATCATGATGAAATTTAGATGCTGGACGTGGTGCTGACGATCGTTTCGGTCTAATAAGACCATCTTCAGAGCACAACACTCTGGAAACTCTAGTGTTGTGCTCTGAAGATGGTCTTATTAGACCGAAACGTCTAGTCAGCCCCACGTCTAGCATCTAAGTTTCATCAGGATCTTCAGGCTGCAAAGAAGGTAATTAACATTTGAAGCATTTTTCAATATTGAAATGTACGAGTATAGCAGTATAAACGGACGGCATTTGTAACAAAATCGTAGTGCTTTTACCTTACAAATAATAACATTAAAAAAGCTATAAATTGCACGTATATTCGTAATAATCTGACATAAATACAGTCTAGCTTTTATTTGATTAAAATTTAATGTAAAAATATTAGAACTGTTGGACCTGCTTTGGGCTTCCTTGTATTTTAAGAAGTTGTTGTAACTTAAATTGTATCGTAACAGTGAATAGTGTGTTGTAACCTAGACAAACAAAACTATAATACAACTTTTTATTTTCACTTTTTTACAAAAATTTGGAAATACAAACTGACATATTTAACAATTAGCCGTAGCCTGTGTAACATAATGTCGATGTAGTCTGACCGACATTTCACTTTAGTCTATGGGCGTCATAAACTGTGTTCATGAGTAGCTAGATAGTACGAAATCTCGCGTCAACTTCGACAAGCGACATTCAACGGTTTTGCAAGGCTTTGCAATCCAACAACGCTGTTCTCAAACGATGACCTTCAGTATGTACTTTTACGTTATACAGGGTGTTCTTTTTTAAAACGCAACCCAACTTTCCCAACTATAGTAAGTCATTTTTTACGCTCGCTATATGGTCATACATTGTATCATTGGGTTGTTCATTTCAATATCTATCAGATGGTATGTATTGTTGCAGTAATATAGTGGTTTTTATTTCCTAATTTGATGTTATTGTGAAATAAACGCAATCGTGACTTTTAGCAAAGATCAAAGAGTGTTTATTGTTGAAGAATACTTAAGAGAAAGACTTTTTGTGTCAAAAGGTGATTGAGATCAAGTTTGCAGGCACAATTAGGTTATTTGCTTTTGTTATTTTGAAATTCTTAAAGAGTTCTTAGGAGAATTTTCTAAGCTAACCCTAACATCCTCCATCACCTCTTCATTCAGTACAGTCCGCCTTCTGTTATGTTTTCTGTTCCCTACGGAACCTGTTTCGTTAAACCTTTTAACAAATCTGTGAATTTCAGATTTGTTTGGAATACTTACACCTGTAAACTTGACCCCAAACGCCTCTTGACAAAACAAATTATCTTGCTCCTAAGTTTTCTTCAACAGTAAACACGCTTTAATCTATGTTAAAAACCATGATTGCGTTTATTTCACAATAACATCAATTTAGGTAATAAAAACCACTATATTACTGCAACAATACATACCATCTGATAGATATTGAAGTGCACAAACCAATGATACAATGTATGGCCAGATAGCGCTCGTAAAAAATGACTTGCTATAGTTTGAAAGTTGGGTTGCGTTTAAAAAACCCTGTATAAAGCAGATCATCTAGGGTGGATTAGGCCACATGTTTGAAATTCGGGTTTTAAATTAGGGTTTCAAAGCTCTATAACTGTTATATTTTAATGGTTTCAAAACGGATTTTTTCGAATGAAAACAAGAATTGTAAAATCTGGTTCCAATTGAGCCAATGAGGTATGATTATTGGGGTGTGGTGGTGCTATGCTTGGACACAATGTACATATCCTACACGGTCACGGTGCCCTCGCCTTACTGTTCTATGTACAGCAGCTTGTGCTTCCCGCTTCCAGTTCCTTCATCTACTTACATCATTCTATCATCAAATGGTTTCTAGAAACACATCATTTCATTTCAGTGGCTGAGACAAATTTATAATGGCAAACAAAGAAATTTTATATACTTCTCGTTTCGACACCTTCGCAGCCTGAACACAATCTTTACTTATCGAGCACAATTTTTAGCATTCTGCTAACATATATTTTTCTTAACTTTGATAAGCCGTAATTTTGACATCATAGCTATAGAAAGCTTTTGTAACTTTATAAACCGATATTTAGCTCAAATCATGTTCCCAAAGGACGTAAATGAAGATTACTCTCTCTAAGTTAGTATTTTAAAATAACTCGACTATTGTATTGTTTAAAATAAATAATTAGAGTAATAATTACTATGTAAGATAAGAAGTTGTTAAAGTATTAAGTAAAAAAGATTGTGTAAAGAGTTTGTTGATACATATTTAACTTTAAGTTGTAAAAGTACAATGAATCGTCTTTCCAGAAAGTCAAAAGAATAATATAATGTAACATTCAAGCTGTATCTTAGTTTCCATTGCAATGCATTGTTCAGTTCGAGTCATCAGAGATAACGCGTTTCTGTCTGTCCACTGCAGTTTTGTTTGGCAATTATCTCGTTTCATTATAAATAACTAAAACACTAATCCGATATGAAGCTCGATTTATTCGTTGTTATGTATTTATATAATCAGGGTCAATATCAAAGCTGTGTTATTGAGCCCATGCCTACATCCACTGTTGAAACTTCTGTTGTAACTCCAAGAGAACAGAAAGAACGTATGAGTTCAACTTATCCATGTATTTTTCTAGAGATTAAATCAAATGTAATGTCGTCAACCGAAAATTGAAGCTGGTGTACTAAAATACACCCTTGCATTATTGTTCTGAATCTGTTTATTTCAAGATGTAACGATCCCAACCTGTTGAATGTTATAGAATGACCGCTTTAAATGTGTAAGAAACAAAAGAATGTAATAGTTGTTTGAATCTATTGTATATAATCTATAGAGGAGTTATGTATTGTATATATGTTAAGTTATTGTATAGAGCTTTGCATTCTACAAACTGTTTGATGACTCGGCCTTCACCACATTATTGTATAGTTCTGTTTGAAATACAGCTAAACATCATCTTTGCAAACGGCAATGTCATTTATTCCTGTGAAGTTTCAATACCAAGATCCCACTTCCAGATCATCCACGATTTCACCTTACAGATGGCTGTTTGCTAGGTACTGGAGGTACGAGGTGCAGTTTAAGAGTTCTACTTCCAAACATGTGACGGTCAGTTGGATTTTTACTATTTTCTCTGTAACACATGCTGTTCATTTTATATATGAACAATTTGCACTAAAATATGATACTAGGGAACTCTGCTCAGTACGCCGATGACACCACCTTAATGTTCACGTCTAACACATTTAACTAGACATAGTTAAGGCTTGTATAAATCTAGCCATGAAATTAACTTTGTTTTCTCTTTTAAATCTAGTATAAGTACTGAATACTATAAACATATTTTTTATCTACTGTTAAGTCAGGGATGGCATTGTTTAGAAAATATCCATGCATACAAATTTCAGCATTCAAAATTATTTCAAACCGAACAAAAGTAACAATCTATCTGGTCTTTAACCTTTCATAGTACAGAAGAGTTCATGGAGTACTCACTTACTACTTAAAGGTCTGGACAGTGCTTCACCTCTTCAATAAGCTTTATCATGTACTAAAATAACTTTTAAACTACTCGTACTTAATTCCGCTTGTGGTTTTATTGCTTAGCCTATTTACTTTTTAATTGTTTTAATTTACCAAACTAATTATTGTATATTGTATGGATTAAATACAAAGAAACGATACTATCACGATATCAGGGCGATATATTTTGCTGCAGCCTTTCGACCCACAGTGGACCCGCTTTTTATTTTGAGCCATGTATATTTTATAGCGTCCGCTCAAGGGGGCCTCAGTAATCAGTATCCTGTCGTCAAGCGACAGACGCATCCACTCGGCCAACTTATGTAGGGTCTAGCGGTACGACTAAATAAATGATAAATAAATAAAATACCTTTATTTCGAGCGTTTTAATTTACAATGCTTTTCAGAACAACTCATGTCACACTAGTGATATGGCGGCTGAGAACAACTGGGCCAATAATATTAAAATACGAGTACATAACTGTTAGTTTGTGAGGTTGAGAAGTGTCCAACGTATGTGACATACGAAGTTAATTTTACCATTATAGAAACACGTGTTCAGCCAGTGCGAGGTAAAGACACATTATAACTGTTATGATTACGAGGTAAAGGTGGAGCGCCGTGACATTTCTGTCACGCTATACCCGCAGCACAGCAGTGTACAGCGGGACTTGCCTACGACGCCGTCTCTCACTGCGAGTGTTTAGTTTCGACATGGTTGACATTAATATGTATCTGTCCATCAGTCTGTTAGTTTCTGCTAATGTCATTTGTTTTATTGCCATAATTTATTAAGGTTTTCCAGAAAGTTTCAAAATTAACGATATAGTTCCACTTATAACTTTAGTTTCTTAAAATGTAAATTAATTTGAAAATTGGCTTTCAAGTTTTTTATGAAATATATTCACTTTTCATTTAAGACCTTTTCCTTGAATTTGCAGATGATTACCTTGAAATTGAACTTTTGATAACGGTACAGATTTATAAACTACCTTCCTCTACATCATCACATTTTCCACCCGTACTGCAAACCCATAACCAACTTAGATAAACTAAATATTTAGTTTTTAGGATTAAGGGTCAAAGGTTAGGTCAGAAAACATCACAACCAAAAACTTCAAAACATTTTAGGTCATTTTACAGTTGTTATGCTTTTAGCTATTACAAAATAGAACTATTTCAGCTTTTTGATACGCAAAAACAAAAATTTTAAATAAAAAAAATTTAAATTACTTTATTGCTTTAAAAGTAACCCTATTCAAATGAAGTAGCACAAACCATACGTTTTTATTTCAATATTTCTCAAACTAGTAGCAACTCTTTATTTCCCGAACCTTTAAGTGTTTCGCCAACAACTAAACATGTTGTTTGCAAATAAGAACTAAACAGTTTCCATAAAAGTCAGTTTTTTCCACGTTCAGTGCATCTTCCGTGTCGGTAAAATATTCTCTAACGTAAATAAATCTCTGATTTTATTCTTAACTTCGGTAGGTAGTTTTCGTTTCCATTTTTAAAAGAAAACAAAATCCTCCAAAATGTGAATCAAATTGGTTAGGGGAGACTACATTTTCAGATGCTCAGCTAGTCTCAACCTGTACAGGAGAATTGGCTATCAATGTTATCATAAGGTATTAGTTTGTGGAAATAGAAAAAAAACAATACCTCACGCGGCCAATTTTTGAAAGAGACTGAATTCTTTCCAATGTGTTTAAAACTAATGCATGGAAAAACCTACAGTGTGTTAAAAAGGACATATAGATCACAACTTGTTTTGTTAATTTGTAATTTTGTTTGTTATTTTAAGTCTTTTACTGTAATACTTTGTACCACCAGGAATATGGGATGATTCCCTAAACCAGTCATGGTTTACCTTAAAATATGCCACTCATTTGTTTTTAATCCTCGTATTAAATTCAGAATTTATTTGCCTTCATCTTAAAAGTTTTGTAAGCTAATTGGTTGAAGTTGGAGCCGAGGAGCGGTTCCACGCCGATGGAAGCATTAAAAAGTAATTAAACGTAACTCTGCAGTAAGCCATTGTGTGTTGCCACAATCTGCAGATGTTTACCACAAAACACCTCTGCTTAATGTTGATCGATTACAACACTCTTTTCAACTTTAAATGACTGTGAATGCTAGAAAATTCAACCGAAATGCTTAATTGTCCATTTTTATTATTTATGCTTTACGCAAGTCTTTAAGGTGAAATTTACATCGATGTTAAGTTGAAATGAAAATACCACCTGTACGAATATTGTCAACATATACCGACTTTGATCTCCACCTACTGAGGTTCGTACTTTAAACTATAGGAATTCACCTGTTTTCCGCCAAACACAACCTCACTTAAACTGGCCAATAACTTTTCCAATTTGACTGGGACTCGTGGCGAGGTCCTGTAATCCAGCTTCATAGAGGTCAGGTTTTGAGGATGATATAGGAAGTCACGTTAAGCCGTTGGTCCTTGTATTTCCATTGGTCATTGGGCTATTAATTAATGACCCATTCTAAGGAAGAGTCGGCCTTAGTTTGTAACAAGACTACACCTCATAACTCATTACTACCACTCATCACACTCATCATTCACCTCATATTTGCCTTGTAATACCCTCATGAGAATGGTCGGCATCTCAAATAGTGATTTAGTGATTTTGAAATATCACTCATTTCAAATATCGACCGCAAAGTTCGGTGTTGGACATTTAAAGCAATGAATCCAACCGTTTAAAGGAGGAAATAGGAATGTTTACTGTTCAAGTACAAATTTAAACTAAACCGTCTGAAAGTCAACTTGTTTTCCTGCAAAATCATAATTTAAGTTCTTAATTTAAATTGCGACCTCACGTTAACATTGGCATTTCTACTCTAAAAGTACCAGTAAAAAGGGACATTCGAAATATTATACTTTATTACTTAATATTCTACTTTACAGCGGACCCGTGACGGATTGGTATCGCACCGGTGCTCATCGCTCCGGTGACGCGGTTTCGATCCCCGCAGTCACCACTTACATTATTTTGTAATGTTATTAATACGGTGACGCTAGGTAAAGGTCGAGGCTGAGTGGTAGAGAGGACTTTGTAGTCCTAACTTCGCCTCGTTAAAATGGACAAAATTTACCTTTACCTTTGACTTTTACTTTAAACGGTTTAAGATATAGCTTTTTAAATTTAGGTAGTGTGTCAATCGTCTTCGTGGTGAGATATTAGTATGCGCATTAAAAAGAATAAATACCGAAATGTGATTTGCGCTATGCTAATTGGTTTTACTAAAATATTTCACAATATGTTTAAATGTACTGTACATAGCAAATGCAAATATACATAATTATGTTTCTAACACACAACTACTACGTAAGGAAAAAAACGAGGAACCAAAGTAGTATTGTGTTTTAGTTGTTAACTTCTTAACTGACTGGTCTCTGAGATCTTCCCACCCCTTGAACTTGAACATTCAGACATCTCGACATGACGCAATACAGTACCTTGTGTATAAGAATAGACGCAGAGAGTAGCGGAGTGTGCTTGACAGTCGATTTCTCGGTTCGCTGGTCTCCAAGGATCTATCCAAAGCCCTTATCTTCAGAAACAAATAATTTCGGCGAGGGGTGCAACCGGCGATAACAAATAAAATATGCTACTACAATGACTGAGATGTCAACCTATGTGGGGCTTCAAAATTTTACATAAAGACTTTTTCTTGATAGACCAATCAGTCATCTGCAACCTCTGGTTTCTCCTGTAATAATGCCACCTATACAATCTCTCCAAAGACCAATCAATATTGGCTTACAAACTACGTGCTCGTATGCTATCTGGTTTCTCCTGTAAACTAATGCCACCTATGCTGCATATGAGAATCTCTGGGAGCAACAACAAACAGTGTTATGGTTTAGAGCTCTAGATCGGATGAGCAAAGACAACAGAGTAAGTAAACAATCAATATTGGCTTACAAACTACGTGCTCGTATGCTACCTCTGGTTTCTCCTGTAAACTAATGCCACCTATGCTGCATATGAGAATCTCTGGGAGCAACAACAAACAGTGTTATGGTTTAGAGCTCTAGATCGGATGAGCAAAGACAACAGAGTAAGTAAACAATCAATATTGGCTTACAAACTACGTGCTCGTATGCTACCTCTGGTTTCTCCTGTAAACTAATGCCACCTATGCTGCATATGAGAATCTCTGGGAGCAACAACAAACAGTGTTATGGTTTAGAGCTCTAGATCGGATGAGCAAAGACAACAGAGTAAGTAAACAATCAATATTGGCTTACAAACTACGTGCTCGTATGCTACCTCTGGTTTCTCCTGTAAACTAATGCCACCTATGCTGCATATGAGAATCTCTGGGAGCAACAACAAACAGTGTTATGGTTTAGAGCTCTAGATCGGATGAGCAAAGACAACAGAGTAAGTAAACAATCAATATTGGCTTATCAATATTGGCTTACAAACTACGTGCTCGTATGCTACCTCTGGTTTCTCCTGTAACAACAAACAGTGTTATGGTTTAGAGCTAATGCCACCTATGCTGCATATGAGAATCTCTGGGAGCAACAACAAACAGTGTTATGGTTTAGAGCTCTAGATCGGATGAGCAAAGACAACAGAGTAAGTAAACAATCAATATTGGCTTACAAACTACGTGCTCGTATGCTACCTCTGGTTTCTCCTGTAAACTAATGCCACCTATGCTGCATATGAGAATCTCTGGGAGCAACAACAAACAGTGTTATGGTTTAGAGCTCTAGATCGGATGAGCAAAGACAACAGAGTAAGTAAACAATCAATATTGGCTTACAAACTACGTGCTCGTATGCTACCTCTGGTTTCTCCTGTAAACTAATGCCACCTATGCTGCATATGAGAATCTCTGGGAGCAACAACAAACAGTGTTATGGTTTAGAGCTCTAGATCGGATGAGCAAAGACAACAGAGTAAGTAAACAATCAATATTGGCTTACAAACTACGTGCTCGTATGCTACCTCTGGTTTCTCCTGTAAACAATGCCACCTATGCTGCATATGAGAATCTCTGGGAGCAACAACAAACAGTGTTATGGTTTAGAGCAATCGGGTGAGCAAAGACAACAGAGTATAAACAATCAATATTGGCTTACAAACTACGTGCTCGTATGCTACCTCTGGTTTCTCCTGTAAACTAATGCCACCTATGCTGCATATGAGAATCTCTGGGAGCAACAACAAACAGTGTTATGGTTTAGAGCTCTAGATCGGATGAGCAAAGACAACAGAGTAAGTAAACAATCAATATTGGCTTACAAACTACGTGCTCGTATGCTACCTCTGGTTTCTCCTGTAAACTAATGCCACCTATGCTGCATATGAGAATCTCTGGGAGCAACAACAAACAGTGTTATGGTTTAGAGCTCTAGATCGGATGAGCAAAGACAACAGAGTAAGTAAACAATCAATATTGGCTTACAAACTACGTGCTCGTATGCTACCTCTGGTTTCTCCTGTAAACTAATGCCACCTATGCTGCATATGAGAATCTCTGGGAGCAACAACAAACAGTGTTATGGTTTAGAGCTCTAGATCGGATGAGCAAAGACAACAGAGTAAGTAAACAATCAATATTGGCTTACAAACTACGTGCTCGTATGCTACCTCTGGTTTCTCCTGTAAACTAATGCCACCTATGCTGCATATGAGAATCTCTGGGAGCAACAACAAACAGTGTTATGGTTTAGAGCTCTAGATCGGATGAGCAAAGACAACAGAGTAAGTAAACAATCAATATTGGCTTACAAACTACGTGCTCGTATGCTACCTCTGGTTTCTCCTGTAAACTAATGCCACCTATGCTGCATATGAGAATCTCTGGGAGCAACAACAAACAGTGTTATGGTTTAGAGCTCTAGATCGGATGAGCAAAGACAACAGAGTAAGTAAACAATCAATATTGGCTTACAAACTACGTGCTCGTATGCTACCTCTGGTTTCTCCTGTAAACTAATGCCACCTATGCTGCATATGAGAATCTCTGGGAGCAACAACAAACAGTGTTATGGTTTAGAGCTCTAGATCGGATGAGCAAAGACAACAGAGTAAGTAAACAATCAATATTGGCTTACAAACTACGTGCTCGTATGCTACCTCTGGTTTCTCCTGTAAACTAATGCCACCTATGCTGCATATGAGAATCTCTGGGAGCAACAACAAACAGTGTTATGGTTTAGAGCTCTAGATCGGATGAGCAAAGACAACAGAGTAAGTAAACAATCAATATTGGCTTACAAACTACGTGCTCGTATGCTACCTCTGGTTTCTCCTGTAAACTAATGCCACCTATGCTGCATATGCTCTGGGATGTTATGAGAGCTCTAGATCGATGAGCAAAGACAACAGAGTAAGTAAACAATCAATATTGGCTTACAAACTACGGCTCGCTATGCTCTGGGAGCCTTGTAAACAACACCTATGCTATATGAGAATCTCTGAGTGTTATGGTTTTTTAGAGCTCTAGATCGGGTGAGCAAAGACAACAGAGTAAGTAAACAATCAATATTGGCTTACAAACTACGTGCTCGTATGCTACCTCTGGTTTCTCCTGTAAACTAATGCCACCTATACCGCATATGAGAATCTCTGGGAGCAACAACAAACAGTGTTATGGTTTAGAGCTCTAGATCGGATGTGAGCAAAGACAACAGAGTAAGTAAACAATCAATATTGGCTTACAAGCAAAGTGCTCGTATCTCTGTATACTCTCACCAAAACTATTGAATTGCAGCCAAGTTGGATTGACACTCATACTCGAAATAAGGCGTGTTATTTGTTCAATAGTAAGGTGACGGCTATGTTGACTGACAAAAGCTGGTTAACTTTTTAGCTACTAAGTGCGATCTCATGTCTCTCATTAGTCTGCATGTGACACAAGAATACAGTCGGGGTAAAAGTGTTGGTATATAACCCAGTCTTCCAGCTGTTCAATATTCAGTAACGAACACGTTGACTGACATAAGCTGATTACCGTCAGTCACTGAGTGCGACCTCATGTCTCTCATTTAGCTGAATTGCTAACCCTAACACGAGGGCATTTTGAAGGGATAAAATGCTCTCAAATGTAAAGAGAGGCAAAGATTACATTCTGTGTAAGTCAGCCTACACACACTTGAACATGTAAACAACTCTACCAAGATAGCAAGGTTTTATCGATAAACACTTTAGTTCGTCTAAAAATCATACTTGTTTACTTTACTTGAGGTTAAAGGCATCCATAATTTCCTAATAAGTATTTAAAAGTAAAAGATTAAGAAACAACATTAAATAAACATACTGAAAGTCAGCCGAGGTTGTAATTTGGTTCGCGGAGTGCAGCGCTCGCAATGCCCACGACATAAGTAAAATATATTTTAACTTTTTCTTTTAAAAGAAAACGTCAATCAATAGTATAGCTTGGCTTCTATAATTCTATAAAGACAAACAAAGAAAAGTGTTCGTGCATTTTTAGAATAAAATATGTTTTATCTCAGCTTAAATCAAAGATGCCATGGGTTTAAGGATACTAAATGGTAGGAAATTTAGTTTTACATTGAATTAGTGTAACTTAAGTCCTTATGTGCTTCAAAGTATTGCTTTTACAGCGCAAGATATGCAGCAAATACAGGGTTTTTGGGATTTGTTTGGAGTTATTTCTTTTTTTTATATAGAAGTTTATGTTTGATTCAAAATATTTTGATTTGGGACCACCGGAGAGGTACCCTCTATAAAACAAAACAAAACACGTTTAAAACGGTAGCCGCGTTAAACAGTTATGCTGTACAAACATATAAGAAAAAAAGGTCCCACATCGAATTGTTTAACCTACTCCTTGCGTAGGAAGTTGGTTGAAAAAATACCATACAATATTACTATACTGTATACTTGGAAATGGTAAGTTAGATCATACTGGTAATTGTTCCATAGGTGGTCTAACTTACATACAATTTATATTACCTTTGAGCCAAATCTGATAAGTGGTTTGGTAGATAACATATAATTAACAAACAAATCAAAATGGCGAATATCTGGTAAATAAAGCTTTTTTGATACAAATGTTACGCTTGATTTTATTTTTATTTTGACGCAAGAAACCTAACCCCAAAGTTTGTGACATTCTTTTATGAACTCTCTATATACATACTCGTATTTATATTAGTCTTGTAAAAATGCTCAAAACGTGTTCTGATGGTCAGAATTGGTGCTCGTTTTATGGTCCCGAGTCTGGATCTTACCATGCTGACGTCATGAATATCTAATTTTTCTTAAGGATATTCGATAACAAGGGTTAGACACAAGATATCGATGGCCACTGCACAACAATGAATACCTCAAATAACAAAGTATACAGACTTGAGTAGCAGCTACGCTCATAAATAAAATATTCAGGCTGGT
Source organism: Matsumurasca onukii (assembly GCA_018831715.1). Lineage (NCBI taxonomy): Eukaryota > Metazoa > Arthropoda > Insecta > Hemiptera > Cicadellidae > Matsumurasca > Matsumurasca onukii. Next base: position 40,118,577 of record CM032059.1, on the reverse strand, counting down.
CATATTTCTCCTGAATAACGATATAAGTGAAGTATGAAAAATCGTTTTCGACGATGTTCTTATCACCATCATATTTCATATCTCTTCTTGCCTTCTCGACTTTCAAATTTTGTTCAATTTGCTAGGCCTGAGAAGTTTCAAGTTGCACTTCGAATCTCAAACACTCACGTAAAGAGCCCGATTAAAAAATCAACTTATCTATTATAGCTTGTAGATGCTATAATTCTACAGTTTTGGACATAAAATATTATTGTAACAAATATATTTAATAATAAATGGTATTGTATCATTTATAAAATAACTTTTTCTGTACATTGCAATGAATTCATCGGTTTTCATAATAAAATTGGTTTTCATGGCTATTTGGTGTTTGTATACTTTGCAAACACCAAAACTGGCGTCGAAAAATTCCTGTCTATCTGTCTCTGTCTGACTTTAACGTCTTTAAGGTATATTGAGTCGCTTATAACTCAAAACCAGCTGAAGCTATGACGGTGAAACTTTTGTTGAAAAGTTAAACTCATTACGCAGTGTGTCTTTAGCTATACGTCATATCCATCCATCATCCACAAAATAATTGGCAAGGAACCTAAGCGGACTCTGAAAATGTTTTTAAGCTTTCGAAATTTGCTTTACTCGTTCTAGCGTTGCTATAGGGCTTGTCTGTGTAACGGCCTGGTTTTAAATATATTAGTTAATAGTTTTGTGCGAATTATTTTAATCTCCTATGTTTCTAGGCGTGTATCTGGATAAAACTTGGATTGGAATAGTCATGTTAGGTACATATGTTATACGCTTTCCTTAGCAATGTATTTATTAAGGACTACTCTAGCCACTGCACACGAAAAGTACTGATAATGGTATATTATACGGACTTGTGTACCCATACTTGTCTTACAAAAATAGTATTCGAGGGCTTTGTGCCAAATAATTATTTGCTAGTATTTTTATTTGGCGAAAGAATGCTTTACGAATTATATCAAAAGATAACTCGTGTAATATATGCCAAGATATTTTCCAATATTTAGAGATTTCTCACGGGTTTCTATAACGATTTTTTAGTATGTGGTGAAATTATTACTTTGTTAGCTAGGCTATATTACTCGTACACTGGTTTGAGCGGTTTCACTAAGTTTTCTTTTAGTGTATAATATACACACAACAATTATACATGAACTCTTAAGTTAAAATTGGGTTAGTTCAATCTAAACAATGTCTTTGTAAATTTCCATTAGCATATCTACCTACACGTAACGTTATTTTTACTTTTTTTTTACATCCTTTTCAGTGCTAATGTTTATTTGTTCCTTCCTTTAGTTTTCCTGTCAAGATTATGTAATATAAATAGCAGTATAAAACCAGTATAAAATAAAAATATATCAGATGTCGAAGCTCGACTTTGAGTATAGCGAAAAGCCTTTCAACACCCGTGGTAATAGAGCACGAAAAGCTGAGGCAAAAGGCTGAAGCGAGGTTGTGTGCGAAGTGAATTGAGTTAAAATTAGTGATTTAGTGTAACGCATTGCAGAGGGAATTCGTGTGAATTCGTGTTATCCATTCCAGCGGCGCTTTAGTGCTAAGCTGTGAGTCGGCTTGGCTATGTACTAAAACGATAAAGTGGCAAACTGATAGTGAAACAGTACAATTTACTGAAAAACACGAAAATTGATTTTTTTATAAACATTTAAATCAATATAATCACACAAATTCGATATTTAAATCCGGTACTGTCAGCTAGTGATCTATATTTGAGCGTTACAATAATTAGAGGGTGAATAAAACAAATTTCAGAGTTTATGCAAACCAGAACTTTGTTCATCCGGGATCTCAAAGGTCTTAACAATATATTTCCTCTTGAAGGACCATAAAATAGTCTAAATAAGAGAATTTGAACACTTATCACAGTGTTTGATGTTGTTTACTCGTTTCTTGAAGTTGGGGTAGGTCTAGGCCTAGGAAGTGCAGAGGACACTACTGTCAGAGATAATGTTATTACACTCACACTGTTCGTGACGAACAAAACCCCGAGACTTTGGTCCAGCCGGCGCTGTTTCTCGAATAGAGATTGATCTGTAGACACTGGCAAGAAGTTCTTAGAGTCGGGGCTGCAGGCTGACACTGTAACACGGAAGGGAGTACAAACTCCTTAATTTTAGATTAAACATTCAAACATTAAACTGATGCTTCTCGAGGGGGAGGTTGAGCAAATTATAATAAGATAATTAAGTAATATTGGGGAACTGGGCCGTAAGCAAAGTTGCAATGTCGTGTACGATAGCTGCACATGGAAGAATCACCTTAAGTTTGCTAGTGGACCTAGCGCGCGCAAAAATCCTGGTTGGCGCTAAGGATCAGTGCTACCACCACCATGTGCTTGACTCTTGAACCGGAAATATTTCAATTCAAATTGTTTTACATCTTTGGTTATTGTTTGTATTTTAATGTTGTGCGTTCTAATTTAAATATTTACGTTTTTGTGCTACTGTTAAGAAATGTTAAATCGTAATTTATACCATTTTCTAAGTAAGCTATACAATGCAAGTTGTAAACCTTTTTTAACACTTTTTTATTTAATTCGACTTAGGTTTAACTTTACTTATATTTAAAATCTACATAAATAGATCTTCATTTGAGTAAACGCTAAATAGCTAATTTATTCCTTAAAAAATGTGAAAAAATAAAATGTTTAGATCCGGGTTTTAATCCCGGTTTGGTTTACATCTTTAAAAAGATCCGGTTTTTGGATCTTTAATAAGTCATGTGACATAGTATTTACATTATGGTGGTAATATGTTTTGCTTGTTCATTTAAAGTCCCTATTGACAGTAATATAGTTCGGATAGTGATAATTATAAACTGCAGTACTTTTAAATTTGAAGATATAAATGGATGGGACGGATGGTGTACTTTGTTTGTAATATACTCGCAGGACAAGTGAGAGATCCGGGAAACTTAGGTTTCCTTTCAAGTCCGAAAGGAAACCGAGGTCAAAGAAGCCAATTATTTGGATCCAACCCCGCACACCATACATTGGACTAGAAATGTATCCCCATCAGCCTAGGGATAATGGGGCAGTTTACAACACCGAAAACAATGATTGAAATAAAATTAGACAGTAAAGTTGGTTGTAGCCGTTAGGGGAAAGTAATGTTTGCTTGAGAGACAAGATAAGTTATCCAAGTGCTGAAAACAGCTATCTAATTAATTGCCTTCCTTCGCCGTACTTATATAACTCTGGAGTAAAATAAACGTTTCTTCTAACTTGATTTTACTTCTAAGTAATGAGTTCTCTTAATGTATCTGACTCAACTTGGGAAGCAATACTATTAATTTAAAACAAAACTGGTTGATCGGAAGACACTAACAATGTAGACAGTTCACGTATGCGAGGCAACCTACCGTGTCTGTTTGCACTTCCACTTTGTCAAAGGGGTAGAGGAATAGTTTTCTAGCTAAACGGGAAATTTATTTACGAGCATTCTTATAACTTTATTAGATTATTAAATTTACATATTGCCTTTGTATAATTTCTCCACTTATAGGGCCAGTACTTCAATCAACATTTGACAGTCTACGCTTTGTAAAGTGAACCGACTGTTAACCTTCTTCAATGTTAGTACTTTTACCCAACCTGATTGAAGACTAATCACCTTATTACGATACTTCTAAGGACTTATTCAATTTTTTTAAATATTAACAAAATGTAAAAAGGAAAACATCGAGTACCCTATAAAGTATAATTGTCACGACCACTGTTTTGGTCTAGCCCATTATTCGGTGAGTGGTACAATACAAAACATAAGGTTATCTAGAAGAAAATATGTAAATAAATAATGGTTTAAAATTATTAAAGACAAATGTCATATGTTTAATACTACAAATTAATTATGGTAAAATAATAATTTTGGAAAAAGTTGTGCATATTGTATCTAGTGGGGTTTCTTAATATCTGCAATAATTTCAAAAATGGGATTTTTCTGTTTGCATTAGTTCAAACATGCATTCAATAAAGTGCTTTGATCTTTTAACTTCTTTAAATAAATGTGTAGATTTTCTTTACAGCTCATTTGTTCCCCTTTGGTTTCAAACTCAAGTACTTGCATGTGTTCGTGTAGATTTTTGAAGATATGTCTGGTTTTCAATAAATGATCAGCAAATGTTGATTGCACTGTAGTACAGGTAGTATTGTTGTTAGAATTGAAGGCTTGGAAGTGCTCTTTATACCTATTATGGAACGTTCTTCCAGTCTGTCCAATATACGAACATTGACACTCGCTGCAATTTAACTCGTATATATGCCTGATTGTTCTTTAATATCCATGTTTATGTTTTTAGTTTCTTTGTGGCAATACTGTTTATTGGTTTGAAGCTGTTATTCTTTGTAGTATGGGAAATATTGAATTTGGACGTTTTAAAGTATTTTTTATAGCTGTCTGTAAGTTCTTATCAAAAGGTACAAAACAGAATTATTTTTCGTCGTTACTACATCTTTTATTATTTGCTTTCTTGTTGTTAAACTTTCCTTTTATCATATTTTCAACTATACTTGGTTCGTATCCATTTCTTATTGCTAGTTGCTTGATTATTTCTTTTTCCTTGTTAAATTCTACCTTATCCAATGGTATATTGACCAAACGGTTCACCATTGAATGGAAGCCAGCCATCTTCTGTTCCCAAGAATGGTTAGATTCTGCAGGTATTAAAAGGTCTGTTTGGGTCGGTTTCCTGAAAATCTTAAAATAAAGTTGGTTTTTGACATTCTGTCCTATTGTTATGTCTAGAAACTTCGTTTTCTTGATATTCTTTTGTAAATTTTATACTATTTAAGTAACTCAAAAGTCTTCACTGTCTTCAGAATTTCCATTAAAAAGACCCAAGATATCGTCAGTTTAACGAAACCAATATACAACTTTGTTCCTGAAAGGGGGTTGCTATCATTCATAACTTTGTTAATCTCCAAATGGAGCATGAAGACGTTTGCAAGTAAACCAAAACAGGGGATCCCATTGCCAGGCCATCATGTTTTTTAATATTATATAAAGCTCTGCTTCTTACATGTATTTAATACCATCTTTATCAGGAAAATATGAAATCAAAACATTTAAAGTAAAACTTGACAATTTTGCATCGGTTCTATTGGTTTGATACCTAACCGTACTTTTACTGAGGTTACTGGTGATTTAAATAGCTTGAGAAGGAGACGTTTATTGCTTTTTATCAGCTAAAGCCTTGTTATATCACCCAGTGTTGACCTTCAAAACTTTTCGTCGTTAAATAACCATGAAAACGTCAACAAACAAGTTGTCGGTTATTTTAACCTGAGAATTCACCAATAGATTAAAGCCTTATTTATACGGGTTTAACCATGCAGTGGGTGATTCTCTGCAGTGGGGTTTCCTCCGTTCTCTTTAATTTTATTTATAAATCATTTCGGAATTATAATGATCCGTCAGAGTTCCTTTCAATTATGCATCTAAAAGAGTGGTAATCAATCACTGAATTTCCGTTTTACACTTACCAACAAGGGGGTCTTCTTTACTTCTGTGAGCGCCCGAGTGCGTAGTAAAGTTGCCATGGTAATTTTAATTATATAATATATTGGTTTCAAGTCATTACGAAATGTTGATATTATATTATGCCAGATTCTATAGCTTTCCAGAGCTCATTTTGGGCTTAATTAAATTTCATACACTACAATATTATTTTGTTTGGTACAAATCTTGCATAGTAGTTATTATTACTAAAATTTACTGGCTTAAGCCATGGTTTCCTAGAAAGCGGTGACTGCTACATTACGGCCGTAATATGACGGTGAGTTTTGCTTTCAATGTTATCAGATGAGAGTGGTTTCCTAGAAAACGGTTTACGTAAAGTAGCGGTGAAAACTAGTTAAGGGTTTTCTCGCTAGGTAACACATTTTGTTTTGTAAACAAAGTCTTGCTTGTCCGTTACTATAAACGTAAACGAACTTTGACACCAAAAATAAACAACATGTCAAAAGTTGTTTTTGTCTACATCAGTTCTGTCCAAATATTGTGTTACGTCCACCTTCACTGTTACGTTGACGGCCGTAATGTAGCTCGATCAACGTAACAGTGGCGGTGGGCGTAACATAATATTTAAACATAATATTCAAATTGATATGAAAAAAAATCAACTTTTGATATGTTGAAACTCTTTTGGCCAGGGTATATTCACGTAACTATGTTTAAATGGACGAGGTAGACTTTTTTCACCGCTATTTTAATTTTTTACCGCACATGATAGCATTAAAAACAAAACTCACAGTCATAGTGCAGCGTTCACCGCTTTATAGGAAACCATAGCTTTAGAAATGTATCTGAAATTTAACCAGATTATTGATAACCTGTCCTGAGTTTACGGTAAACCGTCTAGTTAAAGAGACCCAAACGGTGGTTTGTTTAACAAAGGTTTCCTCCTATATGTATTACCTTTGTTAGAGTATGCCTGTATCACAGTTTATATAATTACTATCTTAAAGTGCCAGACTACTTCATAAAGTACTTCGTAACACAGTTTATGTTAGCTACTCATTAATAGGGAACATTATTTAATGAACAAACACAGGAAGTAGGTTAAATGGTAAGTTAAAGCTATAGTTAGGTTTACAGTTTATGTGGTAACGGATCAAGACAAGGTTATCATCAGGAGAACTGCTCCCTGGCGACCCCTTGCGGCCATCGATTGTACTGCATCATTGTCGAGGTCAACTATATTAGAGTAAACAATCTACAGAATGACTATCATATCACTGGTTACAGAGAATTTAATGTTAAATTTCCCCATGAATAGAAGACTTATAAGGAGCTAACGTAGGCGCGTGATATTTGGTACACAATTAAACCTTGGCTGAACAAATCGGTGTTGGGTTTTCGTTTTTTGAGTCATGACCTTTTGAGCATAAACATGATGAGCATAAACCAATAATTAAGGCACACTATATAAAAAATATGTACTTGTTTGAAATTTTAGGATTAGCTAATGAACGTTTGGTTAGATCTGATATCTAATATAATGTCCAGTGTTAGATACAGTTTCTACATCTTTAGATATTTAGTTTTTATTTTATTTTTACTGGGGAAAACATGTTTTTAAATTCATAATTATATTCTAAATTACTGGTAAACCTATTGATGATGGATTGATTGTCGATGGAGAATGGTCAAAGGTCGGGAATGAAGTTTAACCAAAGTTGACGAAGGACAGTGCTTAAGACACACTGCGTAATGGGTTAAACCCTAAAACGAAGTTTCACTGCCATAGCTTCAGATTTTGAGTTATTACGGTCCAAGATGCCTTAAAATGTTACAGATAGACATACAGGCATTTTTACGCCAGTTTCGGGCTTTGCAAAGTATATAAACACCAAATAACCAGAAACAGATGGATTCATTGCAACGTACAGACCAAGTCTTTTTATATAGATGAGCTAGTCTTTTCTTTACAAAAAGAATGTGTCACCTGGCGAGAAAACCTTGACACCAAAATTATACACCAGCATCCTTAACCCATGGAAATCACCAATTATCATTCGATACATCTTGAGAATCCGAATGTTCCTTAATTTTCCGTATTGAAGTACAGTACAGTTGCAGTTATAAATAATTCGAACTTATAACTGCATATTCTAGAACAGTAATATAACTGTTTCAATGTACATATAAGTATCTTAGGCTGAATACACACTGAATAAACCAATTATTCTGCAAGGCCTAAAGAGTACATTAACAGGACATCGTTATCTGAAATTCTACCTAAGCAGAGGCAGCAACTAAATAGAAGAGGGGGGTCGAAATGGTGTGGTGTGGCGCGGGGGAAACTGGGCCAAGTGACCAGGTTTTTTACATTTTGCTTAATAACTCGTAAACTGAGAGGGACACAAAAATGCTTGAAATAAAACTTGTAGATAATTTCATTCCACACTAACGATTATTCATCAGATTGAAGATCGGATTACTCGTTTAGGTGCTAGCGGTCAAATAGTAAAGACGTACATGGCCCATTTTTGCTTAAATTCGCCCCCTCGAAAACCACCTTTAAAATAAAAGTTTTACAACACCGTTTCTAAGTGGGTGGTTTTGGCTACCACAGACAGGTGTGCAAAGTTTCAACTCTTTAGGACCAGTAGCTTGAGATGTGGTCTGATTATGAGTCAGTCAGGGCACTTTCTTTTATATATGTATATACTGTATATAGATTAGGGTTCAGAGCACATTTTAAGAACGCTAATGCGATTGTCTGTTATTGTACTTTAGTTTTTGTTCTTTTATTTGAGCTAAGAACACATTTTAGGAATTATTACTATAAAGTTTGTCTGATTTTGTACGTTAGTCAACTAGTAGTGTTAAGAGTCTAATAGCCTTCTCGGAGACACCTTAAATCCAAAACAGTATCGCTCAGTTAACCCTGTAACAGTGAGCAGCGTTGCTCTGTTGATGGTTTGGCAACTGCAGTATCTATGTGGAACAAGACAAGGTATATCCAGCAGTATTGCTCCCAAGAGACTTCTTGCGTCAATCGATTGTACTGCATCATTCTAGAGGTAGCCTGTCTGCATGTAGTTTTCCACCTGATATATTAGTCAACTAAAGGGGCACAATACCATTTTGTGTTGGCCATTTTGTTTTCTGTCCTTTAACACCGATGAAAAATTCTAGCCGACACACTACTGTGTATCTGAGCAAATTTCCTATTATACAAAATGTTTTCATTTATGTAATTTGAATTTAAAAATTTAGACAAATTTTCATAAGGTACACATTTTCTTGGTAAAAGCTCCAACAAAATAAGAATATAACAATTGTTTGTAGCTTTTATAAAACAGAATTGGGAAAGAAAACCCACCTGTCATGTTATGTTATTGCGCACTTTGCAATATTTGATCTGCTGTGTTATATCAGCTGATTGATTTCTCCTGCTTTTGTATTGTTGTAATTCAAATATGTTTACATCGTTACGTGACGATCGCAATAAATACTTATGATCCCATTAATGAATACTAATTGTTATTAGAGAGCCAATTCTGACGCATTCCCCCGGTATCATAAGCATGTTACGACCAGTTACTCCCTATATTTTCAGTTTTCTAAACTGATCATTTGTTGAGATTGCTCTTGGAATGGGTACTTATGTTTTATAGTTGATCTTATTTTACTAGCTTGCTGCCATAGTTTGTTTGTTTTTTGTACAAAACGAAGTTATATTATTTATATACATCTTACCTTTTGAATATTTAGATTTGTCTGATAATACTGTGATAGGGTGATAGCAAAGAACACAATATACATGTAAGAACTATTAGATCCCAGTAGGCCTACACAATCGTAGTTCCGTAGTCGCAGCGACCAGAAAAAGGTCAAAAAATAAAACAAATGAGGGCTAAATGTTTTGAGGCCACTAGAAAAATGCGTCTGATTCCCAAAGGTGGTTTGAAGTCCCCAGTCAATTTCTGGTTTGCGTTCTCTTTCACTGCGAAAACTCCCGCCACTTGAAATGTATGTTTTCCATCTGTAACAATATAACCAAAGCAATAAGTGTATATACTATTTTAAACTTTATGACACACGCAAAGTGGTTTACAATAGGATATTTCATACTCAAAGTACTACTTTCAAAGTATGACGAAATTTAGTTGAAACCGAGCATGTGAATAATGCAACGTTACCCAATGAATGGCACTTTAGATCAAGGAGAAATGGTATCATGGAACAAAATGACACATTAGGAATAACGTATTTTTGAAATAGCTGCCATATATTTTTTCAGTTAAAACCCTGTAACAACCATTTTTGATTTCCCTTGTTTGCTTTTTTTCTGGTCTTAACCGATTGGTAGGTTTTAGGTCCGTTTTTGTGTTCAAGTCTCTTACTCTTTTAGATCTCTATTATTGTTAGTATAGTTATAAATAATCATATTTTATCTGTATACAAATATTATAATAAAAACTCAATTTAAAAATATAAAATTCTTTTAATTTTATACAAAAGGCCATGTCGGGCCATGGTCGACATTTAATCTGACAGGATAATAGGCAAACACAACATTGTTTTGTTTTATTTTTACCAAATTACAGAACAGATGTATTACATAATTTGCAATATTAAATTTAACTAACAGCAAGGTTAAACAAAAATTTGAACTTTTGCTGAACAACACGTGAGTTAAAGAGAGGAATAGTGCAAAAGCCGGTTTTCAGCCATGTTTTCCACTGTAACTTGGCTGTGAACACTTTTTGACAACTTTTCGTTAACCTGACATTTTACCACTACTTGAGTAAGGATTGTTAAAATATGTTTTTTTTACATTTGACCCTTAAAACTTTTTTATTCGTTTTTCGGGCCCTGTTTATCGCAACTGTTTACAAAAGTGCCCCGTGTGGTTCTTAACAATACACCATTATAAGCGAATGAATGTGTCGTAAATCGATATTTGAAGTTGTTTGAATAAATCAAGTATATTTGAACTGGTAGCGGAATTAGCCCTTGACTCTGGCCCCAAGGGGATGAAATGTATTGTCGTGTAAAACTGTCACATTTTCCCACAGGAGTTGCTTTTTATCCATAACGTGTTCCAACACGACCTGCAGGTATTTCAACTTACTTGTTTTATTGATTAAAAGTTAGGTTTTTGAAAACTTTCCGACATTATCGAAAACCTGTGTTGGGCGTTGTTACAATCTCAAGATGTTTCGATGTCAAAACACCATCGTCAGGCAATAACAGCCCTCAACACAATTTTTGGTTATTGATGAAGGTTTTAAAAACCACCTATTTAATGATTAAATGATATCCACGGTTCAAACATTGAATCTTTACTGATTCCTTAATTGCTACGATCGATTTGCGACGGTAGTTTTGATATTTGCAAGATAGGGTTGTTTGACATATTAATAGTAATTTAGTAAAGGAAAATATACATTTAAATAATCTTGTATCATTTCTTATTCACCACACTATCGGTTTCGGGACTTATCCCCTCAACTAAAAATAATCAAACACAAAAATTTAAAGCATATTTAAAACAGTGTACTCACAATCAAATATTGATCACCCTTTTATGTTGTTCAGACATTCGAGAAAAGCATTATTGGTACTGATATGTGCTGTGATTGGTAAGTTACCCTTGCTTATATTGTCCTTTGCCCGTGTTTTTGTTTGCCATAGAATCTGTTATATTGGTTTTTACTTGCCTGCTCTTCTTCTCCTTTTTAGTTAGTACTTTTATATTGTTACTACTTTTTTCCTCGCCTCAGTTACTTATTTATTAATATCTTTGTAAACATATTTTGATTTTATAAGAGTGACATACCAGACGTTGTTTTAAGTACGTACACGATGTACCGAAACCTGATTTGTGACCGAATAACAGGAAATTAAACTCCCGACTTGATTTAGGCTGCTGTTATAAATCTTCATGAGTATGGCCAACGTTGTTGATAAGGTTAGGTTGAAAGTATGTGGGCAGTAAAACATCGTTAGTGGAATCACACCCATTTACAACGTAGAGAGTAGCCAATCAACACGGCTAGCTCATCAATACCAACCGGCCCGAGTAGCTAACCGAGTCAGCGTCAGCTCTAACAATTCCGCCAACACAACTCTTCATTTCAATAGAAACTTATTCAAAAATTCTGTTTCAAAAATTTTTTAAACATGATTACTACTTAATTTGGGAAATTTGTAAAATATCCAACGTGTAGTATAAACATAACGAAACTGAAATTAATTTGTAATTGAATACATTACTCATGCAAAAGGTTTTCGTCTTCATCTGGTGCACGATACGTTGATTTCCCCATTATCTCAGCTGTTCTTGAGGTATAAGCTCGTATATTAGATTGTTATAGAAAGATGTTTTAAATAAAATAAACAAATAACTAAAATTTTAATACATGAGGTCTTTGATCACAAAGCTGTCTTTATATGACAAAGGCAGCGTGCTGATCAAAAGGCCTCAGATATTAAAATTTTAAATATTGGTTTATTTGATTTAACATGTTTTATATTTCAGCTGTTCTTATACGAGTAACATACGGATTACGGTAAGCTTGGGCAACATTTCCTGAGTACACAGATAAGATCATTTCATTATTGTTTCTGGCCTGGGCAATAATAGGTTCTGAGACGAACTATCATAGCCCCCAAGTCCGTAAAATGCAGCTATTAATAAAAAGCTGATTCGATATAAAGTAAAAACTACAAATTACATTGATTCCTTGCCTGTGTTTCCATTTAATAGCTGATTCAGTAGAAGTTAACTTTGAAATGCAATTCTATGATAAAAACATAAACAGTTATAAAAGTACAGTAATAATAAAAAATAGTACTAAAAGAGGTAAATCTAAACGTAAACATCAATTTTTATATCTTTTATTCATATGTTTTGTTATAATAAATACAAAATAGCCATGATCAAACCATATTTTAAATATGTTAACTCAACACGAAACGAGCGTTTTTAGTGACTTTACAAGGGATTGCGATCCCACAAACGCTGTTTTCATGTTTTGGGTTTCTATATAGGCCTAAATAATTTTACATCATTTTAAAGAGATCATCTAGACTCTAGAGCAAACTGGAGCCATAATTCTAAAGTTCACTTGGAAATGGGGGTTTCAAAGCTTTAAAAGCACCACATTTTTACTATTTTGAAGTAGATTTATCTCTTTTGCACTAGCTGGGCGTCTTCCTACCAGTGTAATGAAAGTCATACACAATACAGTAATAAGCAGTTGGTAGTTGAAACGCAAACAAATATATAAAGTACGGTGTGATTCGAGTAGGTACAGGACGCGGAAACTGAAGTTTATAGCTTTCATTACAAACTCATCTTAGATTCCTTTGAGAACGGCTCTCCCAATGTATTGTGCAATGTGCATGGATACTTGTGCGTTGCTACGTTCACTCTACACAATTATACTCTTTTGTACTCACAATGTAAAACATAGCACGTTCCATGCGATGCTGGCTAACACGTTCTGCCATACTTAAATCGTGGGTTTTTATCTGTTTTATTTGGTATCGTGTAAACCTTGAGTTGACCATACTTTCGATTGCTGGTCTAATCTTGTTGCTTGAAAATCTGTTTATAATTTAAAATACTTAAATTGTATCATCTTAGTGACTAAACAAAAGCTTGCAAATGAGGAGAGAACTAGATTATGTAAATGCTATCTCAGCGAGATTTCCATAATCTTTTATGAAAAGCTATCAGAGTTTCAAGCAGAAGTTTTTGCCTGATGGAGTAAATAGAGTATGCTGTGAATAAAGTATAATAAGTAGTGTTTTTATGAAAAGAAAGGTTATTTTATAATTTATTCCTAAAGCTGTCAACAAGCTCTCAAAGCAAAACCCAGACATCGAAAAAAATTGCTAATACAGTGATTAACGAAATCATTATTAACTTCATTTCTAAATACATCTGTACAAACATTGAAATTGTTCGGAAAATACAGTGGCCACTTTGTCTAGTATTGTATTATGACCATCCAAACAATTACACTTTTAAGGAAAACACAAATTAATTGAAATCTGTCTCTGTATTTGCCGCCGCTGCCGTGACCATTACCTCTTTACATACTCAACACTAATATACTCGTATTTACAGCTAACATTTTGTCACACTGCATCTACAGGATTTTTAACAATAAAATACATGGTTAAAGGCTCGGTCAGAGCAGCCAAACTGGCATACGAGGTGTGATGAAAGGTATCACGACTGTTTATATAGTGTGAGAACACAGAGACGTACAACAATGCAGTTTGTAGCTATGCAACTTTGACTCATCAGTAAGACAGCGCTGGTTTTGGATTAATCCTATCCTCACATAAACAAAAATAAACCAGTTTTATTTGAGACATGTTTTTATGGTTGTAATTTTTGGTAAATGAAAATTGGCGTGAAAGAAGATAATCGTGTTTGAATGAAAATAAACAAAACCTTTATTGAAAGCTTTCAGATGTTACAAAAGGTTTTTGGTGAAAAATTTTAAAACCGATTTTAAACACATTGGTTTAAAGATGGCTAAACATCTAAAGAAGATGCTCATCGTTTCGAACGCCCTTTGACATCGATCGATGATGATCAAGTTTCTCGCGGTTATGGTCTCGTACGATTCAATTCATGGCTAACTATCCATGAAATAGCAAAAGGATATTGTAATGTTTTACATACTTTATGTCAAGCAATTTCAACTAAAAAACGTCAAATGCGTCAGGAGTTGCAGCAAGGTTTGTTCAAAACTGGCGTGTAAGGGCGTCCGGAACGATAATCATCTTCTGTTGATGTTCGACCATTTGAAAACCTCTTGTACCACTCATGACAACGTGATAGGGTTAAACATGTTTCACTAAAAGACTCTTGTAACGTCTGAAAAATGTCAGTGAAGGTGTGGTTCAATTTTACACAAACACTTTGACCTTCTTTTACACCAATTTTCATTTACCAAAAAAATCGCCAGAATCAAAAAACGTCTCAAATTAAACTGTCTTATTTTTCTTTGAGTGAAGATAGGATTGATCCAAAACCACCGCTGTGTTACTGATTAGTCAGAGAACACATTGCTACAAACTGCATTGTTAGACGTCGCTGCATTCTCACGCTACATACACAGTCCTGATACTTTTTGATCACAAATCGTATAAGTCCATAGCCGCCGACTATAGATTAGGTTATCGGAGAGTTCACCTTGTTCCGACAGTCAAAGCTGTGAATTGATTTAATACGTTTAACTCGCATAAGCTTACTAAGAGGTTGTTACATAAGATCAACTTGTTGCGTCAGAAGTTGTGTCCGAACATTTTCCGCCTACAACTCCACTAACGAGGTTAAACAGCTGGAGGCAGCTCAGACTTGTGTTGTTGCTTGTAACTCTATAGTTCACTCAACTCAACTCCACAGTGCGAACAACTAATTCTGGAGGAGAAGAGATCTTACTGCTTACTAGTAGTGTGGCTGATTAAACAAATAAATGGTTTATTGCGAAAAACATGTGACATGTTATGCAATCGTCAGTTCTATTTTGAAGCTAAAATTTTCCACACATTCTAACATCGAAATCCCGTTCATATATACATTTTTGACATTCACTCTCTCTCATTCATTCGAATTGAACCACTCTAGGCCCGTAAGTAGACATTTTGGTCCGCGTTTTCCCAGTTATGTGCCATGAACTCGTCTGTATTATAAAATGCTTCTGCGGCTAAAACTGTTTTCAGACCAGTTTTAAAGGCCTTGAGCTCCTGGCACTTTTGATCGAATTTGCCAACTTGTTGACGAGTTGAACTCTTATCTTAGAAGGTAAACGTTCATGAACTGCCGTTCTGTGTCTCCCAGTTAGGTAGTTTTCCCTGCCTCTAGCTTCATAAGAGTGAATGTCAATTCTTCTTACGAGACCGCATTTTGATTTGAAAAAAAACGTTTCTAAAATATAGAGGCAAGGTAGCGTCAACAATTTCAAATTTTTGAGCGTTGGCCTACACGACTCTCTCCATTGGTTTCTGAGTATTAAATACGTATGAACCAGCAAATAGTAGGCTTTCATAATAGAATTACAGTTGTGTATGGGAAAACAACTAACAAACGTCAGTGAGGTTTAAAATGAACAGTCAGTTAAGTCGATCATAAAACTATGTAAAGCAAAAATTGAAAAGAAAAATGGACGATCTAAAATAATTGTTTATACCTCATAGTAGGAATCGATCACTGACGTTGGGCACTATAATCGGTCACTTTAACCAATTAGACCATTCGACTTGATACCTAAAGTGTACCACATCAAGTCACAGACCCTCTGAATCTGTTGTAGACTAAATAATGTTCTTCATTTGTACGCTACGGCAAGAAAAGTGTATTTACGCGGGACTCCGAATAATGGTTTCTTAGAGCTCCTGATTAAAATCCACGAAGCAGATTTCAGTCATTTTCAACACAAGCCGTCAATAAACAAGCGTATATAAAGTTTCAATTGGTCGTGTTATGGTTTACTCGAGTTAAGATATATGTATGGGGAGGACACACGCACACACACACCCTCACGCACACCCAAACCCGTATGAACACACGAACAAAACAAGTTCTTACCACATGTACACTAATGAAAAAGGTGTTGCTAATTGTGCATGAAACATGTACATGTGAGATGGCAAGTGCTTAAGTAACCTATACTCGTAATGTCCCATTTGAGCCCTATCCAATATATCATAGGATTGCTGCCTCGGCTAGAACCTGCGTGTTCTTGTCTATTAAAAGCGGGAGGTAAGGTTTTTCACAGCTTTTAGCTTGCAAATTCTAGAAGTAACAATCCAGGTTTACATCAAGATGCCAGGTTCAACAGCCAATGAAAGCAAACCTATGGAAAAACTTAATTTACGCACGGTATTGGGCATTCAAGCGTATTAAACTATTTACGGTTCGTTCCCAGTAAAAAAGGTCCATTAATGAATGTTTATCATTATTGGACTCTAAAGCGTTTGCACAAATATTGTAAATTCACTAAATGTTTTTGAAAGAATACATACAATTTAACTGTACAGTATAAATGTCATAAAACAAGCTTTTCTTATGAGAGAATATTTCCCCTAAATACCGTAAAAGGAATTCTCATCAACATTACATATGTTATCAAGCTGTCGGTCAAAATGCATTTTTCTATTTTCTAACAGCATTATCCCTATAAGGTTAACACTCAATAGGGTCTTAATAAAAATGAATATTGACGTTATTCGTTAAACCTTGATTCAGGAGGCTGAAGGATGTAAAGCTACGTTTCATATCAACAAGGACAGATATAAACCCGTCATAAAATGTTTGGTAAAAGGAATTACCTGCCGGAGGCCAAGCCATTTCGCGAGGATTGTTTCTTAAATTGCCGGAGATAAAGAAGTCAATAACTGTGAACCAGTAGAGCGTACAGATGATAATGCTTTCTTCTGCCGATAGAAACATCTGATAACATCTTGTCTTGCTTTAGTACAACGTTAATAGAAATATTAATTTTGTGTTATACCTTGTGTATTATCAAAAATAATAGAACCTTTATGCTAAATGTAATAACAAGTATTGTATTAAGAACAAATAGTCGTTGATCTACTGACCGTCTCAAGTTTCCAATTCATACAAACAACAACTGTTTATTATGGTTTCTCGAGGACAAGGAAACAGTAAAAACCAAAGCTACGAGATAGTTTTATCTATTTATATTCATTCAACTGCTACACCCTAACGTGTGAGTAATTAGTAGCCCCAACTACTGTAGTTCAATTAGTAGTCTTCAGCAACTAAACTTACTGCGCTATTTCGGAAGTGACTGCAAAAACATCAATTAAATCAAAAGCTAATATGTCAAGTTCTACTGTTTGCACAATTAAAGTATTCGAATATCATAATACGGCATAATTATTGTAGAATGTGAATTGGAGGAAATCTTCTTATAAATTTACACGGCAAAGTTAATCCCTCTCTCAATGTAGTCGATTGTATACACTATTTATCCAGGTATATCGTGTTTGGCGGAAAACTGTAATTAAATATTAAACTAAAGGAAAAATATATCGTTGTATCTGGATTAGTGAAAACTTACAACAATATGCTGAAGTTGCAGATCCTTGAACATGAATTGTACAGAGTGGCAATATGATTCTACAGAATATGTTAAGTATATGTTTTGTTTGGAGAAAGCTCCTAACCTTGAATATTTTACAGTAGAATTCCCTCGAGTCAGCTCTGAACAGCAAAGAAAAGTCGTGTTCAAGTTTATGGCTACTGCTTGGCTCTCGCCTGTACAAACAGAGAAATACTTGCTTTAGTAAGTTGCTGTTAACCACTCAAACACTTTGCTGCCAGCTGTTAATGCAGTACACTGAAAGTACTAAGTTGGTTTAAGATTAAAAATTAAATATGAACGCAATTTTTAAATTTAAAGGAACGTTAGGCAAATTTATTTTTAAATATTGGTTTTAATTATTGTGCAAAGTCTTAAATTTATATCTTGATTGGGATCGGAGATAAAAATATTCAGTGAAAAACACACAGTCAGACGGAAAACCAAGCAAAATAGGCCTATGTGTAATTACAAATGTTCTTTTGATTTTTACGTGTTAAACAGCCTGGTGAAGTTTGATCCCCTAATTACTGGACACCCTGTAGTTGTTAATTGCCCCCTCTACACGCTGTTGTATACACCCTTACAACCTCTTATTGTTTAAAACATAAGGTGAAAAGGCTAATAGTGTGGTTTTCTGGTGATTAAACAATATAGTATATTCGTTAGCTAGATGTAGTTATTACATGTGAAAAGTGTGTATCTGAAATATCGGAGGTGGCTATATATACAACAACGCACGCCTCGCGTCTGCAGTTGAAGCCGGAATAATGTATAAACAAAGAGGCAATGTA
Organism: Matsumurasca onukii; assembly: GCA_018831715.1. Classification (NCBI taxonomy): domain Eukaryota; kingdom Metazoa; phylum Arthropoda; class Insecta; order Hemiptera; family Cicadellidae; genus Matsumurasca; species Matsumurasca onukii. The sequence continues at coordinate 40,100,163 of CM032059.1, read as the reverse complement.
TTTCTCTCACGGGGGAAAGTATGTCAGTTTTATGTGCTCATAAATTACACCGTCCTCTTATAAAAGATTATATTGTAAATTTCGAAAGAATAACAATGTAATTTCACTTTTACTATTTTTAGGGTAAAACTGTGACGACTTGAAGTAAAACTCTATACTAACTTGTACAGTCTAGTATTACAAACCTGTATTAGTGTATCGTACGCGAATACATTTCTTTTCTAGTTAAAAAACTCAGATCCGACTAACCATAATTGAGAGCTGCTCCAACTCCCGATTTAGCTTTCAAATTACACGATGAGCATAGAGCCTTATCCAAGGCACGATAATAGTTCTGGATATTTGCCTCTTAAACGTAGGGTCTGGGTTATCTCGGCATTTATAATGTTTTCAACTAAATAACTAAAATCTCTAAGGTGGCTTTCTTGATCCAGCTTACATTTAGTGCAGTGCTTTTAACGGCAAACATACATATTGATACTGTATAAATCAACCGCTTTGAAAATCGACGTTTTTGGAATAGTGGCTGTTGGAGGATGAAAAATAATAAAAATGATGCTCTGTTTTAAAGTATCAAATAAAAGATAAACATCTGACAAGTTTGAAATGTAAGATTTTAGAACAGGAACTATACAACCATACCAGCTCCACTCGATGGAGACATGGTGCACTTACTTGTGAAGTACTTGTGGCTTCACATTCGACCCTTGTTACTTTAACTGCATTATCTGTGTTGTGTATAAACAATACTTGTAGGCTTCTTACAAGGCACATTTCAAGTTTTAGCTGTTTCTTGAGTATTTCAAATAACCAAATTCGAGTAAAATGTAAAGAAATGTATGTTTTCTAATATTGGACTGGTATACAAAGTTAAAATCAGTAAAACCAATATTCAACATTTTTACATGACGCGCCATTCAACCAGCAAAGTTGTGTTTGTCAGCTAACATTACAGAAAGATCTTTGCCGGTCAAAGGCGCCTCATATTGCAATTTTAAATATTGGTTTTATTGATTTGAAGTTTGTATCTATAAATAAGATTGTCATTTTCCAACTATGTAGCCACAAGCCACTGTTCAAAATCATGAAATGTTCAGAAATGTACTTCTGTTGACTTATGTTGTTGAAAGCGACACATTAAATATTGACCAAATAGGTGAAGCCAACAAAGTGATATACATATTTTGTGGAAAACAAAACAGTGGCTTGTTTATAAAAAGGTTTCCCGAAACTAAATTTACGAGTTTATTGTGTTTATTTGGAATAATATCCTAAGTATTATCGTGTATTTCGAGACACTCTGCATAAGCGACTTAACTCATTTTCATTGGGAGTAAATAAAACTGTCAGGAAGTTTCCCGTGGCTACTCTACCGACAAATCAGTTGTCAGTTGCAGACTCTCTGTGCCTCGACCTTTCTTCTTTCCAGCTACTTTTCTTGGAAAACGAGTAAACAGAACTTAAAATATATATTCCGGATCATTTCAGTTGACAATATAAGTAAATAATAAAATTTGGCATGTGACTATTCATGTTTGTATGTGTACAACTCCTTCTTTCTCGATTATTAAGGTTGGTAAATTCTTTTTTTATAATTGACTGGGCATTTCATTTAAAATATTTTGTTATTGCATTTGAATTCAATACAGCACATGTCAGATTATTGATGTATTACCATTTCTTGTTAGTTTTGCACTAGAGACAATTATATCTGTGGCACTTAGGTGTCAATGGGCAATGACAAACTATTGTAATGAGATAATGTTAGGACACGATATTTTGCAAAAGAGAACATTTACTAAATTGCTAAGAAACGCACGATTACATTGATACTTGCAACCCATTGACTCTCCTCAAGAATGCCATTACACAAAGCACCGGAGATTTGTATGGGAGGACATAATGGACTGATGTCAAGTGCTATATCTACTGCAGTCCCATCTCGTCCTTGCTGACTGCGACCCAGGTACAATTACACAGTTCACATATTGCAAAAGTGAATTTCAGCCTGTTATTATGTTTGTTTATACACTTTCAACTTATTGTAGTTCTAATTAGTTTCAAAGGTAGGACTAGTAAAAAGTACCGGGTGGCCACGATAAAGTGTTTTAAATGGTTTACAGGAGTACAATTAGAGCTAGAAAGATGAAACAAACTGTATTCTTAATATCTAAGGCTTCCGGTTTACACCCCGTCACAGTTGAAATATTTGCAGACTGCTAGACGTTTCGATCTCGCTGAGGAGAGTCATCCTCAGTAGCTGGTTGACTGGCTGAGACTGGTTTGACTGGCCGTGCCGGATATTAACCGGAAGCCTTAGATATTAATGATGACACCGGCCGCAAAAGCTTAAGAATTAAGAAAACTTTATTGTCTGAAAATTGTACATGGAGATTTCAGGAAAAATATTTTTAAGATTCTCAGTATACAGGGTGTGTTAATACTAAAACTCACGGGGTCAACACTCGAGATTTTTAAATACAAAGTAGAGTCATAGTGTACATAACGTTAAACAAAATCAATTCTCGACATTTTGACGAAACAATAGTTTTATATGCCGGTCCATTACTAAACTAGAGTTATAAACGTAAATCGCTTAAGCTTTACGGGACGCTTTGTAGTCAAATTATCAATTCAATTAAAAAAAAGCGTTTATGTGTTGTTTCCTAAAATTCGACAAGCTTTTCAACGGTATGTTGTACAACGAGATGATTTGTCTTAAACGTTATTTTGTATCTTTAAAACTACCCTATGTAAGGTTAAGTGAAAGAGAGTGCTATCTAACCATATCTTTGCATTTTTACATTATTTTTGTTATTGATATTATTATACTAGTCTTCTTGATTAATTAGTTGAAAGCCTTCTATCAAGGTTTAATGAATCAACTGCCACAGAACACAATGATACAGACAGCATCGTACACACGGATGTTGCACAGTTTGATATCAAATATAAATCTAGCCTTCAAAGGAATGTGTTGAGGGCCAACAATGGAAACACATCGGAAGTTATCACTGATCCGGACACACCAATATCTTTCCAATTTCCTATATCATTTACTTGAAGCCAAGCCCTCCTTCAAACACAACATAACATAGTGAATTTGCTCGTTGTCTAATACCACATTGTATTTTATTTTCGAACCTTTATCAATGTTCCTTTGTGGAATGTCTTGTTTAGTTTACGCTAGACTAACTCAGATAATTTACTGAAAGTTTACATGTCTCAGTTATGTTCGACGTTAATGAGATTGAAAATGTCTACTCGACAAAATTCCTTGGAACACACCTTGGTTGAGAGTTGACTTGGGATTGTCACTTAGATCATACATGTATGCGCAAAGTTAGCCCCAGACCTCTTTGTTCTGAAATAGCCAGTAAAATACTACCTTACCCAGGTAACGACTGCGTATTTCACAGTAATCTACCCACACCTGCCTTACGGACTGGCTTCGTGGTAGGTAGGGTTTCTCAAACGCAAACTATCCACAATGTTTCGTCCTCCAAAGGAAAGCAGTGGGAACAATTGCAAAACTGCCTGAAGAGAGTCAAAAGTTGAAAAGTCTAAAACAGCTTTTTACGCTACCTTGCCTGTATATTTTGGGAACATGTGTGTTTTTATGTTCAAAAGGTTATCTCAGAAGAGGAAGTTACATTCACTTGTTTAAACTAGAGGCAGGGATAGTTATTAACTAGGAGACACAGTTCATGGACTCTTTCTTAGGTGGAAGGTCAATCTGAAACACTGATGCCTGAAACCCATCTCAAAAATGTATTTGATCGTGGAAGCTGTTTATACACCCGGTGAACTATGACACACGACATGGGAAACAATAAAACCATGAACCCACCGACCAACGAGAACTTAGGATGAAACTACTCGAGTGAATGTTGTGCGAATGAGCTTTCAAATGTAAATTTGAGAGATATTTCGATGAAAATTAATAGGATTTACATAAGAACACTTATATAACATAGGCTGAGAAGGGCTTAAGTGTAAGTCACCAAACAGCTGAGAGAGACTGTAGATGCTGAGCGTTATTAATTAGCCCCTTCAAAATTAGATTGTCATACAATTAGTCATCCAAGTCATATGAGCCTTTGACATGAGCAGAATGAAATGATCCACATCTTCGACAAAGCTCCACACTTCTCTACGGAATGAATTTACTTGGTTTATTAAAAACATAAGGGTTAAACTATGCAGCCTAATTTACTTAAAACTACAAAAATTGCATTTGGAAATTCTAGTAAAAAATAAATGGCCGAGGACTGTACGTTCAATATAATCAAACTCTGTCGACTAATTATTACAAACTCATACAAACGTACAAAACTATGTTTAGTCATGCCTACATTTCCGTGAAATCCACCCAAGTTAAATTACCATTCTCGAAAAAAACAACCACGAGTATAAAATGTTTGCATCCATTTCATTCGAACAGTTTGTTTTTGTTATAAACTATAGTGTTTATTCGATAGACAAATTAAACACTTGATGCTGAGTGAAGGCTAGGCTTGCCTCCTCAGCCGATGTACGGGAGAAGTGTGGAATACGTATAGTGTTTATGTTTCAGTCGACTATAGTTAATTATTATAACTTGTCGAAAATTTATTTTTAATACCTTATCAAAAATGGTACAACATACTTGGAAATCATCTACCCTACATTACCTACCAATTCTAGTCACGTTGATTTCTATTCACGGTTTACTAAAGCCGTTACGTAGCAACAAGCGCTACGGTAAATCTTAGCAAATGTCCAATTAAACAAAAAAAGTATCAATTATATTTTGAAAAGGTACAAATAGGCCAATAATAGTGATTTATTCACCACTAGCGTTTCGGGAGTCATGCTGCCATCTTCAGGTTTTACACAAATTTAAATTATTAACAACAAGACTGTCTAAAACTTACACAAGGTTGTAAACAAACACAAAAATTAAAAAAAGATTTTTGTAATTTTTTTTTATTTGTTAACAACTTTGTGTAAGTTTTTGACTTGTTGTTAATAATTTAAATTTGTGTAACTTTCGCTTTACCTGAAGATGGCAGCATGACTGCCGAAAGCGCTAGTGGTTAATAAATCACTATTTGTATTTTTCAAAATATAATTTTACCATTGCCATTAATCTCTTCTTCAAGAATTCAAAAAAGGTATCAATTAATTTAATTTAAACTAGACGAAATTCTTTTATACACTATAAGTAATTCTTTAAATTCTTCTTAATTATTGACCTGGTTTACACTGTGGTTTTGTATAATAAACAACAGATGTTAATAGTTGAATTTGTTGTAAAATAAGAACGTTGTTTACTTTCCGTAGAGTATGCAATCGAATACATTGAGAGTGGGATTAACTTTGCCGTGTAAATTTACGAGATGATTTCCTCCAATTCAATTTCTATAATAATTATGCCGTATTATGATATTCGAATACTTTAATTGTGCAAACAGTAGAACTTGACATATTAGCTCTTGATTTAATTGATGCTTTTGCAGTCACTTCCGAAATAGCGCGGTAAGTTTAGTTGCTGAAGACTACTAATTGAACTACAGTAGTTGGGGCTACTAATTATTCACACGTTAGGGTGTAGCAGTTGAATGAATATAAATAGATAAAACTATCTCGTAGCTTTGGTTTTACTGTTTCCTTGTCCTCAAGAAACCTTAACAAACAGTTGTTTTTGTATGAATTGGAAACTTGAGACGGTCAGTAGATCAACTGATTATTTGTTCTTAATACAATACTTATTATTACATTTAGCATAAAGGTTCTGTTATTTTTGATAATACACTTGTAAAAGGTATAACACAAAATTAATATTTATATTAACGTTGTTCTAAATCAAGACAAGATGTTATCAGATGTTTCTATCGGCAGAAGAAAGCATTATCATCTGTACGCTCTACTGGTTCACAGTTATTGACTTCTTTATCTCCGGCAATTTAAGAAACAATCTCGCGAAATGACTTCCTCCGGCAGGTAATTCCTTTCACCAAACATTTTATGACGGGTTTATATTTGTCCTTGTTGATATGAAACGTAGCTTTACATCCTTCAGCCTCCTGAATCAAGGTTTAACGAATTACGTCAATATTAATTTTTAATAAGACCCTTTAAGCGGATCCGTGGCGGATTGGTATCGCACGCGACTCCAGAGCTCATCACTCCGGTGGCGCGAGTTCAATCCCCGCAGTCATCATTTACATTTGTAATGTGACTAATACGATGACGCTGGTAAAGGTCTTCTTTCCAAAGAGGTTGAGTGGTAGAGAGGACTTTGTAGTCCTAACTTCGCCTCAACTACTACTAGAAATTCTAGTTCTCTTCAGAAATATTTAAAATTAAGACCAGAGCGAAAATCAAAATTATTTTAAGACTATATTGTATCTTTATGTTTACTTGTATCTTATGTAAACATAATTTTATAAGACACAATACATGCTGTAAAGCTGATTGGCTTTCGTTATTCTTCTGGTTTGAAGGTACGTTGTTTTGTGTGTGTTTACTATCCAGTTTCCTTTGAAAAATTGAGTTATTCATGCCGTCAGCATGGTAAACCCAGACCCGGGACCGTAAAATGAGCACCGATTTTGACCACCAGAATACGTTTTGAGCATTTATACAGGACTTAATATATTAATATATTCACATACTTCATACATATGTGGTTCAGCCTGATGCCGGAAGAAGAGACTTTGAGGCAAAGTCCGACGACATATGCGCGATAACAGATCAACAAATGTCATCAAGACTGTATTGATCAACATAATGTCATCAGCATGCAAGGATAAATCATATGCAGACGACACCGAAGATGAATAGACAAGAAGATTCAGTTTTACGAGATTTGGAGCATCATTCTTAGTTCAACATTAATAGGTTTATGTATTGGTTTGATAATGGCGAAGCCGAAATATTACCAAAATTAGATTGCAACAGTGAGTTATTTTTCTATTTATATACAACCTTTTGGTATTTTTAAAAATGTATGTATGTATATATTTGTGTATACTCTCTACAGGTCACTTGTTTGTACGATTTTCATGGAAATGAGTACAAATGTTCCATTTGTAACTATTTCGGCCAAGTTCGTTATCCAGCAAAATTGGGCTACCGAAATCCCCTTTTAGGTAGGGTTTTAGGTCACAAAGTTGGTTTTAATGATCCAAAACCAGTCTTATCCGATTTTGATGAACCTTTAAATAAATATGTATCTTTACGGTATCCACCTATGAACATAAAATGTTTAAATTCATTGAATCGTTTACAAACGGCGGCCAAACAAGTGATTTTTCGCTATAACGACGTTATTAGTGGTCCAATTTCAATAACAATTTAAAACATGTTTTATTTTCACGATATGTAATATAACTTGCAGTAACAGCTCACGAAAGTCTGAGGCCAAAGAGCAAAGCGAGGCTGTGAACAGAGCGAATAAGAGAAACAAATTGCAAAGGAAATACGATTCACTCATGCAAACGGCGCTTTAGCGCTTAGCTGCGTGTCGGCCTTTTGTATATTGTGACGTAATTTATAACTTGCTCATATTGTATGACAATTACCAATAGTTGTACTTTTTCTACGCATGACAAAATCCATCTCAACCTTCAGGCGCAATTGTTCTTAACCATTTATACGTGCAGAAAAGACGTTTTGGGATGAATATTGAACAATGTTTTCATCATACAGTACCACCCATTAGACTTTTAATAGCCAATTCTAAAATGTAATCAGACACAAACTAGGATTTGAAATTTAAAACTCAACACTCACTTTGATAATTGAATTCTCTTGCAGTGGCTCGGGTGTTAAACTTAAGCTTTTATATCAAAGCGTCACTTTTTACCAAGTGACGGAATATATTATCCTATTATTAATTAGTATAATTTGTTAACTTCCTATTTCAAATCTGCAAAACGTTAACAAAGCACGCCAACAAACAGATGTCTTGTGCACCACACCATTCCTTCAGTCTAATAGTTCTTGGTTTGGCAATCACTCTTAGAAAAACTCGGGGTCTTAGTTTTCTATTTGTGATTGAAGTTAGTATTTAATTTTGTATTTAAAAAAAAACACTTTTAACATGCGTTTTGTTATATATCACAAAAAGGTGTACAAAGAACTATGCATTACAAATGTGTTACAGTTGTATATAATACGATTATGACACGCGATGTAGCAACAATTTCAGGTCAAACCCTCACCGTGTTTGTATATTTGAAAAACTACTCTCTCGGGTAGGTATTCTACTCGTATTATTCCAAGCACTTCGTGTTGAAACTAAACCGCTAAGAATATCAACAATCTTTAAATCAAAATTAAAGCACTGTCTAATTAAGAGTTTGTTTATGACGAAATCATGGATCAAATAATCAATCTTATTATAAATTAGTTTATTTTTAAAAGTTTAACTTGTGTAGCGCTTTATCTATACTATATTAGTATTTCGGTTAGGGTTGTCCGGAGTGTTGAGATCTCGGAATCTGGCTGGGGTAATTCAGATTTTTTGAATAGAAATGGTCCTTAGTGTGTGTGGGGTGGGGTTTGGGAAACGAATAAAATTATATAGATTTTTAATTTTATAGGGTTTTTGAGGTCCCCAGTTCCCCATGTTATATTTCTTTTTTTAGTAAATATTTATTAGTAAATATCAACGGATTTGTTTGAAACTCGACACATAGTTGTATACCATTAACCCAAAACCCCTACTGATTTTGGGGTTCGGGGGGCACAATATATGGATTTGGGGGGGTCAAAGGGGGGGGGGCAAGAAATAAAAAAATCATAAAAATCGATGTGGGGTATCAAAAAAAGGGAATAAGTGTATCAAGTGTATTGGAACTGAACCAAGAACGTTTAGGCTGTGCAATTAAGGATTTATATGGGAAATTAGTAGAGAACAAGAAAAAAACAAAGCGGGCACCGAGGCCGTAGGCCGAGCCGAGCGTGCCAGGGGGTCTGGGGGTGAAGCCCCCAGCTGGCGCAGCTAGTATACGAGTATTTTGTTGTCCGCACGAAATATTACTTTTCCAATAACCAATAAATAGTTATTATGATTTAAAATAGCTATGATTTAAAATGTTTAGAGCTCAATGACAAAAATAATAAACGAGACTCTTCTCTATGACTTAGTCTTGTCTTTCGTTTATTCTCAACTTGCCTACCATTACGATCAGATAATAAAGATCACGCCAATATTCGAACTCTAGATCTTGTTATCTGGGCCGAAGATCTGCCCAAGGAAAATGTGCGTCATGTGTGTGTGTTACATGATAGTAAACATGCGTTAGGTACTGAAATCTTTTTTAAAACAATTATGTGTTAAACCGTTTGTTTCTCTGCAAGTAAGGCACCAAGTGCAGTAAAGTTTAGAAAAGTAAGACAGGAGAAATGTGCTACAGGAAAGGATGAGGCCGTATCTCACAAGGGAGGGGCATTCCTTTATCTCTTATCTCTGATGTGTATTTCACGTTAATTGCCTAACTTCAGGAAACTGTGGTAGACATCATTCGATATTATGTCGTTTCCTTTATACTTCTTTATTGCTTAAGAGCAATACGCGTAAGTTTCATAGTTAAGTTAAAGCTACTAGAAACCTTCACTGGTATTTAAATACACAGGATGACACACAAACAACAAGGGCGTAGGATTTTTATGGGTTTTAATTCAGCTTTGACTGAACACCTGCTTAAAAGCGACATACAGGCTTGAAGTTTAACACACAAGTGTGATAACTGTATGAAATTGTATGAAACTAACTTTGATGTTTTAACTATAAAATAAAACTATTTTATATTTTAAATAAATAGGAATAAATATTATTAATATTTTCACTGAAAATACTTTAAAGTCATAAAACATATTAGCATCTACGGAATATTAAAGAATTTAATTTGAACCATACGGGTTTGGTAAATAAATAAATAAACCGTTTATTGCGTAAAACATTTTATCACAATCGTCAGATTTGTGTTTTTAAAAAGTTATTCCTTTTTACATCGAGGTATCATTCAAACATACAGTTTAGCCATGTATACGTTCAATGATCATAATTATACTACTCTAGCCCTACTGTCAGTTTGTGAGTTGCATGTTCTTCCAGTCGCGTACCATAAACCCGTCTGGGCACTATGAAATGGTTTCGCAATCAGTATTTTTTCATGGCAGTTTTGAATGCCTTCAGCAGTAACACTTTGAATCTAGTCGTTGGCTTTTGTGGATGGGGGACATCTTATCACTCCTAAATCCTAATTTAACCCGAATTAGAGTCATAGAGGCTGTAGGGTTGATAGTAAGTCGGACCAAGACCTTGATCCGAATAAAAGAGTTTGTTGAACTCATTAGTGACTCTGAGTGATCCGTTGACCTCTTTGTTACTAATTTTTAAATCACTAAATCACTATTTGAGATGCCGACCACTCTCATGAGGGTATTTTAAGGCAAATATGCGGTGAAGGATGAGTGTGATGAATGGTAGTAATGAGTTAACAACTATGGTGTGATGAGTGAGGTGTAGTCTTGTTACAAACTAAGGCCGACTCTTCCTTAGAATGGTTCATTAATTAATAGCCCAATGAACAATGGAAATACAAGGACCCACTGTTTAACGTGACTTCCGAACCACGCAGGTGATGGTCTGATATGTCTAAACGACGGTGGGAGTTGATGCGGGTATCATCAGATGATCACTGAGACTATCTGAGCCGCTTTAGACCTATATCATCCTCAAAACCTGACCTCCATGAAGCTGGATTACAGTACTACGCCACGAGTCCCAGTCGGAATGAAAAATCAATTTGTTTGTCGGTTCGATGGTTTTCTTATTGATAATGGTCCCTGGTTTTGTTATTGATAATGGTCCATGCTGTTTTGGAAACATTGTTTGGCATAATTATCGCTTTATTGGCATCATGTGCCAAATATAACAACATCATATTTTTAAAAAGTGTAACTATTTTTTTTATTATTTTAAAGCTAAATAAAAATGTTTAACTTAAAATAAGGAAACCTTTGGTAATCTACGCGCATTTTATTCTCGATGTTGTTTTGTTTTCTTGAGGGCACAGCTAACGTCTATGGGTTATACCTTTTTAATAAACCATCGTATCTTAAATCTGATAAACCGTTAGTGTAGAGTCCAACTAGCTTCATTTTTAGTATTTTGGGTTTTCCTTATTTTAAACTATGAACAATTATTGCGTATAAGGATCTCTTAACACCTAGATATGATTCGTTTGTTTTGAACGGCTCGAAAATCGGAAACTGTTGATAAATCAGAATTAAATGTGACCTAAATGTAACCAAAAACTTATCTAAATACTAATGCTTTAGTTTCCCAGAAAGTGTTAACCGCTATATTACGACCATGATGTAGTAGTCAACGGTGACGGTAAACGTAACACAATATTTAAACAGATGTAGACTAAACAATGTTTGACATGTTGTATATTTTAGTTGTCAAAGTTTGTTTACGTAAATAGTAATGGATAAGACTTTTGTTTACAAAGCTTAATGTTGTCACATTGTAATTGGGTGTTTTACGTGTAATGTAACAGTATGAAATAAATAAATAAAAAATGCGTCACCTAGCGAGAAAAACCTTACCTATTTTTTACCGCTACTTTACGTCCACCGTTCTTTAAGAAAACACTATCATCTGGATGATAGCATTGAACACAAAACTCACCGTCGTCTTACGGCCGTAATGTAGATTCCTAGGAAACCATAGCTTAAATAAAATACAGAAGAATAAAACCGTCACATAAAATACTATACTTGACCTTTAAAACGAAATTAAATCTCTCGTTTTCAACAAGCTCGAAATTTTTTATCGCCGGCGATTTTAACATTCAAAAAATAATACAGTCAGGCTGTTTAAAGATTTACTAGACTCATTTAATATGTTTTGGCAACTGAATTCTCCTACTCGTGTAACAAAGTTTTCCTCGACAGCCATTGATAATATAATTACCAATATTTCTTCTGAAAATTTGGATATTGAAATATTAGACACGGCATTGTCAGATCATTTTGGCCAGTTAGCGGTTGTAAACAACGCACAAGTGGTGCCTCATTCTTCAACAACTATATCAAAACGAGTTTTTACTGACCAGAATTTGAGTAATCTTAAAACTCTCTTACAAAGTGAATGTTGGGATTTTGTTTATCAACAAAATAGGGCTGACTTAGCATATGACGTGTTTATACAACATTTTCTAAAACTTTAGATCATTCATGTACATACATTTTCACAAAAATGGCCAATTGCACCATTCAAACTGGATAACTAAAGGTACATTTTAGTTTAGAAAAAGTTGAAATACTTACGCAAACTATATATTACTAATAAAGATGATAACTTCAGTAACTATTACAAATCTTACAAAATTTATCGCAAAGTTATAAAAGCGGCAAAGTCGTTGGAAATAAACAGGCAGTTAATAGCAACAACTAATCTATCTAAAACTGCGTGGGCGATAGTAAACGGTAGTAAAACACTTTGTAAAAGTAACCCAATCGAATTAGATGTAGATGGAGTCATAGTTAAAGATTCTACTCTATTAGCTAACAGTTTCAATGATTATTTTGCAAATGTTGCTGCAAATAACAAAAATGTAATGCTAATTTTCAAAACTTTTGTGAGCACCCATGTATTTAAGCTTTGTTACTGAAGGGGAGGTGCTAGGAGCAATTAAAAGTTTGCCGCCTAAGAGGTCTACTGACATTGATGGGCTATCTACTTTTGTATTACAAAAGTGTTGTCTAGAAATATTAAAACCTCTTACTCACCTAATAAACCTTTCTTTTAAAGAAGGAATGTTTCCTCATAAATTGAAAAGGGCTAAGATTTTACCAATATTTAAAAAGGGAAATACCCAAGCTAAAGAAAATTACCTACCGATATCCCTTCTTCCGATACTAAGTAAAGTGTACGAAAACTTTTCTTATTAAGACTACTATCTTTTTGGAAAAATTCATATAATCTCCCTCGTCAGTTTGGATTCTGTAAAGGTAAAACACCTCTGGAGCAGTCAACGAACTTTTGGAGTTTATTATTTCAAATTTGGATGATCAATATAAAACGCTTAGTATATTTTTGGACTTGTCAAAAGCCTTTGACTGTGTAGAACACAAAACACTAATTAATGTTCTCAACAGTTTTGGAATCCGTGGACATCCTTTAAAATGGATAAGCTCATATCTAAGCAACAGAACTCAACAGGTCATGGTTGCAAACCATTTATCTAAGGAAGTCAATATTAAATATGGGGTTCCTCAAGGATCTATACTTGGCCCAGTATTGTTTATAATTTATGTTAACAAGTGTATTGACGTAGAATACAATTTCAGTTTAGGAACGTGTAGGATAATCCAGTATGCTGATGACACAACATTGAGTTTTGTGCAAAATCATTCACTGATTTAGAAGCTCTCGGACAGCAAAAGCAAATTCTTGTATGGATTTTTTGAAAACTTAAATTTAAAACTAATTTTGACAAAACTTTTTTATGCTATTTGGACATTCTTCAGTAGAAAACGGCGCGGGTTTGAATTTTACAATCTCAAATCACAAAATCAGCCCAACAGACAGCGTCAAGTTTTAGGTTTTTTGTTGACAAAAATTAACGTAGAATAACCATAATGATATAATTTGTAAAAGAATGACTTCTGGGATATTCTTATTGCGAAAGCTATCTTCTCACTGCAGCGCAGATGTTTTGAGAATGGTTTATTTTGGTCTTATACATCCCCACAAATTATATGGTATAATTTTTTTGGGGAACTGTGGGGACACAAAAATTTCTAGACTGTTGATTATTCAAAAATTGGCTGTAAGAATAATCGCAAAACTAAAACCTAGAGAATCCTGTCGAAATGCTTTCAAATCAACTGGAATACTGACAATTACGTCACTTTACGTATTAGAAACTTTAATATTCTGTTTTCCAAAATTTCAATTGGTAGAGTCTACTCACTCTTATAATACCCGTAGTGCAAACATTTTAAATTTGAATAGCCACCGTTTGGAAATGTTCAATAAATTGCCGATAAATTCTGGTAAAAAGATGTTTAACAAATTACCAGAAAACATCAGACAAATTCAAAATTTTAAAACTTTTAAGTGTGAACTAAAGAACTTTTACTGTCAAATTCGTTTTATACAATTGGAGAATTCATGGAAAATGGGCTTTAAATTTTAATTTGCATACTAATATTTTTTACCATATAGCTGAAGATGTTTTAGCTATCTTTTCTTACCAGTGGTAGTAGATTTTGTGTGTTTTTTTTTATACTATATAGTTAATTTGTTGTCAACACAATTGTTAAATATTGTATATTGACAAATAAACTTACTTACTTACTCATTTTCATTACTATCAAAATTGTCACTCTACACTCTATTTAAACACAGGCTGTTAATGAAAGCATAAAACTTCAATTCTAAAGAACAAGCTTCTAAACTAGCAAACTAACGCATTAAAGACTGATTCTTAACGCACTATAACACAAAAATCATAACACTTCAATAAGAATACTTTAAAATAAGTTATTGCGTAGATAATAAGCAAATGTATAAATAATTTTAAACACAAAAAGGCAAATTGTTACACTATATTGGCCTTTTTTGTGTTTAAAAGTATTTATAATAGATCCTTGTTGTTGTGTAGATCAGCATGAGTTGCTGTTGAACGGAAAATATTGCCGTCATGTTTATACACTGTTCTGTTTACTCTGCAGACAGCAAAGATATATTGCCAGCTGTCTTACGTATTCTTGTATAAATAACAAATAACTTGTGTCCATGGGCCAAGAACATAATGAAAGATATTTTATTATAATTGTTACAGCTCCTGTAGATGACAGAACAAAGAGTAAACTCAATATTAACAGTAAGTAATATGCAACTATACAGTAAGAGCATTACTGCAAAGACACGTGCAGTAGATGTGAAGAGTGTACAGTGGTAACCAAGTGTATTGTAAACAACGTCCGAGTTTTCAACAGCTAATGTTACATGTTTGCTAAGCACTTTTCAAAGTGATGGCACTTATATGTTTTTCTGCGTATATTATATTCTAGCTATATTTGGTAAAATCGAGACCCGGTGCATAAAACCAGCACCTGAGCACGTATTCAGAGTTATTTTTTAATTTGATTTACATAGTTATGTACGATTATTTGACCGTATGTATAAGCTCTCTGCATGGCCGTTCAAGCGAAGTCAGCTTAATAGATTCTGTATATAGACTATCCATTACCCAGTGCTCATTTCCACCGCTTTACCACCTACAAAACACATGTGGCTCTTGTAGAATCTTTAAATGTGTACTTACAATTTTTACTAAAACATGACGTTTAATTGTAAACTTACTGATTACACAACAGTGGTTAAACTAGAATATTCATTCTAAAGATTTATGTTGGATGGAAGTGGTAGTATTGGTTGTTGTTGCCAAGTTTGCCGATACCCGGTTCAAGAGTCCAGGGTTGAAGGGTTGATGTCGAGGAGAGCTCAGCTGTTATTGGTTATTGCTTCTCCAGCAACAATCTCTTATTAATCGAGTACAACTACTTGATGGTTACTAATACCTGCATTTAGCAATTCAACAAATTAAATTTAATTCTCCTGTATTAAAAAAAATAACAGAATTTCACACACCCGTTTCAAGTAAATTCCCGCCTCTGACATCAGGATCGACTTGTCAGAGGACATCAGGATCGTACCCTTATACAAACGGTTTCAAGACACGGCCGAAAAAAATTAAATGAGAACTAGCTCGTGTAATCATAATCGTTTTAAGACTGCAATAGTTAAGACACGCAATTGTAGTAAATATAGCGTATGCAGTGTGTCCGGTTCTGTTCCTGCAATATAGGCTTTTGCGTATGATATAATTTGGATATGATTGATAACATCAAACAGGAAACCCTCCGACATATTTAAACTGCTCGGTTAACCTACAACAGCCGACATTTTGTTTTCCTAAATATCTCTTACCTCCTGAGTGACTTATTTAATTTAAGCTGAAACATCGTATGACGTTTGCAGAAATTAATTTAAATTTAATAAGTTTTAGTTTAAATAAAGCCGACGTCAAATCATAGCTCTATTGGAATGTTTGAGTGTCCTTGTCGGAGCTGGTTTTAACAAAAAGTGGTTTGAATTCATAAGACACAACAATTACGTCATTAAATACTCAAACAACTGCATTAGTTGTCCGATAAATCTTAGCCTGCTCACGTTTACTCGTATATCGCAATTATACCAATAACCAAACTATCTAAAAGCCTAGCAGCCAGACCGTACAATATTACGACGAAAACCACTTAGGACGTGTTTAATAATTATACCTAATGATGTTATAGATCAATAACACTGAAAACGTCATGAAAAAGAGTTAAAATAATTAGTTCAAAATTTTGTTTTTACTGAGATTTGCCTATAGAATCAAGTATTTCAACATTTGCGTTTTCAAGTATTTCAACATTTTTCCCTAGACTAAAACAAATTTTGATAACCTAGTACATAAAAACAGCAAAAATGTTTAGGACAGCAAACCTATTGTCCCTGATTGACGCCCGGTCAAGTATTCAGGACATAAGTTGTCTAGCAGCACACCCTGACTGCTGAGCAGTCTACACTTGTCATGTACTTCGGGAACAAATCACTGGCAGAGTTTTGTATTCTCGTGGCAGAGGATTTGATATTCAGGGACGATGTTGTCTGGAATACATCGTGTCTGGAGCATAAACAATTTAGTATTCAATACACCTTTATCTACTTGAGTAGGCTGGAAGTAGATGCAATGTGTGATAGTATGGTTAAGTTGTCTAGCAGCACACCCTGACTGCTGAGCAGTCTACACTTGTCATGTACTTCGGGAACAAATCACTGGCAGAGTTTGTATTCTCGTGGCGAGAGGATTTGATATTCAGAGGACGATGTTGTCTGGAATACATCGTGTCTGGAGCATAAACAATTTAGTATTCAATACACCTTTATCTACTTGAGTAGGCTGGAAGTAGATGCAATGTGTGATAGTATGGTTAAGTTGTCTAGCAGCAGAGTTTTGTATTCACGATTTGATATTCCTGACTGCTGATTCAATACACCTTTATCTACTTGCAGTCTATATGGTTAAGTTGTCACTTGTCATGTACTTCGGGAACAAATCACTGGCAGAGTTTTGTATTCTCGTGGCAAGACGATTTGATATTCAGGGACGATGTTGTCTGGAATACATCGTGTCTGGAGCATAAACAATTTAGTATTCAATACAACTTTATCTACTTGAGTAGGCTAGAAGTAGATGCAATGTGTGATAGTATGGTTAAGTTGTCTAGCAGCACACCCTGACTGCTGAGCAGTCTACACTTGTCATGTACTTCGGGAACAAATCACTGGCAGAGTTTTGTATTCTCGTGGCAAGACGATTTGATATTCAGGGACGATGTTGTCTGGAATACATCGTGTCTGGAGCATAAACAATTTAGTATTCAATACACCTTTATCTACTTGAGTAGGCTGGAAGTAGAAAATGTGATAGTATGGTAAGTTGTCTAGCAGCACACCCTGACTGCTGAGCAGTCTACACTTGTCATGTACTTCGGGAACAAATCACTGGCAGAGTTTTGTATTCTCGTGGCAAGAGGAGGATTTGATATTCAGGGACGATGTTGTCTGGAATACATCGTGTCTGGAGCATAAACAATTTAGTATTCAATACACCTTTATCTACTTGAGTAGGCTGGAAGTAGATGCAATGTGTGATAGTATGGTTAAGTTGTCTAGCAGCACACCCCTGACTGCTGAGCAGTCTACACTTGTCATGTACTTCGCAAATCACTGGCAGAGTTTTGTATTCTCGTGGCGAGGATTTGATATTCAGGGACGATTTGTTGTAGTATTCAATACACCTTTATCTACTTGAGTAGGCTGGAAGTAGATGCAATGTGTGATATATGGTTAAGTTGCAGCAGCACACCCTGACTGCTGAGCAGTCTACACTTGTCATGTACTTCGGGAACAAATCACTGGCAGAGTTTTGTATTCTCGTGGCAAAACGATTTGATATTCAGGGACGACTGGAATACATCGTGTCTGGAGCATAGGCTGGAAGTAGATGCTCGTGTGCTGAAAACGTATTTGAAGTTGTATTCAGGGACACGATGATGTCTGGATGTCTGGAGCATAAACAATTTATTATTCAATACACCTTATCTACTTGAGTAGGCTGGAAGTAGATGAAATGTGTGATAGTATGGTTAAGTTGTCTAGCAGCACACCCTGACTGCTGAGCAGTCTACATTTGTCATGTACTTCGGGAACAAATCACTGGCAGAGTTTTGTATTCTCGTAAGACGATTTGATATTCAGGGACGATGTTTTCTGAATACATCGTGTCTGGAGCATAAACAATTTAGTATTCAATACACCTTTATCTACTTGAGTAGGCTAGAAGTGATAATGGAATGTGATAGTATGGTTAAGTTGTCTAGCAGCACACCCTGACTGCTGAGCAGTCTACACTTGTCATGTACTTCGGGAACAAATCACTGGCAGATTTTGTATTCTCGTGGCAAACGATTTGATATTCAGGGACGATGTTGTCTGGAATACATCGTGTCTGGAGCATAAACAATTTAGTATTCAATACACCTTTATCTACTTGAGTAGGCTAGAAGTAGATGCAATGTGATGATAGTATGGTTAAGTTGTCTAGCAGCACACCTGACTGCTGAGCAGTCTACACTTGTCATGTACTTCGGGAACAAATCACTGGCAGATTTTGTATTCTCGTGGCAAAACGATTTGATATTCAGGGACGATGTTGTCTGGAATACATCGTGTCTGGAGCATAAACAATTTAGTATTCAATACACCTTTATCTACTTGAGTAGGCTGGAAGTAGATGCAATGTGTGATAGTATGGTTAAGTCACACAGCACACCCTGACTGCTGAGCAGTCTACACTTGTCATGTACTGAAGCAAATCACTGGTGGAGTTTTGTATTCTCGTGGCATAACTTTGAAGTTCAGGACGATGTTGTCTGGAATACATCGTGTCTGGAGCTTAAACAATTTAGTATTCAATACAGGAACAAATACAAATTAAGATCATATATATATATATACAGCAGACTGCTTTAAGAGAGTCCTCGTCTTCACTTCGGGAAGCATTTATATTTGATATTCAGAGACGATGTTGTCTGGAATACATCGTGTCTGGAGCATAAACAATTTAGTTATTCAATACACCTTTATCTACTTGAGTAGGCTGGAAGTAGATGCAATGTGTGATAGTATGGTTAAGTTGTCTAGCAGCACACCCTGACTGCTGAGCAGTCTACACTTGTCATGTACTTCGGGAACAAATCACTGGCAGAATTTTGTATTCTCGTGGCGAGACGATTTGATATTCAGGGACGATGTTGTCTGGAATACATCGTGTCTGGAGCATAAACAATTTAGTATTCAATACACCTTTATCTACTTGAGTAGGCTGGAAGTAGATGCAATGTGTGATAGTATGGTTAAGTTGTCTAGCAGCACACCCTGACTGCTGAGCAGTCTACACTTGTCATGTACTTCGGAACAAATCACTGGCAGAGTTTTGTATTCTCGTGGCAAAAGGATTTGATATTCAGAGACGATGTTGTCTGGAATACATCGTCTGGAGCATAAACAATTTAGTATTCAATACACCTTTATCTACTTGAGTAGGCTGGAAGTAAATGCAATGTGTGATAGTATGGTTAAGTTGTCTAGCAGCACACCCTGACTGCTGAGCAGTCTACACTTGTCATGTACTTCTGGGAACAAATCACTGGCAGATTTTGTATTCTCGTGGCGAGAGGATTTGATATTCAGAGACGATGTTGTCTGGAATACATCGTGTCTGGAGCATAAACAATTTAGTATTCAATACACCTTTATCTGCTTTTGTAGAGTGGAATTCAGTTGTTGTTTTAGTTAACATCCATAATTGTAACACAAATAG
Source organism: Matsumurasca onukii (assembly GCA_018831715.1). NCBI lineage: Eukaryota > Metazoa > Arthropoda > Insecta > Hemiptera > Cicadellidae > Matsumurasca > Matsumurasca onukii. Next base: position 40,080,154 of record CM032059.1, on the reverse strand, counting down.
TTTTAAACCAGAACCTTTCAACTTTTCGTCTGAGACACATTAAATAAAGTTAAAATAAGTATGGTTCTTCAAGGCAAACCATTGAAGGTAATCCCTTAAAATGGAAAACCTAGAAGGTTTGAGAGTTACTGAGAAAATAAACATAGTAATTAATTAGCTATTTAGCATTTATACAAATGTAAGATCTATACATATTTGAGTTTTATAAAGGTACAACGTACATAAATTCAATAGATAAATGCACTGCTCCACTTCTTCTGGGAAACGACGACCTTCAGAAACAGAAGTCACAAATTTGTTATAAAACATGTTTAAGTGAGTTTTATTTTTATTGTTTTCTTTTTACTCGTGATTAGATATACTCGTACATGTATGAATAGAGAGCTGACTAAAAATAGAGATGCTTAAAATATGTTTAATATATGTGCAACGTAATAAATGGCGCTAAAAATTAAATCTATTTGGCTGTCATTTCTGCGAGATTCGTGCTCATTTTTTATGCCTTCAAATCCTTGCATACAAGCAAATGTTATTCAGCTAAATTACGTCAATTTCTGACTCACATGTAATAAACATTCAGATTTAAGTATCATGACAGAATTTTATAGTTAGGATGAGTTTGAGCATATTTACTGGGAAGGGACTTCAAATTCATATTTTCTTTATAATAATGCGTAATATATACACAATCAAAATAATTAGTCAACATACAAAAAAACCAATACAGAATGGACACATCACCGTTTAAGTACTCACAGTAAGTTTACACCTTTACAGGATAAAAAATTTTTTTGTCTTCAAAATCACATAAATATTTACAAAAAATAAGATACTATAATTAGTCATGTGGTGTGACAGTATTTATAATAATACCAGGGTTGAGTTTCACTATTTGACAGTCACACCCATTAACTTCAGATTTAAGTACTTATGTTATACTCACTAAAAGGCAAAAAAGTTGGAATATGATGGGTCTCCAAACTCTTCGTTACCCTATTTTTATTTTTATTTATGCGCCAATATCCCAGAACTTTATATATATATGGTACCGAATTGCATTCAAACTTGAAGGGGGGTGTTCTAAATGTATCAATATGAAATTTATAGAAAAATTACTATTTCATACAAATTAAGATCTACAAAATCAACATATTTAAATTCTGTTTGTAATTCAAATTGAAAACTGACAGTCATGATACAACAAATTTTACAGAGTAGAATGTTGTATTTATAATTTTTAGCATAAATATACAAACTCGGTCCATTTTTTTTTTTAATTTTACAATAAGTCATTTGACACTTTACAACTGGTATTTCCATGTATTAAAGTCACTATTTTCAATTAGTTACGGATAAATTCAGGATGCATACTTCTATTAAGCAGAAATAGTTAGATATATAATAAACATATCCCGAAATATCTTCAAATTTATTTTAGTAATAAATTATTTTTGCCAACCAAAAAGATCTGTAATAAGGACGTACAGTATTTAATGAAAATATTAATTTAAAACTATTTACAGTCATGAGTTTGTATTTATAACTTATAATATATACTTTTACCTTTTCAAATTTCGGTTATTTGTATTCATGCGCTATATTTTCATGGTATTAGCTCTTTAGCATTTGATAAAATTTTATAATAATGCTATTTTATTTAATTCTTATGAAATAATATTTTTTTTAAATTTACCTTATGACACATAAACAACTCTACCGGATGGTGTAGTTTGCAATGCAATCGGTCAAAAGTGGTTCTGGGAGAAATATTAAATTTAAGTAAAAAGTTTTAGCATTTATACAAAATGGCGGCTCTACCGGGGTAACGAAGTGCTGTTTGTAATAGCTTGAACTTTTGTCTATTTAGTGTATAACATCAATGTACTTATTTGCGAGCAATTCCGGATGGTGAGTAGCCAACCTGCTGGTGCTATATATATAAATAACTATATATATATATATATATATATATATATATATATATATATATTAGCTGGTGCTGGTGCTGGTTTTATTCTGGTTCTGTGCTGCTGCTGGTGCTGGTGCTGGGTGCTGGTGCTGGTTCTGGTTCTGTGCTGGTGCTACTGGTGCTGGTTCTGGTTCTGGTTCTGGTACTGGTGCTGGTTCTGGTTCTGGTTGGTTCTGGTTCTGGTTCTGCTGGTGCTGGTGCTGGTTCTGGTTCTGGCTGGTGCTGGTGCTGGTTCTGGTTCTGGTTCTGGTTCTGGTTCTGTTCTGGTGCTGGTGCTGGTTCTGGTGCTGGTGCTAGTTCTGGTGCTGTTGCTGGTGCTGGGCTGAATACTAAAAGAGGACTATGAGTATACTCTGACACAAAGTTGATCAACGTACATCAGTAGAATTAAACTATTGCAACAGCAATGAGTTCGTACGAGGGTCGTTCGGAAAGTAATACCGTTTTCCAATAATACGAAGAAAAACCAAAATTTTCAACGAAACTTTGTATTTTACATTTCTATATCTTAACCTACTTTTTACATAATTTTTTGCAAATTCAAGCGTTTATTGTACCTTGTTACAAGCTTTTAAATACCTATGTCGTAGTCTTCTACCGCCAATCCATTGAAATAAGCCAGTACCATTTGTTTGACTTCGTCGTCATCCTCAAAACGTTTCCCACCCAAATAAAGTGTTGTGAACAAATGATAGTCACTAGGGGCTAGGTCTGGGCTGTACGGAGGATGGTCGAGAACATCCCATCGGAAGTGGTTGAGTAACTGCTTCGTCTTTTCAGCTGCATGAGGTCATTTTCGAATAGCGTCCCGAAAAGCTTAGCGCTGCAGCCGTTCGTTTCAATTTGTGATTATCGGAACCCACCTAGCACACATTTACGGTACTTGAGGGTGTTCTATAAGGACTTCGTAAATGATAGTGCGTGAAACATTTGGAAAATTTTCACTAATTTCATCGAAAGTCAATCTCCGATCCTTTGCACAAACGCGTCAACAGTTTCAACAAGCGTTACCGTGATGACACTCGGGCGGCCGCTTGCTCCTCATCGTGGACGCCTTCATTGAAATTTCGGCACCAACGTCGCACAGTTGACTCGTCCATCACTTCACTATACACGGATTTAATTTTGCGGTATATTTCACTTGAGCGCATGTTTTTCATTCGGAAATCGAATAACTGATCTCAATTCACAACTGGTGGCGTTATTGATTTTCTTCTCCATTTTGTATGTTTACAAACACGGTAATAAGAGTTGTATTGAAACGAAATTCAGTAAACAGCTGACCAATAAGATGCTAAAACCAGCTGACTTTGATTCAATCATCTGTCAGCACATAGACAACACAGAGATTAAAACTGGTATCACTTTCCGAACGACCCTCGTACATTACGAATGTTACTTTATCCTGATGGCTAAATACTCTCATATTAAAACCCATGATAAAACATCCTACACTTGAGATCAAGGGGTTTCCGTGGGCGTTGTGAGAGTAGAAATCGTTTAATTTGGCAGACGTTTTCAACGTGGGCGTACAATGGAAGCCACAATGAAAGCAAAGTTGTGACTCATGTTCTCCATCCTACTGGATCAGTTTCAGTGCCAACTTTTCTACACTCCTAATGTATTTATTTTTTATTTTACTCTAATAAACAGTTGTCTTTTTCACAATTGATGGTTTGTTAAAGTTGCACTTTTACTCCTTGTAAAATTAAGGTTTGTTTTTGTGATATTTAGTCTCTACGGCGTTTTTGCGCCTGATGGTTGTCTACAACATAATTATGAAGTACTGAAATACGTATTAGGTAATTGCAACACGAAGACTCTTTGACGGATTTCCAAGGTAATTTAACTTCAATACACTTATTAGTGGATTTTATTTATCAGTCTAAACTTCAAAATATAATTTTAATTTTATTTTTGGTTTGAAAAGTTACAAAAAACTGTAGTACATTTCATTTTCAACTTGTTTCCCCATATTTTCGTATGATAAAGGCTCTCTTAAGGTTAATGGTTATGATTGTAAGTGGCGTAAACATTTATTGAATACAGTTTCATACAAACTTGTGTTGCCGTTTGGGATAATATCGGAACACAGTATTTCTAAAAATACATCGTAGATTCACTGCTAGTTTTTGGCCAATGTGAGTGTTAAACCATTACAATGTGTCACTCTTTCAATAAAGTGGGTTCAGAAAAGTTGCCTTATATCCACTGTTACATTCCTTTGTTTAAAGTTATGGTGGACGTTCTTCATCTTCAGGCAACAAGAAGAACACGAAAAATTCCAGTGTGTGATGTTTTTACTGTGGTTTATGTAATCTTCCACCTGAAGACGGGATAAGATCGCAGTTCACGAAACGTCACATTTTTCTAATTTACTTACAGTGGAGAACGTCCGCCATAATATGTCAATCTCTATTATGTTACCGTGTTGGATGTAATATGACGTCAAACGGCCCGCTTTATAAAGCTCAACTAATTAGAGACAGAAGCAAGGGTAATCCTCGTAGTCCAGCAGTTACTCAAAGTGGCCTTACAGCTGTTATATTAATTTGTTGGTTTGATTTTAAGGACTAAACCTTGATGTAAACAAATAAACTAATGCCGGAGGAAAGTGATTGCATCAAGACCTTCTTTTAATAAAAGACAGATGTTCAAACCAAAATTAACGAGTAGCCACTAGTGCTAACGTAATCCTAGTGAATTACGTGTTGCTAGCAACAGGGGAAAAATAACAATTTGTAACCTGGGAATTATTTACACAGAAGAAACGGTCCATTTAGGCCGTTGTATATTAGGGTTGTATGTTAGTTCCCAATAATCTTGGTACAAATTATTATGTTACTGCAAGCAACATCTAATATTGTAGTATGATTTTGGATTGAATTGGTTTTAAATTTACGTGAATTTATGAATTTCTTGATGTTATTTTAACACCAATTTAACAATGGTGTCAATTAAGTTGAAAATATTTCTGTTAGTTTCACACTTTTAGAGCTTATATGAAATAAAGGGGGTTGGTAATCGTAGTTAGTAGAAAGATATGACACTTGTGATATTGTTTCCTCGACACAACAGTCACGTCTCACTTGTCAACCTTCAGGAGACAGTCACAGCTGATATAACAGTATTTATGAGTTTCATCAGCTGACATCTCACGACACGTCTGCCGGACAAAGTTTGCGTTTTCTGATTCATATATTCAACGTAGTTAGTATAAAGGTATGACACTTGTGATATTGTTTCCTCGACACAACAGTCACGTCTCACTTGTCAACCTCAGGAGACAGTCACAGCTGATATAACAGTATTTATGAGTTTCATCAGCTGACATCTCACGACACGTCTGCCGGACAAAGTTTGCGTTTTCTGATTCATATATTCAACGTAGTTAGTATAAAGGTATGACACTTGTGATATTGTTTCCTCGACACAACAGTCACGTCTCACTTGTCAACCTCAGGGACAGTCACAGCTGATATAACAGTATTTATGAGTTTCATCAGCTGACAGCTGACATCTCACGACACGTCTGCCGGACAAAGTGACATCTAGTTAGTAGAAAGGTATGACACTTGTGATATTGTTTCCTCGACGACACGTCAACAGTTGACAGGAGACAGTCACAGCTGATATAACAGTATTTATGAGTTTCATCAGCCGGACAAAGTTTGCGTTTTCTGATTCATATATTCAACGTAGTTAGTATAAAGGTATGACACTTGTGATATTGTTTCCTCGACACAACAGTCACGTCTCACTTGTCAACCTCCAGGAGACAGTCACAGCTGATATAACAGTATTTATGAGTTTCATCAGCTGACATCTCACGACACGTCTGCCGGACAAAGTTTGCGTTTTCTGATGATTAGTATAAAGGTATGACACTTGTGATATTGTTTCCTCGACACAACAGTCACGTCTCACTTGTCAACCTCCAGGAGACAGTCACAGCTGATATAACAGTATTTATGAGTTTCATCAGCTGACATCTCACGACACGTCTGCCGGACAAAGTCTGCGTTTTCTGATTCATATATTCAACGTAGTTAGTAGAAAGGTATGACACTTGTGATATTGTTTCCTCGACACAACAGTCACGTCTCACTTGTCAACCTCCAGGAGACAGTCACAGCTGATATAACAGTATTTATGAGTTTCATCAGCTGACATCTCACGACACGTCTGCCGGACAAAGTTTGCGTTTTCTGATTCATATATTCAACGTAGTTAGTATAAAGGTATGACACTTGTGATATTGTTTCCTCGACACAACAGTCACGTCACTTGTCAACCTCCAGGAGACAGTCACAGCTGATATAACAGTATTTATGAGTTTCATCAGCTGACATCTCACGACACGTCTGCCGGACAAAGTTTGCGTTTTCTGATTCATATATTCAACGTAGTTAGTATAAAGGTATGACACTTGTGATATTGTTTCCTCGACACAACAGTCACGTCTCACTTGTCAACCTCCAGGAGACAGTCACAACTGATACAACAGTATTTATGAGTTTCATCAGTGACATTCACGACACGTCTGCCGGACAAAGTTTGCGTTTTCCGATCCATATATTCAACGTAGTTAGTAGAAATATATGACACTTGTGATATTGTTTCCTCGACACAACAGTCACGTCTCACTTGTCGTCCACACAGTCACAGCTGATATAACAGTATTTATGAGTTTCATCAGCTGACACGTTTTCTGATTCATATATTCAACGTAGTTAGTCACTTGTGATATTGTTTCCTCGACACAACAGTCACGTCTCACTTGTCAACCTCCAGGAGACACGTCTGCCGGACAGTCACAGCTGATATAACAGTATTTATGAGTTTCATCAGCTGACATCTCACGACATCTCACGACACGTCTGCCGGACGTCTGCCGGACAAAGTTGCGTTTTCTGATTCATATATTCAACGTAGTTAGTAGAAAGGTATGACACTTGTGATATTGTTTCCTCGACACAACAGTCACGTCTCACTTGTCAACCTCCAGGAGACAGTCACAGCTGATATAACAGTATTTATGAGTTTCATCAGCTGACATCTCACGACACGTCTGCCGGACAAAGTCTGCGTTTTCTGATTCATATATTCAACGTAGTTAGTATAAAGGTATGACACTTGTGATATTGTTTCCGACACAACAGTCGACACAACAGTCACGTGATATAACTATTTATGAGTTTCACTTGTCAACCTCCAGGACAAAACTGCGTTTTCACATATATTCAACGTAGTTAGTATAAAGGTATGACACTTGTGAGCTGACACAACAGTATACTTGTCACAGTATTTATATTTATGAGTTTCATCAGCTGACATCTCACGACGTCTGCCGGACAAAGTTGCGTTTTCTGATTCATATATTCAACGTAGTTAGTATAAAGGTATGACACTTGTGATATTGTTTCCTCGACACAACAGTCACGTCTCACTTGTCAACCTCTAGGAGACAGTCACAGCTGATATAACAGTATTTATGAGTTTCATCAGCTGACATCTCACGACACGTCTGCCGGACAAAGTCTGCGTTTTCTGATTCATATATTCAACGTAGTTAGTATAAAGGTATGACAGATATTGTTTCCTCGACACAACAGGTTCTCACTTGAACAGTATAAAGGTATGACACTTATAACAGTATTTATGATATTGTTTCCCGGACAAAGTCGTTTTCCGACACAACAGTCACCTCGACACAACAGTCTCACTTGTCAACAGTTGACTCCAGGAGACAGTCACACTGATCTGCGTTTTCTGACAGTATTTATGAGTTTGATATTGTTTCACACAACAGTCAGCTGACAGGAGACAGTCTGATATAACAGTATTTATGAGTTTCGACACGTCTGCCGGACAAAGTTTGCGTTTTCTGATTCATATATTCAACGTAGTTAGTATAAAGGTATGACACTTGTGATATTGTTTCTCGACACAACAGTCACGTCTCACTTGTCAACCTCCAGGAGACAGTCACAGCTGATATAACAGTATTTATGAGTTTCATCAGCTGACATCTCACGACACGTCTGCCGGACAAAGTCTGCGTTTTCTGATTCATATATTCAACGTAGTTAGTATAAAGGTATGACACTTGTGATATTGTTTCCTCGACACAACAGTCACGTCTCACTTGTCAACAGGAGACAGTCACAGCTGATATAACAGTATTTATGAGTTTCATCAGCTGACATCTCACGACACGCCGGACAAAGTCTGCGTTTTCTGATCATATATTCAACGTAGTTGAGTACTATTGTTTCTCGACAAAGTCTGCGTTTTCTGATTCCAACGTTTTACAACAGTATTTATGAGTTTCGTACAAAGTTTGCGTTTTCCGATCCATATATTCAACGTCACTTGACACAACAGTCATACAAAGTTCATAGTTTGATATAAAGGAGTTTCATCAGCTGACACTCACGACACGTCTGCCGGACAAAGTCTGCGTTTTCTGATTCATATATTCAACGTAGTTCACTTACTTGTGATATTGTTTCCTCGACACAACAGTCACGTCTCACTTGTCAACCTCCAGGAGACAGTCACAGCTATCTATTTATGAGTTTCATCAGCTCTGACATCTCACGACACGTCTGCCGGACAAAGTCTGCTTTTTTCATATTCATATATTCAACGTTTATGAGTGATATTGTTTCCTCGACACAACAGTTCTCACTTGTCAACCTCCAGTTTGAGACAGTCACAACTTTCTGATACAACAGTCATTTAAGTATACAAAGTTATCCATATATTCAACGTAGTTAGTAGAAATATATGACACTTGTGATATTGTTTCCTCGACACAACAGTCACGTCTCACTTGGTCAACCTCCAGGAGACAGTCACAGCTGATATAACAGTATTTATGAGTTTCTCAGCTGACATCTCACGCCGGACAAAGTCTGCGTTTTCTGATTCATATATTCAACGTAGTTAGTATAAAGGTATGACTCGCGTCTGACACGTCTGGTTCACTTGTGATAAACCTTCAGCTGCGTTTTCTGATTCATATATTCAACGTAGTTAGTATAAAGGTATGACACTATAGGGTATTCATATATTCAACGTGACCTCGACACAACAGTACTTGTCAACAGTTGACTGATGCGTTTTCTGATTAGTTAGTAGAAATATATGACAGACAGTCACAGCTGATATAACCAATTTATGAGTTTCATCAGACACGCGTTTTCTGATTCATATATTCAACGTAGGTAGAAATATATGACACGTGATATTGTTTTCGACACAACAGTCACTTGTCAACCTCCAGGAGACAGTCACAGCTGATATAACAGTATTTATGAGTATGATAGTTAGTAAAAAGGTATGACACTTGTGATATTGTTTCATCAAACAGTATTTATGAGTTGCCGGACAAAGTCTGCGTTTTCTGATCACTTGTGATATTGTTTCTTCTGAATAAAGGTATGACATGATATTGTTTCTCTCACCGGACAACAAAGTTTGCGTTTTCTGATTCATATATTCAACGTAGTTAGTATGAAGGTATGACACTTGTGATATTGTTTCCTCGACACAACAGTCACGTCTCACTTGTCAACCTCAGGAGACAGTCACAACTGATTATTTATGTTTCATCAGCTAACATTGACACGTCTGCCGGACCTGATTCATATATTCCGGTTTATTCATAGCTAAACCTATATTGTAGGTTGTGCTGGTCAAAATCTGTGTGTCCTCCAAACAATATGGGAAACGTTCAATGAGTGTGTTATGAGATTGTCAAGTGTAACTGTATAAGCTTTTCCGCTCCTGTACATTCCTGTACATTCACTCGTTAGGCTTGACTATTATTTTAGAAAATTCACCACAAACGTATCTGCTCACTGTGTTGATATCTATCTAACATTAAAATCATTTAAAGTTATTAATGGAACTTCAATAAACTAACTAGTACCTAACGCCTAGGGTGGGAATGAACCAGAACCTTCAGCTCTTGAGGCCAGTGACCACTAGGCCACCAAGACCCTGGTGTTTATTCATGCAACCTTTTCGCTTTGTTTGTATAAAAAACGATAATATGTAAAACCTTACATTGAAACAAACGAGATTAAATGATCGGTTTGTATTACAATACCATAGACTCTTAATTCCTCAAACTCTTCTACGGAATATGGGAATAAAATTGTTTCACAATATTTTACAATATTTAAAATTGTAAATTCCACGAAAAGTTCCTTTTTAAAAGGTGTTTTAAATCACTTATCCTCATTTATGCTCGTGTCTTTGATTAGTTTGACATCTACTACACTATTAACCATTTGTTTACAGTGGCTTTACAGTATGGTGTAGGCCTATTTGTTCTTCCTTTGATTTTGTTCGTTTTAATATAAGTTTGTTTTCTGACAAAACAAATGTTACGTCTTGAGTTGGATTTAAGTTTTTTACAAAATACTCCGATTGGGAAGTTGGTCAAAGGGAAGTTACTAAAGGAATAGGAGAAGCCTGGACCAATGAAAGAAAATTAGTCATCTGAACAAAAGAAAACCCAACTTTTAATACAGCGATAATGTACTATGCGTGGTACGACTGGGCCATATATGAATAATAAGTTAACAGCTGTTTGTAACGGCCCTATTTTCAAAGTTCTCCGCTACCCCGGTTGAACGGCTCATCCTTAATTCCAATGTCGGTGTTTCAGGCAGCTCATCAGAGTTTAAAACCTGTTTGTATTCATATTCTGGTGAAAAGTTCATCTTTTATAATAGCGCTTCATCCATTACACCTGGAACCACCTAGCACAGTAGCCGTTACGGCGTAGTGGTTCACAACAGAATCTCGTGTTTACATTTTATACAAGTAAACTGTACATGTAACACAACAAGAGTCACAAACTGACGTTACCTTTAATTAACCTAGGTGAATGTGTTGATAGGTTGTATTTTATCACTTTTGTCAAATTTAGGAACCTTTGTCATTAAAGAACACTAAGTTTAAAAAATATTTGTACCGGAAACTTTAAGATAACTAATGTGACAATATTTATCAAAAGTTAAAGAAGCCTTTTAATATTGAGAGGGGGCCGGATAGAGCCCTGCGGCGTTCAAATGGGATAGGGAATTTAACATGGGAAACATTGCAAACTGTGTTTTACGTAGGTTAATGAACAAAAACGTGAAACGTTTTTCTGGGAAAACATATAGTCATTAGTGCTGCTGCATATAAAAATAAAAAAATGAGTTTGGTTGTAAAATTGAGTTTTAGTTACTGAATTTTGAGGCCTATGTTTTTATGGAAAAATCCAGTTTTAGTTCTGAAGTACAGAATTAATTTGATGACGAAAGTAAAAGTTCAAGTGTTTATATGAATCAGCATCAATAGATCTATGCATCCCCAGAGAACATTTTCTCATTTAAGTAAATTAACTTGCCTAAAACGTAGTTTGCAGTTTTTATACCATGTTACAAGCGGTACTCTGAGTTGGACTGCGGCCGCTCTATCCGGCCGCCTTTTAAGCTACATACTTAAGCTATTTTTATAGCGTTAGATGGTTTCTTGTACTCTGTATTTGATCAAAACTTACTGACAGGAAGTTTATCGCTTTATTTCTGCAGTCTGGAGCAAACTAACGCATAATTCAAATATACAGTACTAGTGGTCAGTAGTGGAGTACTGCACAAACACTCGCTTACCAGTGTTTACTGTGTACCAGTAATAAATACCATCCGGTTATATCGCAAACTTAAATGAATAACACAAAGTGCCAATATATTCATTAAAAGACTATTTAAATGATAGCTTACTTTATCTAATCGTTACTTTTCGTGCTTAAATCATTAACATGTTCTGAATATACTGATAGGGCATAATTCGCACTAAAAGCAGAAAATAGATATATATATATGACTATGAATTTAAAAGTTCGAAGGTTGCAAAACCATTCCGGCGAAGGTGTTTACGCTTTTGTCCGTAAATTAATTATTAATTTTGTAAAACTATAGATAAGCTTTTCAAATTTTAATTTGTATTGAAATCCACAAATCTATTGAATAAATTTTACCATCGTTATAAAAGGTAAACACAACGATAGAGGTTTTAAAACTATCATCTCGAACACAACGAGAACAGAAATTTGAAGTGTTTTCTCCTGAAAATGGGGTTTCATTTTATACAAGATATATTTACATCCGATTCTGATGAAACCTAGCTTAAACATAGTTGCTACTGAACCACGTGTACTGAGAGGCAGCAAAGTCCGTTCAATCAAATCAACATTGTTTTTCAACCGCCGTTGCTCTGGTTGATTGTTTATTGGATTTTGTAGATTTTTAGTACACTTGTTGGGTACGATTTCTACGACCTTAAACTAAGTTTCATCGTCATCGGACCATGAATTCAGTTCAAAGTTTTCTACGGTATTATTTTATTCCCAAACCCACCCCACCAAAAGGCACTTTGCAGTATTAATGATCTCCCTACTATATAATGTACACTGTACAGTAAATCCGCTAGGATTCAAGGTTATCAATTCAAGGTATTCAAGGTTATCAAAGTGACAGCTCATCGTCTCTTTCTGTCTAGTGTTAAATAACTTAAATTGCAGTTAGCTTAATATTAGTTTATCTTTCGTAAAATATATCATTAGTATATAGCTTAATTGTCGTTTATATAACTGAATTATCAATGATCAACTGGTATCTTGTGAGTAGTATTTAAGACCTATTTTGTAACATGAACCCATATGATTTTTCAATGAATGTTATATTATTAGTTTTCATTATTAAAACCATGAATCGTATAGTTGAGAAATATTAGTATCATGTAAAATTTTAGTGAATTCGTAACTACTCAATATTATTTGTGCAGTATCTACTTTATACTTGTTTAACTTTACTCAAGGGTCAATATGCTAAAGTTTGCACTACGAAATATAAAACATCTTTTACCTGTTATTGAATAACGGAATGAGAACTTATGGCTGAAAGCAATTATTAGTTTGTATCCACAACATATTGTGTATCGAACAATAGAAGGTAATTTAGTACAAGTTACTCCCTTGAGAGTTCGCGGTGATCAATTCAACAGCATTATTCTAAAGGTCAACAACTAAATGGTTTAATAACACACACATACATTATTTTGTAGTTTAATGTGCTTCGTTAGCTCAATACGCCTTGGTATTAAATCAAAAACTAATGTTTTTGTTAACAACAGTAGCTTTTTGGTTGAACCTCTATCTGTGTATAAGCTACCTTATGCTTCACCAATAAGGTAAACAATTAAAACCGTGGAAAGTCGTAATTTTTTGCAAAACAACAAAATTTGGTATTAAAATGTTTAGAAGCACATTTGCTACGTATTGTATTTTATTCCTGTGTAGTTATCATAAAGTTCAAGGGTTTTGAGTTATTAGCCTTAGAAAATTTAATATAGCCGTCATTTTTAACCAAAAGTGTAAATTCATTATGGTTTTGTTTTAAATATTGGTTTTGATTATACTAACAAGGGTGCAGTCTTTAGTTTATAATCTTATTGATCTCGGAGATAGAAATTATTTACTACTAAATCTACAAAGTTATACTTTAAAACTAAAATATCTAAAAATACAAAATCTAACATTTCAAAACTTTGGAACTTTAAGCTTAAAACCGTGGAAGTTAGTAAGCTCGTTCCTGAAAAGGACTATATAATCGTAAGAAAAGGTTTTATTTATTTACAAAACACACACGTTTGATGAGTTACAAGCTTTTGTTGCGGTTATAGTAATGAGATTCAACTGCGGTTATAGTATAGGTCTCAGTTTCAACTCGACTTGTTCAATTGTCTGTTTATTTTTCTGTCCATTCATCTGTCTGGACAAAGTTTACGGTTAATGTATGCTTAAATCTTGTGCGAACTTCAATTGCAAACGTTATTTAAATTCACACTCAACGGACTTAGCTCCGAATTTTGGATGTTGCCAAAACAACGAGTAGTTAGTCTAGGTAACTTTCAAGTAAAGTAAAGTTGTTTTTCGTCAAGTTAAACCCTTATTGCATTGTGCAATTTCTAATTAGAAAGAAACTGGTGTTCGACCGAAAACATCTTACCAAGGAACGCTGCTTGAGATGTAGAGGAGGTGAGATTGCGTTGCGGAACCGGATGCTGGATGAAGTGCAAGCGGAAGAAATGTTTGCAGCATACAAATCAATCGATTCATTTCTATTTTGATTCACTACCACGTTATTTTCAGTAGATGATACTTCTAGTTTTAAGTCCGCTTCAAATTAAGTCCGTTTTTTGAATATGCAGACATTTAAAATTAAAACTATATTATATTTTTAGCAATCAAGATGGCCTCAGAAGTATAAAAGATACATCTATCTATACCGGAATAAAATAATCACTCATTCATCTAATACTTTGACATAAACTGATAGCTTTAGTAATGTCAAAGATAATGATAGAGAATATATGCCACAGGACTGAGGCAGGAAAATCAACATAGGTAGCCCACGCTTTTGTAGCATGATCGAGTTTGTACTATGTAAATGTCTTAAATGAGACCAAAACTTGGGATTTTCGAGAACGAACAACTTTCCTGTGAGTTCTTTTAAACGTGAGACTCTTTTCTTGCAGCGCATGTTGTACGTGGACTGCATTAACTGTGTTGTGTTACCTGCCTCAGCCAGTCAGCTTCTATACGCTATCTACCTGCCATAGCATAATCTTTGGTAGTCCTTAGCAATGCAATAGGTTACTAGATCGTCTATAGGCAATAGATACACGCGTCTAGCTAGGCATCAGAGAACCTACTAACTTCACCAAATTGTAAAAGCGTTGGAAAATGATCTCAACAGATTGTAAAGTTAGCAGCATAGGGATGCCAATCTATATTTATAAAGGTAATCAATCATCATATGGCTGCCAAGTATTTACAATGCCCACTGATGAAAGAGAGGAATTTAAAATTATCAGATCAAACGTAAAATTTCTTCAGAGCAAACCTAGTTATATCTGATTTCATTAAGAACAAGATCGAATTAAAAGTGTCTAACTTTGATCAAGTTTGAGTTGAGTTTTCTCATCGCTGACAAAAGAAGTTGTAACATTTAAAATGTTCGGTCATCCTTATCGAAGTTGTTAATGGCATTCCACAGTAACGGTTCTTATCATAATATCAAAATAGTATTAATTCTAATTGGTTCCGTAGTTCAGCACTTGCCCGAGTGTTTATATATCAAACAAAGTAATTTTAAGTAAAGGAAAGGACTTTTCCAGCCACCTCTGGAGAAAGCTACTCCCAACGTTTCAGGTAGTTAAAACCTCCACCATTTAGAGGACTACACTAATCTAGGAACTACATTTAATTAATATCTTAACTTAAGATCTAACCAAGACTATTCCTACCATTATATAGTCTTAGGTTAGATCTTAAGATAAATAGTGATTTTATTCCTGAAGAGATAGTTTTTACGAAAGTTGGAGAATTTTCTCCGTAATGGAAAAAGTCCGTTCCTCCGCCACTATTATGAACTTTCAAACTAACAAAGTAATTTTCTTAATTCAAATTCAATGAAACTTAAAATGGCGTACTGTATTTTATTATTACTGTTATTTACAAATTGTGGATTGATTTGTTGTTAAGAATAATGTAGTTACGAAACTTTAAAAATATAAATTAAAATATATATTCCAGCTCTAAGCGGCTTGAGAATGTGCTTTTGGAACCGCTCAGAATTGACAATTATACCAACTGTACGGACGTAAATAACAATTAAGCATTAAAAAATAAAATGCTATATATAACTTTTAATGTTTTAAAGCCTGAATCTTTCAAGGTGGGTCTGGGTTTAACATTCGTGTATCTTCAAGTCCCTGATACGCTCCATCTAGGTTTGAATTGGAAATACGTAATACACGTAATAACAAGTTAAGATCTGTTGGTGAATTATGTTAGTGTCTGGAAGGTTTCAAGCACTGCTTTTAAGATAAGGTAAAATATAAGGACTAGTAACCAGAGACAAGAGAGCTAAAATTGCTGCAATTTAAGGGTTGAGAGGCGTAATTAGAGGTGAACCATTAACTGTCATTAAATCTGAGAGCTTTCAACAGCATTGGCTCATCTCTCGATCTCCTTTAATATTTAAAGAAATAATATGCGTTGTAAACATTGTTCGTTGCATTATTTATATGATTTGAATCTCACCTGTATCTAAGACATGCGTTCGTAAAGTGCACCATTAGTTAAACATAACCAATCAGTGGACATAACCAACAAAGTCTTCGTTTTTCACACCTAAAGACGCTAGATAGAGTTTTAGAGTTACGTTTTCAGATAAAGTTTGTATGAGTAAAAGTATCATGAACTATTATTAGTTTAACTAGTTGAGGCTGTGAAATTCAGGCGGCTTATAAACTCTTAAGGTAGTGTCTTCTACCTGTGTAAAAACACAATATTTCTATTTTTTATTTTTTATTATTAATTATGTTTTTATATTTACTAAAATCTTGTTGAACATAGTCATTTTAAGGCAATGTAAAATGTTTTAAATTGGAAATGAAAACTAAAGCTCTTTACCAACCTTAGAATTATTGTTTTGCAAAAAAAAGCATTACTGCACATTTAAAAACGTATTAAATAAACACACCGTTATAAGCTGTAATCCACTACAAAAAAAAAACACTGTATAAATGTTATAAATTTTAAAAGTGTTTTTTTTTATACAAAAGATCAAACCTATTCGATAAATTAAGTTTGTATTTCGTTTTTTTTTTTTTTGTAGGTTTAGCCCAGCAAGTGTGTTTGTCTCTGTACTAAATGTGCAAAATACACCACAAAAACAAGATTCAATCATATAAAGCAAAGACCCACAGCTACTTATAAGTTTGATATTTCAGAAATTCAGCTTGATAGTCACTTAAAACATTTAAACCCAAAAACATGACAGAAACAGATGTCAGCCGGAGAACAGACTACTAGCAGCAAGTGACGAGGAAAAGTGTAAGCTGTATTAGTGACACATTGGCAAGCAATATCCTGACTGACTCGGCTTGCGTCTGCAGCATACATACAGAGTGTCTCTTACTTTGGATGAGCGAACAAAATGTGTGAATATTCTCAAGCGGTTTAGATCATTAAAATCAGATCATAGTGAATGTAACTTTTCCAGACATGGTTTCGAGTCTACGTTTACCTAGCAACCCCACGTGATAGAAAGATCATGGAAAGCTTGTGCAACAGACAAGGATGCAGTGCTGAGTTTATTTACAAGTAATCTTCAGATTAGGTCCTTGTATCGGTTCCTTGTTTGGTAGGAGTTCAGAGTTGTGAATACTTTACAAGTATTTCCCCGGGAACGGAGAGGGAAGCTTTTACAACTTGAGAAATACAAAATGAGTAAGAATAATACATTTATATATCTTCGTTTGAAAATTTACAATTTCTGTCAGATGTTTGAATTCTTTGTTTAATGTTTGTTTTTGACGATAATAGAATATCAGAGTTTAAACTTATTATTGCGGACATTATCCATCGTTAGTGAGCAAAATGATCACTAACTATGGAAAATTGCAATAATAGTTTAAACTCTGATATGTTTAAAGTAGTTTTTCGAATACAGTTTGACCCGAGGTTGAGTTAATCATTGGTTAGATAGCTACCATTTTGTAAATCGCAAACTATAGATTTTACAGGAAAGTTTAAATAGTGGAAATTACCTATTGTTGTGATATAAAAATATGTCACATGTAAAAATGTTTTAAAGCTATACCAAAATCCAAAATAATTATATAAAACCAGGTTTTTCATATAATATTTCAAAGTTGGCCACCAATTAGAAAATGGTGGCCATTTTGAAAAAGTTTCCCGTATATTTTATGTGACATAACTAGGTAACGTTCCCCATTTAAACTTTCCTGTATATTTTTAGATTGAAGACTAAATCTAACACAGGTATTCGTTTCCATCACTTATTTAAAAGTGTTATACGTAAAATAGTTATACATATACGAGCTATAACACTAGGAAGTAAGAGAGTGTTTAGATAATCATGAAGAATTAAGTGTATTTCAAAGTTTATGACTTCTTCCAACGCATTACCTATCCACTGAATGATATCTTGAAAACAACACGTTCTTTATAGTTATAAAGATGTAACGAACAATGGTTACGACGTACAATTTCAACATAACGTTACGAACGTAATGTAACGTTTGGTTACATTCGGCACTGTTAGAAAATTTGACCAAACACACAATTTTTAGCTCTAACATATCACATTCTGTACGCCCAAACAACGTCTTATTGAGTTGGCTGTATATGACGTTGTTTCTCCCGAAAATTTGAATAATGCATGAACCATAGGGCAATATCAAACCGTCACACGTAAGGCATTGTGGATTTGAAGACTCCTTGAATTTATATTTAAGCTTTGAAACATACCAAAGACACTTAACCTAAAACCACAAATAAGTCTTTATGGCATTATGCAAAGCAACAATGACAACCCTGATGACAAATTTAAACCAGGAACATTTCTAGTCGCATTTCAGGAAATACAATTCAAATCGTTATCTACACTTTGTGTATCGTCTTTAAAATAATTTTAACGTTCTGAATTAATATTATTATTTCTGTGATGTCTGCAATATACATGTACAGTATATCATGTATATAATTCTTAAATTACTTAGTTCTTGATATAATTTAACCTACAATAGCCACAAACATTGCATTGCCTCTCACGTGAACTTTTGTCATGTGCCGTCAAATTTCCATTTTGGGTCATCTATTTTCAATTCTAATTTTAAAGCCCCGGATTGTGTTTTATATTTTTTCAAGTAGTTTTAAGTCCTCAGTTATCCTACTTCAGGAACTTCAATTTCGATGTTGTTGGCTTTTAGTATTTAAGAGCCAATATAAAAATACTAATGTACCCAATATCTTGCAAGCTTAGTGTGAGCTAAGCGGATGCTCAAATTCTTGTGGTCACGGCCGAAGCGTCAATGTTAAATAATCGAAGCAGTTGGCCGTACTACTGGTTGGCCGAAGAATTTTCAGTATCAAAAGTAGAATAGTTTAGAAAACATTTGAAAAATGTATATAAGTTTTCCGTTTGGAGGTAAAAATAAAGATCCTAGCAAAATCATAATCAAGATCATATAACATATTGTAACCCAGAATAAACTCCCAGATAGAAACCAAGGAGTTCTCTATCTTCAAATAAGGTGGTGCTACTGAAATCTAAAGGTGATGGTAAACTCGGTCTCGTAGTATACAATAAGCGAGACCATTGGGGAGCACCAAATGTAAGCCTTGTGCAGTTTAAGGTCCCTAGATGTACTGCATGCTTTGTGGTTGTACCAAAATTTGTGCTTTGTAATAGTATATTTGAGTTCCCATCCGATCGTAAAATACTTAGCGCCAATTCTACTTGAGAAAAATACACTACAACTAGAAAATATGTGACCGTGAGCTGACGAGCTGAAAAAGAGTCCGTATTTGTTTCAGCGGTCTGGGCTAGCTGCTTGGCGATCTTCTCTTGTTAGAGTAACAACAAAGGTTAACAAAGAAATTACAGAGTACGTCACGGTTAATAAGAGGTCCCAGCTATGCATGCTTATCAAGTACAGTACATTCCTGGGTGACAGAATACCCTTAGACGTTTACGTTAGATATTTTCTGCAGAACATTGTCTCATTCAGTGGAATGCAAATCAGCAAAGAGATATCAGGAAAGCATGGGGAAAAAAAGGTTATTTTGTCGTTACGCTCGTGTCCCTTTACTTACTAAGTAATTGTTTCTTGCTGGCTTCAACTTCAGTTCTTTCTTTTGTATACTTGTATATCGTATGTACAGTTTGACTAATAAGCAGTCGTTAATTACTGTCTAGCCTGTTAAATTCTGTCTAGCCTTTATCAAATATGAACAAAATTGCATTCATGCTATGTGTAGCAGTTTAAAAAAATATTTGACCCGTGGTGGGTTAAAATTGTGGGCAAATCAGAGCGCATCACTTCGCTGGCGCGGGTTCGACCTCCGCAGTCACAACTGACAGTTTTTTGTGATTTAACGCTAAGAACAAATCGAAACTGAGTGACAGAAAGGGTTTCGTAGTCATATTTCACACCGTTTAACAATTTTACCTTTACCTGTTTTACAATTTTCTGTGTGTGTAGGCAAAGGATTACAAAACATGTGTCAGTTGATTCACATTACGATGGCAGAGCTACTCTCAAAGGAATCCTCGAGAACTTTGTAATGAAAGCCGTAAACTCAAACCCTGCGTCCTTTACCTGGGGACCTCCACCAATCACCTCCCTCCTCGCCTCCTCCCTTCCCGGCCGTCACATTGTACGCCTACCTACTTATCACATCACCACTCACTACCACAAGTGACAATCGTCAACATAATAACCCCTTTATATGAAAAAAGTAACAATGGTCCTGTTTTAGAGATTTTTTAGCACCAAACAAAAGTGGTTTATAACATATTTAAATGAGACTTGAACATGTAACATTGGTAAATTTGAGTTTCATTATGTTAAGGTACAAGCGTAGAATATTGCGATGAAGTCTAAACCACGCCTTTGTCTACGGGCGTAAAAAAATGTTTGTGAGTACTGGCGTATTTTGATTTGTACAGCTTTTATCAAAATATCTAGACTATTTAATGCTTGGAAACCGATTTATTGTAATCTTTTTGTTTTCAAGTGTCTTTATGAAGCTGTACAAGAATCGTATTTCATCACCACTGGTAAAACCCCGTTTTGGGCAGCCTTATGATAAAGGTTTACCCTTCAAAGCGTTTGTGTATTCTTTTTTATATGTTTCAATCATGTTATTAGTTAGCGGATCCATGGCGGATTGGTATCGCACGCGACTCCGGAGCTCATCACTCTGGTGGCGCTGGTTCGATCCCCGCAGTCACCACTTACAATTTGTAATGTGACTAATACGGTGACGCTAGGTAAAGGTCGAGGTTGAGTGGTAGAGAGGACTTTGTAGTCCTAACTTCGCCTCGTTAAACAAGACAAACTTTAATTTTTTTAGTTCTAAGACATAACTTACTGTGTAAGACATAACTTAAGTTACCATTGACCAAAAAGAAAATACTAACTTATTAGTTACTGCCATACGTTCTAAACCTGGACAAATTAGGAGCCTTTTTTCCTTTGGTTAACAATTGCCGAATGTGATGAAAGTAGAGAAACTGATGCAGCAAGATTTAACTCTGCCACCGTCAATACAACAAACAGTTTGTCGGCTTTTAATGACGTCATTTAAAGAAACCAGCAATCCGCTTGCAAACCGCCGCAATTGAGAGAGTCGTTAACTGTAGATTGTATCGTTATCTTTGAAAGTCCTGGTAAAATATGTATTGTTCTAAATTCAGATAGTAATTGTGCTGTTTGGTGTAAAAAGCACAAGAACACCACCATTGTGTGCCGGTCAAGGTTACGTACTGCATGTTAGAACTTATAAGAAATAGTACTAGGCCACAGAACAAGTATCCATGGTCTTATGACGTTCAAACTAAAGTTATGAAAAAGGTTTTGTCACGTTTCGGAGTGTGACGTCACTGGGCTAAGGGACGCGAGTCACAAATTGACTGGGGACACAAACCCCCCTCGGGAGTCAAGCCTCACTTTCTTGACGGCTCAAAACCATTTAACTTCCAAGTTGCTATTTTTCCCTACGCGTAGTACAATCGGACTTCTGATCATACTCTATATTCCTTAAATTAAAAAGTATATTACACTACGAAAACAAAGAGGATTTACAGATCATTTCATTTATTTAAACAAATAAACGTAAACCTAAGGCTTAATTATTTTGTATTTAACTTATATTAAAGTTACATAACAGTTTTATATTCTTGCTCTTTGTTGTCCACTTTTGACAGTTACGTTCAATAGCCTGTGAAAGTAAACGATTTGGGTAAAGTTAATAATAGTGTTGTTCATAAATAAAATCACAGTTTTTAGAATTCTCGCTACGGTATCGACATTACAACAATTACAATAAACGGTCACAATAACATGTAAGTATTTGTGTTTGCCTACTATCAATATTCTGGAAACTATCTTATACTATTGATCGGTATTTATTCTTATCGTGCTCTTGTTTAATATACAGTTTTGAATCATAATGTATTTATAACCAACTGTACTAGGCTAACAAGCGTAGGCATACTAGTACACTGGCATACATTAGTATACACTAGACATTACATACACTAGGCACTACATACACTAGGCACTACATACACTGGGCATACATACAATAGGCACTACATACACTAGGTACTACATATACTAGGTATACATTAGTAAACTGGATCCTAAGCGCAATGAGCAATGTAAACACTTTGCTTTCTTAGATTAACCTTGGTAATAAGTTGACGTTACCTAAATAAAGCTAAGAAAAACTCAAATCACTAACGTCATCAATAGGGTTCAGTAACATCTTCAGGTCACTAACGTCACTAATTTTCATCTTGATGACGTAAGTGACCAGAGTTTTTCTTAGCTTTATTTGCTAGTTTATCTAAGAGAGGTAACTGAAAAGGAAGGTCGAGGCACAGAGAGTCTGCAACTGACAACTGATTTGTCGGTAGAGTGGCCACGGGAAACTTCTTGACAGTTTTATTTACTCCCGATGATAGTCAGTTTAGCTTTCTATAACATGCTTTCATTTTACTTATATAACTCCTGTATTGCTACTGATACAAAAATTAATTAATATTAAGTAAGAATCAATAATAGTTGACAAAAGTATGCAGTAGATAGGGTTTATATTATCAAAAACAATGGAAGACTGAAACGGTCAGAAGTCAGCAACGAAAGTTAGAAACCACTGTATTCAAAGAGCCTTGGGCAAAGTATACAGTGTATACCCAACATGAATACAGTGCCATGCAATATTCACAACATCGTAATCAAAACACAACATAATTATCTTAATGGTCGATAAGCTCCCATCAATTAACAGAGTTCAGACGACGTACAGAAGGAAGCCTATCCTGTTGTCAAAAATTTTATGACTCTAACTCAAGGCAGCAAAATAATAATGATAATCTCAGTTACAACAGCCAGGCTTGTTAGTTCATGAGATTAGCGTGGAAGGAATGTGTACAGTATATCATTCTTCATGAGATTAGCTCCCATACAATACAGAGTGGAGCGTGGAACATGCATCACGTGACCAGCCTACCTGTGTACAACTCTTGTCAGCTGACTCAACACTAAGGTCTGTATCTATGTGATGATACAGTTCTCAGTTATAACAGCTAGGCTTGTTAGTTAATGAGATTAGCGTGGAAGGAATGTGCACAGTATATCATTCTTCATGAGATTAGCTCCCATACAATACAGAGTGGAGCGTGGAACATGCATCACGTGACCAGCCTACCTGTGTACAACTCTTGTCAGCTGACTCAACACTAAGGTCTGTATCTATGTGATGATACAGTTCTCAGTTATAGCAGCTAGGCTTGTTAGTTAATGAGATTAGCGTGGAAGGAATGTGCACAGTATATCATTCTTCATGAGATTAGCTCCCATACAATACAGAGTGGAGCGTGGAACATGCATCACGTGACCAGCCTACCTGTGTACAACTCTTGTCAGCTGACTCTACACTAAGGTCTGTATCTATGTGATGATACAGTTCTCAGTTATAACAGCTAGGCTTGTTAGTTAATGAGATTAGCGTGGAAGGAATGTGCACAGTATATCATTCTTCATGAGATTAGCTCCCATACAATACAGAGTGGAGCGTGGAACATGCATCACGTGACCAGCCTACCTGTGTACAACTCTTGTCAGCTGACTCTACACTAAGGTCTGTATCTATGTGATGATACAGTTCTCAGTTATAACAGCTAGGCTTGTTAGTTAATGAGATTAGCGTGGAAGGAATGTGCACAGTATATCATTCTTCATGAGATTAGCTCACCCATACACAACTAGCTGAGAGTGAGGTGGCAACATTACATCACAGTGACCATACAATACAGCCTACTGTGCACAACTCTTGTCAGCTGACTCTACACTAAGGTCTGTATCTATGTGATGATACAGTTCTCAGTTATAACAGCTAGGCTTGTTAGTTAATGAGATTAGCGTGGAAGGAATGTGCACAGTATATCATTCTTCATGAGATTAGCTCCCATACAATACAGAGTGGAGCGTGGAACATGCATCACGTGACCAGCCTACCTGTGTACAACTCTTGTCAGCTGACTCTACACTAAGGTCTGTATCTATGTGATGATACAGTTCTCAGTTATAACAGCTAGGCTTGTTAGTTAATGAGATTAGCGTGGAAGGAATGTGTACAGTATATCATTCTTCATGAGATTAGCTCCCATACAATACAGAGTGGAGCGTGGAACATGCATCACGTGACCAGCCTACCTGTGCACAACTCTGCCTTGCTTACTCAGCAAGGTGGCTGAACAAGTGAGTTATTATAACAACCTCTGTCCCTTTGACAAGTTGTTATCGTGTTATGAATGCAAGTTTATCAAGCGTACACTTGTTGTAGCGTCTACAATAATTATAAATACAATAGCCGAAAATACTGCAAACATACTCTACTAGCAAAAATCTTTATTTGATGTACAAAATGATTTTTCATACGTACTGAGTTTTTATTATTTTCAGGTCATAGCCCATTTAAAATAAATTTTATGTTAGATTCAGACCCTTCGTAATATTCTTTGAAACGTTTATCAATTTAATATTAGTTTGGTTTTAGTTGTCAAAATTGTCTTTAGACTTGTTTTCCACTCAACCCGTTAGTGTAGGAATTAGGAAATAATATAACAATAACATATTTGCTAAAGACAATACAAAATATTGCGTAGCAAAAAAGCACAAATTACAATACAATGAAATTAAACATTCACACTCACTCACACTTACATGATTTCGCACTTATTCCACATTCACACTTAACATCAGACCTGGCTTAAGGGGAGGAATTAAAATATGATTTAAAGAAATTATTTGTCTGGAAGATCATCTATGAACTCATCCACCGAGTAATAAGCTTTGCTCAACAGCAACCGTTTTATTCGAGATTTAAAACTTTTGGTACTTTAATTTCTTTTAAATTTTTAGGAAGGTGGTTGAAGAGTTTTAGGTATACTTGCATGGGTAGTAGTTCAAATTGAGAAGTTCTATGTTCCAACTAATAAGGAAAGAAGGTGGGTAGGAAATACCTGGTCACTTGGTAAAAAGCATTATACGTCTGTTTAATAGCTTAAGACATGCATTGACTAATTGCATACCTTATATTCACTGGCAGTAAGTATGAGCATACCAGGACTTTCTGAATACATTGTGTTTCATCTGTCTTGTAGAACACGCGAATCATCTATGGTTCCTGTTACTGATAGATGTTCTGATTTCTTGTCTGATATCTGATTTCTGATTATTACGAATGATAGACGACAGTGAAGGACAGCCCCAAAGATATGAATCTTGACACGGGACGTTTCAAAACTCTTATAAAATGTGACCTATAACCAAACAAGTAGAAACAACGAACATTGTGATTCACAAATTATAAAATCTATTGTAAAGGTAATCTGTAATTACTATGACAAAGCGTTAAAAGTAATATTCAGCTCAAAAGTGTCTCCTATATTGAATATTGATTTTAGTGAAATTAGAGCTTTGTCGTTCACTTTTAAAACGAACATCAAAGCACCTTTAGCAAAGTGAGAGCAATCATCTTCATGAGCAGGTATTACATTTTGCTTCTATGTCATCAAGATTATGCAATAAGTGTTCACTTGTTTTATGCATTGGGATAACAAACAAGTTAGTGAATTAAAAACAACTTCATTTTAGTAACAAAACATAATTCGAGCTTAGTTAGATTAATAAGAAAAATTAATTAACATTTCTCTTATTTATCTACAGGTCTAATAGATAATGTTATTTAGACCAAGGTAGACGAATTCATTGCCACAATACTAGATTAGCCAATACGTTTCGTACAAACCAACATAGATTTCGCAGCTACAAACCACATTTATTCGCAGCTACCTTCTCAGGCGGGCTTAACATTATTCAACAAACTCACTAATATATTCAGTTTCAACAACTTAAGTGGTTAGTCATAACAAAGAAAATTTTTTGGATCAAAACTACTGAAAATGTTTTAATGATTTAAAAACACAAAACGTTTCGTCTAAACTATATTAGACATCTTCAGTTGTACAAAGAAGAGTATGAAATATATATCTATTATATAAAAATGAATCGCAAAATGTGTTTCTAAGCGCATAACTCAACGACGCTTTGGACCAATTTGGCCAAATCTTTTAAAATGTTCGTTGGTTCAAGGATGGTTTTACGGCAAGAAAAATTCGAATAATTGCTGGGAACCCCTTTTAAACAGCCCTTTTCTTTTCCCATACAAACGTGTTCTTAACTAAAACGTAAACAATTTGAGCTTTATTGCTATTCGTTGCCAGCTGATATCCCTATTTTTATAAAACATATGTACAGTAAAAAAACCAAAACAAACGGCCACATTACAAATCTTTTTGTCAGGACGAAGTATGTCGGATCAGCTAGTATAAATATAAAAATGTGTAGAGAAGTATGACAAATTCAAAGTTAAAATATTTTAATTGAAAATAAACAAACTAAACCAGACGGTACAAATAAAAGTGATTTCGAATTGTTGACATAATGAAAGAAAAGTAGTTAGTTTTGCTGGTTCATATATGTAAATAGTCAGAATGCTTTTATCAGATTCACTTTAATTGTCAGTATTTGGCACGTAAAAGATGTCTAAAAGATATTTAAAAAGGGATGTTTTAGATGCGTATACTTTAGTAGTTAACGTGGATCAAAAATTTAAAAAGTGGACAACACAGACGGTATTTACCAAGTTTAAAAAATAGCTGTCTTATTTTGTCAACTGTTGGGGAACTTCAATTCAAACTTTATTAAACTTGGGAAGTTTTAATTCGATTTTTATGTTAATGGAATCAAACACCTAACTCGATAAGTTCTTAGAAGTTTGAGGATCCCATCATTTCTTGTGTTATTACTATCGTACACGAAAGCGTTGTTCGATTCCATGGTGCTTGGCTACTTAAAAGTTTCATACTCAAATTCCGATTTGATTCCATTATACTTTGAAATTATTGAATGGGCACTATTTAGAAATTTGATAAGTTGGATAAAATATTTTTGAAAAATGTTATTATGAAAACAATTAAGGTATATGCTAAGTTTTGCACTAACATCTCAAAGGGGGTTTAAATTACTCATTATTTTCAAAGGTCTACAAAATGGCGGTTTGCTGCTAAACTAAGCCAAAAGAATGTTACTAGACATTTTCGATTTACTCTTGTATGTAAAATCCGTTTCCTACCAAAAGGGCTCTTTCGGTGAACCGATTTAGCTGGTTAACGAACTTAACCTAGTGATTTATATACGGAGCACTTGAACGAAATGTTGTGACAAATCGGACAAAAAAATGTATTTAATAGGGTCCCACACACACACACACACATATTGAAGTTATCAGTTTGTTGAATGCCATTGAAGTTAGGAAAATGAAGACAGAATTTTTTTATTATAATGTATACCAATGTACTGATGTGTAATAGTGTAAAGCTACTGTACTTAATATACACATAAATTTTTAAGATTAGACTAAGGAGATGTTAGGTACCTAATAACTGTTTCGTTCGTTTTAACGCCTTTAGAAATTTGCTAATAATTCCGTTTACATAACTTATAAAATTACTTTACCAATAAACAAACATAATTTCCTTCACGAAGTTTCTGAAGAAACAATCTCATTATTATAACCACAACCAACGCGGGGAAACTTTGATGCAAGTTGGATTCAATATTGGAACTTTGGAGGGATTTTAATACAATTTGAATTTTTCAGTTTGTATTAAACTCAGTCTTTTAAACTCAAATTATGAATAAAATAGACTATCACAATTATTTTGATTTCTTCCTGTTAAGAGTTAAGTTTAACCGTTGGTTTTGAATTCCTATTAAACTTTAAATTTTCCATTAATTAAGAAGCTTCTCTTGGTAAATGATATAGGCTAATTGTAAAGACATCTGATTCTTATAAGAATACTGTACTCTCATAAACAACATATTATTATACTGTATAACAGGTCTAGTAAAATATTATTATTGGAATATGTGCCAAGTTCGTTTATATTTTATTGAAATCCAAGAAGCCCATTAAAACTTGTCGTGTTCAATAATCATACCATCTGAGTAAGCATTGAACTATGAAGTCAGTGTTCGTTGTTTTAGGCCCATTTTCTCTTCAATTTTAGGTAACTCTTGAATAACAAAGCTAAACTTGCAGTAAATATACACAGAGTTAGAAAGATCAAAGGTTCAAAACGTTGAAACTGGTGACACTATCTTGCCTCTTTATTCATGAACATTGCCTTCTTTTTTAAATCAACATACAATCCGGTGAGTGAAAATGGTGTTTTCTTTAATGAAACAAGAGGCAGGTAGAACTACCGAACTTAGAGACAATTACTGGTTATGCACAAAGAACCAATTTTAATTGGTTCAAAAATATGTTTATGACTTTTAAGGCCTGTACGCTCTTACAAAGGCACATCGAGTTTACGAATGTGTCCTCTGTCGTAAGGTACCCAAGGTCAGGATCAAGGCCGTACCCAGGGAGGTCAGGGACCAAGCCCCGGTCGGAAATTTCAAAAGTATACTAAAGCAGGTCGATATGCCTGGTACTGAATGAAATTTTTAGAATTGTATAAAACTTGAAATAAGGCAAAAATCGAAACAATCAAATGGATGAAAGCAGTTAAAAAAGGCTTAAAAGTGGCAGATATCACACAAACGCTTGTTTATGATAGAAGCACACTCAGACAAAAATTGTTTGATTGAAATGTTGGTTAGAAGAAATCACTGGGACTCGTGGCGTGGTCCTGTAATCCAGCTTTATGGAGGTCAGGTTTTGAGGATGAATAGGTCCAAAGCGGCTCAGATAGTCTCAGTGATCATCTGATTACCCGCATCAACTCCCACCACCGTTTAGACATATCAGACCATCACCTGCGTGGTTCGGAAATCACGTTGAGCCGTTGATCCTTGTATTTCTATTGGTCATTGGGCTATTAATTAATGCCCCAATCTAAGGAAGAGTCGGCCTTAGTTTGTAACAAGACTACACCTCATAACTCATTACTACTACACATCACACTCATAATTCACCACATATTTGCCTTAAAATACCCTCATGAGAGTGGTTGGCATCTCAAGTAGTGATTTAGTGATAAAGTAGCCTGGACTAACGAAAGATGCAGAGCTCAGTCCTAAAGGGTGGGGCAAATCCAAACACAAAGAGAAGTTAACTTTTCAAGCCAGGGTTAACGTTCGTACGCGTACTTCAAGTGGTCTGGTTTTGCCAATGGAAAGTATCTGCTCCCTTGTACGCAAATAATATCCATGTGTTAGCCTATCATCATTCTGGGAGGACTGCTATAAAGATGGCCTCGGTAAATAATTACAGACAAGTATAAAACATAAATATTTAGACTGGTATAATGTTTATAAATCAGCCTAAATATGGATGAGTACTATAAAATTTCAAAGTTAAATAATCTAAATATTCAGAGTTTACTTGTATAAAATGTAAACACGAGATTCTGTTGTGAACCACTACGCCGAAACTGCTACTCTGCTAGGTGGTTTCAGGTGTAATGGATGAAGCGCTATTATAAAAGATGAACTTTTCACCAGAATATGAATACAAACAGGTTTTAAACTCTGATGAGTTGCCTGAAACACCGACATTGGAATTAAGGATGAGCCGTTCAACCGAAGTACGATGTGTTTTTACAGTACATTTTTGTATATAGTTGCTTTTATTATAACCATACTCACAAGGTAAGTCCCACCCATTTGAGTCTTTTAACCTTTCGGTTTTTGAAATGACAAATCGTGTATACCTTTCAACCTTTTTGTATATAAAGTATAAACAAACTTATTCGTGTTGTTTGAAGTGTCCCAGAAACGGCTACCTATGTACCATTTACATTTAATGGGTCATGCATTTACAAATCCTTTTGAAACAATTGACATGGCTATTATCAATTTATCGTGTTCCGTCCCTGGGGAAATAACTCTGATAATAATTCCTTTGGGGAAGGCAAATCTGTGCTTATTTGTGCGCTTTATTGTTCCTTTGAAAAACTCATACCACATCGTTTATGTCACTAATGAAGACAAGAGCGTCGGAAAAGGGTTGAAGGTATCATTGGTTCCATATTTAACGAACTTTAAAACGAAGAGTCAAACGGTAAAAGGTTCTCATGTCAAACTTACGAGACCAAATAATGTTAGAGGACCAAATCCTGATTAAAATATTCTTATCCAGTAAAGCAGACTCGTTCTTAACTTTATCCATTCAAAAAATAAGTTGAGGGGAGGGACTTTTTAAAACGCCTGTATACCTTTCATTTGCACTTAAGAACGATTACTCAACGTACCTTTGCATAGTGGGTTGTGATTTGCACTTCACACACACGCACACACACACACACATATGCTACAGAAGCTACACATTAATTACTGTAGACTCACTCTGAGTAACTGCCGGATTGCGAGGATTACTCTTGCTTCTCTCTCTAATTAGTTGAGCTTTAGAGCCAAGTCTGTTTGACGTCTAACTAAAAACTGTATAACAAACAGCGTGAGGAGTGGATCTGTTATGAGTCCAGACCGTACTTGTTATAAATTGGACGAATGATATAACAAAAGGTGCTCGATAACTAATTCTGATGAATAATTTGTTCCCACGCCTTATTTTGTTGCTAAATCACTATTTGAGATGCCGACCACTCTCATGAGGGTATTTTGAGGCAAATATGTGGTGAAGGATGAGTGTGATGAGTGGTAGTTATGAGTTATGAGGTATAGTCTTGTTACAAACAAAGGCCGACTCTTCCTTAGAATGGGTCATTAATTAATAGCCCAATGACCAATGGAAATACAAGGACCAACGGCATAACGTGACTTCCGAACCACGCAGGTGGAGTGGTGTCTAAACCAGGAACGAAGTGGGATAAACGTTGATGCGGGTGTTATCAGATGATCACTGAGACTATCTGAGCCGCTTTAGACCTATATCATTCTCAAAACCTGACCTCCATGAAGCTGGATTACAGGACCACGCCACGAGTCCCAGTCAATGCTTAAAACAATGTCGGTGTACTTTAAGTAGTTTTATGTGCAAGGTTAGTCCTATAACGCATATAGACCACAAACCTGTATGCCTGGTACCTGGTAACCGGTCTACCTTTTTGACTCAAACTAATTGAGGGAAAATCATACAGCGTTATTTTAGCGGTGTGGTAGTGTGTTGAGAAACGTTTGGGGTTGTAAGTGTGCTAGAACAGGGTTATTATTTAATGTATATTTTTGACGTTGATAACGATCAGAACCAAAATTAGCCATATTTTACATAGTAGTGTTTTGAACTAAAACATAGCTAACTAAGCAATTTATTTTATTTGTTATAGTTATATAGTATATAGTTATCGAAGTCTGCTACAAACGATAACTATGATATATTATCGTGGTGAAATGAAGGTATAAATAACAAATGTATCCATAAAGAGTTATGTATTCAAACAACTGATATAAAATAGCGGCCAACCATAAAGGGACATTGGGAGACATAAAGGGATTTAATTACACTTCGTAAATATTTGACAAATGTATCCATAAAGAGTTATGTATTCAAACAACTGATATAAAATAGAGTACTCTTAATGCATATCTTAGTTATGCGCTTACCAAAGGTATGCATAATAGATTATTGGCGTATTTCCACCATAGGTAACACAGAATATTAATTTCCATCGTCGTACGCAATAGAGCGTCGTAGAATAAAACTGTTTGCACTTTTGAGCTTTTCAACACCTCCCGAGTTACAAATGGCAAAGCTTATAATGGCAAATTGATTATTTGATTTCAAATGCACTTGGTATAAGTATTTTGTATTACTAGCATGTGTATGTAAATTCAACACAATCCTTTCACCTGCGTAAAATTAATCATTACGATGTTTGTCATTAAACTGTTTTTCCTGTCATCTGATTAACTGTGTTAATTTTCGTTACACATTTAAGGTAGGGCGTCATAACATTCACTCTGAAAGGAATCGAAATCAAATTTGAAAATACAGTGTTTACAACTTTTAAATCCCCATTCGCACCCACCCCTTCACGAAAAGTGCACTTCAGGTGTAACCTCCCCCGTTACAGTAAATTCACTATATGATTAGCTTGTAGTTGGCTATATTAGTAAATATGTTCCCAAATTAGGAAGTTAAGTCCGGAAGTTAATTCGGAGGTCAGATTTCGTCAGATTATGTGTTGACTTGACGGAAAGAGCTTTTTACATTAACTTAAAATCCGACTTTACAACGCGCCGTTAAGTTTACCAAATAAAGTATATTTAGGATCCTTGGAGAGAGTTATTGGTACGTGATGACCAAACAAGAATCCATTCCATTCTGATTTACGAGTAGGAATGTTAGGAGGCAAGTCCAGCCAGTTACATTCCAAATGAACCATATTAGACATTTACGTGGTGCAGAATGTAACATTATCACTGTAGTGTGCCAATCACTCATTAAGCCATTGAGTAACAACTGCACTCGCTGACCTTGTAAATGAATGTGGAAAAACAAACAAAATTGTTCACAACAACCTTGTCTCTTGATAAAGGGCTCTTATGTCCAAACTGCAAGTGAATTGTTCAAAATTGTGGCCAAAACTGCGTTAGTAAGGAATACAAACACACCACCACAACGGTCGTTTTGAATCATTGACTTCTCTAAAATTAAAAGGTGTTGTATTACCATAACCAGAAAACGCCTAGAAATTAAAACTATTCAGGACATAAGTTGTCTAGCAGCACACCCTGACTGCTGAGCAGTCTACACTTGTCATGTACTTCGGGAACAAATCACTGGCAGAGTTTGTATTCTCGTGGCGAGAGGATTTGATATTCAGAGACGATGTTGTCTGGAATACATCGTGTCTGGAGCATAAACAATTTAGTATTCAATACACCTTTATCTACTTGAGTAGGCTGGAAGTAGATGCAATGTGTGATAGTATGGTTAAGTTGTCTAGCAGCACACCCTGACTGCTGAGCAGTCTACACTTGTCATGTACTTCGGGAACAAATCACTGGCAGAGTTTTGTATTCTCGTGGCGAGAGGATTTGATATTCAGAGACGATGTTGTCTGGAATACATCGTGTCTGGAGCATAAACAATTTAGTATTCAATACACCTTTATCTACTTGAGTAGGCTGGAAGTAGATGCAATGTGTGATAGTATGGTTAAGTTGGTAATAAAGTTAGCTATCAAATAACTAAGCTTCATGAAAATTAAGAAAAGGAGTAGATGACATTATAATATTAATTAAAGCTACGTTAGCTTTTACATTATGAATCATCTCACTTTGTGTGTTTTATTCCAAAGTGTAAACTGGATGCATAAAGTTATCTTTGTTATAAGTATAGGCCTACTACTCAATAGTTGCCAATTTCCTAGTTCTAGAAATCTACAATAAATAGCATAGTTTAATGAGGACAAACCATTAATAATAATACTAAGCTTATTAAGTAAAGTCCCCCAAAAGCTTTGAGCCTTTCACGATTTCTAATGACATTGTATATGTCATTTGTTGTATGCGGTACTTGTGTTTTCTGTATCGAATTTTAAAGAGCAATACTTCTGACTATTAATAAGCTTATGCTTTATAAAGTAGTGTGACAGTCGTGGTAAGTCCACTAATTAGTTAATTGATTAAAGCTAGACCCTTGTTTCGATGATGGGTAGCAAATATCTTTTTGACTTAATCGTTGAAAGAGTAGTTATAAAGAGGGTTTCTAAACGTCATCACGATTGTATTGTGCAGATAAAACGCTTGAATTGAACTAAGTAAATGTACTTGGGCGTAGTAAATCTAATTTTGTACTCATTAACAACAGATTCTTGCTGGAGAAGCAATAACCAATAACAGCTGAGATCTCCTCGACATCAACCCTTCAACCCTGGACTCTTGAACCGGAATATCGGCAATGTCGGTAACCACTCCCATCTCACATCAATGTAGTACCAGGTCTGCTTTGTACTGAATATGCAATATCGTCCGCACTAGTCACTTCACAAACTGTATGGGTAAATTGGAACTTTTTTGTAGGATTGTGCTCTCTAAACTCTGTTTCTCTAAAATTTATATTGCTCGTCATGGTGAAGTCATTGTCCATGTTAGATTTCACGTTGATTAGTGAATTACAGGTCTAAATCTGATACCTTATAACAATAAGGAACCACCTCTTACAATCTCCCTGAAAAGGGAAACTTTTCAAAAACTATTTTGGACACTAAGAACGTATGTCCTGGGTTCGAGTGTCAATGAACACTTGCTGTTTTGAAGGTTAGGAAAGTTTGCTATATTTTCACTGGTTGCAGGTAGAGCAACACAACTTTGCAAATCTATCACGTGACAATGTGTTCTGATAAGTAGGTGTTAGTTATTTGTTATGCCAAAGAAACGACCCATGAGGAATAAAAAAGACTTTTTTTTTTGAAAATACGCTGTTCGCGCCGGCCTCCTAAAGGCCTACTATCTTGCAAACCAAACATGTAAGGACTAATAAAAACTTTGTTGTGACAATAATTATGTAAACAAATTACTTACTATAGTCGAGTGACATATCAGTGTACTACAAAGGTCTAGAAAATCACAATTCAACGCCACCAACCAATTTCAGTGAGCTAAAGAATTTCAAAGTGATTACATCATAAAGAAATTGTAACCTTTATGTAGATTGTGAATACTTCCCAAATGTTGCACTCAAATATTTTTACACTTAATATTTTGACACAGGTTACTAACAAAAATTTTGACACATTACTCGTACATTTGAAAGATAAAATATCTGCCACAAAAGTCTTTTATGGTTCAGATAAAAGAAATTTAGTAATAATCACACTTAAGTTTTCACTTCTATTGAGTAGTAAATTTCAAAGAGATTAATTAAGCTATTTAAGACACAATAACGTTTTATTGTATTGGCGTATTGAGATTTTGTGTGCTGGGCTATTTTTATATCTTGTTACCTTGCATTAATACATCGATTATATGTTCACAAAAGTCCTTTCCCGACTACTCACAGACATGATGACAGACTACAAACAATTTACGAAAGCGTATTGTTTCGTAAATAATTTATTAGCTAATTTGATATATCTGCAGTGAGTAAAATTATATTTAACTATGACTAATCCCCTGTTTTCAATCTGATTTCCTATGGACTCAAGGACTTGCGTTTAAAGTACCCTTAATAGTCTTTATAAATGTTTTTCCTTTTCAGAATTTCAGCTATATACCGACATGGGTTGAGTTCGCCCAGGAAAGTGAAAATTCAACATGGGAATCTATATGGCCGGCAATAAAGTAATCACTCTGTATAACGTGTACCATTTTGGCTTGGAAAGAGCAACCAAAATGAGTAAACTAGCAGTAGCTAGATCGGCGAGTAGATCACGTAACACTACCGAAAAAAGAATAAACTAAGAACAAAACACACTTATATCGCAAAAATAAAATAAATAGTATGGAAACTACTTAAGGTTTCCAGCCAGTACTTTGCTTTGCTCAGGTCCGTTTTCATAAAAGTGTTATTCCCCCTGTTACAGCTAGGAACTCAAGAGATCTTGATTTCTACTATTATCAAACGTTAATAACAAGCGTCCGTTCCTTTAACTATTGTTGTTAATGATTTTTCAGAGTATAATGGCAAGTGATTTCGGTATCTATGTATTTTGACTAGTCTAACGTAATACAATAATTTATTAGACCAAATGACATGCTCAAAAACGCCAAAAAACGACGAACAACCACAGAAACTTTATAGATCAAGAGAACGTAGGCTGGAGTCATCACATGTGACCGAGGCATGGCAAAGTTATAGTTTTCCTATCTTAAGTCCCTATTTTAAATGAGATCGAGCGCCATTATTTCACCTGAAGCTTGTCGATTGGTTGGTCTGTTAGTTTTATCTATGATAATCTTCTTTTAAAAAGGGTGGTCCCTGGTGTGTTAAGTTAATTCTAGTTTATAGCGTGAATGCATTTAGCAGTTTTGAAATTCACGCAATTCAGACGGCAATAACAGCCGACATGGATCAAATTCCGTTCAACTCTAACCATCTGTAATGACCGTTTAGGCAATAATGAGAAACTTATTAAATTATCGCCAATACTGATGTTTCAGATATTGCTTTTCTCACATATTCGTGGATACCTAAATTCCAGAGTAATAAAGATCAATGTTAACCGTTACCAATTAACAACAGTTATCGACTCACAAGTACAACTTAAACTTAACTGCTTCTTCTAATCAAGTGTGCACACTATATCTACAAAATACGAGTATATATTCGTATATTCAATTAGTGTTTTTTTAGATGCATCTCAACTGTTTTGATTGAAGGTTCATTATTAATGATTACATCAAGTCAGGACTCGAAGTACGTATACAGGCGTCATCCGGCGAGTTCCGGTGAAAGCTGTATTGTATGTTTACGCAATTACCTGTTAGTAAGTTTGTTTTAGATAATGTTTCAAGAGCATGAAAGGTAAAACAGTTAGGTCGAAATGGCTCATAGAAGATCATCTGTGTTTGTATAGAGTTATTAATTTCCAGCCGTTAGTGATTAGGTGTGTTTAGGCTTTTCAGTGCAGTCGCACAGAACGCGATCCCAGAGCAATACGGCGATGAGTACAGGAACGTTTTATGGAAACAGTCACATTCAAGAGTGTTTGACAAACATAGAACATTAGCAGTTCAAATACACGATGTTTACCTTACACTTGGTAACCGCTGATCCTCCCCCTCCCCACCAACCATCACCTCCCCTCCCTCCGCCATCACTCAATGTACGCTTCTATTTGCTAATGCGAGTTGCCAGTCAATTTTCACTTAAGGCTTTAGATTTCGTCTTTGATTGGCATATCAGAAGTTCTAAAATATATCTGCCCTGCACGACTAGGAATGGTTTATTTCGGTTTCGTACTTCCTAATATCGCATGGTCACCCGTCTGAAGCATAGACAATCCTGGATGTGTGCGAATCAACCAGAGTACCAACAAGAACATTGGTAGAGCACCAGTCAATTCGTTTTTATAATGTCTCTTTTTTTAATTGTTAATAAACTGTCAAAAACACTAGTCAAAATATAGAACCACAAAAAATAGGAAGAATATAATACTCCAGAGAATCTCCCGTGAACGGGGTGGTAATTTACAACACAAGTATCGCTTGTGTATTCCCCAACAACAGCTGTGTTTATTTACCTGTTACTGTAGTCAAAATTTGTAAAACTTCAGCAAAACCCGTTCAACTAGACCACGAAGGCAACGGCAATACATTTTTGTGTCAAAACAACGCTTTACATAGTATATTTAGCAGATTTTATTCCAATAAAAATGATAACTTTGAAGATATGTCTAATACGTGGTAATGCCAGATATCGTTTCATACGTTTGCCTAATCCGTTAAAGTCGTCTTAAACCATTCACAGAAAAGATTTAATGAAACTATTGATAGCCACCCATCTTGAAACCTGCAAATTTCATAAGACTTTTAAGATTTTTAACTTGTTACACGTGTCAAACCCGTAGTATAACCACAATTGTTCCCAGACTACATCTTCCTTTTCATCTCGAATATACCATTTCGATATTTGCCCATAATGCATTTCATTTCACTTAACATGCCGAAAACGACACATGATACGCCAATGTACGTTAGATATTGACGTGTCGCATAATTATGCCATCTTTGCCACTCCCAAAATAACAACTTTCACGCCTCTAAACCAATAAAACCTCTTACGAAAGGTTTTGTTGTACTCAGGGTTCAATGTTTTCATTTTATTCCCCTGTTATAGGAACTTTTCTACTATTATCTCCGTTCCTTTAACTATTGTTTATAAAATGTATTTTGACTAAACTAATACAATAATTTATTTGACATATTTATACTATCTGAGAACGTACGACTACTGTCTGCAGTGAACAGAACAATTCCTGAAGTTAACCAATTAACGTGAAATACACATTAGAGATAAGAGATAAAGGAATGCTCACAGTGAAGGTATTGGCCCCGAAGGATCGTGAGATACGGCAGGTTAGGTTAAGTCTTTCACTTTTCACGACGCGATCCCCAAGAACAAAAGCAATGCTACTTCGTTGACTCGTTGTTCTTCACTTTTTCTAATCGTCTATTTCTACTGGTATCTGTACGTTATGGTAAAAACTAATAAGTCCTTAAACGTGCATTTCATTAAATAGGTATAAAGGTAATTTAAATTTTTCCTGTAATTTCCTCTGTCTTATCGTACGATACGATAAGTGTTCGGTTATGTGTAAACAGTTCAGGTTACGCACGCATTGCATTTCATTAAATAGGTATAAAGGTATTTAAATTTAAATCGTTCACCTTTTCACCTTCGCCCATTGCCTTGGTATACAGCATTGTATTTAATGAGAGACTTCCTTTTTTACCGAAATAATTGTACCTGTTCACATTAAACTGTACCTTGTACAATACTTGGTAAACATATTCCTTTTGCAAATCTCTAGTTTAAGCTCGTAAACCAACTAGATCAGACGGCCAGTCCTGATTTACCTATAGAATTGTAGCAATACCATAAATGAATACAAATTTTACCCTATATAGTAGAGTGTTACTATCTCAATAGATCAAAACAACTACTGTTTCTCTAGAACCTACCGTTTTAAATGTATTTCTGTTTAGTTATTATTGTAAATTTCTGCACTTTGGCATTCAGAGCACTGGGCATAAATTAAGCTGTTATATAGTTTACTAACCTAAGTTTTCTTGGATACAGAAAGTAAACAACTTTCTTGTTTTAAAACAAACACAACTATTAACAGCTGTTGTTGGCTTTATTATACAAAACTTTAGAGTAAATAAGGCAAATCTTGAAAATAAAATTGTAAACGTGTATAAAAGAATGTCGTATAATTTAAAATAGATAAATGAAAACTGAAACGGTTCTTCAAAATTCACTAAGATTCACCATGGCGCTAGTGGCTACGTGTCAGCCATGTTGAGCATTGAGTTGGACTTCTATAACTAAACTGAATGCTATACCTGACCAAGCTCCGTAAAGTACTCGTTACTGATGGATCATTATTTTCCCGGAATGTTTTCAACACTTTGGCTCTAACAAGTTTTGATTTAGGAAGCAAGTTAAGAGGAGGGAAAGTTGAGTTGAAGAACAAAGGCCATTCCCTGAACAAAAGTGTCGGGAGGAACCATTGTCAACCGGGACCAGACAATAGATGCCATAATAAGTCTAACTTCTCTCATTATCCCTTCCACACCATACTTATTTCCGTTTAGTCAAACTTAGGCCGGATGTTACACACAGCATTCTCTGGGGATTATACGTGAATCTGAACCTACTAATTGGCTCATTGGTGAGTGTCGAAGTACTTAAGCTTTTTTACGAAACTCACCACACACAAAAATCACGGCTCATGATGTCTTCTTTTTAGGGTTCGTGAGTGAAACCAAGGCCCTGTACAGTATTTCTTTCTTGGCATGTCTGTCTGTCTGTCCAGACAACATTCTGGCAGTTCTTACGTTCACAAAGCCCAGCACACCTGTATAATCTAACGTGACCCTTAGGTGAGATAATTGTGGGGTTTTAAGCTCGGATTAAGCAGATGGTTAAAAAGGAAAGGGTTGAAAACTATACGTTTATAGGCAAAATGAGTGTAGCAGGAATAGTCTAGTTAAGCTATTGTGACATGCAATACAAACATGTATGTACTCGTAGTTAGTATATTCGTAAAACATTTCAAAACGAACATCTGAGCATAAATCCATGTACAATTATGAATAAACTCATAATCTAAAAAGATTTAAAGACGAAAATATCCCGGTTCGGTCCAAACATTTTTGTCTTCAAATTGCTTTAGTAATAAATTAGCTATTTAGCGTGTATACAAATTAAAATCTATAATCTATACATAACCATTGGACAGTGATACAAAGTTTTTTTATATTTGTAAAATACTTTTATTTTTGAGTTTTATTATTGATATAATTTAACTTCCCGTTCCTATGTAATAAAAGGTTATCATATTTTTTCAATTGAGATTTGATACATTTATAGTAGGCCTAAATGGTGGCCTGATTTTAGGTTTCTTACATAAGTGTGGTGAAAAAACTCGTGCGTTTACATTAACCTACTAAATGCATGGTTTGAACGCTCTTAGCACCTGAGTCTGACGACGCAGGTTCGATTCCCACTGTTGGTAATAACATTTCATGTCTTTCTCTGTCACGGTAGCGGATCCGTGGCGGATTGGTATCGCGCGCGACTCCGGAGCTCATCACTGCGGTGGTGTGAGTTCGATCCCCGCAGACACCACATACAATTTGTAGTGTGACTATTACGGTAACGCTAGGTCGAGGTTGAGTGGTAGAAAGGACTTTGTAGTCCTAACTTCGCCTCGTTAAACAAGACAAACTTTTACATTGCCTTTTACGTTTGGTGTTCTCCATGTAAGTTCTTTTAAAATTTTAATATTTCTTAAGAAATTGTCTGTTTCAATACAACACGGCAAGTTTTTGTTGTTTTTTCAGTGAGCCTTCATCTTAATATTCTCGACTACTCTATTATGTGAAGTTATAAGTAATCTTATAGAGATGAAACTACAGTTTGCTCATCTTGATACGCGATTAAGCAGAGCGTCCTCCAATTTTAGATTACTTCATGATCGAATCTTTTATGAGCTTTGAAAATAATTAATACTTATATACGCCTGTTGAGAGCTATGAGAGGTGTCAAAACAAACAAAAAAATGCAAAATACATTTACCAAAAATAGTACCATTCAGGGAACCCTGTAGAGCTCTTTTCAAGCAGTTAGAAATACTCCCCCTTCCATGTCTGTATATTTTCAAATGCCTTCTCTTTGTTTACACACACCCAGAAAAGTTTTTTTGTAGAAACCACATAAATTTAAATCATTTCTTCATTTTAATCGAAACTCCACTCTTCTGCAACAGCCTGGTCATCGCACAACCTTTTTAACGAAAAATCACCGTGGTAATCTTGCACAAATCTCTTTAATAAACTCCCAAACCATCTGAAAAACGAGACCTCTCTTAAATCCTTCAAGCAAATTATCCTCAATTTTCTTCTTAGTCAATGCTTTGACTTAATCACAAACAATGTAAATTGATGTAAAATGATGAAAATAAATAACTATGACTATAGTAATTCTGAACTTTTGTCAAGTTGGGAAAATCTGAGTTATAGGTATAAAGGCGGTTCAAGGAGCGTTGTTGGTATTGTTGTTATTTTTAATGTGCAACTTTCAACCAATTATGCATACATTGCAGTTGACTTTATATCTCGTCAGATATTCTATATAAACATGTATGTTAATGTAGTCAACATGTACTAAAACTCGACAAAATCCATTGGTTTGGCCAGACAGATTTGTGTACACTTGTTAAATACGAAATAAATGTAAATTCCACGGTTTTTTAGAAATTTCTTTAAATGTAGGTACCTTTTTAGAATAGTTTTTTTATAAATTAAAGAACTTCTATTAATGAAAATGTGGTTAGATTCGTGGTAGCAATTGTACCTTCGCGTCGGCTAGGTTTATCAAACTACGTTATATTTTAACAACGTTAACTTTGACACTTGTACCAACTACTTGAAGAAAGTCTTCACGTTCAGATTCACATAAGGAGGTCTATGACAAGAACTAAGTTTGTCTCATTTAAGTTGCCAACATCTCAAAGTAAGGCAGTAATTATGCCACAGCAGAACTTGCGAGTTTATGCGGTGGCAACTCTATACAAATGAACTCTAAACTTCCGCCAACTAATGTCTTGTAAGCCTCAGCTAACTGTTTTTGTTTATCGAATAACAAAATCCAAACAACACATCTACAAGTTTAGTCTGCTTGTTTAGTCCTTCAATCTAGTATTTGAAGAATCCGGTACAATTTGTTTTTCACTTCACTTTAAACAACCTTAGTAGGAAATGTACACGATTCAAATCATCCGAACTTTCTCAATACTCATCTAATGTGTTTATAATGTTGTAATAATAAAATCCCATTCATAAAAATAATTATTATTGTCCTATATTTTTGTAGAAAAGAAATAAATAGCGAATTGTTTTATTTTCTATGCAGAAATAAATTAGAGTACTCAGATAAATTTGTAGAAGATGAAATGTATGGAAAAACAAGGTGCGTAGAGCATGTTGAATAAATAATAAATATAACATTACTATATATCTGGAAAACAATTCAAACACTGAAGGATACATTCAGCTTGTTCGTCGATGTATCTTTTACTCGTGTGGGTCGGACCTAGCCTACATTCATCCCCCTCAATGAGTAGTGATTAGTTAGCCAAACAACGATGAGACACGCAAGGCCCAGAAGTAAAAAGCTTAGTCCGGGGATTCATCGTGAATAGTTTAACTTGTTACGTTTTCACGCCTAAACCATGGTAAATAGTAAAATAGTTTGTATAATTTTCATAAAATTAGGTATGAATGTTCCATTATTAAAATTTTAAGTTAAGTTTGTTAAGCAGAAAAATTGGTCTATTGGAAGCAATCTTTGGGAGGGGGCATTTTCTACCGAAGTGTTTTTTCCTGTAAAACTCTTATTTATGATTTGATTTTATAATTTTAACGTAGAATAAACATTTATAACCACGTACCTTACATGTTGTGTATTACAAGTCTACAAAATCCAATCAACCTTTAAGACTGTTGTTGATATAACACTGCACCTACGCCTTTATGAAGTACAGATAACCATTTATTATATTCTTCTTCCTGCGGGTTTTTGCGGAAAGCCGTCACATAAATGTTTTAGACATCAACTAGTTTTTCCTTATTTCTTTTAAACTTCATAATACATTATGAGTTATAACGATGAAATGTCTGTAATTGAAAATAAAAACTTCTTGGTTTTTTTTATATTGACAGACTATGCATTACTATAACTCTATTGGTTACAATATTGGCTGAGCGCTATACAAATAGCTGGTAGCTTCTTCGTAGCATTTCATCGAACTTCGAGGAAGATCAGATTTGACATATCGTGTTCATTTGATAGGCAAATGTAGGAGTGATACACAGTAAATAGTAAGTGTCAGTATGTAGTAAATACAGTATGTGACAGCATTTGTATCTTCTTGTCGAGATGCTACGAGTACAAAGTGAACTGTATCGTACTCTGTGTTACATAGAGAAGTGAGAGAGAGTGTATCTGTGGTGGGAACAGAGTTATCATGTGCTCGCTCCACCGACTCTCGGTTATTGACTCGCTTATCTCCGGCAATTTAAGAAACAATCCTCCCGAGATGAGGTCCCTGCTATCACATCCTGTTCACCTGTTAGACAAATGTACGAGTGATAAACTGTGCTTAGTACATGTGGCAGCATTTGTGGCTTCTCTTTTATTTTAGTAGGTATTTTCTTGTGTTAAAATAGTATGGAACGGCTTACCACAAGGTAGGATTAAATTTTCAGCAGGGCGGTCAGTGGATTTCCAACCGCCGATTAGTGAATTACTTGATAAATATCATGAAAAGATCTTTAGATTATGATAATAAGAGATAATGAAAACCCATAGGAAATATAGCTATACCTATTGCCATAGAACGATACGTTGTAGAACAAATGAAAAGCGGTTTTGAGTTGTCAACGCCTTTTGTGTCAAACGTCAAAACTGTATTTACCGGAAGTACCATTTTAGTGGGGGATGAGCGAAGGCATTTAATGCTATGAAAACTGTATTAATGATCCAGATTTTGACGAAAGTTCGTAAACACATTCATTTCTCTACAACCAATATGTGTGATTGTCAACTACAAATGGATAGCTTGGATTAGCTAGACCAAGATAGTGGTGAAAACATTTCTTTACCGCTAACATGGTTTGGCTGGTTGGGTATAATTGATTTGTTTTACACGTCGTCATTGTGGCAGTAGAAACCGGCGGTAGATTTCAAGTTTCTTCGAAATCAGATCCTGAGGTTTCGCGTGTTATAAACCTTTAAAAAATCATTTGTGGTCTCGCGATTGAACTTGCTCCAAAAAAACTGTATTCCATACCCAGCGTTTTGCCTTACTGTAATGTTATATATTTTCCAATAGGTTTACTAGTTCAAAATTTAAAACCACTAAACAAAATACGAAAGTAAAATATATATATTTTAAATAAATTGAAAATACTTTTAAGTATGAAACTTTGTTTATACTAGTACTTGAGCTCCTCATGACACTAAGGGTTGAGATCAGACAAGTCCATAGCTGTGTATTAGGAGGAACACA
The DNA here is from genome assembly GCA_018831715.1 of Matsumurasca onukii. Taxonomy (NCBI): domain Eukaryota; kingdom Metazoa; phylum Arthropoda; class Insecta; order Hemiptera; family Cicadellidae; genus Matsumurasca; species Matsumurasca onukii. Next base: position 40,035,742 of record CM032059.1, on the reverse strand, counting down.
TTAATGTTCAGAGTGTCCCAAAAAGAATGGACGAAAAATAAAGTAATACAAACACTTCATTATTAAATATACACAAATCCAACTTTATACAGAGTGTCACAAAAATGTGTAGCACGCTATGCAAAACCGGATTCTACATACAAATGTAAGTAGAAAGTCTAGTGACATTTTTCATTTCGGCTTAGCTTAACGTAATCCACCATTTTGTAATGTTTTGAAAATAACTAATAATTCAAAACCTCTTTGAGCTGTTGCTGTTGTAATAACATCTTCCAAAAATAACTTTCTATGTAATTCATCAAATCTCAAAATGGCAGCCAATTAAAAAATTTACAGTCTAATAGAATGAAATTGAAATTTTCGTATGTAGAATCGTGTTACACATTTACCCACGCAGCATTTTAATCAATACTATGTGTGTAATTTATTTTGATTGCATAATTATGATATACTTGTACCCTGGTTAGTTTAAACTTAAGTTACAAATATATGAACCGTAGGTAAGTGAAAATAAAAATTATTAATGTTCAAAAAGACCTAATGCGATAAAAATTGCTTTGAATCTTTGTGATTTTTAAATTATATCGATTTCTCTCCAGGCTTTGAACATTTTTAGGATTTAGGCTAACACAAGTTACGGCACAAGGTTCGTTGTGTTGGTAGCTCTGAAGAAACATGATCCACTGCATAAGTGTGTTTGTGACACTGTGGTCGTGTCTCTTGAAACATCACCGGACGAACATTAAATATAAGTAAAACAATTATATATAATATCCATTTAAGACAAAGTAGGTACTTTTGAAATTACAAATGGTCAGCTTATGAAGAAATGCACCTACAACTCTATATTCCAACAAAATACGTTTTAAATGGAGTGAACCACTTTTGTACACCAAATAAAAGGAAATAATGTTACATAAATCACGTACATCAATTATTAAAAACCATAAATTATCTTTGTCAGAAAGGTTGAAGTTTACATAAAAAGAAAATAAACTTCCTTCGGCTTTTCCGCTTTTAAATCACCTTCTGTCGATATTTCATTTTGTAATGGACTTTTAGAGCGTTTTTGTGGAACTCAATTTAAGAAATGATTTTCTCTGCAGAAAGTAACCTTGCATAAGCGTTTTACGTAAAAGAATATTACGAAATACTCAGAAATATTCATGAAAGGCTTTCCAATTGTGTTTTACACTTTATTGCTTCGTTCTTCGTCACGGCTATATAAACGTCATTATTCTTCCCAACCAATAAAACATCATTTTACTGATCGTGTCTAGACCTTTAAAGTAAACTCCCAGTTTACTACTTGTACTTTCCCCCATATAAACTATGTGTACAAGGAAATGTTGTATCCAAGTTTAACAAGTTTCAAAAATGTGTTTTGCGATAACCTGACTACTCTTTGTTTGAAGTTTGTTGTTGACGATGGGAGGATTTCAGAAGTTGAACTATTATTGCGCACATTTTCCATCGTTAGTGAACAAAAAGGATCGCGACGTTTCGGGATCTGCAATCTGATCCCGTCTTCAGGTGAAAATGTCCTAAAACATAACACAGAACATTGGAAAATGAGCTAGCCTAAAGTAGTCAGAGTAGCTGACCAGTCAAACTCTACCAAACAACATGCAGTTGTTTGTCTCAAAAAAAGACCATTAAATGTAAGAGTTAAAGAACACAAAGACAACACGCAAAAGGGTTTAACCGAAACGTCCAAAATAGCTCAACATTGTTGGTCTGAAAATCACGCAATGAACTGGAATGAGGCTAGTATAATACATCGGGAACCTCACTTCTTTAAAAGAAAAATAATCGAAGCCTTATAAATAAAATTAGCAGACCGCCCAATCAGTCAAGCTTCAGTTGAAATAAGGCCCCTCTGGCTACCGCTCATTAAAAATGAACTTAAGCGTAGGGACAACCATAATATTCATTATTCAAGTAAATTTCAACAAGAAACAACTCAACAAACTCATAGCATGGTATTAAGGACGCAAAACAGGCCACAGAGAACATAACTCACGTAAGTCGCCCCTTCTCCCATTGGCTGTGCATAAATAGGGATTTTGGTGTTTCTTTGTTACAGTTGGCTAGCTTGCTGATCGTGTGGGTGATTGGCCTGTCACCGGCCAACCAGTTAGTCAAGGGTTAGCTCGTTCAGACTTCTGTTTGTGGACGTGTTTTGTGATTCGTTTTGAATTTACTCCGGTGACTTGTTTACTTTCATAGTGTGGCTTGTGTTTGTAATATTGTAGTTTGTTTTCTTTAGGCTATTCCTAAATTCTAAGATTTAATTTGTTGTTTGACTTAACAACTACATGTTGTTTGGTAGAGTTTGACAGGTAAACACTACTTTAGGCTAGCTCATTTTCTAATGTTCTGTGTTATGTTATAGGTTATTTTCACCTGAAAACGGGATCATATTGCAGATCCCGAAACGTCGTGATCCTTTTTGTTCACTAACGATGGAAAATGTCCGCAATAATAGTTCAACTTCTGGAACCTGACTACGTTAAAGAAGAAATTGTGAAATAAGAGGAAAGTCTGTCTCCATTCTAGTGTGTCCGGCTCATGTGATTGTGAACGGGTTTCAATAACATTTTGCATATTGGTGTGTTTGGCAAAACTTCCGAGTGAAAGATCCGCACACGTGTCAACTGATTAAACAGCAGCTAACTTCTAAAACTTGCGACGGCCACGAACTCGCCAACTTTCACATGCCCCAGTTAATCCCCGACCACGAACTCACCAACTTTCACCTGCCCCGGTTAATCCCCGACCACAAACTCGCCAACTTTCACCTGCCCCGGTTAATCCCCAACCACAAACTCGCCAACTTTCACCTGCCCCGGTTAATCCCCGACCACGAACTCGCCAACTTTCACCTGCCCCGGTAAATCCCCAACCACGAACTCACGAACTTTCACCTGTCCAGGTTAATCCCCAACCACGAACTCACCAACTATTCTGAGCGGGTTCTGACCACGACCGACGAACTCGCCAACTTTCACCTGCCCGGTTAATCCCCGAACCACGAACTCCTGACCAACTTTGGTTAATCCCCACCCACAAACTCGCCAACTTTCACCTGTCCGTTAATCACCTCGCCAACCAGGTTAAACCCGACCTTTCACCTGGGTTAATCCCGACCAACCACCACACTGAGCAACCACAACTCCAACTTTCACCTGCCCCGGTTAATCCCCGACCACGAACCTGCCCGGTTAATCTCGACCGGTAACTTCAATTCCGCCCGGTCAATTTTTCACGAACTCACGAACTTTCACCTGTCCGGTTAATCCCGACCACGAACTCACCACATTCTTGCCGGTGGGCCGGACTTTCACCTGACCGAATCCCCGACCACGAACTCGCCAACTTTCACCTGCCTCGGTTAATCCCCGACCACGAACTCACCAACTATTCTGAGCGGGGTCTTTCGGGCCGACCACGAACTTACCAACTTTCACCTGCCCGGTTAATCCCCGACCACGAACTCACCAACTATTTTGAGCAAGGTCTTTCGGGCCGACCACGAACTCGCCAACTTTTGCTGTCTATTCTTCTCTAATATGATTATGAAACCCAATAATCTAGGTATTTATCCGTATAGCCATTGATAAGGTGATAACGTATAGCCATAGGTCGATATATTTTTCTCTTGGCCTGTAACTATAATGTTTGTGTTTTTTAATAATTAATGTCTAAACTATATGGAAAACTTAATTCTTCTGTAACGCAATGAATTAATTCAACAAGTAATGCAAGTCCTGTTATTGTACAAAAGTTTGTTTTCAAACATTTATTTGTTAAATTTATAAAGATCGTTTTGTAAAATCATTGTTAATAATACAATACTATTTTGTTTTGTATTTGTATTATATATAATAACTAATTTAGGTATTTTTGCATCATCAAATTTTCTTTATCATCTTAATTTAGTCAGTAAGCAATAAAAATATGTTTATATGTTGTGGCCTGGTTATTGTACTAAAAAATAGGTAACGTGTATTCATCTTAAACATAGTATATTGTTAAATGTTACTTGTTATAAATTCTGTGTATAATATGTTCTATTGATCCAGAATACAATCATTGTTAAAAAAATAAATACAAAAATATTTTGTTTTAGAAATGAGTATTTGTAGCTTGAAGATTACTTAGGTCGAAACCGGTCGGAATAAATCAAACTTTTTTCCAAAGGGTACTAATTGTTTTTTATATATTTTTTGTATACATTTTATCATCCTAAGTATTCCTCATTTGTGAATCTTCTAATATTATGTTTATATGTTTACTAACTCTACAAGTCGCATTTCTTGTCCGATTTTCGCAAAATTTGGTATAAATGTTTCTTTTTTAATATCTCCCCAAATATTCTTTTCTTCTCCTTTTAAGCATTATTTAGGATTGTTTCTTATGGAGGATTGGAGTAAGATGTACGCGTAGTTAATCACTAAGCTAATTGGTCGAGGTTGTGAAGTGGGAGATGAATTTCAACGACAATGATTAATCTACTAGTAACAACCATACAAACTCTTTATTGAAATTACTGTAGTTTGATACATTGATTTGAGTCATCAACCACTCCTAGAGGGTATTTGAAAGAAAATATGGGATGAAGGGTGAGTTTTTGATGGATGAGGAGGTGTAGTCTTATTAAAAACTAGGGCCGACTGTTCCCCAGATTGGGTAATTTAATTGATAGCCCAACGACCAATGGAATGGACCAACGGGACAACGTGGCTTCCGAACCACGGAGAGTGACCATAGTGAAAGTTATCACTGCGCCCCAGAGTCAAACCCGGGCTGTTTTAATGTAAAGCACGCACTATAACACTGAGCTATGGCCATCCCCAAAACAGTGGTCAATATTAACAAAGCAAATTCTACAATAGATTATCTTACGGAGTTTAGTTTTAATTACCTTGGTGGTAACCACTAACCAGGACCCGTTTATTGGGTAAGTGTTTGACTGGTTACCTTACGCTTACTCTCTAATAGCTCAATGTTTTAGGTTATGTTTATAAAGTATAGAACCCTGATAAACCTTTTACTTATGGACGGATATGTGTGCATCCCAGCTCAGTTTTGAGTATAATATACTGCCATGTCATATTATGACAAATCCCAAGAGTTTCACAGGTTCTTCTGGCGAGGGAAAGCTCCTGCTTAGGGTGCACACCATTCTTTGGGACTTGGCCTCATTTAAGTTTAACTTATTACATCGAAACTACAGCTTAGCGCGATGAAAGAGAGACTCCGCTTCAGCCGATGCTTGCACTGGCGTGTCTTCGCTGGAATATAGAATAGAATCATCAGCAGAGAGCAGAGTAGAACGAAGGGGGGTATCCCGATTGCAGATCCGAAACGGCGTGTTCTTCTTGTTAACAAACTATATAAACAGTCCAAAATAACATTTCAAAGACGCAAATTCTCCTAATGATAGTAAATAATCAAAACAACTACTACTTTAGCCCTTGATTTGTTTACTTTTTACAGTGATGCAGCAGCCAATTTTAGTGTGAATGGAAGTGGACACCTTTGCTCTGTGGCCAAACTCAATTACGTTTTTGTTGCTGTTCACTTTTGCTTTTTCATTGTTGATTGTTGTTATGTCAAACATTTACAGGTTAAATTAACGCCGACAGAATAAGTTATTATTCTATATCAATAGTATAAAGGTTTATAGTTCTACAACATGGCTATAGTTTTTCCTTGAAATTTGCTATACTTTGCTTGCAATGACGTCTAGGTTCAGAGCATTGAATGTGGATTTGTCTGATGAAAGTGACAATGATACTGAAGCTACCTCAGCCCCAACCAAAGAAGCCTTGGTATGTGAGCAATTTTTATATAATTGTGAATATACATTATTTTCTGTTATCTATAGGCTAGTCAAATTCAAATGTTGATACTTTTGTTGCCGGCGGGTGTTAGGATTCAATAGTTTCTATTGTTTTGTTAAATTTAGGCTAGGTCTAGATGCATAGGAATGGGACAACGGTTAGCTCAAGTGACAGCTAAAAACTGGCATAAGCTTGCTTTACTTTTCAGCCTCATGGGCAGAATGTGTTCAAAGGCCTGATACAGAAGGGCTTACAGACCTTTCACTACGCTGCAACCACTAATTGCAATGCCACCTCACATGTCTTTCAATGAGTGGGGGTGGGGTCTTTCAACTTTGAGAACTAATCCAATAGCTTTCAAATGCAAATTTTCCTTATTGAACTTATTTAGGGTGGTAAAGAGTCTGGTGTGGAGTTGCTTTATGTTTTAACAACTATTTTGTTGCTTTGGCCTTAAGAAGACAGTTGCCGATAGCTTAAGGGTCCATAAACAATTTTAATCATCTGGAGACCCATGCGCTTTCCCCAAACGAGGTAACCAAAGGTCTTGAGGTTTATTGATCAGTCTACATCTACATTTACCTCTAGCATTTAGACTTTAGAGCTTTTAAACCATAACTACCCATTATAGTTTAGTCTGTCTACAAACCCTATACACCACTCATACTTTAAAAGCCATACAGGAAGAAAAAGCAACAGCATTGTACATGGGTGCTTTGGAACTCCAAGGAAATGAGAAATGGGAGGAGGCAGAGGAACTGTACCGACTTCTACTAAATTCTGTACTTCTTTCTGATGTAAGTAAATTAGGTTTATGGCATCATCTCTTGACAATATAACATAATTCCTGGCTATTTGACTCACCTAAAAAGTTCGCTGAAGTATCATGAAGCCTAAAAGATTTTAGTTCCACAAATTATCTCGAGCTATAAGTTAAGTGAATAATCCTGTGGTTTTAAAAATATCGTCATTTTATTATGTTGAGCAGTAGAGAAGAGTAGCTTTGATTCAATTATTTATAAATTAGCCGCAGAAAAGTGTTTTTCCTAATTGAGTAGTTGAGTTTCTATGCCTACCAGCAAATAGGTACAGCACATCAAAGAGAGGGGTGTGCAATCGGCCAGTAGTTGAAAAATGGCCCAATTTTATCCTGTTCAATTCAAAACTATACTGACTCTCTTTGTTTTTCAAATGGTCATCGTTCTCATACATAGTTATATTTTTTGCTGACCCATTCAGTTATGCAATGTTTACAGGTTTCTGGAAAAGTGCAGTTTATCAATGGAAGGATCAAACCATCTCTTGAACACTTGAAGTACTCGGTGTATCAGAACTTGGGCCATGTTCTGGTGGCTAAAAAGCAATTACAAGAAGGTCTTGATTTTTACAAGAAGGTAGGCCTATAGTACGAGTACAAAGTCCAGAGGTGTCCTTAGTAAATGTCTTACACAGCTTTTATTTTTACACAGCAGCTTTTATTCTTTGATTTTTAGCTCCAGATTGGACTTAATACTTTTTGTAGTTAAACGTAGTTAACTGTAACTCATTTTTGAGATTTTACTTATTGTAGCTATTTTATTTACATTAGCCTTACAAGAAATTAAAAACCAAACTACTTCTGTGCTACATGGTTTCTTTGTATTTCTGTATCTTGTTCTTATTGATGAAATCCCAACTGAAATTCTTGCATTTGGATCAACTGTAAAGAAGAACTCCTCTATGACAAGCAAGCAATTAGATTCCCAACTGCTTGGGATCAAGGATTATTATTTTTTATATTTTGAAAAATACAAACAGGCCAATATAGTTATGTGATTTATTCACTATTGCTTTTGACAGTCATGCTGTCACCTTCAGGTAAAGCAAAAGTTACATAAGTTAAAATTATTAACAGAAAATTAATATTTATGCAAGGTTGTTGACAAATACAAAAACCTTTCAGTCAAAAGCTAGTGAATAAATCACATACATTGTCCTGTTTGTATTTTTTCAAAATTGAATGTTAGAAAAATCAAAAAGAAGCTAGGTTTACAAGTACGAGGCATGTTTTTTAAGTAAGTACCGTTTTGGATGCACAGCTGCGCTTCTGGTCGGCATTCAGCGCTTGTTCATGTGTACCTGCATCTCTTGGTCATGCCCAGACACCAAGGCGGCCATTTTAGCTGATCGTCGCTTGCCTTATAATGACGTTTAAAATATCCGTCATCAAGGTGTGACTGGGTGAAGTTCGATCTGTGTTTAATTTTCTCAGTGCCAAAGGCCTGAAAGCAGTCGATTTTTGTCGTGAGATCAGAGCAGTGTACGGAGAAAACATTATGAGAGAAGGAATGGTACCTAAGAAAATGGGTTAGGGTGTTTAAAGATAGCCACCCCAATGTTCTTGACAAGGAACGCAGAGGTCACCCTTCGCTCAGTACTGACGAGTTGATTGGAAAGGTTGATGAAAAAATTCAAGAGAACAGACAATCACGATTTCGTCATTATCGGAATTCTGAACAGTTTCCTTAAGTTTCTCGAAGTGTCATTAACGACATTGTAACGAAACGGTTGCACTATCGGAAGTTGTGTTAACGCTAGTTTCCAAAAATGCTGACTGACTTGCTTTGGCTTTTCTTTCTTGGTATGATGAAAGTGATGATTTTTTAAGCCAAATAGTGACAGGCGATGAAACATGGGTCACCTCAATACACCAGAATCAAAGCAACAGTCTATGGAATGGCGACATTCGACCTCGCGTAGGAAAGTCAAGTTCAAACAAACGATGTCTGCCCAAAACATCATGTGCACAGGAAGGGGGTGTTGTTGGTGGAGTTTTTGCCTCGTGAGGACACAATTCAGAGACCTACTGTGACACTTGAGCGGAGTTCCGCGGACTTCCGCCGTGCAATCCAGAACAAAAGGCGAAGCATGCTGACTAAAGGGGTCATTTTGCTTCACGACATGCCCGCCCACATGTCACAAAGAGAACCCAAGATTGTATGCGAAAATTTGGTTGGGAACAATTTGAACACCCTCCCTATAGTTCAAATCTTGCGCCGAGCGACTTCCACATGTTCCTTCACTTGAAGAAGCACCTAGGCGGCGTGCGCTACGACGACGAGGACGTAGTCAAAACGGCTGTGCTGAATTGTTTGTCGTCAGGCGGCAAAGTTCTATGACATCGGAGTTCAAAAGCTAGCTTGACGATATAATAAGTGCCCCAATATTAATGACAATTATGTAGAAAAATAGTTTAAAGTACAGGATTTTATGTAAAATTAAAATTATTATGAAATCCCTGCTCGTTATTGTTTTATTTTAAAACGATACATACTTAAAAAACACACCTCGTACTTTTTTCTTTTACAAATATTTTACATTATGCTACATTTGTTTTACTTAACTTAATATAAGTTTGTTTCAGGCACTAGAAATAGATGACACTGATTTAAACTTGTGGTACAAGATAGGACTGACTGGGATGAAGCTTGTGGACCTCAATTTAGCCATATCAGCATTTCAAGCGGTAAAAGAACTATTTATTTAGAGGAATATTAAGTTCCTTATACAGAAATAATATACTGCTATATTCCTTATTTTCTTGTAACAAGAGCTTATAGCTTTTAACCTGAATAATTTAAATTGTAACCTGACCGACACGCAGCCATGTGTTAAAGTGCCGCTGGCCGACACGCAGCCAAGTGCTAAAGTGCCGCTGGCCGACACGCAGCCAAGTGCTATAGTGCCGCTGGCCGACACGCAGCCAAGTGCTAAAGTGCCGCTGGCATTAGTGAAGGAAATTTTCTTTGCAACTTTTACTCTAATTCACTAGTTTTAACTCTAGTTTGCTCCGCTTAAAGCCTCGCTTAAGCCTTTAGCCTCTATTTTTCAAGCTTTCTTACCAAGGGTGGTAAAAGTATTCACTAAGCTCACAGCCTTGCTTCGGCCTTTGGCCCCAGTCTTTCGTGCCGTGTTATTACAGGCGTTACAAGGCTGTTTGCTACGCTCAGGTGTGTCACATGCGAGACGGGTAACATGTGTACCGAATGTTGTGAAAATTGGACAACAAATGTGACTTAAAGAGACAATATGTATAGTTTTGAAAAAATTCTCAAAACTTATTCTGGGGGTCAGGGTTGGTGCTCATTTTATAGTCTCGAGCCTAGGTCTTATCATACTAATGGCATGAGTATCTTATTTTTCTAAAGAAAATTTTCTAAAAACTAATGATTTTATTAGTTGTTAGAATTTGAAATAAAAACCTACACTAACTGTGAAATTTGACAAAGAAAGGGTTGATGTTGCAGGTACTCGAGATGAATCCCCGCCACTTCCCAAGTCTGGACAACATCATAACGGCCACATACGCTCAAGGAGGACTTCTGATGTGTCTACATTACATCGCACGAGCTCTCCAGTACAATCACAAGTACAAGAAAGGGCTGGCATTGAAAGACAGAATATTCAAAGACCATCCTTCGATGAAAGAACATTACGTTGTATTTGACCCGTATCCGGATTAGTAAGTTTCTTATATGACTTAAACTGTTATCAGTAGTAACTGTGATACGCCCACTTTATGAAGATAATGTTTTTTTTTGAACCAGTGCAAAAATCATATTACAGTATAGTCTCGATTATCCGAACTAAACCGGCTGGGGCAAGGTCGGATAAAACTAAAATTTGAAAAAACGACATTGAAGATGTGTTAAAGTAATTTTATTTACCCATAAGAATCTTTTAAAATACAAGTAGCGTATTAAAACGTCAAAATTTACTTACTGCAAAGTAATAACACATGTTTTACAGCAGAAAAATAATGTACAATGCAGTGAACAATGGAACTAAACTTAAGCTTGAGAAAAAAGTTTGTGGTTGTCTTTTGTTTGCCCGCTGCTTGTCGTTTTCTGACCGCCAAATCTCGCAGTCTCCCTAAAAGTAAAACCTCGGTAGACGATGTTTCCTCCAGCTGCTCTGCTTACTTCAACGTTATTTCAAGAGCTTTGTGTTCTTCACTGTGTGTAACTTTCTGCACACTTTCCTCCAACACCATGTCCTGTTTCCTGTCCCCTCCCAAAATAGTTCCGTGTATTTCAAAGTTACCTTCCTGAATTTAAAAAGCTCATTCTGACCTCTTCTTATTTCTATATTAACCTATTGTGCAGCAAATTCAGCACATCAGAAGAGGAGGGTCTGGATGCTGTGGCAGCAGAGAGCTGGCATCGGGAGGTTGTGGAACTGCGAGTTGCCGAGGCAGAACAAGCTAAGAGAGAGAGAGAGAAGCAGCGAGAGACAGCAGATTTCACAATCCCATGTCGACCAACAACCTGGCTGCAGTTGTCCCTCGTCATCCTCACCACCCACTTGCAGTTCACGGACGAGGCTCCCGAGCTGGTCAGTCCATATAAACAAACGAAAAACCTCTCTTAACCCCTAAACTGCCAGGTACATACATCACTGCCAGGTTTTCCAGAGAGAAGCCTTAGACGCAATCAGTACCGGTAGTTACTATGTGATTCAAAGCTAAGCATTTCTAAACTTCTTATTTCATACCTTCCTCTATGTCAAAAAATAAAAACTTGAAACATTTCGATCATTTTACAATGAAGCATCCTCAATCCACACTTTAGAACAACCTAGTTCTGGTTACCAATCCCAGCAGTGGTGAGTCTGATTTGCTGAAAATGCTACAAACAAATAAAACGTGTGGCACTGTAGATATCTATACCAATATATAGTTAAATAATTATAGATATTAAACTGTTAAATATTATATTAGCACTTTAAAATAACTTTGTCAGACCTATGTAATAGCAGAGCCAACCTAATGTTCACTTGATAAGCACTCTCTCACACGGTAGAAATAGTTCGGATAAAATATTATCAAACATTTACCTTCCTCTATGTCAAAAATAAAAACGGCTGTTATGCACTGATAAGTGGTGAGTCGGACTGTGTAACTGTCAACGAGGCTAACATCCAACCTGTCCGTTAATTCACTAATAAAATAACTAGTTTCAAATTTAGGAAAACCATTAAAGTGTACAAAAGGAGGTATCCTACAGAATTGTTTAATGTTTAGGATTTTTTCCGCCCCGTCAAGCTACTCACTGATGTTCCGTTCAGTGAAGAAGACATGCAACTAGTGAAGGGCAGTGAGCAAGGGATGGCTGATGAGAACTTGGACCATAAACAGGGAGATGGAGCACATGACAATGAGGATGTAGAGCCTTGTGGCAAGTAAATTCTGGTTATTCATCATATACCGTTCATCTGAACATCTGACGTATGCATTTGTTGTTTAACACTCTAAGTGTAATAAAATCATAACATGGAATTCTTTATACATGGTATACCAAAATGCAGACTTGGGGAAGTTGCTTCAATAAAACATGTTTGATCAAAAAAGTGAACCTTTAAAAAAAGGTTTAAATGAAATGCTCTAAAAAGGGAAAAATAATTTTAAATGCATAACATCACGTGTCTTAGTCTACTACAAATGTATTTAGTCACTGCTACCAAACTTCAATACAATAAAAAATGGAACTACAAATTTCTTGTTTATATACTTTATTGAAATTTCACCGACAATATTTAGTCTTAAAAAGCATCTTGAATGTTTTCAAGATAGCTTACTATGACTTGAATGTTTCATTTCAATAAGTGAAATATTGGACTGGCTAAAGGCTTTAAACCCAGTTGACACTAGTCTAGGCAACGTTTATCCATACATTTTGGAGAAAATGTCATTTCAATTTGAAGTCGGCGCTGTCTTAGAAATTGTTCTTGGATGGACAAATTTGCAGCGCCAACTGTACTAAGTAACACTAACAAGATCAGTGAGTTTAAATTATTTGAAATAAAATGTAGTTTGAAGGCATGTAGGCTAGAAAACAGACGTGCAAGATGACATTTGTTTTGTTTTCATCCCTTGCTCAAGGGCAACTAGATAAATAAATAAATATTTTATTATTGTAAGACTTGTACATCAAGCATTAACAAAGTCAGCATTTACAGTTAGTTGACAATCTGACTATTGCCAGCTTTATCCATGGAGAATCAAGATTAAAAAGAGGAAAGACAATTAGGAATATAAATCATTTGTTTAAAATCAGGATTTAATGACAACCCAAAAGAGCTGTTTTGGTTATTGTTAATGTGTAAAAAGTAACTCGTTACGTGTAACCGTTATTGCTAAATTGTAATGGTTATTGTTACTCGTTACTGGGTTTCAAATGTAATGATTAAATTACAAAGTTAGGGCTAAATGTAATGTTTACAATTTAGTAATTGTTACTCCCAAGTCTGCCTAAAAGTTAAAAAAACAAATTTTCACTGCTTACCTTGTTTTCTTGATGATGAAAAATTATATTTGACCTCACAAGTTTCAGTTTCCATTTAAAATCTTACAAATTTCAGATTTCATTTAAACTCTTGGGTATGTTTTGTGTGTAGGAGTAAGAGGCAAGAGGCGGCGCAGTTCCCCTACTCCTATGGAACAGCTTGGGGCCACCAAGCGCAGATCTACCCGGGCACGCAACACTGCTCGCAAGGAAGAACCTACCCTCGCTCGCACCCTCACTACACTCCTGCCAACCACTCTTCTGTTAGTATCAATTAGAGATGGGTCGGTTCCAAAATTTTACCGGTTCTCGGTTCTGTCTGTTCCGGTTCCAACTCAAGTCACATGTCTAGGATGAAAACTTACCTCAAGGTTGCACATTTGCAAAATTTTCACGTGACATGTATGAGCTCTCAAGGAAAATGAATCACATATGCCCAATAATTGTATCTGTAATCGTTAATTATGTGTGCATTGGTTTCAGGCTAGAAGGAAAGGAAGAAAATGAGGTGGTGCATTTGAATGATGACTCAATGGACACAATGGATATGTATCAACTCTTTGCGAACAAGGATTCAGGAGAGGTCCAAGAGTTAGAACTTCTCAATAATCTTAGTGAAAATGAAAGGAACAAGTAAGTGTTTACTAATTACTGTAAAGAATAGGTTATCACTTATAATTTTAAAGTTGTATTTTACATTAGGGCTGGATGGGATGGATTTTTGTATGTAAGGGCGGGAAGGGAAATTTAAAATACATGGGATGTTTCTGGACAGGATAGGACATGACAGAATAAACCCAAAATATTGCACACACATATATATATAGCTATATATTTAGCTATATGTATTTGGGATGTTCCAATTCTCGGTTCTACTGGTTCTTGCTGGAACTGATCACCGACACGGCAAAACATCTGTTCCTGGAACTGATTGACGCCGATTAATGAGTGCAGGTTTTAATTAATTTGTGATTTTTCTATCCAAATGCAGTACTCAAAAGTCGAGCGGACCTTTGCTGATACACGAAGACACGGGCGGGTATTGAATCTTATCAATCTCAGTAAAATAAACCGTGGTTCGTGCTTTAGAAATGCCGAGTGAGCATATTGTGTCTTAATAATTGCCTTATTGGGCAAGTAGACTAGTATCGGATGCCACTTCTTTGACTATCGAGTATCGACTAGTTCCGATCATCGTCCATGCTATTACCGCGCAGTTAACGTAATGATAGCATAGTTTGAGAGTTTCAACTCTTGATTTATCGCAAACATGAGCCATCACGTGACGCGTTCTATGCAGATGTGTCGCCTGTCACTGTCAGACAAACAATATGGCGCTCGATCGCATTGTCATTCGTCAGTCGTACTCGTGTTACAAAATCATCAAACATAAAGTAAATTGTTGCGATTTTGTAATGTTAATTAAGGAAAGTACAAGTTTAAAAATTAACCAATCCATTTTTTTGTTACATTATTGACCAAATGCTCCTTTATCAGTACGTTCAGAACCTAACCTCACAAACTAAACGCAAGCTTCAATTGAATCAAAACGTAAGCATAGCCTGTTGATTTTTGTTATTCAAATGTGCTTTTCATACAGCTAAAATAAATATTATGTGTATTGTAATGCAATATCAAATTTATTTAAATGTGTCATTTTATTACAGCCAGAGAATTAGAACTCAGTGATTATCAGTTCAAGCTAGGGTAGTAGCAAACATGGTGTTTTCATTACGTAACTGAAACTTATCGTTATAGGATGGAATAGGGAATAATTATCAATTACTTAAATATCTATTATGATTTCATATTATAATTTATAACTAATATTAAAAATAAATTAGTTTAATATAACTGACAAGCCTAGGTTAAATAAACTTTTAATTTTAACTTCTAATTTAACTTCTAACTTAAATTAACTTAGAGGTTAATTTAACTTCTAACTTATTGGACTATGTTGCTGTAGCCTGGCTTAAAGCCTGGGCCTAGCTTCCTGCACCATAATCATTGGCTTACACACGAATATATACCCAATGGGTTAAAGCTATGACAAAAATGTTGGACCTCATAGTTGCACAAGTGACTTTGGGGATCATCTGGCTTATTTAACAAAGAAGTAAGAACCGATGGAACCGGTAGAACCGATAACCAATGACCGAAAAAGCTGAATAATTGATAACCGGCAAAATTTATGAACCGACCCATCTCTAATATATATAATTATATATATATTAAAAACAAAGTTGTCGTTCGACGTAAATAGAACACAAAAAAACTTTAAAAGTGCCCAGTATATTTCGGTCATGATAAGGCATGCTAACAACCATAATGCTCTATGATCTTTAATGAGTGTGTTAACCGCCATTATTGGGTGTCTGTGATAATCATAAACCATAATACCTTAGTAACTATGACATACTTAATTAGTATGTGCACGACCAGGGTATGCCACTTGTGATCGTCATTAAGCATTCACAAAACCGATTTCAGCGTTTTTGAACATAAGCAGAAGTAATTATGACTATTAAGTTGAATCCTAAAAATGTTGATATTTCTCCACTTATTTTGATGTGCTAAAAAGTAAAGACTTGGTGACCTACCAAAATAGCCTACAATTGAAACTATAGAAATTCACTAATAATGTGTATTGTTGTACTGAACAGTTCACTGGTATGTTGTAGGATCATACAAAAAGAGGGATATTTCAATACGGAGAAAGAAACTGAAGATATAAACAAGTTCCTGGAGAAGAACAACGAGATGGATATCCTGACTCTGCTGGACCAAGTGATTCTCGAGCTAGCAGAGAAGTGGGACAAACACTGGCCTAACCTGCTGCCCGCCACCTACGTTACTCTCTACAGCACATACTTGTCAGTGTCCCCTCAGTGTGATGTTTTCAATTACTCAACCTATGTATAATTACAAATTAGTACAATATTGTAGACAGTTGGAAAGAAAGAAACAAAAACTACAATATTTTTTATATTAATACATTTGTTACTACTTTTGTTAGTTCTTTTTGCTACTTCGGCCGGACCTAAAACAAAAACCCTCAAAACATCGATAGATAGGCCACGAGATCACAACAGGGTATTAATGAAAGAATTTTTTGTGACTATTGCATTAGTCATAATTCTTTGCTATTCTAAGATACGCATCTGTTCAAAGCAAACACTAGTTTTTGTACAAAAATAGAGGGCTCTTACCCTGTTGACCCTTGTTTACGACATCCGCTGATTAGACTTTGTTCTGCTTTTATGACAGCTAGCTGGCATAGTTGCAGAACACAAATCATAGCCCTCTAGCTGAACGAAAAGCGAGGGGTGCGTCTTATAGGGTGTAGAGTTTTTACCATCCATAGGGGAAAATTATGGGTGCATCTCCACCACTACTAAATCAGTAATATGGTATTTCATCTCCATTTACTCAGTGATGAATTTCACAAAAAATGTTTTTATACAGCTAAGCACTAAAAATACATATCAGTGGCTGCCGGCCTCCAAAACAGTAAGGAATATCACCACTAGTTCTTTAATCTTCACCGAAGTTCACGACAATTTGCAAAACACTGTGGAAAAACACCAGCAGTTTTACTTCCGTGAAGCGGCCTCCCCTCTGGAAGGTAAATTTCCGATTTAGTAATAGAACAGGAGCTAGCAGATAAAAGTATCAAGGGGACTCATAACCTTGTCTTGCCTGCACTAATGGAAATATGTGTAAGTTTGACTACAAAAAATAGTCCCTCGCCGGCCCTGCCTTCCTCACACCCTTGTTTGCTACAAACCCAACATTCATTCCACTCTTGGGGAGGGGTGAAGTGAAAATGGGAGAGAAGGCATGCGTGATGCAAAGCTTAAAGAACCGATGGAACCGAGAACCGATGGAACCGATAACCGATAGCGAAATGAGGGTTTTAACCGACAAGGTGGAACCGACCCATCTGTAAATATTTTAATCTATTGTACTTTATTTTTTAAAACGTTAGTTCTTTGTTATATTATCATACAAAATATTGCAGTTTTTGTTCCATTCTTTGCTATCATCTATAGTACTGTACTTAAGTCATTAGACACCTTAAGAATCAATCTGTATGAATATAATTGCACAATAGCTCTAATAAATCAAATATATGAGCTTGCAACAAAATAAAAGAAGCACTACAGTATTTTGTAAGTTTTATCCAAAACATAGCATATTCTGTTACTTATATCATAGTATTTTTGTTGCCTAAGTTTTGGGGGTTACTGAATTGGAACAAGTGCACCTGAATAAGAGAAAGAGATGTGTGTGTTATTCAGGTGTTGTCAGGGCATAAGAGTAGAAAATCACGGCTCATATTAATGGCAATCTCTTGATTCCCGCTAGAGCCCACGGCGCAATCACGTCTTTCCTTATCGTTAACGACGATTTCTTGATTACCACTAGCGCCCATGATGAAATCACGACTTTGATACTGTTCGCGGCGATCTCTTGATTCCCGCTAGCGCCCGCAACGAAATCACCATTACTGTACCGTTAGCATTATGTGAAACGGTATCGATATCGAATCCAAACCCAAAAAGTACAGAGTACCGTCGATACCTCGATACAACTCTTGTTGAATGCTTTAAGCATCTATTAAGTATAAACAGTATTAGCCCATTCCTAATAATAAACCATAACAGTTATTGATACACACAATTCCAACCAAAGCAAAACAAGT
Organism: Matsumurasca onukii; assembly: GCA_018831715.1. Taxonomy (NCBI): domain Eukaryota; kingdom Metazoa; phylum Arthropoda; class Insecta; order Hemiptera; family Cicadellidae; genus Matsumurasca; species Matsumurasca onukii. The sequence goes on along the minus strand of CM032059.1, from coordinate 40,017,866 downwards.
GTGTCTCAGCCAGTCAACAAGCTTCTGAGGATGGCTCTCCACAGTGAGGTCGAAACGTTTAGCGGTAATAATATTTTAACTGTGACGCGGTGTAAACCAGAAGCCTTAGATCTTAGTGATGACACCGGCCGCGAAAGCCTAAGAGTTAAGACAAGTGTGTTTGTTTTGTTATGCTGTGTTCAGTAACAAAACTGTTACAGGAAGCACAACCCACCAGTGACGAGTATCCCATCCCTCCTCAAGTCTGAGACTGAAGGCTTGGCTTGTGTTCTGTTTGGAGAGTTGTTGCTGGATCAGTGGCTTCTGCACGGCAAGTCTCATGCGCACTTCCTCCATTAGCCGGCAGGTACTAACCCCCTACCCTACTAGGAATCAAAACAAACCCCCAATAAAAGTATTTAATTTATATATTGATGATAAAATAACAAAATACAATTAAAGTTTAAACCTTTATGTATGTTCCATAAATTCTCCTACTGAGTAAGGAGCCAGTTGCAAAAATGTTTTCTTAATTTCTTTTTGAATAAAGCTGAATCCGGCAAAAGGTCTTTTATTTCTTTTGGAAGTTTATTTAAAAATTTAATGCCTGCTTGTATTGGTAATTTTTTGAATATTTGCAATATGTGGCTTTCTTGTCTGTACAATACATTTGATTTTGTATTGTGACAGTCAACATTATAACCTTGGACTAAATCACATTTGCCAATTGTTTCAATATATATAAAGTGAAGGCAATGTAAATTAATATATTCAAATTTGTGCATGCAGCCCTTGAGGTTGGATTGCAAATTACACAAATTGCTGTTTTTTGTAAAATAAATGCTCTTAACAACCTTCTTTGAGCACAGTTACCCCAAAATATAATCCCATAAGACAAATGAGATTGTATGGTTCCATAGTAAACAATCTTAAGAGTATTTATTGAACAGAAATCTTTCATTTGCCTCAAGAGAAAAAGTCGATGAAATCCTTTTACAAACGTGATCAAAATGGGAGTCCCAAAATAAGGATTTATCTATTAAAAAAAACCTAAATTCTGTGTGATCCACTTCTTTTAGCAGTTGATCCCTTGCTGCTACTGATTTTTAGCAAGCTATGAATAAATGAATAAATGAATAAATGATTTTGTTCTCAGTGAAGACTTTTAACATTTTATACAATGGAAGAAATTACCTAGCCACTCTTCTAGTAATGTGAAGGAAAAACAAAAGATCATGCAAATTTCATTTAAATACAGTCCAGTTATGTTGTCAAAAGGCTTCTGCAGCACTTAAATTTGTATATACGGCTTAATACATTAATTTACATGAAGCATCTTAATTAACAGTACAAATTAATTCTCTGTAATATTAGTGAAGAAAAAATCAGTTTTAACTTTAACAGAAAATGTGTTTAAAACTATTACAATTTCTATTTCATATGGTATAAATTAAAATACAATGGGTCCTAGATACTGATTTGATTTTTCTAAAATTGTTTTTTTACCTTAGGTAATTTAATGTTTTTCTATATACTAGGTTTGAATTACAGAAAAATGCATTGGAGGCTTAATTAGTACTCCTCAATAAAATAGTAAAAAGAAATTCAAAAAGGTGCTTTCGATGGGAGAATTTTTAATTGGTAAATAATGGAAATGAGCCTCTTATATTTTTGCTTAAAATGCTATAAAATGGTTTGGGTTGTTCTTATGCGGTTTCAGGCTTAAATAACTGGTTCCTTATCTTATCTTCACCCCAACAGCCTAAGCAGTACAGAGGCATTGACTGAACAAAAGCATAATAAAGGGTTCTTAGTTTTACTAGAGCTAACTTCACAAAAGTTTCTTTGTGGTAAAATTTTCTTATGCTGTATTTTAAGCTACCAGATTTATGCTTATCGCTTAGTTTTCATCTAATGTTACTCCATAATACGCTTAGAAACAATGCGACCTTTTCTATCGATACAACTTTATCACTTGTTAGTTACAATTGATATGAAACTTTAAAATATTTGTGAATCCGCGACAAACTTTTATGATCAAAATTTATGTTATTTCGTTTTGTCGACCAATTTATTTGCATTTACCCTCACCAAGATCTTATTAGTTTTAAATAGAAAGCTTACAATACAACATCTACTTGCATAATAACTTAGTAAAAATATAGCTAAATCATCCTTAAGCATTGATTGTACCAAGTGGAGGTTCGTTAAAGGAGTCATTAATAAAATCAAGAATCAATTTGCGGTTCACCTGTTATGTTCTGTCCGAAACCAGCCCCTGAGGAACCCTGGCCGGAGAACGGACCGCAGGCACTCATTAAGAGTCTCCCGATCCCTACCAGCTGACCGTCCTCCAGTGAGGTAGCTGGTAAGCCAGCCGAAAGCAACGGGATCCTTTATTGTCTAATATAATAGTTTTGTTTCTGTACATAAATGAATGAAGTCAAAAGCTTTTTCTAAAATCACAAACCTGTATTTTAATTTTTTGGTTATTTAGAATGTCTGAAACTGTTAAATTAGCATCCTTGTTATTGACTTTTCTTGAAAACCGAATTTAGTGCGGACTGAGAAAGTTATGTTGTAAATCACTATGCTCTACACAACCTTTCAGCACAGTTACTCAAAATCTTAGAAATATAATAAACTAATTGGTCTTATAACCTGTGTTTAAAAGATATTTGGTTTTGAGATAGGAATGTACTGCGGTTGAGTTTTTCTGTAAATACCCCTTCTTTGAAACTTAATCCATAGTAAACAATCTTAACACTGGTGCTGTATTGGCAATGCGCTTGATCAGTACAGTATTAAACCCATCAAAACCAGAAGATCTTTTGTTCCTTTTAAACTGTTTATAATATTTACATCAACTGGAGTGGTCGGAGCTACAAAGAATGAGTCAGATATTCGAGGGGTGAATGAATGGCCTTAGCCATTGTATTTGTTACTCTGCTGTGATGCAACTGTAAATAACTATTTTGCAAGCACTGCCTCTGACAATCTCGGGTCTTCATGATCATAAATTTTCAATCCTGGTCTATATTTTTACATTTTGTGTGTCCCAGATAAATTATTAATTATTTGCCATTGTTGTTTCCATTACAGTTTTGACCTTTTTATTTGATATATAAAATTTTTGAAACCAGCATTTAATTTAAAACAAATTGGCCTTGTTTTCTTAAAACTAAATCTAAGGTCTCTTTTAAAATTTTAAAAATCTTTTTTTCTGATATTATTTTTTAACAGATTTTTGTTGATCGGACTTTAAGTAGGCTTTCTCAAATGTTCTGACTACCTGTTTTATTATAAGAAACAAGTCGTTGATAAAATCTGAGTGGAATTTAGCATATATTTACATATGGTGTAGCTGTATTGAGTGTGCTGAGTATTTGTAGGAAAAACTTGGATTACTGACTAAAAGCTTATTTAAACCTAATTTGTGCAAATCATACAATTAGTTTGTTCATCAATATTAAATCCTTAATTAGTCTTTGGACATGTTCTTGCATTTTGTTTAGCTGTTTTGGAGGTGATTTTCCATCACTACTTCTGGGAGATTTGTTTGATCTAAGCGCCCAGACTTCCAACTCAGAGTTCTTTGTTCGGATATTCTGGATGCATGCTCTGTTTAATTTTTACAACGAAGAAGTGGCCACAGCTATCAACAAACTAAGTATTGTAAGTATAAAATGAACAATACACAAAGAATTATTTGTTCAATATTGTGTTTTAGTCCTTACAATCAGACTTCTAATAATTAATAATGATGGGTCGATGGAAAGTCTGAAAAATTATTAAATCGAATATTTCGAATTTTGCCTCATCAAATCTTGAGGATTAAATTTAAATTTTACTCTGCTGTGAACACTGCTAACTGTAAATGCAAGGCGTTTCCTGGACAAGGGGTTAAATCATTCATTTCAAGGTCACAACTTCTGTGTGTTTAGTAACATGGTATTATTTTAAAAATTAAAACAGAATTTAGTGACCTGATATTAAAATAATTAAATTTAAAAAAATGATTGGCCTTGGATACAACGTAGTTAATCAACGTTATTAACTGTCCGCTAATTAGGATTTGGAATCCAATTAATCGTCCAATTCAAAATTTGAAAATTTTGGTATTTTATATTATTTTTATAATATTTTCAGGGAAGTGATTAAAGAGTTTTATACCTACTTGCATGTGTTTGCTCAAATTTAGATGTTCTGTGTTGACAAATGTCCAAGTTGTTCTTTACTTTTGTATTGTAATCATGGGTAGATTGAAAAAATCTTTGTTTGACAATATAGAATCACTTCCAATTAGCTACAATAAACAAGTAACTGTTTGGTGAAGGTAACATTGTAAAAGCAGTGGCGTTAAGAAAACACAAACCGTACTGTACGACTTAGCAACCTGTCAACAAAGTACTATATTTTATATGGTATTTTTAAAAGATGTGATGTAATCTTACATTTCTTCATACTTAAATATAATGAAATTGGAAAACTCTGTAAGATTGGACTGAGTGTAAGATTTAATAAGGTAGTTCATATTAGACTGTATAGTGTTGTAACGTGATTAAATAGTCTTTTTATGGTATTACAACAAATAAATCAGGATTTAAGGACTCTTGAGTTAAATTTTTAATGTTCTAAAATGTTTAAAGTTTGAATAAATGGCCTTTGAATAACAGTGTTTTGTATGTAGATTCAAGAAAGTGAACATCTAAGGAAAGTGGACATTCATCTGGTCAACGTAACCCACCATTTCATAGTGAGGAAAAGCACTGTAGAAGGCATGCTGTCTACTCTCAACAGGTAACTCAGCTTATACTCGTACTGATGCAAGTAGTTGACGATATATAGCCCTCGGTGGGGTGGGGAGGGGGTTGACCTGTTCACGTATTTTGTTCTTTCAGGGAATATTAATTCTAGTTTGATAGATATATTTTAGCTTTCAGGACATTTATTTGTCATTAAGAGGTTGTTTGTTTTAGTATAAAGAGACAGTCAGAGACGGAACGAAGGGGGGGCTGATTGGGAGTGGTCAAGGCCACTGGTGTTTGTTTATCAGAGTGGAATGGAATGTATGATACATTTTTTCAGTCACTGACAGAAAATATTTTAGTTTAATCTATTTTGGCAGCCTGACAAGTTTTCTTTGTTATTTCATGTAAAAAAATGGAAATAAAATAAACCCTTGATGGGTATTTTAAAGAATATGGGATGATGATGAGCTAGATGAATGTTTTGATGGATGATGAGGTGTAGTTTTGTTACAAACTATGGCCGACCGTTCCTCAGATTGGGCCATTAATTAATAGCCCAACCAACGACCAATGAAATGGACCAGCACCCTATAGCAATACTTGAGCTACTTGGACACATTTGGTTATTGTGCTATCCAAAAGGAGTAGATAGGAGAGCAGATTCACCTGGATGAAGTAGAAACAAAACATTTGAAAGTCTGTGTTCTTCTATGTGTTTCTACTTTATCCAAGTGAGTCCACTCTCCTTTCTATTCCAGTTTGATAGCACACCCTGGCCTAGTGCCCTATTTCCAAAATCTTACATTTAGCTTATTGTGAATTTTGTGTTTTTCAGGAAGCAGATGGTAGACGAACTGACGGAGCTGTACCAGCAAGATGATTGTGAACAGATTGTATCCATTTTGACTGAGGTAACTAGTAAACTAAAGAATTTGTCAACACATCTTAACAATATTCTTAGGTTCTAACTAAATTCTATATTGTATACTAAATGTTTTAAAACATGGGCAAAATTTGGATTTTCTCTTTGAACAGGAAATATTTTTTCTCTCATGACTTTCAAGTAGTGATGGGTCGGTTCCGGTTCTCGCCGGAACCGATACCTGATCATCAACACGGCAAAATATCGGTTACTGGAACCGATTGATTCGTTTGATATTTTTAGGTGCAGGTTTTAATTAATTCGTGGTTTTTCTATCTGAAAGCTGTACTCAAAAGTCGAGCGGACCTTGGCTGATACACGAAGACACATGCGGGTATTGCATCTCATCAATCACAGTAAAACAAACCATGATTCGTGCTTTAGAAATGCCGAGTGAGCATATTGTGTCTTAATAATTGACTTATTGGGCAAGTAAACTGGTATCGGATGCAATTTCTTTGACTATCGACTAGTTACGATCATCGTCCATGCCATCTGTTACCGCGCAGTTAACGTAACGATAGCACAGTTCGACAGTTACGACTATCGATTTATCGCAAATATGAGCGTCATTGAGCGATCACTAGACGCGTTCTATGCGCAGGTGTGTCGTACGTCTGTCTGTATTATAATGTGAACATTTGATCAAAGAAAATACAAATTTCTTTTCTTTAAATTATTTTGAATTGTGGATAATGTATATGTGTGTTTGTGGTTTAGGTGCTGAAACCTAGCAAGTTTGGAAGCAGTCTGTTGCAGTCAGCTCTGGAGAGGGACGCTCAGTACAGTCTACTGCTCTACACCTTGTGGAGGCTAGACAAGTATAATGTTAGTGTTTCTTCTTCCCCGAGTACTCTCCAGGCTCTAGGCCTTGACTCTAGCTTCATGTCAAACCTATGCCACATTGTGCATTGTTTAGTAACTGCTGCTGCAAGGTGGTTATTTGTAGAACCTTTTCTCTTGGTTTAAAGTAGAGCAGTCTTGGGATCCCGGATTTTCGGTACCGGGGGATTGAGGTCATTTCCCAACCCCCTCACCCTAGTACCGAAATTTTGGGACGGGAAGTAAAACTGCTAGTTTTTGTTGTGAGTGTGTACTTGCACTAGGGTGCACGGGCCAGCATTTTAAAATTCCGGACAGCATGGTCGGGCTTTTTGGCCCTCGGGCCGGGCTTTTGAAAATTGGTCGGTCGGGGCTTTTTTTGGCCCTCGGGCTTCGGGCTTTTGAGACATTATTTATTATATTATTTTGGCGTTGTAAAACTGTACGACAGGGTGTTTCAAAGTTGCTATCCATACAAGATAAAATTACTTGAATGAGTAATGAATGATGTTCTTTAATCAAAGCCACACTACATTGTTTACTAACAGGGTTGCTAGCTCTCAAGGAGAGTGAATAAAAGAAGAAAGAAGGCATGTCAGTAGAGAACAATATTTCACCTTTTATATCAATTGGACTTGTGACATGACTGGGACACTAGAATATAACAGATGTGGGGAAGACTGATAATGTTTTCCAGTGGATTTCAAGTCATTATGGAATTATAATCAATTTTGCAGCCAATGGATGGCCAGTATTAGACATATCAACTATAATTGAGTGTTTACGATCAATGGTTGTTTGTGGGTCTGTGTTGATCTACACAACACAGCGCAGTTCTCAAAGTACATCACAACTATTACATAACCCACTCACCCTCACCCATTAACAATGAATAACACTGACTCACTTAGCAGCCAAATCAGTTGGGGAGAGTTCAGGATATGAATCACAAAGGATCGTAAATCACAATGAGTTTGCTAGTGAAGGAGTGAGAGAATGAGAACTGTTGGGCTAGTGAGAGAGAAAGAATGGAACTGTTGGGCTACTGGCGAACAGAGAGAGAGGTGAAGGCAAGAAACAGCAGATGGAAAGGACAAGGAAAATGAAATACAAGGTGGAGGGGCATTGTACAACAGCTGCAATCTGTAAACAGCAGGAGTTGAGTAGGTGTCATTAGCTGTTGCCAGGCAACCACATAGGGGCTGGGTTACATAACCAATCACAGCATTTTCTCTGTACACATGTAGTACAGTGGGATGGGGCTTTGAGGAGAGTGTAGTGTGTGTTTGTTATTTTCTTATGTCATCTTCATTTTACTATATGTTGAATTTCAGTTGACAAATAATGTGTTTACAGTTTGAATTACAGTAAATTGCAAAGGTTTAAGAACAATAAAAATACGATGTTGCAAGCAAGAAGGATCTAGTACAAATACAAAATGGATGTTTGGTTCTGTCTGAGATCGTTATCAGGCAATATCAGCCAACCTGACAATGGCTGCCGGCCTCCATTGAAAATGCAGAACGGAGTAGGGGAGAGGGTTGTTTACATGCTCAGCTAGGCTACTAGTGTGCACACTCACGACAACAAAACAAATACACAATATCGACCGGTGAATAAAAGCCCGTTCATTATCTCATTCCCAGTCTGAGGGCCGTGTGACCCGACCCGACCGGAAATGGCAGAGCCGACCGACCGGAAGTTTGGGCCCGTACACCTAGTGTGTACTGTACTTCTGGTAAAGATAAGATAAGGAACTAGTGGCCGAGCAGTTCTAAGTAAACAACCCCTCTCCCTCCTACTTCCTGCTGAGTGCATGCTGAGGAAGGCAGAGAGGGGAAGACAGCAGGTGCAGTGTGTGGGCAGGAGGGGAAGGCAGGTGTGTTATGGCAGTGTGGAGCAGCTGCACCCTTATCAGCAGCTACTAAGTCATAAGCTGTTGCTAGACAATCACATAGGGGCGGGGTTACATAGCCAATCACAGCATTTTCTCTGTATACATATGGTTCATTGGGATCTGGCTTTGAGGAGAGTGTAGTGTGTGTTTATTATTTCCTTATCTCATCTCCATTTACTCAATGATGAATTTCATTTGACAATTAATGTTTTTATACTAGTTTTGAATTACGAGGTCTGTCCAATAAGTTCGCTGGTGGTTCAATATATAGCGCCTTGACCTTGGCGAAACTCTACTACATCCGTGAATACTAGACATCCAAGGAAGCGTTTAGTACTCATTTGAAAGTCGAGCAGTGCCTATCAAGCTGCCAGTGTCAGTTTATATTTAATTTGTTTTTGCTGTTCGTCGAAAAATGGAGATCGATGAAATCACAAAGCAAAAAATCAACATCAAGTTTTTAGTGAAACTCGGGAAAGGTTTTCAAGAAATTACAGATGGAGAAATGTTGAGGGCTGTTTACGGAGATAATGCCTTGAAAAAATGTCCATTTTCAAGTGGATCAAACATTTCAGATGGCCTTGAAAGACGCTGAAGGTGATGCAATAGGGACGACCTTCAACCTCATGAATGGATGAAAAGTGAAAACATTGTTCGTGTGCGGCTTTGGTGTTTGATGACCGTCGGAAAACTGTTAGAATGATTGCAGACGATCTTAATTTACACGTCATCAGTTCATACCATTTTAGTGGCGCATTGGCTTAAGAAAACTCTGTGCAAAAATGTGCCAAAACCGCTGGCCCAGAACAAAAAAAAATTGAATGTGTGTATAATTGGAATGATTGGGAGACTGATGGAAACGAAGGTGAGTTCTTACAGAGAGTCATCACTGGAGATTAATCATGGTTTTTAAGCAAAAAAAAGAGGAGAGGGCGAGGGCATCACTGGATCACTTGATGTTGATTCGTTTTTCAGTGATTTCATCAATAACCATTTTTCGACATACAGCAAAAACAAACAAAATATAAACTGGTACTGGCAGCTTGATAGGCACTGCTCGACTTTTAAACTAGTTCTGAACGCTTCCTTAGATGTCTAGTATTCATGGTAGTGGTGAGAAGCTTTACGTCGCCTCAAGGCCGCCATATTGAACCAGTTCGCAAACTTATTGGACAGACCTCGTATAGTGAATTGCAAAGGTTTTGGAACAATAAAAATACGATATTGCAAGCTAGAATTGGATCTAGTACAAGTACAAAATGGATGTTTGGTTCTGTCTGAGATCGTTATCAGCCAACCTGATAATGGCTGCTGACCTCCATTGTAAATGCACTCAGACCGGAAGTAGGGGAGAGGGGTTGTTTATTTGGAACTGGTCTGGCACTAGTTCCATATCTTATCTTCACCAGAAGTACTGTACACACTCACAAAAAAACCAGCAGTTTGTACTTCCCGTCCCGAAACTTTGGTACTAGGGCGAGGGGATCGGGGAATTATCTCAATCCCGTCCTGGTACGGGAATCCGGGATCCTGCACAGCCCTATTTTCTAGCTCAAGCTAAATCAACAAAAGTCAAGCCTTTTACTAAACCAAGGATTTGTTGAATGCAATATATTGGGTGTGTACAGGAATGTCTGCAGTGGTCGGAGATGTTTGTACATGAGAGTGTGACCCAGCTGCTAGCCGCGGTGGCGGAGGACAATGAAGAGTTAAAGTTGAAGTGGATCTCCATCGTCCACAACACAATTCTTTGCATCCTCACCTGCCTCAACTACTGCGGCAATCAAATCTGTAAGTCATGGCAACTTACACCTCTTGTTGCTTATTATCGATAGGCCTTTGAGCAACAAGCCTTAAATTACAATGAGTAGAAAGAAAAAAAATCCGTAAAGGGATTATTGAGTTGTACAGTTTGCACACGAAAACCCAACATTTCAGGTAGTAGCTATTTATGAAATTAATCTATTTTACAACATTAGCAATAACCAATATGCAATATTACAAATCCAAAGGTTTTAATAGAATATTAGCAAGGAAGCCTTGAAAATCGATATTTATTTTTAAAAAAGGGTGGATGACCAGGATAAAGAATGGTTTGACAAAAGTTTGTGCAACACCATAAATCAACTTCTGAATTAATGAAACATAGTTATATAGAATTGTTGTTTGTAATAGTAGTGTTTGAAAAGGAGAGGAGGTAAAGAAGAAGAAGGGAGAAGAAACAAACAACAGAAGCCAGCGCCTAGTACTGGTAATTAAGGTTGTAAGTTTAGTATCAAATTGAAATATTTAATTTCTTATTTTCCTGTTTAAAACTGCTATTTTAGAATGAATAATATTTAGGGTAAATTCAAATCTTTTGTTGTTAAAACTCCTTATCCTTAATTAGACTGGTAATTAAGGTTGCCATTTTCCTGTTTAAATAAACTCAACTTGAACTGAAAACACCACTTCCACAGGCCTAATATAAAGTGAAAGGAAATTTCAAAATCAGACTCCATTACTATTTGACTGTACAAATGAGAACAGGAATACTAATTATTAAAAGTGTTATACTTGAAATTCAGAATTTGAAGTTAGAAAGCTATTATTTAGAATATTTAAGCACTTCTGACTTGCTCTTGTGTTACAGTGGACAGCCTAGAGAAGAACAAGTTGTCTCGTTTAGTTCAGTCTCTGAGACACGTCATCTGTCGCCAGATAGAAATCGGACAAGTTCCAGAGTCAGAGTTTGACATTATCTCTCCCTGGATGTTGCTTTATGAAATAATAACACAGTAAGTCGTAATTATATACAAATTAACCTGTCTACAGAAAAACCCCTTTAATGCCGTCGTAATTTCATCGCGGGCGCTAGGGGGAGTCAAGTGATCACCGCAAACGGTACCGAAGTAGTTATTTCAACGGAGGCGCTAGCGGGAGTATCAAAGTCGTGATTTTGTCACGGGAGCTAGCGGGAGTCAAGAGATCGCCGCAAACGGAATCAAAGTTGTGATTTAAAAATAAAAAAATTGCCTTGGAAACAAATACTGCCTTGGGGATACCACTGCATAAAATGTATTTGATGATTTCAAAGTCGTAACACGAGGACGAATGACGATGCGATCGAGCGCCATGTTGTTTGTCTGACAGTGACAGACAACACACCTGCGCATAGAACGTGTCACGTGATCGCTCATGTTTGCGATAAATCGAGAGTCAAATTTCTAGAACTATGCCACTGCGCAGTAACAGATGGCATGGGCGATGATCCGAACTAGTCGATAGTCAAAGAAATTGTATCCGATACTAGTCTACTTGCCCAATAAGGCAATTATTAAGACACAATAAGCCCACTCTGCATTTCTTAAGCATGAATCACAGTTTATTTTACTGGGATTGATGATATTCAATACCCGCCCGTGTCTTCGTGTATCAGCAAATTTTTGTATTCTCGCTCGATCTCGTCTCAACCTTAAAAAACCTGCTATCGCACACCTTTAGATTTTTAGTTGCTCTCACTTCGGTTATGGTCCAACGGGCAGTTCTTTACATAACAGTGAGATCGATCGTGAGTTGGACGGATGTGGTAGAAAGGAAAGTGAGAGTTTTGGTGTGAATTGTTTTTTAACAAAGGTTGTATACAGATATGTTACCTTAGTTTTATATCAATTATTGATAAAACACAAGAAATAATAAAGGCCAAACTAAAAGAAAGACAAAAGAGTAAAAAACATGGCGAGGAAGTCGAAAGCTCTAGGCGCTGCAAATAAATTGAGTCAAGTAGCGTCGAAGGCTGAAATATTACTACAAAAAAATATAAGCAAAAAAGAAAATTATGTGCCAAATTTGGTTTGCCTGTTTAGTTTAAAAAAAAGGAATCTCCCTAAAATATTTTTTTAAATTTTGACACAAAACAATTTAATTTTAAGGTTTTCAGTTTTCCAAAGAGAAACTGGACTCAGGTCTTAATTATTCTATGGGAAATTCAAATTTCCTTTGTTAAATATCAAAATAGTTGAGCAGTTGCTTTGGTTTTTATAATTTATCATGGAATCATAAAAAATGAATTTGTCTTGGTTTATGGGTGCTTGTCATATTACAGCTGTGAGAAGGATACAGACATAGCTTCAAGTGGAACTGCAGAAGAGAGACTTCCATCATCGATTCGATTACTATTCACAGCTCATGAATACCTTGGCAGGTAAACCTAGTGTGTATACAGTAGAATCTTTCTTATCAATCCTTTGTTCAACCGACATTCTGTATCATTCTCCAAAAGTAAAACATTTAAACGGAAATATTAAATTATTCAAAGATCGGTGTTAACATCTATAAGTTCATTTACTAACTGATATTTTAATATCAACCTTAAAAAACAATTTTTATTATACTAAAACTTGTAAATAACATGGTTTATTACTTAATGAATGTAAACATAGCATTTTACTTGAGCTGGGGTTTAAATGTTATGCTACTAGAGTAGATCAGATGCTGCTTTGGAACTACCCTTATATTCAGCTCTTGCATAAAATGCAATGTTCTGTTCCTACCCTGAGCATTCAGTGCAGTAGTGTGATTAGTGAGAACTAGAGCTGTGCGGGATCCTGGATTTCCAGTACCAGGGCCAGATTGAGATCAATTCCCGATCCCCTACCCTTAGTACCAAATAATTTGGGATGGGAAGAAATGCTGATATATTACATGTTTCCTTTTAAACGCAGGAAAAACTAATTTTCCGCTTAAATTTCTTGTTTTATACATCCAAATATTGTTGTTGTGAGTGTAGAGTGAGTACTTCTGGTGGAGATAAGATAAAGAACTAGGGGCAGTTCCAAGTAAACAACCCCTCTCCCCCCTACTTCCAACCCCTCTCCCCCCTACTTCCAACCCCTCTCCTCCTACTTCCAACCCCTCCCCCTACTTCCAACCCCTCTCCCCTACTTCCAACCCCTCTCCCTCCTACTTCCAACCCCTCTCCCCCTACTTACAACCCCTCTTTCTCCTACTTCCAACCCTTCTCCCCCCTACTTCGTTCTGAGTGCATTTTTCAATGGAGGCCGTCAGCCATTGTCAGGTTGACTGATAACAATCTCAGACAGAAACAAAGTCCATTTTATACTTGTACTAGGCTTGCAACAACGTAATTTCATTGTCCCAACTCCTTTCTCATTTAATTAAAAACTTATATCATAAATACTCTGCAAACTCTGAAAATATTACCGTATATACAGTCTAAGCTGCACTCAAATCTAAGACGCACCCATAATTTTCCCCTGAATATACGGTAAAAAACTCTACACCCTCGTATAAGATGCACCCCCGGTTTTTATAATGTCAACAGCTAGAGGGCTATGATTTGTCAGGCCCCTGACCCCTCCTTAGCAACCAGTGACGTAATTGCCAGCTGCAGCTGTCAAGAGTAAAAGCAGAACAAAGAATGCATGTATGGTAAATAAAGTGCGTCTTAGATTTGAGTATATACGGTACTTCTCCACTTAAATTCATCATTGAGTAAATAGAGGCGAGATAAGGAGATAAAAAACCTCTACTCTACACCCCCCTCAACGGATCCAGGATTTGGGTATTTAGTTTTGGTGGGCACTGCAAGAGGGTCTGGGGGGTATGGGCTACTCCAGGGGTTCCAGGGGAAAAATTTGAAAATAGAGATGCAAAATACACTGTTTTAAGGGTTTTAGAGCATTTACTATGTAGTGCACAAAGGGTTGAAATAACTTTTTTCTTCAGTTTAATAGGATAACTTTGTTTGGTTGTGAGATTTAATAATGTGGAATTATACTGTTCATATTGCTTACAATACCAAAATAAGATAAAATATTGTCACTTTTAAATGTAACTAATAAATCAAATGTGTATAGGTTAATACACAAATTAAAAGAACTGACACTTCATCCATGAGTAATCATTCACTATTGTTGTTGAAGCTAAAACACTGTAATAACGGGTGGCTTTTTATATTAAGTATTTATGGTAATACAGTAGACTCTCGACTATCCGGCCTCCGTACTATCCGGCCTACCATTTTGTAAAAAAATTAAAAAATTTCATGGCCACAAATAATTTTAAAAATCGACACATGGTTTTCAACGCCTTCAGTTGTGAAACTGCTAAGTTTGCAATGCATCGCAGTAACGTTGTCAATATTATGATGACCATCAGCTGACATCATATGCCTAAGAAAATGGCGAGACTCTGCGCCGAGGAAAAGGACAAATACCAAACGGAAACTTTCTAATAAAGACTTTTTCAAAAAGTAATTTTTTGGTTTTTCTTTTGTCTTGTTTTATATTGTAAGCTACTGTTTTTACTTTACTCAATGATTATGCCATTACAGTATGTATAACTTAAATGTTGTACTGTACAGTTTTATCAATACAGCACAGTTAGTGCATTAATTTAACTTGTAACAAACAATTTTGCGTGCACTATTAATTTTCCTTACAAACCATTTCATCACTGTTCCAAGTTTGTAAAAGTTATATTAGATCAAAACGTGATAGCCTAATTTGATACAGTACTGTATAACCAGTTAAAACGTTTGATTCCATTCGTGAAACACGTAAAAATCAATCTAGATAGGCCCGGAAGGCCAAGTTCAATGAACTCCGGCCTATCCGGCTTTTTCGTTATCCGGCCTACCCTTCCGCCACAAAAGGCCGGATAGTTGAGAGTCTACTGTAGTTTAAAACAAAATATTTTTGATTATTATAATGACCTGATGTTTTAATTATCACTGCACCCAAAGACCATTCAACTTTATATGACAACAAGCGAGGACAAACTTAAACTGAAAACAACTTGTATGTGTGTGTTTTCAGGAGAGAATGGTGTTGTTTTGACGAAGGTGTGATTCTCTACCAGACGCTGTATCAACTGCAGACTCTGATGGACTTGTATCACCCAGAGTCTGAAGAGTATTCTGTCCTGTCACAGCAGTTAGAACAGATCCTCTACTGCCTCTATGGTCATCCTATGAAGCAAAAAAAGGTACAATCACTTGTTATTTAGATCTTATCTTTGTAAATTAGGTTTTGAGGATGATATAGGTCTAAAGTGGCTCAGATAGTCTCAGTGATCATCTGATGATATGATACCCACACCAACTCCCACCGTCGTTTAGACATATCAGACCATCGGCTGCCTGGTTCGGAAGCCGTTGGTCCTTGTATTTCCATTGGTCATTGGGCTATTAATTAATGACCCATTCTAAGGAAGAGTCTGCCTTAGTTTGTAACAAGACTACACCTCATAACTCATTACTACCACTCATCACACTCATCCTTCACCACATATCTGCCTTAAAATATCCTCATGAGAGTGGTCGGCATCTCAAATAGTGATTTAGTCAATTTATTAAATTTTTAACTTAATTTGAACTGTTTTGATGAGCTCTTTTTCTGCTTGATATCAGAATGAAAAAATGTAACTGTTTGCTCTTAGTTTTTTATAGTAAGCATATAATTAAAATACTATACCATAGTTTTTGTACCTACTTAATGATGTATTGATTTTAATCAACTTGATTGATTCTAAAGAATTATAGTTCAGTTATTATTAACTTAGATATCTGTTGCCTTATGATTAGAGGTCAACGATTTTTAGTTATGTTGCACAAAATAAAAGGTGCCCAAGACCAAAGCTGGTAATTATTTTTAGGAGATTAAGTAACTTGGAAAATGTGGAAAGTTTAGGAATATAAACATCCTCACCAAAATAATAGTAAATTTTGTTTTGGAACACTAAATGGCAATTATTCTGCCCTTTTTTAGACACTAGTCAGGTTTTCTAAAGCAAATTGAGAATCGGCATTTTGACTCAGCTTGTAACAGTTAATTGAACCCATGACGTATCATAATGTGTTGCACTAAGTGTTTAAGATTGTAACTCCATCTAAACCCTCGCTTCAGGCTACTTATTACATACTGTACAATATGCAATGTTGTTAGCCAAGATATGTGCAAGAGCACAACATGAACGGGCTGGAGTTGACGTGGGCGCGCAGTCACCAGGTGTTGAGTCTGCTCAGACCCAAGGAGCTCCCTACGTTCGACTCCTCCTCCAAGTGTTCCATCACTGCCGACACAGAGGCACTCTTCCGGCGCATCATTCAACTCGTCCCGCAAGAAAACAAGCCAGGTCTGTTGACAGCTTCTTTGGAATGATCATAAGTTCAACTACAAAGAGGGTGTATATAATTTTCCTGATTTTCCCTCTAAGTACAAATACCTGACATGTTCAGTGTTTTTCTGGAAGTTTAATTTATTTGTGAAATCTTTCGCTACCTCGGCTCATAGTCACAAACTAGTGGTCACAAACACTGTGTTTTGATGATGCAAATGCTTAATGATTCGAACAGCAAATTTTGGTTGTCTGCATACTTATTTAGGTATGATCCTCCACTGAGTAATGACCGCACATACATACATGGGCGCCGGGAGGTTCCAAGTCAGGGGGGTGCAACACGGGGGGGTCTGGGGGGTTAAAAAGCTATTCACTGTGTTAATAACTCACGATGGCTAAAACAGTATAAGACCGCTTTATCTGGGCCTACAGTAATTTCAAACAAGGCTATTATTGTTCATTTTTCTTTTTTTTTCCCTGAGACCTAGGGGGTGCAACTGCACCGTCTTGCACCCCCCTTCCGGCGCCTATGCATACATATTATATTAACTACGGACGCCAATTTATTATTGTGAGTACACTTCTTAACAATTGTGGACACCCGGTAAATTGTGTACACTTATTTTTAACAACAACAATGGACACCCCCAGACGACAAAAAGCCCATCTCGGACGTCAATTAACAGCCAATGTGTAAGTTAATGATGGCAAAGACCGACTAATGGCAGTACACGTACTTGTTAATATGCTGTTTCTGTTTGTTGTAGATAAATTTGTCGAGGAAATGACAAGCTACATCGAGGGAAATGTTGATATAATCCCTCAAAACGATAATCCGCTACCTACAGAAATGGCAGACATTTACTATCTTATCGCTGACCATTACTTCAAGAATAAAACATGGGTAATTAGAATATAACACTTAATATTAGTGATGTAAGTGACCTCTTAACATATCTGTGCGTGCGTCATCAGCACTTATTAGGCCTTCAATCTGCATTGAGATTGTTACATTTGTACAACTAAGTTCTAGAACATTGTTTAAAATATTTTTTCAAGTAATTTTTAACTTTCAAGAGTGATTTAGCCATTTTTGGGTGAAAGTTGTTCAAAAAACATGACAATGTGTTAAGTAAGCTAGACTTAAATAATTGCTAAATGTTTACTCAGTTAAGCCATTAGTTTTGTATATGTGGCAGATGACTATTACTGCAAAGCATCAAATCATAGAAAAAGAACAAACTGACAGTATATCCTGTGAATTTGATGTTACCTGTTTTAGAGTAAAGCCCTCAAGTTCTACATCTTGGATGTGTGCAACAACTCAGAGAGAGTGGACTCCTGGGCATGTCTTGCTCTGGCCAGGGGCAGCATGCTTGAAACCAAACTCAACTCTGTAAGTATCGGCAATAATATTTTGTTCTTTATTTTCACCAATCTATTTCACCCCGCACTGCTTAGTCGTGTCTCAGGATGAGCAAAAACAAAACTGAAGAGGCCGCCGGACAGAGCGGCCGCGAGATCCACTGTTTCAATTGAAGCAAAAACCTATTAAGGATGCTGCATATTAACTCTAAAACTTGTACTTATGTGAGTTTTTGTCAAACTATAAATTACTAATTACGTTTATTAAAACTTGATTTCTTCATAAGAACATAGAACTCAAAATAAATATTTTGTTTAGCAAGGAATTTCTACGTTTGTGCATTTTTATGCTGCAGCATTAATGGCTCTATGCTTCTATTGAAAACAGCTCTATGCTGCTACGAGGGTCGTCCAGAAAGTAAAGAACGGTTTGGCATGGTCAAATAAAAAACAAAGATGTTAACACAAAACTTTATTGACAAATGCATAGAACCTTTCTCTACTTTTCTACCCAGTCACCATTGATTTCAAGACACTGGTTTTAACGTGGGACCAGTTTTCTATACCCATGTTCTACTCGTTTGCAGCCAAAACCATGAACCAGGATTTCTTAGCTTCTTTGAGTTCCTTATCGTTAGCCAACTGTTTTTTACACAAACAATCCTTAAGCTTCGGGAATAAGTGATAATCACTCGGTACCAAGACAGGGCTGTAGTCGTTTCTTTTATTGGTATAAAGTCGACATGGATTCCCTTTCGATCCCAAAGAACAGTTGCCATGACTTTTTGAGTGTTTAAATTTCACAATTTACATTTAGCGGGGGTTTCAATAATTGTCGATGTCATTATTAATCACTGTGGACACGAGATGCGGGTAATCACACAACAACGAACCTACACTCAAACTGAAGAAGAAGAATGTAGCTAGCATGCGCGCTCGTAGTGGTGAGGGGTGTGCGCTGCGCGTGATGCGCAATCGTTCTTTACTTTTTGGATGACCCTTGTATTTAGTATTTAACAAAACATTTTAATCCTAATTTCTTGTAGATAAATAACACTAACTAATTGTTACTTGTAAGTGTGATCCACTGAAGAGCAAGTCAGACTTCTTGAAGAAAGCCATGATGTCTTGCCGCTGCTACAAAACCTCCCTGGACCTGGACTCGGCTCTGCCTACTCTGTGGATTGAGTACGGCTCCTTCTCTTACATGGTGCATTCATTCTGCTCTCGTCTGCTCAAACAGGTACATCACTTTTCACCTTGAAATGTTTTTTTTTACTATCTTTTAACTAGAGGTGTGCGAGATCTCGGAATTTCGAGATCGAGACGCGAAATTTTTTTTCTCGACGAAATTTTTATTCTTGAAAAGTTCGAACGAAAAAAAGGTGAAGTCGGTTCGGTTCCGGTTCTCGGACAGAATCGGAACCGAGGAAATGACAAAGTCGGTTCGAACCGGCCTCGATGTGAGAAATAACATAGGGGTTAGGGTGTCGCGAGTACTTCGATGTATTGAGTATTTACCGCTTCTCGAACTTCGGCTCGACCTGATCGGTGCTGAAATTTGGTCGAGTAATTTGCCGTGAAACGGTATCGAAGTCGTGATTTCACAGTTCGAGAATTTTTCACAGTCAAAAGATCGCCGAGCGGTATTGAAGTGAATTCACAGCGAGGAGTCAAAGAGATCGCCCATGAACGCGATATCGAAGTCGTGAATCGTGAAAGAAGATTCACAGCCATGAGCGTTAGCGAGTCGAGATCGCGGCAATTATCGAAGTCGTGATTTCACATGCGTCAAGCGGTCGGAGATCGCCAACGGTATCCAAATCGTGATTTCACCCAGAAGCGTTAGCAGGAGTCAAGAGATGAGATTGAGAGTCGGTGCCACGGAATCGAAGTCGTTATTTCACCGGCGTTAAGCGGAGTCAATAGATTGCGAGCGACCGGAACCGACAGAACCGAGAACTGGGAACCGATTTTCTCAGAACCGGGGAACCGGTAAAATTTTGGAACCGACCCATCTCTAAAAAATGAAAACCGACAAAATTTGTAATACCATAAAATTGACTAGAAGTTATTTGAAACACGATTTGCGCCGTAAATAAGCTAGAAGATTATTTCAAATATTAAGTGCCAGCAGTTTGAACAATTACTATGTAACATCGATGTCCAGTAGCGACTGAGAGCGGTGAGATAAGAGGATGATGCAATATTTATATTACGAAGTAAACAAGCTTGTCAAGATGGCCGACACGTATGTTCAGTATGTTCAGAGCCTAACCTCACGACATATTTTGGGAAAAGACGTAAGCTCAGCTTGTTGATTTATTCTTTTTAGTTATACAAGTTGTTTTTTCAAACACTTGAAACATACCTAACGCATATTTTACTGCACTATTAAGTTTATTTTAATGTTTTATAGTGTTACAGCGTAACAAACTCAAATTAGAACTCTGAGATTGTCAGTACAAGTTAGGGTAAATAGTAGGCGGTTTAACTGAAACTTGATGTGATAGGATGGAAAAGGGAACAATAATTAACAATTACCTGAAATAATCTTTATGTCATAACCATAATATTTTAGTTTAATATTTTCTGGTAGGTATAGGTTAGTTAAATTTTTAATTTGACTTGTAATGTTTAGGTTTTGTTGCTGTTTGTGTGGTCTAGGTTAGGCCTAGCTTAGGCCTACAGCTTGACATTATATTTTTCACTCGTTTCAATGTAAAATAATGATAAAAAATAATTATTATTGGTAATCAAAACTGGACAAACATTTTGTTTATGTGTACAGTACAAGCTATTAGAGCACTCAGGAAAAATAAAACACATTAGACTTTTAATATTACAATAATACCATATTTTATAACAACTAAGCAAACTATTTAATAATAGCAAAAACAAACAAATGTGGCCGAAAAGGCGAAAAATTATCAAAATTAAAATTTCTCGTCTCGATCTCGATTCTCGAAGTTTTGGCTGATTCTCGCTCGATCTCGTCTCGACCTTAAAAAACCTGCTCTCGCACACCTCTACTTTTAACAAAGAGATTTATTATTGATTATTATCAAGTAAACATTATTTTTAATTACTACAGTTCTGCAGTCAGGCTGGACTTTTGTGTTGGAAAGGATTTAAGTGGTAGTTTTCATATTCAAAGGATTTGTAGATAATAACTAAGCCGGTAACAGTTTTTCTGGGGTATTTTTTGTAAGTATAAAGAAGATTTGACAGTAGTTTTACTGTAATTTCACTTATAGTAGTAAAAAATCTGCACTGGTTATTGCGTGTAAACGTTCTTTACATACTTCTTCTTACTTCATACTTCTCTATATCCAGCTAGTAGCATGTCAATGTCGCCGTCTTCAGTTTGAGTAAAATGCTTCTTGAATAAGGTACTCCTTGAGTTAACTTTTAAAACTCTTCAAGTCTTGGCTGCCTGAAGATGGGTTCACAATGAGCCAAATAATTTTCCTTGCTGATAATTCTGACTATCCGTTTCTGAAGAGTAAAAATTCCCTCTGCATCCGAACTGTTGCCTCAAAAATACTATGCCATATTTTCTTGGTTATTTATTTTTAAATTTTATTATGTCTAGATTTAAAGATCGTGTTACCTTTGTTTGTCAACTATACTTCCTTCTTCAGCAGAAATAGAAATGTCCCAATATTTGCCCCTGACATAAGTCACTTCTCCATCTTAAGGCACACGGGATCAAGTACTTGTGTTTCGATTTTAGTATAGATCCAATGATGGTCTGATAAATTTGTTGGTAGAGCTTCACTCGTAACTCGTAAGTATGTTAAGTCTTTACTCTTTAGTCAAGCTGGGTTGCCGCTTGCCCATATATTCTAGTAGGAGGGGAAAAGGCAACAGCTAGTTTATGTGTGTCATGTATATCATAAACTTCTTTGCTGATTATCTACATATTATCAATATTGACGTCTCCGGTCACTAGCACTTCATAGAAGACCCTGTATCTGGCTAGCCATTGGTGTCAGAAAAAGGAGATTAGGCAACAACTTATTGTACAAATATAAGGCCTTGAAAAAAGTCTAAATTAATAAAACCAATGAAATATTGTTCCAATAACAATGTTTTATTAAAATATTGATTCTACATGTACTTGACAGTTTTCATGTTATATTATGTTGTAGGACCAAAATCTGAGTTTGGAAATGTTTGACTCTCTGGAAACTCAAAAAGAAAGTATGATTCAAAAATCATTGAGTTGCTTCACTTTTGCCAACAAGGTAAGTTTGCCAAATGTGGTAAATGTTCTTCCCCACAGAAATTTTTCTTTGTTCAGTTTTAATTTCTATTTTTCTTTTTTAAAGTTCTAGTTAGATTTGTTTTCTACTTAGGTCAGGTGTAGAGAGCTCATACATCTATAAAAGGTTTTAAACTAATGTTTAAAATGTGTTCTGGGGGTTAGAATGTGTGCTACTTTTATGGTCCCAAATCACGCCATCGTGGTTGATTAAGATTTATAAGCTTTTGCAGCCGGTGTCATCACTAAGATCTAAGGCCTACATCGCGTCACTGAGTCTCAGCCAGTCAACCTGCTACTGAGGATGACTCTCCACAGCGAGGTAGAAACATTTAGCAGCATTAACTATATTTCAACTGTGATGCAGTGTTAATTGGAAGCCTTAGATTTCACTCTAAGGGCCGTTTTTTCAATTCAGCCTTAACGGGTGGTTAAAGTTAGGACTGACAGCCAACCAATAGGAAGGCTGGATGTTTTTAAGGTTAAGTTTTACTTTGTCTGTTTTGATTTTGCATTTTGGTGTTATAGTTTGTATTTAGCTATATTAGCATAATGTGTACATGTTAAATTCAATAAAAATGGTAAAACTATACCTTTATTGCATGAAATATCTTCAAATAATTCATTTAAGTACTTTGAACGCTGTGTGAAAATGTAAACATTGCAGACTGTAAACAACTTAACCGGTGGTTAATTAACCAGATACTAACCAGGCAATTGAAAAAACGACCCTAAGGGCCGGTTTTCAATTCAGCCTTAACCGGTGGTTAAAGTTAGGACTGGCAGCCAACCAATAGAAAGGCTGGATATTTTTGAGGTTAAGTTTTACTTTGTCTGTTTTGATTTTGCATTTTGATGTTACAGTTTGTATTTAACTATATTAGCATAATGAATAAGCATAATGTATGTATAGATGTTAAATTAAATATAAAAAGGGTATAATAATACCTTTATTGCATGGATGATCTTCAATAATTCATTACAGTGTTTTGAACGTTGCGTCAAAATGTAAACATTGCAGACTGTAAACAACTTAACCGGCAATTAGTTAACCAGCTGGTTAGCAGGCAATTGAAAAAACGGCCCTAATTGTTTGATTATCGGCAGCTTTGGTACACTGAAGACGGGCAGGAGATGCAGGATGAGCGTTGGCTGCATCACTACATGCTCGGCAAAATCTCGGAGAAGAAGCAAGACCCTCTCTCCCAGTGTATCTCACACTACCTCAAGGTACCAGACCAGAACCTATGCTCACAACAACCGACTGTATTAAGTTGGCTGTAATGTAGACAGTAGACTATATTTTAAAAACTGTTTCACAAGTACACTACTGCAATTAATAGGGGTGTGCGAGTACCATTTTTTTAGTTCGAGTCAGTCGAGTCGAGTTTTTTTAAAAAAGCTTGAGTTTTCGAGTCGAGTTGAGTATTAGCGTATAGGTATTAAAAAACAAGCTCATTATGGAATTGTCTTGACAAATTTTATTATTGAGTTTAAATTAATTAAATATGAACATATATATATTTATATGACATTAAAACCACACAAACAAAATTAAAGAAAGACTTTGTTAACGTTTAAACAAACAGTAAAAATCTAAACAAAACCAAAATAAAACATTAAATAAATTAAATCCACAAAAATTGACTTAACTTTATAACTTTCTGTTATATTTTCTGCACTTTTATCCCCAGAGCAGTAATTGTTTCCAAGGCAAAACCCTTTTTAGAGATACCGTTTGCGGCGATTTCTTGACTCCCGCTAACGTCGAGTTAAATCCGACTTGATACCGTTGCGCGATTTTTGACTCCGCTAACTCTGGCGTTGAAATCACGACTTCGATACCGTTTGCGGCGATCTCTTGACTCTCGTGCGCCAGCGGTGAAATCACAACTCGGTACCCGTACGTTAGCGGCCATTTCTTGACTCCATGCGCTCGCGGTAAAATCACGACTTGATACCGTTGGCGGCGTTTCTGACTCGGTGCGCCTGCGGTGAAATCACAACCCGGTACCGTTAGCGGCGATTTCTTGACTACCGCTACGGCTAACGATTGCGTTGAAATCACGACTTCGATACCGTTCAGCAATTTCTTGACTCGGTAACGCAGCGGTGAAATCACAACCGGTACCGTTAGCGGCGATTTTGACTCCCGCTAACGATCGTTGAAATCATCACTGATACCGTTCGCGGCAATTACTTGACTCGGTAACCAGCGGTGAAATCACAACCGGTGCCGTTAGCGGTGATTTCTTGACTGCCACTAACGATCACGTTGAAATCCACTTCGATACGCGGATAACAATAATATATAACGTAGTTATAAAAAGGAAAAATACAGTGTAAATTTTTGTTTATAAAAATGTTAACGAACAAAACAGTAAATAGGTTAGAGGAGAAAAAAGCAGTCAAATCAATCATACTTTCAAATTGTCTAATTTTAATAGTAATTTGTATTGATTGTTTCCTACTTGTGATGTTTTCAGTCGATGGAGTTCCTGCACTTAAACAACGCCATGTACCCTTCGCTAGTCACATACAACACCCCTCAGTACCTGGCTGTGGAAGCTTTGGAGGTAACACTACTCACTAGTCTAACACCGTTGCGTTATTCTTCAGAAATTACTGTAGTAAACTCATCTAACCGTAACTTATCGATTATTAAAACTCTTTTTTGATATTTAAGATTGTTTTTTCAATTCAGCCTTAACCGGCGGTTGCTTTAGGACCGGCAGCCAACTAATAGGAAAGCTAGAGGTGAGCGAGATTTCTGGATTACGAGTCGAGACAAGACTTTTTCTTTTCAGGGAGAATTTTCATTCTCAAACAATTTGAGACGAGAAAGAGAAATTAAAACGGACAAAAATTTGTAGTACCGTAAAATTGACTAGAAGTGGTTTTAAACACAATGTTTGCTGAAAACTAGAAGATTCTTTCCAAATATTCAAATCAACCCTTAGTGTTGCTTTTAAATCAAATCTAAATTCAAAATCTACAGGGTTTTGAATTGAAATTTCAATTTCAAACTCAATGAAAAAGTTTAATCTTCCCTTTGAGGCTGAACATAGTGGCAGAGAGATAGTAAAATAATCAAGTGTGTCTTTGAAGTTACATTTATTTTATTTTTTTATCAATTACAATTTTTGATTTGGAGCTTTTTAAATAAGTCTAAGTATGAGTATGAGTGTGTTTGGTCAGTGTGTTTGGTTACGCTCTTGCCGTGTGTCATCCTCGCCTGCTGTCCGCTGCCTCTGTTATCTCGTCTCCGCTGACTGAGTCCCCCCCTGTCCCCGCTCCAACCCTCCCCCTTCCCAATCACCTCAGTCACACACTCACTCCCTTTCAGCATTGCCTAAAGATGCACGCCAACGCCCAATCTTTACTGTGCCACATCGATGAATTTCAATCTATTTTTCAAAACTCCATATTTGATCTAATTCTAGTTTCGGAGACTTGGCTCAAACCTCAGATGAATAACGAGAGTGTAAAATTAGACAACTATTCCATTTTCAGAAATGACCGACTCCACAAGGGGGGAGGAGGTGTTTGTATCTATGTCAAGTCTCACCTACCCACTTATATTTTGCACACATCTGACACCTCTCGTGAGGGAAGACCTGAATATTTGTTCATTGACCTGTGTGTAAATGGAACACATATATTAGTCAGTGTTTGTTACAGGGCTCCAAATCTTCGTCATGCCCCTGGACTTATCAAAAGCCTCAACTCAGACTTGCTTGGACCACTCAAAAACCTGCTCCTTGGACTCTCTCCACTCATTACTGCTACATCTGCAGAAACCAATCGATGATTTAATTTTCCTGGCCTACAATCTCAGCTTCAAACCGAAATTCATCAGCAGAGATTACAGGCAAGCTTCTCAGCTCGCAGAATCAGTCGATACGTTTAATAAACTTCTGATTGGTCTATTTGACAAACATTATTATCAAAAGCGAGTTGCACTCATTCGTCATCTGCAAAACAACGAGATTCAGCTTTTCGCCAGGCAACAAATCCAAATTGCCACACGATTGGTTACTTTATAAAAGATTTAAAACCAAACCCAACAACAAATTAGAAACGCAAAGTGAGATTTTATTATAATTCTCTATCTCGGCATCAGCCCACCAAGGCTTTATGGTGCAAGTTAAAAGACCTTGGAATTGGGAAATCTAAATCCACACCTCCAATCACTCTTGATCTCAATTTAATCAATAACTTCTTTACTAACATTCCGTTGATCTGGCTGGAGCTCGTAACTTCACGTCTCGGCTTTTTATGTCCAATCCTCCTGCAGCTCCCGCTAGTAAGTTTTCCTTCTCTCCAGTGTCTGAAGCTGATGTCCCACGTGCTGTTACGAGGATGTCCAGCAATGCAATCGGAGCAGACAATATCCCCATCAACTTAATCAAAGCGACATTGCCTGTTACGCTGCCTGTCATTACCAGTATTTTTAATAAATCACTCAGTTCTTCTTCCTTCCCCAATGCTTGGAAATCTGCAGTAGTTCGTCCGTTACACAAATGTGCTTCACCCCAAACACCATCTGACTTTAGACCTATAAGTATTCTTTCTGCCCTCTCTAAATGCCTTGAACGAGTTGTACACAACCAACTCACGCATTTCTTGGAGTCCAGCAACATCATGACTAGATTTCAGTCTGGTTTCAGATCTAATCATAGCACAGCTACGGCTCTCCTGAAAATAACGGACGACATTAGGCTTGCGATGGACAATAAGCTTGCTACCATCCTAACACTCTTTGATTTTTCTAAAGCCTTCGATTGTGTATATCATCCGTTACTTTTTCTCAAGCTCAAGCAATTTGGTTTCTCTGACGGTTGTGTCGATTGGGTCAGATCTTACCTTACTAACCGACAGCAAATCGTTAGGGCGGGGATCTGAATCGAACTGGGCACACGTCACTCCACTGTATGCGTTCCCAGGGCTCTGTTCTTGGTCCTCTGTTATTCTCATTGTACATCGATGATGTGACAAATAACATTACTTACTCAAAGTTTCACTTGTACGCTGATGATCTACAAATCTACCGCCACTTTCCATTGAAAGATATCGACAACTCGGTATCTTTGATTAATAAAGATATCGAGTCTATCACGTCCTGGGCTCAACGACATGGACTAAAACTAAACGAAACTAAGACCCAAGCCATGATTGTAGGTAGTTCTCGTCTTATTTCACAAATCAACTCCTTAACTGTTCCCAAACTGAAACTTAATGATCACGTACTCGAATACTTTGACAAGGTAAAAAACCTTGGACTTACCATCAACAAAACTCTTACATGGAACGATTCAGTAACGACAACTTGCAACAGAGTCTTTGCAAGTATTCATAGCTTGAAGCGTTTTGCTTCCTTCCTCCCTTTTAATGTTAAATTAATGTTAGTCAAGACTCTGGTGTTACCTCACTTCAACTACTGTGACATTGTTACTAATGACATGACTGTTGAGCTCTGTGAGAGACTTCAGCGTGCCCAAAACTATTGTATCCGTTTCATTTTCAATTTAAGACGGGGTGATCATGTAACCATTTTTTTCAAGCAACTTTCACTTTTAAAACTTAAGGAACTTCGCAAGTTACACATTCTGTACTTGTTACATAATCTTATCAAACTGCATTCCCCTTCCTATCTGTCAGAACATTTTTCTTTTATGTCCCAGTACAATTCTTACAACACTAGACGAGGTGATCGATTGTTGTCCATTCCTTTGCACAGAACTACCAC
The DNA here is from genome assembly GCA_018831715.1 of Matsumurasca onukii. Taxonomy (NCBI): domain Eukaryota; kingdom Metazoa; phylum Arthropoda; class Insecta; order Hemiptera; family Cicadellidae; genus Matsumurasca; species Matsumurasca onukii. Next base: position 39,989,993 of record CM032059.1, on the reverse strand, counting down.
TTTCGGAAATTCATTCACTGTTACAGCTTGCAGATTGTGGAACGGTCTTCCCGACAGTATTAAGAACATTGAGGAGCGAGCTCGCTTTGGGGCGGAGGTCAGGACTTGGCTCTTGCGGGAGTCTCAGGGGCGGTGATGGCTGGTGTGGGGCGTGGTCGGGCGAACCTTTAGTCTGAATGAGCGAGTGAATGCGAGTTTAAAAGATATTGTTTTCGAAGAGTTTAATTTCTTAATTTAATGTTTTCTTTAAGTAAATATTTTTTTCTCATGTTAAACAACTTTTATATTTATATTGTTGTAATGTGTTTTAACACTATCCAATTCATTATTTCATCATTTATTAATAATATTATTGTTCGTAGTTTTATTTGTAGTTTTAATTTCAGTTGTTTGCATAGTATATATTTATTTGAAATTGTATGTAAATATTTCAATTGTTTGTACATATATAATTGTTAATATGTTTCTAATGTGGTTAAGTGGAAGAGAGGACTTTATAGTCCTAACTTCGCCACCAATAAAGACGGTTTCATTTCATTTCATTTCATTTCATTTCTAAATTTGGATTTGACTCAACACTGCTCCAAATTAATGAGCTTAAGTGCTGAGACAAATACTATAGACATGCTCTCCATCTTGTTTTATGTTTAACAGATACACTAATTCTTTTGTTTTTGACAGCTGTATTATAGAGTACACGCTGTCATTCTCAAAACTCTGGAGCAATCCAAGATAGACCAGTGGACCCGGAGACACGAAAATTGTTCAAAGACACTTTGGATAAACTAAGCAGTGGACCGTTTGCTCAAAAGGTTACAAGGTAAGTTGCAAGTTTTACATGAGAGTCTTAAGATCCCACATAGCTATTAACCTTCATCTGTTATTTAAATACGACCTGATTTACATTTAAAATTATGTAAAAATGTACCGAAAAACATGGTTTGTCCTAGTTACTTGAGTCTAGGATTCTTTGTTATTCATCAACAACTTTTAGTCTTACGTACAAGTATTTCTTCATAAAGCACCAAACTGTCATCTGTTAGCAGTTACATATACAGGGTTTCCAGCAATTATGGGATCAAACTTCATCAGGTGGTTTGTCAGGTCATAATACAAAAAATTTCCTATAACACATACTCCTACCTCGAGGAGTGTTCTCATATTTACATTTGAGAAACATATAAATAAAGGTTTGTGCTCAGGAAAACTTTAATATCTCCGTTGTTACTTATTGCAGCAAAACAAACATGGTCTTAAAATGTTTATAAAAACATTTGCCACGTATTGTTAGTCATGTGTATTACCATAAAGTTCAAGGGTTTGGGGTTATTAAGCTTAGAAAACTTAATATGGCCCCCATATTTAAACCAGAAGTAAAAATTTGTCAAATTTATTTTCAAATATGGTTATTAATTATACCAACAAGTGTGCAAAGTTTAAAGTTTGTAGCTTAATTGACCTCGGAGGCAAAAAGTGAAAAACACAGACAGACAGACGGAAAACTAAGTGAGATAGGCCTATGTTTTATAGGAAATATTTGTTTGCTATAACCTAACAAATCACCTGGTGAAGTTTGATCCCGTAATTACTGGAAACCCTGTATAATCTTAATAAAATTACCAACTTGGCACAATTAATTGATTGATTTTCTAGAAGTTATCATGGAGTTTAATAGGTACTTGGGAATTGTTGCAAGAGTAGAATCAACACTTGGGAGTCATGAGAGGAGTAAAATAGCAACAGAGATATTTCAGTTTCTATAGGAAATAGAACTATTTAATTCTTCTGCAGTCCATTGCCATCTTTCAACTTATTTCAAAAGTATCTTATAAAAATTGTAGGTGTGAGGTATCTTAACCCTTTGAGCTCTAATTTAATTTTTAAATTTTCGTAAGAAGCCTCCCGTATGGGTTTCCCCAGTCTTCTGTGGTACGGTGCATTACCATTCATTGAACCACTCCTCTAACCGCGGGTATTTAGCACCTCCCTAAGCTCAAAAAGTGCCACTCGCCACTTCACTGGATTTGATGAGCCATTTTCTCTTCAGTGATCATAATGGCCCCCGCACCCGGAATGATCCAACGACTAGCATTGCACCTTACCAGAGCGCACCCGGGTGGGATTCAAACCCACGCTGTGACAGACAGGGGCCAACTGTCCGTCACTATAACCACTAAACCACCGGGCTGTCATAAGCTGTCAAACTCGCACGTGAGTTGGCGTCAGGGGGAGAGGGAGTGGTAGTTTCTGTGTTCTCTGCTAGGTGCCGTTAGTGTAGCGTAGTCCTTGCCTATCGTTTGCTCTATATACAATAAACGATGTGTCGGACTAGACTATTTTGCCGTTCCGCTCCGATGTCGGACTCAGTTCGCCATTGGAGCGCAAAAGGTTAATAAAATGCTTTTCTACGTTCTTCTTATGGAACAAAAAACCACTAAGCCAACCTCTATTTAGCACTCTTAACTAGTTGTTCAACATCGTCTTAAAGAGGTTTTTATTTTCAAATGCTTCATCTTAAATTGGTCTAATAGTTTATTCTACCCATATAAATTGCTTTTCTCATAACAATTACAGTTATGCTGTTGACGTGATATAATGGGGGCTGTCTTAACAGTCAACATAATCAGTGGATTGTAATGTTGAAAGAGCTTGAGAACTATGTTACGTGTTAAGGTAGTTTTAGTATGTTAACTTAGAACATGCTGGCTTTGTGACTAACCTATTTTTATTTAATTGTTTCTAGGAATGAAGAAAGTGAAGGTCTAAACCCAGCAAAACAAACTGTTTACATTGATTCCGAGGTAATAAATTTTTATTTCACTGTAATTTATTTATTTATTTTATGAAATAGGAATGAAGAAAGTGAAGGTCTAAACCCAGCAAAACAGACCGTTAACATTGATTCCGAGGTAATCAGTTTTTTTTCACTGTATTTTATTTATTTATTTTATTAAATAGGAATGAAGAAAGTCAAGGTCTAAACCCAGCAAAACAGACCGTTTACATTGATTCCGAGGTAATCAATTTTTATTTCACTGTAATTATTTATTTTATTAATACCACAATACATGTTACAGCCAATTGCTTGACATTGCAGTATTGCAGATCATATAATAACAAATAGACAATAGTTTGTGATTTTATGTGGTTTGTACTGTCTTCATGCATAAGCATGATTTACAAGAAAGATGAATAATTTTTTAAAAGTAATAAAGACATCTTGTAATGGTCTTATAATAATTACAATTTTAACTAATAAATACTCTTTGCATTGTGAAATATAATTACATAAACAAGACTACAGTATACGTTCGAAGACTTTAGCTGGTAAACTCAAAATTGCAACTGGTCTATAACTTTTATATTACACCTTTCTCCCTTTTTGAATATAGGAACAACCTTTGCTATCTTCCATGCATTCTCAATGACATAAAACTGTTGAAGAAATAGTTCTTGAAATGAAAATGAAGGATTCAATAATAATAACACTAGAGCTATGTTTCCTAAAAAGCAGTGACCGCTATTTAGGGCGGTAATATTACAATCACTTTTGTTTTTATTGCAATTGTATAGAACCAAACATCATTCTCTAGGAAAACACACTCATATGGTTACATTGAAAACTGTAAAATGACGCCGGTCTCTGCTTCCGTTGAAACAAACGAACTTGGACTTTCTAAATCTTACATCAGGTAGTTTTTTTACTCAAGTTTTAGTAGGAAGCTTTCCAGTAGTTTCAAATATAGGTTATTTACTGAAGGAGAGACACTTAACACTTTGAGGGTTATTGATGTTTATACAAGCCTATCTTACTTTCCACTGAAAGGGTGAATGACAATTATATATGAGTGCACTTGTGATATAGTATTACAATTATAGTATACATAACAAGAAAACAATAGTTTGTTCTATGATAAAACAACTGTTTGGAGCTAAACTAGAATGTTAAGACTCCAGTCAAAATAAGCTCCTATCTGACATTACTTGTTCATTTTGAGAATGCTGAAATGGGACGATTTTTCAGGAAACAAGAATGGCCACTGTAAAACGGCTAATGGATTCTGTTCTGAAACAAGTAGAAGAAGACGTATATGTCGAGCAGTCTAAGAAGACGTCAGGAGGCAAGGGGGTCGTTAGTGCGGACAGTGGCATAGTGCAACCAGCAAAGCGAGTGAAACGTGAGGACTCGGAGACATCTAGTGAGCGGAAAGCAGGAAAGAGCGTGCGCACGTCCACGGAGAGCTCGTCAGACAGTGATTCCGACACTGACAGTTCATCCGAGTCCTCTGGCTCTTCCTCTGATGACAGCGATGCCACTTCAGAAGAGGTAATACTTCAGCCATGTTACAACTTGGGCTTTGAAATAATTAGAGCTGAGCGGGATCCCGGATTTCCAGTACGGGGACGGGATTGAGATCATTTCCCGATCCCTCCCCCTAGTATCAAAGTTTCAGGACGTGAAGAAAAACTGCTAATAAATTAAATGTTTCCTTCTAAAACGCTAAAGTCATTAATTTTTCCACTGATGAATTACTTCCAAGATGAATTTCAAACGCATGAGTGTGTACTTCTGATTAGATAAGATAAGGAACTGAGCAGTTCCAAGTGAACAACCTTTCTCCCCCCTACTTCTGTGCCATGCCAAGTGCATTTTTCAATGGAGACCGCCATTGTCAGGTTAACTGATAACGAACTCAGACTGAACCAAATGTCCATTTTGTACTTGTACCCAAAAGTATCGGGAATCGGTCGATGGCGAGTTGGGGAGTGCATAGTTCACATTTTGGCCGATAGGGGCTGAAAGCCCAACTCTTCCTGAGTTCATTGCATTCGGTGTGGCCAGTATGAGAGGCTGTCAAGAGGAGCTGTGTGCGTTTTTCTAAAAGTAGTTTTGTTCTGCCTCGCTTTTGTTTTGATGGTTTAATTAAATAGACAATGTTCAGCAGTGAGGTTTTGCTTTTTCTCGGTAAGATCGCGTCAGAAACGGTTGCAATTATCAAAAAGCTTACAAAGACGATGTTTTGAGCAAAACCAGAGTGTAACGAGTATTTTTCTCAGATTCAAGATGGCTGTCGATTGAAGACAAGCCTCCTGGACGACCTTCAAATTCTCGGACTGGTGAAATTGTTCAGAAAACCGTCAATATTGCAAGAAGACCGTCGGAGGACCATTGAGGACTTTTTGTCTGGAGTGTGTTAAAATTCAATTTAGCGAATTTCAACACACTCCAGACCTAAATTTTGGCGATATGGAGATTGGTTCTTTCATCGTGACAATGTGCTTGCCATCTCAGTGCGCTAGTTTTGGCCAATACCAGCATGACCACCCTTCCCCACGACCCATACTCGCCAAATCTTGTCCCACGCGACTTTTTTATGTTCCCCATAATGAAAAATTACATAAAAATCACCGTTATGACGAAAATGAAGGAGTGAAAAGGCAAACGAGGTTGAAGCGTGCAGGCATTCAGACTAAGGGGTATGAGGGGTGCCTAAAACCATGGGAGCATCGAATGAACAAATGCATTACACTAAATGGGGAGTATACTGAAGGTATACATGTGAATTAGTTAAAAATAATAAAATATGGTTTTTATAACGAAATTCCCGTTATTTTTGGGTACCCCCTCGTACTAGATTTTTCTGGCTTGCAATATCCTAATTTTGTAATTCTAAAACCTTTGCCATTTAATTAAAACTGTATACTCTTAAAAAATTATTTGTCCACTGAAATTTATCATTGAGTAAAATATGGAGGTGAGATAAGGAAATAAGAAACCCTTACACTACTCTTTTCAAAGCCACATCCCACTGAATCACTTGCATACAAAGAAAAATGCTGTGATTGGTTATGTGACCCCACCTATCTGTGGTTGCCTAGCAACAGATAATGACGTAGTAACCAGCTGATAAAGGAATGCAGCTGCTCACACACTGACACAATGCACCTGCCTTCCCCCCCTTGCCTACACACTGCAGAAACTGTCTTCCCCTCTCTGCCTTTCTCTTTTCTTGTCCTCCATCACCCCTCATCCCTATGTGCTAGTAGCTCAACCTCCTCACATTAGCCACCTTATTGTGATTTACAATCCTGTTGTGATTCATACACTTGATACTCCTGACTCTCCCAAACTGTTCTTTTATGTTTGGAGCTAAGTGAGTCAGTGTTATTCATTGTAAATGTGTGAGGGTGAGTGGCCTATGTAATAGTTTAGTTGTCTTTGAGAGTTTTGATTTTAAAACTGTACTGTGTAGTATAGTTAAACACAGAACAATTGAGCTACAAACGCCAATTGCTCATAAACAAAATTACTTGATTGAAAAAACTCTAGTTAATACATATTTATTACTAAGTTATAAAATATGACTATTTACCAGTTTTTCCTGCTCCCGAATCCCAGATTTTTACAAAATACCTCCCGTCCCGGACCAAAAGTTTACTCCCGCACAGTTCTAGAAACTATTAACAAATTATTCACTTTTACAGGTTGAATGCTACTTTTGATGTATTACCACATTCTATTTGAATTATCCTATTTGAAAATAACTTTACACATTCGAGAGATTGAACAAAAATTGATTGTAAAGTTTCAGATGAATACAGGCAGTTTTTATATCCAAAGGGTTAATAAAACTAAATGACCTGTATGACAGAGGTCCTAACTCCTAAGGTGATGGCACTGTCGGTACCCACTCTAAGTCACAGAGTTCTATTACATTTATATCACAGTTCAAGAGGTAAAGAAAATGGATTTAAACCGTGTTAACAATTTACAAGGTTAGTCTTCTTCAATATCACATGAAACAATTTTTAAAATATTTAAGGGCAGATCACTAATTTGATTTTATTTTCAGGAGAAAAGTAAAACCAAAAAAGAGGACAAAAGCCAATCTGAGGAAAGTGATGAAAACTGGAAAAGAGGTAATAGTTTATAAACATCAGTCAAGTTAAATTCATGTATGCTTAAAATTGAAATAATTTTAAAGTACATGAATGAATATTGGAATATATTGCCAACCACTCACTATGCATATTTATTTATTTATTTATTTATTTATTTATTACAATTTACATAATAGCTACAGGATATACCCAAAACAGCTATTTTGACAATAATACAAAATAAGAACATATATATTATAACAGTACATTATTAGAAAAATACACGAAATAAATAGTGTTTTGTTTATAAATAGGTAGTAATAAAATAATCAACTGTACGAGCTTATGCTAATTCCAAATAAAATAAACGCATCTTGAGCAATATACATGTACATATAAAAAATTACAACTAAAAATCTAAGCTTAAGTGGATATTATCTTGTTAAAACTCTATCTACTTGAGCTGATACTAACTTGATATTGGTAATGAACAAATCTATTTCTGTTCTATACATATTCAGTAAATGAAAACCTTTGAACAAAGGAAAATTATAAAACTGTACAGTGTTTACTCGAGGTATAAAGAAAACTGTAGTTGGCCTTAAATTATTTCTTGGGGCGTATAACTTAATTTTACTTAACAAAAATGAACTATCAACTAAACTATGCAGTACTTTGAACACAAATAAGACATTTGTTTTTGTCTTCGACAGTTTTTCAAGGCAAAACAATCTTCTTAAAATATCAGTTGAAAGATCTCTAGGACATGCAACATTAAAACGTTTGAAATATAAATATCTCATGAATTTATTTTGAACTAATTCAATTAAGTGAATGCTTTGAAGAGAAAAGGGGTCCCAAATAGGGGAGCAATACTCTAGTCGACTTCTAATAAAAGAAAAGTACAATTTAATAAGGGGTCTAAGATGTGAACATTTTGTATTTCGAATAATAAAACCTAACATTCTATACGAACTGCTGATGATTGAATTTAAATGAGTGTCGAATTTAAAGGAAGAAGAAAAAATAACTCCTAGGTCTTTGATTTGTGTACGAACATTAAGTGTAGAACCATTTATCTCATATACGTAAGGAATAATGTCTCTTTCTAGAAAATGATACCACAAAGCATTTATTGACATTCAACAATAAATTATTTTCTGAGCACCACAAGGATAATATATCAAGAGAAGACTGCAAAACAGATACATCCCTATCACTATTTATTTCTCTATACAGTTTTAAGTCATCGGCATAAAGAAGACATTTTGAATCAGTAATCAAACTTGGCAAATCATTTATAAAGACTAAAACAATAAAGGACCGAGGTTTGATCTGTGGTACGCCTGAAGCGTCTTAGAATTGAAACTACCACGAATTGTGATCGGTCTTTTAGATAGGACGCTATGAAATTTACTAATGATTCAGACAAATCAAAGGACGATAGTTTCTTTAGAAGAATTGAGTGGTTAACTTTATCAAAAGCTTTCGAGAAGTCAGTGTATATTACGTCCATTCTTCTACCAATGTCAAGGCTAGAAGATATGTCATATGAGAATTCCATTAAGTTAGAAACAGTGGATCTATAAGGAAGGAACCCATGCTGTTGAGGAGATATTTTGGATTTAATAGAAGCATATATGTGTCTGTAAAGAAGGGACTCAAAAACCTTAGCGAAAGAGTTTATTAATGATATTGGACGATAATTTTCAATAAATTCGATCTTACCAGATTTAAAAATAGGAACCACTTTAGCCTCCTTCCACTGTTGAGGGAAAATACATGTTGATAGCGAAAGATTGAACAGATAGCAAAGTGGCTTAGCCAGGACCTCCGAACAACCCTTTACCACATAGGCAGGAATGCTGTCAGGGCCAGAAGATTTCTTAGACTTTAAATGATTGATAGCTGACAGGACCTCAGAAGGAGTAAAAATGATTGATTTATTGTTCTTATTGAAAAAGCCCATCGAAGGAACTTTATCACCCGAAGGATCTTCGTTGAAAACTGATTTGAAGAAGTCAGCAAATGTATTGAAATTTGATGTTTTGAATGGCTACGCCATTGTATTTCATATCCAAGTTTTTGAAATCAGTGGAGGACGATCGTTTTGATTTTACGTAGCTCCAAAATGCCTAGAATCTGTATTCACGTGTCTTTCCACAGACCTTATATATTCTTTATGAGCTTCCTTAATCTTAAGTTTAACACTACTTCTAAGGTCTTTAAATAGTTTATCATGATGTTTGGAAATATTTCAGCTACCCTATTTTTAACCTTAATAGAACTAATTATGTCTCGCGTAAACCAACAAGGATACTTAGCTTTAGCTACATTGGCCTTTTAGGCACACATCCATCAAAAATCAGAAATATCCTATTATAAAATTCAGTAAGTGCAAAATCAATATTCTTAATACTATATAATGTATCCCAATTACAATCTCTTAAACTAGTATACATACTTAAAAGTCAGCTTGTTTATAACAATAGTATTCAATACTAATCGGAGATTGTTTGTGCTGCTTTTTGGATGAAAGCACATAGTAATAATCAGAGAAGGGTGATAATTATCATGTGGTAACAGAGGGCTATCACACCGAGTAACCGACATAGGCGAGATGTTGCTAATAACTAAATCAAGTGTGGTATTACTACAATTCAAAACATCATTATGCAAAACAAGATTAAACATTGACATGAAATTATACATATTTTTAACAATTGCTCCGCAGACATAAAGTTACAACTTAATCCATTAATTTCAGGTTGATTAAAATCTCCTATTATTACCAAATTTCTCAACATTAAATTATTTTCAAAGTTTTCAAAAGATGCAAAGTAATTATCATACAAACTACGTGGGCTTTTAAGGAAAATAAACAACATTTATATAAACAGGTGTGTCAGAGTGAGGCATGCGACTTGCACCCATAGAGACTCGAGGTCTGTCTGGCCCAGCTGATCAACAAGCTACAGTCAGCTGACTGTGAGACGCTGGTGAACCGCCAGCAATATTGCTAAGTGCTTCTCCACCTTGTACAGTACATTCCACACTTAGTTTATGACTATAAAAAAGGTGATAACATGTTTTTTTTTGCAATAGTTTATATTAGTGACATTTATCTGATAAAGAGTATTGAAAATGCTCAAAATAATAAGTTCTGCCCGTTGAAAATTGAGTAAATTGAGCAGACGAGTTGCAAAGTAAAATTCTTATAATGTTACTAGTTTAAATTTAAATTTTTTTCACATATTAACTCAGGGCTGATTTGTTACAGAGCACTAAGAAATAAAGTTCTTTCCGTGTCAGTGACTAGCCAATTACTACAAGTCTATAGACACGATTTTCAAATCAATGTTGTGCATTCATCATCATGCTTACTTTCTGTCACTAGCTATTTTAATGTTTTAGAACAAGAAGCTCTTATTGCTAGGTGCTTGGAAGCTTTTGAAGACTGTGCCCAAAGGTTTCCTGAACATTACAAATCATTGTATCGATTAGCTCACTTTTATTTCCGTTCCAAGTCTTCTTGCAATGTTGATAAAGCTCGTCAGCTGCTTCTCGGAGAGTCTGGGCTGTTTGCCAATCGCAAAGCTTCAAATTTCTTCAATGTAAGTATCCTTTAACTATCTTACTGTATACTGTAACTACTTTTATCTGCGTTTTCAGAGCTTATTCAAAATCTTTATCAAGTAACTTGGATAATGTAGGTTTGGGCAGCTTTCCCCAAAAGCATTGGTGATCCCACAAAAACCCACATTAGCCAAGTCCTCCTTAGAGTGATTTACAAGAGGTAGTCTTGGTGTAATAGCAGTCTACCCTACAGAGTGCCTTTCAATACAGCGTTAACGTACTTTGCAACTAGGCCTATCCGTGAATGATAATAACTGTATTTAATACAAACCTCATAATTATTGACCCTGTAATATACTAACAAGCTACACATTGATACATTGATGATCAATGTAAATTTGTTTAATGTGCTAAAAAATAAGTTTATTGACGATCGTGTGCACCTAGAGGAAACTTCCTTGAGCGACCGATGGTTTCTTAGAAGTTTAAGCGTCCGATGAGATATACAAGGAGGTGTCCAATGAGATATACTCCCGAAAGTATCGGGAATTTGTCAGTGGCGAGGTTGGGAGCGCATAGTTTGCATTATGGCTGTTAGGGGATAAAAGCGCAACTCCTCCTGAGTTCAGGACACTAAGTGTGATCAGTCTGAGAGGTCGTGAAGAGGAATTGTGTGAGTTTTTTTAAAGCATTTTTGTTCTGCTTCATTTTTTTATGGTGTCGTTAGATGAACAATGTGCAACAGTGAAGTTTTGCTTTCTTTCCGGTAAAAACGTGTCGAAAATGGTTGCAATTATTTAAATGACTTACAAAAGCAATGCATTGATCAAAACCAGAAGATACAAGTGTTTTTCCCGAATTCAAGATGGCGCGACATGTTGATTGAGGATAAGCCACGTCCCGGAAGACCTTCGACCTCTCGGACTGATGAAAATGTTGAGAAAATCCATCAATATTGCAAGAAGGCCGTTGGAGAACCATTTTGCTGTCTAGAGTTTAGTGCAGTGAATTTCAACTGTCAATTTGGGGGAAAAAACCCTGAATTGTGGTGATCTGAAGACTGGTTCTTTCACCATGACAATGCCCCTGCCCACGCAGCCATCTCAGTGCGCTAGTTTTAGGCCAATACCAGCACGACCACCCTTCCTCTTGCCCCATACTCATCAAACCTTGTACCACTCGACTTTCTTCTGTTCCCCAGAACGAAAAACTATGTAAAAGGTCACCGTTTTAAAGAAATTGAAGGAGTGAAAAGGCAAACGAGGATGGAGCGTACAACCATTCAGACTAAGAGGTGTGAGGGGTGCTTTAAACCATGGGAGCACCGAATAGAAAAATGCATTACACTAAATGAAAAGAGTACTAAAGGTGTACAAATTTACAAAATGTGTAAAAAAAATAATAAATCATGGTTTTTATAATGAAGTTCCGTTACTTTTGGGTACCTCCTCTGACTGATGTTGAATGTGTTCAGGGAGTGTGGCGCATACCGAGTACCGAGATTGACCGACCCGGCAGCTTTGCGTCTCACATGAGTCGATGTGTATTGCTGCTCGTGGACATACTCAGACACACTCGGGACCACAAGCTGCTCTTCGACTTGGCACTGCAGTTGCGAGACACACCGGACTCAGACAAGTCAGTATACAGTATATACCTAACTCCGCTAAACTCGTAAACAGTAACACATCCTTTACGTTTACCTTTATGTTTTACACTAAACTATTTGACATTACAGGATTTTTGGGGAATCAAAAGTGAATACACAGAATAGAACTTATTCAGTGCTCAGATGATGGGAACTAATCTATCAATTCATAACAAACACTACGGATCATTCCCCAATCTCATTATCAGATACTCCATAACTTACCTTTCTTTATCAGATAGTTTTTCTTCAAGTCACAAGATTTAGTATAAATTATAGTCAGTGGTTGTTTGTATGTCGCCTGTACAAAAAGTAAGTATGGACAGATTTCAGACAGTTAGATAGAAAACAAAACAAAAGGAGTCCACTTTTCACAGAATTTAAACCTTAATCCCAATCGCATTGGTAAGGCCAAAATATCAGTGTTACAGAGAAAAACTTCCTATGTATGTATTTGTTACCTCCTAAACAATTTTTTCTCAGATAAGCTAGCTGACTCTTTTTTTTGCAGATGAATCTAATACTTTCAATTCTCTCAAAGCAAACCAACACTGGTTCTTATATACTAGACTTTATATTACTTCTAGTCACGATTGCTTCTACATAAGCAAACTGGCACAAACTGTTGTTTTTAATTATGTATAATTTACTCTGAAAACAAAGGTATTCTGAGAAAGGTGTATGTATGTGTAGTGTTGTTGTTCAGGAAGTATCTACGGGACCCTGAGCGTGAAGAGTTGTCAGCTGAAGCTCTGTCACTGTGAGAAAGGTGTATGTATGTGTACTGTTGTTGTTCAGGAAGTATCTACGGGACCCTGAGCGTGAAGAGTTGTCAGCTGAAGCTCTGTTACTGTGAGAAAGGTGTATGTATGTGTAGTGTTGTTGTTCAGGAAGTATCTACGGGACCCTGAGCGTGAAGAGTTGTCAGCTGAAGCTCTGTCACTGTGAGAAAGGTGTATGTATGTGTAGTGTTGTTGTTCAGGAAGTATCTACGGACCCTGAGCGTGAAGAGTTGTCAGCTGAAGCTCTGTCACTGTGAGAAAGGTGTATGTATGTGTACTGTTGTTGTTCAGGAAGTATCTACGGGACCCTGAGCGTGAAGAGTTGTCAGCTGAAGCTCTGTCACTGTGAGAAAGGTGTATGTATGTGTAGTGTTGTTGTTCAGGAAGTATCTACGGACCCTGAGCTGTGAAGAGTTGTCAGCAGAAGCTCTGTCACTGTGAGAAAGGTGTATGTATGTGTAGTGTTGTTGTTCAGGAAGTATCTACGGGACCCTGAGCGTGAAGAGTTGTCAGCTGAAGCTCTGTCGCTGAGTGTACAAGCTCTAAGGTGTAAGGTGTCCGAGGCCAAGACTGCTGAGGAACAGAAGACAGTTGTACTGGAGGCGTACAAAGTGTACAAGAGCTGCAACAAGCTGTGGGAACACAAGGTCTTGCAGTTCTCCACCTTGCTCACTGACGCTTACACTCAGTTCAGGAAAGAGGTTAGTGGCTCGACAGTTAACAGTGTACTTCCTCACCTACTGTATTTATGTCTACCTATCAATGTATGAGTAGTTTAATCATCAAGTACAGTACGATCTCACTAATCCGGCCCCATATTGGGATCGGAAGTGCCAGATTAGCGGAAGTGTCGGATTATTGGAGGTTTACTGAAAAGGCTCAATTTTCTAGAAATAATCTTTTACGTTGAAGAATGATTTAATTTCATTCTTTTTTTTTCTTGCCTGCATGAATGTTTCATCTGTTGACGTTAAATTCTTTGGAAGGAATTGCTAGCTTATCTTTTTAAAATCATATACTTTTTATTACCAAAGTAACATGATTATGTTTTTGCAACATCCCACGGCCCGTACTGAACGGAAGTACAGATTAGTATTAGGCCGCTTTCAGACGTTACGACTTTTCGCCGATACGGCACGGCGCGAGAGAGTTTGATTACAATAGCAACAAATGGAGCTATTCAGACGTGCCAGACACGGCTACTTGCCATTTAATCAAACTCATTCGCGCCGTGCTGTATTTGGCACTTAGCGAAAAGTCGTAACGTCTGAAAGCGCCTTAAACAACGCATTTGTCTCTGGCTCTCTGCAGCATTGAACTGAAGTAATCGATACAGACAGCATACGTCACGCGCTTCACAGACAAGCGGAGACTGGAAAGCTGTAGGTGTCTAGTTGACACGGTTACAGTGCCGGATTACTGGAGGTGTAGGAGTGGCGAACGACGGATTATAGAGACTGTACTGTATTGCAAAATTCCAACTCACAAGATTTTTTAAATTCAACTTGTCTTCAACTGCTTGCACTAATTACTACTCGCACAGGACTATTTCTATCATAATATGTTCAATATTAAAACTCCAGGCCTGTGAAAGCTGTTATTTTTCATTTGAGTCATAATATTGAGTTTTTCATAGACATCAAATGGTAAGGGTAAAAAGCTGATCAACATTCAACTTCAAATGACAGTTGTTTGCATGCATTACCAAACACTCATTGGTTGTACTGTAGCTGTTGTAATTTAACCGCCTTGGGTCCCGAAGTTTAACCAGAAAAAATTCAAACTTGACAACGTCACCTATTTTTATAGCAAAGCTATGTATAAAATGTATATGTGACAATAAAGAACTGATTACTGAACAAAAACGTTTTCCCGGTAAACTTCAGTTTTAAAATTGTTTTAATTAGCAGTTTTTATCAGAAATTGATTCAGATCATCAAGGTTAAGATTAAATTATTTCACATTTGGTGATGAAGCCTCTCTTACCACTGCAAAACGCTTTTAATTTACCACCCTGAGTCAAAATTCTTGATTTTTCCAAACTTTTTCAAAAGTTTTTAGTTTTTTGTCCCATTCCAAATTAAAAAACTTTATTATCCCTGCCCCTTACATAAACCTTCCCATTAAGGTGTACCGCCACCTTAGGTGACGTCACATATACAGAACGGGTAGAGGAAGCCAACCAATAGGAAAGCACCATGCAGGTAAGTGACGTAGTACAGGAAGCGAGGGTAGAGGAGCGCGTCTACCACCAGTTGTGTCTCGATCACCGTACTGTGAGTATGTCTTGCTAATTTAACTCGTCTTGGGTCCCGAGCCAAGGCCAAACCATGTATCTTGCAGGTTAACTAATTTATTATTATTCTAATGCAAATTCTCGTTTTTCCAAATTCAAAAATAATATCAATTTATATTATTGTAACTAACTTTAGGTTCAAAGCCATTTATAAATATTGTGGGGTGTGATTTATGTTCTGTGTTACAGGGATCCCAGTGTTCGTCCACGTAGGTATTGTATTATATAACGTGAATTTATTATTATTAGATAAATGTGTATATTATTAATTTATCATATGTCTCGTCAAAAATGGCTTTGAACAACTTGGTTGGGTTTGAAGGAACATAAGGTTTCAGGTGGAAACAATCTAATTATTTATTCATTTAATTTTAGTTACATTTAAGCCAACTCCTAAAGGCAGTTCGGCACAAAGGATTTTAACTGAAATATTTTATTTTACAAGTGTTTTTTGCGTTGGTCATTTTGAGGCAAATACTTTATAGTTTATACCAATAAGTGTTAATAAAAGTAATATGGTAAGGCCTTTCTTTTATTTTAAAAATAATAGTTTTTAGTCTAAACACACAAGTTTCTAAGTTGTTGCTGATGGGATGCAGGAGGGGAGCAAGGGAGATCTAGTAGATGCTGCAGTCAGGTTCTGTACACAGGAGCTAGCGACGCAGAAAGCTGCTGTGTCTGTGTCAGCTCCATCCTCCGCTTCACACTCAGCTTTCTCCTCTCCAGATGTCAGCCAGGTTGTAAATCAGTACCGCACTCACATATTTTCTTCTTTACGTTTCTGTTTAACCCTTTGCGGTCTCATTTTATTTTTAAATTTTTGTAAAACCTCCCGTATGGGTTTTCCCTGTAAGCCCCCTGTAAGCTAAATTTCAGCAAAACCGCTCTCTGGTACAGTGCATTACCAGTCATTGAACCACTCCTCTAAACGCAAGGATTTAGCGCCTCCCTAAGCTCAAAAAGTGCCACTCGCTGCCTCACTGGATTTGATGAGCCATTTTCTCTTCAGTGATCCTCAGCGGGTCATTGTGGCCCCCGCACCCGGAATGATCCAAAGACTAGCATTGCACCGTACCATAGGGCACCGTGGTGGGATTCGAACCCAGGTTGTGACAGACAGGGGCCAACTGTCCGTCACTATAACCACTAAACCACCGGACTGTTTGTCGTGGGCTGTCAAACTCACACTTGAGTTGCCTAGGATTGGGGAGGGAGTGGTAGTTCCAATGTTCTCTGCTAGATGCCGTTAGTGTAGTGTAGTCCTCGCATATCAGAGACTGTTTCAACCGCAACCTATACTGCACATCCAAGCGTTCAAAAGGAAATAGCGTTTGTTGACCTATAGTCAACACGAGACCTCAAAGGGTTAAAATCGTACAATTTTGTAGGCTACTTAAGTAAAAAAACTGCAAACTCACTATTTAAAATCAGGAGACAATTTTGCTGTTCGAACACATTCTTTTCAACACTTTCATCTATATATTTGCTAGCAATTGCAGTTGTTTTCAAAATTTAAGTATAAGTTAAGTTTAGCTTCTGATATTCACGGACATAACACCAGATACCACCTGAACTACAGAAACTCTCAACATAGTAAAAAACTATTTGAATCTCTTTGAATTGAAGTGGGAACTAAAATTTTAAACAAATTGCCAGACCAAATCAAAAATCAAAATCAACCTCATATATTTTGAAGAAAATTGAAAAGGTCATTAACCATGAATACATTTTCTTCTACCAAAGATTTTTTTGAAGTTAAAAATTGGAAAATAAACATGATATGATCAAAGGAGCTAAAGAACGGAAGATGTTAGCCCTTAATCAAAATGTATTGCTATTGTTACACACATGAAATGTGTAGTAATAAAGAGTTATTATTAAAAAACTTTTGTATAAAGCTTTAGTTTAATAGTTTGGATTGTTTTCAGACTCCAAGTCCAGTACAGATGGTACCACCGATTCCAGTCCAACAAAGACCCCCTCTGAAGGCCGCTCCACCTGTAAAGAGAGGTAGAGGTCGGCCACCCAACAGTTCCATACGTCATCAAAACCCCAACAGTATGAAAGCTTCACAACAGAAAACATCAGCAGAGGATCTGGCTCAAATGTACCGTAATCTGATTGCTCTCCAAATGCTCAATCAGGGCAAGAGTCAAGAATCACTGAATCAGGCTGTGATAAACCAAGCCCTAATGAACCCTGCACTCACCCAGCAAATGATGCAATTCACCCAACAAATGAATTTCCACAATGACTATATTCGCAAACAAGTGTTGATCCAACAACAGTTTCAGAACATGAAGGACTCAAAAGTTAATCCTTCCGTGCTGCCACCTCAACAGAAAAATGAGACACCATCGTCAAAATCAATGAACACTCTTTTAGCCCCGTCAAAAGTGTCTGTATTTTCTTCTCAAAGTGTTTTGCCTCCCGGTAATCCTTCAAAGCTGCCACTTAAGCCTCAGAGCTCTCTCTCCATCAGTCCAATCCCCTCAAATACATCTAACTCAGTTTCAATTTTTCAACAAGGAGCTCAGGCACATTTTTCACAAGCAAAGAATGTAACAACATCCAAACAAATTCCTCCGAAAGCTTCCCCGTTTCAACAAAAAATATCAACAGATCCCAAAGTAAGTTTACAACACAAGTTGCTCACTGCAAAGACCTCTAAATCACAAATATCGTCAGTATCGATAACCCCTTCTGTGAACAAAAGCAAACTCCCAAAAGATAATAAAGCATCCACATCCTTGTCGGCTGCTAGTTTAACTTCCAGAGGAGTTTCAATCACTGCCTCCAAACCTCCAGAGATCAAAATACCAAAAGATATTACAATAGGACAGGGTTTGAGCATATCTCCAGTCAGTGCAATGTCACCAAAAACAAAATCTGCTTTGAGTCCTTCAACTAAAGAAGTGACCTTAACAATACTTAAGACTCAAAGTGAAGTTAAAGTGGTTAAACCTGGCAGTTCTCTGAGTGTGACTTTGAAAGATAGCAAAAAACAACCACCAAATTCTGGAACAGGGAAAGAGCGCAACTCTCCAACCCCTACCATCCGTATGGGAAGTGGAGTCACCATCCTACCTGCAAAATCCAACAAACAACCTCTGGCCAAACCGATACCAAAGGCAGACTTTTCAATAACTCTTGCTAAAGGTGATGAGAAAAAGAAAAAGGAAGAGAGTTCGGAAAAGGTCATTGTTATTGACTAAAGCACCATCACTTTACAGTCTTAATTTTTGACTAATGTGATAATGTAATTAAATTCCCTGAATGTAAAAGTTTTAATGTATTTTGCTTCATGTAAAGTGTGCACATAGACGTAAGTAATTTGTGAGTGATTTTCTTGAAAATTCAGACTTTTTGGCATACAGTATTTATATTAGTTTATCATGATATTTCATCAATATACTTGTTTGCATACAATTCTGAATCTTTTAATAACGTATAAACTGTTTTCTTGACACTGTGTCTTTATATTTTCTATAACTTATTTTACTAACAATATATTTTGATATTATAGATGTTTGTATTATCATGTTTTTAATTTGTCACTAAATAAGATCTACTGTTTTTATCTTAAATTTCTTTTTATTACTAAGTTAACTAAAACCCAAAAATATTTTAAAAACTAGTCAAGAAATTTTGAAAACGTTATTCTTACTGAAAATAAACAAATTTCAGTCATTTCATGAAACGTTAAAAATGACTCAATTAAAACTACAGCTGCTTCTTTTTCTCTCAGTTTCAATTAGCCATGCTTTTTGAATAGGCAGTTTAATGATAAAGAAAAAAGTCAAAAATATATTGGGAATTATATTTAACCTTCCAGAGGTCGCATCAAGGAGGTTACCTCCGGGTGTATTTGTGTTCTTTAATCAAATCGCCTAGACAAGAGCCAAAAACCTGTGAATCCGTGTACCTTTCGGCTTTCTTTCTTAGAACAGGATAAAATATAATTTAGCCACTTACAGCTTTGATTTAGTTAGTTTTTAACTGTTTATATTAGAGCCTGGAGGAAACTTCCATGATGCCTCCTCGCGTTACGGAGCAACCCGGAGTTAACCTCCATGTGCGACCCTGCTTGTAGCAGGTGAATTCATCCTATCATTCTTTTTAGTTTAATAGTTTCCGAGTTTCATTTCACCAATTGCTTTTAATTCTAAAAAATGATGATACAAATGCCATATTAAAAGAACAATGATGTTTTGCCATTTTCACCAAGGTTTTAACCCACCTGGAAGTAACCTCCGGGTGCGCCTCTCACGTTTTAAAAATCCATGCGCCCTCTGGAAGGTTAATAACTATACGGGCCACACTCTGGCAGACATGTATGTCAAGAAGGAAGCTTGTGTTCAAGTTTTAACAGAAGGTTTAATAGAACATTTTGTCAAAATATGCACTGTTGTTTTATTATTGCAACAAGTGACCCAATTTTATTATTTTCTATTTTGGTCTCAACCATCAATTTAGAAATTAATAGAGACCAGCTAAAATTAGTAAATAAATATTTATTGCTGTAGGCAATAAAATTGTATGAGCAATTACAATGGAATTTATAAACTAGAAACTAATGTAGTCTTCATAATCTTTGAAATAATCATTGGTGGAGTAAGGTGTCTTAAGGGCCCCATACACTACAGTCCCGGACCGCGGTCCGGGACTGGACGGTTTTCACCACACACTTGTATTTCTTTCCACGGTCCGGGCTCGTGACTCCACTCACTTCACTTCGTTGCTCAGTTGGAAATATGAGTTCGTCGATGTAAGTTGCAGCGGCAGTGATAGTGCTTGATGAGACGTTAGTTTGACTTTTGAGCAGTTCTGATGACAAATATGAAAAATATTTATCTTTAAATAAGGGTAATGACATTAATATTATTAATACTACAGTTCATCGGTGTGATCGCCAAACTACGTGAAAAATTGATTTGATTTGAGGCGCTATAACATTGTTGTCCTCTATATTAAAAAGCAAAAAAGTAATAAATTATGAAATTTTTATTCACACGGTAAATTTCAAGAGTTCAAAACACCACAACGTCGGTGCATGGGTTTTATCCGCAAACGCACCACTTTTCCCGGTTTCACTAATTTTTCTTAATTCTTTTCTAAAACTACCCTGAATACTATCTACCCTTTTCTTCAGAAAGTTCATGACCGCACTTGGGATTTTCTCCTTTGTGATTCGAAGCAGATACTCCCAAGCTTCGTCCTTCATTACTCGGTTCGAGTAGTCTGCACTTTTCACTTTCCATAAACAAGGAAAACCCCCCGTACTCCTCGATAAACTTAGTTAAAAAATCTGAACTCATGATTGCACTGGTTCATAAAATGTACAACTTAAAAAAAGTTAACAGTGTAAAACTTAGTAATCGGTTACATAACTGTATATAACCTACATAGCATAAAAAGTTCATTGCGCTACAACAAAAATTAAAGGCTGTAGAAATTTTAAAGTTTATCCTTAGTCCGAATACGCCGCAAAAACGTGTTTTTTTAGACTCTTCATACCTGGAAAAATATATTTTTTGTTTTGAAAATAATTTACTTATATGTCCTTACGTAGAATTAGACGGAGAAAATTTTGATGTGATTGCCATAATTTTACGTTCACTGAGTTACATACAGCACCCGCTCGAGTATATTGCTTTTTGAATCCAATAGTAGTATGATAGTGGGTAAGGGGGGTAGGGAGAATAGTTGGAGAGACGGTCCCGGACCGTGATGCGCCACACACTTGGAAATTGACTCCGGTCCAGTCCGCGCAGAAGGCCCCTCACGATCCCGGCGCGGACTGGAAATCAGAAATCAGTACTTTATTGTCACAATAACGTTTCATACATAGCACTTAGCTACTAAACAGGTGACATTGTCACAACAATAATACTAATTCTAATACAATAGTACAGCCGCGCCGGGTAACATAAAAATTATTCTCTGTAGAAAATACATTACTATTACATCTCATTATTGAAACTGAATTAGTTTGTGTAAAAATAAAATGTACAACAAGAGAATGAAAATTCAAAAACCAACTAATGACACACTTATAAATCTTTATCATTTAGATATTCATTTACATGATAATAGTTCTTATTTAATAACAATTCTGTAAGGCTACTTTTAAATTTATGTGATGTAATCAAATTTTTGTATTGAACAGGCAATTTATTAAATAGTTTTTTACCCATATATCTTGGTGATTTTTCTGTAAGTCTCAATCTATGTATAGGATATTGAAAGTTATTCTTATGTCTTGTATCATATTTATGATTAAAGTTTTCCTGGAAAAGCTCATTAAAATTATATTGAACTGACAATAAAGTCTTTAATATATACAGACTAGGAACAGTTAAAATTTTAATTCTTTGAAAATTGGTTTACAAGTAGCCCGCCAAGGAGCAAAAGTCATTACTCTTAAAAATTGTTTCTGAATTATAAAAATCTTGTCCATTTCTGAAGCTAATCCCCAAAACTCAATCCCATATTGCAAAATCGAGAAAAATAGGCATAATAAATTATTAATCTAGTCTTCATATCAATTACATTCCTTAAAATTAACATTTGATAGGTAGATGAATTTAACCTTTAGCTATGGATTCTATACACTTATTCCATGAAAATTTAAGTCTAATTGAATTCCCAAGAATTTAGCACTGGCTGACAATGAAATTGATTGACCTTGAACAGTTATAACTTTATCAAATGATTTCTTAGACTGACATGTTTGAAAATTGACCAATTGGGTTTTCTTGATTTAGCTTAAGGCCATTTGATTTAAACCAGATAGATAATTCACAAAGGCTTGTTTAACCTGATACTCTAGTTCTTCTAAAGAATTAGCTCTTAATATTGCAGTAGTATCGTCAGCAAATAAAATTAGTTCAGAATTAACATTTTTGGGCAAGTCATTTACATAAAACAAAATAGAAGAGGGCCCAGGATAGAGCCTTGAGGAACACCGGTTTTATTTTCTCCCATTGTGACTTACATTTTATACTATTTTTACTTATCACTGTCCTTTGATAGGCGATTTTGCAAATATGAGCTCATCCAGCTTATGGATTTATTTGAAAGATTGAACAATTCCATTTTACTTAGAAGTATATTGTGATTAACGCACAAGTCACAGAACACCCGTCATTGTAACAGGGGCTCTGTGACTCGTCCTTGTTTCTTCGTAAATTTGTCCACAAAATCGGCCTCTTTCTGAATCCATATTGTTCGTTGGTAAACATATTATTTGATTCTACAAATTCTGAACAACTGATCAAATGCTAATTTTCAAATATCTTAGAAAATGCCGGGAGTAAAGAAACTGGTCGCTGATAATTATTTGGACCCGTCATGCCGGTTTCCTTTTGAATAACAGGCTGGTTTTAACTCTGCTGTGTACCTTAAGGCCACGTTATTGGAACAGCTACTTTGAAACGATTGGTTTATGACTACTGTATAATGCCAAAGGTTTGCCACATACATAGATGCTTTTTAATTAAATCTAAAGGAATTTAGTCATCCCACCCAGCACATTGGCTCTTATTCTTAAATAACCAAATTATCACTTTAATAAATATTACTTGTAACATTTTAAAGTTAAACTTAAAACCATCTTTATGGACCTTTGAAGCAAATTTAATTGCATCTTCTTTACAAGGCATAACTCCCATTCCTTCAGACATCTTAATAAATTTTTGATTGAAGAACTCTGCTATATCCAAGGATTTAACAGCGGCTCAGAAATTTACCATCTGTCTCAATACCCGCATCAGGAAAACTCCCCACCATAGTTAGATTTTACACTTCTAACTCAGACTTAACAATGGTGGTTCAAGCAGGCCTTATTGGTTTGTATTCTCAGATTGGTCATTGGCTATACAATTATAATTACTTATTTGAAAGAGTCGCCTTAGCTTTGATACATACAGATCTAAACACTCTTTTACATAATTTATAAAAAATGAGTCATTTGAACTCCACTTAACTTGTCTACTCAGTTCCCTTTCCTCTTACTTGACACTTTTAAAATACCCTCTGTGATCAGGTTGGCATTCTTTTTTTACAAGTTTACTACTGTAAAATTTTAAAGGAAATGACTCAAAGTAATTAATCTGGGATCGGCTCGGTTGTGCAAGCCATCGTCCACACACTATCGGTTTGACTGTTTCGCCGTCACTGCAAGCTGTCCGCAAACTTCCCGAATCCGGGAACGTAGTGTATGGGGCCCTTTACTAATTAGATATTTGAGTAAAATTTATTTGGAATTTAAGGTTGTCTTCAAATTTAATACGACTTTTTGGGGTAACTTGTTAATTAGTTTGATGGCTTTGAATTTTGAATGTTTTTTCTTAAAGAAAACACAGAGTTTTAAGTTTACCCGCCTTCCAATAATTAATTTAAAATGGCGTCTGATAACTGGGGCAATGTCAGACGTTTTACTGTCAGTATGCATTAAAAGACACTGTTGATAATTTTAATAATATTTACCGAGTTTGGTTTTGACGAACTGGTTAAAACGTTATAAAGGTGTTTACACTTTCGAGGTAAAATCCCTGAAATATAGTACAAATGATTCTGTGTAACTTAAAATGGACGCCATTTCTTACAAAATATGTGGGTTAAGATAGAGACGTCTAGTTTTCAGCATTCATCAACATTTTCCAAGGTTTTACCCGGGTAAAAGATGACTTTAATGAAACACAATTTCGAAACGGTGTGTCACTCGATGAGGCTCATCTATGAAAATTATGGGCCTACCCCCCCAATCGTCGGAGAGTCTGTTATATCAACGTGTTCTATATACAGTGAAGAATCCGAAAACTAACATTAGCATTTAGGTTACAGAAAAACGTGGTTTCTGGACTAGGAGCTACACATATTTAGTTACTCTATGAAGTTACTACTATGCATTCAAGTAAGGCACTGAGTGTGAGTGAGGCTCAAGTCCGTGGCTCAGTGGGTAGAGTCATGGCTTGCAAAGCGCAAGGTCGCGGGTTCGATGCCCGGCGCAGGCACAAGGGTTTTGACCGCTTTCCCTAAAAGCATTTTGTGATGCCCACAAACCCTCGTTAAGTAACTCCATTGATTTTATAGATGTATATTTAAAGTCAATGGTAACTCACTAAAAATGTCATTAGCGTACACAGCAAAAAAAAGTGACGCTAGAATCACGAAGGTTCCAGTTGTTGTTTGTCGCTGTGGCTTGTTTTTATTATGAGCCTGTTGCCTTTAAGTTGTTACTTCAACCGTATTTCTTTAACAGTATTAACATTGTATTGAACTAGGGGGTAGGGGCTTGCTGTTTCTAGGTTTAGACGGTAAGTATCATATTTTACTTGTTAAAATACCCTTCGAAACATTGTGCATCTAATATTTAAAAGGCAAAGACACTTTCAGATTCTTATTCCTTTGTAAGACATGGCCTGAGTTATGTTGTTTAGTTGTGGCTTAGTTTACTAATAAGTAAAATGAGAGCCATGCTATTTCTAGATCTCATGAAGGGAATAGTATGATTATGAGATGGTGAATCTGGTGATGGAAGTATGATGCATGTATTTTTAGCCTATTCTTACTGATATTGTGTCGGCATAAAATGATAAACACCATCTCGCCAACGCCGGTACAGTCGGGTCGTAGGTTCCTTGACTCATGTTTATCAATTGAGAATTTTTCCAAATTATGTCAATGGAAATTCTCCCATAGGGTGCAGTCATCATCTGTAACGTAAATCATTTGACCAATCTGCAAAGTTATGCTTTTTAAAATTGTTTGCACAATTCAAAATAAGTAAGAACCTATTTGGCTGTATCGGTTATTACTTAAAGCCCAATGCGGTATTTGTCTAGAAGTGTGACTTATGATTTCATGAGCTAAAACTGATTTAACACAATATGGAGAAGGCTCCTAAATTTATAAAAATTTGTTTCGGGTCTTTTTGAAAATTGGGATGACTTTTGCGATTTTGAGAGAGGAGGAACTGTTCCACAGTGAAAAGAGATTGATCAAGTGTTCAAGTGGCTTCAACAAATGCTTTGAGCACTGTTTGATAAGCGCGACACATGACTTGAATCGCTTTGTTTTTTTTGAAGTGAGATTTCTTATCACCGTAGCAATTTCCTCCTCTGTGACCGGAGTCAGAGCCATTGAGGCTGTAGGACTCGGTATTAATGGGAGAGCGGGCTGGATCTTGGCCGAACTAAGGCCTGGATCAGCTCCGACTGAGGAAAAAAATGTGTTGAATTCCTCAGCGACCCTGAGGGGATCGTTGAGTTGTTCACTGTCTGTGTTGATTTGATCTGTTTGTCTGTCTGTTGGTTTTTATTGTTTATTATGGCCCAAGCGGTTTTTGACACGTTTTTTGACGCGAGCAGCGCTTTGGAGACATCGTAAGCTTTGCAGCTTTGATGACCCTTCTATAGATAATGCCTATAGTTTTGGAAGAACAATTTAAACTCTACATTTGTTGTGTGCTTTTAATTTCGAGTAAAACAATAATCTTTCTCTCGAAATTAGAATACCTTTGGTAATCCATTTGCAATGTTGATGATTTCTCGGTTTTTGTTGCTTTTTCTTTAGGAGACAGCTCACGTCGAGGTGAAATTTAAAGGTTTGTTCGAATTTTTGAAACTGTTGTTCTACGGTATCTCTAAAGTTTAGAAAACTCCATTCCTCTTGCATAAGCAATTAGTTTAGGAGCACGATGTTTGTGGGCCTTGTATCTCTTACTGTTTTTGCGATTGGTGGATCCCGTGTAGGCTCATGACCACCAATAGTGATCTGTTGGCCATAGTGATCCGAAATTGCTGTGTTGATCACAGTCACCTTTGTGCTAATCAGGTTGGTAACAATGTTGTCTATGGCAGTTGCTGAGTGATCGATGACCCTCGTTGGCGAGTTCACCGACCAAACAAGGCCAAACTACTTTAACAAGTCGGCAAACAGTTTTGTCGCTGAGCTACTGACGTCTAAGACGTCGATGTTGAAGTCACCCATTATGACAAACTGGTGACCATTTTTTGACAGGTCGGACAACAATTGCTCAAATTTGGTGAAAAAAGAATCTTTGTTCCCGCTGGGCGATCTGTACAGTCCGACGACTGTAAGATTTGTTAGGGACGTTTGAATTTTTACCCCAGTCACTTCAAAGTGTTTGTCTGTGGACTCAGTAAGTCTGTAAGGGGTAAAAGAGTGTTCTGTTTTTGAAAATATTGCTACTCCTCCTCCTTTGGTGGAAGTGCGGCAATAAGAGCTAGCCAACTGATAATTTTGAAATGGTTAACATTGCTGTTGTTAAAACCGTGCTCGTAACAACAAGCAAATCGGGAATGAGTTCCTCGCACATCTGAGAGTTAGCTCATCCCCCTTGTTTGTCGCCATTTGAGCATTTTGATGCACAAATGATACTTGTCTTTTTATAGTTGTTTTCGGAATTGTGATTGGTTTTTTTTGTTGGCTATTTTTGTTACTGGACTGTAAGTGGACTCCCTTAAAAAGCATCTTTAATTGTGGTTATTTGGCTGTCTGTCCCTGGAGTTCTAAGGACGATGACGTCCTCACTACCTTGGTGGTAGGTCTTGTGCTAAGGAAGATCTGCTACAGCTTCCGAGTAAGATCTTTCCCCCGTAGCGATCGTCGGAGATTCCAGCTTCTTGGTCCTTAAGGTGGCAGCTTCAAGCATTGGGCAACCTTTTCTTTTGATGTTGCTGTCTGGGGTTGTGAAGGTGTGCAGCGCGTTCTTGTTACGCCTAGCCAGCAGGGTCTTCCCTCTTATGCGCAGGTGTAATCCATGGGTGGTAAATAAGCGTCGGAGTATATTGTTGACATTTAGGCTCTGTATATCTTCGTATCGGCAGCATAGTTCCGTGATGAAATTGTTGACTATTTCTGTTGTTCGATGGACTGGGCTACTCCTGGGTAGATCGTGGCGCCGCGGCAGAGTACATACCAGCACCTTAGAAGTAGCTCGGTATCTTAATATTGTCTCCTCTAGATACCTAAAGATGTTCTTCTCGTTCCCAGTAGCTACGTCATTTGTTCCAGCAATGATTACATAACAACTGTCTTCTAAGGTGGGTCTGTCTATCTTGGGTGCCACTATTTGTAGGTCGGCATTTGGTTTACACTCGCCGATTACCTTTGTGTCAGAAGTCACCAACTCCCCCACCAAGCCAGCTAAATGTCGTGAGTGACTGTCACCTAGAATACTGATATTTTTAAAGGGTAGGTGCTTCCCGCCTTGTGATGGGTTTTGTTGCTTATGGTTCCCCGTATTTGGTTTTTGATCTTTGGGTTTCGTTTAATAGTTTTACTTATGCCGTTAGAGTCCGGGAGTTTCTTTTTTCTTTTAACTTGTTTTTGTTCCCCTGACAAAACAGTAAAATGATTATTGTCTTCCTCTTCTGAGAGAGCATCAAAGTGGTTTTCAATTGGTATAGAGGAGGACGGGCATTGAGTTTGCCGCATAAAGTTGTTCTCGTTTTGATGTTTTAGCATTTCAATGTCAGCCTCTAAACTTCGAATCGTGCCTATCATCTTCAATGATTCCTCATGTAAGACTTTACATCGAACGCACGGCAATTTTGAATTATTTTGAGTTGATGAATGCGTTACTGGTGAAGTGAAAATCTCACTAGTAAACTTTGTCAGCCTCATATCCGACTCTGCAGAGTGATCCAAAAGGTTCTTAAACTCAGTCTGCAAAGCCTCAGTTCGGTTCCTTTTTCAGTCTAGCGTTCTCTACCACTAAATCATTTTGAGGCATATTTTGTGAAGGGTTAGTGGTATTTAAGGTGTCGGTAAGCATGGTTGGCTGTGATTGGGAAGTGAAAGATGTCGTGGTTGATGTATCAGAAGCTGAAGGTGTCACTGGTGCACTGGCCGGCGCGGGCGTGATGTTAGAGGCGGCCGAGAGACGCAAAGTCGAGGTGTAGAGAGAGCCTTAGAGACGCGTCAGTGATCGCATTGTTGTTGGGTGATGACCAGTGTGTGTTGTCTTGCAGTCGATAACTTCGGTTTTATCCGAGTTTGTTCTAACTGTAGATTTGCACAAAGTTCCGAGACATCTCCACACCACTTCTCCGTTTTTCAATACATGACTTTCCCTGTACTTGTAATTACGGTATAATATATGAGGTTTTCCACTTTTCTTTATTTCCACAGTCAAAGTCATGTTTATTAGTTAAATTATAGTGTAATATTTAAATAAATACTTTACAATAAACAGAAGAAAATTCAGTCTACTCTGTGACTTAGTGAATGACAGAGTCTAAATAATAAATGAAGGTCTCAGGAGCGTCGTTATCAGTTGCTCCGTTATCTCATAGATAGCGTGGGCGTCTACTCAAGGTCAGTGTCTGGAGCGTTGTACATTGCATTTGTCATAAATAAATAAAAATAAATAACTTTATTTGTCATATACAAAATTGAATTGTGTGACAAAAAAAACAACAACAAACAAATCTAAATATAAAAACAAATAAGGTAAACTCATCACCAAAATACTGTTCCCCTATAGTACTACTTGCTACATGGGTGAAATGTTGTTGGAAAAATTAGTTGTATTCAATCATCCATGAATTCACCAACGCTATAAAATGATTTTGAATTAAAAATGTTTTAGTTTCCACTTAAAAGAGTTTATACTGTTTATAATTTTTAAATAGTCTGGTAATTTGTTAAAAAATTTAATTCCAATTTGGGACGGTAATTTATGAGATATTTCAAGTCTATGATATCCCAACCTATATTGACTACTATTTCTAGTGTCATGGTTGTGGATATCATGGCCTGTTACCAAACTACCATTTGTTATGGAAAAAATAATTGTTTCATATATGTAAATACAAGGTAGGGTAAGAATACCTAATACTTTAAATATTTCTCTACAAGAATCCCTCAAACGTAATTTTGATACTATTCGCACAGCTTTCTTTTGCAGAATAAAAATTCTTAAGAGTTTATATTCTGAACAAGAACCCCACAAAATGATACCATAATTTATGTATGGTTGTATTAAACCAAAGTAAGCCATTCTAAGTATATGTGGCTTACAATGCTGGGAGAGGTATCTAAGAAGAAAAATTCTAGAGGAAATCTTTTTGCCTATATAATCAATATGGCTATCCCAAGATAGATTCTTATCTATGTAAACGCCAAGAAATTTTGTTGATTCAGCTTCTTCCAGCAAATGATTATCTATCATTACAGTTGGGCAGTAATCGAATTCGCCTGCCAAGTTGAAAATTAATAAAACTTGACTTATTATAATTAGTTTTAAGATACAAACTTTCAAAAAATTGTGTACAAATGTGTACTTTTCAAAAGCTTGAATTTCTAGATTTTCCGTTGAATTTGAAATAATATTAATTGTGGTATCGTCTGCATATTGAATTAGGTGTTGAGGTTCTACCATTTACATTATTAATATAAACCAAAAAGAGAACCGGCCCGAGAATGGATCCTTGAGGGACTCCATATTGTAAATGGGTAATTTTGGATAATTTATTTTCTATTTGAACCTGTTGAGATCTACCTTGCAAGTAAGAATTTAACCACTTATAAGGTAGTCCGCAAATTCCATAGCTGTGTAGTTTTTCAATAAAATTGAATGATCCACACAGTCAAATGCTTTTGAAAGATCAAGAAAAATACTTAATGCTTTGTTTTACTGTCCAAACCCATTACAACAGTCTCTAAAAGCTTATTAAGAGCACCTATAGTGCTGTAACCTTTCCTAAAACCATATTGGCTTTTAGAAATTATATTGTAATCCTCCATGAATGAGGTAATTCTTGTTAAGAAAAGTTTTTCGACTACTTTACTAATTGATGGCAACAGTGATATGTAGTTAGATACTCTTCAAGTATCCCCATTTTTATAAATAGGGACTACCTTAGCCAATTTCAAACAATTGAAAGATCCCTCCTCAAAGAAGCATTTACGACATAAGTCAATATTGCAGATAATTCAGAGGTAAGTTACACTGTTTTATAAGCCACATTGATGTGTCGTAAATATCTAATGAGCTTTTAGCGGGTAATGATTTAATTGTTGAAATTACTTCCTGTTCGGTGACTGGGCTAAGAAACATAGAAAAAGGATTATTTATATTAGAAATCAGTGGAGAACCAACATTCCCAACGCTGTTTCTAATATTTATTGCAACGTCACCAAAGAAGCGGTTGAATTCTTCTGCAACATCTGATGGACTATCTATCTTTAAACCATTAATTTGAAGTTCGATTGGATTTTGAAGTTTAGGTTGCTTTTGCCCGTTGATAATCCTCTCCGCTGTTTTTGCAGATTTGTTGATACTTCAACAGTTTTATTTATTTCAGGACTTGGCAGCCCTGATAATTCTTCCGGTAAACCGATTTGTATAATTTATAAAAATTGTTGAAATTATCATCCGTATTTATTGAAAACTGTTTTGCATAAGCTTTTAGCTTTTTCTTGACACTAAAATCCCTTTAGTAATCCAAGTAGACTTTTTATTTGTAGAAGATTTTAGAGGCTTTAAGGGACAAGCCATATTGAAATAATCTGTAAAGACTTCCATGAACTTATCAAATTTAGATTCAGCTGTGCTACTGGTCTTTATACTGTTCCAATGTTCAGAGTTTAATAACAATTTAAGATGGCCTATATTTTCAGGGTAAGTCTAACGCTTAAATTTTGTTGGTTGATTTATTGAACCAAAATATGGTTTTGATCACTATGCTTTGACCATAATGGTCTGAAATAGCAGTGTTCAAAACCGAAACTTCCATATCAAACGGTATGTTTGTGATAACGTTATCAATTGATGATTTTGAACCGTTTATTTCTCGCGTTGGTGAATTTATGGACCATGATAAATTGAAAGTATTTAATAAATCTTTAAATCTTTGTACTTTATTATCGCTAGGGTTTAAAACGTTAATGTTAAAATCACCTACAATTATGTACTTAGTTGTATTTTGACGATTTTGAAACTGACATTTGTTTAAAAGCAACTCTAGTTTATTAAAGAAAACATTGATATTTCCATTAGGGGAACGATAAATGCCAATTAAAATGAACTTCTGGTTATTTGAACTGAACTTTATGCCTGCAGCTTCAAAGTCTTTTTCCTCATTAAAATTGATATTATATTTTTCAAACTTTAAATTTTGTTTTATAAATACTCCAATGTCATGTTGTCTTTCTGCATGCGTGAGTACAGATGCGTAGAATATCGGTCAGTTCAAATATATGATGAACTTGGTTCCAGCTTGGGTTCAGTTCATAAGATGTCCTTGCTCAGTAACCTAGCCTCAAGTACGTATTTTCACAGTACAATACCTTCACTGTTTCTTCGTCACAGAAAGTTCCCGTAAGTTGATTTGAAGCACTGACTATTATAAATAAGATGAACACATTTTGAACCTTAATATACGTTAATTAACAATAACATGAGTTTTGTATAAAAATTGTTGAGCACAAACTTTAGTATATTTACCTAGCCACTCAGGCTTGCCAACCACCTAGATAAACACATCGTTACAGTAAAATATAGAACATTCCCCTGCCTGTGAACAAAAGTGGTACGCTTTTAACTGATGGGGTAAAATAGTCTTTTGGAAGTGGTTGTGTCATTCAAGATTTAATACGTGCTAGCTATTTTGAGAAAGCCGACAGTTGAACCATGTTCATAATCTTGAGTTCTGTTGCTTTGAGTTCTCCAAGGTGATCGATCCAACGGTCGTCTGTTTTCTTGTTGAGTTTTGGATGAAGCGAAGAATCATGACTGTCACTCGGAATAGGGTATCCCAGGATGAAAACTTTTCAAGTAATTTAAGTTTTAGGCTTAAGCGGCCGGCGTCATTACTAACTAAAGCTTCCAGTGTAGACAGCGTCAACTGGCTATTTCTAACTTCTACTGAGCTAAACGTCTGGCGCAGTAGAAGTTAGAAATAGCCAGTTGACGCGGTCTACACCGGATGCTTTAGATAGTAATTTTAAAGTAAATCTAGTTCCTTCTTTTCTTAAGTTGTAACCAATATAGGAAGAGGTTCGGTTTTTACTTCTGGAATTTCTTCAGGTTTCATTGGAGTAAACTGTGAGGTTGGCCATGTTTCCTTTGGTTGTTGAAGCCATGATGGTCCTTGCCACCACAGTTGATGTTTTATTAGAGAGGACGGTAGCAAACCTCGACTGGCACAGTCAGCTGGGTTGAACTGAGTTAAGATGTGGGTCCAAGCGTGAGGAGGAATCAACTCTTGTATAGCCTATACTTTCTAGCGGTAAGGAGGTGTTCGTATCCAAGATAAGATTACTGTTGAGTCACACCAGGCTGTGATAGAGCTGACGTTGTATCATTGAGACAAAATAAATTTTGCGTTTTCAGGTAAGGGGGAGGTGACTAACCCCATGTCTCCTGAATCTATGTAGTCGTTCATGAAGTCTACGTATTTGTTTTTCAAATCTGGGTCAGAATTTAGTTTTCTTTCTAAAGAGAAGAATCTTCTTTTTACAATTTCAGTAGAGTCTCCAAGTGGAGGGTGGTTTTCTTTCACAGGTAAGCGTACAACGTAGCGACCACTACTAGGATCTCTTGTGTGGTTTTCGGAAAAATGTTTCTCGCAGTAATCTTCTTCTGGAGTCGGTTTCAGCTTGAGAGGAGGGTCCAAAAGCGCTGTTCGGCTGGATGAAGGTCATGAGTGAGAAGAGTTGTTGCGTCGATACAGCTTGGTTCACTAGGTGTTGGTACAAAGTTGAGAGTGGGTGATGAACCAGTAATGATGTATCCAAACACAGAGTTCATGGCTGCTGGTATATCTTTGACAATTATGAGACGTTCTCCAGTTAAGATTTTTGCAAAAAGGTCAGCTCCTAGTAACATGTCAACATTGCTAGGCACATCAAATGTGGGATCTGCCAATACAAGATGTTTGAACCTTTCTTTGATATCAGAAGGTACTTGAGAATGTGGAAGGTTTGAGGTAATCCTGCCAAGAACTACTACAGGATGCATATTAGCTATTTGAGTCCCATTGAAGGTTGATAAGTTCAAGTTTGAGATTCCATGAGTTTTGACCTGGCATGAGGAAAGGCCAATAACGTTATCAAAGCGGTTAGAGTGTCTTTCGAGAGAGAGAGTAATTGAACAGCAGAGTCTGTTATGCAGCGGTGGTAGAGGCTGAGCCCACAACTGCTCTGATTGTGGCTGCTAACTTCGCCTTGTTAAACAAGACAAACTTTACCTTTTAACTTGAGAGCTTCACTAGCAAGGCTTACATCTTAGGGAAACACAATTTGTGTTGTTAACTTGAAAGGCCTTGCAAGTTAAATTTATACAAGTTTGGCTTTTGTTTTATTTTTTATTTTAACTATACAATCCAATACTATACCAAACAAATACTGTACGACAGAGATCTAAGTTATTTTATATGAATGAACGGATGATTTATTCTTAAGTATGCTTGTGATTGTCTTGTTGTTATTAGAACAGGAACTTAAAAGTTTTTGTCTGGTTGATGAGGTTTCTGGTTGTAATGGATTTTCCGTGCTTGGGTAATATTCCTCCGAGGGCACTCATTCTAAAAAAGGTACACTACTGCTCAGAGTATCTCAGCAAGGTGGGTCGTTCCAAAATTTTCACATTTTAAACTGGGCTGTTGGATGGTGTTTTGGTCTGATTACTTAAAAATGGAATTTATTGATTGGTAGATAATATCACCAATGCTGTACATCAATTTATTACAATGCAATAAAAACTTATCATTAAACAATTTTGGTAAATTAAAAATGTATCTGTGGTTTTACTTGGGCTGTTCAAAAACTACATTTGTTTTGTTTCCACCTGTTTTGTTTTCCAACAACACTTAAGTGTCTTTCTTATCTCCAAGCCGAGTATCGGTAATTAGTGAGTGGAGGAAGCATAGAAGTCTGAGTGACGTATAACATAAGTTTCCTTTGTAAAGAATTTAAGTTTTTTCTCTAATCGACTTGTTATTTCCATTTCTGATTTCATTACAACTGTTAAAAAATATCCTGAAGATAATCTGTTTGATCGTCTTTAAGGTGGCTCTGCGTTTGTCTCTGACCTCCAGATAGTTCAATGTTGTCTAATTTCTCCCCCAGTTGCTCTAGCTTGATCATGACTTTCTTCAGTCCCCTCTCCTGCTGCTCTGCACGGAAAAAAAGCTCCTCTATTGAGTATTGCATGTGGTTGAGTTCATCTCGCCTCGCGTCTTCCTTCACCTCTTCCTTGCGCACTTGCCTCGTATATTCACACAACAGTAAGGTGGCCGCTATTGAGAAGATGATGGCTTCACTGAGAATGCTTGCGCCTAGTTCTATCGCCATGGTCTCGTTGAGGGGTGTCACGTGCGTAGGACTGTTCAAGTTCATCATGTACATCTTCACTCTCACCTCACACCAGTTGTAGAACTGAGCAGGCGGCATGCATATACCTCGACTAAACAGTGGATGTTGCTTGGCTTTCTTCGCAATGGCGTTTGCTAAAGGCTTACTAATTTGGCGGATCAGTAATGCGCCCAGCTTAGCAGCAGGGAAGGCCATAACTACCATTATGAGGCATTAATTTGAGTATTAGTTGAGAGACTGATAACTCGGCGCTGCTCTTTACACATCAAGTAAGGTGGAAAGTCAATGTTTCTGGATGGTAAGATAATTGATACGTTTGCCTTTTGACATCCTGCACTACTCATGAATGATGTAGATGTCCGGTTTACAATTGTTTTATATCATGGTTTTTCAGAGGTCAGTTTTAAAAACTGGTTTTGTGTATATATTTTTGTTTGTTACAAACTGGCGGTTTTCTGTGTGTGGAAAATACCTTTTATTTTGTTTCACCATAGAAACTCAAGTTATGTTGCAAATGAATATTAAAATTGGAAAAAACAGGTGCTCAGTCCTAATTTATAAGCTTATGTCAAAGATACATAAACAAAACTAATTTGGTATATTTTATAAAAGGCTTTGTCCCGACTGATTGACTACGTTTTTACTGACTGATTGTCCAGTAGTGTGTCCAGCTTCAGTCAATAATTAAAGATTGTATACATTTTTTTAGACTAAATTTATTTACATTTTAGCCTTAATCTAGTAACTGTAGTACAGATAAAATATTTAGCTTGGTGTAAAAAAAGTGTCAGAACTAGTTATACAATATCAGTTATGCATAGGCTATATTGTATAACAAGACTAAAGTGATAACACATATTGCTAGCCTGTTTATCCTTTGATAAGATAACAGGCTAATTTTGTTTACTCTAAGCTGTTTGTTTATGAATCTTTGACCTAATTAATTAAACATCCATGAGCAACATTTAAATTGTATTAGTTTTGAGCATGTAAAGTATTATTTTGACTTGGTAAGCTATTCTTTCAAGTGAACTTTGGAATTACAATTTCTACTATCTTAAGCAAACGAGTAGGTTTCGAAATATAAAACCAACTTAACTGCCAAGCAAACCA
This sequence comes from Matsumurasca onukii, assembly GCA_018831715.1. Classification (NCBI taxonomy): domain Eukaryota; kingdom Metazoa; phylum Arthropoda; class Insecta; order Hemiptera; family Cicadellidae; genus Matsumurasca; species Matsumurasca onukii. The sequence goes on along the minus strand of CM032059.1, from coordinate 39,954,346 downwards.
CAGAGAAGTGAGTAATCATTAAACTTCCAAATTTTTCAAAATCCGGACAACCCTTCCGTCACATTAGCTTGATCAAGTGAGAGTCTTCTGTATTAGTACCAAAAATATTAATGAGTAGACAACACATAAGGATTACATGAAAAATAGTTTCTACATTTTTATTTTTTGAACCTGTTGGTACATTAAATTATACAAGCTTAAATGTACGGGTATATTTTATAATAACTGTAAAACTGTATATAAACCTAACAATAACAATAAATACATGTACATACAATAACAATAAACCTGTAACAATAATAGTGTTACAGTGAAATATTATTGGAACCATTTTCCATTGTTAGTGTACAAGAAAAAATACATTTCAGGATCTCTAACCATTTTTTTTAGTGCAACCAAACTTGGTACATCTTATTAAAGTTATCAAAAGTATCTTTTAATGCATACCCTACATAATCATAATCTTAACCCAGAAAAAAATTGTGTTAATTTAAGTCGTACAGAATTTTTCAAGGTAAAAGTGTACATAAAAAAAACCTGTATACAATGAAAAATTACGAATTTGAAGGTTAAGTCTCATTTGCAGCACGCATCAACATTTTCTAAGACCTTCAAAAAGAGGTGTCACTCGATGGGGCTTCCCTATGAAAATTATGGGGCTACCCCTCCAATCCCCCATTTTGAAAACTGGGGCAAGTGTCAGCATGCATTAAAAGATACTTTTGATAACTTTAATAAGATGTACCGAGTTTGGTTGCACTAAAAGAACTGGTTAAAAAGTTATAAAGGCGTTTCCACACTTTTGCCTGACCCTGTATAGTGTATAACCAACAATACAAGACATAAGTGTTGATGCTAACTTGTTGAGTAATTCGATCAAATAAAGCTAACACAAAGTTCCTATGTTAAAGTATGTTTGTAAACATGCTGTTGCAGACTGAGGCGGCCATGGCACGAGGAGCGGTGCTCGGGCAGCGAGGAGTGTTGAGGCAGCTTCGGAACCGGTTTTCAATATCACATTGTCTTAGGAAAGATGCGCAAGCTGCATCACAGACCTCGGGCCGCCCTTACAAGCAGCTTTCTATCGGTGTACCCAAAGAAGTGTGGCACAACGAGAAAAGGTTGGCTCATTTACTTGATAAATAATCTATAATTATTATTAACTATTAATCATCAATTATCCTCTTTTTATCGAGATATCTTTTATTATTTTTAATTTATTCTTACATCTGAAGCCAACATGTAATGTTAAAAATTTTGTTTAGCACCTTAAATCTTATAATATTTAATATAATATTTTTGTTGACGCTATTTTGTGTATGCTATGTACATGTATAAACAAAGTGTATTTAAATTTGAATTAGCAGAGTGTTGTCACATTTCCAGGGTTGCCATAACTCCACAAGTGACTGCTTCATTGGTGAAGAAAGGGTTCATGTTGAACGTGGAAGCTGGGGCTGGCAAGGAAGCCAAGTTCTGAGGCAGTTCCTACCAAAAGTCGGGAGTGAACATTGTAGAAACTTAGCAGAGTGTTGTAACATTTCCAGGGTTGCCACATAACTCCACAAGTGACTGCTTCATTGGTGAAGAAAGGGTTCATGTTGAACGTGGAAGCTGGGGCTGGCAAGGAAGCCAAGTTCTGAGGCAGTTCCTACCAAAAGTCGGGAGTGAACATTGTAGAAACTTAGCAGAGTGTTGTAACATTTCCAGGGTTGCCACATAACTCCACAAGTGACTGCTTCATTGGTGAAGAAAGAGTTCATGTTGAACGTGGAAGCTGGGGCTGGCAAGGAAGCCAAGTATCGAGACAGTTCCTACCAAGAGTCGGGAGCGAACATTGTAGAAACTTAGCAGAGTGTTGTCACATTTCCAGGGTTGCCATAACTCCACAAGTGACTGCTTCATTGGTGAAGAAAGGGTTCACGTTGAACGTGGAAGCTGGGGCTGGCAAGGAAGCCAAGTTCCGAGACAGTTCCTACCAAGAGTCGGGAGCGAACATTGTAGACAACAAGACTGCATTTGCCTCTGGTAAGTTTTACTTTGTGACCAACAGCATTGCCTGTTTTCCTTTTTGGCAAAAAATCAAGCAAAAGTGATAAGCAGCCATTAAAATTTAACAATAAATATTCTTAAACAAAACCTTACAAATGTTATTTTACCATATCCATATAATATTTAATAGGAGTGGACGGGATTGGATTTTTCCCTTCGGGCGGGAATCAGACAAGAAACATTGCAACTGTTTTTTTACAGTAAAAGAAAGTATATTTCCTAATCTTGTGTTCCTTTTGTCAGTTTTAAAATAAATATGTATGGCACAACATGATTGTCCTTTGATTTGATACAGTATGTAATGTTTAATTTCAATATCAATTTAATGTTTAAAGGTTTTACTCATTGGAGAATAGTAAATATTAAGTAGTTACCTTGAACATTTTATGTCTGTACATTTCAACTTAGAAAATAAAAACAAAATGTATTTACAATTTCTGTCTCATAAAAGTTTTTAGCGGTTAGTGTAGTTTTTTAATTTTCATCATACCCTTAAAACGTGTGTTTGTCCACAAAAACTCCAACCCGTGATAATTCACCCCATAATTATTCCAATCAGGCAAAAAATAGCTCATTCTACAACCAATAATAAATTAAAAGTTATAACATTTGTTTACAGATTTGATTTTAAAAGTCCGTCCTCCGTCTGACAGTGAAGTGAATCTGTTCAAACCTGACACAACACTGATCTCATTCTTATATCCTGGTCAAAACAAAGCTCTGATTGATGCTCTGGGGAAGAAGCAAATCAACGCATTTGGTAAGTCAACTAACAAAAATTATTCAAATGGTAACAAATAACTTTTTTGTTAGTCAAGTTCAAAGCTGAATGGTTACTTTAATACTGCTTCTTGATCAAATACTTGTGTCTACTTGTTTGCATATTTCGGTATAACATGGTACAAACCGCTGCTATACCGTATATACTCGAATCTAAGACGCACTTTATTTACGATATTTTAGGCTCTAAAATAAGGGTGCGTCTTATATGCATGTGCGTCTTAAACCACAATAAGATACAAATATTGAGTTAATTTGAAGAGTTACAAAAACCCTCAAAACAATGACAAAAACATTCAGATAGGCCACGAGAGGTAGGAAACACAACAGGGTTGCATTGCCTGTTTTGAAGAGTGGAATGAAAGAATTTTTTGTGACTAGAGGGGACTCAGAATTGCTTCTTATTGCATTCATCTTGTTCTCCATCCTTCTTCCCCTCCCTCCTTGTCTGTAGGTTGGTGGGGGAAAAGGAGGAAGAGAAGGGATGCAGTAGCATACAAGGAGATATGCATCTATTCAAAGCAAACACTAGCGCTTGGAAATATGGGGCAATCACCAGTGGCAAAAACATGAACTAACTGAAAAAATAGTCCCTCGCCAGACCCCAGGTGGTCCTTTATCTCTCTACCTGCCTTTCTTATCTGCTCACTGCTGACCCTTGTTAACAACATTTTTTTTTTGTGCTGTGGGAGGGGCGTAGTGGTGGAGCAGGGCGGGGTTTGGGATGGGAAGGGAAGGCAATCGTGATGTATTCTTTGTTCTGCTTTTACTCTTGACAGCTGCAGCTGGCAATTTCGTCACTAGTTGCTAAGGAGGGGTCAGGGGCCTGACAAATCATAGCCCTCTAGCTGTTGACATTATAAAAAATTGGGGTGTGTCTCATATGAGGGTGTAGAGTTTTTACTGTATATTCAGGGGAAAATTATGGGTGCTTCTTAGATTCGCCTGAGGCTTAGACTCGAGTATATACGGTATTTATATTCTGAAGATAAACATTAAAAATGTTTCAAATATAATTTGAAAATTTTGTTGCCACAAAAAATGTAAGTAATTAATAGTTATATTTAAAAAGCTATTCAACTCAATGATAATACTAATAGAACTATATTGAATTAAATGACTGAATGACCCATACATGAATTTAAGATACATGAACAAGTATAAATATCATTATTACTATCTAGGCTTTCGGTGTCAGACCGCGTCAGTGGACTAATAACTAAATTGTCAGACATTTTGCCCATTCTAAGATGCATTTCAGTGACACGAGACTGAAGAGAGTTTGCAGGCATAGGGCACAGGTGTCCTGCAGGTCACGCCAGGTGAGATGCAGGTGTTCCGACCGGTTTCCGTTGCTAGAAATATGGCACTATCATCCTTATTTAAATTGATAGGGTTTTAAAATTTCTATGGCCTCTCTGAGCTACTGTGGGTGATAAAACTGCTCTCTAGCTAACATATGGTTTTGTCAAATAAAATTGCGTTTTGTTTTAAAACTATGCTTTGATACGATTTTCTATATTTTCTGTTTTGTGTGTCTGATGTTCTTGTATTTTGTTGAGATGATCGTTTGTTTAGCCAATGTAAACTTTACCACAGCTGCACGGGTACTCAGGGTTAAGTGGAAACTTGTCCTTTACTGGTCTCAACAGATTCTTTATTTTTACGTTGGTTGAAGATAGATGTTTCTTAGAACGGCTGATTTTGTCAGTTGGCCTTTAATGTAAGGCAAGTATAGCATTGAGATTCTTGATTGAGATGGTAATTGGTTTTGCTGTTGTAAGTTCTTCATCTTATTTTCCTGGTTGTTCCAAGCTCTATTTATTTGTTTCATACTGTAACCATTTCATACGTCAAAGATTAACGTCATTTCATCGCAACTATTAAAAACCTTCACCTTCAAGACGGAGATGTGCTTGTAAGCTTCGATGTGGAATCTCTATTCACTAAAGTCCCTATACCTGAAACTGTCCAAATCATCAAAGATCTACTAGACCCGGAAGTAGCAGAAATGGCAGAGCTCTGTCTCAAGTCTACGTATTTCCATTTCAACGGGAAATATTACGAGCAAACGGAAGGAGCAGCTATGGGTTCGCCTCTATCACCTGTTGCTGCCAACCTCTACATGGAGCATTTTGAAAAAGAAGCGCTAGACTTAGCTGAGTTCAAACCTAGGGTGTGGCTACGATACGTGGATGACGTCTGGGCTATATGGCCGCATGGGAAAGAAAGACTACAAGAATTTCTTAATCACCTGAATTCTATCCATCACAACATTAAATTTACGCTGGAAATAGAAAAGGATGGCCGCTTGCCTTTTCTGGATGTATTAACATCTAGGAAGATTGACGGAACTATAGGCCACACAGTGTACAGAAAACCCACACATACGATGAGATATCTGAATGCATCTTCCAATCATCATCCAGCTCAAAAGAATGGCGTGCTGAATACCTTAATCAATCGTGCCCTTCACATCTCAGAACCAGAACACTTGGGTGAAGAAAAGAAAACTTTGAAACGTTCACTTCTCTCTAATGGTTACAGTATGAAACAAATAAATAGAGCTTGGAACAACCAGGAAAATAAGATGAAGAACTTACAACAGCAAAACCAATTACCATCTCCGAACAATCAAGAATCGCTCAAGCGTATATACTTGCCTTACATTAAAGGTACAACTGACAAAATCAGCTGAGTTCTAAGAAAACATGACGTGAAACCTATCTTCAAGCCAACGTGTAAAATAAAGAATCTGTTGAGACCAGTAAAGGACAAGTTTCCACTTAGCAACCCTGGAGTCTATCAAGTACCATGCAGCTGTGGTAAAGTTTACATTGGCGAAACAAAACGGCTCATCTCAACAAGAATACAAGAACATATCAGACACACAAAAACAGAAAATATAGAAAAATCAGCCATAGCCGAGCATAGTTTTAAAACAAAACATGCAATTTTATTTGACAAAACCACTATGTTAGCTAGAGAGCAGTTTTATCACCCACGAGTACTCAGAGAGGCCATAGAAATTTTCAAAAACCCTATCAATTTAAATGAAGGATGATAGTGCACATATTTCTAACGCTTGGAAACCGGTATTGGCAGCTCCGCAGTAACCCCCCTCCCCAACGGGACACCTGCAGTACACCTGGCGAACACCTGCATCTCACCTGGCAAACACCTGCAGTACACCTGTGCCCTCCTGCCTGGACTATATATACTTGACGCTTGAACTCTCTCTTCAGTCTCAGCTGTGTAGTCACTGAGGATGCCACATCTTAGAATGGGCGAAACGTCTGACAATTTAGTTATTAGTCCACTGACGCGGTCTGACACCGAAAGCCTAGATAGTAATGATGACTCCAGCCGCTCAAGCCTACGCATTAAGATAAAATACCATTATTTAGCCCTTTTATCGAACTCTATAGAACACTACTCTTTAAAAAGTTATCTGAAAGCATTTAGAATCATAACTACAAATTTAAAATTGTATCAAGCATCTAATAAAAACATGTTGCTAAATGAGGCCTTTGACCTTGTACAGTTTTTCAGTTAAATATTAATTAACATAGATATGAGGTTTAAACTTGTCTAGATAATGTATATTGTTTTCACAGCTATGGACTGCATTCCTCGCATTTCCCGAGCACAAGTGTTTGATGCGCTCAGCTCAATGGCTAACATCTCTGGCTATCGAGCAGTCGTAGAAGCTGCTAACCATTTCACCAGGTTTTTTGCTGGTAAGATGTAGTGATGTAATTATTATCGAATTTCCTTCGGAAAAATGAGATATTCAAGCCGTCAGCATGGAAAGACCCAAGCCTGAGACCATGAAAATGAGCACCGATCCAGACCCCTAGAACAGGTTTTAAGCATTTTTTCAACACTTTATATACATGTATGTATTTATGTATATAATAGCTGAGAGCAACCGCGCTTCGCCTCGGGGCTTTGTTAACATAGCTGGGTATATATGTTAAAAAATTGAAAATTCAAAGTTAAAAACAAAATAGTTTTACAACTTTAAATTTATTAGAAGGCCACTGATCTACCGCTGTTTTGAAAGATCGAATCATATTGTTGTTTTCATCAAGCGTCTGCTTGAGACCTTGAACAGTGTTTTGTGACACGCCAGGAATGTTGTTGCAGCGTTTCTTAGCTTCAGCTTGTTGATCCCCCATGAAAAACACCTGAAGGAAACTGTGAGGCTGATCAGGTAAGGGAAGAACAGAACCAATCCTATGGTATATTTGCCCCTGGACAGTAAATGTTGTAGGATATTCGTGTGACACAACCTGTCCAGAGGTACCAAAAGACGTCATTTGGAAACAGGAGTTATACTTTCGGATGCTGTTGTGAAAGTCTTTTGAATCTGCGCTTTCCTCAGTAAGTAATGATTTTAATGGCTCAATAGGCTCGTCAATCAGGGATAGTTTTACTTTGCCATTAGAACAACCTATACCTGTTTGGTTCATCTTTCCAATAGAAAGGAGACCGTGGGTATTATAGTCAGTGAAAGGATCATACATAAGCCTGGGCCCATTAAATGGATTCCACATCATTTGCATGAAATTTTGCCTGTTTTCACGCCTTTTCTGTAGAACAGCCTCATTTACTTCTACAGGCCGCCTGGCCCTTTGCGAGGCCATTCTGCTGGTATTAGCGGTAATTCGAGCCTCCCGTTCATCCGGTGTCTCAGAGGAAATCTTGCGACGCATGCCTGATTCTATCAGCTAACAGCCTAGCCTGGCGTTCTTGAGAGGATTCTGTAGCTCTTGCACAGCTTACAGCGGCGCTTTAGCGTTTAGCTGTGTGTCAGCCTGGTGCATATTGCTTTTTAATATTTTAACATTGTTATAGGAGTCAATTTTGCTTTCAGCCTATAGCTTGATCAGTACAAGACAGTAATGTAGGATTGAAGAGGGGCAGTGTTGTATGTAAGTGTTGTGTGTTCAGGTCAGATCACAGCGGCAGGGAAGGTGCCTCCGGCCAAGGTGCTTGTGATAGGTGGCGGTGTCGCAGGACTGGCAGCCATCGGCCAGGCGCGCAACATGGGAGCCGTAGTGAGAGCCTTCGATACTCGCTCTGCTGTCAAAGAGCAAGTCGAGAGTTTAGGAGCTGAATTCCTTGAGATCACAATCAAGGTTCGCAAATTTCAAAACCAACATCTTTTCTGCTTTTGATATTTTGTCACCTTTGTATGATTAACTTCTTGTTCTTAATTATTTAGTACGATACTATTGTTGTTGACAGTTTGATTTTGCAGGAAGAGGGTTCGACTGCAGGAGGCTATAGCAAGGAGATGTCCAAGGAGTTTATTGCTGCCGAGATGGCTTTGTTTGCACAACAAGCCAGGGATGTTGATATCATCATCACCACAGCCCTCATTCCTGGGAAGAAGGCTCCTATCCTTATTCTCAAGGTCAGTTCTTGATTTTAATGTTCCGATTTCTGAATAATGAATTCTTGTACAAGTTGTGACTGAATTTTGATATTTATTCCTCCAGCCCCTGAACTGTGTTAAAAATACTTTAAAACTAAATAATTATCTCCGCTAAAAACTAAATAGTTATCTTCGCTAAGCACAATTTTAGCAGAATGTCAGTATGGATTCATGGAAGATAAAAGCATTAACGATGTCCTTTTTGATGTAAACAAAGAAATATACCAATGCATTTCCAATAATTTCAATATCGATTCCAATAATTTCAATAATTCCAATAATTTGGGGAGCAGAATTTGGGTCCGGGACAGGAACGGGAGGGATTTTTGTTAAAATCCGGGATTCGGGAACGGGAAAAGTTGGCAAATAGGCATATCAAAGAAATGTTAAATAAAATTGAGTTTCTTGAATCAAATTAATGAAATTATTCTGTTTATGATCAATGGCAATTACAACACCATGCAATTTCAAAATAAAAAATCTCAAAGTATTTATTTAACATCTCTCTTATTTAACATTGATTAGCAATGGAAAATTAAATAAACTTAATTTTAAGTGATACCTTTAAAAAAAATTTATAATAAATGCTTAGGTGTCTGCCTACGTTGTTTAGTTATCCTGTGACAAAATTATGAAATCTTTGCGTGTCATCTGATATTAATGATGAGTATGCTACTGATTGTCACAATAATATAATAATGATGGTATGCCAGATATTCTAATATATCTAGTTATAGAATTGTGTTGAAGTTTTTTAAAAAAGCTATTAATATTTAGTATAGGTATTAAAAAACTCAATGTTTAAATTAATTTTATAATAAATAAAAATCTAAACAAAACCAAAATAAAACATTAAATACATTAAATCCACAAAAATTGCTTAACTTTTAAACTTTCTGTTATATTTTTCTGTGTCTGTCTGCCTACATTGTTTAGTTATCCTGTGACAAAATGATGAAATCTTTATGCGTGTCATCTGATATTAATGATGAGTATGCTACTGATTGTCACAATAACCAGATATTCTAATACATCTAGTATAGAATTGCATGTTCTATTAATATTCCCAATGTTTAAATTAATTTTTATAATAAATGCTTAGGTGTCTGTCTGCCTACGTTGTTTAGTTATCCTGTGACAAAATGATGAAATCTTTATATGCGATTGTCACAATCGATATTCTAATACATCTAGTATAGAACTGTGTTCTATTAATCTTCCCAATGTTTAAATTAATTTTATAATAAATGCTTATGTCTGCCTACGTTTAGTTATCTGTGACAAAATGATGATCTTTTGCGTCATCTGATATTAATGATGAGTATGCTACTGATTGTCACAATAACCAGAATATTCTAATACATCTAGTATAGAACTGTGTTCTATTAATCTTCCCAATGTTTAAATTAATTTTATAATAAATGCTTAGGTGTCTGCCTACGTTGTTTAGTTATCCTGTGACAAAATGATGAAATCTTTGCGTGTCATCTGATATTAATGATGAGTATGCTACTGATTGTCACAATAACCAGAATATTCTAATACATCTAGTATAGAACTAAGTGTTCTATTAATCTTCCCAATGTTTAAATTAATTCTTTATAATAAATGCTTAGGTGTCTGCCTACGTTGTTTAGTTATCTTGTGACAAAATGATGAAATCTTTGCGTGTCATCTGATATTAATGATGAGTATGCTACTGATTGTCACAATAACCAAATATTCTAACACATCTAGTATAGAATAAGTGTTCTATTAATATTCCCAATGTTTAAATTAACTTTATAATAAATGCTTAGGTGTCTGCCTACGTTGTTTAGTTATCCTGTGACAAAATGATGAAATCTTTGCGTGTCATCTGATATTAATGATGAGTATGCTACTGATTGTCACAATAACCAGATATTCTAATACATCTAGTATAGAACTGTGTTCTATTAATCTTCCCAATGTTTAAATTAATTTTATAATAAATGCTTAGGTGTCTGCCTACGTTGTTTAGTTATCCTGTGACAAAATGATGAAATCTTTGCGTGTCATCTGATATTAATGATGAGTATGCTACTGATTGTCACAATAACCAGATATTCTAATACATCTAGTATAGAACCGTTTCTATTAATATTCCAATGTTTAAATTAACTTCATAATAAATGCTTAGGTGTCTGCCTCGTTGTTTAGTTATCTTGTGACAAAAATGATGAAATCTTTATGCGTTGTCATCTGATATTAATGATGAGTATGCTACTGATTGTCACAATAACCAGATATTCTAATACATCTAGTATAGAACTGTGTTCTATTAATCTTCCCAATGTTTAAATTAATTTTATGCGATATGATGTACTGTAAAAACTCAAGTGTGTAATCATTTATAAAACTCTTTTTGGCTACTCTTTTCTTTAAATACACACAAAATCTGAAATCAGGGAATTACAAAACTTTTACTTTCAAATGTATGCTAAGACCGCATTAGTATATTTTAAATAGGCATGGTTAGATCAAATTATTCTCTCTTTAAAGATTTATAAAACCCAAATCATGCCTATTTCTCTAAGATCTAACACAGATTATCATCTAAATCACATTGCAAATCATAGCTGTACGATTACGACAACCTTCCATGCATCTGTAAATCAATTGAAAAAGTTTCCCACTACAAATACTTGGGTGTTGTATTCGATCAAAGGCTAAACTGGACAAACCATTTATGTAGATTATATTAAGAAAAAGATTCGTAAGTACAATTTTGCTTTTAAACAAATTAGGGACGTTTTGAATTGTGATGAATAATACTCGGATACTATGCGTATTTACAATCACTACTGTCGTTTGGAATAATTGCCTGGGGAATCATAAGCTATAGTAATGTTATCTTCTACTTAATTAAAACGTTTTACCATTGAAAAAAATGGAATTACGTCAACAAAACTTAGGTACAATACACAAAATGTTCTCCATGAAAGCAAATAAGTGATTTCCTTTTTACATTGTGTTTGTCTTGGTTGGAATACGGATAATACAAAATGTTGGATAAGCGAAGAATGGATAAGTGAGACTCAGTTGTAGTTTCCTCAGAATATTATACAATAGAAACTGCATAGTTCATTAGGCTTTTAATCAATTACCCAATCTAGGGAACAGTCAGCCCTTTGTAACATGGCTACATTCAGTATCCATCACAAAATACACTCTAAAATGGTCAGTGTTTCAAGTAAGTAAGATTATTAAAGATTGTAGTGTACAATGCTTTGAAATATTTAACGATCAAGGAATAAAAATTCTTCTGTAAGTCCTTTTCTTTAGCCTACTTAGAGCTTCAGATGTGGAAGCAGTCGGTTATAAAATTCAACTTTGTCTTTTTAATGAGATAGGCGTCAACAATTTTGCTTTGACAAAGTGATGAAAATTTGCGTGTCATCTGATTTTTATGATGATGACTATAGCTACTGATTGTCAACATTTATTTGAGTGTTGTAGTTAAACTCAATTGTAGCCCTTGGCTTTAAAATTTAAAAGATGTCCAACAAAAGATTTCTTCTTGTTATAAATAGCTAAATGTTGTTTTGGTTCAGAACTCTGAAGGTTCCTGATGTGTTGGCTTGTAGGAACACATAGACAGTATGAAGCCTGGGAGTGTGGTGGTGGACCTGGCTGCAGAGACCGGTGGCAACATAGAGACAACTCGACCAGGGGAGGTCTATGTTTACAATGAAGTTACTCACGTCGGACTCACAGACCTTGCCTCCAGACTGCCCACTCAGAGTTCTACCCTTTACGCCAACAACATTTCCAAGTTTCTTCTTTCAATTGGTAATTCATCTTTTATGTATCCCTTCTCAGTAAAAACCTGTTCATTCAGGCCAACTCAGACTGGATAACTAAAAATCAAGGAAATCAGGCCTGTGCGAATAGTTCAAAATTTGAATCAATCCAAATCCATTGCGAGATTCTCTCCGGATTCTTTCATCGGATCCAAATCGGAAAATACCCGGATTCGTATTTGAAGTCGAATCTAGCAAACGAGATTCGATTCGACTATCGGACCTGGGTAACTAGGTAAGTGACCAAAATGTTATGTTTTCTCCTTGGACCTGTTTAGGTGGAAGTGAGAACTTTTAACTTAAAATTTTATTCAGGTTTGTTTTTTTTAAGAGTTCAGGATTTAAATTCAAATCTTTTGAAGATTTGGATTCAACTTTTTTAAATTTAGGATTTGGATTCAATTTTTTTAGAATTTAGGATTTGATTTGGTTTTATACACTTTCAGAAGATTTGGATTCGAACCAGAATTTTAGGATTCGCACAGGCCTGAAGGAAATACAGCAAAAAACTAAAATGAGAATGAATCAATATTTAAAAATGTTATTTGACTTTTCACTTTGTTTTATTAGAGATAACTTACATAAAAAACACAATAAGTTTGAATAAAAATTGAAAAAACTAATCAAGTAGTGTATTGATATTCAAAAAATATTCTAGATATAAAGGTACAGCTTTCAATTTTTGTTCTGTTCCATAATTTGACTATCGTTATATACAAGCACAATATGTCATTATTTCAAAATACAATAGAATTTTAAAATGATCAAAAGTGCTATTTTCTTAACCTTCTAACTTTATTCATCTATGTAAAAATGTATAAAATATAAGTTAAAAATAAAACAACTATGTAAAAAAATAAAAATATACTAAAGAAAATATGAACAGACATAATAATAATATAAGTTGAATAAACGTAAAAATCAAATAATAAATTTAAAATCTAAAATTAAAAATTTAGCCTTTGCACTTTTGTAAAAATCTTCAATTATAAATTAATTTGTCAGCCAACCAAATTCTGAGCCTGAAAGAGTTGGATAGGTCAGGCAAACAGGTATAATTTTTTCCCTGCATACGATGGGGTTCTTTCACAGGGAGCTTTGGTGGGCCCACATTTTGGTGAAGTAAATTTGATTTTGGGGTTTTCTCGGAATTTGTTTACAGAGTGGGTAATTGTTTCTATATATATTGAGGTATTCTTAGTGATTTGAAAACAAATTCACACGTATCTCTACTTCTTAAATCAGTAGTTCTTATTACTCGCTTTTGTATGATGAGGTGGACGTCTGCAGCAGCACCCCAATTTAATATTCCATATCGTACTTTGGTTCAAACATTGCATAGTACGCAGTCATAACTGGTTCTGATGGCAAATAATGTAGAATTTAGGAAAGTGTTAAATTATCTATATGAATTTTCCAGGAGAGGCAATCTATAATGAACCCTAATATTTGATTTTTCTTTGATCCGATTTGTTACATTTTGATTCATTTAATAATAATTTATTGTCAATATTGTTCAGCCATTTTTAAAGTGAAAAAGCATCTCTCCCAATGTTACGATTTGAATTTAATAAAAATACATCATCAGCATATAAAACTGGGTATCGCCTATGTATTTTAGAAAGCAAACAACAACGGTCTCACTTCCTTGTGGAACTCCTCTTTATAGACTGAGGTTTCGATCTCGTTACACTGTTCTTCCAGTACACTTTTATTTCTACAATTTGCTGGAAGGTAGTTTTTAACCATTTTGCCGTTTTCGAAATTCCAAAGTTATTTAACACGAATAAGTATGTCACTAGACTGTGCTTTGCTCAGAAATTCAATTAAACTTTGTCCCTTCAATGAAATATACATGTCAGGAGCAGTAACAGTTGATTTTCCGTTCAAAGCCATGAAGTGTGCTTAAAATGTTTATTTATTTTCGTGGTCGAATATCAATGCACTTTTCTCCAGGTTGTGAAATTAAAGTAAGTATTTTATTAAACTTTAAAAGAACTGTTCAGTTTTTTTGTTCTTGCATTCTCATAAAAAAACTATTTAATAAAGTAAAAAACAATTACCATAATAAAACTAATAACTGATAACAAAATCCAATCACTACACTAAACATTACAAGCATACTTTCAATTGGTTTAGGGTTGGAGTTTCTAACACTTACTAAAAAAAAAAAAATTACAAAATCTTCTATGCCAATATTAAATTTTTAATTTGGCTGACTAGTTGCTTCTCGGAAGGTCCACTGCACTTGTACCTTGGACCCCTTTCAGGTCTAACGTGTTAATACTTAGTGATACTTTTACATTTTAAATGCTGTAACTTATTTGCTAGTAGGTTTCCTTCAGGTCTAATTATTTGCATAGAGAAAATGTTAAATTTTAATAATTCCCAAGATAAAACTTGGAAAGTGATCGATTTGTTTTTACAAATTGTAAGTATTGTTTTTTTACAAATTGAAACCAATTTTGGTTTAGTTCATTCTACAGGTTTATTTGGAAGAGCTTCTCATTGTTCTGTGTAGTATTTATTTTTGCTCCCTATTTTCTCTTGTATTATTTTCAACTACAGTCTCTCTAATCCGGCCGTTTGCCACTCCGACACGTCTAGTTATCCGGCACTACGACCGCATCATTTAGCCACCTGTTTCAAGTCTCTACTTGTCTGTAAAGCGTGTGACAAAGTGTGCGCTGTTTATTGCTGATAAACCCTTCTGTTCAGTACAGGCCATGAGATGTCGCAAAAATGTAAACATGTTACTTTGACAAAATAAAAGTACTTTTAAAAAGTGATTATAAAAAGATTAGAACGAGGTGATTAGTTAACATCGGCAGATCAAAAATTTGCAGACATAAGGAAGAATAAGAATGAAATAGAATCATTCTTTAAGAGTAGTGAATCATCCTCCATCGCCATAAAAGATTATTCCTGACAAATTGAGTCTTTTTTTGGTGAACCTCAACCAATCCGGCATTTCGCTTCCGATCCCAATATAGGGCCGGATTAGTGAGATTGTACTGTATTATTATTTTGTATTTCTCATATATCTCCGCTAGAGCGAGGCCTGATCGTTTTCGCTTGGAACATGCTGATCCATGGGTCAGATAAAAATCCTCAAAGATGTTACACTAAAAAAGTTCTTACAAAAGAAAAAATTTAAATGAAAATGAAATTTTCCAGAAAAGTAAAGTAATTATGTTGTAGGCATAACAAGTAAGTTTCATTTATCTTGTGTCGTAGGGCTTAGCAGCTTAGTGGCTCTGGGCACGATCTCACCGAACCCAGCATTCACGCAGATGACAGCCACACTTGCCTTGTCTACGATAGCCGGCTACCACACAGTCTGGGGAGTGACTCCTGCACTGCACTCTCCTCTCATGTCAGTAACCAACGCCATCTCAGGCATCACAGCTGTGGGAGGCTTGCTGTTGATGGATGGAGGATACTATCCCACTAACACTGTTCAGGTACCGGTACAATTCATTCAGTTCAAATGATTTGTATCAGTCTTCTTAATTAAACTTTCAACAGCCTGACATGCGGTTTCTTGAAAACTCCTAGGAGTTATTTGGTAGTTTTCAACACATAAATAAACAGGGGAATCCAATAGCACAATTTGATTGGACTTTACCCTTCATCACGGTTAAATATCACCTGAATTTCCATTCTGACAGTAGTTTTCCTTTAAACGAAACACTACCAATCTGGCGGAATCAAACGATCTACACTAATCTGAAAATATAAACATTTACATGACTCTATAATAGTATTAGTCTAAACAGCATACTGATGTTGCACCCAGTAATTCTATACACTCTAAAAACAGGTTAGCCAAATTATATAACACCCAGATACAGAGACCCTCGAGAACGGACTAATGTGGCGGAAGGGTGGTCCGATTTAAAAATCACGAAGCCGGGGATACCGATAAGCATATCCTGGTGCATTAGGATCGATAAAATAGACTCAAGATGACGTAATTTGAGATCCAGATCGTGCCGTGTTTAGCTGAGCCACACACCTTAAAACCACTCACTCTAGTAGGCATACTCACACTGAAGGTCTTACAAAAAAAACACATTTCGTTCAACAATGTATTTATTTCGTTCAAAATACTGTATTTTCACAACTTATGTACAATTCATATTTACAGTAAAAAAGGTTTCTAATTTTAATAAAATTCCTCCATCGAATGAACATTCTCTTGCAAATCACACAATCACCGTAACACTAACACAAGTTATCACAATACAGATATCACATCACGAATCAGCTGCAGGTGACTGACTCACTGTTGTTTACATTTGTGACAGTACAAGGGTTGAAGTAGATAGCCTGACATTGTCGATCCACTCCCTGCTCCAGTCTGCGCGATGTATACAACCCCAGCATCGATTAAACTCAGAACTCAGTTGCGTTTCTGCGTAGCTCGGTATTGTCAACGGAAGTGCACTATATTGTCATTAAATATTGTTTAAATTACTAGCGTTTAACATTGATGTTATAAATACTGTATGTAACAAAAATACCGCATTTAAATTTAAATTTTTCTTCATACCGACAAAGGTCGTCAAGCGAGGTCGTACTGTTTATTATGTAATTTTTCCTGAAAATAGAGCTGTGCAGGAGCAGAATTTTGGATACGGGAGGGATTTTGCAAAAAATCTGGAATTCGGGAACAGGAATGGGAAAAGTTGGCAAACAGACATATTAAAGAAATATGAACTAAAATTGAGTTTCTTTAATCAAATTATTTTGTTTATGATCAATCGGTTGTTTGTGGCTTACAACACCGTGCAGTTTTAAAATTAAAAATCTCAAAGTACACCACAACTATTACATACCCCTTTTCATCCTCACCCATTTACAATGAATAACACTGACTCACTTAGCCCCAAACATTGCAAACACAGTTAGGGAGAGTCGGGAGTATGAATCACAAAAGGATTGTAAATCACAATAAGGTTGCTGCTAATGTAAGGAGTGAGAGAGAAGGAATCAGTCGAGCTACCAGCCACAGAGATGAGAGGTGAAGTCAAAGAAAGAGAAGATAGGTGGAAAGGACAAGGAAAGAGGAAAGTAGGCAGACAAGGGAAGTCTGCTGTTATTTAATTGCAGATGTTATTAAATTGCCTCTATTAAACAGAACTATTGAACACTTGCTTCTCTTTTTAAAAACAGGCCTTGGCTGCTTCAGCTGCTTTTATTTCCTTCATCAATGTCTATGGAGGGTTCTTAGTGACTAAGAGAATGCTGGACATGTTTAAGAGGTAAGTCTAAGCTCAATATCATCAAAATTTAGCTTTAAAGTGTAAAATTAAAAGAGTTTAAATCTTTTTATGCAAGTTTTATATAAAATAAATTAAGTTTTTATGAATTACTGATTAAATCATATGGATGCCTTTCTTAGAAAAGTTGTGATGATTACCACAGTTATTGTTATGATTCCGAAGAAAAAGCATTTATAAAGTTTTTTCATTAGTTAAGATGTAAATATTATTGTGCATTTGTGTAGGCCGACAGATCCGCCAGAGCACAACTACCTGTACGGCATCCCTGCGGCAGTGTTCATGGGCAGCTACGGCTACGGTGTAATGCAAGGTTACCCCGAGATACATCAGATGGCATCACTAGCTGCGTCTCTGTGTTGTGTGGGGGCTCTCGCTGGCCTCAGCTCCCAGCAGACTTCCCGTCTTGGCAATAACTTGGGAATGGTTAGCTAATACTGTATATACTCGAGTCTATGCTGCATGAGAATATAAGACGCACCCATAAATTAATTAAATTTCCCTTCAATATACGGTAAAAAACTCTACACCCTCTTATAAGACGCACCCTTGTTCTTTATAGTCACAACAGTTAGAGGGTTATGATTTGTCAGGCCCCTGACCCCTCCTTAGCAACCAGTGAAGTAATTGCCAGCTGCAGCTGTCAAGAGGTAAAAGCAGAACAAAGAATGCATCACGCTTGCCTTCCCTCTCCCATCCCCAATCCTTGCCCTGCTAGGTCCACCACAACGGCCCTCCCACAGCACAAAAAATGTTGGGTTTGAAATCATTATCAAATTAGCGTACAAGGGTCAGCAGCAAGGAGATAAGGAAGGCAGGTAGAGAGATTAAAGACCACCTGGGGGCTGGGGTCTGACGAGGGACTATTTTTTGTAGTCAGTTAGTTCATGTTTTTGTCACTGGTGATTTACCCATATTTCCAAGCCCTAGTGTTTGATTTGCAATAGATGCGCATCTCCCTCTTATATGCTACTGCATCCCTTCTCTTCTTCCTCCCCCCCCACCAACCTACAGGCAAGGGGGGTGGTGGAAAAGGAAGGAGAACTTGAATGCAATGCCAATAAGAAGCAATTCTGAGTCCCCTAGTCACTTTCTATGTTTTCAACTATCCCTCCATTCCACTCTTCAAAACAGGCAACGCAATATGCAACCCTGTTCCTACCTCTCTCGTGGCCTACCTGAATGTTTTTGTCGATGTTTTGAGTGTTTTTTTTACTCTTCAAATGAATTCAATATTTTCATCCTATTGTGCGAGTCTAAGGCGCAACCGCGTATAAAACGCACTCTTATTTTAGAGCCTAAAATATGGTAAATAAAGATTTGAGATAAACGGTATCTCATAGAGAATATATAAAAGACAAAGTGCTGAAGGTTGATAAGTTTACGTAAGCTGGATTGTATTGGGTTATTTATGATTTCATTAAATCTTTGTGCCTGGGTCCAGAACAGGTGAGCTGTTTCTTTGGGCCAGTCCTTGTTGCTTCTGGAAAATCTTTAGCGGCCTCAAAATTACAATGACGATAAGGGAGTAAAGTACTGACCGTGACCGTTACCACAAAGTTTTCAGACAGTGAGGATCGGAATTTGCTGTTACACTCAAACTTTACATTAACCTAATCTACAAACTAGTATCGTTTTACATTATTTCCTATAGAGAACATATAGATATATATGAAAACATTACTGTTCATGGTTTTAATAGCATCAATATTGAATTATCCGACTTGCTAGATAGGTGTGAGTGGTGGAATTGCCGCAACACTCGGCTACATGGCTCCCAGCTACGAGGTGTTGGCTCAGATGGCCGGATGCATGGCAGTCGGAGGAGCACTTGGAACTGCCATTGCAAAGAAGATAGAAATCACTGACCTTCCACAACTAGTTGCAGCCTTCCACAGGTCAGTTACCATCAAGCTAGTATTTCCAGTCTTTTAGCATAGGTTCTATTTTAGTTGTGTGAAAGTCTATTCTTACTATATTTTACTCCTAAAAATAATTTTAAATAAACTTTCTGTCCCTTACAAATATACAAATTTTAAATTCAAGCTGGAATTTAAATTGAAGATTGCAAAAAGAAATGTTTAAAAATACCTCATTTTGCTAGACCAATTTACAAGTTGGTTACTTATAAGGGCTTTAGGATTTGACGTAACTTTGAATTTAAACCTACTTAATCAAAAAGGCCTTTAAAGGTTTTGTATTTATTGAGCTCCTCACACCTAAAAGCTTTTATGGAGTGTAACATACTTTCAAAGATTATTGTCCCTTATTTATATTTAAAAAATAACCTTCATTTTATGAGTAGAATAAAATTGGACATGTTAGTAATTAACACATGGTGAAATTTGTTGTTTTCAGTTTGGTGGGGTTGGCAGCAGTGTTGACGTGTTTAGCCACTTACATCCACGACTTCCCACATTTCGATACAGATCCAGCAGCCAATGTCGTCAAAACTTCTCTGTTTCTGGGCACTGTCATTGGAGGAGTCACTTTCAGGTAAATTTAATTTTTTCCAATTCTAATAGCAAACCTGCTCTGAAAATAAGCAATTATTCTACAGAAGGTCCTCAATAACTTAAATCCAAAGGAAGTTTTAAACAAATCGTGATATCAATGTTTTAGGGAAGGAAGATCTAAAAACTGGGTAATATTGTTAACTAGATAGGATATAACCCTTACAGGGTGAGATTATATGAACACGAGTGAAACCCCTGTGTGTTCAGTGGATCGTTGGTAGCGTACGGCAAACTGCAAGGTGTGCTCAACTCCAACCCGCTCCTGCTCCCCGGCAGACACGTGCTCAACGCTTCTCTCCTCGCCGGCAACGTCGCTGCTCTCGGCTACTTCTTCCACGACCCCTCACTCATTGCTGGCCTCTCATGTCTGGGAACCGCATCCGCTCTCTCTGCCACCATGGGAGTCACTCTCACTGCTGCCATCGGAGGTAACATTTCTTTACGGTTATTGGTCAAATTGTTAACTTATCTTATTTTTGGTAGTTTGCAAAATTATCGATTAATTCAGTTAGATACATAATCTTCACTCTCATCTTCCCTGAACGAAACCAGAAGATCTGAGGATTTTTATGGCTAGAGGTGTGCAATACTAGCGACTTCCACCAAGTGATTTCCATTTACTTTTGTTAAAAAAAAAAGATTAATATTGTTAAAACTAGGGATTAGGATGTATTTATGGCAGCCTACCTAACACACCAGTTTTTACTTATGCAACCAAACAAACTTACCGTATATACTCGAATCTAAGCCACACTTTTTAACCCTATTTTAGCTTCTAAAACACACGATGAAAAATGAAAACACTAAGTAAGTTTCAACAGCGGCAAAACGATACAAAAATCGGTTTAGGAGAGGCAGGTGCACGGTAAAAACAGGGTTGCAAGTTGTGATGAATGAGGTATTTTATCTGTTTTCAGCAAAATTTGATTGAAATTCCTTCAATTTGTTGATATGTTTTGCATTAACCACACTGAGCAAGTGTATGTGTGTAGGAGCCGACATGCCGGTGGTGATCACAGTTCTCAACAGCTACTCAGGCTGGGCTCTGTGTGCTGAAGGCTTCATGCTCAACAACAATCTGATGACTATTGTCGGAGCCCTCATCGGCTCTTCCGGTGCTATCCTCTCGTACATCATGTGCAAGGTACTGTGTCGTGAATACCAAGCAACTAGAGGTAGGTGGAAGGCTGGTTAGTTAGTGTCCAGGTTTAGACGCTGTGTTTTACGAGCTGCATGGTGCCAATTGAAGAGTAGGGACGGATCACCGCCTGAACCAACAACTAGGGGTGTACAAGGCCCAGAAAATTTCCGGGTCGGGTCGAGCCGGCTACGAACTGGCTACGAAGCCCGTACTCGGTCGGGCCGATTATTAAACAAGCTTTTATTCGGGCCAGGTCGATATTGTGTATTTGTTTTGTTGTCGTGAGTGTGCACTTCTGGTGGAGATAAGATAAGGAACTAGTAGCTGAGCAGTTAAAAGTAAACAACCCCTCTCCCCCCTACTTCCGTTCTGAGTGCATTTTCAATGGAGGCCGGCAGCCATTGTCAGGTTGGCTGATATTGCCTAACAACGATCTCAGACAGAACCAAACATCCATTTTGTACTTGTACTAGATCCTTCTTGCTTGCAACATCGTATTTTTATTGTTCTTAAACCTTTGCAATTTACTGTAATTCAAAACTAGTATAAATACTGTAAACACATTATTTGTCAACTGAAATTCAACATAGAGTAAATGAAGATGACATAAGGAAATAACAAACACACACTACACTCTCCTCAAAGCCCCATCCCACTGTACTACATGCGTACAGAGAAAATGCTGTGATTGGTTATGTAACCCAGCCCCTATGTGGTTGCCTAGCAACAGCTAATGAGTAGTAGACAGCTGATAGGGTCAGCTGCCTCACACAAAAAATCGGGCACCTGCCCTCCCCCTCCTGTTTACACATTGCAGCTGTTGTCTTCCCTCTCTGTCGCCACTGACTACCCCTCCACCTTGTATTTTATTTTCCTTCTCCTTTCCACCTGTCTTCTGTTTTTTGCCTTCACCATCACTGCCTGTTTTTTTTAGCTCTGTTCACTAGTAGCCCAACAGTCTCATTCCTTATCTCTCACTCCTTCACTAACAACCTCATTGTGATTTATGATCCTTTTGTGATTCATACTCCCTCCCGACTCTCCCCAACTGATTTTTCAATGTTTGGGGCTAAGTGAGTCAGTGTTATTCATTGTTAATGGGTGAGGATGAGTGGGTTATGTAATAGTTGTGATGCACTTTGAGATTTTTTATTTTAAAACTGCGCTGTGTTGGATCAACACACGACAAAAGAACCACAAAAAACCATTGATCGTAAACAAAATAATTTGGTTGAAGAAACTCAATTTTAGTTTATATGTCTAATACTGGCCTCAATTAAAATAATACTTAAAAAAATACTTTTACACTTGGTAGTTTTCATCAAAAACATTGATTTTAGTGTACAAAAATGAAGCAAGCTGAAGTCACGTTAAGCCCTTGGTCCTTGTATTTCCATTGGTCATTGGGCTATTAATTAATGACCTATTCTAAGGAAGAGTTGGTCTTAGTTTGTAACAAGACTACACCTCATAACTCATTACTACCACTCATCACACTCATCCATTAAATCATATTTGCCTTAAAAACCCTCATGAGAGTAGTTGGTATCTCAAATAGTGATTTAGCGATTTAATGAATTACACAAGATGTGCTGCAAAATTTATTCTAATTCCATAACTGACTTGAAATCCACTGGAAACCATTATCAGTTAGTCTTCCCCACATCTGTTATATTCTAGTGTCTCCATTTTGTTTTTTAACTTTTCCCTTCTCAAGATGATATTTCTTCCCTTTGCATTTTGTATTCCAATTGATATAAAAGGAGAAATATTGTTCTCTACTGACATGCCTTCTTTTCTTCTTTATTCACTCTCCTTGAGAGCTCACACAGCAACCCTGTTAGTGTTGTGCTCCTGCCTCTCCTGAACAGGATTTTGTATGGTTTTGCTGCTATTTAAACTTACTTATGGTTTTTAATTTTCATCGTTAATGTCAGACTCCGTACCCCTGTTTTAGAGCCTAAAAAGTGTGGCTACAAAGTGTGAATCAGAATCAAACATCTTTATTTCACATTGTACAATACATACAAAAATAGTGTCATGTCTAATGTACTGGGAACACAAACAAATAACAAAAGAAGATAACAATGGAAGAACATATCCTATATTTTAAACTAACTTTTACTTTAACTTGAAACAAGGTATTCGTCTAGTGAGTAATGACTTTTATTTAACAGATATTTCTTAACTGAATGTCTAAAACATTTTTTCTCCACATTACTTTTTATTAATTGTGGCAAAAGATTAAAAAATGTGATCCCATATGAAACGCTTTTTAGTGTAAAAAGACAAATGATGTTGAGGAATGTCTATTAAATTTCTATTTCTTGTATTATGAAAGTGACAGTCGCCTCTAAGATTAAACTTGTGTAACTGATCTGATATACAAATAATACAGTCTAAAATATATTGATCATATACCGTAAGAATGTTCAATTCATAGAAATTTTTCTTAACTGACTCTACCTCCCCCAGGTTTAACAAAATTCTTAGTGCTTTCTTCTGCATTACCAGAATTTTATCAAGGTTTCTTTTTGAAGTGCCACCGTATATGGCTAAACCATATTGTGCACGTGAGCAAAATAAATTAAAATTCTCTTAACTAAACTAAAGTTTCAAAACTACATAAAAATTTCATTCTTCTTAGAACATATAACCCAGAAGGCATTTTACTAATTATCTTTTCCACATCGAGATTCCAACTTAAATTATTATCTATTTCTAGCCCTAAAAATTTTGTGTGATTAATTTTTTCAATACAGTTTTGATCTATTTTGATGTCAAATTGGGGAACATTTTGATTTTGTGCTGTTGAAAAAACTATGTAATTTGTTTTGCTAGTGTTCAAGAACAGGCTATTGTGGATAAAATAATTGTTAATACTTTTTAATTGCTCATTACTTGCCATTTGAAGGATGGGGTAATTAGCAGCCGACATAACAAGATTTGAATCATCTGCATATAAAACTAATTGACTTTTTGAGCCATTAATATTGTTCAAAATTGAGGGCATCCCCTGGATATAGCAGAGAAATAACAGTGGCCCAAGAATTGAACCCTGTGGAACACCATATCTAACTGTAGAAATATCAGATTTATGTTTAATTACGTTTTATCAATTGTGGAAGTAATCTCAACGTATTGAGTGCTATTTGACAAATAAGACCTAAACCAGTTCAATGAAATCTCTGATACTCCCAAAAGCCTAAGTTTATCCACAAGAAGTTTGTGGGAAATACTGTCAAAAGCTTTGGACAGATCCATAAAATATATTCCAACAACCTTTTCCCCCCTATCGATTGAATTTATTATAGATTCTGAGAAATCCAACAAAGCTGTGGTTATAGACTTTCCTTTTCTAAAGCCATGTTGCTGGTCATCGAACAAATTATTATTAATTAAGTGATCAACTAATCGCTTGTACATCACTCGTTCATAAATCTTTGATAAAGATGGTAATGGTGTTACAGGCGTACGATGTGATTAAAGAACATCATTCATTACTCATTCAAGTAATTTAGATCATCTTGTATGGATAGCAACTTTTGAAACACCCTGTCGTAAACAGTTTTACAACATCAAAATAATATAATAAATAATATTTTTTTACGTTGACCCGACCCGAGAAAAGCCCGAAGCCCGAGGGCCAAAAAAAAGCCTGACCCGACCTGAATTTTAAAATGCTGGCCCGTGCACCCCTACCAACAACACAAATCTTCCGTACCGTTATAATAGTAGTAGTATAGAGACTGTAGTAGTTCTCTCTGGTTATTACTAAGATTATGTAGTAGTATAAATTCTTTGCTCTTGTAAAAGAAGTTAAATATGTATAAAGTGTTGAGATGAAGCTCTTTGTGTTAAAATTAGATTATGTAAGATTCCCCTAGTATCAAAATTTTGGGATGGGAAGAAAAACTGCTGATATATTAAAAATTTCTTTCTAAAATGCTGAAGTTAGTAATTTTTGTTACTGAAATTTTTGTTTTGTACCTCCAAGTATTCTTGATATGAGTGTGTACTTCTGTTGGAGATAAGGTAAAGAACTAGGGTTTACAAGCTTGTTGTGGTCCCACAGGCAATGAACAGATCGCTGCCGAACGTTATCCTCGGAGGATACGGAACATCATCCACTGGAGGAGGCAAGCCTATGGAGATTACTGGCACTCACACTGAAGTCAATGTAGACAGTGTAGCTGAGATGATTCAGGCTGCTAAGAACATCATCATTACACCAGGTGGACCTTTGAATGATAATCTATACATTTAAAAGAGAGTGTCCTGACTCACTCACTCATAATCATACCACAGCCCAACAGACCTACAGACTTGAAACTTTGCACACCTATTTCTGGTAGCCGAAAGGAGGTTATGAATAAACTAAGAAACGGTTTTGAAAAATTTCACCTTTAAGGGTGGTTTTATCGCATTCTTGATTGTGGCGGGAGTAACTAAGACTCTTACAAGGTAGCAAACACCAAAAAGCAACGATCCGGTTTGCGTATATGAATGTCAAAATCAAAATCGTTTATTCCACAAATTCACATTATACAGAATTATATAACAGAATATTACAACAGAAGATATACAATGTTATAGTACAGCTATCATAATCTATATTACGATAATAACATAAGGTACATTATAAAATAGCACTCATTTACAGACTATGAAAGGAAATTTTTATAACATTATTGAATTTAGGCTACACACTTCATTAGCTATGCGTAGCTGTATTGAAGTGCTTCACTTTTTTTTATTACAGAGTTAGGATGGAGGCAGGCATCTTTGGAAATAATTTTAATTTATTAAGGGAGTACAATTAAAACATTTAATTTGACTGGGACCGTGGCGTGGTCCTGTAATCCAGCTTCATGGAGGTCAGGTTTTGAGGATGATATAGGTCTAAAGTGGCTCAGATAGTCTCAGAGATCATCTGATGATACCCATCAACTCCCACCATCGCTAGGACGTATCAGACCATCAACTGCGTGGTTAAGCCACATTAAGCCGTTGGTCCTTGTATTTCCATTGGTCATTGGGCTATTAATTAATGACCCATTCTAAGGAAGAGTCGGCCTTAGTTTGTAGCAAGACTACACCTCATAACTCATTACTACCACTCATCACACTCATCCTTCAGCACATATTTGCCTTAAAATACCCTCATGAGAGTGGTCGGCATCTCAATTAGTGATTTAGTGAATTACTTTTTCCTGACCACTCAAAAATTTCAGATTTAAAAAAAAAAAAAGTAGTAATTAATGTTAATTTTAAAAAAATTTTGTATATTATACAATTGTACATATTTTTGCAATGTGTTCGGTTTGTTTTGTTAGTTAGTCATGACCAAAGAAAACGCTCAATACCTTCATTATCAAAAGAAAAAAGCCATTGTTTTAATTCTTTTAAAAATACGTTTAAATGGGTTGGATTAGTAATATTTAAAGGCAACTTATTGTTAATACTTAAAGATATATAAGTAAAGAATCTCTTGAAAGCTTCACAACGCCTTGTGGTAATATAGACATATTCCTAGATCTTAATCGAGCAGAATAAACCAAAGAATTAGAAACAGTTTGACCACCTCTGATAAAAAGTTCTCATAGCTACAAGAGATGAAAAAATGCCTTAATGGCAGAATACTGTAGTCTTTTAGCAACAGAAAAGTATGCTATCTATGAACTTTACACATTTGCCTAATTACTTTCTTTTGTGCAATGGATGTTTGGTTCAAAATCGGTTGTAAACTAGAAAAGTAGGTTCTAGAGATGGGTCAAAATTTTACCCGACAGAACCAGGGCATGATTGTGCTGAATTTACTGTTAACTAACGCCCGCGGTGAAATCGAAAATGACTACTGATTTTAAAACTGAAGGTGGGCAAACAAATTTTAAATAATACATTTTACGTAACACCTTATATAAATGTATTTTAACAGTATTAATATGATCTTTCCAGGTACAATTTTCATCAACAACAAGACCTAAATATTTTATGCTAAACTTGTTGAATATTTACACAATTAATACATGATTCATTTAATTCTCTTGACACAACAAACATTGCATTTGAAATAGAGTTTACTATCTGGTTCATTTTTATTCCTAAGATTAAAACGTATGAACTTTGTTTTAGTACTTAATGTCATTTTGTTTTTTGATAACCACCAATTTAGAAAATTTAAATCTCTCTGCATATACATCAACAGGTTATTTACGTTATTAGCTGAGTAACCTAATGCTGTATCGTCTGCAAAACATGTTAATTTTCCATTGAATCTTCCACTACAAAGATCATTGATATATACTAAAAATAATATTGGGCCAAGTATGGACCCCTGAGGTACTCCATACTTAACCGAAACACAAGAACTTAACTGATTATTTATTTTAACACACTGCATTCTACCACACAAATAACTTTTGAACCATTTTAAAGGTAAACCCCGAATGCCAATATCCTCTAGTTTTTGTAACAAATTGGTATGGTCAACACTATCAAATGCTTTAGTTATATCTACAAAAATACCGGCAGTTGAGGAACTAAAATTTAATCAGTCAAAAATATAATTGAAAAATTTTAATAGAGCATCCTTTGTCGATTTGCCACTCATAAACCAAACTGATTTAAACTAAAAACTTTATATTTGTTTAAAAAATTTAGTATACGTTTTTCACAATTTTTTCTAGTATTTTTGAGAAACCTGAGAGTAATGAAATAGGCCTGTAATTATTTAAATCAGTTATCTCTCCCTTTTTAAATAATGGAATTACTACAGCAGTTTTTAGAGACTGAGGAAATTCACCTTGTTCAAAACTTAGATTTAAAATGTAAATCAGCACAGGAGCAATATGGTTGCTGACAACTTTAAGTAAGAAAGCTGAAATTCCATCTATACCAGGACTTTTATTTGAACTCAAACATTTGATAGCTGGAAATTTCATCGACATCAGTAGGTAAAAAGTAAAAGGATTGATTTAACCTACTAGTGGGAAAAACAGTTTTATACATTTCTGTGTCGATTTGGACATCAAGGTTCATATTATTTTGGATTTGACTAATGATGGATATAAAAAAAATTATTGAACTCATTAGCAATACCTTTAGAGTCTTTAATAATATCATGAGGTTCAAGAAAAGCCTGAACAAAGGCCAACTCTTTATTTTTAGACTTCAAACCTATTATTTCATTAATAGTTGACCATTGCTTTTTTACATTCTTCCTATCTTTATCAAATAATTGAAAATAATAGTTCTCTGCTATGAATTTTCATATCATGTTTTAATTCTTTTGAAAAAGAATAAAAATGTCTTGCCAGTCTTACATTTTCTAAAGATTTTTTCATTTTTTTTTACAATTTATTTGTATAATGTGATGGGCATTAGTTGATTTTTAACGGTGGTTAAGTTCTTGGATTTCCATCCAAAGTCTACAGGTTACATATAACAATGCAAAAATGAAAAAACATCTCAATAGCATTTGGAAAATAATTCATTTAAAAATTAGAAAATTGAAATAAATAATACAAATAATTCACATATACTCTAACACTTATTTCTGCACAAGAATTGTGATTATCAGGTTCTGTAGCTTCTGTTTTCAACTGTGTTGTAATGAAATCAGCACATTAAATCCTTTGCTTTAAGGATGAAAATGTCCTCCTCCAAAACACTTCCAAGCTCACCATTTTGCATAAAAATTTAGCTAATTTTACGGGGAGAGCCCCCTTCTCCTTTACAAGGGGGTTACTCCGCCCAGACTAACACTTTAATCTTGAATTTGCCAACTTATCGTTTAATCATGTGGGATTAAAATACTATTGAAGCTCTCAAAATAAATTTAAAAACTCATTTGTATCATATTATTTTTTAAATAAAACATCAATTTTTACAAATACCTTACTTGTTCTAAGACTTGGTGCATCAAACCTTTTTGGTTCAATAATTGTGATGTTATTTGTTAAAGGCTACGGACTATGTGTGGCCAAAGCTCAATACCCCTTGGCTGACATGGTTGCTACCCTCAAGAAGAAGGGCAAGTCTGTCCGATTTGGGATTCATCCAGTCGCAGGTAATTTGACAAAGACATTTAGTGTAAACTAACAGTGTTTCCTGGTATCTCTCTCTGTCGCATTGTGTTGGTTATACTTTGACATTAAAAATGTACTAATAGTAGTAAAACAAAATTTAGTAGGTAATTAAATCATATTGACAGTTAGGCTTTGTGTAAGCTAAGTATTGTTGTATTTAGGACGAATGCCAGGACAGTTAAATGTGCTACTGGCAGAGGCCGGAGTGCCATACGACGATGTGCTCGAAATGGACGAGATCAACGAAGACTTCAAGGGCACAGACCTGGTGCTGGTGATCGGAGCCAACGACACGATCAACTCTGCCGCAGAGGACGACCCCAACTCCATCATCGCCGGCATGCCGGTCCTACGGGTGTGGAACGCAGAGCAGGTCAGTTGAGTAGCTTAAGTAACCTTCTTTGTTATCCATTCTCAGGTATTAAATGGGACTGGGTCCTGTAATCCAGCTTCATTGAGGTCAGGTTTTGAGCATGATATAGGTCTAAAGCTGCTCAGATAGTCTCAGTGATCATCTGATGATACCCGCATCAACTCCCCCCATCGTTTAGACAAATCAGACAATCACCTGCGTGGTTTGGAAGTCACGTTACGCCGTTGGTCCTTGTATTTCCATTGGTCATTGGGCTATTAATTAACGATCCATTCTAAGGAAGCGTCTGCCTTAGTTTTTACTCATACATGACCTCATAACTCATTACGACCATTCATCACACTCATCCTTCACCACATATTTGCCTTAAAATACCCTCATAAGAGTGGCCGGCATCTCAATTAGTAATTTAATTTAGTACTGTGTTACAGCCTAAAGGGCAAAGAGGAGTCGACACAGTTGTTAGGTAGTCGGATCACATATCAAGGTAGTGGGCTAGACTTGGGGTAAGGGAGGTCCTGTTCACATATCTCCTAGTTGTGCATTAACAGTTTGGTGATGCAGGTGATTGTAATGAAGCGGTCGCTGGGGGTTGGCTACGCTGCTGTGGATAACCCAGTGTTCTACAAGACTAACACGGCCATGTTGCTGGGAGACGCTAAGAAGACTTGCGACCAGTTGCTCAACAAGGTCAAGAGTCTCTATGGAGAAGCAGCTGCTGCATAATCCCCTGCCCTTTTCGTCCTCTATCTCGAGT
Source organism: Matsumurasca onukii (assembly GCA_018831715.1). NCBI lineage: Eukaryota > Metazoa > Arthropoda > Insecta > Hemiptera > Cicadellidae > Matsumurasca > Matsumurasca onukii. The sequence continues at coordinate 39,924,085 of CM032059.1, read as the reverse complement.
ATTTATACATAGGTTATTTTGGATAAGTCAATTTTAATTGTACTGTACTGGAATCAATTTACTCCTTAGCGGTATATTTCATCAATTTATAAATTTACATTTCAAGGTGTAAATATTTTCTAAGTAGGATTCAGGTTTCGGAGAAAAATTTGCCTCGAACAAGAAATTTTGAGCTTGTATAGTCCAATCGAACCGAGTAGATCAAATATTTTTAATTAAAATGTATTAAATCAATATAATCTAGTCTTCTGACTAAAATAGTAAATCATTTTTTAAATTATTGGCTGTGATATCAAACTAGTTGTCTAATACGGTTGGATTGGCTAGTTTACAATCCTCTCCAACCAATAACTCCTCCCTTCCCTTCCCTTCTATCAAATGTTTCTTATCGGTATACTGAGAATTGGACGAATACTGATAACTTTTAGATTATAAATTGTGCCAATTTATAATTGTTTAGGAATTTGTACATAGTAAATACTACACAGTTTACCTACAAAGTAGTTATGCACGCTAACATGAGAGTTGTGGTTTAACTTGTCCATTGTTCACACAATTCCCCAAAACTACTTTCACTTTTCATTTAACTTGTTAGTTACTCTCTTTGACGCAACAAAACATGTTTCACAGGTTAAGTATTATTTGTAATGAATATTTAAATAAATATCCTTTATAGGTTTAGTGACGTCTTATACACAACACTTTTTATTTTTATTTATTTTACATTTAAATAATGACATACTACAATATTTTAAGGGCGAAGAAGTATTTGTACTAATTCTTCTAATTATCAGTTTCATATTATTCATAGGATTGAAGTGTGAGTGCTACCTCTTTGCAAACGTATCAGTATGATTTGGAGTGTTCTCAAGATATGTGAAATGTTGTTTTTGTGATTTTAGATATAAGCGATATTTGGTTTTAAAAATATTGTAAGATCATCATGTAAAAAAAAGATGTATTTTTTTAAAAACGTTTTATTGTTTAGTTTTTGTTTCATTAGTCAAAATAGCCTAGAATCAAACTCTTAACATCGTTATTGTTCAGGTACTTTTGAGTATTACTCGCATTTTTTACTTTAGTTAATATTTACATCTAGTTTAATTTTGAATTTTTTTAACATATTCTGAAGTATATAGGTATTAAAAATAAGTGAATTTAATTATTTACCTCAATATTACAGCCCTAAACTATTTTTTAATACAACATATACTAAAGTAAACTTATTATTATTTCATATGTTATTGAGTATTTTTATTTTGTCAAAATGTAAGTCTAATATTTTTGGTATATTTAAATTTAATTGGTAGTGGATAAGAAAGGTATTTTGAAATCATGTAAGAACTTCTTGTGGCATCTACTGTATTTAGGTTTGAGAGTTATTTAGACGTAACCTTTTCTATGGTATATATTATATATTCTTTTATTTTACCAATACTTGATATATTTTTGAGGTAAGATTTACTGTAAGAGGCTAAAAGCAAAATATTTTAGTTTGAGTGTATTTTAACAATTTTGTATTTGCACATCCTTACATAAGGTTACTATTTTTAGTTCTGATTGAATCATCCGTTAACCCCTTAACTGCCTCATCCGTGGCAACATATGACTTCCTGTAGCGTCGTCATGTTACTGCCGTACTGTCATGTGTTTAGTAAGTTGTTGTGGTGCAGTCAGCTGTTTTCTCCACAAGCATTGCTGAAGTACTGGGTTTTGCTTCACTAGAGCGATCTTCTACTATAGATGGATTTATAAGACAGGACTCTGCGCAGGATATTGCTCGAGGGAAGGTGAACAGTGCACCCTCCCACCTTGTTCTGAGAGCTCGAGTGCATGCATGGCCTCTTGGAGGAAGCTCACTTCCCTGCCGCTATCTCTGTCTCACCCATCACACAGATTCTTCCAGTGGGTTCCTGTCTTGTAAAACGTACTATCGTATTGATTTTGTTTTTTACCTCCTTTTTAACTTGCAAAATCTTGTTACCATATAAAATGCATTGTACAAACATACATATCGGAGTCCCGTTTCATTTCTTGTAGGTCTAGGAGTTAACTCTCATTCCATAGTGTTGTTGCTCCTCCACTTCTTCCGTCTTCTATTGGAACTCTCTTCTGGACTGAGTCTTTCTTCAATCAGCACTACTCTTGTTAGTCCAGTGCAAGAGTTCTATAGTCTAATCCAGTCTAATTTCTTTAGTCTAATGGAATATTGTGTCATATCATAGGTTAACAGTATGGTTTTAACTGTGTTGGACCGACAGGTCAGAATTGTGACCGGTTTAGTAAACACATTTTCAGTCCAGTTTCAAATGTTATCTTTTGTCAATTAATCTACAGTACGATCTCACTAATCTGGCCCTTTATCGGGATCGAAGCGCTGGATTAGTGGAGGTTCACTAAAAAGGCTCAATTTGCCAGAAATAATCTTTCTTATGTTAAAGGGTGATTCAATCTCATTCTTTTTCTTCCTAATGTGCATGAATAAATAAATAAATCTTTTATTGCATAAACAATGTAAATTGTATCACAATCGTCAGTGTTTAAGGTTATCTAAAATTTTCCATTTATTCACATCGAAGTATCTTTCAGACATACAGAGGTATTCATTCATTCGAATTATTCCCACTCCAGCCCAATAATCTGTCTGTCAGTTTTAAGAGGTCTCCCAGTTATGTGCCCTGAACTCGTCTGTGCTGTAAAATGCTTCCTGAGCTATTATGAATGTTTCGTTGATGTTGAATTTCTTGGATAAAATAGCATGCTTATCACCACTTTCTAATTTTTTTGAAATCATATACTGTACCTTTTATTCCCTACGTAACATAGGTGGCTATTTTTATCTTTTGGAAAACATCTCAAGGCCCGTACTGAACCGAAGTTCAGATTAGTAGTATTAGGCTGCTTTGAGACGTTACGACTTTTCACCGTGCGCCGAAATGCACGACGTCAGTGAGTTTGATTAAAATAGCATCATACGGAGCTATTTAGATGTGCCGGCCCGGTGCTCCGAACACGGCCGCCTGCCATTGTAATGAAACTCACTCGCACCGGCAGTGGCGTAATAACATCTCCTCGACGAGCAGGTCAGGAGCCGGAGGGCACGCCTCCACTATATAACTGAAGGTTTCCATAAACATTTTTATTAAAAAATAGGCTCGCTATAAAGTAGCTTTTAAACACTAAAATGGGAGCCCCTCGGACTCTTTTTTGAGCAGGGAGGTATTCAGGCTCGCCGAAGTCTGTCCACGAATGCAATGTTCGCCAGCATCGAGCTGCGCTTGTGAGTGCGCATCATATTATTATTATTATCACTGGTCATTCAACCACCAACCACCAACTGGTCTGGGGCGACAGGACACACGCACTGACGCCACGTCAGTTTGTGCAATACCTACTGTGCGACGCGTGGACTGTTTCATGAGTGCTTAACGCGAGTTACTGTTACTGTAGTTTGTAGATGTAGTGTTCAGATTTGATATTTCTGGGTGCTAAGAACGGAACTCCCTACATAAGAAGTACTCAAACTCAGAAATCAGGTATAACTTAGACATAATATATTATAGAACCACAAATAACAGTAGCCAAACTTAAAATTAACTTTTATTTCAGGTTATACTGCCTAGTTGACAAGTAGCTCAGACGAAATTAATATAACCTAAATTAATATAACTCTATACAAAACAAAACAAAGGTCACTTTGACTGAGTTTTTGTTGATTCCAGATATGTTAATGGGGCGAACCCGTTAACCCTGTCGGCTGGCGGGGCTTCCATGGCTTAGTTACTGGCACCGGGTCAGGGCACACGAAAAGTCGTTAACGTCTGAAAACGGCCTTAAACAACGCACTTGCCTCTGGCTCTCTGCAGCAGTGAACTGAAGTAATCGATACAGACAGCATTCGTCAACTGGACAAGACTACAGACAAGTAGAGACTGGAAAACAGGTGGCTAGTTGACACGGTTACAGCGCCGGATTACTGGAAGTGTCGGAGTGGCGAACGGCCGGTTTAAAGAGACTGTACTGTATTAGTGTAGAGGATAAGTAAGAGTTTTCATGAAAAAGAAAATTAATAACAAGGTATTTAGAACTTGCCAGTTTTGAATAACATTGCAAGAAGACCTAACGCTCCTGCCTGAAACCCCGTTTAGTGAAGCATTCACCAAAACTGATGTAGAACAGGCAGTTAAGGGGTTAATAGTATTCTGGTTTAAATCTGTGTGCCATACTGCGAAAGTAAACTGTGATTTTGAAAGGACTTGAATTTGACCTCATTGACTGATACCATAAAATTATATTTTAAATGTGAATACTTAAAAATATAGTATTAACAACTTGAATCTTTCTTGTAAATACCTAATCAAGAATAGTACTTATTTTTTTAAATTCTTACTAAAGTACTTTAAATAGATATTGCTATGCACTCTGTTTGGATACAAAGTCCTTTATGTGAATTAAATAAGTCAATTATTTAATTTTCAAGTATTAATGGTAAAATAATAACTAAGCTTGAAGCAGGATAATTTTTATTTATCCTGTATAAAGGTCTCAACTAGACCTGAGTAGATTAATCTATTATACTGTAGTTTTAAAATTGAAACTACCGTAAGTCAAACAAGTTTAACATTACCTTGCAAAGCATTAAATGTAAATTTTGATTTATAGTGGCATTCCCTTAGTTTTCAATTTTTGTTCAGAGTTGCTTGAATACAAATATTTAGAGTTTAAACATTATACTATACTGTATCTTTCATTCTAAGATAGCACAAGATATTATTGTATTAGCATGTGCTTTTATTATTTTTATGGATAGGTATGTTTAATCAATGATTATTTGTATTAAACCTTGCTAGGTTTAATAAGTTCGGCTTGTTGCCTTAGGTATAATGCTACTTTTTGTTTTATTATATTATAAAACAGGTAAAGGATATGTACATTATTAATTAACAATATACATTGCATCCAAAAAACTCATCTGAATTCAATCATAAAAAACAGTTCTTGTCGAAGAAGCCATTAAAATGTTCTTTGATCTTAAACTAGAAATGTGGACAGATCAATCAATACTAAAGAGATTCTCATGATTATTAACAAAATAAAATCCTTTTAATACAATTTTAGAGGTAACAGAACCAGTAACTGGCTAACTCTAGAACGCAATGGCACACAATTGAGCACCTCGGGTCTGGGTGCCTGGCTCCATGTCATTCAGCAGATTCTGTGCACAGTTGTGCATGTTCAGCGTGTTTATTGCATCAAGCTGACAACTTAATAAACTCAGTAGAATCTCGATAGTTGGACTATTTGTGAACCTTAAGAGTGTCAAACTATTGAAATGATTAACTCTCCAGTATATATAGGATTTGATCTTAGAGAAGTATTGAAGTACTATACCACTAAATACTGTTCATTCAATGAGTAAAGTGTTACAAAGTAAGAAAAGCTAGTTTTATAGCATAACATAGCTTGGTTGCAACTTGCACAACATTACTACAGAAAAAAATTGTTTAATATTTTTGTCCTGTCAATTTTGTTACTATCAAGTCAGCACATAGGTGTCGAACTATTGAGTTTCTACTGTAAATAACAACTTAACACATTTGCTGCTAGCGAACGGTCATAACGTTGAATCAAATATAAACTTTCATGTTAGAACATGATAATAGCAGTGAATGTGTTAAGCTACCAAATAGGTATAAACCTAACCTAACCCCATCATCTAAGCCTTACCTAACCTAACCTAACCTAATCGTAACTTTGATCAAACTGGATATAACCTAAGGCTCAGTAAAACCTGAACCTAATACTGCTTATTACAAGTTGAATAAACACTAAAAACGTGTAAACACAAAATGTCTTTGGACACAGGCTGAGTCGGCTCCAAAACTAGTGGACTGAGGATGTTTTAACACTAAGTTTCACTGTTAACTCTTTTACAAGATGGGAACAAGAAAGGAGTTATTGAGTTCTGGAGGCACCCAGTTTCTGAATTATCATTAATTTAAAGATGTTAATCTTGTAAAACATGTAAATCCATTTTTCAGATGAATTTTTAGGATAAATACTTTTTTATTTAATAGTAGGTATTACACTTTGAATGCACAAAGCTAAATTAAGTGTTTCTTAAATATTGAGAAACTTCAATCTATATATTTACGTAAAACTGAAAAGTGGTTTAATAAGAGTTTTAACTTGAATTGTAATCAATGCTTTTACCAATATTAAATTATACAATGAAAAACTCCATGGGAGATCAACTTGGCAATTGGTTCTAGTCAGATAACGTTTACAAGACTGAAAGATTATTACTAACTTTAGAGAAATTACCAGGTACGCAAACATCTGTAATAAAATTAGCACACATTGTATTCAGGTAAACGTCCTCCCAACCTAGGTGAGTTTTGCTTTTCCTGTTGTCTCCTAAAATCGACTCTTTTTACTTTTTCTCATATGTTATACAATGTATATCTCAAAATTTTACTATTATTACCTTTCCTACTAATAATACTGACTAAGCCTCTGTTAAGAATTAGGTTTTTAAGAACTTTATTTTATTTTTTGAACTAGGTTTAGTTGTTTATATTAACTCTTTCCTGTTTTGCACTGGCTTGTTTTTACAATGGTGCTTTGAAAATATTGTCTGATTTTGTTTGTGTGATTAAAATATGAATATTTTCCTGGATTTATTTATTTGTCATTGTTTATCCCCTAGAACTAGTGTAATGGAAGGGAGACCACCTGGTTAAAGGTTGGTGTAGGATCATGGGCTAACTTCTTGTAGGGGGTGGAATCAGAAAGTTGTCTTTATATATCTTAGACATAGTCGAGTTTATTCATAACAATGGTGGAGCGATGATTGCCTGCAAGAAGGATTTAGATGTCTGGGTTGGAATTAAAGGATTTTATCGCTTGGCGCTCTGCAGGTTTAAGGTTTTGACCTTTTGGAAGGCTAGCAAGAAAGGTCGGACTGGTACCTTTATTGAAGGTTGAAATTGGTGAAGAGCTGATGGGGGTTAGGAGATGTGGGGGAGGATCAAATTTGGAAAGAGGTTTGAAGCATTCGAGCCCATCACCAATTTCCAACACTTCTTGGGTCCTACTCATAATCTATAATATAAAAATGAATCGCAAAATGTGTTGCTAAGCGCATAACTCAACAACTCCTGGACCAATTTGGCCAAATTTCTTTTTTAAATGTTAGTTGGAGTTCAAGGATGGCTTTCACGGCGAGAAAAATTCGAATAATTGCCAGAAAACCCCTTAAAACAGCGCTTTTCTTTTTCCCATACAAACCTTTTCTAACTAAAAGGTAAACAATTTGAGCTTTACTGCTATTCGTTGCCAGCTGATATCCCTATTTTACAGACATAAACATATGTATGGCTAAAGAAAAAAAGCAACAAACTGTCAATGTCGATTTTCCGTTGTACAATGTGTTGTTTTTCTTAAGTTTTCTGTAACCTAATCTACTGAGTTTGCTTTTGTTACCTAATACATTAAAAAAAATTCATATTTCGTGTATTGTGCAGAGTGATTAATACGTAGGAACAAAAAACTACCACATTACAAATCTTTTTGACAGGACGAAGTCTGTCGGGTCCGCTAGTATTAAATAAAAAATTCTGCTCCAGCCTAATTCTGTCTCTTACCCCCAGATAAAGAGGGGGTCTGGAGTCCTCCCCTGGAAGAATTTAAATACATACTAAACATATTTTAGCTTCATTTGTACCTTCTAAAAACTGAATAATCATTTTGTTTGTTAGTTCACTTTCAAAACTATAGCTAGGCAGGATTTTGGGGCTACCGGGCAGACAGTGCCCGGGGCAATAGGTGTAAATTTAACTAAGAAAGGTCGAGGCCTGGGGTCCAGCCTCAGGGTCCAGGCCTGGAGACCAGCCTCAGGGTCCAAGCCTAGGGCCAGCCTCAGGGTCCAGCCCCAGGATCGAGGCCTGGAATTCAGCCTCAGGGTCTAGGCCTGGGGTCCAACCTCAGTGTCCAGTCCTGTGGTTCAGCCATGGGGTCGAGGCATGGGGTCCAGCCCTCAGGGTTCAGCCTCAGGGTCCAGGCCTGGGGTCCAGCCTCAGGGTCCAGGGTCCTCAGGGTCAGGCCTGGGGTCCAGCCTCCAGGAGGGTCAGGGGTCCTGGGGTCCAGCCTCAGGGTCCAGCCAGGCCTGGGGTCCAGCCTCAGGGTCGAGGCAGGCTGGGGTCCAGCCTCAGGTCCAGTCCAGGGGTCATGGGGTCAGGGTCCAGCCCTGGGGCCTCCAGCCTCAGGGTCGAGGGGTCCAGCTGGGGTCCAGCCTCAGGGTCCAGACCTAGGGTCCAGCCCCAGGGTCGAGGTCTGGGGTCCAGCCTCAGGGTCGAGGCTGGGGTCCAGCCTTAGGGTCGAGGCCTTGGGTACAGGCGTAGGGTCCAGCCTCAAGGTCCAGGTCCAGCCCCAGGGTCGGGGTCCAGGCCTGGGGTCCAGCCTCAGGGTCGAGGCCTAGGGTCCAGCCTCAGGGTCTGGAGCCAGCCTCTAGCCTCAGGGGGGTCCAAGGCCTCAACCTCAGTGTCCAGTCCTGTGGTTCAGCCATAGGGTCGAGGCATGGGGTCCAGCCTCTGTCCCAGGGTCCAGCCTCTTGGGGCCAGCCACAGGGTCCAGGCCAGCCTGGAGTCCAGCCTCAGCCAGCCCCGGGTCAGGTCCTCAGGGTCCAGCCCCAGGGATCCAGAGTGGGGTCCAGCCTGGGTCAGGTCCAGGGGGGGTCCAGGTTCCAGCCTCAGGCCAGGCCCTCAGGCCTGGGGTCCAGCCAGGGTCCAAGCCTGGGGTCAGTGTCCAGCCTCGGGTCCCCAGTGCGTGGTCCACCAGCCAGGGTCCAAGCCTGGGGTCAGTGTCCAGCCTCGGGTCCCCAGTGCGTGGTCCAGCCAGCCAGGGTCGAGCCTAGGGAGGGGTCCAGTCCAGGGTCCAGCCTCAGGGTCAGGGTCCGGTCCAGTCAGAGTCCAGCCAGGGGGTCAGCAGGTCCAGGGGTCGGGGTCCAGCAGTCCCAGGGGTCGTCCAGCCTCAGGGTCCAGGCCTGGGGTCCAGGCCTCCAGCCCCAGGGTCCAGCCTCCAGCCTCCAGGGGTCCAGCCTCAGGTCCAGAGCCTGGGTCCAGCCAACCTCAGTGTCCAGGCAGGGTCCAGGGGGTCGAGGCAGCCTCAGGGTCTCCAAGGAGAAGCCTCAGGGTCCAGCTCCCCAGTGGGCCAGGGGGGTCCTCAGGGTCCAGGCCTGGGGTCCAGCCTGGGTCAGGGGGTCCAGCCAGGGTCCAAGAGGTCCAGCCTCAGGGTCCAGGCAAGGGTCCAGCCTGGGTCGAGGCCTTCCAGCCTCAGCCTCAGGGTCCAGGCCTGGGAGGGGTCTCAGGGTCAGGGGTCCAGCCTCAGGTCCAGCCCCAGGCCCCCAGGTGGGGTCCAGCCCCAGGGTCGAGGCCTGGGGTTCCAGGGTCCAGCCAGCCTGGTCAGGGTCCAGGAACCAGGGGTGCGGGGTCCAGCCTCAGGGTCCAGACCTAGGGGTCCAGCCTCAGGGTCCAGGCCTGGGGTCCAGCCTCAGGGTCCAGGCCTGGGGTCCAGCCTCAGGGTCCAGCCTCAGGTCCAGCCCCAGGGTCCAGGCCTCAGGGTCCAGCCTCAGGGTCCAGCCTCAGGGTCCAGCCTGGTCAGGGTCCAACCTCAGGGTCCAGGCCAGCCTCCAGCCTCAGGGTCCAGCCCTGGGGTCCAGCCTCAGGGGGGTCCAGCCTCAGGGTCCAGACCTAGGGTCCAGCCTCAGGGTCGAGGCTTGGGGTCCAGCCTCAGGGTCGAGGCCTGGGGTCCAGCCTCAGCCTCAGGTCCAGAGGGTCCAGGGTCCAGGTCCTCAGGGTCCAGCCCTGGGTCCAGCCCAGGAGGTCGAGGCAGTGGGGTCCAGCCTCAGGGTCGAGGCTGGGGTCCAGCCTCAGGGTCCAGGCCTTGCCTAGGTCCAGGCCTCAGGGCTCTCAGCCTCAGTCCAAGGGTCCATAGGGGTCCAGGGGTCCTGCCTCAGGGTCCAGGCCTGGGGTCCAGCCTCAGGGTCCAGGCCTGGGTCCAGCCTCAGGGTCCAGGCCCTGGGGTCCAGCCTCAGGGGTCCAGGCCTCAGGGTCCAGTCTGGGTCCAGCCCCAGGGTCGAGGCCTGGGGTCCAGCCTCAGGGTCTTGGCCAGGCCTGGGGTCCAGCCTCAGGGTCGAGGCCAGTCCTGAGGTTCCAGCCAGGGTCCAGGCATAGCCAGCCTCCAGCCTCAGGGTCCAGTCCAGCCTCAGGGTCGCAGGGGTCCACCTGGGTCCAGCCCTCCAGGCCTGGGTCCAGAGGGTCCAGCCTCCAGGGTCCAGCCCCAGCCTCAGGGTCGAGGCCTGGGGTCCAGCCTCAGGGTCCTGGGGTCCAACCTCAGTGTCCAGGTCCTGAGGTACAGCCATAGGGTCGAGGCATGGGGTCCAGCCCTGGCGTCCAGCCTCAGGGTCCAGCCCTGGGGTCCAGCCTCAGTGTCGAGGCTGGGGTCCAGCCTCAGGGTCCAGCTCCAGCGTCGAGGTCTGGGGTCCAGCCTCAGGGTCGAGGCCTGGGGTCCAGCCTCAGGGTCTAGGCCTGTGGTCCAGCCTCAGTGGTCCAGTCCCTGGGGTCCAGCCTCAGGGTCCAGCTCTGGGGTCCAGGCCTGGAGACCAGCCTCAGGGTCCAGCCCCAGGATCGAGGCCTGGGGTTCAGCCTCAGGGTCTAGGCCTGGGGTCCAACCTCAGTGTCCAGTCCTGTGGTTCAGCCATAGGGTCGAGGCATGGGGTCCAGCCTCAGAGTCCAAGCCTAGGGCCAGCCTCAGGGTCTAGGCCTGGGGTCCAACCTCAGTGTCCAGTCCTGTGGTACAGCCTTAGGGTCAAGGCATGGGGTCCAGCCTCTGGGTCAAGCCCTGAGGTCCAGCCTTAGGGTCCAGGTTTTGGGTACAGGCCTCGGGTCGAGGCCTTTGGTCTAGGGCCCAGACTCAGGGTCCAGGCCCAGACTAAGGGTCCATGCCTGGGGTCCAGCCTCAGGGTCCATTTCTAGAGTCCAGCCCTAGGGTCGGGGCCTGAGGTCCAGCCTCAGGGTCCAGGTCATGGGTCCAGCCTCAGTGCCAAGCCCCACCAGGTTCGAGGCCTGGGATCCAACCTCAGGGCCGAGGCCTGGTTGATACCTGATGTCTTCTTCGTTGACCAGTCATGCTGGATAGTAGGCGTCAACATAACTAAAAATACTATTTACACTACATACAAGAGGCGACACGGCTAGTTAATTGTAGAGTTGAAAATTCCCGGATGGAATAGAGGGGGTTAGTTACCAACCGGTTCACAAATGCAGTAGACTCCAGTGTCTTCAGTTCAGCTGTTGGGGCAGATGATTGTACATCCGTACTGCCAGAAGTGGGAAGCAGTCCTTCCTCTTGCTCAGCCTACTGAACTCCACATTCACCTCAGCACTGTTACGTAGGTTGTGGAAATTCTGAGCTTCACCTCTGGTTTGAAGGGACGCATAATTCTGCTTCACGTACATCACGCATGCCATTATATACTGGCTAAAAACAGTCAAAATCTGCAGTCGTCTCAATAGGGGTTTGCAGTGGTCCAGGAACACCAGCAGAAGCGATGGTACGGATTGCACTTTTTTGTCAAATAAAAACTTCATCACAACCAGAGGCGTGTCCCCACAATAGTAGCCCATACAGGATGTGACTGTGGAATAGACCGTGGTATATCGTTATTAAATGTTTTTCTGTCTTTAGGGGCTTTAAACGACGTAGCAGACATTCGGGACAGTTTCTTGCGGAGTTCCATAGTATGGCTTTTCCAGGTTAACTTAGGATCAATGCTAAAACCAAGAAGTTTAACATTCTCTGCAGCTGGATTAGTGTAGGTTAGGCTGCATATCAATTCCTGCGTTTTATACTTTAGTCAGGTTTAAGCTGAGTTTGTTGGCCTAGAACCACTCCTTCGCTCTTTCGTACACTACAAGGGCCCTGGCTCTAGCAAGTTCCGGTGTTTTTCCTCGGGAGAAAAAAGTAGAGTTATCTGCAAACAGAAGGGCATTTCCAACCGATTCTAGATCATTAGAGTCACTTATAACAGTCTCACTTGCGAACAGTTCCAGTGAATTTCTTATTACATATCTTTGGCAACAGAAGATGGCCAGTGGCCTAGCTGATACTGACGAATAGGAATGGTTAGCAAATAGCATACAACTGTGACGAACGTCGCCGAGTTGACCTGTTAATTAAGTTGGTTGGGAGCATCATAATCCACTGTGACTATATCTAGAGTAGGCTAGGAAACTTGGAGGAATAACACTCGCGAGTACTTTGATTCAAAAAACTATAATTTCTTACAACAACTATAATAACAATAATGAACTTCGAACTACGTTCGTGAGCACGTGAGCAAAGATCATAATATTATTAATTTTTACAAGAGGCAAAGGCATAATTTTAGGCCGTGTTGCCCGAGGCAACCATACCGCGCCATCGTTACATCGTGACTGATTGCTGACGAGACCTTCCCCGGGGTCCACACATGCGCTACTACGGCCCACATGGCCGGAAGCTCCGACTCAGCAGTTGTCAGCATGGAACGTACCACCGCTTCTATTAATTAAATTAATGCTGAATTAATGCTGACAGTGTAAGTATTCTTGTCAATTGTCTACTAACGGTTACGTTGGAAAACACTCTCGCGGTCACTTAAATTGCATAACGTTAACCCTCTATCTGGTGGTAACAAAAGTCTACTGGCAGGCCCTTTTGAGCCCTCAGATCATGATACCACAAAAACCTCGTGGATCCGTTTTTTCTGTGTTAAATATTAGTATTATACATTTTCTTTTTCAGCACATACAGGAAACAATTTCGTGGCAAATATTTATAAGTGAGTCAAGATACCTTGTACACCTAAAGTTACAAAAAACGGCTCTGAAATTTCCAAACTAGAGCCCTAGGAAAAATTGTAATGTATACACAAATATTTAATTTGCTGAAATAACAAAAGCGAACTAAATCAAAAATGTACAGCTATCAGAATTTGTAGACAATCTATTTCTGAACCAAAACCTAAAAATGTCATATTTTATAACTTTTTTTCGAATAGTTGTGAACTTTTTTCTAAATTTGGATTATTTCTTCAAACCGGTTATTATTTCTTCAATTCAGATTATTTCAGCAAAAACCGGTCTTCACGGTGAGGACTGCAGACTACTCATCACTGTGACCAGCGTGTCATTTCGATTTGAAATATGTCAAATACTACTTACTACCATTGACTTTAAATGTACATTTAAAATCAATGTTACTACTCTAATACTATAAATAATCGATATAACGCATTTAGCACAGGAAAACCATAGACTAATATTCAATAGTCGTTTACCAGAATAGAAAGTCGATAAACAAGTATTCGATCATTTTTTATCGCAGCAGAAGGAGCCAGAGAGTGAAAAAAAACTTGTTTTGTTTACAAAGAGACGAAGAATCAGGCAGTCCAACTGTCGTCTTCCTAGAACGAAATTGGCCTTCTGAAATATGTTTGTGAAAACCGGGCATTTTCGTGTTGCTTGACGTTCAGCTTAGCTGCAGAGGCGCTCGCGGCATTTTACTCGCTAATTTGTAAGGAAACTATTTCGCAATAGTTATGAATAAACTTAACATAAAAACAAACCGTGTCTCTTCCTGAGTAGAACAACATAAAATACTCTTTAGTGTAACAACCTTTACTATATTAAATACCACTTTAAAAAAATGATTGTACAAACGACTAATGAATAGCTCTTTGCCAGTGGGGTGACACTTTTAAGCGACTAATGAATAGTCGTTCGCCAGATAAAGGTTTAAGGGAAAACCCGGTCCTTGAGGCACTTTATGAATAAATTCCATTTATAATGCAATAATTGGCTTGAGGGTATTTGGAAGTGACAACAAACCTAAGAGATTTTTGTTTGTAGATGCTAAAAGTAGTCAAAAGGTTGCGACTGTAACAAATTGTTAGAAGACCTCTGCCATCATCCCTGTCAAATTATTTCTGCATTAACATTGGAGGGTGAAACTTGAAATCACTTGGAATAGTCTGATTTAAATCAATTTTACTAATTGAAATTCACAAATATATACGAAAATGCCTAATAGACTACTTTGTTTTTTGAACCTGCACTCTCAAAAATTGTATTTTCTCAATGCAAATTGCGCCTGAAAGTAATGCAGTTGTAAAATTGTAGGTGGAGACGATGTACAAGAACGCCCACTCTTCCATCCGTGCGGATCCCACGCTGAAGGGTGATACAAAGGAGAAGAAACCTGTGAAGAAGAGGTGGAACAGAGCCAAGCTTACGCTGTCTGAGCGCAAGAACCGCATCGCTCAGAAGAAGGCTTCCTACCTCAAAAGATCGGAGAGGACGAGGGGCGGAGAGCTTTGTAACTTTGTTCAAGTTTTATATTTGAAATTAAAACTTTAAAATATACTTTAACGTTTGTTTTTTTTTTTCAAATTGATTGCACGCAACAACTTTGTTCTAACTCAGTGAAGGTAGCATTGCACAGATCATTAAAATGAAAAGAAACTATTTTGTTAGATAAAACTATTTTATCGCCAGAGTAAACGGTTTGCAGTTTTGAACTTATTTACACCTTCTAAGTAAAATATAAAAAAAACGTTTACATATAACTGTATATTTTTTTCACCACCATATATTTTTTTATGGACCATAGACTAGTAGAGTTTCTTTTGTCTGTGGTATGAACGATTGAACCTGAGACTTTTCTTGAACTAATGTTATTTATGATGTGTATGTAGTATGGATTTACACCAAGTTTGAGAATAAGATGACTCAGCAAGAAGGGACACCGTTTGTGAAACCTTTATCTTAGATCGTTCCCATAATTGACTCTGTGACATTGAAGTAGAAATAATGCCAAAAACGTGAAACTCAAAGTAAACTTGAGAGTGAGAAAAGAGTTTCACAACGTTACCAACTAAACGCTTTTGTTATAAAGCTGAAATCAAGCAAATTCCTAAACCTACTTTGCGGGAAGAAACTAAACTTCCTAGGCCTGAAAAATGCAACTGAAGAAGGAATGAATTTGCTAAAACTTATCTTCAATGCCTCTTGTCTCTTCAACGGCAGTTGTAAAATGTAGGTGGAACGATGTACAAGAACGCCCACTCTTGTGCGGATCCACGCTGAAGGTGATACAAAGGAGAAGAAACCTGTGAAGAAGAGGTGGAACAGAGCCAAGCTTACGCTGTCTGAGCGCAAGAACCGCATCCTCAGAAGCTTCTACCTCAAAAGTCAGCGAGGAGGCGGAGGCTTAACTTTGTTCAAGTTTTATATTTGAAATTAAAACTTTAAAATATACTTTCAAGTTTGTTTATTTTCATTGTTCACGCACAACTTTGCTCAGTGGGTAGCATTGCACAGTCATTAAAATGAAACTATTTTGTTAGATAAAACTCTATACCAAAGTTAATTGGGACGAATATTTGTCTTGAACTCACCACTCTTGTCAACTCTCATCAACGGCAATAAACTATTTGATTTGATTTAAAAAGAAAAATCGCCGCAGGTCATCTTGTATAACCTTTTCGTTTCTCTGAAGTCGGTTGAAAAATGTCTACCAATTAATTGAAAATCGGACAAAATGCGATGTATTGAGTGGTTACAAGGGTCCAGTCGTGTTAAAAGGGAGTTTCCAGTGTAGTTTTGACCCCGTTATAGAAAACTCGCTAGGATAGTGATTCAGGTAGCGCATGTGGCTATGTTTCCATTTCAGCCTGCATCAGCATGTGTGTTGTGTAGGGATGATGGATGGATGTAATAAAGTTGTGAGAGTGGGACGATACAGGGTGTGGGGAAACAGAATATTCCCTAAGCATTAGAATAAACACTTCACTTCACCAACCTCTTCTATGGTTGTTAACCTATCCGATCTTTCGCTAAGGTAGCTTTAACGTTTCCATATTGGTGAGCATAAGTCATTCTAAATGCTTTTTGGGTAATAGTCTTGGAAAGCTAATCAGATCAAAATAATAAAATCAATCACTTATTGCATACACATTTTCACAATGCATCGCAATCGACAGTTAGAATATATTTTAACTAAAACTTTTCATTCCCTCAAACATTAAGTACTATTTCTAACATACATTGTGTGCGCTCATTTATCTTCATTCGTACGAATTGTTCCTCCCTAGCTCTTTGAACAAAGTGTGAATTTAATCAGATTGAGCTTGTTAAAAATGAGCTTGTTGAGCTATAATCCAAAAGGCAGTTAAACCAATATCATTAACATAACAATGTAATTGTATTAGGTCTAACAATTATACATTGTGTTTGTTATCTAATACCTTCAGCGGGTTACACAAACTATCATAAATATAATTAAAATACGAGTACAATACTTTGGATACTATTAAATAGCCAAGCTGCGAAATATCAGGTGAAAGGGCAGAGATTTACAAACAATAAGTTGAAGACATGCACAAATCATATAAAACATCTAAAGCAACGTCTTACAACATTATCTCAATAGTTACCTTTATATTTTAGCTGCAGGATATCGTGTTCGCCCTCAGTCGAATCTGTCTAGACGTAGAATCAGCTGCAGCCTCTCGCAACCGGGGCAGAGATAGTGTCACGTGAGCGTGGTGGACTGCTGGAGTATTCATTAGCCGCGGTACGGTTTCCAGAAGACGTAGCCTATCTAGAAGTTGGAGTTTCTAGAAGCTGCGAGTTGACTCGGGTGAAAAGATGAGCTCTCGAAGAATTGGCCTCAGGTACACGACGTTGTCTAAGCGGGAGCACGTTCTGCTTGTAGATAGGGGAAAGTTAGGGACCTAACGCCGTAATGATTGATGTGTTTTAAAATGCTACCCAACCGTTTTCATGCTAATTTTTAACGCACCATAAGCGTAAGAGAGGCGGGAGCAAGGAGTTTTATAAAGAAATGTTAATGTTGTCCGGAATTTTGGAAATTAACTCACGTACACGACGTTGTCTTGGGAATTGGGAAGGACGATGGGAGCGCATTCTACTGGTAGATAGGGCAAAGTCAGGGACCTAACGCGGTAATGATTGATGTGTTTTATAATGCTACCCAACCGTTTTCATACTAATTTTTAACGCACCATAAGCGTAAGAGGGGCGGGAGCAAGGAGTTTTATAAAGAAATTTTAATGTTGTCCGGAAATTTGGAAATTAACGCACCGTCGATACCCAAGTGACACTCAAACAGCTCAAAACACCCAACCTTATCGTACCAGTAGATACTGTGCCATTGGCATGGAACAATATCTACCGGTAAAAGACGGTTGAGTGTGCCGAGTTGATCCAATGTCACCATAAGCACCGATGTAATTTAATGTAAAAATATTTTTTTATATAACTTTAATGTTGTCCGGAAATTTGGAAATTAACGCACCGTCGATACCCAGGTGAAACTCAACCAGCTCAAAACACCCAACCGTATCGTACCAGTAGATACTGTGCCATTGGCATGGAACAATATCTACCGGTAAAAGACGGTTGAGTGTGCCGAGTTGATCCAATGTCACCATAAGCACCGACGTATATCCGCCTAAATGGTTTTTAATTTAACGTAAAAAATATATAATGCCCTGGTTTGTTCATAACCCTATGAATTTTATTTCGCGACGGTTACTAGATTTGGGAGAGGCAGTTTCAGGCGAGTTTTTCGATGTTCCCATCAACAGTGAGATCTTGGCAAATGCTGGGTCGTGGAGACAATTATACTCGTATCTGTGTACAAGTAAGGGATTAGAATAAAGTCCCTATGTTTGTAAATCTCTGCCCTTTCATCCACCTGATAATTTCGCCAACTCGGGTAAAATTAGTAAATAGTAAGTAAATATTACTATTTTAATACAACTGTATGTAGTTTATGAATAAAACATGTATTTATTTAACAATTCCGTCATTGTTAAGCGTCTTTATATCCACTTGATGGCCAAAAGGTTTTTGATTAATTAACAAAGAAAAACTTACCTCTGATTAAGTTAAGAAGAAACTGTACGTTTAACCGAGTCACTAATATAAGGTACCTACCTGGTTAGAGTGGTGAACGTTTATAGAATATTTCACATAAAATATAAGCTGCATAAGAATGAAAGAACGATGTTATGAACAATAAACACGAGAATTACCAAGACTCTTACAACCAAGAAGCAATGTCAACGCAGTAACCCGTTGAGTGGAGGTATTTATAGTTATAAATTAAAGTTAAAAAGTTAAATTTAAGTTATACGTCGTGAACGAAATATCAAGTAGATTGTTTATAATTATAACGCGGAGAATCTAAATACTATAAGCTAATAGTAGTATATGCTTAGTACGCACCGTTGGTTCTCTTACATAGATAAGAACAATGGTAAGAAAAGCAAACTGGAATTGTTTGCAATGTCAAGTGTTCAGCATTGTCCTCTGTACGAAACCCAGTAGAAGTTGAAAGCGTGTCAAAACAAGAACACCCTAACAAGATCGCGTGAAAGAAGAAAACATGAAACCGACCTCTTAACATTAAATAAAGTATATAACTTTCACATTAACCTCTTCACCCATTGAAACACACCACCCTCTCCTTCAAGGCGACCAAATCAAGTACGTATCAAGTAAGATCACAGCTGCAAAGGGGAAAACGCTAGTTTGATAGGTACTCACGAACCCCTGGAAGGCTCAAGGCAAGATCCTACCCTGATTGTCCTTGCGTGTCCTCAGGAATAACATTGAGAGGAGTCATCTCGCCCCGCAGGAGAAATGAACGTGACGTAGACATGTTGTTGCTTCTCATCGTTATCAGTCAGATATCAGCATATTCCTCTTCCAGCTTGGCTCTTTTAATTATTAGGGATGAAGTACTTGTTTCTCTAACCTAAAAAAGTCTGTTGTTGAAGTTCGAAAACTGATTAAACCATTGTTGATGGCTCTTTATCAAGGTACAATAGCACAAGAGGTGAACTTTAACACTAGAACTAACAGTTTTCGTTCCTATAGGATATACGTAGAGCCGCCCTGCAATGTCTGTCAAACCCTGTTGGTATTATACTCGTATTCGATATCATTAATAATTATAAGAAAATCCTTAAATCCATAGTTACGAAGATAGTCATACTTACTTAAATTTTCTTGAGGAAATCACTCATCCGTTGTGGTGTCGAACTTCCTCAACAAGGGCGATCCAGTTTTCCTGACGACCACTTCTTGGTAAATGAATGCCTGTCGATGTGACTCCATAGGACTCTGTCTCCATAGTACTGATAGATTGAAACCCAAATTCAAACATACAGAAAAAAGAAAGAATCCTTTTAGGATCACAAAAAGTAACATGTTCACTAAAATTTAAAATGTGCCATAAATAAAAACAATTTGGTTTCTTAGCAACATTACAATATGTTATAAAAGACTTCGACAAACGAGCACTTCCGTTGTAAACTATATTCCCTTTACAGGAAATTTGCCAGGATCCACGGCAGTACTTGGTGATACGCGTCGGTTATGTTTTATATTTTGTTGTATTTGTTTCAATATAATATCCCTTGACATGACGGGAGGAGAGCCACGTTGTCGATGCAATAAGTGTGTAAAGTGGACACGTTGAGCTGTGAGATGTCACCTATAGACAGTCGCGTTGAACCAGTATATATTGCAAACCTCTCGTAGATACTTGAAACCTGTCCGCTATATCCAAGCAAGATTTCCCTGCTTTATTGTATTTTCCATATTTTATCTGAAATATACGTAATAACACGTGATAACTCTTAAATATCGACATTTTCATTGAGCTTTTCAAAACTCATTCAAGTAAAAAAGAGGAGTTTTCGCCAGTTGCAGAACTCCTCCGACTACTGGTTTACGGATTTTTATAGGAATAGAGCTAATTGTTTCTACCAGCATAGAATACGAAATGGCGTAGGACAAAACGTACGTGTTATCTTATTTAATGAAACTTGACATGAACATCGATGATAACGTACCCATCGTATACGTGAAAATCCATACACTTCTACTGTTTTGTTGTTTAAGTCACGGATTGGTTCCCATCAACGTAAAAATCTAATATGAAAGTAAAGATATTTCAACAAGAATGTTTGCTAACGGAAAGTTTCATGTTTTGCGTGTTTAACGAATTATGCTGACTTTGGTTCACCATAAGCTTATTGATACCCAAAAGGTCCGCGTCATCCAAAGCTTCTTTTCACCTTTCACTCAACTGCAAGATATTTCAGGTAGGTTTACTGTGTCCAAAGTATATGTAAAGCCACTGCCAACTAAAGCGCAAGTTCCCTGTGAACCAACATTAACAGCAACAGCAACAATCCAGCAAGAGCAGCCGCTTACTTGTGAGCTAGCATGTGTCGCTTCCGGTCATACTGTGCGAAGTGATTGATAGGTTCAAATGGACCACACAGTTGTAATATAATTATTCATATCTTCAAGAGCTGGATCTTATTAGATTATTTATAAATTTAATAAACACATTGTCTAATAAAGAATAAAAATTGTTTAACCCTAGGCCTTTCAAATGCATGGCATTCATCGTCAGAGACTCTCAGCAACTGAAGGAAACAATGATTTTAAACTAATTAACACACATGTTACAAACTATAAAATGATTCAAATTAAATACAAGAATAATATTAGTTGTTGTTAGTCTTGATACCATATGAGAAACGGGGAATTTTGAAACGCTCCAGGCTCGTTGTTCACTAAATAATTTTGATTCCTCTTCATAAACAATGATTCGTATGCATCTAATAATTTTGGATTTTGAACATCTTTTAGTAGATTAGTTTTTGAAAAATTATGTCCCGATTCTATTTACCAGCAAAATCGGACTGTAAACATGAGTTGTTAAATTTACTGTTTCAATGCCATTAAAACCTATTTTTGGTGAAAAAGGTTCCGGTAGTCAGATTTTGCTGGTTAATAAACCTGGCTAAAATAATTACTAAATGAACATTTTTACCAAATTTGGTGACTTGTACACATTATACACACATATATATGATACCTATTAACATATGTATATAAAGAGTTGAAAAAATACACACAACGTATTCTGGGGGTCAGGGTGTGTACTCATTTCATAGTCTTACCATACTGACGAGATGAATATCTAATTTTTCCAACCTCACAAAGCTAACAAAACTTATCACTAAAGTCCATTAATAATAAAGTGTTTTTATTTCGATGTTGTTTTAAATTTTGTATTTGTATACATGATTTGCTGAACACCTAAACTTACTCTTATACATTAAACGGTTCCTTATGGTACTACTGTACTTGGATGAGCGTTAGATAAAGCGTACCTCCTCGTATACAGGGTGTCTATTTCAAGTGACCGAAAAATCAAGGGACATTTATCACAGCTGTTTTGGAGACTTTTTAATGCTAATTGTTGCTCCTTAAAGCTAACACTCTGTATGCTATAATTATGATTTTTTTTCAATTTTCCTGTAAAGTGACATTTAGTTTCTCCGAACTTAATTGATTTTACAGGTAGATGAAGGGTTAATACCTGCTACATTAGCCCAACCACACGGTAAATGTAATTTTTTTGCTCAGTTTATCCTTAAGGCGTAATAACATGTTACCTATTACAGATAGAACAGAATGTCAAATACGAAAGTTAATGATGATTTTATTCCACAGTAACGATTTTCCGTCAAATTTAAGATCCAACCACTCGTTCAGTTTCTGCGGGCAAAATAGTAAACCTCTACATACCTGGATTTCGCGCTATTTTTAAACCCCCCAAATTGAAATTATGACGTTTTGAATTTTCCTGTTGGTTACAAGCCAAGACCAGCCTACAAGCCAAATTTCAAATTTTTATCTCATCTGGAAGTACCCAAACATTTATGTCAGTGAGTGAGTGAGTAAGTCAGTGATGACGCCGGTCGAGGTGTACTGGTGGTCCGAACATAGAAGTGATTTGAAAAGTTAATCTGATGGTTTGTTAACCAATACTGTTTTGTCCCATTACACGGATAATTTAAACCGGTGTTATACTGAGCTATATCAACCCTATGAGTCGATAAGTCAAGGTGTCCTGTCGCGGCATGCCCTAGTTCATCTGCACTACAGCCGCTATAACTTTGCATCTGCTATATGATCTAATATTTAAAATAATTAATCTGTATGTCAACAAGATGTATCAGTCATATCAACTGAATTCTTACAGATCTGTACTGTGATTACATACTGATGTACCTTCTACTTATAATACACTATTGTTCATTATGATTTACAAACACAACGGGCACTAATTAATAGAGAAGGTATGATGGGGACCCAGTCCCGATGTAAATATACATAAACTGGTACTAAATATTTTAATAAAATTAAATATTTTAATACAGAAGAATTGCAAGTACTTTAAATATAGTTTGTGTTAACCTAAATGTTCCAGAACAAGGTTCTTCAAGAATGGAGCTCACTGGGTTCACACCTACTAGAACAGTTTCTGCAGTAGACATATTTTAAATCGTTTTGATATTTTAGAAATATATATTTGGGTTTGCATTTTTCTGGCTATTCTTAACACAAAATAATTTTGATCGGCCTTCTAATAGCTTTGCTTCAACTGGATAGAAATAATGTTTAAAGTAACATATTATATTTTAAGTATTTTTTAACTAATGTCATTCCAAATAAAAAATAATAAATCAAAGCAACATTATAAACTAGTTTGAAATGAAAACAGTAACTTTTAACTCTGTTTGAGTTCTGTTCCGAAGAGTATATCAGTATCAAAGTGGTTGCAGTGCATATGAACAGGCCAAAAAAGCGCGCGGTCGACTGGTACTTCCGACAGCGCGGTTCAGGTAGAACACCTATTAAGCTCCCGTGTATTTTTCGGACGCGCGTTTAAAACGCGCAGTCGGACTACCATGTACAGGCCAAGTTGTGATGACGCCGGTCGAGCTTGGAATAGAAGCTGATGGAACCTACACACGTGCTGAGCTATATCCGGTTCAGCGTATCGGGCATTATTCCTGCAACCTTAATGACAATGTATATACTATATGAATTATCAACTGTGATTACTACTGACGTTGAATGTACCTTGATGTAAATATTGTTATACATACATTGGAGTACCTAAAATGGTGGGGGACGGCAATTTATTATACAACTGATTATAATTATCACTGGGCCGTCACACTACAATAATTTGTTGCCGCAGCAGCACTATTATTAATAAATACTCTGTGCTAATCGTGCTCCAATCTGACTGCACGCTGGCTTGTTTAGTTATTTATTTTTTACTGCACTGTTTGTTGTTTTTAGAGACCTAACCTTTAAAACTAATTTATTTGGAAAATATTTTGTGTAAACACGGAACACCTATAATTTTATAAATAATGGACCATGGATATTGTCCAGTATTTTATAACTGAGCTATTGTAGTAATATAAATTGGTTTTTACGAAGCACGGTATGTAACCGAAAAACGTAGTCGTTAACCCTATTGATTAGAAGAAATGTATTTTCTGTTTTTCAACTGAATAATATAAATATAGAGCCAATATTATATACAGTTGTATTTTTCTAAGGAACTTATAGCATTAGAGGCCATTCATGGCAATAACAAGTAAAAACGAGAGTTAACCAGTGTCTGTAGCAATCCCAGTTATAGCCCTACCCTTTACTAAAGAGTCTACTGCTACTTGCTGGTACTTTTACTTCCGTTTGGTAGGGAGATTATCAAACAAGGGACCTTGTACATTACGTCAGCAGTACTGTTACATCTGTCACTGTAGAACTGGCGTGTCAGTCTCTACGCTGGATTCTGGAACCTCCATAAATTCTGATGTGTTAAGGTATTTAAGTGCTTTTGTTTATTGGTGAATTACAACTTTTCCCTTGCCGTATTAGTGATTTCAGTGTAATACTGGCGTTCCACTTGTAGGTGTAATACTGGCGTTCCACTTGTAGATTTACAAGAATGAAAATATGCCCCTGAAGTTAGTCAGTTGGTATAGGCTCTTCATACAAGTACTTAAATAGTCTACTTTAAGAGGCTAATGACGCTAGAAGACTAACAACAACTCAGAGCTAAATTCTGTCACTTGGTAACTGTTTACTGTGTGAATAGTCCGTTAGAGATACCAGTGGTACAACAACAAACACTCCTGCATGGCTTTACAGAATGCTCGGTGTCATTTGGGTTTCCCCCAATTTTGAAACCATTAAACTCTTTTGTGAATTCTTTATTTGTAAAGTACACTTTTAACTTGTTCAGATCTTTGTACCCAAAGAACTGGAGAGGTTGAAATACCGTTGATCGGTTGCTACACCAATAAAGCAACTGATAGAGCGTTTGCTTTCATGTTTATCTTGGAACTGGCAGAGGCAGATAAAATATCCGGAAGACAGTGGGTTTGGATTTTCCACCGGTAATTTTGTGTGTGTTTAAAAGTGTCAACCCTTTTTAAACTATTACCAAAAAACTGTACTTTTAGTGGTTTTTACACACAAAATTGGCCAGATAATTTTTTTGGGGGAATTCAAAAGGGCTATGTCTGCGTTAAAGAAGGAGTCAGGAAACTCTATTTTGTGCTATGGTTAGCTCTTAATCACACTTTCATGTGCTGTATTACATTATCTTATTAATATTCTTATTCCTATTAAACTCCAATTCCTATCTTGGATTTCTTAAAAAATATATAAATCATAGCATGTTTGTAACTTCTAACAGACTAGAGAAATGGAGTTCAAACTACCGATCATGTTTCTTATTTCTAGTTTTCATTGTGAATATATCTGTGTGTTTTAGGGTAGGGCGTTTACAATTCAAATGGAGACTGCGGCTGTTAATATTCTCAAAAGAGCTGTGGAGATGGATGAAAAGCGTAGATACACTGAAGCCATGGTGTGCTACCAAGAAGGCATACAATTACTTATTGATTCCATGAAAAGTAAGTAGCGAACAGCTTTAAAATGAGAACTCAACTATTGAATTTGAACAGGATTCCAGGTTTAAATCCTGTTTTGAATATTCTTCCATTAATGTTTATATCTATTGAGGGATTTAAAACCAATATTCCATTCTTAGTATAGTATGATGAACATTTGTTAAATAAAACTAAAATCAAACTATTACAGTCTTTTTTTGGGACCAAAGCTTTATATTGTGCAATGTTTATTTTAGGTTTAGGTGATAGTGAAAAAAGGAAGCATTTTAGAAGTAAAATTGAGACTTACATGAGCAGAGCTGAAGCGTTGAAACATCACATAGAAGATGAGAAGTCTAAAGGAATTTATCATGAACAAATTGTAATTGAACACAATTCAGTTGGCCATAGTTATCAGTCCGTTTTTGGTCGGTTTTTGGATTCTGAAGTTTGCCACGTTTTGGTTGAAGATCCTTACATTCGTCAGTTTCATCAGGTATGTACTCAAACGTTCAATTGACATTAATTTCTTCCTTTATTTTCTTCTCTGGGCTAAAACGCTTTAAACACTGGCAAGACCAGGCTTTAAAAGGTCCCTGGTGTGCTACGTTGTGGGGCCCCCAAAAATCTGTTTATTGTTTCTTTTTGAAACATGTTTTGTATAGACTACCTAAATGCCTAACATATCTGTGAAACATTACCTAGCAAGCTTGAATAATATTGAAACAAATAGATTCAAGGACTATAGATGCTTGGCGGTCTAGTGACAAAGCCAGGAGGAGCCAATACAGGAAAGCTGTTCTTTTTCATGCTGAACCTACAAATGGAATGTTGAGTAGGCTCTTGCCTCAAACATTGTAACTCTGTTCTCTCGCTTCTCTAAGTTACTCCTGAAGAACTGGAGACTGGGTAGATATACAGTACAGTCTCTATAATCCGGTCGTTCGCCACTACGACTTGTCCAGTAATCCGGCGCTGTGACAGCGTCATTTAAATCCTGTTTTCAAGTCTCTACTTGTCTGTAAAGTGTGCGTTGTTTGTTGCTAATCGGTGCTTCCGTTGAGTACAGACAGTGAGATGTTGAAAAAACCTAATCATGTTACTTTGTCATAGATTAAAAGTACGTGATTTTAAAAAGATATGAAGGTGGTGATAAGTTAACATTGGCAGATCAAAAAGTTACACATAAAAAAGAATAAGAGTGAAATTGAATCATTCTTTAAGAGTTACTGTAGTGAATCATCCTCCAACGTAAGAAATATTATTCCTGGCAGATTGAGTCTTTTTTTTGAACCTCCACAAATCCGGCGCTTCCCATCGGGATATAGGGCCGGATTAGTGAGATCGTACTGTACTGTTGATATCTCCAGCTTTTTGAAGAGAGGCTTACAATGTTTCAGAAAGCCTTCTAAGTTGTAGATCATCGAAATGATGATTCAAAGTATTAGGATTTTCTTACATCCAGCAGCATGCCCCTAGAGTAGTATAGCTTACTGTAACTTAGGTGACTATGGAATAATCCAAAATAGATTGTAACCGGAAAGTTTTCTGTTAAGAGAGGTTTCAGCCTTCTGATGAGATGGGTCACTCGAGCTAATTTAGTGCAGATGGTCTTGATATGTTTCGACCAAACTAGCTTAGGATCTATCACCATTCCTAGCAACTTTACCTTCTCTAGGCTAGGTCTATTATTGCAAGCTAGGCTACACGTCACTTCATGAGTTTTTCCATTATTCAGGCTCAGTCTATTGCCAGAAAACCAATCTTTAAGGTCAGTGAAGATTTGTGACGCATTACGTTGAGCTTCCTCAGGCGAACCACCTTGTACATAAATTGTGGTGTCTTCTGCAAAGAGCAGGACATTCCGCAGATTGTGAAGGCAGATTAATCAAAGCACTGAACCTCCGACACCATACCTTTCCAGTTTTCTCAAAAGTCGCTTGTGCGAGACACAATCAGAGACTTTGATTCAACCCCATCAATTCTCCCTCTTTAAATGCGGTCTGTATTTTTGACACTAGGTCGGTCACCGATGTAACAGTTGATCTGCCTTGCCGAAACCCATGCTGGGACTCTGCGAAAAGGTTATTGGTTTCGAAGTGTGTGACTTGTTGCTCTTTCATTACTTCATCAAAGATTTTACCCAGTACAGGGATAAAAGAGATAGGCCAATCAACAAAATACGGTTGATGCCCATCAACATTAACCATACCTGATGGTTTATATTTCTATTCTTCTATATTAACACTGCTTTTGGTCTTTAGTTGAGTTCAGCTTGCAACAATCTTAGTGTCACCTTTTTAAAGATGGTTATTGTAAGAGACATTTTAAGAGAGTCTGAGAAAACTCCATGCTAGAGACAGGAACCCAGAAAACTGTCTTGTAACTTCATTTTGCACTGTTATATATAAACATACACATGTTGGTTCATAGAAAGGGTAACTTTTTATTTTCAGTGTCAAAACCTACTAAGGCTGAGCGAGCTATTAGTGAAGAGGTGTCCTAACCTGAAAACTGTACAGCTGGTAACTTCAGAAGATTCAAGTCCAGACCAAACCAAGTGGCTGCAACAGTTACAAAACGAACTGAGATCAAAGCATAGCATAACTCTCACGGTTACCTTCTCTCCAACACTTCATGATCGTCAAATTAAGTGAGTTTGATTTGTATTTAGTAATTTCATATATTCAAGCACAGAATACCCAGAGTTTACCTCTGATTCAAGGCTTCTGAAAAAATAATTCTATATTGTGAGGTTAATAACAATGCGTTGTTGAGATCAGGGAACATTAGAACGATTTTGATTTTGGTTGTAGTTTAAGTGTTTTAGGTCTAAAACTATTCAAAGTTATATCAAATTGGGGCTTATTTAATGAATATAATACATATTTCTTTAGTTGATTCCGAAATGATGACATAATACTGTAGTACACTTTTATTCGCTTCAAATAGTTGGCATCATCTTCTCCAAACTATTAAAACAATAGTTTACTTTTAAATTAATTATATTTATAATAATATTAATCTGAAGAATCCTGATGTTATAAGCGAAATGTAATTAATTTAAAATTAAACTATTGTTTTAATAGTTTGGAGAAGATCGTGACAACTATTTGAAGTGGATAAACATATTTCTTATTTTATAATTTCACTAACAAAATCGACATGTTTTGATTTTTTCCATGACCTCCCCAAAGTGTCCCGGCTCCGGATGCATTGGTACATACTGTACATTAAGACACAGTTTAAAATCTGAAGTTCTTCTTAAAGCTCAGTTTACACTCTATTTGGGTCTGGGTCAAATTTGTGTTCGGATATTAATTTATTCTGCTGTGTTCTGTTCTAATAGCTTACGATCAAAGACATAGTCCAGTTGACAATTAAATATCCAAATTGGGTTTGGTTGTGTTTAGTGAAGGAATCAAATTTTGATTTAGGTTAAGTACTTCAAGTTGGAACGATAGTTTGGCTAGTTGATTTCAGTATGGTTCACATTTGAAGCAGTGGTGAACTGTAGGACGCATTCCTCTGTTCAAATGTAAATGGCACATTCTTCATTTTTATTTACTTTGCAGTTTGTTTATAACATTTGTTTTTAATTTTCAACCAACCGATTTTACCTTGTGTTTTTTTGGTTTTCAGATTGAGCAATGGCTGGATAGTGAAAATAGGCAGAGGATTAGATTATTTTAAGTCCCCAGAGAGCAAGTTTTCTCTTGGTTATTACGATCTTGATCTAAGACCTTGCCATGAGACTGCTGTAAATATTTTCCACGAGAAGGATGTTCAGACTACTTTTAGTTGACAGTCATTACACATGCCTGTCCATGTGGGGCCACCAGAACAAAACATATATGCACATTATACTTTCAACAAATATATTATTATTACAATATATTTCAAAACTTTGTATTACTAGAACTACCTCATTTCTATACTCTGTTATTACCTTTTTTAATAATCTTAACAAAAGAATACCTAAGCAAATAACTTTTTACCTCTGTATATAGTTGTATAAGCTAAATCCAGGGAGAGGGAAATCTCCTTATATGTTTCCCTTGAATCTTTATACTTTTTTTATGAGGATGTCAACAAAATTTGTTGACTCTATGTAATATACTGCAATGTTTCCATTTGACAAAGGGAACTGCTGGCCTAACTCTGGCGACTAACCCGGTATGAATCAGCTGATTTTGAGTTATAAGCGTTCCTTTATCATATGTCTTAAAAATGTTTTGATTCCCACTTTTGTCCCTTGCCATTTATTTTGTGGATGTTGTATGGATACAAAATATAACTAAAGGCACACTGCGTGACAGGCAGGAATTTTTTTGCCGTCTGTTTTGTTTTTTGCAAGATACCTTGCCCAAATAACCAAAAATTGATTCATTGCAATGCACAGACAACAGTTTTATTTTGTTTATAAAGATAAATAGTTTATTGACACTTTACAAAGTACACATATTAGTCATAAACAAGTTGCATGAGCTTCTATCGATTATAGTTTCTTTTGTTTCACTTTGTACTTTTTATAGTGAAAAGTATTGATTCATATGAGTAGAAGCAAGGGTTGTTTTATTAAGGAGAGAGAGCAGGTTACCTTAAACCTAAACCCTGACCTCAATCTGACTATGGTGTGCAGTAAAGTATGCTACAATGGATTAGGGTAAAAGTTAAACACAAATTATTGTCCATCAAGAAAATAATGGTCTTTTTATTATTCAGTCTATAGTTTATTTTATACAGTCAAACCTAGTTTATCAGAAGTTCTAGTCTTACCAGTGTTAATAAATATAAACAGAAGGAAGGGTTAAAAGTTGGGGGAACGGGATTAGATTTTGTTTGTTTCATATTTAAATATAAAATGACTTTCGGAAAATTTGGGTGGGATTTAAACCTTACTATACATATACAAATTTCAAACTAAAGGAACGGTTGATAAATTTAAAAATTTTTCTTTTAGGTAGAATACAGTATATTATAAATAGGTACATTCACCCTGAAATCCTTAACTTTTTTGTTTTAATTGGAAGTTTTATCAACAATCTGATGGGGCAGTACGATTGTCCTTTAATTTGATATTAGTAAGTTATATATATATATATAAATTTACATATGTCCTGATACAATAATTACAAGTGATTGTTAACATGAACACTTTAAAAGAGGTTGGAAATCATTAGCATTTACTCCCTTAAAATTGAAAACATAATTTTAAAATGTTTATTTGGACTTGTAAAGTGATTAGGTAATTTTGAATAGGACACTAACGCTTTGGCTAGAATCCCATTATTTATTATGTGTACTACCTGCATCCCGTTTCTCACTGCGCACTTGCTCTCGCACAATACAGTTGAGTTCCCGCGAGGTAAGGAAAGTTCCTTATCCTGCGCCACACTATAGTTTCACAAGGGTCAGGAATGTGCTACGAGGATCATCCAGATAGTAAGGAACGATTGAGCATCACGCGCCGCGCACACCCCTCCCAACTTCGAGTGCCCGTGCAGCTGCTAGCTCCATCCTTCCTCTTCAGTTTGAATGTAGGTTTGTTGCTGTGTGATTACGCGCCTCGTTTCTACAGTTATTAATAATGACATCGACAATTGTAATCCCCGCTAAATGTGAAGTGTCGTTCGTTTTCTGAACGCTCAAAACGTTAAACCTATTGAAATTCATAGGCAAATAAAGAGTTTTCTGAGAGGGGAAATAATTTAGTCAGAAGCCTACGGTGAAACCCTCCAACGACTTTAACAGGCCATCCAAAACAAGAGACGGGGAATGCTTTCAGAAAAATTGTTGCTGATCCATGACAACGCTCGGCCTCATGTATCTACAAGAACACATCACGAACTTCAACGTTGGGATTTTTTTCTATCCATCTTACAGCCCTGATTTGGCACCAAATGATTATCTCTTATTCCCAAAGCTTAAGGATTTTATGGGTAGAAAACAGTTTGCTAACGATGAGAAATTCCAAGAAAGTGTGAAACCATGAAACATGGGTTTGGACCACTTTGCCAAAAAGCGTTTGGTAATGCCCACAAAAAATCTTAGGTTAAGTCTCAAAATTAAAATGCCACTAGCGTAGACAGTAAAAAAAATTTTA
Source organism: Matsumurasca onukii (assembly GCA_018831715.1). Lineage (NCBI taxonomy): Eukaryota > Metazoa > Arthropoda > Insecta > Hemiptera > Cicadellidae > Matsumurasca > Matsumurasca onukii. The sequence goes on along the minus strand of CM032059.1, from coordinate 39,893,066 downwards.
AAAACCTAGCTTAAGTCTATGGCGGCAAATTAGTAGAACATGGGTATGGAAAAACTGGTCCCTATGCATTTATAAATAAAATGTTGTGTTGATATCTTTTTTTTTATTTGACCACACCAAATCTTCTTTACTTTCTGGATGACCTTCGTACATTCGATTTAGATCCGTATCCAATGACCAATGGCACCAACATCAAATAATATCTTCTCTCTTATCTATATTCTGCATAAACTAGGGTGACCTGTATTTTGATTACATAACAATAAAAATGCTTTCTAGTTTGAACAAAGTAGATTTACAAGGTTGATATTTGATAATAAAATATTACATGTACAATCAAAGTTCAAAGTTATAATTATTGTATTTACAAAACTACCGGTCACACTGTGCAGCGATATTTAAACACTTATTTAGAATACTACTGATTGAGGTTATTTCCATTCCAATTCAGAAAATGATCAGGGAGTTATGTTTTACTTTTTAACTACAAAATCTGAAATATGTGATCACCTTGGCCAGAATTTAAGTAAGAAATTTCTTTATCAAGAAGCAAGTTGCAATTACTAGATCACAAACATTATTTGTGTGGGCTTAGTAAGAAACAGAAAATATTTTGCGCTTGAATCCAAAATATTTACTGGGTTAGTATAAGCAATTTTAGGTGGTTAATCTTGTCCAAAATGGTCAACTGCCTTCCCAAACACAATTCAAGTGGTTTTCAACAACATAAATGTGGGATATTAGTATAATGAATTAATTAATTTATTTCAATACATTTGTTTTGGAACATCAATCCACTTGTTTTAAAAAGACAAGATATTGTTATTTGTTCAAATACTCCTGAAGATTCTAGAATTGTTTCGGCAGACCCAATCAAGTAAAAAAATGAAATAATCATGAAGTCACACTTAGTATGCCGGTAATTTAAATTTAGTTTGACACAGAACACAGCCAATAGTTTTAAATCTCTATTTTCACATAGAAATGTTATAAATTGATTAATTAAAGAAAATCTTAGAATATCACAAGGTATAGGATCAAAATTTGAACCAACAAAATATTTACAAGAAGTAAGAAATATAAATATATATAACATATTTGCTTCAATACACAATCAATATTGCTTTCGATATTGCAAGAGGAAATATGGTAAAGTCTTATAAAAATTGAAGTACAATAAAAAACTTCCCACTTTGCTTACAAGCCTACTCAACATTTATTAAAAGAATATACAAGTTAAATAAACTATTTCTAGTTCATCCACCTGGAACTTGACAAAATGTTTAAGCTTAGTTTAGTAAAACATATGAATATACACCTTATACACTTGAAGAAACATAATTACAGTTGAAACTGATCAATTTTACCAGATTAATAATTTTCACAACTATACCAATATAATTTAGAAATTACTTCACATTATCTAATAACAGTATTTATTGCTCTGAGGCCTTTCAAATACAATTTATTTATCTTCGGAGAGGCACACAAACTTATCCCAATACGAGGTGTGTCCAATAAGTTCGCAAACTGGTTCAATATGGCGGCCCTGAGGCGGCGGCGTAATGCTCTGCCAACTACATCAAGTGACTACTGGACATCCAATGAAGCGTCAGTGCTAGTTTGACAGTAGAGCTATACCTATCAAGCCATCGGTGTCTGTTTATATTTTATTTGTTTTCGCTGTTCGTCGGAAAATAAAGATTGGTCAAATCACTGAACAATGAATCAACATCAAGTTCCAGAAGTTTGGAATTTTGGGAAAAGGACAAAAAAACAAGGGGCAAGATCTGGCGAATAGGGTGGGTAGCCAAGGAGGGTGATGGCATTTGTTGCCAAAAACTCACGAACAATCAAAGCAAAATGTGCAGGGGCGTTGTTACGGTGAAGATTCCATCCATTTCCTTGACACGAATTCAGCCTCACTTGACGCACGCGACCTCTCAAGCGCATAAGGACGTCACCATAGAATTCAGATGTTCGTTTGCAATCATTCTAACAGTTTTCCGACGATCATCAGACACCAAGGATCGCACACGATCAATGTTTTTATCCACACATGAGGTTGAAGGTTGACCCTGCCCTGCATCATCTTTAGCGTCTACGCGGCCATCTGAAACGTCTAATCCACTTGAAAATGGACGTTTTCTTCCAGGCATTATCTCCGTAAACAGCCCTCAACATATCTGTAATTTTTTGAGAGCTTAATTCCCAAACTTTCTATGTTGATTCATTGTTCAGCAATTTGATCAATCTCCATTTTTCGACGAATAGCAAAAAAAAAATATAAACTGACACAGACAGCTTGATAGGTCTAGCTTTACTGTCAAACGAGCACTCACGCTTCATTGGATGTCCAGTAGTCACAAGATGTAGTTGGCGGAGCTTTACGTCGCCTCAAGGCCGCCATATTGAACTAGTTCAAGAACTTATTGGACAGACCTTGTATATTTCACTTAACACATAATGAAAACAACTAGACAAACTATGGCCTCCTTGCAAGCTTTTACTGAACTAGAAGAAGTTAACTTTTTGGTTTTAAATATACAATACTATCATTATAATTTATCTCTCTGGAAATGCCCTAATATATTGTAAAAGTTAAGATGTGGATTTTGTAACAGAATGAACAATATGTGTAAACACTTTCATTCTTTAAAAAGAGAAATGTGCCCTAAGGCCTACTGAAATTTAAACTTAAAATATAAAAGTTAATGTTTGAAATCTTTATTAGTCTAGGAAAGAATTAAAATTAGTATATTTCATCACTAGGTCCTTAAGTGACACTTTGCGCCTCGGACGTTAAATGACCGAGGGTCAAAAAGACACTTTCGGGCCGAGTGATGAACGATATTTTTTGTCATGATGCAAATAATAATGAGAAATAAATGTCATAAATGAGCCAAAGAACTCTTAATTTGTTACAGGCAAATAAGCCTACTACTCCCAATTTCAGCATTGTTTGATTCAATAAATCTGCAACAAAACCATAGTTTACAGCTAAATTTTTCATCAATGCCCCAGAAGATGATTTTTATTTGAGGCTGTTACAAAAAAAGTAATAAGCACCCAAACAAATGGACTGACTTGAGTTACGAAAAGCCTATAAAGAAGAAGTATTTTATTGAAAAACTTCGCGATTCTTTCCCAACTCAAATAATCCCTTAAACAGTTAAAATACAAAACTTTTTTACATAATTGACATACATTAGTATTTAAATCAGTTGGTTAAATAAGTTAAAAATAACAATCCAGCAACAATATAAGAATAAGGTAACTACCCTAAAGATCATAACCATAACTTATAACAAAATAAATCCTGTATGAAAATCTAATGTATCACATTTCACAGCTTTACAAAATATTTTATTTATATTACGCACACATATGATTGACTAGTTAAATTAAAGCCTAAAACCGTCTAAGGGCCGTTTTTCAATTCTGCCTTAAACGGCGGTTAAAATTAGGACCGGCAGCCAACCAATAGAAAAGCTGGATATTTCTGTGGTTAGGTTTTACTTTGTCTGTTTTGATTTTGTAGTTACAGTTTGTATTTAACTACTCGTATATTAGCACTATGTATACATGTTAAATTCAATACAAAATGGTAAAAGAACACCTTTATTGCATGAATGATCTTCAATAATTCAATTAAGTGTTTTGAACATTGCGTAAACATTGCAGACTTTAAACAACTTAACCAGCTGGTTAGCAGGAAATTGAAAAAACGGCCCTAAACAAACCAACTGTGCACTTAAACTAACTGGGGAAAAACCTCAACTTCAGTACTGAAAAGTAATTTAAGCGAAATGGGACAGTTCAAATATTTGGTAGTAAGTACTGTAAAATGAAATGACATTAACCTGGTTGGCCACCTGTGTACATTAACCAGTTGTGCAGGCACGGGGTTAGGGTTGAGCCTGCATAATATTAAATTTATTATAAAATATAAATTGTTTATTGGATTATTTGATGTACTTCTTCATTATTTGAAATTCCAATAAGAAGCTGTTCCCTGATGATCCAGATATCTTGTTAGTTAGCCAATCTGTATTTTAAAATTTCATCTCTTAAGTGAAAATACACGTTTCACAGATCAGGTCTTTATAGATATTGAAGTATTACTGCAGTAGATAATGCATTCCTAATAGTTGGCAATATCATGTTTTCTCGTTTCTATGTTCAAATAAAATTTTTAAAAATGTTGAAAAATTTTATCTTTAGTGGTTTTCTGGTTTTAAATCAAGTCTTTAAAGTTACAGTATTACACTTGTGTTTCTAATGAGTGAACTTGAAAACATAATCACATTTCTTCCATGAGTACAAAACTACATTGAATAAATTTATTCACCCTTTAGGCAGTCAGGTTTTCTGTTAAAAGCCGACGGCACATCAGATTTGTGTTTGTTTGAAAGTTCTCAGCTTTCAAGCCGTAGTCATGACTTAGGTTACTTTGACACTATTGACTAGAGCAAATGCAGTTCATGCTAGTCCATGCCATGTTCAAAGAGACCGTATTCAAAGAGACTAATTTAACGTAGATACGGTATTGGTGGTATTAAAGAATTTGATTTAGGTTATTAGTGATTCATTGTTAAATGGTGAAATTAGTAGGTACAGCAAATCTGAATAATAAAACAAGTTTAAATACTTCACTGAACATTCCGTTAAAAAATCACATAATCAGTGGAAATTGCCAATTAAGGCTGTTGGGAAATACGAGGGTTATCCAGAAAGTAAGTTACGTTTTCAGTTACCACCGCTAGGGGCGAAGCTCGCGCGGCCTTCTTGATATGTGGACGTTCCCTAGTTCAGTCTGCCTAGCTGATCTAGTCTCAGGTCTGTGTCGTACTTTTTCACGTTACAGTGATGATTGGAAACGTCTTTGTCAATTGAAAATCCCGGGAGCTGTGAAGAGCGTGCAGTAATAAGGTTTTTGGCTGCAAAAAACTGTAAACCGATTGAAATCTATCGGCAGCTTTATGAAGTGTATAGGGACAATACCATAACTGAAGGTGGAGTATGTCAATGGTGCACTCGCTTTAAAAATGGCCGAACAAATGGCCACGATGAAAAGTGGAGTGGAAGACCCAGCTTGGCGAATGCCGAACTTGCGGAAAAAGTTAGTGAAATCACAAAAATCAGCGAATGGGTGCAGCGTTAACGTTTTTAGAGCATTACCACAAAGATGGCAATTCACTACTTGATCGGATTGATACTGGTGGTGAAACATGGGTGAAACGTCTTAACTGGGAGACGAAATTGCAGTCAATGCAGTGGCGGCACACAAATTCCCCTCAAAAACAAAACAAAAAGGCATGCAAACGATGTCGATAAGGAAGATTATGGTGACCGTCTTTTTGGGACAGGGAAGGTGTGCTGCTTGTGGACTTTCTGGAACGAGGCACAACCATTGACTCAGAAAGGTATTGCCAAATTTTGGAAAACCTTAGAAGAGCGGTTAAAAACAAGCGTAGAGGAAAGTTGAGCAAGAAAACTTTTTTTCAAGACAATGCCCGACCACACACGGGAAATCACACTCGTAAAAATTTGGAATCGCTCAAGTGGGAGTTGTTTCCTCATCCACCGTACAGTCCAGACCTTGCACTAAGCGACTACCACTTGTTCCCAACGATGAAGAAGTGGCTGGCAACGAACAACGTTTTGACAATGGTGAACAGCTGCAGGAAGAAGTAACAAAATAGTTCAAGAAACAAGCGGCAGAATTTTATGACGAAGGAATTTTAAAGCTCGTCCATCGGTATGATAAGTACCTAAATTTGTATGGCGATTATGTAGAATAGTAGTATTTTAGTGTGGCTTTCAAATGTATATAACAAAAATCTTTTTCTATTTTTTGTAGAATTTTTATTCCAAAACGTAATTTACTTTCTGGATAGCCCTGGTAAATACTGTGTTGAGAAATCAATCACCTGCATCAACTAATACTGCAAGATACGTACAAGAGACACAACTACGGTGGTTAGTTGAGCATGTTATCGGGTGCACAGAGGACAGTAGAGGAGTGAGTGAGCAATGCGCAGACAGACTGTGTGGAACGTGTGAGAGCAGACGAAGACGCGCAGACCTGCATCGTTGAGCAGGCGCGGTGCAGACAGGCTGAGAGAGCAGAGGGAACAGTCACCTTGGTGCAGGTCCACTGTAGCGCCCCAGTGGTGGTTGCTACTGCTTGTCATCCCGTCCAAGCAGACTAGACAAGAGTCTTCTTGCAGCGCTGTCTTAACCTGCTCGGCCACCTGTGTACACAATATTCTACAATTCATTATCTTTATCTATGCATATACAATAAGTACACTGAGAATCGTCACTTCGTTTCCTCTAATTTGACTTCAAACCCAAAACTAAGTTTTGTTAATACAATTTGTTATAATATTTAGGCTGGACAGGATGGAAATTTTGATTTTGGGACAGAACGAGGCAAGAAATTTATGATTTTCAGGATTATAAGGGGGAAAGTTAAACAGATCATTCTTAAAAATAAATGAATAACATATTAATTGGATATGATCCAGGTTCATACTCGACTGTGGGGCCAAGTGGTGGCAGTGATCCCCAGGACAGCACAAGGCTGCCTGGTCATGAAACCTGGAGATCCCTTCCACCACAGGGGAGGCAGCAATGGCTCTCAGGACCGTCCGGAAAGGGGCAGGCTCCACCCAGTCTCAAAAATAGGAGAATGGGTGGATCATGCCTCTTGCAGGTCTCTTCTGAACCTGCTCGTGGTGGCCCTGCATAATAACCGATTCCGGCGGATCTAGGCTGGAGTCCCGAAAGACTCCCTGGTAGTGGGCAGCAGCGCTATCAGCACCGGTGCCAGTTTGTCAGCAATAATGCGCTGGCAAAATTGAACTGGACACCCAACTGCGAGCCCTAGATTAAAGTGTCATGCAACCCGTGCTGATAGTCTCGTGTCACTGGGGGTAAATTCAGTAACTTTAACGGAGCCTTCTGGGAACCAGGGGACACCCAGTAGTATCTACCTTTATCTCTCTATTCGGGTCACTTGGGAGATGGACCGTTTATACCCGGTTCTCGTGGGAACAAAACCAAAAACAAACAAACCTAACCCAAGAAGCAGTGACGGGAGTGCCTGTAGACTCGCCAGTGACAGACGAGGTACCCCCAGAGGACCTGCCAATGGATAAGATGAGAGTGTCTGAAGTCTCCGTAATGGAAGAAGAGGCACTTCTCAACTCTGAGGAAGAAAAGTCGGAGGGGAAGAAACCCAAAATCTCCAGAAGGGGACTCGTGAATTAAATCGGTCACTAAGTGCAAACACAGAGGACAAATCTCAAGTAGCACATTCTTCGAAAATTGACAGTGAAAGTGTTTCTGAAGACGAGTTTGATGATGATGAATTCAAGCCATGTTCATAAAAAAAGACACATGGCAAATGAGAGTTCAACTTGGTGCAACGGCGCTTAACAGTGATCGTTTAGGAGTGTCTGACCGAGCAACGGCTCTCATAGCATCAAGTGTTCTGCAAGACTTTGGGATTATAACCGAAACTGACCTTTCATCTATAATAGACAAAAGTAAAATCAGAAGAGACAGGAGTCTTGTTCGTAAATCAATTGTTAATGAATTTAAACCTCCTACGGAAAGTTGGGGTCTTTACTTTGATGGTAGGAAAGATGATACTTTTGTTGTGGAAAAAGTAAACAATAAGCAATTTCGTAGAACCAAAGAGGAACATTATTCCTTAGTACAGGAACCTGAGTCAGTCTATATCGGACATGTTTCTCCCCCCTCTAGCTCAGCAACAGATATAGCTCCCAGTATCATCACTTATTTGGATGAAAATTCTATTTCTTTGAAAAGACTGGAAGTTGTAGGGTGTGACGGTACTGTGACTAATACTGGATGGAAGAGTGGTGTTATCCAAAGACTAGAACATCATATTGGTCGACCCTTACAGTGGAGTGTATGTCTCCTTCATTTCAATTAGCTGCCTTTCCGACATTTATTCCAACATATCGATGGTCAGACTGCAGGACCCAAATCTTTTTCAGGGCCAATTGGACAAAAACTAAATGGCTGCGAAAAAATGCCTCTAGTTGCTTTTGAACCTATTGAGGTTTTCATACCTGAAATAGAAAGAAAATCACTGAGCAAAGACCAACAATATTTGTTAGATATTTCAAAAGCAATAGCTTCAGGGACATGCTCAGAAGTCTTAGCCAAACGAGACCCTGGCCCTCGGAGCAGCCAACAGAGCTCGAGACTTTACATAAGTACTTTAGATCCACCAGACAGTTTAAAAGAAATTGTCGGCTTCATTTTGAAATCGTACATGCCTCTGTGGTTTGAGATCAAGAAGAGCAAATATTTTACAAAAGGGCCAAAACTTGTCTACCAAGCTATCAAAAAATCACGGTATTTATCTGAAGAACTTCTAAAGGTCGTAGAAGCCGTAATAGAACGTAATGCTTTCTTTGCACACTCAGAAAATGTACTGTTGGCAATGCTTGTGGACGAAAGAGAGCATATTCCAGAACTTGGATACAGAAGAATTTTGAAAGCAAGGACAGTTTTGCTGAAAAAGAAAGTGGTTAGAAGTTTCCAACCACCAAAGCTAAACTTTCAAGCCTCTGACTATACAGAAATCATTGATTGGAACACATGTGCTTTGCATCCTCCCCCAATGTTGCGAAACTTAAGCGAGGGTGATATAAGAGAAATCATCAACTCTGAAGCCAAGCCTGTTAGAGAAATACAAAAGTTCCCATGTCACACCCAGGCTGTGGAGAGAACTGTCAAGCTTGTAACAGAGGCTTCTAGTAAGGTATGTGGCTTTGTAAACAGAGATGGCTATATCCGATCAACATTGAAGTCTCGGTCAGGTATGCCTCAATTCTCAACAAAAGCAGATTTTAAATGTGTGGAGGTGAAGACGAAAATCTAAGGTGAGCTAAACAAAGCTAGATAAGAAATATGTACATAATATGTAAATAGTATGAATTATAATGTAAATACTAAATAGCACACCTTACATATGGATAGAGGTTGGGTAGGGTGTGGGTGGAACTCGAAGTGCAACCACCTCCTCGTGGTGAGTTCTAGGTAGTTTTGTTTTTGCAAAGCTAGCGAAGAGTTGCACAGTAAAAATGAGTAAAATTCCTTATTTTCTAAGTTTTCTACACTGTGTTCTGATTAAAAACTATATATACATATATATTCTTCATTAAAAATATTTTCTACGTTAATTTATGCTCTAAAAATATACATAATATTTTAAAAATGCCAAATACATATTTTTTAGTTCATTACAAAATGCATGAAAATGTACATTTTTTAATTTTTTTCTCAAACTTTAGGTACGATGCGCGAGCGGAAGATGTTAACCGATTTCAGATTTTTTTACATATTTTTTCTTCTCTAAGCAAGGGGCAACTTTTCTGACCTAGAGCGTTTGATCGGAAGATATTTATTTTTTTCGAACCACCCTAACCCCCGGGTTATCAAAATTCCAATTCTAAGTTTGTTACCTGCGTTGCCATGACAGCTCGCTCAGATTTTGACTCGGACGCCTTTTGCAAGGTCTCCAGTACTTTGTGCCTAAGCCCAGACTTCAGGTTATCAACCATTCCCGTGACAACGCACGTTCGATAAAACCTGGAAGTATAAGTTATTTTTAAAACTGAAACATTCACCAAGCACAAGATCATAAACCAGATTTTATATGACATAAAATAATATGAATATTACTACCATAACTTTATAGCTTTAACATTTTTAAGTGCTGACAATTGCTATGGTCAAGGGAATACCACATTGTGTTGTAACCGCCGAAATTTGGTGATGGCACAATTCCGCAACTAGGCCTGTATATTCCTTAAATTAATATAATCAATTTAAAGACATTTTAACTTTTGGAATCACAAGATGTAATGCCATGCTCAAAGTAAACAAACATAAAGCTATTATAACAATTGACGTTGTCTGGTTTCAAAACATATGTTTTTTGAAACAAACTATAAAGTATAAACAGTTATAAGGAACATATATATGACATCTTCCTCCTTTGGAAAAAACAGGAAAACAATGATAAGGACAGTTAGTTCATAAAATTGTAGCCGGCTTTCTTATGTTCCTTTGAGGCCTGTGCATTTCTGACGAGGCAGTTAGCTCCACACGAAGAGCCAGATATCACGGTTTTTGTTGTGTTTCGCTCGTGATCTGTCACTAACAACCGTCAATCTCTCAAAAAAAGCATTTTGACAGACAAATCGTCAAAAAGGATGATTTTCAACTCTCACAATTTGACATTGCTAGAAGAAAGACGTTCCATTACACTTCCACGTCTGACTTCATTAGATAACCGTTTCGCCATGCCTTTCTGGTAGAACTTAGTTACTACCCAATTACCCAACAGTTCTAAGCCTAGCTTAGGCATCGCCAACGTTCGGTTGTGCTAGTTTTGGGATTAATCCTAAAATCATCGCTTCACCACGCCACCTTGCCGGTTATAGTTCGACTAAGTCACACCTAGGTACTGAAATCGGGTGATTCCTGAGTCTTGGGAATGACTTTTTTTTTGAGTTGTGGGCTTGGAATTTCCAAACCAACGCCGTGCGGTTGGAAGTCATCTGTCCGGTCCGGGGTTGTTGAAATTTTATTGGAAAATCATATTTTACATACAATATAGAGCACAGTTGAGTTTTCAGTAATTGCAGTATGATTTACTCAATTTTCACTTGACCCCTCGATCTCCCTACTGAGCGATTCCAGGCCTATCCATTTTGTAACATTGACAACTTTTAACCAGGCGAGGGCAACCTACCCCCAACCTCAACTTTTCTGCCCTGCTAGGGAAAGTTGTCATAATTTTAAGATACAATTGGAAGTCTCCCCTACCCTTAAGTATAATATTTTATTTGTTCATAATATAATTTTGCACATTTCAAATTCTTAAAACCATTCAAGATTCTTAGAAAGATGACACTTAACAAGTTTTAAAATAAATTGTTAAAAAAACACATAGTATGAAAATGTATAACAAACGGATGATTACCTTTGATCCAGTTCTCCAGGCAAAATTTCCTTGGAGTGCTTCCTCAAAACAAAAAGTGTTTTCTCAGAACCAAGGCATTTGAGCATCATCATTGCAAGTGTAGACCAAGTAAAGCCTGCTCTACGGTTTGGGGGCCACTGTGTACTACATGCACAACACTTCCCAGACTTTACCTCAGAGTTCATCCCAATCACACTCTCCCACCAATCTTCACGAGCCCATTCTTCAGTTTCCAGATTTTCAAATTCCACGATAAGACCAATTTGAATAATTAAAGCCAAGCTTATATTACAATCCGAATGTGCTTTTTTCCTCAAAGTCCACAAGAGCAAACTTGAACTTACACTACACACTCTCATAATGTGTTTCAACGAGTCTGATTCAGAGTCAGAAAGCGATTTGGATTCTTCTAAACCTTGCTTGTTAATGCTCGTTTCTTCAAAAAACTTCTTAAAAACGCCATTACCTTTCGGGGATATGTCATCGGGATAGGTGGATTTTGTTTTCATATGAGATAACAGATCAGGTTTCACCCCGTTTAAGGGAATTTTCCGCTTGTATGCCTCCCAATGAAACGATATCAACTTTTCTCCTATTTCCGAAAACTTTGCATTACTGATAGGTGCTCCTGGGATTGGGAATGCACACTCACAAGTACTGTAGTTTGAATTTTTGTTGACATCAATAAATGCCGATTCTATGTGTGAAACTAAACCGATATCATCAAATGTCAGTTCACACGCCTTACCAATCATTTTTGATATGTAAGAAAGTAACAAGTTGTTGCATCTTTTTTCTGCCTCCGATTTAGTCATCCCAGTGACCTCCAGATGAGTGACTAGTTTCAGTAAACTGTAGGAGATCATCTTCAAATTGACTTGTCTATTGACTGCCATCCGGTAACTTGAATCTACTTGCTCTAAGCGGAAAGAAAGAAAGATGGCATTCAACAAGAGAGGCATCGGCCAGTCTGCACAGCTGATGTTTTCTGACTCTCCATATTTTGTGATGTATCTAAATGTCCCTTCCTGGAAACGATCAATGATGACACACCATGACAAGTACATGCAGGGTAGCTCAAGTGATTCTAGACACTCCAGTATGTTGAAAGGATCGAGTATTTCAGAAAATAGACGCAACACTTTACTTAGAGCAAAATCTAGCTCTAGAGACTCAAATGAAAACACTTCTTGAAAAACTTGAGGGTAGTGATTGATTTCTTCTTTGTTCAAGTTTCCGTGTTGGTTGTACAACCACTGAAGAGTTGCACCGGTTTTAAATGACTTGTGAAACCAGTTAGTTATGACTAGAAAAGTGTCTTTACTTAGATAATGACTGAATGGAAATACTCCTTTACAGTATTTTGCTTTTTTGGTGACTAGCATTTCATTGTACTGATTACATGCACGTGTTACATTACTCAAAATGTCTTCAAACAGTTCAACTGTCACTTCTCTTTCGTCATTCTTACAGAGCTCAACCAACCCACTGACATCAACTTTCGGTAAACTTTGATGAGAACTCTTCTGTTTACTTTGTCCTTCTACGATCTCTTCTTCTACGTTGTTTTGACATTGCCCTATGTGATCCACCTCCTTATAGTTCTCAGGTCTGACATCTAATGGTTCCAAAGAATCTTGAGACACCTTTTGCCATCTATCTAGTAGAGATTTGGTCCCACTTACAAGTTTACCTGACACAGTATTTCCAATTTCTATCAGAGCATCATGAATGATATCTGGAGAAGCTAAGGGAAACAGTGGTATCTGAGGAACCAGCAAGTCGTGGTAACTTCCTTCATACAATTGGTTGAACTTTTCATTTATTTGCTGTTTGTTTATATTACTATATTCTTGTGCAACATTTTCTTTTCCGATTTCTTGAGATTTCGACAGTTCTGGAAGAGAGTTTGTGGAGGAAGACGACTTTCGTGACGACTGAGTCATTCTTTTGGGGCTTTCAGTTTTAACTCTCCTGTTTTGATTGTTGGGTGGCAAACTCCGAGACCTTGAACTTCTTTTCAAGCTTTTTTGATTATTCTTCGGCACGCTTCTACTTCTCTCGATCAATTTCCACCTGGCATGATGGTTGTCAACCAGGAAAATACCCGATTCTAACCTCATAGAGAACTCCCTTTTCTTTGCGTGAGCTTCGACATGTTTCAGGAAGTTCGACAGCTCATTGCTTAGTTTACTCTGTAGAGTGTCTCTCAGATTGAGCAAAGGGCCAAGTTTTGAAAGCATGTCTAATGATTGCACAATCAGCTGAGAGTATCGAACACACAACTCTGAACACAAATCGTAATGTTTATAAAAGTAGAGCCTGAGCAAACATTTGTCCAGTGGAGTGACTTGAAGAGCATGCATTTCTAGACTCTCTGTCCATATGTAGATGATGTCTCCTACAGTCTTCGCATCTACAATGTCTTTGTAACAACTAGACCACAGTACAACATCTACGTGTTCAGGATCAAATATGTAGATACCGTCTTGTTTGAAAGTGAATAAAAACTTCTCCAAGATTACTGAAAGTTGAGCAAAGTTGAATGATTGTTCTGGCCATTCCACAGTTTCATCAGGGCCAATGATTCCTGAAAAAAAGATTATAGAGGTATTTATTGACAAAATTTGACACTTAGTATTAGTACTATATTTCAAACATTGGAATTAAAATTAATTCTGCAATACAGTGGAATTAGTTTTTTAGAGACAGACATTTCTTTAATATTTCCTAGTGATGAGATACAATTTTATTTTCAAACACACTGCCTTTCAGCTATAACCACCATTGGAAAAGTAGTGGATTTAAATAAATTCAATGAATTCCAAGAATTAACTCAAGCTCTACAATATTCCGTAGGAACAGGTTTCAAATGGGCATAGCGGTTCAAATTTCATTTGTTTTATTTTAGAAAAAAGCAGTTTTCAAAGGTTAAATTCTTAAATTTTATACCCTAAACAGCACAGTAAGTTGGCATCCGCTCTGTACACGCCTGCGAGCTTGACTTGGTGCTTGAAACTGTATCCAAGATGAATAGAAAAGTATTTTTTTTCTTTTGAGTTTGATGCATTCATTTCTTGTGGTGATAGATTTGAAAGGCTCTCACCTTTTGTGTGATGTACAACTAAGACAGGCGGGCGCGCTAGGACATGTTTCAGCTGGTGAGTGCTCTGCACTACTCCTTCTTCATCTACTTCCCACAGCCGAGAGCCTGGCCGCGCACAGAAAATGCGCACCTAGCAAGCAAATTACACATTTTCCATAAATTATTAGAATAATACACCTTGTTAGTTATTATTATTGTCTCCACTACCTAGTTGTTTTAGACACAGGGCGAAAGATTAAAAGACATGTAGATCAAATGAAGTATACACTAGTGGCAAAAAAAAGGTGACCTTTGCTCCAACCTCCAAAAAAAGGTGAACCTTCACTCCTCAGCAACACCTCATCCAATGAGCAATTATTGTGCCATCATACAGAAGAGCGCCTGAACCCCATCATCCTGAAACTCTAGCCGCAATGAGAGATGAACCACCTCAACACCCGATGTAGACACCTCCTCACCAACCTCACCGACCTCAGAGAGTGAGATGTCCTCCACTTCACCTCCAGGATTATATCCAATAAAGAAAAAGAATTGCATTTTCAAAAAGTGAGGGAAACTATAGTGGTTCTATGTAAATATTAATTCAAATATTAACTTCTATGTGGTTTTTGTTATTCAACATCTGTCAAATTTCTTTACATTGTTTTTCACATGTTCTAAGTTGTTTATTGATTTGTCAACATTCTTTCCTTTCAATTATAAGTGTACCATTTTTACTTTCTTTCCATTTTATTATCACTTGCCACTCGTTAATACATAACAGTATTTTTGCTACAAGTTTCGATTAGTCTCAGAGTTAAAACCATTGACAGTTCTAGGATTTGCTGATGATACAGTCATAATCCCTAAGGATAAACCATCTGCTGCTGTTTTACATCAAAAGACAATTCAGAGTTTTTAAGAGTTGGGTCTGGAAATAGACCCTAAAAAAATCTTCTATAAACATAGAACAAGGAATACTGTTAGAAAGCACTGTTAAACTTGGAAACATCAAAATAAAATCTGTAAGAGCTAATGAATCTATTCGATATCTTCGGGTTAGCTTTTGGGACAAAGTTGTATTTGAAAAAGAAATATTTATGACTGAGGTTAAAAATAAACTGGTCATATTAGTCTCGTCACTATTTCTTCATCCAGATCAAAAATTTTATAAATTGAATGCATCCATTAGCCCATCTTATGATTTATACTTTTCTTTCTACACCCTAAACCTTCTTCCTGAAAAGGTTTTGAATGAATTATAAAATCATCTTTAAAAGAAATGTTAGGTCTACCTATGGATCCAGATGGCATGATTTATCCACCGAAGAAATTTAATATTTATAGAAGAAATTTTAGGGCTTGGTATTTTTAACGCAAAGTGGGAGGCCGTCCTTCAAAAAATTAATCTTTTAAACTTCCTGAAATCATAAAAAATTCATATGTAAGTAACAGACAAAATTTTGATGAAGAGTTCTTCAAATGTTTAGGAAGACTTGGTTTGACACCTTGTTGAGAGTTTTAAATTCTAAATTAGATCGATTTAACATCTTTCACATTCGGGCTCACCTACGAACTTTGCAATTTGAACAATGTACAAAATATTTGCAAAAAGGAAAAGGAGTTGTCCTGTACAGTGAATGCCCGTTTGACAATAAATGGGTTAGGCAACATGACGGCTTAACCATGAGTGAATGGAGAGACAATTTAAAAATGGTGGCTAACGCAAGGACTACACTAATCTAGGAACTACATTTAAATAATCTAAGACTAACCTAATTAAACTAACCTAAGACTATTCCAACCAATATTTAAAAATACCGCTACATCATAAATATATGGTTGGAATAGTCTTAGGTTAGATCTTAAGTTAAGATATTAATTAAATGTAGTTCCTAGATTAGTGTAGTCCTCTGAAGACAGGTTAAGTTTAAACTACCCGAAACGTTAGGAGTAGTTTTTTCCGGTAGTGACAGGAAAAGTCTGTTTCTTTTTTTTACTAAATTGCTCTCTGCCATTATTATGAAACTTTCAAACTAAAAAAAAAAAAAATACTGAAAATCCCCAAAAACAGGATTTTTTTGAGCAGGTGTGATTTTTTTTGACAGAAGGGATTTTTTGAAGAATTTTTGAAGCGTTAGGGATTTTTGGGGGATTTTCTGGGGTGGAATTATTTAACCAAAATCTGAGTTCAAAAGGAATTTTCGGCAGATCTTATAATTTGAGAGGATCAATCTAATTTTTTTCATAATTTTACTCTGATTAATGATCAGTTTTCTAAATGAATTTGTATAAAAATTCCCCAAAGTAGTAAACAAATCAAACTGAACATTTTTAAATGTTTACATTTTTTTAAGGAGTTATTATTTTAACTTATTATGAAATTTTAATATTTACAATTCTTTGTAATAATTACAAAGTTTAATTATATGGTAATATCATTAATACAATCAATAGGTAATATCAAATAAAATCACAACCATGCTGTAGCATACACAATTCTTTCCAACGGAAAACAAGATTGGGTTTTGTAGGGTAAATGTAAGTTTTTTTACTGTAATAAACTTTTTTCAATTTTCCAACCATTTCTTTATAATGACTGAAATATGCTAATAATCCCGACCGAAAGTTTCCCGATTTCAAGCAAGAAAAAATGTTACTCGCCCGATTCCCGGCTGAAGGGAAAAATCCAATCCCGTCCACCCCTAGTAATAAACAAGCTGTACACGGTTTTTTATAAATTTGTACATTTTGAGCTTATTAGGGCAAAATCTTAACAGTACTAAAAGTGGACACAGCTTTAACGAAAATTCTGAAATAAAACACTGAAGCACTGCAGTACAGTACACAACATGCGGCTGCGTAAATGACAGTAGTAGAGTGGAAGAAGATAAAATTAAATGAAAACATATTTATTCCAATCTTGTTACAACTACATCAACATAAAACATCTTTGCAATGCTACTGCCATCTTATCCAACAGTGATGGCCGGATAATACTTGGTTTACAAAACAATTACTTTAAAAATTATTCAATAATAACAAGTACGTGAGGTAATGTTTCCTTGTCCTTGCACTAATTAATTACAGTGTAGCCTACATACATGGCAAAAACAAGCTATTGGAATTTTAAACAACGTAGCAGGCAGAATATCTTGTAAATCTAGTTTTATAAACCTTGAAATAATATCTACCATCTTTCTATGTATCACACAGGGTGTCACAAAAATGTGTAGCACGCTATGCAGAACTGGATTCTGCATATAAAAGTAAATCGAAAATGCTGAATAACATATTTTTTTTTAAGATAAGATTTGTAATAAGATATTTTTTTTCTTATTTCTTTGAATGCATGTATACACTTTATCAATTACCGTACTATCATAGCAATGATAAATTTACACCCGAAAAATATCTGAAGGAGGTAAAAAAATAATACACGACCTGGATCCAGCTCGATGGGAAAAATCAAAACCCGGCCCGTAAAGTAATTCTTTATACCCGAGCCGAGTTGAAAATATAATACCCGAACATCCCTAGTAACAATGCAAGCTTTAAATTTGGATAAAGAAAGTGTATGAGGGTCATCCAGAGAGTAAAGAACGATTGCACATCACGCGCCGCGCACACCCCTCACCACTACGAGAGCGCAAGCAGCTTCTAGCTACATTCTTCCTCTTCAGTTTGAGTGTAAGTTCGTTGCTGTTTGATTACGCGTCTCGTGTCCACAGTGATTAACAACAATTGAAAACATCGACAATTGAAAACCCCGCTAAATGTAAAGTGTGAAATTGAAACACTCAAAAAGTCATGGCAACTGTTTTTTTTGATCGAAAAGGCTAAATCCATGTCGAATTTATGCCAAGAAAACAAACGACTACAGCCCTAACTTAATGCCGAGTGATTATGACTTATTCCCGAAGCTTAAGGATTTTTTGGGTAAAAAACAGTTTGCTAACGATAAGGAACTCAAAGAAGCTAAGAAATCCTGGCTCATGTTTTTGGCGGCAAATGAGTAGAACACGGGTATGGAAAAACTGGTCCCACGTTAAAACCAGTGTCTTGGAATCCATGGCGACTGCGTAGAAAAGTAGAGGAAGGTTCTATGTATTTGTAAATAAAGTTTTGTGTTGGTATCTTATTTTTATTTCACCATGCCAAAACGTTCTTTACTTTCTGGATGACCCTCGTATATAGGTATATGAATGGTGGATCTCACCGGATCGGAAGGGAAGTAGCAGGCGCCGAACTCGCCGTCCCGGAGCTTGGTACCGACTTGACGGTACTGTTCCCTGGCTGTGTCGCACACGTAGCAGCGGCTGTGAGATGACACAAGCAGTCGGTCTCCACGGCAACACACACTCACCACTCCACTGTCCACTTGCATGAACACAAACGCTGGCACGTGGAACATGTTCTTGCTCTGTACCCATTGTGCACGTTAGAGTTGAAACATTGTGGATTAATTAGATTTCAGGTTACAGAATTTAAACATTACATTCAGGGTGTGAACAGTTACTAGTTTTGTGGTTCTAAATTTATATCAATGCTTCTTGGATTTAAGTAGTTTTGATTGCTGGATACATTATTGAAACTTTCAAATTATCAAACTCTTGAAATAACCGCTTGGTTTATAAGAATAAAAATGAATTTATTTCCTAAGTAAATGTACAATAGTTTTATACAACAATAATACAAAATAAACAATCCTGTTACTTATACATATTTATAGAATTGTATATGATTATTAGATAACTTATTTTATTTAAAACTATACAGTATTAAGTAAATCTAAAACCCGTTAAAAGTTTTTAACAGTTCCGGCCGCAACTCTCACTATCATAACCACCTATCATAGCGTTCACGTTGGTTTTGAACTCTCGGCTCAGAGAACCGCAACTCTCACTATCATAACCACCTATCATAGCGTTCACGTTGGTTTTGAACTCTCGGCTCAGAGAAGCAACCAAGACAAACCTCATACTTGAAGACTTGAAGTTAGGGAATATTAGTGGCGTCCATAAACTGGTATGTCATGGAGCAAGAAACACCTAAATCCGTCTCTGAACAAGTATAAATCTCATGAAATGTTCAAAACATTCTAAAGATACAGTACGATCTCATTAATCCGGCCCTATATCGGGATCGGATGCGACGGATTAGCGGAAATGCTGGATTAATGGAGGTTCACTAAAAAAGACTAAATTTGCCTGACATAGGTAATCTTTCTTACGTTGAAGGATGATTCAATTTCATTCGTCTGTTGATGTTGAATTCCTTGGATAGAGTACCTAGCTTATAATCACTTTCTAATTTTGTAAAATCACGTACTTTTGATTTATTGTTAAAGTAACATGTTTACGTTTTTGCAACACCTCACAGCCCGTACTGAACGGAAGCACAGATTAGGGTTCAACAACGCACTTTTCTCTGGCTGTCTGAACTGAAGTAATCAATACATACGACGTACGACCCCATACGTCACATGCTTTACAGACAAGTAGAGACTTGAAAACGGTTGACTTGGTGGCTACGTTACAGCGCTGGATTACTGGACGTGTCGGCGTGGCGAACGGATTATAGAGACTGTACTGTACTTTGAAACAAGCAAATGTTTTTCAGGGTGGCCACAAAATTGTCCATCTGTGGAAAGTCAAACTCCTGGGTTACCAGGAATTTCCGGTGTGTGACCTAGCCTCTCGTTCTTTTCAGTATTTCTAACAAACTAACATGTGTAGGTTAACCTTCGAGAGGTGTCATCACGGAGTTTTCCTCCGGGCATATTTTATTTTGTTTATAAAGACAACTTCATGTGCACCGGCAGTTTCGAGCGCCGGCGTACCTCACGCGCCTCTTTCTAGGAACTGACTTGACCTAGTTTCACTTCCTTCCCCCGACCCCTTCCTCAGTCAAAGCCCGTGTCTCGCAGGCAACGGAGCTCGTCACCGTGTGTATCACGCACCCGTAGTGTCGTGAATTTTTCGCTTATAGATTTTTTTAGTTTTAATATATATTATTTATTTTTGTGTGTTGTTATGTGTGTTTACGATGGATTCTGATGAGGAGCGTATTAATAGACTATTATCAAGTGTGGAGAGGGAAGAGCGGGAAACATTTGACAGACCGTCAGGTTCTTCTGGAAGAAATATATTTGTGGACGAGCCTAGATTAGTCAAGCTTTTTTTCTACCTGATAATGTTGTACTTAATAATTAATTAATCTCCAACTAATACCATTTGTATTTTGTTTTAAATTTCTAATTATAAACCGTATAAAAGGACGATATGTGTTTTATTCCATGACTTGGA
Source organism: Matsumurasca onukii (assembly GCA_018831715.1). NCBI lineage: Eukaryota > Metazoa > Arthropoda > Insecta > Hemiptera > Cicadellidae > Matsumurasca > Matsumurasca onukii. Next base: position 39,872,638 of record CM032059.1, on the reverse strand, counting down.
GGAAACCACCGTGTATCACCTTTCGCGTTTCAAAATCAATGACGCCCATGGAAGGCTAAGGGTTAACACTTCTAACTATTACTGACCATAAAGAGGGAAACGTTGATGACTGAGAGGCGACCTTGGCTGTCGCCGATGAACACTTGGTCGCTGTGGTCCACCCAGCAGATTGCAGTCACCGTGGCACCGCTGTGTTCTACCGAGCGGTTCAGACATCTCGTCCCAGTGCTTGTCTCTGCCCTTTGTAACACACACACCACTCCACGCACCGACGCAAACGCAATCAACTTCTCATCCGGCGAGATTGCAACTTTGTTCACAGCTCCCTCCTGGAATAATCAATAGTTCTTATTCACAAATAAATCAATACCCTTTGTGGTCTCATTTTATTTTTAAATTTTTGTAAAAGCCTCCTGTATGGGTTTCCCCTATCCCCTGTAAGCAAAATTTCAGCAAAACCGCTCTCTGGTACAGTGCATTACCAGTCATTGAACCACTCCTCTAAGCGCGGGGATCTAGCGCTTCCCTAAGCTCAAAAAGTGCCACTCGCTGCCTCACTGGATTTGATGAGCCATTTTCTCTTCAGTGATCCTCAGCGGGTCATTGTGGCCCCCGCCCCCCGGAATGACCCAATGATTAGCATTGCACCGTACCAAAGAGCACCCAGGTGAGATTTGAACCCACGCTCTGACAAACAGGGGCCAACTGTCCACTAAACCATCAGGTTGTTTGTCGTCGGCTGTCAAACTCACACTTGAGTTGCCTAGGAGGGGGGAGGGAGTGGTAGTTCCAATGTTCTCTGTTAGGTGCCGTTAGTGTAGCGTAGTCCTTGCATATCAGAGACTGATTCAACCACAACTTATACTGGACATCCAAGCGTTCAAAAGGAAATAGCATTTGTCGACCTATAGTCGACACGAGACCTCAAAGGGTTAAGATAACACTTAAATGTTTTCACTTAAAACAGACAGGGTTGGATTGAAGAGCATGTCTAAAATAGGTGAAATTTGGTATTGTAAATCTAATAGGCTATTCATCATTAGCTGGGCAATAATGGATGGGCCCTCAACAAAATCAAAACTCACATTATTCTTTATGCCTTAATGCTAATTCTACTGACAAATTTTCAATTTCCAGAAGTTTTTGGTGGTTCCTGACTTGACTTCTTCACTCTCTCTTTCTATCAAATCCTTTTCCCCATTTTCAAAATATTATTTAAATTTTAAAAAATCAGAAACATTTTCACAGTTGTTAACAACATAGATCTAAAAAGTAAAAATATCTTGGCTCCTCTACTTATTTATATTTACAATAATCGCTTGTCCTTTAAGACAATCCTTGAGGGTTCAGTCCTTAAAACCCAAAAATAAATGTAATAAGATACAGGCGAGTACTGCTAATTAGGCAGTTTTATAAGTTATAGTCACCTTGTTTGGCAAAAGTTGAAGAAATGTACATGGTTCCCGTCTGAAAATGTATAAACCTCCACTGGTTGCTCCAAAAACCAAGAAGCTCGGTGACACATCAAAGCAAGTGTACTGAAACACATATTGGGGATAGTATATTTAACCATAGGTAGCACTTTGTAAATTAATTGTATGATTATATAAAGACAAAACATTATAGGATATTTTATATGAATTATTTTATTTATAAATAAATTATAGGAGTCAAAAAATTTCAATGATAAAATTGGAGAGTAGGGTAGATTTCTACAATGTAATGTGAGATCGGAGGTTAAACCGTCTTAAATAAATAAATAAATAGTTTATTAAATGCTTTTGAACAGCAGATATGCCAATTATACAGAGCATTAATATGTACATAATATTTTGACATGCTTGAAGACAGCGGCAGACAACTTTAACTGAACTTTTACTTCACATTAATAAATTACTTAACTACAATATAAATAGACAACATGATAAATATAGACAATACAATAAAATTAATGTAGATAGACAATTAAATATAAATGTGAACCGGGGAAGTGAGCACAAACATAGACAGAAATAAGATAACAAACAACAAAGCTAACATCAATAAGTTAAATATTATTTATATTCTTCAACAGTTTAGTCTGAAATATACCGGTTTAATCCAGAAATATGTCAACATCACGACAGAAACAATTATAAAGTCGACACATATTGTTAAAGGGAGTCTTGCGGCAGTATAGGCTTAATATCAAAGTTGCCTAAAGCACTCTGAACATTTGTCACAGCCCTGCACCATCCAGCACGAAGAGCAAAAAGCAAGCCTCTGCAAACTTCTCCAGCAGGGTGGACGCACATCACCCCATTGCACCACCGAATAGTAGGACAAAACAGGCAACAGCTTTGCTGAGATACTCTTTTTACACTTTGCCTTGAGACACCAACCACTTTGAGAGGGTATTTAGGGTGAGTGAGATGTGTGTTTTGATGGATGCTGAAGTGTAGTTTTGTTACAAACTAGGGCCGACTGTTGCCCAGATTGGGCCATTAATTAATAGCCCAACGACCAATGGAATGGACCAACGGCTTAACGTGATTTCCGAACCACGGGGAGCGGCCATCATGAAAAGTTATCACTGCAGCCAGGAATCAAACCCTAGCCGTTTCAGTGTGAAGCACCCACTATACCACTGAGCTATGGTGACGTTAAGGAAGGGGCCAAAACACCTTTAGCAAAGCAGTTTAAATTATACTCTGACCTTCCGCGTCCAGCTTGATGGGTGCTACTTTTGTTTAAGCAGGATAGATGTTTTTGGCTGCATTGAAACACAAGGGAACAATCATACCTTGGCTGTTACTGTGCTCGTGCTGCCTATGCCTAAGTACTCCTAACAGGGATGTTATTTCATAAGTGAGTGCCAAAAGTTATTGGAAAAATAACAGCCTACAATTAAAATTTGTTATCATTTAATGCTCTTGGTTGAGAAAGGATTTCACAGTAGTTATCCAAACCTGCTCTTTAGACTGCCTCTGCCCAGCCTGGAATGAAACTTCGCCTACTCACTACATTGGCCCAGCAATTTTTTGGAGATGTAACTACAAAATAATATAGCCTAGGCCTCACAGTTCAGTTTATCACTTAACTTTTATTACACATTGCGTGCATTCAGAGGGTTCTTATGTCTCAAAATGTTAGACTAAAAATATTATTTGCTATTGATGCTTGCTCCAAATGCTTCAACTTAACGTTTTGAGCTCCAATAGCAAACTTAGTACAACATTGCCCTTTCGTCATTCCGTCCATTCGTTTATCGATTATATGTCGGTTAATATACGGTATATGCCTCTTTTTTAGTCTACTGGTCAAAAACAACTTTTTTTTCATGACATGTCAGTGTCACTTGTCATTTTGCCGTTTATTTATCCCCTGGTGGGGTTGTAAATTTAAAGATATGTTGGTACGGCCCAAATTGCCTTTAAGTAAAGAAAATAAAATTTCAGATTCTAAAAGAAACGATTGTACATTATGTTAAGACAAAGGTGTGCTATGTGTAGATTAATAAGTTTCAATTTAATCTAATCCATAGAGTAAATAGGACAAAACTTAAAAATAAATAATATTAAAAGTACTTATAGTGTATGTATGACAGAGTTTCGTCTAATTTAAAAGAAACAAATGAAAACTTGTTTATGAAAATTTATTTAGGGTGAAATTCCAATACAGTGACTTGTCTTCTAACTAGCATAAACTGATTTAGCACAATGAGGAGATGACCCCTATGCAAACAACACATTTATTAAAGGCGCATAACATAATTATTTAATAATTGCTTTAAAGTTGGGATTAATTTACGAGAGCAGACACTCTTTGAAAGGCACTTTTCTAAGTTGAAACCTTCCAAAAAAGCCCTAAACCATGTTTTAATTTTGGGAAAGTTGCTGAAACTATTAAAAACATTGTTTTTTTAAGTAAAACTATCACCTTCCACTACCGTAACGGATATGGTCCTTCACTTTACACACGGCACGCACGAAAGATCGTTACTCGAGGACGTGATACAGCGGACTGAAATAAATGGTTGATCCCGTGATACGCACCGCCTCATGGCTGTTACACTGAGGCTTCTCCCCATTCCAACTAACATAAAAAATAAACTAACCTAACTAAAGCTTTTGGTGTAGACTGTGTCAATTGGTTATTTCTAACTTCTACTGTGCCAGAAGTTTCTCTAATTTTCCAATGGAGCATCCTCAGTGGACTTGCTGAGACTGGATACTTAATTCTTGTTTTATGAGACAAGAGAGGAGTTTTTTCTCATATTAGAGTGTTTGTATAATTAACACAGTCACTCTTTCTTCATAAATAGAAATAAAATAAAGCACAATTGTCTCTCACACTAGGTAAGTAATGGCACTTTTTAATACAACCACTGATTTGAAAAGAGCACCTCTAAATACTTACTAAAGTAGATCTACGTTGTCAACATTCAAAACAGTACTAGAATTTATAAACGCAACAATTAGTTTCCAGAAGACATCGTTGTTGTTTGTATTATGTAACAACCCAGTTAAACAGGATAGGCCTACTTAAGCAAAGCCAAGATTCTAGGGGATGAAAACAAACGGGGTATGTAACTTCTATGGGAACCTACCTTTATTCTTTGAGTTGATTTTAGAGGTGAAAGAACACAAGAATAGCTGCTATCAGATTCAACTAGCAAATACTTCACATTGTCAGACGAGCTCTCCGCCATTCTTCGGTTTCGTCTTGCCTGTCTCGTTTTCTTCGCTTCGAGGCAGAAAGATTTGACATTAGTAAACAAAAAAGAAAATGAGTGACAGAAACAGCTGTTTAGGAGGGAACATTCCGAAGATAACTTCAATATTACGTGATTGTGTCGACGGTACCAAATACTGTACTATATAAAGTTTGATAAAATCAAGGGGTCTGATATTGAGTCGTGGATCAAGTGCCGAATGGAGTTTCTTCTAACAGAATGGGGTTTCAAGGACCTCTCTAACGTTATAGCCTGGTGGTTTTAGCCTTACCTCTCATTGGAGCGTGGTGTTCTCAGTTCCAGAAGTCGTTGATCAACTTTTCACCAACGTAAATTGGTTTCTTTTCATATAAACGTAGAATGTATATTAATAGAAAACTGTCCATAGGCATATGAGACTTGTATCAGAAGTAATGGTCCTAGGTCTCTTTTAGGATGAACGCCCGGCCAATGGGGATCGAAGGAAGTCCCCCACCTCGTCGCCGTGTCAGAACTCCCATGGGCCCGGCGTTAGGTTTTACGGGAAAAGTCTTATTTATTGGTGTACCCTTTTATATACTAAGATGAGACTTATTTCTAATATTTAATTTCAATGATAACACGCTAGTCAGCGTCGAGGTGTTACACAGTTTGTTGCATGTCTTGTACTCGTAAGTTGTACTCTGGATGAAATCCACTGTATGCCACTGTTTCTTACTGCAATTTTGTCTCCTACAAGCAAAAATTAACTATGCATAAACTAACCAAAGTCAGGATTCAATACACCTTTAAAGTATTCCAGAGTTATTCCGTATTGTACAGAATTATTGGTATTGTCCGTTTGTGTGCAACTAGAGTTCTTTCAACATTCAGCTTTGAAAGTACCTTCCCAATAAAGTAGACTGTATCTGATGTGAGCCGTACAGAGGCCGGAGTATGCTGTTATTGCAGGGAAGCTATCTGCAATAGGTTTGCTAATCATAATCAGACTGTTCTCGATTCACCAAATCAATTTCACCAAAGGCTTTTGGGGTTGATGCCAACTTACATTGCGACTTGATTGTGGGCTAAACTTAGCGAACAAGATACTCTCTTGAATTGAACCTCTATAAGTAGGAATTGAATCCAATTACTTCAGAGTTTAGACCATTGAGTTGACGATAATAAAATGTTCACTTCTTGACAACATTGTTATGAAGTGGCGTGGTCCTGTAATCCAGCTTCATGGAGGTTTTGAGGATGATATAGGTCTAAAGCGGCTCAGATAGTCTCAGTGATCATCTGATGATACCCGCATCAACTCCCACCATCGTTTAGACGTATCAGATCATCACCTGCGTGGTCGGAAGTCACGTTGAGCCGTTCCTTGTATTTCCATTGGTCATTGGGCTATTAATTAATGACCCATTCTAATGAAGAGTCGGCCTTAGTTTGTAAAACTAAACTCATAACTCATTACTATCGCTCATCACACTCATCCTTCACCACATATTAGGCTTAAAATGCCCCCATGAGAGTGGTCGGCATCTCAAATAGTGATATGTTGAGTACTTACATAGTTGCAACCAAAAGTCTATATAACGCGTACTTAGTTATCTGACGTTACCATAAATCAAACATGAGTTTTGTATTCCATTTTAAAAGAAAAGGTTTGTCTTGATTAACGAGACGAAGTTAGGATACAAAATCCTCTCTACCACTCAACATAGACCCTTACCGTTATAGATCTTACCTAAGACGAATTGAACAAAGACAAAAATTTTAAAGTAGATTATTTAGTTACACATTAACGGTTTTAAATAAAATTTACTATCCGAGCTGTTTAAGATTTAAGTTTTGGTTTCAGTTTCTAAAAATCAAAATGTAAAGCTGTTATAAGTGCTGTTTCCCCCTTTTTACATTTCTCAGCAAAAGTTAATTCAACAATCACCATGGGCATGTGCAGAATGTGCGGTGACCTTAGTAATGAATTTAGTAGCATTCTCCTAAAACAACATTAGTTTTTGTGTTCCAAAACTCCAATGTTTGCTATACCCTCCCATAACTATGAAATCTGCAATAGAAATATAGTTCAATTTGAATCTTAACGCCTTGAAATTTTTAACAATCTTCTTCTTAAGTTGGGGAAAGATTACATAGCAAACTTCCAATAATTATTAGATTAACTAAAAACTTTAATTTACTAAGGAAAAAGCTAAAGAAATACTCATAGACCATCTATTTTACTATTTAGGCGAATGCATACGTTTTCCATTTAGTACAAACCATAGTTTTAAATTGCAAAGTTATTAGATCTTATTTCACCAATGGCAGTAATCAACACAATTTTATTGTAAAACTAGCTGAGAGTACCCACGCTTCGCCTCGGGGGTTTCTTAACATTGCTGTGTGTATATTTTAATAAAACTGCAAATTTGAGGTAAAAAAAAACTGTTTTCTATATATCCTTAGAAACCCCATTTAGTTTGCCTGTTAGTTCACCTTCTCCTTATAAGTGTTAGCTACCTAGTGAGAGTCATAGTTACTCCGCCGTTCCGGCCTTTTTTAGGCCTTTTGCAATTTATTTTGAGGATGTTATATTGACATCAAATTTAGCTAAATACACACGGTGTGATTAGCTTAACCATTAAACAAAGTTTCAACTCCATAGTTTCATACGGTTTTGACTTATAAGCGGTCCAAAATGCCTAAATACATTTTCAGAGTCCACTTCGGTCCCTTACCATTTATTTTGTGGATGTATTATGGATATAACATATAGCTAAAGACACACTGAGTAATGGCTAAATCCTTAAACGAAGTTTCACCGCCATAGCTTCAGCCGATTTTGAGGTATAAGCAGTCCCATATGCCTTGAAAACGTGGCGTATATACGTATATTCTCGCGGAGAGAATACTGACGGACAAATTTGGATTTTTCAGCACAAAAAACTCAGTTACATTTCTCAGTGGCCGTAAATAACAAAGGTCTAAAAATACCTGATTTATACAAAGGATCCTTTTATTAACATTAATTTAAAAATGGAAGTATTCTGGAGTTAACAAAACGTTATTTCGTGATTTGCAAACTGATATCTCTATGATAGATAGCAAAACAAGTGATGTCGTGTTTCTTACTTCAGTCATCTGAGGCTGGAGAATGTTCTCTCCACAGTGGCGACAGAAACCGGAAGAACAGCTAGAATGGCCCAGGCACTTCTGTACTCCACTTTTCTTCCATAACATGAACTCACTTTTGACTATTTCTTTATGAGACAAACACACGCAGCTTCCAATGATGAGAAATCACTTTTAACACACAATTGACCTCAGGTTTTATCTGGTGTTTTCCATCATTGAGCCCCTGATTAAACCTGGAGGCTACATTCTACCTCCTACATTCTACGGCTTGAAAACGTTATAGATATAGACTGACGGACAGGATTTTTTCAGTCAGTTACCGTGGCCGGCCACCGGAGTAGCTGGAGTTCCAAAATAGCTTAAAAGTTTAACATACTTACAGACAGGAGTTCTCTTAACGTCAGTTTTAGTCTTACTAAGTGTAAGAAAACTTAATAACCAAACGCCGATGGATTCATTTCAATGTACAAACTGAAACCAAATACAGTAAGTGTATATCGATGTTTGGCTACCTTGTGAGAGTTATAGTAATCCCGTTATTCCGACGTTTTCAGAGCCCAGTTTGGTTACTCGCCATTTATTTTGTGGATGTTACATGGATACAAAATATAGCTAAAGACACACTGCGTAATGGGTCAACCCCTTAAACGAGGTTTCACTGCCATAGCTTCAGCTGATTTTAAGTTATAAGCGGTCTAATATGCCGTAAAGTATGTTCAGTGCCTACTTTGGTCTCTCGCCATTTATTTTGTGGATGTTGTATGGGTATAAAATATAGCTAAAACACATTGCGTAATGGGCTTAACCCTTAAACGAAGTTTCACCACCATAGCTTCAGCTGATTTTGAGTTATAAGGGGTCATTAAAACCATTTTGTTAAACTAATTTTAAATACTGTACTGTAAAATTAAACTTTTGGGTCGACCAAAAAAAAAGTATTTATTGTAATCTGGTTGACCCAAAAGTTTTATTTTAATTTAGCATGACAAACCACATAGGCTAATAATAATAATAATTCTTTATTACGATACATTTTCATGTGTGTAACAATACATTTTAATTAAGGGCTAACATCTTCCGTTCTTAAGCTCCTTTGGTCAAATCACGTTTATTTTCCAATTTTTAACTTTAAAAAATCTTCAGTTGAATAAAATGTTTTGATGGTTAATAACTTTTTCAATTTTCTTCGATATATATCAGGTTGGTTTTAATTTTTTATTTGATCCGGTAAATTGTTTAAAACTTTAGTTCCCACTTCATTTGGAAGATATTAAATAATTTTGTACTATGTTGAGAGTTTGAAATCCAAAATAAACTACTCTTGTTTAGTTGAAAATGGAAAATTACATGGCTAAAGAACAATTATTTTAAATGTATCATGACAAACCACATAAGTTTTAAATCCAAAATAACTAATTTGGTTTAGTTGAAAATGGAAAACTACATGGCTATAGTACAACACTCTTATTTGGTTTGCTCGCTGTAAAGCAGGAATCGTAAGTACTCGTAATATTGTCAACAAACACCGTCGGTCAGACGTTCTGACGAGCCGAGGAGAGGTACAACCCGTGGCCGAGTTTGAGCGTGCAGCGGCGCGCATCAAGAGCCTGTTTCTCCACGCTGAAGCAAGCTTTCCGAGCAAACGGTTGAAGATACGACAAAAGGGCTCAGGATCATTTGTGTAGAAAATTAAATTTTAAAGCTCGCATGTGCTGTCAAAACTTAAATATCTGTTACCGTTTTTTTAGAATTGTACGTGACAGTTTTGAGGTTATAAATTTTCACGTGTAGTGAGGTCCCATTAACGACCGCCATCTTGAAAATGATTAAATTATCAAACATGTTAATAGCCTATGTGTTAACCAGGTATATAAGCCACATTCCTGTAAAATTTCATTAAAATTGGTCCAGTGGTATTTGCGTGATTGAGGAACAGACAGACACACACAATCTCATTTTTATATATTAGTATAGATGACTATGACTAAATAAACCAGGCCGACACGCAGCTCAGCGCTAGAGCGCCGCTTACATGAGTGAATCGATTTTCTTTTACAATCTGTAACTCTTATTCACTACGCTTACAGCCTCGCTTCGGCCTCGGATTTTATTTATCTTAGGAGGAGTGTCACGTGAAAGGACGTGTCAGTGTAAAACCTTCCTTCCAATATTCCTCTAAGTTTGAAATTTTGTTGAATCTCAAATTGTTTTACATCTAATCGAACAGGGTAGCTTCTGTGCAAAATTTCAAAGTTTTACAATGGTACTCGTATTCATGTAAGAATCATGGTTGGGGAAAATTCAGGTATATCATATATGTAAGCCAGTCCGTGCAAATATAAATAATAGATTCCGTTATTGGCTTAGGCATGGTTTAAATCACTAATATCACGAAGGCTTCCGGTTTACACCGCGTCACAGTTGAAAATAATTACTGCTAAACGTTTCGACCTCGCTGTGGAGAGTCATCCTCAGTAGCTTGTTGACAGGCTGAGACCTCAACTGAGACGTGGTCTCAGCAATTCAACAAGCTACTGAAGATGACTCTCCTCAGCGAGGTCGAAATGTTTAGCAGTAATTATATTTCAACTGTGACGCGGTGTAAACCGGAAGCCTTAGATCTTAGTGATAACACCGGCCGCGATAGCCTAAGAGTTAAGATGGTTTATATCATTGGTTCTAAATGTATAGGTATATTTAAAGTCAATGGTTGCAATTAAAAAACGTTTAACTTTATGTCCAGTTCTAAGCGTGCTGAACAAAAGTGTTAATGAAATTACATACTGTGTAATACAAAAGTATACGTTCCATTTTTAACCAAAATCCAGTAAAAATTGAATGCTAGACAAGAAAAGGAAAGCAAGTTTTCTATACAAACATTTGATTTTAATAGATACTTTCTCGGTTTAATAGCAATATTGTTACTGAAATTGTTAGTTTTATAAATTTCGAAATAAAGGCAGTATTTTGGAAATGGCCTTTCTAGACTCTCTCTTACCTTTACAAATCTATAAATGTTTCCTCATATCTGACACCCAAAATTAATTTTTCCCATTTCTTGCAACAATACTATTTTTATGAGAATGACTCAGCGAGTGATTGTTCAGGAGTTACAAAAACACTTAAACAGTTGACAGTAACGGTAAAATAATGAGTTTATTGTGAAATAAATACATGAATGCGATTTTATATCGCCTTGAAAAACTAGCTGTACAAGCGATCTGTCACCAGAAAAGTACTACAGAAAACATAAGTTTCACCAGTCGTCAGTTAAAACAATAATAGGTAGGAAAAATACGTTTATTCTTTAAAATATGCTGTTAATGGATGCGTAAGGCACAGAGATAGCCCTTAATGAGAATACGTGTAACATAAATGCATTAGAGAATTCTTTTGACGTTGGTTTACAAAAGCTTCTTGGGTTGGTGTTGACAGAGTCCGGGTAAAACTCAGGGAACAAGAGTTCCATTTGAACCGGTCCTCTATAACGTAAACTCAATGCACTACTTAGCATGTTTGACAATAAACCTCACTGTACCCAAACAACACTGAGATATTATCTAATAGTGTTAAATAATAATTTATTTTATTATAATCGAATAGGCTAAATACATGAGAAAACTAATGGTTGTCTCGTTCGCTGACTTAATTTTATAAATGAGCACTGAACATTTTCAAATCCGTTCGTGAAATATAAAAAGCTATTAGCTTGGAACAACTATCCATCACAATAATGCATACAAACATACATTTTTTTTAAATACAGGTTCTTTTTTAATAACACTAAAAACAGTGGAACTACAATATAAAAAATATACACATATTTGTTATATAACTACAACCAACCCTGAAGCACTTCTCCAGTAACCTTTGATTTCCCCCCAGGTTTAGGGGGTCCAGGAGACCGTCTGGGAGGCTCAGCAGTAGAAGTAGAAGGTTTGAGAGAGGCTTTACCAGCTGCGTTTTCATCTTTCTTATCGTCTTTATTCTCATCTTTTTTTGAAGCTGTAGACGCTCTACTCTGTGGCCTACTGGCTGGTGTGGCTGACCGTGATCCCTGTACTGAAGCTGAACTCTTTGATCTGTTATCTGGCTCAGGGGTAGTCATCCCTTCTCTCGGATCCTCAGGGATAGGCGTCTTTGGCCTGAACTCTTTTCTAGCTGGAACTTCTGGGGGTGAAGTGGTGGGACTGGTGGACGTGGCAGATTTGTTTTGAGCTGGAGGTGAAGGAGTAGGACTTACTTTAGCAGGAGCAGCAGCAGGAGCAGCGGCAGGAGCAGCGGCAGCAGAGGCGGTAGTAGGAGCAGCTTTGCCTCCTGACGTGGTCGAAGCTAAGCTTACCAAGGAAGCACGAGGTCTCGGCCTAGCTATCGAAGGCTCCCCTTTAGTCTCTGATATTTCTTTAACAGATGCAGGTGGGTGAAACACATCATCATCACCTTTCTGAGAGCTGTTTTCCCCAGATGTCTCTCTTTTATCAAATTCTTCTTTGATCTTCCGTGTCTTAAACTTGGCGTACGCTACCCTGGTAGCGGGAGTCACACTGGAAAGCATAGGGTTGTACTCCACCAGTCTATCTGGGTCCATGTTGTTAGGATTGTCCAAGATGTGACGCCGCAAGCTCTGCCTTGATTGGCGCATCTGGCTCTCAGCTGTGCTGCCAATAGGATCACGTGTTTGAGTACTCTTTCGCACCATCGCGTTCCAGTCTTTCTTCCCCTTGGAACTGGCCTTCCGACCGATCGCCTGAGCAATCTTGCTGAACACGTCCTTTGGTCCTTGGTCTGACTTTATTGCGTCACTTACGATTCCTTCCACTCTTCCGATCTGGAAGTCCTTCATCAATCGGCGCTCCATCACTCGACCTTTCTTTCCAGCCACTGCAAACAAAGTGTTTAAATCAACGCCAAGTGTTTAAATAACTTATTACTAACTAAAATTTTCAGGTAAGGTCATTCGTTTACGGTAACATTTAAGCAACACTCTTCCTTACTTGGGAGGATGAATTAAGCAAAGCTACTGTAAAATAACTCCCATTACTCTTATACGGTAACTAAACCCTCATTACTGAATCCTCTGGATTTTTTGTGCTAAAAATCTCTAATTCCCCCCGGCCTTGTCGTGCTATTGGATGAAGCGTAGCTGTCCTATCTATGATAGAATGATGACTTTGATACCGTCTTAAAAAACATAAAAACTATGCTAGATTGCAACACTTACGAGAGTTGTCGCCTTGGTTGACGTTGGGGGTCTTCATGCCGTTGGTGCGCAGGACGTCTAGCAGCTCGTACCTCAGCGTGGATATGTCCTGGCGGATCTCCATCACGTCGTCCTCAGTGATGCCGAACTCGTCACGCTTCCTCTGCTCCGCAGTCACGTAGCGCCTTACCAGCAGCCGCATCACCGTGTCGTGTCGCTCCTTCGCCTTCTCGCGCGACTTTTTCTGCAAACAGACAAATTATCCTCAATACAATAGCAGTTTTTAGTATACTAAATCACTATTTGAGATGCCGACCACTCTCATGAGGGTGTTTTAAGGCAAATATGTGGTGAAGGATGAGTGTGATGAGTGGTATAGTAATGAGTTATGAGGTGTAGTCTTGTTACAAACCAAGGCCTACTCTTTCTTAGAATGGGTCATTAATTAATAGCCCAATGATCAATGGAAATTTGCAGTAGGTGTTAAACAGTTTTGAAACCGTTTAAATTTTATGAACCATAGATGTTTTTGGCAGCTTTTCCTATGTAGTATGAAATAAGGTATTTGATTTCCGTAACCTACAATTTGGTTATTTTAAAAGTACTCATGATGAAATATTTTTAGGGCCAGTTTTCACCAGAACGAGACACTAACCATCATAGAGCCACTGCTTTTCTTGTTGGCCGAGCAGGAGAGCCACTTGTTGACATTCTTCATGGTGGGGAACAGGTTGAATGGTGGCGGGATGGTGTTTCCATCATCGAAGTAACTGATCCACAGGTGACTGCGAGCAAACTTCCACTCTGTGTCTGACCGTTCCTGAAATCCAGAACAATCCGGTTAGAAAATCTATTCTTGAAATTCGTAATACTATTATTTAGAGCAAGCCTAAAAATGTGATAAATACAACATACTTCATTAATACCGAGTGTCCCACAAAGGTTTAAACGTTTAATTTTATATTACGTGCCCATTCATGCACCGAACCTTTTTAAACTTTACACAATTTACAAAGTAGGTTCTAAAAATATTCTGGGACAATTTCAGCTCCCTAACTTTTGTAGAAACAAAACGGCGGCTTATTAAAAAATGATACTTTAAAAAAGGTGTTTTTGGTTTTATAACATATTTTTTTGTTACATTCTAGGGCAATGTGACTTTTAAATAACAAAAAACTAGAATATAGCCTAATGAAAAACCTTAAAGTCCAAAATTATTCAAACTGTAACCCATCCACAACAACACACTAATAACAGCGCTTAAGAAATGATTCGTAAGCTCTAACAAAGAATCTCGGCAGTATCCAGAGAAGTTAAAATATGCTGCAATTTTGTTACTACAAAGGTTATAGGGAGCTGAAATTTTCCCAGAATATTTTTAGAACCTACTTTGTAAACTGTGTAAAGTTTAAAAAGGTTCGGTGCATGAATGGGCACGTAATATAAAATTAAACGTTAAACCTCTTCGTAGGACACTCGGTACATTAATCGTATTTTCTATGTTGAAATCAGAATGCAACTCTAAGTTAGCCTAGTTGTATGGTCAGTTTTACACACAACACAACACATATTACAATCCTGGAACATTGTTCGTATTAAAGATAGTATTTAGTTCAAGAATATTCTAATTTACTGATGACCCAGCGATGGCAATAGAGATCATAAAGTGATTGAAGAGCAAACATGTGGAGAAGAATTATGTAACTCAATTGATTTTCAAAAATTGGTCCTACAACTAATTCTTCAACATTCAACTATATGATATATTTTAGCATTGTTATTCATACCCTACAAGATTAACAATACACTCCCTTCATTAATTATTACTTGGATATACAGAAATTAAATACTAGTAAAAGAGCACTTTTCTAAGTTTGTATTAAAGAAACAAACATTCTTGGTATACTTCTATAAATGCTCACCATGCCCCCCTGACTGCTAGGCAAAAATCTAGCCAATAATCAAACTCTTTTCTCGTAGATCACGAAGTTTATATTGATTTATGGAATTGACTGCAGCTCTGATACGGTTCCGCAGGTTGTATGGATTTTTTTGTCAGAGTGGGTACGTAAAATTTCACTCTTACATAGCCCCACAAAAGAAATTCACGAGGAAGCCACAAATCTACGACAAAACTCTCGCTGAACTGAACTGACTGGCTTTTTGGAAATTTAAGAACGCAAAATCTCTTGTGTTGAATGCCATCTTGTTGGTAGTTAAAACCGGAAATTACCTCTAAGTATATGTAAACAACACTTTGAAACTTTTCTTTTCAACCATATGTAAATTATTCATGAAACACTCATACTATAAAAGTTGCAGAAGAATGAAGATAGTAGGACATTCTTTTTGAATAGCCCGTATTATTGAGAGAAAAGGTTTATAAATGTGTTAAATCATAAATCATTTCAAGAATTCTACAATTTTTTACAACGTCTCAAAGCTTTAAATTAGTTTATTACGTTTTCTTTACTTTTAGAAAATATTATTTTTATTTACTTACAATGTACATACATGGATGATGACCTAAAAACTAAAGCTGGTCCACGTTAAACAAACATTATAAAAAGGCACCATCTATTTTTTCTGTTCAAATCTTTCTAAAATAAACATGTTTTCAGAAGACAAGTTTCAAGTACGAGAAACAAAAGAGCCATTTACAGTTCAGTCGTTCATTCAGCATCAAGCTAATTACTTGGAATAAACATGGCCAGTTTGATTCTAATTGACCACAATCTGCAATTCTTCCTCACTTAACCCGTGCTTCGGTACACGAAGCACGCACTTTACCACTGTGATGTGGCTATCTCCATATATACCATGCTTCAGAATGCCGAAGACATCAAGCAGTCCATCGGTGCTGCAAGATCACGTGTTTAGCAAGATCAGGTACTAAACTAAATTGTGTATTTAGTGGTGTGATTCCGGTAAGCAGCTGTGATGGAGGTGTCTGTTAATGTGCATTTGCTCGTTACACCAAGAGCTTTCCCATGTTGCCGGGTTAACACCTCTCGCCCCTCTCTCTACCTGTTGCTCATCACCTGTGCCCGGGGCCTACCTTACACTGCACTGCGTCTTCAAGTTGTCTTTAGCTTTGATTATAAATCACTAAATCACTATTTGCGATGCTGACCACTCTCATGAGGGTATTTTCAGGCAAATATATAGTGAGTGATGAGTGTGATGAGTGGTAGTAATGAGTTATGAGGTGTAGTCTTGTTACAAACTAAGGCCGACTGTTCCTTAGAATGGGTCAATAATTAACAGCCCAATGACCAATGGTAAATACAAGAAACCAACGGCTTAACGTGACTTGCGAACCACGCAGGTGATGGTCTGATATGTCTAAACGATAGTGGGAGTTGATGCGGGTATCATCAGATGATCACTGAGACTATCTGAGCCGCTTTAGACCTATATCATCCCTCAAAACCTGACCTCCAAGAAGCTGGATTACAGGACCACGCCACGAGTCCCAGTCATAGGTGTAAAGCTATGCGAATTTTTAAGTAGTTGGTTGTATTCTACTGTCCATGGTTGACGGCCCTCGAAAAGTATGTGTTAAGTCTTAAAACAGTTAGAAGCGTAAATCGCTCCTCAGACTCGAGATAGAGTCTTTAGCAGTTGATGTTTTCAATCAATGAGAGCATAGGTCGTGATTGCACATCAATATAAAGCTATAACCTATAAAGGGGGTTTTCAAAAATATAAAGGGTGATTCAACTGAATTTAAATCAAAATAGTGTAATCCTGTTTCGTCTATTTGCCGATTGCAGCCACCATGGTGTTTATGTGTTGAAGAAAAAAAATAATTATTCATAAAACCTAGAAATGGTTAAACAAAATTGAAATACCATGAAAATGGCTACAAAAAATTATGGAATAAAAAGTGAGTATTTTTAAGTTTTATAAGGGCACAAACTCATAAATTTTACATAACTTTCACTTTTTTTGTGTCCTATTACATGGGTACTACCAGTTGATCTTTTGATTGGCTACCGGGGTAATGTTTGGGACTGTTATGGAACTTTTTCAGCACATAAAATGGTTTGTAGCAAATATTTAGAATCACTGGTAATAGCCAGAAAAAGACCGCATGTATTATTGTGAAATTCACAGTTTTGTATCTATGTAAAATTCAGTTGTTTTATATACCAACTTTGTCTTTTAGGCTTTTACCATTTAATGATGTTTTCAATCAAAAAGGGTTTTGATAATTATTTTTCTTGAGGCATAGTTGTTGTCACATCAAAAATAAAGGCGGCTACCGGGGTAACGAAGCACTTTAGGACCCGTGAACCCTAACGAATTTGCGGTTGGGGAGAGGAAAAAGTTTGTCTTTGAACGAGGGAAGTGACCAAAGTTTCCGGTATTTAAATTTTCAGTAAGTGGTGACCCCTGCGGGAAAGAACCGCGCCACCGAGGTGACGAGTTTCGCGTGGGGTACCAACCTGCCACGGATCCGCTAAATACACATTGTTGAAACCGTAACTAACATCTGTACTAAAATTTAACCTTATCCGTTTAGCCAGACAGGATGGTGGCGGGAAACTGATCTTTGACTATTTATCATCTATGATGGACTATTTATTATCAAACAAAATTAATGTAAGCTAAATAAAAGCGGCTTGTTTTTGTGAATGATATAATATATGAGTAGTGTTATGTATAAATGTGGAAAGAGCCTGTAAGCCTCAGGTCTCAGGCCAAGGGCGTTGCGAACAACGTGGTATAACTTGTTGCACTGTGACAGTGAAGCACCACAAGTTGAGGCAGTGAGCGCAGTGAATTGGAGCAACAATTTGAAAAGGAAATTCGCCTCACTCAGCCGCGTGTCGGTCTGCTATTGTTTCATGCTATTCGATCTTCTATTATCAAATGCGTTCTCTCTATATTTCAAGTCCAAATACAAGTCGAAGTACGATAAATGTGTGAAGTACTAAATAAAAAAAGGGTAAATTAAAAAAATCGATAATAAACCAGATTTTTACTAAACAATTCATCTTAGACAAGGTGAACCATATATGACGACCTTTTCTAAAAAAAAATAGCGTTTTGAACAGTTACGATAGAACATTATTACTACAGCTATTTTTAAATATTATTACATACCATTTTCTTTTATGAAAAATAATGTGCCTCAAAGGAGCTCCATTGTGTCTATACAAGAAGTCCAATCTTTTGAAGATTTGAGAGCACTCGATGAATTATGTAAATTACTAAATCACTACTTGAGATGCCGACCACTTTTTTTAGGGTATTTTAAGGCAAATATGTGGTGAGGGATGAGTGTGATGAGTGGTAGTAATGAGTTATGAGGTGTAGTCTTGTTACAAACTAAGGCCGACTCTTCCTCAGGATTGGTCATTATTTAATAGCCCAATGGTATTGCAGAGATTAAACTGTTTTTTTTTTTAGTTACAATGGTTTGAGTTTCTTTGCAAAAACCTTCTTTTGAGAGCCTCACAACCAGAAGTCACATGTGGATAAATCTGGGGACCGTGCAGGCTGAGCGACATCGCCGTATCGGAAGATGAGTCGGCCCGGAAAGCATCTGCGCTGCACATTCATTGCGATGTCTTTAACAAAAAGTCAAACGTAGCCTATGATCATCTTGATGTTTAATTTTCTGTGCAACTAATAAATAGAAGGGATGACGATTTAAAGTCCTCTATGCAACCTGGTTCTGAAAATATTTAAAGTCACAGCTGGGTTTCTCTCTTTCGGACTTTGTTGCAAATATTGTTTTATTCTAGCAGTTTTCTCCTCGATAGACCTAGACTTGCCTGATACTTAGCTTTTGAGAACAGAACGTTTTTAGGTTATGCAGCCACTTTAGGACAGTGTTTTTAGAAGGAACTGCATCGTAACGTTGAACGTTGAAATTTCGAAATAACCACTGAGTAGTAATCACAGACTCATTACTTTTAAAATATGTTTGTATGCAAAAGGCACGATGTTTTATTGACCACTGATCCATCACTAAAATGGCATATTATGTATCATCGTTTAGATCAAACAAAACTGGGCGTCCAACGATTGCCGAAAACAGGTGCTTACAAACGGTCAGTTATTTATGGTCCAAACATTACATTTACGTGTAAAGAGAACGTTTTGCGTTCATGTAAAATTGTCAACTATTTTGTTAATAAAGCGGCAGACACTTTTTATTCAAAATAATACTCACGATAAACTAGTTTTACTATGAGTATTAAACCTATTGGTATTGAAAGGTCAAGATCTGTTAGTTGACATTATAAAGTTCTTATTGTAAAAATTCCTAACTAGATAAAACTAAGTTTTGCAATTGAAATATTCAGTAAGGAAATTACAATGAGGTAGAAGCGTTGGAAGTTAGTTATTGCCACGAGACGAGAGAAGACAAAAACTGTGTGAAATGTTTCAACAACAAGCGCTAACTTTTATTCGCCGTCATTAGAGATTTACATTTACATAATTTTAATTACGTAGTAGAGTGCAACCTAAGAAATTACTTTTCAGCTCGTTTGTCATTCGGTAGTTTACAGGGTTAACTTTGATACATTACTTAAAATGAACGTTCCTCAAAGGATTCGGAAAGATATAATTCCCAATAACCTTCCCTATAATACATATTATAGAACTCGTGGCGTGGTCCTGTAATCCAGCTTCATGGAGGTCAGGTTTTGAGGATGACATAAGTCTAAAGCGGCTGAGATAGTCTCAGTGATCATCTGATGATACCCGCATCAACTCCCACCATAGTTTAGACATATCAGACCATCACCTGCGTGGTTCGGAAGTCACGTTAAGCCGTTGGCCCTTGTATTTCCATTGGTAATTGGGCTATCTCATTAATGACCCATTCTAAGGAAGAGTCGGCCTATGTTTGTAACAAGACTACACCTCATAACTCATTACTACCACTCATCACTCTCATCCTTCACCACATATTTGCCTTAAAATACTCTCATGAGAGTGGTCGGCATCTTAAATAGTGATTTAATGATTTAGATTACCGGTATTTATTATGTAAAAAATGATTTATACATATTTGATGATTAAGTACAATGCCATGTACACTTTTTGAGAACGGTAAAGAGTTGAAAATATAATTATGATGAACCTGAAAAACTCATAGTGATCAGAAATATTCAACTTTGCCATTTATTGTCTTCGTTAAATACTTGATACAACCTGTTAGGATTCAAATAACTATTCATTTTTAAAAGTTTCATATAATTTAATTTAAAGAGCGCTTTCACCGGTCAAAGCATCATCAATTACAAGAAAAAACTAATTGCAGTCCAAATAGATCGTGTCCCTGTCTTGTACACAACTAACTGATGATACCTTGACCGGCGAAAGCGCTCTTTAAACTAAATTATATAAAGCTTTTAAACAATGAATAATTATTTAAAATTGCCATTTATAATTACCAACCAATTAAACGTTTTATTATTTTAAAACGTGTCAAACGTAAAACTCTCGATTGGGTAAACAACTCTCCTTATCTTATTATACTAGTAAATCATAACTTGCATTTGTTATAGAAGATTCTTACAGTTTTTTATTTAATTTGTCTTTCTTTATTGATAGTCCAACCTTTCAAGTTTCATGGGCTCACGTTTGTAAGTGTACTTAAAATATACATCGGGAATCTAATAAAGAAAATATTAAACCAAACACTTCTGAAAAAAACAGTGCTTTGTTAAGAGAGGAATTGATTATCCTGCCTGTGCCTGAATATAGACATACGTGGTCATCTGCTCGTATTTATTTCAAATGGTCGATTTTTTCAAACGACTCAATTTGATCAAAGAGAGCATAAAACACTTGAGATCTTGAAGATTTAAGTGTAAAATAATAAAGGAAATCAGAGAAAATTTTACGCAACTTTTAGCGAAAGAGTTTTTGGTTTGTACACATGAAACCCACGGTATAGAATTGCAGCAAGTCTTGAAGTTTCCGAATTACGAAGATAATGCGTTTCATGATACAAGCGTTTCCTTAAAATGAAAGTCCTGAATCAGCTGTTTGCCAAAGTTGGTTAACCCGTTGGTCCTTGTATTTCCATTGGTCATTGGGCTATTAATTAATGACCCATTCTAAGGAAGAGTCGGCCTTAGTTTGTAACAAGACTACACCTCATACCTCATTACTCATCACACTCATCCTTCCCATATTTGCCTTAAAATACTCTCATGAGAGTGGTCGGCATCTCAAATAGTGATTTAGTGATTTGGTCTTGGAGACACTTACCGAGATGATCTGGTATGAGTTGGACATCATGGCAATGAGCATGTTGAGCAGCACGATGATGTTGATGACACTGTAGGAGCCAAACATGAGCAGAGCCCAGAACCTGGTGAAGCCTTTGATCCCAGTCAGGTCGAACGACATGATGTCCACCAGACCGAAACTCGCCCAGAACAGCGACTGTGACGTCTCGAACAAGCTGCACAGACACAGCGTGGATAAAGGGGGAAAGGTCCGAAAGAAACTCTAAATTCTTTTGATTATCATCAAGGCAGAATGATAATCTTCGTTCATAGTCCTATATACATTTATGAGAACTGCTGATGGATATGCTGTCGATGTTTTGATAGATTAGATTTAAACAAGTTGCTTACTTTGTAAATCGCCTCCATATTGTGCAAGCCCGCTCTTGATGGTCAAAATCAGCGTAGTCTTCGTGTTGATGATAACATTTTGCTTTCTCCAAGTCTGAGTAATACCACAGCAACTGGTTTAATCCTGTGAAATGCATAAAATGCTCGTACTTTTAATAATACACAAATCTTTTAGCTGTACGAATCAGAACGGTTTGATGACGGATCGTGGAAATACACGGGGTTGCCTTAGTTTACCGGTTTGTTGTCCTTTCTATTTAGAAGGGTTCGAAAAAGAAAACGAGTAGACGATCGCCTTTAAGTCTATTAATAAATTTCACATGATAATAAATACTTGTTGACTGAGTTACCAACAACTTACCGCAACCGAAGGCGAAGAGCACGAGCGTGTAGATGAAGAAGAACTTGATGATGTCGATGATCATTCTGCCCAGAGATATCTGCAGAGGCCCGAGGTGGGGGTTGACGCTGAATATGTGAACCAACTTCAGGAAACTGAAACATACAATCCACAGTAATGCATACGTTAAGAAATTTGAATACTATAGTCAAACATAAATGTGTTCTCCAACGGGTAAATAACTTCTTTTTAATAATATTCTCAACTTATTCTTCCAACGTACTGTCGACCTTAACATGAAACAAATTAAGAACAACCTCGGGACGTTCCAGCTTTCGGTTGAAATGATTAGAACATTGTTTGCGATGAAAACACGTGTTTACCTAAAGATCATGCCGGCAGCGAAGGCCCCCTCGGACAACAGCATTGGATCGAACTGGTCCCATTGTTCTCGAGGATACCAAGGGTTCATCCCCATGCTGTATTCTCTCTGGAACCATAATAGCGGAGTTTTCACTGAACTTTTTAAATACTGTAAATTTTAATGTATAGTTAATGTATAGTACAGAGTATTTTAATGTATAGTTTATGGGACTAAATGGAGAGAGACAATTATATTTATTTCTTGCAACGTTTTTCTCGATTTGCACAGCCACCATTTTGTGTTGTCATACTTTCACGTATAACTTAAACGGCTGACGTTTAGTAATAGTTGCTGAACAGTTTTTGCCTATTCAAATAAAAGTTTGTCATATAGTACTTAAAACGTATAAACAATTTAAAACTCAAAACCCATTTTAAAATAAAAAATGTTAAGAGGTCAACAGATATTTGTTTCTAGCTAAAGTAAGGTGCATTTTGTGTTTACCTGCACAATGAACCACGCTGTAAACCTGAGCACAACCCAAGCCACGTAGAAGAAGTTCTGTACGAAATCTACAATGTTCCAAAGATCGTTTACATACTCCAAGATACCGTCAGACCAAAGTGCTCGAGCCTCGTTCCAGATAATACCTGAGGAAACATAAGAAAATTAACTATTAAGCTAATCAATCCTTATGAATGATTAAGTTAAATTTAATAACATAATATTTTTAAACTTTTGGAAACATCTTAATCATCCGCAAGGATTTATATTCATAAGGAGTTTGATCAGTTTTCTTCTGATAGTTTGTTTTGCAATTCTTACAAACGTCAATACAAAAAATAACGTCAAATATAATAATTGGTTCGAAATAATGATAAACATGATACAGCCATGGCTGCTAAATGTTCCATTTTCTGTTGATCATTCTATTCGTGTTTTAGTTCAATCATTTTTATGTCATAAACAACTCAACCGATTAAACTCATAATCTGCTTACTGAATCTACTGTTTAAATTCTGACCCTACATACTAAAGATAAAGAAGACGACACAAGACTCCACCAGCCCAGGCAGAGCTCCTCTCTCCTTTCTCTTCCACTCCGCCAAGATCTCCTTCATCCAGTCCGTGCCGAAGTATTGAATAGCCAGAAATTCGATCCGTTGAGACGCCGCACCAAGAAGAGCTGAAACAAACCGATGTAGCACTGTAAAGCCTGAGTCACATTTGGCTACTTTACTAGCAGCTATCGATGTAGCGGCTACTAGGTAGCTAGTGTGACATAGGTAGCAGCCGCTGCTAACAGTAGCGCGCTAGTCAAAATCCACTAGCATAAAAATCAAACATGTTCTATTTTCCGTGCTACTACCTCGAGCGAGTGAGTCACGTGACCAACTAGCGGCTAGCAAGTAGCAACCTGGCGGCTAGTGTAACGTAATGAGCTACCGGCTAGCTGCAACTGCGCGTGCTCTCTGTCAACTCTTGAGTTTTGTTTCGAGTGTATTAATTTTGTAAAACAGTTAAGTGACAATGGGTGATATTAAGTGGTCCGGAAAGGATGTCATCCTTTGACTCAGGCTTAAGTCAAGTCAACATCAAGTAAATAATTGACGCCTTCCTGTGCAATCGTAACGGCGTCGTTCTCAAAGAAACAGTTTCACTTACTCGTAGACTACTTGCTGAAGGTACTTACTCAGAAAACAGGCATACGAAGCAGAATGGCAGATGAACTTGACGAAGGGTTTCTTCATGAAGAGTCCCATCTTTGACTTGGGAGCCATCATGTAGAGAGTGCTGTACACGGGAAACATAGCGCCTAGCTTTCCCACCTGCATCATCTGACCGATCATGTTCTTCCTTCGGAACCCGGGCAGACCTTCGTACCAGATAGCAGCCAGCAGTTGCTGCACGTTAGGGTGAGCTACAAACTGTAACACGGACAACATGTAGGATTAGATTAGGTAGGCGGGGTTTGAGGACTTGTGATATTCCTAGCACGTCAACCGAAGCTTATTGTGCACCCCTGGTTCGTTAGAATGGAAGACCTAGATCAGTACCTTCAATGAGGTCCAACAGTTTTCTTCCAATTTCGACGTCTGTCTCATCACCTGGCAGTGAATCGCCAAATAGAGCCTTTCTTCTGACCCCTAGCCTATCACAGTCTAGTATGTCGTGTTTGGCCGTCTCCTCAGATTTGTTGCATAGCCTGCACCCCAGAGCCTCGGTGTAAATGCCAAGAGTGCAGAGATGTTTCCTGAAATTGCCGAGTCCAGTGATGAGAGCAGTTACTTGCTTTACCTGACAACATGTTAATTTAGGAAACGAAAAACTTACAAATATCACTTAACAAGCTAAGACAATCATATTACCTTTCGGGGAATAAACAATGTTTTGAGTAATGACTGTGGGGTTAGCCACGGATACTGTCTATTTTAGTTTGACAAGTTGTTAAAGAAGTAAACACGTTTCTACCTTCTTCTGCTTGTATTTAATGGCTAGCTTTAGCCGCTCCAAAGTCTGTCTCTCGCCGATCTCCCAGGGTTCTATGCTCTCCGGGTCGTAGTTGAGCATGATCTCCAGCTCGTTACTGGTGCGCGCGTGGTCCAGCAGGGAGGTGGCGAACTCTTGAGTCTGAGCACGCATCTCCTGCACAGGCGTTATAGCGTTTTGAAACACACGGTAAACCAAAAGCCGAGGGCAACATTTTGACAACATGCTTCAATTGCACAGAAAGGAGGGGTGACATAACGGTTTTCAAAACTAGGTATATATATACTCAGTATTGAACACTGCTAGATTTTCAGTGATGAGCATGGAGGGCCAGGAACTAATGGAATAATGTACTCCCAAGAGAATATGGGAAAGAGAAAGAATTGGGCCCGGGGAAGAAATGTTAGACACCTAGACATAAAACAATTTTCAGTCTTATTTAGATCTTTTTTAGTAAGCTGTACTAAAAGTTGTACTTGCTTCCTGCCTACAGACTTTCCGGTGTAAAATTACCGACTTTTTATAAGAATACCAGCTGTTGAATACTTTATTTCTCGCTAAATTAAACACATAGATACATAACATATTTTGTGTGTCATATAACACGGATAAAAATATCATGTTCTTCCTTAATGAAACTATTTGCTCTGCGCTCTCTTCTGGGTGCCAACTGAACTCTATTTTGTTTATCGACTTTGATTTGAACTGCCAGCACCCAACCTATACAGTATATTTCAAGTTGGGAAAGTAAATGATTAAGTTAGGAAACTCAATGGTACACTTTTCAAAGTCGGGAAATTACTAGACGTATTTGATCACATTTCGAATTAAATTTGTATTTTCAACTTGTTAAAAAAAGTTAAGACATATTGTATCCCTGAAGTAGATACAGTTTTCTCATTTGATTTAAAAAGTGTTGGGAAGCGCAAAACTGCAAACAGTTTGGTTGTAAGATGATTCGTAATATGTAGCAATAAATTTAATGAATAACTATTATTAGGTTTTGAGGATGAGAGGTCTAAAGCGGCTCAGATAGTCTCAGTGACCACCTGATGATACCCGCATCATCTCCCACCATCGTTTAGACATATCAGACCATCACCTGCGTGGTTCGGAAGTCACGTTAAGCCGTTGGTCCGTGTATTTCCATTGGTCATTGGGCTATCAATTAATGACCCATTCTAAGGAAGAATCGGCCTTGTAACAAGACTTCACCGTATAACTCATTACTATCACTCATCACACTCATCCTTCACCACGTATTTGCCTTAAAATACCCTCATGAGAGTGGTCGGCATCTCAAATAGTAATATTTACAATGAAAATTCGCTAAAAATAAACACATGGCAAAATAAATGTACATAGAACTAATATAAGGTGATTGATCGAAATTGAGTTAAAAGAATTGTTTGAAGAGGTGAATTGCATGCGGGACACGTTTGTTTGCTCGACCGCGGTGTGGTGAAAACGCTGAAATGTCAAAGCTGCGACCGCAACAATACATATCGACTCATCTACACGCGGCCATGATTGAATGGAAATTCAATAATACTTGACAAGTGCTGGCGGATATTCGTCACTGTTCTCAACAAGTTTCAACCTGGTTATACTTTTCTGTTGTTTCATAGGTAAATAACTAAATATTGAATATAACTAAATATTTCCCAATTCCTCCCATCACCTATGGCAACACAAAATGGCAGCATTTCACTCCATGACTAAAGAAAACTACTATCAGGAGAAAAATGCCATCATGAATCTTGCTGTTGCCAATGGGTACAAACAAGAAACCATTCACAAAATGATAAGAAGAAACTGATAAAAAATAACCAATGGAGGAAACGAAGAAGCCGATGATAGAGAAATAATTTGTGTTCCATATTACCAAAACCTTAATAAAGCTGTAAGAAAAACATTCCAGAAGACCAACTTCAAGCTAAGTTACAGAATAAAAGATAACAGTTTTAGAATGATCTAGAAAGCTACACAGGATACTAAACCTACTAATCATGAAAAGCCTGGAGTATATAAGCTTACTTGTTCTGATTGCCGAAGCTATTACATAGGTCAAACCGGAAGAAGTTTTCGTACCAGATATAAGGAGCATATCCAAGCATTTAGATCCGGGAACTTGACAACAACTATGAAATCATATTATGCAGATCACCTTATACGTACAATCATGGGTATAACAATATAGAAGAAAACCTACAGGTCCTAAACATTGAACCCAAAGGAGAAAAATTGTCATGCAAGGAAGATTTGCAAATTTATTTCCATTACAAAAAAAGTCATCAAACCATGTTAAATTCAACCCACATAAATGTACACAACCCTATTTTTAACGAAGTTTAAAAAATTAGGGAAAGTTATCGTACACAAAAGATTTGTACTGTCTAAAGAAAATATATAAATATTGTTAAAAGGTGTTCTATGGCAAAATAAAACATGAAATATACAACTGCAGCTGTAATAGCAAAGGGCCTTTGGACGAAATGATTGTGGTTTCCAGATTTCAATTAGCCCCCGGAAAACGGGGCTAATGAAATAGCCTTCAAAATTCGTGTTGGGAGATTTAAAAACAATTGAGATACACGATTTATTGGTATGTATGTGTAAATGAACTAATAGTATGTTGCATAAATTATATAATATGACGTTACATAATATTATACAAACCATCTGACATTGGGGCTTCATTAAACATACATTCAGACTACCGATCTGAATATTCTATTTCATGTTCCTTGTTTGCACGTCCTCATAAGACACCACAAGATGCCAAAAGGCATTTCGAAGCAAGGTATCAATGGTTTCAAACTTTTGAATGGTGGCCTACAAGACTCCCTCTACCGAAATAAAGTGTTGTTACATACAATTATAAGACGTACCTATGGTCTTACGAGTGTTGTTAAATAAATTGAAAAATATATACTAAGTACGCACATAAATAAATAAATAAATCTTTTATTGCGGAAACATATTAACATGTTATGCAATCGTCAATGTATTTTTTTCACTTAAATTTTCCATGCATTCTGCCATTGAAGTCTCTTTCAAACATACAAATTGTTCATTCGCTCTCTCTGGATAGTGGCCAATCAGCAGCTGGGATGTTTCTTGACCTTAGTAAGGCGTTTGATCTTTAAATAATCAAGTTCTTCTGAAAAAGATTAACCAAGTAAGCGTCCGTGGAATTCCTGCGCAACGGGTTGAGTCTTATTTGTCTCAAAGGCAACAGCATGTTGAAATTCCCTTCATTGGTACTGACTCAGTTTTTCAGTTTTGTCGCTCTAACTCAAAACATATGTCAGTGGTAGTTCCCCAGGGCTCTATCATTGGTCCATTGCTATTTTTGGTGTTTGTTAACGACATAAACACCGGGATCTAAAATGGAAGCATGAGTCTTTTCGCCGATGACACAGCAGTTACATTCTCAGAAGCGTCAAAACCCTTGTTGGAGCAAAGAATCTTTTCTCAGATTAATGGTCTTCTACAGTGGTTTACTTCAAACGAATTAAAAGTAAACGCGGAGAAGACTAGCTTGGTTGTTTTTTCTATAAATAACATAGGAAATAATGGTTTGTCAAGTCTTCTTGGAGAAGCGGAGGTCAACTCTGAGGATTCCACTAAGTATCTTGGCCTTGTCATGGACAAACACCTTAGGTTTTCAGCGAAAAGTAGAAAAGTAGCGAGATCTGTTAGCTCAGCAATTTTCGTTCTGAGAAGATTGTCAGATGAACTCAATACTGAAAATCTCCTCAAAGTTTACTATGGTATTGTCGTTCCTTATCTGTCGTACGGCATTTCTCTTTGGGGTTTCAGTTCGTCCAGGACAGATCCAACTTTTTATCCTTCAAAAAAGAGCAATACGAACAATTTTCTATTTAAAGAGTCGTGATCATTGTAGAGAGTTGTTCCGAAGTCACAAAATCCCATCACTTCTGTCAATTTACATCCTAGAAACACTAACTTTCGTAAAAAGCCCTTCCCTGTTTCCTATACTCTCAGTAAATCCCAATCTTAATTTACGTAACAGAAGCAATCTCCCAATACCAAGGACACCCGACAACCTTTTCTAAACTCCATCTTATGCAGTGTGGAGTGCGACTTTTTAATGCTCTTTCTGCCTCTCTTAAGCAAGAACCTAACAACAACTCATTCAAAAGGCAACTAAAAAAGGTTCTGCTAGACCATGCCTTCTATAAAGTCAGTGAGTTTCTGGACCATGAATGGTAGAGACTGAGTAAGCTAGAAAAACTCAGTACCACCTATTTAAATAGTGTATAACATTTTGACGTGTGCCCATTCACCATAGCATTTAATGGCAATAGACGATTTGACTTTGATTAAAATTTATGCATTAACCCTATTTGTGATACAAAAACTCAACAAACTAAAGAATACTGACGTTGTACTCAGCTCGGAACTCCGTCTCCATCTTGCTGAGACGGCGCAGCTCCCAGGAGAGCTCGAAGGCGGTGAGGAGCGGGTCACGTGAGGATAGAGCGATGAGTGATGGTGAAGTGAGTGCGCGGTAAGCGTTAATACGTGACTGTGAGTGACGTAGAGAGTCCTGGTCACTAGACACTACACACTCGTCACAACCGCACCTGTATAACAGCACATACACAAGTATACAGCAGTTACTAAAAACAAGAGCTAAAGACGGCAAGGGGTCTCGTGAGGAAAGAGCGGAGAGTGAATTGTTTACTTAAAACATCAAACACTTAAATTAAGTTTCATTTCTCAGTTTTATTTCGACAGTGACAACAAAATACATTAAACAGTCGGCTCGAAAACGACTTTGTGATTATAATAATACAGTAAATAATCTATTTTGGGAAAACTTTTACGTTAAATAGTCGTCAAAAAAGTGTTTTCAATACAGCATAAACAAACACTTTAAATTATAAAATCAGCCAAACACGCAGCTAACCACTTAAGTGAATTTCTCTATTACCTTAGGAGTTACGAGGCTGTTCGCTACGCCTTTGTTTAACATTTCATAGAAATTTGACTACTCATAAAACTGCATACACAAAAAATGCGCATCCGCTCTGCAAATAAAGGATCTACAGGCGCAGTACTAAAATATTAAATCATTTGAACTTTGGTCCTACGCTGGGTTTTACTTCTAGTAAAAATAACCTCTACGGGTGCCATTTTGAAACGACTTGATGGATTTTCATAACTTTTGGTATACTGATAGATAGTATTAAAGTACGAGTACATATTTATTTTAATATCATTAAAATCGGATAAAATTTACTGTTTTTGAATAATTGAAACCATCTTTTTATAAAAAAATGTTCCCGGAAAGGGTATTTCCAGTAGTCGGACAAAAATGTGACCAGCATACAGAGAGTACAGAAATATATACGTATGTATATACAGTAGTGTTAAAAAATTCTCCACACGTGTTCTCGGGGACATGATCGATACTCATTTCATGGTCTTGAACTGGTTCTTACTGTGCGTTCGGCATGAGTATCTCATTTTTCCAAAGGAAATTCGTCATAGAGAAATCAAACAGTTTCACGGCCAGTGACAGATGTAAACTGTCTGACTGCTTGTTTAATTTAAAATGAAATACATCATCGAATTATTAAATTTAACTGTATTTACATCATTTAACTGTCATTTAATTAAATACAGCAGTAAAAAAGGCTTAACATGAATCTAAAGGAATTTTTGTGTTCTCTGTTACAGTTGGTCTGTGGTTGATAGTCTGCTGCACACAGTCAGCCAGTGAGCAGGACTAACAAAATAACAAAACAAAACTCATGTTATTTGGTAGTGTGTGACTGGTCAACTTGTGCTTATTACAGTTCGTTAAGTATTGCATGGCCGTTGGCCTTGAGATTTCCTGCTGGCCCCTTATGGCCCCATCTCACCGGCCATGCTAAACCTGACGAACTGTACTTTAGGCAAGCTCATTTCCTAATGTTTTCGCCTGTAGACGGTGTCATAGTCCAGATCCCGAAATGTTGTTTTCTTCTTGTTTATTAAAAATTGATTGAAATGTTTATGATAATATTCCAACTTCTGACATCATGCAATTCTTTCAAAAAATGTGTCAGAATAGCTGTTATGATTATAATTAAATTAAAAGTTTATAAGTCACCAATCGAAGGATTTTCTTCGTCCTCCTTTTTCAATTACTCTCACCTGTACCAACAGAGGGGATTACTGAAATATTTACCTAACTTTGAAATTTCAAACAACAGTTGAAGATGTGCTAACCTGACATCGTGAGGCATAGGTAGGGAGGCTCCTCTGTCCAGGAGGATCTTGAGG
Organism: Matsumurasca onukii; assembly: GCA_018831715.1. Taxonomy (NCBI): domain Eukaryota; kingdom Metazoa; phylum Arthropoda; class Insecta; order Hemiptera; family Cicadellidae; genus Matsumurasca; species Matsumurasca onukii. The sequence continues at coordinate 39,841,519 of CM032059.1, read as the reverse complement.
ATCTCGTAATTGTTCATGTGTGCCGCCAGGATCAAGGGGGTGATATCAGGCGTGAAGTTAGAGATGGACCTGTCCACAGCCTCCCAGCTCTGGAATTAGATCAGTAGTGACATAATTAACCACATAGACTAGGGCATAGGGCATATTTTATCTCACTGTGTTTAAAACTTTAGTTTTCATTGCCGTACATAAACATATCACTATCACTATTTGAGATGCCGACCACTCTCATGAGAGTATTTTAAGGCAAATATGTGGCGAAGGATGAGTGGTAGTAATGAGTTATGAGCTGTAGTCTTGTTACAAACTAAGGCCGACTCTTCCTTAGAATGGGTCATTAATTAATATCCCAATGACCAATGGAAGTACAGGGGCCAACGGGGCTTAACGTGACTTCCGAACCACGCAGGTGATGGTCTGATATGTCTAAACGATGGTGGGAGTTGATGCGGATATCATCAGATGATCACTGAGGCTATCTGAGCCACTTTAGACCTATATCATCCTCAAAACCTGACCTCCATGAAGCTGGATTACAGGACCACGCCACGAGTCCCAGTCAATATAGCCTTGAATGGCTAATATCATTTTCAAATTTTCGAACTGCAAGAATTAGGGTTTTGACGCTGGAAGTGCTGGTGTTTTTGGCGAGTTTCCATAGAAAATATAGCTATTGATTTCTATCGCCAGAGAGAACGAAATGTCGTAGAACAAAACAGTTTGCAGCTTCCCAACACTTCCTGAAATGATGGCGAAACTGTATAATTATACAGGGTGTCACAAACATGAGTAGCATAGCGCGCAGAACCGGATTTTACATAAAAAAGTAAGTCGAAATAGTCGAGTAACATTTTTTTGAAAATAATTAATAATCCAAACCTTACGAGATATTTTTGTAAAACTTGGTAAAAACCTTAACTAGTATCCTAATAACATTTTCCAAAAATATTTTGTATCCAACTTATTAAATTTTAAAATGGCGGTCATTAAAAATGTTAATGTCAAACTCCAATTTGATTCCATTTGACATTTTTAAATAGCCGTAAGTTTGATAAGTTAAATCAAAATATTTTCGGAAAATGTTATCAGGATAAAAGTTTAGGCTTATAACAAGTTTCACAAAAATATCTCAAAAAGCTCTTGGATTATTAATTATTTTAAAGGTACAGCCCATATGTGTGACACTGACCACTCTATAGGTCGCATTTTATGTCCGTTTTTCACGAAGTTCGGTAAAAATATTTCATTTGGTCAAAGATGTTTGACATCACGAGATCGCGGGACTGGTTGGGGGCCATCTGCTCGAGAAACACTCGCCACTCAGTCACATGTCAGAAAAGGTGTCATCGACAATCACCTGGAACAGCTTTTCAACGGAACAGTCTGGCACCAAGCTGTAGCAATTCTTTTGAGACCCGATCCTGAGGTTTCAAAATGGAAAAGGACTTTGTGTTACAACTTTGTGTTACTCTAGGTTAGGCTCATTAACCAGCAAAATCGGTTCACCAGAAGTGACCTTTTGAACAACCGGAACGAACAAAATCCAATCAGCCAGGCCAAGGAGCTGGCAAACAAACAATTTTCTACCGCCATCTTGGAGTGTGTCATGATATTGCAGTATAAGGAGAAGTATCGTCCCTGTGTACGTAGTACTGGAGTATAATTATTCCTTTCCTCGGCTTCATCGACTGGGACTCGTTGCGTGGTCCTGTAATCCAGCTTCATGGAGGTCAGGTTTTGAGGATGATATAGAGCTAAAACTGCTCTGATAGTGATCATCTGCTGTTACCCGCATCAACTCCCACCATCGTTTAGACATATCAGACCATCACCTGCGTGGTTCGGAAGTCACGTTAAGCCGTTGGTCCTTGTATTTCCATTGGTCATTGGGCTATTAATTAATGACATATTCTAAGGAAGAGTCGGCCTTAGTTTGTAACAAGACTACACCTCATTACTACCACTCATCGCACTCATCCTTCACCACGTATTTGCCTTAAAACACCTTCATGAGAGTGGTTGGCATCTTAAATAGTGATATAGTGATTTAGTCATCTCGCTTAGTGTTAATAATCGTCATAAACGAAGATAAGCTGAAACGTAACAGATTTCGGCTTCTGCGTTGATGTTAAAGAGGAGAGTATTTCACAAACAAATTGGATATGATTTACTCAGAGACCTTTAAAAGACATTTTAAGATTAGCATAGCTAATGAATACAGGGCACGAAAGTTAAGAGACTTAGGAGAGTGATAAAAGTTGAACACGAAGATTCCTTTATGAATAGTTAAGTGAGAAACGTATGATTACGGAATCAGTTGAAGTTGTCGCAGTGAGACTTTATCCAGTTAGTGAACTCGCTAATACTCGCAAGCTTGGCTTTTAGAACGATACATCTCGCTTCTCGGGGGTTAACTAACAACTCACAAGGGTATCATTCCATCTGCGCACTCACAGTCGAGTGGATAAACACAGAGTAGGTGTTTGTTTTGTTGCGCGCGTAGGTTTTGTTTCATTGATGTAAAGAGTGTTCGTATTTACGGCTATAAGGTTGAAAGTATTCACCAATTGCAATAGGAATTACATAAGGGGAAAACTAAATTGGATAAAGAGTTGCTAAACAAGTACATTTACAAAATGAAACTAAAAATGTAACATGTTCCCGCGTGTATGCTCAACTAACGAGCTGACATGTACTTAAACGTACGCGAATCTGTGTAATAAGTTATAAGTGGTATTTTTCTTTTTACCATTTATTATCTAACGGTGTGCTGTAACAAGTGGTCATTACCCTAAAAGCCAAACAATAAAATTCTGAAAAAAACTTTACTCGCGTTGAGGTTATTAAACGCAATTGTCTTGATAAGGAGTAGTCTATACTTTGGGAGGAACTGACATTCAATCTTATGCAACTTGAGTTACAGCAAACTACCAGACTGGGAGGCACAACACGGTAGTTCCAGCGGTTGCCGTCGTAGAGTTAATCGGAAATTTTGTAATTAATTTTATTGCCCCTTCGCTTAAGGCGTTAAAAAACCCGTCTAAAACCGGTTCTGGCTTCGGAAGGAATTCACAGCAAAGTCAAGTTTATGCATTACAGTAAGGGGGAAACCTCATAAACTATGTACTGGCTTACTGAATTCCGTGATGGACGTATTCGCATGAGGAATGTGCGATACTGTAGGCCTTTGTTTGATAGTGTTTCACAATGCAAAGTAATAATGCCAAATTTTTAAACAATATCAAAAGTTGTTCATTTTAACGAAACATGTCCTTACCCAAAATAGGACTGGGACTCGTGGCGTGGTCCTGTAATCCAGCTTCATGGAAGTCGGGTTTTGAGGATAATATAGGTCTAAAGCGGCTCAGATAGTCTCAGTGATCATCTGATGATACCCGCACCAACTCCCACCATCGTTTAGACATATCAGACCATCACCAGCGTGGTTTGGAAGTCACGTTAAGCCGTTGGTCCTTGTATTTCCATTAGTCATTGGGATATTAATTAATGAACCATTCTAAGGAAGAGTCGGCCTTAGTTTGTAACAAGAGTATACCTCATAACTCATTACTACCACTCATCACACTCATCCTTCACCACATATTTGCCTTAAAACACCCTTATGAGAGTCGTCGGCATCTCAAATAGTGATTTAGTGATGTAAGTAATTTATATCTTTGAATACTCACGTAAGGTTGTCCTTGCACATGGATGCGCTCTTCCCACTCTAGAAGGATCTCCACACCCTCCACATACTCCTCCTTGATGGCGTGCAGCAGGGAATCCTGCAAGCAAGCCAAACCACTGGTCATATGTACACTGTCTACAGGGTGAGTCTGAAGCGGGGGTTTACTGGTTGCAAGCAAACGTACAATTCGAGTTTACCAGTAAAGGACACATCCCTGTTTGCATCATGTAATCAGTGTTTAGTATCAGTCAATAACCTTGCTAGTAAAACTATATTATCTGGCTTACTTGTAATCATTTTTGATGCTAGTAGCACTGGAACGGAAAATAAACCAGCCTAATAGGCCGGTTCTGTCGTGGGTGAAGAAAATTGTTGCAATTTGTTCCTTTAATTGTTTAGAATTACAACTATCTCTGTTTCAACCCCTTTTCCTGTCATTTTGAATATATTAAATGGATTTTTAGTAAAGCTTTTGACACATTGACGGCAATGTATTATAATACATAATTATTTTAAAGTCATGAAAGATGCAATTTAATGTTTTCATTGAACATTACAACTGTTCTTTTGGTGAACCCTCAAAATGGACATCCACTATTCCATTTTTACTGACTGTTGTAAAATTTTATGATAAATCAGACAATAAATGTACAGAGCTCAAATACATAAATATATATAAAGCTTGGAAAAAACTCTAAACCTGTTCTGGGGATCAGAGTTTGTGTTCATTTCATGATCCCGGCTTGGTCCTTATTATGAAGACAGATTAAATATCTAATTTCTCAATGGAAATTCGCGAAAATCTCACACTCTCAGCAATATTGATACCTTATGAAGGAATTCGTTATGGGATACCTTATGCAGGAATTCCTAGTCACTCACAAGAAAATAGATTTAGCCTACTTAATTTCAAATGCCGTGACTAAATGTCAAAGAACAAAATGTATCCTAATTTGTTGCGTTTCGTTTTGCAAATCGATATCATTGATGAACCCTCACTGAAAATAAACCAACATATAATGTCAATTCAAAGTTGATTCGAGCGTAATTTCTAGGATTCGAACGATCAAGACCAATTTGTTTAGTAATCGATTTTGCGCGATTTATTCTTGAACAAATATCGCCAATTTAGTTCTAGTTTATGATTAATTTGCAACGTAAGAACTGCAATAAAACATTGCAATAAGTTTATTATATTACCAACTTCAAGCGCCGATATACATACACACAAAACAATAGGACAATACTAAGTATGTCTATAGAAAACATAGTACATACTAATAATCTACGTAGAATGTAGTAAAATGAATTGTAATCTGTACCCGCAATGTATGTATAAAGAAAGAAAATAAAGGCAAAGAAAATAAACCATTCTTATTCTAATTGAGAGTCTTTATTGTTTTTTAACAAATGGCAAAATTAGGGCCTAAAAACCCTTTCTACTCCCTAACCTTATCAGTATAAAAAATACAATGGCTACGGACAAAAAAACACATACAAACGACGTAGCGCATAAAATACTATATTTAACTTAAGAAATAAAAATTTAATCAATGTCTCCTACCAAAGGCTTTAAATGTATGACAAACTTCCATTTGAAGCAGTTAGGAACATGTTTAACCCTTACTCAATACATGAAGACTTATGAGTTTAAAACTATTTAAAACACGTTTCAAAAAATACATTTGAAAAAATTCGTTTTATACTTTGAGAGAGTTCATGGGTATAACACTTTAATGTTAATTTAACACTGTTAAAATCGTCAATAGGTTACCAAATTCACACAAAAGTGCTACTTTGCCAAAAACGTTCGATTCCCAAAAGAACCTTTAGTCGCAGAAGCTTTCTGTGATAAAAATGATTCATGGCAAATGACTGGTTGAGAATCGAATGGGTGAGAGTCGCGAGAATGCTTTGCAAATTCGATGTGCATTTTTGCAAAGTTTTGGACACTTAAAATAGTGGTATTACACGTGTACGATTAACGCGATGTAAGATATTTATTATTTATTTACATAATAATATTATTTACTAATGGAAAATAAACCAAATATTCTATCCCCGACCAACGGATCTCTAAAACGTAACGGTTTTATGCAAGTGTTGCTAGGACAAAGCGCGCTTAATTGACGCAGTGCGGTTGCGGTCAGCCACACAATGTTGACATTTACACCGCTCGACAGGTGTACCAATCGCTACTGAGCACTTCCACAGTATACAGAGCACTTACTCCAGGATATTGTCAATCATAGGTTGATTAATACCTCGTTCAGCATCATAGCTGCAGGCTGTATCACCCTGTAGCTCTTAGACTTATAGGTGACCATCGGTGACGTGGTTTAGTTTGATAGCGAATTTCATTTCGACGAATTAGATATTCATGCCGTCAGCATGAACTATCGGGCTACCGGAACCCCCTTTTAGAATGTATAATGTATAGCAAATTATCAAAATCCATCAAGTGGTTTCAAAATAGCGGCACAAAAGTGATTCTTTCCATAACAGTGGAATAAGTAGTCCGACTATCATGATATTTGATATGCATATTCCTTTCATGATGTGTAGTATTGTAGTAAAAAGCCCGTAAGTATGAGGCTGAAGCTAGGTGTGAGCGCAGTGAACAGCCCAGGGACGGCCGTTATAATACAAGACGAAAGGCTGAGACCTAAGGTCGAAGCGAGGCTTTGAGCGTAGCGAACAAGATTAAAAAGTGCAAAGGAAATTCGCTTCAGTCATGCCAGCCACGCTTTAGCGCAAGGACACGTGCCGGCGTCATTTCTTTGGAAACTAGATGCCTTTTTACAATTTCAACGTTTATATTCATTTGATCCAGCACTAATAAGTTATTTAAAACCTAGCATAAGGCCTATCAAGAAAATATGATTTACAGGGTACCTCATAAGTATAAATTTTAATATATGACGTATAATGACTATTTTAGGCTCACTGCCTTAAAGAGGCATTTAAGGGTGGAAGGCCAAGAATACGCACTACTTAAAGCGGGACTTTTACGAATTTCCTTTGAAAAAAGAGATATTTAAGCCGTCAGCATGCCCCAGGCCCGGGACCATGAAATGAGCACCGATCCTGACGCCTAGAACTCGTTTTGAGCATTTTTTCAAAACGTTGCATACGTTTATGTGTATCATCTTTACACCTGTAAAGATAAATAAATAAATATTGATAAATATTGTTCAATACAACATATTTAAAAATACGAGATATTTATATGCTCAAAATAATGTACGCAGATGTCCAAATAAATAGTGTTATTTAAGCAACTGATAAAATTCCAAAAAAGTGTTGTTTTGCTCAATAAACAATTACACAGTAATTACTGTGTCAGTCACTTGGCGCAGTAATCTAGTAGAGTCATCTTCATCATCATTAATAAACAAAGTAACACTTGATAAATCAACACAAGAAATATTTTGACTCACTCTTTCGGAAGAAATGAACCATACATTTCTATACCTAGCTGTAAATGGGAAAGACAATTTTAAAGTTGTAATGCTTGCAACAAACACTATATAACTTAGACTTGTCATATTGAATGCGTGATATTTACTTGTGTTGATAGAGATAGACTGACCTTGACTTTGATGTTATTGTCGAGCAGGAGGCGGATGAGGTCGATGTTCTCGTTCTCGATGGCGGCGATGAGAGCGGATCTGTTGAGAGGATCCACGCAGTTGATGTTGAGAGTCTCAGGGTGACCTCTGTGCTCGTCCAACAGTCTGTCAACACATCAACATGATCAACATGTGGACAGGTGACAGAGCTCTAGGCCGTAGTATGCTAGGGGGGGGAGATATTTACCCCGCATTGCGTGACTGGGGTTGGGGACCAATCATGAGAAAATTTAATATTTAAGAAACCAAATATATATTTTGAGGCATTATAAGTTTTCTATATTTAAATGACATGTTTATTAGGTGAGGTGTCAATCAATAAATTCTGACTTTTGGGCCTCACTCACCTTAAGGTTAGCGGAAGACTACGATGTCTTGAAGATTGTAGGGATCTTCACGTCAAAAACACACACATACACCCACACATAAACACAACTCTTCCGCACTTCCCGACGTTTCGCGGCACCTATAAACGTACCGCGTTCTCAAGGGCTTTCGTCCGGTCTTTAACACGTTGCGAACGACGAACCACTGACGAATTAGATGAGTCACTAGCGGGGCGGTGAGGGTTTGACAGAATCTTTGTTTATGTCACTGGAGTTATCGCCCTTGTCAAATCCGTCCGTCGAGATAAGCCCGATCTACATAGACACAGTAAAGGAAGAGGCGAATCAGCTGATGGCTAAACAAAACTGCATAGAGATAAGCAAGCCTCCCCCTCCTTCCCCTCACCACCACGCTAGTGACTCATCTAATTCGTCAGTGGTTCATCGTTCGCAACGTGTTAAAGACCGGACGAAAGCCCTTGAGAACGCGGTTCGTTTATAGGTGCCGCGAAACGTCGGGAAGTGCGGAAGACTGTTGTGTTTATGTGTGTGTGTGTGTGTGTTTTGACGTGAAGATCCCTACAATCTTCAAGACATCGTAGTCTTCCGCTAACCTTAAGGTGAGTGAGGCCCAAAAGTCAGAATTTATTGATTTTAAGTTTTGTAAATACAGTTTGACTTAAATTTATTGAAACGGAAATGTAAAAGTTTTAACTACCAAGGTGGACCTTTTACTGGAACATGTTGTAAAATCTTTGGTAAATTCTATTTGACATCGAAACAATTTCCCAAAGGCACACACGACTACAACCTCTACAAGCTCACTATATCCTACGTTTATTTAAGCCCACCTATTATCTCATAAGCTTAAAATCCCATTCTCATTTCAAATGTGAGTATGTAAAATTTGCTACAATTATTTATGAGAGGACACTTTTTCTTTGTGGTGCAAATAAGGAATGTAAGATACTGTACACATAGCTTACGTCGCCTTTCTATTTGCCTCAGTATTTCTTTGTACTGGACGATTGTGACCATACAAAAGTTAAAAGTCAAGGAAAGTTGTTCGAAAAAAAACAGTAGTTGTTAATATCGAATTTTCATAGATCAAGGTTTTGCTTAAGTTACACGGCTAAACTTTCAATATGCAGGGTGTTTATAAATTGTCGGGCCCATTTTGGGGTTGAATAAGTGAATGGCCAGTTGACTCAAAAATGTGGCCTTTTTTATTAGGTAGCAAAGTTATCCAAACAAAAATGAAACGAAAATGGTGGTTAAACTGGTATAAACCAGTTTTAATACTAACAAATCACTAAAAGTTACTAGTGCTCATTCTTTTACAAGAAATCTTACAAGAAACTAAACAATTTCTACATGCTTTTAATGGTTTGCAATCAAAATTTGTAGTCTAAATTTAACCTCACACCATATGTTTCTGAGCATTGCTGCAGTTATGCTTCCAATAACCTCTCTAACTCTTCCCTTAAATTCCTCAATGTCTTGAATTGTATATGTGATCACCTTTTTTGATTATGTCATTTATTAATCAACTCAGATTGTTAATTACATTGAATACTAACCAAGGCAACCAGCGGGTGCAGTAAACGCGTTTTTGAAGAGCTAAATTAGTGTGGTGAATGGAATTTCTGAAGGGGGTGGTCATGACCCCAAACTCTCCTCATTACGCCTCTGCACACCTCACATCAAACCTAAACCATTGCTCGTGAATTGCTTGTACGTCGTAGAGATACATACAGTACGGTTTGTCACAAATGATTCAAAAAGAGAGATACTTTGGTCTATTCATATTGTGATCATTCAGTAAAAGGTACCTTGGATTCCAAAGAATACCAGAAACCACGTGGTACGTATAAAGAACACCTAAATCCATCGTGGGTAAACCCTATACGAAATGTCGTTTACCTGCAAAGATGTTAATGGATCAAGAATAAGTACTTGATTATTCCCAACACTTTTTATACGTGAATATACCCAAAATTGTATCACTATTACCAATAATGTTTTACCAGTGAACAGGGAAGACCCATATCTACATAAATAGAAACTTTATATGTACCAAAGAATGTTGAAAACCTTCAGCCGTTTAAAAAACTATAGGAGGGCAGGTCGATGGAGAAACCATGAGCCCCCTTTAGAAGGTTTGTTCTCAATCCAGATATAATTTAAGAACGTTAGCGAAATCCTTTAATTTGGTTTCAAAAGGTTATGATATTATTTCAAAAACAGGATATAAAATAAAAATAAATAATGAGCACAAGAAAGGGAACGAGCACAACAATGTCGTGAGAGGGCAATCTATTTCTTGATGAAATCTTTAACTCTATTGCTCTTGTTCCGATTGATGATTTTGCCTCTGCTGGCAATAAATAAGATTGTGTGTCTGTAAAAATAGAATACTTAATACAAAATATCGTTAATTTGCTACGTAAGAGATTTTTTGTATGAAACGCAGTGATTATATTTTAGGCTTAAAGAAACCTCATGGTTTAGGCTATGTAGCCAACACTTATAAGGACTATAGGGTAGCCAACACTTATAAGGAGAAGATGGTGAACTAACAGGCAAACTAAATGGGTTTTCTAAGGATAAATAGGAAACTGTTTTGTTTACTTGAAATTTGCAGTTTTATTAAAATATACACACAACTATGTTAAGAAAGCCACGAGGCGAAGCGCGGGTACTCTCAGCTAGTAATATTATCAAATATAGCTTGTCGGTAGTAGTGATATGAAATCTGCTCTTTCATTTTGAAACGCCCTGTATTAGTGTGTACGTGTGAGGTCTTGGACTCTCATTCACTAATCACTAAATCACTATTTGAGATGCTGACCACTCTCATGAGGGTATTTTAAGGCAAATATGTGGTGAAGGATGAGTGTGATGAGTGGTAGTATTGAGTTATGAGGTGTAGTCTTGTTACAAACTAAGACCGACTCTTCCTTAGAATGGGTCATTAATTATTAGCCCGATGAACGATGGAAATTTAAGGACCAACGGCTTAACATGACTTCCGAACCACGCAGGTGATGGTTTGATATGTCTAAACGATGGTGGGAGTTGATGCGGGTATCATCAGATGATCACTGAGACTATCTGAGCCGCTTTAGACCTATATCATCCTCAAAGCCTGACCTCCATAAAGCAGGATTACAGGACCACGCCACGAGTCCCAGTCATTGGCAGTTACATGAGATTGTCAGTATTACTCAGGCGGTTGACGTGTGAGGTAAGTTAGTTACCCAACTTTGCCGCTTGAGGGCGCTCATACAAGCGCAGCCACAGTAATCCGTTTCCCGGCTCTTCATACGAAACTCAATTATCTGAGGAAAAATTGCATCGTTTCTCAGTCTACCTCTTCGAGGTAGAAAGAAAACAGAGCGTATGTTTTAGCAAGGATTTTAAAATACCATAACTAGGGAGGCGTTCTGTGAAATTGTGTGCCTTATTTCATTTAAGTCACTAAACCACTATTTGAGATGCCGATCACTCTCAAGGACCAACGGCTTAACGTGACTTCCGAACCACGCAGGTCATGGTCCGATAAGTCTAAATGATGGTGGGAGTTGATGCGGGTACCATCAGATGATCACTGAGACTATCTGAGCCGCTTTAGACCGATATCATCCTTAATAACCAATATGCAACATTTTAATAAAGTCTATGTATAGTTTTCTATAATTTTCAATTATATCATTTACTCATAGACTCTCCGACTCACAAGTTGGTTTGTGTTTGTTACAGAAGCTTCGTGCTTGAGAGTTTGGTTGCCTAAAAGTGTTTTCTGATACATTGAGTTATTATTCCTCTTCGAATTTAATAGAAAGGCTCATTAAGTCATCCAAAATCTAACTAACCAGCTATTCAAAGGCCGAGGGAAAGATTAGTGTTTGAAAAATACATTACGTGAAGGAAGGCGACCGAATACCGTACTAAGGATAAACGATTGTGTAAATACAACTCGTGTCCAAAGTCCTTAAAAGAGGATCGATGACTAAACAAAATGTGAAAAACGACTGGTTTAAAAGCAAAAGGCGAGGAAAACCCAAAATTAAAACTTTGGTGAAGAACTGAAGTACCAAGTGAATAATAATCCCTGATTTTGGGAAGATACCGGGGTTGAAGGTTTAAGAAATGTGCTGGGTTCGAAGAGCACATAGTGGAAGACTGAAGCGTGTGGAAATACTAAGAATGAAAAAGACCCGTGATTAAAAACTAATGGAGAGGAAAACAATCACTAAGCAATGTGCAAAGAAATACCAAGAACAAAGAACGAGATGATCCATGATTGAAAATACAGTAGGTGAGTTTAAAGACCAAATGCTGATGAAAGAAGAAATGGACGAAATACAAGTGGTGAAGGTTTTGAGACAAGGAGCCCTCTAAACATTATAATTCTAGTAATTTGGATTTCGCTTAACAGATAACGTTTTAGTTACAGGTGAACTTTTGCCAATACAATAAATAAATTAATATTAACAACACGGTACTGCCAAATGGCGTTAACCACCAATCCACCAGACAAAATTCAGCTTTTGACACGCACCTATGATAGACTAGTAAACAGCTTTTACTTCCATCCAACAACTGAAACTGAAGTCTGCGATGCCATCATATCGCTCAAGAACAAAACCTCTCTTGATATATATGGTGTCCTAATTGTAAAATGTGTTACCTTAGTTAAGCCTTTAGCATTAATTATAATAAATGTTTGAAGATGGTACCTGAAGACTGGTGCCCTTTTCAAAGGCGATAAATTACTTGTGAAAACTACAGACTGATATCCTTATTACCATGTCTCCCAAAGTGTTAGAAAAATCGTCTTTAACAGGCTATACGCTTTTCTCCTAAAATTCAATATTCTCTCAAAAAGCAATTTGGATTTCAAAAGAATGTATCTATAACATCTGCCACCTTTGATTTCACTCATGAAATAAGAAAGGCCCTTGATATGAAACTGAAGCCGTTTGGATTTTTGCTGATTTATCCAAGCCAGATCGGTTGATCATTCGATTTTGCTAAATAAAATGGATCACTATGGCATACGGGCTCATCCCTTAAATTGTTTGTCTTATCTATCAGACAGAAAACAAGCAGTCTGTATAACTGAAGGGAAACGAGATTTTCTCACAATGGAAACAAATCAAATGCGGTTCCCAAGGATCAATTTTAGGACCTCTTTCTTTTTATTTACATTAACGATCTTCCAGCTACCTAAGTCCAATCATTGCCCTTTACGCGGATGATACCAATCTTCTAACACTGCAAACGATGATGTTTTAGCTCTAAAATGTAACAATGCGATCAACAAATTGAACAATTGGTTTGTTTCAACAAATTGGTTCTCAATCATCCAAACTAATGTAGTTAAATTTAGAAATTAGTGATTTTTTAGATGTAAACTTTAGAGTAAGCTACAGTACTTAGTCCCTTTGGTTAATAGTGTTAAATTTTTAGGCTTAAATAGTAAATTGAGCTGGCAGGATCATGTGACAAATATTACACCCAAACTCAGGTCAGCTGTATTTTTGTTGAGAAACTTGCGCCAAATCGTCGACAATGATGTTCTCATTTCAGTTTATTGGCTATATCCACTCTATTATCAACTACATTATTATCAATGGGGAATTCTCGAGAGCAAACTCGTTTTCTTCCATGTGAAAATTATTGATAGAGCTAATTTTCAAGACTCATGTCCAATTTTCAAAAAGTTCAAAATACTCTGTTTACCTTCGTTGTACATATATGAAACTTTTGTTTCGTTAGGCGAAATTAAACTATTCGATCAAAACAATTCTCATCAAGTATACGACACAAGACACCTTCCTCAGATTTCCAAAACACAAAACCTCTTTTTCGAATACGGCCCTTTTGTACGGGAATCACACTTTTCAATTGTTTAAGCGACCTGAGGTAGAAACTAACATTAAGGTTTTGATAAGACTATTAAAGATTTGTACAAAAATTGTTTTTATTCTGTGATAGAGTTTATTTCCTTTTTAAGTAACCTGTATTTATTATTTTCCGTAGCATCGATATTATATGATCTAATTCCTTTTCTATTATTATTATACATTTATTACGATGTTGATGTTATGCTCAATTTCATTGTAAATATTTGTTGTACATAGCTTTGTTTTAAGTAATTGTAATAATGTTAATCTAATATTTATTTGACGAAGCCTATTCATGTAAAATGACTAATGGCGAATAAAGTTGATTTGATTTGATATTTATAGAAGACCTACCGTTTAACGGAGGCGACATCTCCTCGCTCAGCTAGCAGCAAGAACCTCTTCTCCAAGGTGTTGAGGTTGTAGTCCTCAGTAGCTGTGAGAGAGAGTTGACTTTGATGTAGAGAGCCCTTGCTGCCTATCAACTCCTCCCTGGACTCTCCTGGTCTCATCGACTGTAACATGTAACACAAACTCAGTAGAACCTCTTCTCCAAGGTGTTGAGGTTGTAGTCCTCAGTAGCTGTGAGAGAGAGTTGACTTTGATGTAGAGAGCCCTTGCTGCCTATCAACTCCTCCCTGGACTCTCCTGGTCTCATCGACTGTAACATGTAACACAAACTCAGTAGAACCTCTTCTCCAAGGTGGTGAGGTTGTAGTCCTCAGTAGCTGTGAGAGAGAGTTGACTTTGATGTAGAGAGCCCTTGCTGCCTATCAGCTCCTCCCTGGACTCTCCTGGTCTCATCGACTGTAACATGTTACACACACTCAGTAGAACCTCTTCTACAAGGTGTTGAACACGACATCTATCATATTTTTGCAAATTTACTGACACGGCTGTGCATTAGAGTGAAGCGACAAATCTTTACAATTATATGTAGCTCAGAATGTATCAGCCTCAGAAGATTTATGTGCTCTACTACCCTTTGGTTGTTGCACAATTATTCGTTAAACTTATACCCGCGCGTCAGCCTGTGGCAATTTAAAATAGTAACAATTTGAAGTTGCTTTGCAAATGCAACGACTTTACGTATAACGTGAGCTCTCAATGTTTACATTTAACTCATTCCAAATTCTCACCCAGGTCTTGAAACATACCTCTATATTATTGAAAACTGGCTTCGGTTTTGTTAAAGGTATAGAGAAAACTAAAATACTATTTTGCATGATCACACTTTCTATAGCATCATCAGTATGGCGGTGTTTCGCAACAATACAACCCCCAAGGACTCTTTTTTCATTTCACTAATATGGACTTTTGGATTGGTATTACGTGAAACCCAACAACAACGGTTAACATTTTACCAGCAACAATGCTAGTTAGTAGTTTTTACTAGTATTTATTTATGTTTTATAGAGCCAACGCTAAGTGTTTAGTGTATTGGCGATTACAAAAATTGCAACTTTTAGCTGTAGTCTTTTTACTATGTCCGTTGTTCGTATAATCTAAGTTGTCGACTAGGCAATGCCGAGTTTGCCCAGTCCCATTTTGTCCAGATAAGCGAAGTTCTACGGAACTTCTTTTTTACATGGTTTCTTTAGCTTTCTTTATGCTCTTCTGTATTTCAATAAATCACTGATATCATCTAACTTAAACTAAAACTAAAAGCACGATTGGATTTTTTACTTAACAGCAACTAAAAGACGTATAGAAATAAATACCAACGTTACTAACCATCTTGGATGTTGTTTTATGTCAACCTCACCGTTGTTGTATTCATTTAGCAGTCGCCATTGCCGGACCTGCAACAGTTATAGCACTAATAAAACCTTAGGAGAAAAGGACAGGATTTAAAATCACAAACAATCGTAGTTGGACTATAGGCTACTGATAAATATGAGTACGCCAGTTTTAAAACCTCAACAACAAACGCGTGGTAGCCGACGCGTAGCCCTCAAGCGCTGTCATGAACATTAGCGAATATCCTATGACGGAGTAAAAGATACACTGGAAGTGCCCCTTTTTGATCCCCTTTTTGGTCCCCTGTGATTAATTTTTAGATATCTTTGGAGTTAAAGGTAAAACAACGTGATCGTATTCATTGTCTTTTTTTTACGAAATTTGGTACAAATGTTCCCGTTGTAAATATAAGTGTAAATATATATGTTTATTATTCAGCAAAATAAAACCACCTAAAGGGCTATTTAGGGGGAGCATTTCCCCGAAAAATGATTTTATATAAAACCTGTAAATAAGCAGATTTTGATTAAACTTGGTATCGACATTTATAATACCTTATCAAAAATGTGTACAAACAATTAACAAAATCCATGTAGATAGACCAAGATGGCAGTTGGAAATAGTTTTAACTACAAATTCATGGTTTAATATGAGTTACTTTTTATAATACAGTGATTAGAGTTTGAATTCAAGATTCAAAACGGCGCGGTAGTTCATACTTCAGCACATGTTCATGGTGGTTGATACAGATACTTGTCTGAGATATGAGTGTAGACGTACCGATGAAACAGCAGCCTAGATTCACTGTAGGTCTAGGCCGTTAACATGATTAGCGTGTACTGAATCGATCAAATGCAGCTTCTAAAGCCTTCTTCTCGTTCTCTCTTCAAGTATTAATGATTTTTATTCGGTAGTCTTATTTATACCCAAATAGTTCATGTCATAAAATATTCATTTTGAGTAGCTCAGATATACATCTAACATGTTGTTTTACATTTAACTCCAATAATATAAAAGTTAGTATAGCTAGTGTTTTATTTGGTAATACAATCCTTAACTATTCAATTTTTCGTGTTTGAATTAATTTCGTGATGAAGTCGGTCATGATCGTAGTCCTAATTTTTATTGTATGCACGTATCATTCTTTCAACTTGATCTTATCGGTAGTTTTACCCAAACATGTAATTGTAGGCTGCATCATATAGTTCTTTTGTAAAAATAAAAAATATACATAATACAGTTTGGTAAAAAAAATCACATTTGTAGTGTTGATTAACTGTTGGATGTTAAAGAATGCCTTTATAATTTGTATAAATCCCACACTTTGCCGTGTTTAAAATTAAAAAAAACATATTTCGCTCTAATTAAACATCATCAATTTACAAAAGTCACAATTTTAGTATCAATATTCATTATAATAGTCTCATTTAAAGTTTTAAACCTTATCATTTAATTATTAAATTCTTAATTTAATTTAGCCTAATTAGGCTCACAGAAGCCGTTAGAGAAAACTGAGAACATGAAAGATCTCAAATGTGCCTTCAAATGTATCAGTATGACGGCCTACGGTCAAAATAAACGAGTTCATCAATTTAGTACCTTGGACAAATATGTTATCCAAGAGGCAGAACTTGCCACATTCTTAAATGATGACAACAACCATTAGATTAAGTTATAACGTTTACAATAAGAAATTGACATCTAAAATACACGCAAAACTCAGACACTACAAAACATTAATCAAACCACAATGTAAAAGGTAACAAAGTAACAAGGATAATAGCTTTCCCCCGATTGCTTGCAAATTGTACTATAATATAAAAATACAAAACACAATTTTTTTAAATAAAATATTGTACAAGACCAAAAGCAAAGGACAAACATAGGGACAAAGGTAAGCAGAAACAATTAAATGGGAAGTGACAGTTAATGGAGATTTAAAAGCGACACGAATCGCACAAACGGACATTTAAGATAAAACAATATTTAGACAAAACTGTTTGATTGGAATGTTGGTCAGAGGGAAGTTACTGCAAGAAGAGGATCACCTTGGACCGATAAAAGAAAACACGCTCATTTCGCAAGAATGAAGCACAAAGAAACCCCAACTGTTTACTACAGAGTTAACGTTGGGTACTACAGTGTACACTCTCATTTGTCTTATGGAATTATATTTTGGGGTAGCTGTGAATAATTTCTCTTAACTCTGTAAACTGTTAAGAGCATTTATCCTCCAAAAATCGGCAATTCGAGTTATTTGCAAATTGACGTCAAGAACATCGTTTAGATATTATTTTAAAAATCTATACATTCTTACATTAGCGTCACTATAAATTTTGGAAACTATATTATTTTGTGTTTCAAAATGTAATTTAGTACAGGGCCATGATATACATTCTCACGATACACGCTCAAATTCTACTTTTAGACAAGATATCTATAGACTACTTATTTATGAGAGATTGCCGATGCAGGCTGGCATAAAACTTTTAAACAAGCTCCCCAACGAGATCAAACGTTTACTGCCAGAACTGGCTTTATTCAAAAGGAAACTAAAAGAATATTTGTTGATTAAGGCTCCTTACTCTGTAGCAGAGTTTATTGCAGAACCTGATAACTTCCATAATATGGAATATTTAACATAGTAAAATATATAGTAATTTCAAAATCAATTGTTAGCCACTCAAACTACAATATCTACATTAAAGTAAGAAAGAAAAAATTATACGACGTATATGGACATTATTTCATCGTATTTACCAGTGGCTTAAGCCCATTCTTGCATTTTAAATTGTAATTCACCTCTCATTTAACCAATATTGTATCATCTCCATTTCATCAAAGTCAACACAATTCACATTGTACACTGACTTAATAAATTATTAAATTATTATTAACGTATCTCACATGGACTGACTGGGCCTCTTCCGTTAATAATAATAAATAAATTGGTGCTTTAAAAGTGTGTAACATCGAAGCAGAGGCTAGGTTGACTTACCTTGGCGGGAGTAGACCTAGAAGTGCGACCGTGGCTCTCGGGCCACAATCCTTTGTAATCCATTTACAGGCAGACCTACATCCGCTTTCCGCGTTTGGTACGAAAATGTGACCCGTTAAATCTGCCACATCCACATCTGTTCACAATTCGGCTATTTACTGATTCCAATGGAGATCACTATGTGGTGGTAATTTCGGAAAAAAGGCAATTTCGGAAACAGCCTTTTATTAAAGCAGATAAAACAAAGATTCCAAAAGCAATTGAGTTTATAACACGAAATGTTGGTCGTCGTACATCCCTCCAGATAAGATGATTCGGAAATCACGTTAACATTTTCATTAAAAGAAATGAAATGAATTGACATTTTCTTGTAGAATGTTACACACACTTTCAGCCCAAGGTAAAACATGACTACCGGTGCAAAAATGAGGTATCTTTAACAACCGAGTACAAAATGGTGACTAGTCAAAGTTGGAAGTGCAGCTTTTATGTACTTTATCTACTGGAACGCCGTGGAGAGTTGAAAACTGCACCATTAGTTTTATGTTTTGCAATTTAAATTATTCGCTTATAAGTATAGCCTTTCGCATAATATTACCAAAGACTTCTTTACTGTAACCTTTTAAGACGAAATATGTAAAAAAATCCACTTAAAAGTAACATAGAGAACCGGTTAAAAATTTTACTCTGGGATACAAATTTGATATTGATTTATAACTGTCTACTATGCTTCAGACTTGCAAAGTTGAGACATAGGCTGTTTCTCTGTTATCAACTTTGACTACTTTGTACTGTATTTATATACCTCAAATTTACACAGCTACTTTTCTTTCATCATTTATCAAAAGTTGATGTATTATTTGATTGGGGTTAACGTTTAAAAATGTTAGCGTGATTTCCAAACCACCTTGTCCGGAGGGAGGTATGATGTTTCTTTACATGCACCGGAAGCAAGCTATTTTAATTAATATATGTTTTTGGAACCTTTAAAATCAACCTGTACAAGCTATTTGGACAATTTAGTATATTTTGGCCGAAAGGTTATCGGCTAAGAGACTGAAACAGAACACATGTTTTGAAGATTGTTAATTCTTCTCTGACTGTTGAATATTGATTACTATATCTCACCGTTAGGTCCTAAAATTTAGTTATTTGATATGATCAAAAGTTTAACGTTCGAGGTGCAACCATTCCATATTGTAAGTCACGTAATAAAAATACTTTTTACTACAGACATTTGATGACACAATTTGTAGACGGAGTACATTTGCCATATTTGTGACCATAACATAGGCAGATCAAGTGCCTTAGACACGTGCTTTCGGTGCTTACTTTATCTATTCAGTAAAATAGGTCTGACTAAAGCAACGGCCTTACACCTACGATTTTGCCATAGAAGTAGGTGAATGACCCCAAATCAGTGAGTGTCTCCGTGAACGAAGACGAATCCCCCTTACGATCTTACCATAAGCGTAGTGGGAATGTCCCAACTCTGGCGAGAATGAAGGTCCGTTCTAAAGCTCTAGACCATGGTATTCTTACACCATGCTCTAGACTAAAGTGCCCGAAGGTTAGTCATGCTAGCACGGTTCCGTTGAGATTATGAACGAATTGTTCAACTTAGGTACGGATGACGGCATATTACGGAATGATCTACCCTCACATTTTCTATATAATTGCGTAATGAGGAGGTTGCTCAAACGCAAAGATTTACAAATACAGTCGTCATAATTATAGCTAAGAGAGTTGTGTAGACCAGAATTTTTAATGTTGAAACTGCTGACACTTTCCTATCTCTACATTTTGGAAACATGTCTTTTTTCAAACTAAAATGTGAAACCATAGGAGTTACCGACGTAAACCTTCATGAGACCAGAATCAGAGACAACTACCGAACTGTATGTCACAGGACGGTAGCCATGAACCGTTGCCCCCACGGGCAGGAGTTCACGTCGTACCTCATTTGATCCAAATTGCTCAAATAATATGCCATAAATAACTTTTCGGAATTAGAAACATTAAAATTAGTATGTACAACTCTTATTTTCAATCTCATCTGAATTATGGTACTGTCTTTTGGGGAAACTCAATTGATTTAGTCAAGCTGTAAAGTGTTCAATATTCAAAAGCGTGCCATAAGAATAATGAATCATTCGGCCAAATTAGAACCATGTAGATACCTTTTCAGAATTTAAAATTTTAACGTTGTTTGCTTTGTATCTGAATAAAATCATTAAAGAGAAACCAAGATATCTACCCTCAAAATAACTTTGCTCAAAACTACGAAACTAGAAATAGCCATGCTTTCAGAGTGCCCAAACATAGACTTACAATTTTTGAAAAAGGCGTTCATTACTCCGGCCTTAAATACTACAATATATGCTCCCGGCTGAGTTGAACGAAGTACCTTCGTACTCCCGATTTAGCCATAAGTTAAAATAATTTCTACTATCATTAGTTGTTTACAATTATAAAGTCCTATGTGAAAATTATAATATATTCTAAGTATAGCTGTTTGAATTGTTCTTTTTCCATCCTAAACTTAATTAGGCATCATTTCATTAAAACTATTTACTATATTTCAAAATTATTTGTCTCAACTGGGAGACCGCATAACTCACAGACCAAAGCTAGAGTCGGATACAATTCAAATTACATAGACCGAGCGAGTGACACTTTTGTATGTTTGAGAGGTACCTAGAATTATGAATGAATAGCAAATTTTATCATGAAAAATTAAACTCTAAAGATTACATAGCACGTAGTTAGTTTAACACAATGCAAAGTTATTTATTTATTTATTTACATGTGAGATGCTTGTCCGACCAAGTCGATGCCAAGAGGTGTGAGCTGAGGTGATTAGCTTGTTACTGTCGGTGAGAGTGTTTGTGTTGATGACAAGTGGCGCTGCGAGTGGCCACTCCTAGAACTGAGTGGCTCACAAGGGGTTGAGGGTTGAGGTGTGCCTCCACTCCCACACCACCACCCCAGCTCCACCAGCTGTTGACGTAACATCTTACCTCCCCCGCCAACCGGTAACCAGCATGTATCAGCCATCTCCAACCTGTAGAAAGAATCAATCAGTCACATCTTTCTGTATTCAAGGGTAGAAACATATTTATGAACATTTTGATAAACTTGATGAAATCGTATCAAATATATCAATTCTTGTGATCATTTTTCAATCACGAAATCACTAAACCACTAAATCACTATTTGAGATGACTACTTTAGGCTAGCTCATTTTCTAATGTTCTGTGTTATGTTTTAGGTTATTTTCACCTGAAGACGGGATCAGATTGCAGATCCCAAAACGTCGTGATCCTTTTTGTTCACTAACGATGGAAAATGTCCGCAATAATAGTTCAACTTCTGAGAAGTACAGGGTTATTACAAATGATGTTCACGATTTCAAGCGTACATACAATGTAGTTTAATTTGTTATACAAATAATTAAAATGGTTAAAGTTGAATAAAAATTTAACAAGTTTCGTCACAAGTACACAGAACCATAAATTTTTGATATGGGTCAGCCTTGCGATACAACAGATGTCAATCCTATAGCCAAGCTCTTGCAATACGTTTATAAGAGTATCATGATCGATTGTTTTGTTGGCATTGGTAATCCGTTGCTGGATCTCTTGTATGCTAATGGTAATGGTGATGTTTACAGCTTACCTTTCATGTATCCTCGCAAGAAAAATAACGGAGGGTGTTATCCAGAGATATTGCTGGCCAGTTCAGGAGCACGTCATCATTTGGACCTCCGCGCCCAATCCAGTCCCAGGCAGCCTTTAGTAACATCTTTTTTCTAATGCGGCCATTTGTTTTAAAATTCAATTACTACTAGTGAATAGCTCACTTAGAGGATGTTTATCAAACCTGGCACTAAAAAGTGGTTACATACTAATAAAATATTGGTTAATGTGATAATTCAGCACTTAGCAAGCTTTATTGTCTTCAAATTCAAGCATTACACAACACCTACAACAGTTGACTTAACAAACAGCAAATACGCACCCAAACCAGTATAAATAAAACTTGATGAGTTTGACTTTCAATTGGTACCAATTAAAATTGTTTAAAAGCAATTTTACCAGTAAAATTTATAACCAAAATGAGGTACATCATTTGTAATAACCCTGTATTTAGTTTGTGAAAGCAAACAACAGTTGGCACTTGGCAGCTAACCCAGGCAGCCTTGTTCACAGCTTAGCAGTTGAAACCTTTCAACTGTCAGCTGTCTCGTCAGTGGTACCACTCTACTGACACGTAATACAGTCACAGATCACACACAGATTAAACAATCTTCTAGTGCATGGGAGGTTTTATGACAATTGGTTTTATACAAATACATGATACACTATAGACAATCTAAGATGAATGTGTAAAGCACTTTAGATACACTCTTTCGTCGACGCTTTACGCAGGAATGATTCTCGCAACAGACAACTCATGACGGAATGGCTGGGTATATTTGCTGTGTATGACACTGATTTTGTGTAAATCACTATTTGAGATGCCGACCACTCCCATGAGGGTATTTTAAGGCAAATATATGGTGAAGGATGAGTGTGATGAGTGGTAGTAATGAGTTATGAGGTGTAGTCTTGTTACAAACTAAGGCTGACTCTTCCTTAGAATGGGTCATTAATTAATAGCCCAATGATCAATGGAAATACAAGGACCAACGGCTTAGCGTGACTTCCGAACCACGCAGGTGATGGTCTGATATGTCTAAACGATGGTGGAGTTGATGCGGGTATCATCAGATGATCACTGAGACTATCTGAGCCGCTTTGGACCTATATCATCCTCAAAACCTGGCCTCCATGAAGCTGGATTACAGGACCACGCCACGAGTCCCAGTGATACACTATAGACAATCTGAGATGAATGTGTTAAGCGCTTTATAACTTAAGATACACTCTTTCGTCAACGCTTTACGTAGGAATGATTCTCGCAACAGGCACTCGTGACGGAATGGCTGAGTATATTTGCTGTGTATGGCACTGATTTGTGTACCTATATAATAAGGCGCCAGTTGTTGCTAACTAACTATTTATTTACAATCACTGGTCGGGCCCTGATGATGTGTATGTATAAAGAGTTAATGGAAAACACGAAAACGATCCAGAAGGTACTTAACGGAAGACAGATCAATGACGTCCATGGAAGCTTAGAAGCTCCCAGGCAGTTCGTAGCAATACAAGTGACAATCCTCGACGCCCTTGGTTTTACGGTACTGCCACTGACCGGGCGGGCCATTGTATCGCACTGCAGAAGCTGCCCCGCCAACTCTGAAGATCGTAACAGTATAAATTATGTATTTTATGTCTATAAAAAGACTGGGACTCGTGGCATGGTCTTGTAATCCAGCTCATGGAGGTCAGGTGTTGAGGATAATATAAGTCTAAAGCGGCTCAGATATTCTCAGTGATCATCTGATGATACCCGCATCAACTCCCACCATCGTTTAGACATATCAGACCATCACCTGCGTGGTTCGGAAGTCACGTTAAGCCGTTGGTCCTTGTATTTCCATAGGTCATTGGGCTATTAATTAATGACTCATTCTAAGGAAGAGTCGGCCTTTGTTTGTAACAAGACTACACCTCATAACTCATTACTACCACTCATCACACTCATTCTTCACCACATATTTGCCTTAAAATACTCTCATGAGAGTGGTCGGCACTCAAATAGTGATTTAGTGATTTATTTAAGATTAATCAGTGGGTGATTGCTAAATTCGGCTCATAATAACTTTAAAATAAGTGTATACACGTTTTGCACTCAATGCACGCCATGTTGGGAAGAAGCTTGTTTCCAAAATTATTGAAACCAGCGCTGACTTCGATACTTTCACTTGTAAACTTATAAATATATCAGTGGGCGTACAAAAATAGGTGACGCGGAGGTTTATAAAAGTTTGTAAATCGCTCCAGTGATAAATAGTGCTATTTTAAGCTGGAAACCTTTTAATGAAAAGTAATTATTGACTTTATGCTTCCTTGAACTTCGAAAATTTGAAATAATTCCTTTTTAGAAACTTTTATTTAAGAACAGAGAACATTACTTTAAGAACTGCCAAACGAACTTAAAACAATATAACATTTGGTCGAGAGCATATGATTGAGCATAATTTGAAATATCAAGATAATATTATGAAACCTATACAAATATACATGACATAGCCGTTTAGGATACTCGAAACCCTTGTAAAGGTACTATGCACTGAACGTTAACAGATGCTTTTGTTATTATCAAATAAGAATATAGGTTGTCTCTTGAGTCTAAATTATTATTTATTTAACAGGCCACCTCAACTATTAGACTTTTTATTAACAATGAATACAAGTTAAACTAGTTAAGTTGAGCTAGTTAGTTTACTTACTAACAAGTATAATGCTCTTATATCTTTTGCAAAAAGTATTTTGGTTAGCGGTTTACGTTTTCACTGCGAAGTAAAGATATGAATGCTTTCGAGGAAAGAATTCCTGTACAAGAAAGAGAAAAGCGATCTCAAAGTTTTGATCGCAAAGTTAAACATCCTCGATGTTGTAAATTAGTTGCTGGGATTACGTTGTCGATGAAACAGTATTGATCGTAAAAGAACAAGAGTTATCACAATAAAAAATACTTTGCACCGAGGAAATAAGACCTTTTGTGCTTCTAAAAAAAATAATATAATCCGCATCGCTGACAAAAGTCCTAACGTATCAAAATATTGTTTGCTATCATCCAAAATTAAATTATTTAGGGTTTATCGTTTATCTTTAAGTATATTTAACCACATAAAAGAGAAATATTTTTTCCTTTCTAAAAATGTTATTGAAGTTGATAGTAGAAATTCTTCAATTCGGTTAATCATATCGAAACACTAATTATCTACATAGTTTCCAGACCAAGATTATTTCTACATAAACACACTCCCGTTTTCCTTTGTAAATTAAAAGGAGACCTGAAAGGATAAGCTATAGTACAGTTTTTTAGTTATATTGAGTTGTTCAAGTTATTCCATGATTCAGTAAGTTAAGCTCTTTTTTTTAAAATGTTGTTTTTATACTGGTAGCTTTCCGCAAACTAAACGTAACCACATTTTACCTTATAATACGTAAACTCTGTATGACCTTAGTTTCTGGGGAAAAACCACGCGCAACAATGTTTTGAACAAGTAACTTTTATATTGTTTAGAAGAAACAGCTGGTACACTGGTCTACTAAGTCAGATCACTTCAATTGATCACCAATCATCCAATCATCCATTGTGATTACCAATGATCCAATCCATTGTTAGGTACTGTAGCTTCTTTTAGAGCGCCCATAAACAGCAGATAAAATTATACTTTTGCAAAATCAAATGAATAGTTTGGTGTTAAAATAACAAGCTAGAAAACTTATCACTTTTCTTAATATTTTGCACGGATTCCAATGCCTCCCCAGCTCCACGGTAGTTTTCGTTCTAAATGAATCTGACTTTCATGAACTTTCTAAAATTCCTGACTACTCCAACACTAGTAGCCAGGATCAGACCAAGGTCTCCGCGTTTGAAACAAAGGTGATGAGAACAAAGAAGCGGAACAATAGCGTGCCCCGGTGAAGTCTGCATTAAGAAGTAATTTCGAGCAATAATGACGTTGTATTCTTAAGGAAAACCATAAATAATTTTGTCCTCGTTCAACTAACTTTATAAGAGTTCTTTGAATAACAGTTGTTTTGTCACCGTTAGCTTAAATATGTATCAATCAGGTGTCACGAGTTAAATCATATCTTTGAGACAAACATTATTTTTTGTGTGTTAATAACTAGCCTCTTAACTTTGGATGATGAATGCCACTAAACTCGTATACAAGAAACTTGGTGAAACTCTAAAGCGTACCGAACATTTGTAGGGTTTTGTTCACCCGTAGTAATTTGTTCCTGCATAATTTAACGTTTCAATTAATATAGTACATGTTTTTATAAACAAATAGTCATTGTTTGGAAATGATCTGTATACAGCTGTGGATCCTAATCACATCAAAACCTCTTTTATACTTACTCACAATTATTTCATTACTCGTTCGAAGACGATTTATTCAAATTACTCCCTTTTAATCTCGTCCGTTTCGTAAAAAGCCTCCCAGCTTTTTTCAGACGTGTCTTAAACGCCAGAACCATTTTATTTTTTGATTTGGCAACATCTTGACTAGTCGAACAACAGTCGGGAAACGTTCGTAAACCCCCATCCACTGTCTCCCAGCTTGGTAGTCTGCCCTGGATCTAATATCATAAGAGTGTATGTGCATACCTCTTATACAATCGAACTTTTATTTGAAAAACAAATCTTCGGAATGTTAAGTCGGGGAAGTTTCAACAATTTTAGTCACTCATTTGTATTCAGTTATCTTGTTTGAGAACAAGGAAATTTCACAAACTAATGTTGTCGGTTTATCTTTTCTAAAAAGTAATTAAGTATAGAGAAAATGTTGAGGAGTTAAGCAGTTAATTACACGCCAGGTAAACAGCAATCTACTTTAGCCCTGATCTTCTCAGGAACGTCGCTGTAAGTAGTGAACTCTAAGTAGCGAGCTTAGCAAAGAGTGCAGGAGTGTGGTCTGAGAACGCGAGGTGATACAAAAACCAAGCTTGACTTTTTATTTTAGAAGAAATACTGAATTCTCCCGAATAATATATCACTGTATCACTATTTGAGATGCCGACCACTCTCATGAGGGTATTTTAAGGCAAATTATGTGGTGAAGGATGAGTGTGATGAGTGGTAGTAATGAGTTATGAGGTGTAGTCTTGTTACAAACTAAGGCCGACTCTTCCTTAAAATGCAAAAACCTGCAAACCGTACCTTTCTACGACGTTTCCTTCTATTTGGCGAGAGAAATAAATAGCTCTATTTCAAAAACAATTCACCAATAATATGACTTTTAGAGCAAAACAACCAATGTTCATTTTAAACTTTGATTAGTAAATGAACAAAATAACCTCTTCGCCGAGCTGTATAAGTTATTCTACCGATGCAATCAGCAACTACAAACATACGAGTAGGTCTCATTTATTAAACACATTACGTCTGTTTAGTTATTCATGTCACTTCAAAACTCGTGTTCATTACCTCATGGTTTCTAAAGTACATTTGACCAACAACGGGTAAAAATATCAGTTTCAAACCTTTGTTTACTGGAAAATTAATTAATAATGAATCGGTGGTTAATAAATTATTCTTTTCGATTTAATTACTACAGCCAAAAAGTTTATGTGAGCTTGAAACTATTTAATTTAACTAATCCAAACAGTAGGTGAGGCATGTAAACAGCATCATATACATCTACTGATCTACTGGTTTAGCTGCAAATCAATCTACATAGGTAACAAAAGAAGTGCAACTTGAAATATCAAAGGAAGTATTCTCTTATGTTGGAATCAATAAGTAATGTAGAGGTTTTTAACACAATCAATACTTATTTATTTAATGAAACGACTTTAAAAATATCAATACATATTTTAATAATACAAATAAAATTTAATACAAGTGTTAATTAAAAACTTTTCGACTTCAAAATACTTTAAATAAAATCTCTAAACATGGAATTAATTTGAACGACAAAATATAACCCACCTTAGTATACCACATATATACCTACTTTGTGCGACCAAACTTCAATTACAGTAAGAACTTCCAATTCCATGTTCACAGTGCATTACGTTTCTGCCATTATAATAATATTATAGTATTTGGTCTTAAACAAGCAGGTGAAATAATTTCAAAATAGCTTACTATGCCTTGCACGTTTCATTTCGATGGGTGAAATATTAGACGGGTTAAATATTTTAAATCCGATAATTACCACCAGACTATGCATCCTTAATCGTTTCACAGAAAATGTCCTGTCAATTTGAACTCGTGAGGTAGCACGCTACAGCAAGAGGCGAGTGTGATCGGTGAGACTGGTCTGGACACAGTGTACAATATTGCAGACACATAATCAGCTGTAGGACGTGAACGTTATTGTGGTGGACTCAGCTGCTTCTTTGTCCCTATACTCTGGGGAATGCTTCTCATCAACTTACTACTTCCACGCACTAGCCCCGTCCGCAGCTACAAACCTTCCTCCAGGTAGTTTTATCGCATTTCCTTTGAAAAATCTCACTCATACCGTCTGGCTGGCGAGAAACAGGCCCGGGACCGTGAAAAGAGCACCAATCCTGGCCCCAGAACACGTTTGAGCATTTTTTCACACTTTACATACAGGTATGTACTCGTATGTAAATATGTGTATCATATAAGTTTCACCATAACTGAGGTGCAAACGTTCTTTTTATAACCGACTTCAGAGAAACGAGGAGGTTGTACAAGTTGACCTACGGCGATTTTATTTTTATGTCTGTTCACGAATTACTTTTGAACGCGGCCATCGTTTTACACCCAGTTTGCGTTGATTCATAGATCTTATCGATCGATAGCAGAGGAACATGATGTACAGAGGGTTGTCATTATTGGAGATGGAGAGAGTCCATAATAGAAATTTAATATCTTTTACGACCAGTCCAGAGATCTTGCTTTTTTAACAAAGCACAGTAATTAAAACTTTGTAGTAGTTGAAATACTCATTTTTCAGTTTTCAGAACAACCAAGATGTTACGTACTAACATATGATAACTAACCAGCCACAACACTGTTAACCAGAGACCTAAAACACTCTTATCTACACAGTTTCAATTAAAAATGTGTTCATAAGAAGTAGGGAAAAGATATTCTTGTACGAAGCGCAGACCAACAGAAGTTGTTTGTGTTAGCCGGAAGATGATTACATTTCAGCTTATCCACGTCTAGTTTTTGTTCTCAGACCGATATTTTTGCTCCCCAATATCTAGTAAAAACAATCAGCCAATTAAGTACTGTAAAGGTTGTTCTGCTACAATATTGTGTTATTGTTGTGAGGCTAATGCATTTTTTAAGATAAAACAATCATGCTTTTAGTAAACATAGTAAAATGTAGTTACTTGATTGGTGGTTCGACTACCCTTCTTTGGATGGTTCGATGAAAACCAATCGATGCCAAAAACCTGAGATCCGTTGTAGACCGTAAGAGCGAAGTTATTTTTAAAGATAAAAAAATCTGGTGTTCAATTTGACAGAGCCTTTAGTGTAGAAATATTCATCGAGATTTAATCGAGAATAAATAAAAAATACAATTTTGCAATTCCAACTAACTAATTCTAACAAAAAATTATGAGATTCTAGCTACGCTTATTATGAAATCATGTGTACGGTATATTGCTTACTGTATTAAGGACAGACGTCATACATTGTCGGTAAAAATCCAGTTGTACCTGAAATGAAGAAAGCAACGAATTTCAGCAAAACATAGTAGAATATTGGGTTTGTTCTCAGTTGAAGCTGAGCCCACTTTACACTGTACTCGGCTCATTTACTACATCGACCATCGTTTAACTTTGCGATCAAACTTTACCCAACAGTTTATCTCTCCCATGTGATAGGACATTTATTTTTCACTTCAACCAAATGTTTCACCAAAACACCAAATTTAAACTGAAGTGTTTTAAAACTATAAAACTCTTATAAACTAATTAATTTTTTTGGTACATATATTACAAAAACTTATGAATTCAAATCATACTTCATTGCTAACCACAAAGAATTTACAATGTTAGCAGGTATGGAAGCACAATGTTATTGTGATCAAATAGGAAAGTAAGTAACATAATTATTATTATTAATTGCAGAAATCAAATTTTTTATCCGTATATGTGTAAATTACTTAGCATTTAAGTACAACTTAGTTGTTGCAATCAATTCAACGCAGCAGGCCAATGTTGAAGTGGAGGTAAGTCTCCACTCTAACTTCATGACAGACTTACTCCCAAGTCTTGTAATTCAGAACTTAAAGCAACTAGAGTTGGGCTAATTCCTGTCAACTTACTTTTAAGTTTTAATAAATAAAACATGTTCAACACGTGGTCTAGGGGTCAAGACCGGGGCTCTTTTCATGGTCCCGGGCCTGAGTCCTAGCATGCTGATGGTATAAATATCTCATTTTCCAAAGGGAATTCGATAACTAGGGTTTGTTTTGATGATCATTTACTTCCTAGGTAGAAAACGATGGTTATAATAATATTTATGTAGCACAGAAATCAGCTGTTTTTTACACTGCAATTTTTACACTGACTTTAAGTAAATAAGCGCAACAGTCCGGTGGGAGCGTAGCGAACAGCCTCGTAACGCCCGTGGTAATGGAACGGCTAAATGTCAAAGCAAGGCTGTGAACGGAGCAAATAAGAGTAACAAACTGCAAAGGAAATTTAATTCATTTATGCAAGTGGCGCTTTGGCGCTTAACTGCGAGTCGGCCTAGTTTCTCATGTTCATTTGCATTATTAAAAAAGGTAACGTTCATCAATCGGCCCAAAATGTAACCTCGGCCACGCCTCGGACGTTAACTTGAGCTCGTATCAAAAAGCGTCATAGTGATAAAATGACCTGTAGGTCTTGTAGCTGTGGAGCAAAGCAAAGTTAGCACATTTAGGTAAATTTTACCATTAACGGTTTGTTCTTTGGTGAAACACGATCTAGAATAGTAGCTGCAAAGTGTTTACGTTATATTGTTTTGTCATCTTGGGTAATTTGTAACAAAATTTTCAATTTGTTGTAAGCTTTCATGCTTAAACCTTTTTCTAGTGTACTGTGAACACTAGATTTTGGAAAATTTAATTCACATGCTGCTATCCAAACAGACTTTTAAAGGCTGTGAAGGAATTATTGTTGCAAGTTTTCATCAACATCAACTGGAAGCGTAGGCTTATCTTTCAAATGTTTAACGCTTCCATGGAACATTAACTGATTGTACTATGCTCGTATGGAGCTTTTTGAGTGATTATGTTGACCATAGCGTGTTCTAAATCTCATTTGTACCAAAATATCTGTTTTTTTATGTATCAATCAACGCATTGAGCTTTCAAGCGACGTTCATGATGTTTTGGAATTTGAAGCATTGAATGATAACAATGGATCAGCTGAAACATGAAAATTATGCCAAAAGAAACTTTGTGAATTTCTTTTACCGTAGAGTGATCTCAAACATGTTCTATGTTAACATACATACTTTTTATTAGTTTTTAACCGTTTGTGATCTAATTTTATTTTAAATTTTCGTAAAAAGCTTACCTTATGAGTTTCTCCAGTCCCCCCATGGTTCAACCACACAACGCAAGCAGACATGTTTAACGATGTACGAGTGTTTCATCACTGTTGGGCAAAGGAAGGTTATGTTTTCATCAGTGAAGAGAGTCACGTTACGAAAAGTTACACATGTTGGAAAGCAGATTAAACTCTACAACATGCAGGTTCACTACCTCAGCTTCAAAGCAGAGGAACTTTGAGCAAGTTTATATTGAATTGTGTATCATAGGTCGGTCCTACAGGGAAGTGTACCGGGCTGCTTGCATTCTACTTTAGCATCAACTCTTACAAACTATACTTAAATATTCTTCATAACATCCTAATATATACTTTTATCAAGACGATAGGAACATAATGATAACATTTGTGTAGTGTAACACGTTGTGATCTGTGCTATAACCCTAATATTTATCCACTTAAAACAATAATAAAAATGATTGGTTTAAACAAAAAGGTCGATACGGTAATATCATAATATACAGATAACATGTTTGACTTATAGTAATTTGAAGTTAAACCATATTTGAGTGTTAAACCTATCACTTAATTCATAGAGAGGTTCTTAGAAGGATTGCAAATAAGATGAACAATTTATTGATACCATATAGGTTAAGGTTTCAACTTATGCAGTATTTAAGTGTTAGATT
The DNA here is from genome assembly GCA_018831715.1 of Matsumurasca onukii. NCBI lineage: Eukaryota > Metazoa > Arthropoda > Insecta > Hemiptera > Cicadellidae > Matsumurasca > Matsumurasca onukii. The sequence continues at coordinate 39,809,380 of CM032059.1, read as the reverse complement.
AAATCACTAACATTGCGGAGAGGTTTTGGTATCACACTCTCAGACGATTGTTATATATTCAAAGGCAAAGCCAGTACGTAAAGTGAATTCACATGTAAAGATTCAACTAAAATGTTCCTTTGAATGTGGCTTACAAATCTGTCGGTATCAACACTAGAAGCTGGCAAACAGATACTTTGATACTTTGCTTTGAGACACCGACCACTCTTGGTTTAAGGAGGATGATATAAGTCTAAAGCGGCTCAGATAGTCTCAGTGATCATCTGATGACACCCGCATCAACTCCCACCATAGTTTAGATATATCAGACCATCATCTGCGTGGTTCGGAAGTCACGTTAAGCCGTTTAAGCAGAAGAAAAACTTGCAGTAAAAGACTACGTAAGTCTGAGGCCATAGGCCCGTGATAATAGACCACTTAAGGCTGAAACCGAAGGCCGAAGCGAGGCTGTGAGCATAGCGATCAGTCTCGTAGCACCTGTGGTAATAGAATAGCCGAACGCCGAAGCAAGGTAGAGTGAATATGGAGTGAATTAGAGTAACAAATTGTAAAGAAAATTCGATCCACTCATTACAGCAGCGCTTTAACCGACTTAGCTGCGTGTCGGCCTGGTTTTATTTGTGATACAACTCAAGTCATGAAGAAAAATTCGAAATTTGATAACACAATTCCATTCTACAATTGCACTGATTCACTCATCACTATCTCTCTCTCTCTTCTCCACAAGCAGCTAATCAGGCTGTGAACTAACATGAATTCATCAACTCCGAGTCTGATTGTTATCAAGTCTTGATTACCTTGTTAGCATCAATAGTGCATTACTGTCGCGTGATATTTGAGTACAGCTGTTTTTGCCGGCTGTATTCCTCACAACTGTTGTTTACTGTTGTTTCTCTTGGTGGTTTCGTGTTAGTTATTGCCAAAGAAACCTAAGTGCTATATTAGAAATAAAAAAAGTGGGTGATGTCGTTACATGGGACAACGAGAACTCGGGTTTATATAAATCGTTAATAATCAGTTACAGTTCATGATTATGTAGCCCATACATACATTATGTGTGGTGTTGCAACATACTTGACATGTACTATTAACTCAAATCTTTCTTAAGAGTAAACGTTTATAGATGGACATTTGTGTCTTTTGAACGATTCGAGTTTGAACGAATGACCAATAATGTTTGAATACATTAATTCTTTCTTTAGGTTGAAACATCATTCGATTTTCGACCTAGGTTATTGTTTAAATAACCTAGGTCAAAAATCGAAGTAACTGGGACTTGTGGCGTGGTCCTGTAATCCAGCTTCATGGAGGTCAGGTTTTGAGGATGATATAGGTCTAAAGTGGCTCAGATAGTCTCAGTGATACCCGCATCAACTCCCACCATCGTTTAGACATATCAGACCATCACCTGCGTGGTTCGGAAGTTACGTTAAGCCGTCGGTTCTTGTATTTCCATTGGTCATTGGGCTATTAATTAATGGAAGAGTCGGCCTTAGTTTTTAACAAGACTACACCTCATAACTCATTACTACCACTCATCACACTCATCCTTCACCACATATTTGCCTTAAAATACCCTCTGAGAGTGGTCGGTATCTCAAATAGTGATTTAGTGGTTTTAATGATTTAAAATATTCGAGGAATCACAGTTTAAAAACCATCAACACTCAAATTTAATTGAATGTTGGAGACACGTTGTTTACACGTGTTCTGAAAGGACATTAACATTGTATTTACATATGGAAGCTGAGTTCTAATGTAACTCTTGTTCACCGAGTTTAGTCTGCTTTCTGCCGCATTCAAACACAGAAGCTTTTAGACAGAACAATGTAAACAGAGATTATTAGTGAATATTCGTTGAAAAAAGAACTATTCGTTTCTCTCGCCAAATAGAACAAAACGTCGTAGAAAGGCGTGGTTTGCAGTTTTTGCTTCACAACACCTCCTGAATCAACGGAAAAACTTTATAGCCTATATAAATATATTCAGGGCGAGTTTTAAATGTCCCCCCACCTTAACTTTTAAATGAGGAAACATTTTGAAAAACTCTTTGGGGAATGCTTTTATAGGGTCATAAAGTTTCTTTTGACGTACTTTTGTTTAAAAACCGGGAGAGGGACCCTAATTTTTTAAATACGAACCCTTTCTTGTGTACCCCTCTTATTTTAAAGAGTATAAAACACAAACTCATTGATACCATTAAAATTTTACGGCGTTCCTGTACGAGTCAACATCTCATATGAGTAACTTTCTTATAAGAATAAGAATGGTTTATTTTCTTTGCCTTTATACATACATTGCAGATTACATTTCATTTTACTACATTCTACATAGAATTACTTTCCCAGGCTATATATTATCGTTACCTTTATACCATATATCCATCGGTTACCAGCATAGCTGGATAGAATTTGTCAAAAAACAAAATATAGTTTGCTACCAAGCAATCGTTCAACGGTTATAATCACGATTGAAATCTATAAATATTTCCCACTTGATTATTATGTCTTATTGCATAACATTGTCACTTTTGTGGCCATAAAACCATAATATTAACGGTACAAAACTAAAAAAAACACTATGAAATGTTCATAAAGTTATATTTTGGTTTACATAAAAGCTTATACAGATACAGTGTAAACATATTATTGATGTGTAGCCAGTTAACTTTGTGGTTGTCATTACTATATAAAGATACAACATTTCATTGTGAAACTACTTAATTTATTTTTATAACAAGACTTGACATGTTTCAAAAAAGACTTGTCTTTGCAAAAACATGTTTTTATCACTTCTGATGGTGCCTTTTGGGCAAAACAACTGTCAAGTCTTGTTATAAAAATAAATTAAATGTTTCAGAACAAAGTTTTATATGTCCTGTGTAAACATAGTTTAAACCAGAAAATATTGAGTGGAAATAGGTTACAAACTGTTTAAAAAAAGCAAGTTTAAAAAGTTTAGCGATGGTAGTTTTTTGAAAGTTTTAGTGGTTCTGAAAAAAGGAAAATGAGAGGGTTAGCAATAAGATGATGCCGCATTTAACATACAACGTGGAAGTTCTAAAGAGCACTAAAGAAGATAAAGTATAGAAACGTTGCAACAAAACTGTACATTAGAAATGTCGGGGTTTTATCAGAAAGCATCCACGCAATAAATGTCTCACATATCCGCGGTCGACTTTGAAATAAAACCCTCTTCAACTGTCGTCTGAACACAAATCGGAGGCCCACAAGTCGATTTCACGCGATGCCAGAAAATAACGCAGCAAGAGACCAAATCAACGACTACACATTTAAAATAAATAACTGCACAGATTTTAAAATCCATAAAATGCTTCTGGTAAGTTATTTGCACTATTTTTTTAGAATAGATCAACATTGAGGTCGGGTTTTGAGGATGATATAGGTCTAAAGCGGCTCAGATAGTCTCAGTGATCATCTGATGATACCCGCATCAACTTTCACCATCGTTTAGATATATCAGACCATCACCTGCGTGGTTCAGAAGTCACGTTAAGCCGTTGGTCCTTATATTTCCATTGGTCATTGGGCTATTAATTAATGGAAGAGTCGGCCTTAGTTTGTAACAAGACTACACCTCATAACTCATTACTACCACTCATCACACTCATCCTTCACCACACATTTGCCTTAAAATACCCTCATGAGCGTGCTCGGCATCTCAAATAGTGATTTAGTGATGAAGGACAGTTATCTAGCAAATCAGATGAACCTTTGAAAACCTTAAATTTTGGTTACATCAATCATACCAAACGATCAGGAAGCAAGAGGAGATATTTTAATATACGAGTACAATGGTGTTGATATATATTTTAAGTATCTTTCGTCATTTTCATTGAAGTGGTTGGGTTTTGTCAAAGAGTGTTTACTTCACAACCCATTAGCCAATTCTTTATTCAAACATTATGTAAAACCTTGTATGTTTTATGTGCCACTTCATTCAGGTTTTGATTTGAAGAATAACAATAAAACACAACCATCTCAAATAGTGATTTAGTGATTCTGAGCAGATTCTGGGAATTGCACGAGACGCTTTTAACATATGACGTTTTGAGTGACTCTATTTAGTAAATTCTGAAGTTCTTATGTTCAATAAATTAAGTAGATGGTGTTTATAAGCTTTTAACACACAAGGTAGTTTTTTATTGTTATTCTTCAAATCAAAACCTGAATGAAGTGGCGCATAAAACATACAAGGTTTTACATAATGTTTGAGCAAAGAATTGGCTAATGGGTTGTGAAGTAAACACTCTTTGACAAAACCCAACCGCTCCAATGAAAATGACGAAAGATACTTAAAATATATCAACACTCATTGTATATTAAAAACATCTCCTCTTGCTTCCTGATTCGTTTGGTATGATTGATGTAACCAAAATTTAAAGTTTTGTTCAAAGGTTCATCTGATTTGCTAGATACACAGTCCTTCATCACTAAATCACTATTTGAGATGCCGACCACTCTCATGAGGGTATTTTAAGGCAAATGTGTGGTGAAGGATGAGTGGTAGTAATGAATTATGAGGTGTAGTCTGGTTACAAACTAAGGCCGACTCTTCCTTACAATGGGTCATTGATTAATAGCCCAATGACCAATGGAAATTTAAGGTCCAACGGCTTAACATGACTTCCGAACCACGCAGGTGATGGTCTGATATGTCTAAACGATGGTGGCAGTTGATGCGGGTATCATCTGATGATCACTGAAACTATCTGAGCCGCTTTAGACCTATATCATCCTCAAAACCTGACCTCCATGAAGATGGATTACAGGACCACGCCACGAGTCCCAGTCATTTATAGGTATACTATCGAAATGCGAGCTTTGGTTGCTTATGTGGATAATCTGTATTGTTATACGACTGCACAACACTTAGCATTTATAGGCTACTAAGCCGTAATTTGCTCAATTAATACAAATATGTATACCTTATGTAATAAATAAAATATAAATAATGACGCTTTCACAATAGGTCATGTTATGGTGTATGAGTTTAAGTTGATCTTTTACACAATGCCAATCCAACAGCATATTTGGTCAAAATACGTAAATATGTAAAATGTATACATAATGTTATAATTTCCTTCTTTGTGGGAAGTGGGTAGAACATTATTTGAAATTAATCAAACTGAACAGATTTCAAACCTGTTTCTATAAAATATGGTGTGTCAACAGTGCAGCAGCACACTATAGAGTGTAGGAGAAGACTTGGGTATCTGTACCGCCCAGCCCTCCCCAGGTCTGCATCAGTTCTGTGTTGTTAATTCCTACTTAGATTCACACTGTTGCAGCTTCGTAGCTATCCGGATGTTGGACATGCGTAGTTCCCCACGAGGGAAGGTTGAATCAGATGTAAATATGAAGGGACGCGGGTTAGACCCTACTTCGGGAGAGGCTTGCCATAATATTTGATGGAGGAGGTCACTCCATCATTGGCAACGCACACTATAATCTTTGGAGTAAAAACTTTCTTGGTCTCAGTCAATGGCCTTACTTGTGACAGTCCTCTAAAGGTGTCTGGTCAACCAATTCCAGTCAAACTCCTTTCTTTTCTGCCGGTAGCGCAATATGCCTATCACAGATGCGAAGGAGTATCAATCTTTTTCCACCTGTTTTTCTAAACCTTAACATCCGACATCTAAACTATGAAGCCTGACAGTTTTTAAATTTACACAGTCAAACACTTGTATATCCTTGCTCTTAACTATCAATAGCTAGTATATTGTGAACATCCAGTTTTTGATAATGTAGCCAAAAAGCACATTATGTATGGTATCGTTTCATAGGTCAAAATAAACTACTGAAATGTACCAATTTTGGCCTTAACCATAACCTAAAAGCCTAAAACTGGTAATAGGTCAAATGAAGTAAACATAAAATATTAACTTGAAATTCTTAAAATCAATGGACCTCTGTTAAGTTTTTCTTTGAGTACTTTAAAACAGAACAGTATTACAATAAATATTGTCATTACCACCATCATGACTTCCTGTTTGAGCATTGCTGTTCAAATTATGGAGCTGAATAGAGTTATGAATTCTACTTGAATCAGCGCCATGTTGCAAATTCATCTCATCAAGCAGCGCAATTAGCCAGCTTGTGGTGAACACACACCTTCATGAATGAACGACGTGCTTCCTTCCCAAGTTATTCTAAAAATAGTGCAACAAACCTCAGAGTTGAGTTTGCGATGAAAACATAGCAAAGTTCCTATAAACTTAGCAAAAACGACGCCGTAGCCACAAGCGCTACCTGGATTCCTAGTGAATTTCCGGAAACGGAGGGATTATTTACACCGGAAGAGCCCCAGGAAGCGTCTTCCCCAGAAGTGGGTGTTTATGCTATAGAAACTATATTTATGTTCCGACTAGCTGAGAGTACCCGCGCTTCGCCTCGGGGCCTCATTACCATAACTGTGTGTATATTTTAAGAAAATTGCAAATTTAAAATAAACAAAAAAGTTTCCTATATATCCTTAGAAAACCATTTAGTTTGCCTGTTAGTTCACTATCTTCACCTTATAAGTGCTGGCATTTATGTTGTGGATGTTGATATGACCGCCATAGTTTTAGCCAATTTCGACTTATAAGTGGTCCAAAACGCCTAAAAATGTGCACACTATGGTCCCTCGCCATTTACTTTTTGGATGTTGTATAGGTATAAAATATAGCTAAAGACACACTGCGTAATGAGCTAAACCCTTAAAGGAAGTTTCACCGCCCTAGTTTCTGTCGATTCTGAGTTATAAGCGGTCCTAGACGCCTTAAATCGTTACAGACAGGCAAGAATTTTTGACCCCAGTTTCGGTCCATCCACAGTAGCCTATATAAACAACGAATAACCAAAACCAATGGATTCTTTGCAATGCACAGACGAAAGTCTTCTTTTATTTGTACAGATAAGTGTTAGCTACCTTGTAGGCCTCTCAAACATTCAAAGACCAGGCAAGCATTCAAAGACCTCAAGCTGTTGACACTCCTTGCCTCTACATTCTAGAGACATGTCTTTTTTCAAAACAAAATGTAATACTATAAGAAGTTGCGACACACACTCTTATGAAACCAGAGGCAGGGACAACTACCGAACTGGGAGACACAGGACGGTAGTTCTAAACGCTTACCTCTCAGGCAGGTGTTCATCTCATCAACAGATTACCAAATTCGTTTAAAACGCACAAGTGCCCAAGCATTCAAAGTTCGTCAAAAAATGTGTTGTCCACTCAAACTTTTTATAACATAGACGAGTTTATGGCGTTCAACTGGGATACCTGGTAATTGGCGTACCTACTAGGGACTAGAGGGATAATTCGAATGAATGAGAGAAAGATTGGAAAAATGTATGTATAAAAGGGACTTAGATGTGAGAGTGAATGGAAAATTTTAGTTCAATAAACTTTTTTACGACTGCCATACATTGTGAAAGGTTTTGCAAAAAAATTTATTTATTTATTGTGAGAGTCATAGTTATACTCCTGCCGTTCCGCCCGTTTTAGAACTCGCTTTGGTTGTTTGCAAATTATTTTGAGGATGTTATATGGATATAAATGTAGCTAAAGACACACTGAGTGATTAGCTTAAACCTCAAACAAAGTTTCATTGCCATAGTTAGATAAGTAGATTTTGACTTAAAAGCAGTCCAAAATTCCTAAAAGGTCTTCACTTTGGTCCCTTGCTATTTATTTTGTGGGTGTTGTATGAATATAAAATATAGCTACAGACACTGCGTGATGAACTTAACCCTTCAATGAAGTTTCACCGCCACAGCTTTAGTGGATTTCGAGTTATAAGCGGTCTAAGATGCCTTAAAAACGTGCTACTTTGGTCCCTCGCCAATTATATTTTGTTGTTGTATGGGTATAAAATAACGCAGTTAAAGACACACTGCGTAAATGGCTTAAACGAAATTTCACCGTCATAGCTTCAGTAGATTCTGAGTTATAAGCGGTCCAAGATGCCTTAAAAACTTTACAGACAGACAGGAATTTTTTGACACCAGTTTTGGTCTATGCAAAGTATATGAACACCAAATAACCAAAAACTGATGGATTCTTTTCAATGTATAGACAAAAGTCTTATTTTATGTATAGATTGCAATGAAATTTGCTATACACATTTATTTTACCCTATCCAAAATCTAATACCAAAAACAATTTTGCGCCGTTAATCTGATCTGGCTGAACAGAGTTTGTTGACATTTGGTTCACATGTTGGTATGGTAACATACTGTACATATTTATACTAAGTTCCATCGAAATCGTTTCTTAAATATATTGTTTATAGTATAAAACAACTTTTTGGGGAAAACACACTTCTAAAAGGTCACTTACTGTGGGCTGAGTTTGTTGGTTAACGTAAATATATACAGTATCTACAAAATGAAGTTTTGTGTTTTCTTCGTCGTTTCCTTCTCTTTGCGAGCGAAATCAATAGCTTTTTCCCAACGAAAGTTTGCTAAAGATTGATGGATAATTGGTAAACGTCTTGCTAATGGCTAATGGGTAAAAGTAAATGACTTGTTATCTATTTAGAACTGTTAATTCTTTGTAACATTAGTTTATTTTATATTCGTTGTTAACTATACATTATTTAGGCGCATTTCATTTTAAGTTTGGCTGTTAAAGTGCATGAAAAAGACCACTTGCTGGCTCGTTTTGTAAAATAGTAGAATTATAAATGCTACAATGCAACTGGATTATTAATCTTTATTGTAAGCATATACAATGAATTAAATAAAAACCAAACAAAGCCTTTTTAGACCTATATTAAAACATTTGTCCATTGATTTAGTCTTTGAAGTTTGGTACCTTGATTATAAAATCTCCCTGTATAAAGAAAAATGCTACTAATGTATGTAGTTCACGGACTTTTTGAAGAAACCTAGAAGAACTCAAACTCCTTTCCTTTGACGAATGCCTTTTTGAACACCATTATTAGGTAACCTGATTCACTCATCAAAACTAAAGAATTTCCCTCTATTGGGGATAAATAACAAATAGTTATTTTTGGGTTTTTGTTATAGTTGATAGGTCAAATTGCTCGTCTGCTACTCCCAACCAGCCAATGCTTACCATGGTTTGCCAATGGCTAACCAATGGTATATTTGCACTAAATACTCGTAGTGTGTAGTTCAAATAAAATAAAATCAAATATTTTTATTTGTCACTAAGCAAATACATGCAATAGACAAAGTCAAACATTGGCATGAACATTAAACTATTGATTATAATCACAAGAATCAATGAGGCCATACATACTACAAAATATTAACAATAGAGACACTGGTACATCAGGTTTTTACTTTAAATTTACAGGTACATTACATCTGTATCATATTTGTATCGATAGCAATACAAGTATTAGTTATATTAAGGTCAAACAAAAATAACCTTTACGTATTGAATGAAATAACAAGTACTGTTGATCATGTTTTCTCATTCTGGAAGTCGTGTTCTTTCAACTGAAAAGGACGTAAAATATTCCTTTGAGCTATTTGTCAAAGAATCTCACTGAACGAGCGCACGTTAATACAAGATAGACCTTATTTTCTACCAACTTTAAATATAAAACAATTTATTTAAGTTTGTGTCAGAAAAACCGGTCTTAACCTATGTAACTTTCTAACTTTAAAGGCTCAACGATTATCAAACTTCAAACGAAACGGAATCACGACTTATTTATACAACCTTGCTTACACGATTTCGGTTTTGTACATTGTAGATCGAGAAAACATTTCTGGTGTGTTTAGGTTATACTTGTATTTTGCTAATTGATTGAATGTTGATGATCTTATGGTAAATAACGTACACGAATGTATTACCAAAAGTAGGAAATTGTTATACCGATGAAGTTATTTACTTACTAGTAACTATAATTTCACACTATTCTTGGCGTACGCCTGATGAATGACGAATACTGTATATACAGGGTTATTACAAATGATGTTCCTGATTTTGATTATAATTATGAATGGGAAATTTTGCTTTTATATCATTTCAACTGGTACCATTAGAAAGAAAACTCACAAAGTTTTATATATACTGATTTGGGTGCGTATTTGCTGTTTTTAAAGTGAATTGTTGTTTGTGTTGTGTAATTATTGTTTTAATTGGAGGAATGTAGTGCTTGTTGTGTAATGAATTATCACATTACCAATGTTTTAATAGTGTGCAACACATTTTAGTACCAGATATAATAAAGATCCTCCCAGTAATCAATCTAATCGCAAGTAGTAATTTAATTTCAAAGCAAATGGCCGCATTTACAAAAATAAATGCTACTAATGCTCATCATTTGTGCTTGTGACATGGATTGGGCGCGGGGTCCGAATGATGACGTAACTTGTACTGGCCTCCAATACCTTCGGATAACACTCCCTGTTATTTTTCTTGTGGGGTTACATCAAAGGTAAGGTGTTCACACCACCATTACCAAACCTGAGATCCAGCAACGGATTACTAATGCCATCAAAACAATGGATCAAGACACTCTTGAACGCATGGCAACGCAGCTTGAGTATAGGATTGACATATGTTGTTACACAAGAGGTCACTGTATCCAAAAGTTTTAGTTATGAGAACTTGTGACGAAACCTTTTGAGTTTTCTTTAAATTTAACAATTTTGTTTTTTTGTATAACATACAAAACTTCATTTTATATACACTTGGAATCGTGAACATCATTTGTAATAACCCTGTATTTAAATTTGATAGAAACAGCACACGGCCATTTATATAATATGAGGCTCAAAGTGCGCCAAAAAAGGAGTAATGAAGTAAATAGAACGGACAACTCTAATCCTTATTAAAGAGTAAGCCTTAAGGATCATTTTATGATCAATTCAAGTAGTTTTCAAAGCTAGAGGCTAACTTCAGGAATGGTTTTATGTGTAGAACTGCTGGAATGGTTTTATGTGTACGAGTATAACTGCTGTACTGGAATGAGTTTTGTACCCGAGCTTCTCCACTGAGAACATTACGTATGCAGGCCAGGCTTTCAACACATTTTCCCCTTGTGTATTTAATGCTAGGTTTACTGTCTTTATAGGCATACTTTATTATTAAATTTAATGTTTGCATGCAAGCCTCTAAAGACCTTCAAGTGCTGTTTTGTCGGTTGAATATAAAACTGCTTCCTTAAAGAGTTCACGTATGGCACTCAAGTATCATATTCAAGATCTGTAAATTATATTTTACAAAGTTTAAAGAAACTGAACAAAGTACCCAGTTTAAAAAATGTATTTTCTCGCGACCGGTTTCTATAAAACCATCATCTCGGCGAGTACATCAAAACTAAATATTATTCCTTAATATAAACATAAAGTAAATCTAATCCATATGTTCAAGTTAATTAAAAGCTAGTATAAAATTGTAAAATAGAATAAACAGCTAAAATATTTTCCTTTATTTATAAAGCGTGCTTCATGATGAAATCTTCTTATTTTTATTTTATACATTTCGTCAAAAATAGGGTTCCTGGTATTGACGTGGGTAGAGTTAAGTATGTTTCCCGGATCTTTAAAATTGCTTAGGTAACTATGCAAGTCTTCTTTACAATTCATCAGTTTTCCTTTCCTTTCATATTCTAAAATTTCTAAATTGTCTTCGATGCCTTTGTAAGTGTGATTTTCATTTAGTATATTCTCAGCAACGTTAGATTTCATTGTTGTGAGATTGTTTGATTTGATAGCTTGTATGTGCTCACGAAATCTTGATTTAAAACTTCTGCCTGTTTAGCCAACATAAAAGCTTGGGCAGTCTGAACACTTGATTTTGTAGATTCCTGATTGGTCGTATTTACTGGTTTGATTTTGGAATGCACTACTTTTACTTTTTATCATCTGAAAGGCGTTGTTTCGGGTTTTGTAGGTTAGTTTAAATTTAAAATTTGAAAATGTTTTCCTGATAGAACCGTCTATGGCTTTACTGAATGGGACACATACCATAAATCTTTCGTCTGTTTTCTGACTAACGTTATTACTGCGATTCTTCTCCTTTTTCTTTGTGATCATATTGTCGATCATTTTAGTCTTGAACCCATTCTTTATAGCTAGATGTTTAATGAAGTTACACTACGGGCAGATGTTTAATGATGTTTACCTCATCTTTATAATCGTCAATGTTAAGGGGCGTGATGAGCAATCTGTTTATCATACTATGGAAACCGGCCATTTTATGTTGCCATGGATGGTTGGATTCCATAGGTATGAACAAGTCGGACTGAGTTGATTTTCTAAATATTTTAAACTTATGTTTTTGGTTTTCTTTAGAAATAGTAAGGTCTAAGAAATTAATTTCTTTACTATTCGTTTCTGATGTAAACTTGATTGGGTTTGATAAAGTGTTTAGAAAATTCAAGAACTGCCCACTTTCTCCTTTAGAACCTTAAAATAAACAAATAATATCGTCGACGTAACGGTACCAATATTTAATATTATTGCGGAAGGGATTGTTGGGATTCATTATTTTACTTGTTTCAAGATTGTGCATAAACAGGTTAGCCAACAGCCCTGATAACGGAGATTCCATTGCTAGACCATCCTTTTGTTTTAAAATTGCCCATTAAATTCAAAATAGTTTTGATTGGATGTGTTTGTTGTTAACTTGACTAAATCATCAACTGACTGTTTTGTTAAATTGTCGTTTTGGCTCAAATCTGTTTTCAGTATCTGTAAAGTTTCACTCAACGGAATGTTAGAATACATGTTAGTTATGTCGAAAGATATAAATATAGAGTTATCTGGGATAACAATATCTTTGATACGATCTATAAGGTTTTACTATTGTATATGCTATAGTTCACGTTCCAGTTTAAGATGTGTTGTATGGTTTTATTGAGATACTTACACGTTGTACGTTGGAGCATTCTTGAAGTTATGCGTTCCTGATTGGAATATTTTCTTTATGCGTTTTAGGTTGTCCTCTCATCGTTGGAGCTTTTGGATTAGTCATTTTCAGCCTGTAGGCCTACTGTTGTTCTGTGAATAATGATTTACATCTATTTATTACCATGTTTGTGCTCTTGCTATATTCTGTCGTCGGATCTTTTTTTAGTTTTTCAAAATTGTTACTATTGATGAATTCTCCAATTTTCTGGTCGTTGTCTTCTTTCAATATAACCACAGCTGTGTTTCCTTTGTCTGCTTTGACAACTATTGATTTTTCTTGTTTTAGTTTCTCTGATATTGAACTGATCAGTTTAAGGTCATTTTGTGATTGTTTTGTCCACTTTTGTGTTGATTTATTTTGAGATACTTTGTTTAACTCATGTACAAAATAAAATCTTAACTGATCTTGATCATCCTTATTGTTTCTTATAGTTAATCAGCTCTTTTTCAATGTTTGCAGGCTTATGATCTAAGTTGACATTATATTTCAGTGATTTGCTCGGAAAATCGGTTTCCTTTTCATTAAACACTATACCAGTAAGATTTTGGATAGTAGGGTAGAAAACTATAATATAGGTTTATGTACAGGAATAACGTAGTGGACCCGTGGCGGTTGGAATCGTCCGCGACTCCGGAGCTCATCACTCCGCTAGCCCGGGTTCGATCTCCGCAGTCAGCACTAACAATTTCTGAAGTGAATAACGCTTGGTAAAAATCGAGTTTGAGATGTAGGTAGGATTTTGTAGTCCTGACTTTGCTTCGTCAATTAAGACAAGCTTTACCATTATATGGTTTACATATTCACATGACACATCATATTACATATTCAGCCGTTACACTGGTCCCACCTCGCATAATGTAAACAAGACACATCTTCTATTTATAAAGGGTTTGTTTTGACTGATTTGACGCAGACTATAAATACAGGGTTATTACAAATGATGTTCCTGATTTTTATTATAAATTTTACTGGGTAAAATTGCTTTTAGACCATTTTAATTCGTACCATTGGAAAGAAAACTCATAAACTTTTATTTATACCGGTTTTGGTGCGTATCTGCTGTTTGTTAAGTCAACTGTTGTAGGTGTTGACATCTGGAAGCTTGGTTATAGGATTGATATCTGTTGTATCACAAGGGAGACCCATACCGAAAACGTATGGTTCTAAGTACTTGTGACGAATCTTTTTGAATTTTTCTTTAACTGTAACAATTTTAATTATTTGTATAACAAATTAAACTACATTTTATATACGCTTGAAATCGTGAACATCATTTGTAATAACCCTGTATCTCTAGGCATAAAAACTGTCCTGATTCCTCATGCACCATCCGATTTTGGTGGATGCAACCAGTTTGTTGGAAGTGTTCATAATAAAAAAATGTTAAGGGGTTGTGTGGTTACAGAGAAGGTTAAAGTTTTTGTCAAGTTCTAATAACCTCTTATCGCTCAACCCACCGTCTTTCGCTGACTTGGGTTTTGAGTAGAGTATGAATTCAATAAAACTGCTAGAAACACACACAATGTACAAACAATAAAACACACAGTGTAGTCAAAGGATTTTACACTGTACTGACATGACTTTTTATCGAGAAATACGAATTTTCAATATAATGTACTGTAAATCAAGTGCCAATCCCTGCAAGAGTGCAGTTTAAAACCCCCGATAAAACTACCTCATACTGAAGTTCAAACCAAGAGTTAGCGCTAGTGTTACACAATTTATTGCTTTCCTTAGTAAGATTTAACCTGAACTGCACAAAGTAGTAAGACCGGTTAACTTCTTAAATTTACGTTTAACATCAACTGTCATTACTATCTCCGACACAAGCATTTTATTATTATATTAAAGTAGTTTTCATTTCAGAGCTTCAACAAGGACCTACTACAATAGTAATTAATACTAAGAATCAAACTCACGGGCCATCAATTAGTAATGACTGTACTTTTCATGGAATAATGTCTTATACGTTCATGGAACTTGTTGTATCTTCCATACGTAACATAGCATTTCTGACTGTATTTTTCATGAAATTAATGTCTTATACGTTCATGGAACTTAATGACATCTTCCATACGTAACGTAGCGTTTCTGACTGTATTTTTCATGAAATCAATGTCTTATACGTTCATGGAACTTGTAATGACATCTTCCATACGTAACGTAGCGTTTCTGACTGTATTTTTCATGGAATTAATGTCTTATACGTTCATGGAACTTGTAATGCCATCTTCCATACGTAACGTAGCGTTTCTGACTGTATTTTCATGGAATTAATGTCTTATACGTTCATGGAACTTGTATTGCCATCTTCCATACGTAACGTAGCGTTTCTGACTGTATTTTTCATGGAATTAATGTCTTATACGTTCATGGAACTTGTATTGCCATCTTCCATACGTAACGTAGCGTTTCTGACTGTATTTTTCATGGAATTAATGTCTTATACGTTCATGAAACTTGTATTGCCTTCTTCCATACATAACAAAGTGTTTTCAGTTTCTTTGAAACATTTTGAATAAAATAATATGTGTAAAGTTTATTCAAATCGTCATCTGTCCTGGGTTTGCAGAGATAAACCACTATTTATATGGTATGCTTAGTTGTTCTGGCCATGACGAAACACTTATAAAAGTACTCCCCACTGACCCCCCACCACTACTACTGACTCCCTGGACTGAATCTGATTTAACTTTACTCAGCATGCGGATTGTTTACCGATCAACCTACAGCGTGTTCGGAAATAGTTTCATCATTGTAATACAAAATAAACCAGAAAGCGTAGCAGTTTTGGGAACACCGCAATTTCTAGCAAATTTCCTGTATCGGGGAGAGTTTAAACCGTTAATCGCTTTTTAATGGGCCGTTTCCTTAAACATGAGGGTTTATGTTATAAAATCAACATTTATCATCTGATTTCCATGACTAATTAAAGAAAACTTGGGAGAGTTGACAATTTTCGGTTTTTATTTTTGTTTTTAAAAGACCTAAAGTGTTTAATGATTATGCTATTTTAAAGAAACTCTTTCTACATACTGAGTATTTAACAAAGTTAGGCTGGTTTTGATTTGTAAATAGCTATTGTAAAGCAATTTTGTAATCCTTACAATGGGTCAAGTCTCCTTAGCTCGTATTTGAAATGTCTAACATTTTCCGGTACTGATTCTTGGATCGCGTAAAAAGCTTTCACGTAGAAGATCCAGAAGAACAGACTGTTCATAAGTGTTGTGATTTCTACGATAAAGTGGGAAGAGCTATAGAGAGAGAGAGTGATGCAGTTTGTAACAGGTTTTGTGAAGGTGACGGCTGAACAAAGAAGTGACACACTGTGAGGTTGATTCATGGAGGTGAAGCCAATTCTTCAGAGGAACACTTACACCACTGGGGCTGAAGCAAGTATCATACTCTAGTAATGTAATACGTTACGTAAAATACGCATGTTCAAACAAGTAAAATTTGCCTTATTTAAATAAAGCAAAGTTAGAGTTAAAGAGTTCATTCCAACTTGGAATTTTTCTAACCACAATAGTCAATTGACAACCGGTGACACGGGATTAAATCCCACGTCACAAAAGCGATGAGTTCTGAGCCAGGAGCGATACCACTCTGTTACGGGCACAGAGCATTAGAATATCTAGAGTTGCTGCGCATTAGGAAAGCAATATACGCGTGAAGCCACTTTTCAACAGCCTCGGCGGCCATGAGAAGAGATAGAAAGCAAAATCAGTGTTTTGGGTGCTCGTTTTAAAAGACGGCGCTTCACTTACACGACGATTTGAACAGCTAAACGTTGATGAAATCTCATGAAACTCGTACATCGTTAGAATATAAGTCACTGGTCCCAACAAAGTGACATTTATAAGTTTTGACTTCTAATATTTATGAAAATATAAGAAAACCACAACAAAATTTTGACATTTTAAAACTAAACATGAAATTTAGAGTCGCCTGCCATTTTATTGTTCTATTTATCAGAGAGCTACAACCTGTGACAAAGTTGTAGCCAGATAAATGCCATTTATGGAACTGTTTGGTTCTTTTGATAAGACCTATACTTCAGCCAAAATGATTGACTAGAGCTTTTTTGTCGCCGGCGTTGCACTTCCAACTGCGCTCACCGGGCAGTATCTATACAGTCCGAGAGTGATGCAGTTTGTAACAGGTTTTGTGAAGGTGACGGCTGAACAAAGAAGTGACGTCACACTGTGAGGTTGATTCATGGAGGTGAAGCACATTTCAGAAGAGGAACACTTACAATTCACTGGGGCTGAAGCAAGTAGCATACTCTAGTAATAGTTCAAATACGTAAAAGCAAAATTTGCCTTATTTAACGAAGCAAAGTTAGAGTTAAAGAGTTCACTCCAACTTGGAATTTTATCTAACCACAATAGTCAATTGACAAAACTGTCAGTGGTGACTGCGGGATTAAATCCCACGTCACAAAAGCGATGAGTTCTGGAGCCAGGAGCGATACCACTCTGTTACGGGTGCATGGTGATGTTTCTACACAGCCTGCAATTATTCAACCGGTCAGTGAAATGTACTGTATATTCCTCCAGAAGTTCGTTTGACATTAATTAATAAGTATACACATTTTTATCAGATTAAATTTCTCTCCACCTTACATGTTAACGGTATTAATTGAGGCCTACTTTGGAAATTTTTAAAAGATTTGAACTGGGTCAGTTCAATGTTTATAATAAATTATACAAATCTTATTTGTATTTTATGGTTAGGATCCAAGAAGAGCGTGTATGATATTGAAACGCCTCGAAGGTAAATAAATATTTGTTTTATGAAAACCAAAACCAGTTTATTTCTTAAACAGATTTGTTGGCAGATAGATAACATGAATATGAACTGCAATGTATAACAAGTCACTGGATGGGCTTGTGGCTGGAGTGTTCGCAGTTAAGACTAGTTACGAGAGGTCTGTTACAACAGCTCCCCAAGGACTTGGCCAGTTCAGACCAAATACCTTTATATATTTATGAGCTTGTCCCTGCTCTATTAATAGATACGTCGGGCATTTGTTTTTATGTCTCCTTGTAAAATACAATACGAATTGTCACAATTTTCTCACATTTTCTTTCTTAGCTTTGAAAGAAAAATTTTCTCGTAGAAGATTCAGAAGAACAGACTGTTCATAAGTGTTGTGATTTCTTACGATAAAGTGGGGAAGAGCTAGAGAGAGAGAGAGTGATGCAGTTTGTAACAGGTTTCAACTTTGAATTAGGTTTCACACCTAATTGTGTGATTAGTTTTGAATCTACTCCGGTGACTTGTTTACTTTCATAGTGTGGCTTGTGTTTGTAATATTGTAGTTTTGTTTTCTCTAGGCTTTACCTAAATTCTAAGTTTTAATTTGTTGTTTGACTTAACAACTACATGTTGTTTGGTATAGTTGACTGGTCAGCTACGCTGACTACTTTAGGCTAGCTCATTTTCTAATGTTCTGTGTTATGTTTTAGGTTATTTTCACCTGAAGACGGGATCAGATTGCAGATCCCGAAACGTCGTGATCCTTTTTGTTCACTAACGATGGAAAATGTCCGCAATAATAGTTCAACTTCTGAAATCCTCCCATCGTCAACAACAAACTTCAAACAAAGAAATGGTTATACATTTTCAAAATTAATAAAATTTTCCTAAATAATTACGAGTACGAGTACTGAAATCATTTGTGTTGTATGTAATTTTTGAGCTGTTGCCATTTGAAATATGTGAACTGCTGGCGTTTTGCTGTTGCCTGGCAGACAATTTTGAATTTCTTCCAGTTAAAACAGTCACCTTATATATATCCAGTTTCAAGGCCTATATCAATTAATATATTGATATATTGTTATGCCTGTAGACCTTGTGAATACAAGGTCTACAAGTTCTTCACAATACGTCTACAGGCACCCAATAGGTATTTAATATATTAATTGATATAGGCCTTGAAACTAGATATAATAAAATTTGTATAATGGCAAGCCAACTGTCAAGTCTTGTTATAAAATAAATTAAATGTTTCAAAACAAAGTTTTATATGTCCTGTGTAAACATAGTTTAAACCAGAAAATATTGAGTGGAAATAGGTAACAAACTGTTTAAAAAAAGCAAGTTTAAAAGTTTAGCGATGGTAGTTTTTGAAAGTTTTAAAGTGGTTCTGAAAAAGGAAAATGAGAGGGTTAGCAATAAGATGATGCCGCATTTAACATATAACGTGGAAGTTCTAAAGAGCACTAAAGAAGATAAATTATAGAAACGTTGCAACAAAACTGTACATTAGAAATGTCGGGTTTTATCAGAAAGCATCCACGCAATAAATGTCTCACATATCCGGTCGACTTTGAAATAAAACCCCTCTTCAACTGTCGTCTGAACACAAATCGGAGGCCCACAAGTCGATTTCACGCGATGCCAGAAAATAACGCAGCAAGAGACCAAATCAACGACTACACATTTAAAATAAATAACTGCACAGATTTTAAAATCCATAAAATGCTCCTGGTAAGTTATTTGCACTATTTTTTTAGAATAGATCAACATTGAGGTCGGGTTTGAGGATGATATAAAGCGGCTCAGATAGTCTCAGTGATCATCTGATGATACCCGCATCAACTTTCACCATCGTTGATATCAGACCATCACCTGCGTGGAGAAGTCACGTTAAGCCGTTGGTCTTATATTTCCATTGGTCATTGGCTATTAATTAATGATCCATTTAAGAAGAGTCGGCCTTAGTTTGTGCTAAAGATTACACCTCATATCATTACCACCACTCATCACACTCATCCTTCACCACACATTTGCCTTAAAATACCCTCATGAGCATGCTCGGCATCTCAAATAGTGATTTAGTGATGAAGGACAGTTATCTAGCAAATCAGATGAACCTTTGAAAACCTTAAATTTTGGTTACATCAATCATACCAAACGATCAGGAAGCAAGAGGAGATATTTTAATATACGAGTACAATGGTGTTGATATATATTTTAAGTATCTTTCGTCATTTTCATTGTTGAAGTGGTTGGGTTTTGTCAAAGTGTTTACTTCACAACCCATTAATTCTTTATTCAAACATTATGTAAAACCTTGTATGTTTTATGTGCCACTTCATTCAGGTTTTGAAGAATAACAATAAAACACAACCATCTCAAATAGTGATTTAGTGATTCTGAGCAGATTCTGGGAATTGCACGAGACGCTTTAACATATGACGTTTTGAGTGACTCTATTTAGTAAATTCTGAAGTTCTTATGTTCAATAAATTAAGTAGATGGTGTTTATAAGTTTTAACACACCAGGTAGTTTTTATTGTTATTCTTCAAATCAAAACCTGAATGAAGTGGCGCATAAAACATACAAGGTTTTACATAATGTTTGAGCAAAGAATTGGCTAATGGGTTGTGAAGTAAACACTCTTTGACAAAACCCAACCGCTCCAATGAAAATGACTTAAAATATACAACACTCATTGTATACTAGACATATCTCCTCTTGCTTCCTGATTCGTTTGGTATGATTGATGTAACCAAAATTTAAAGTTTTGTTCAAAGGTTCATCTGATTTGCTAGATACACAGTCCTTCATCACTAAATCACTATTTGAGATGCCGAGCACTCTCATGAGGGTATTTTAAGGCAAATGTGTGGTGAAGGATGAGTGGTAGTAATGAGTTATGAGGTGTAGTCTGGTTACAAACTAAGGCCGACTCTTCCTTACAATGGGTCATTGATAATAGCCCAATGACCAATGGAAATTTAAGGTCCAACGGCTTAACATGACTTCCGAACCACGCAGGTGATGGTCTGATATGTCTAACAATGGTGGAAGTTGATGGTATCATCTGATGATCACTGAAACTATCTGAGCCGCTTTAGACCTATATCATCCTCAAACCTGACCTCCATGAAGCTGGATTACAGGACCACGCCACGAGTCCCAGTCATTTATAGGTATACTATCGAAATGCGAGCTTTGGTTGCTTATGTGATAATCTGTATTGTTATACGACTGCACAACACTTAACAGATATAGGCTACTAAGCCGTAATTTGCTCAATTAATACAAATATGTATACCTTATGTAATAAATAAAATATAAATAATGACGCTTTCACAATAGGTCATGTTATGGTGTATGAGTTTAAGTTGATCTTTACACAATGCCAATCCAACAGCATATTTGGTCAAAATACGTAAATGTAACCTATGTAAATATGTAAATATGTAAAATGTATACATAATGTTATAATTTCCTTCTTGTGGGAGTGGGTAGAACATTATTTGAAATTAATCAAACTGAACAGATTTCAAACCTGTTTCTATAAAATATGGTGTGTCAACAGTGCAGCAGCACACTATAGAGTGTAGGAGAAGAATCTGTACTGCCCAGCCCTTCCTCCCCAGGTCTGCATCAGTTCTGTGTTGTTAATTCCTACTTAGATTCACACTGTTGCAGCTTCGTAGCTATCCGGATGTTGGACATGCGTAGTTCCCCACGAGGGAAGGTTGAATCAGATGTAAATATGAAGGGACGCGGGTTAGACCCTACTTGGAGAGGCTTATAATATTGGATGGAGGAGGTCACTCCATCATTGGCAACGCACACTATAATCTTTGAGTAAAACTTTCTTGGTCTCAGTCAATGGCCTTACTTGTGACAGTCCTCTAAAGGTGTCTGGTCAACCAATTCCAGTCAAACTCCTTTCTTTTCTGCCGGTAGCGCAATATGCCTATCACAGATGCGAAGGAGTATCAATCTTTTTCCACCTGTTTTTCTAAACCTTAACATCCGACATCTAAACTATGAAGCCTGACAGTTTTAAATTTACACTCAAACACTTGTATATCCTTGCTCTTAACTATCAATAGCTAGTATATTGTGAACATCCAGTTTTGATAATGTAGCAAAAAGCACATTTTGTATGGTATCGATTCATAGGTCAAAATAAACTACTAAAATGTACCAATTTTGGCCTTAACCATAACCTAAAAGCCTAAAACTGGTAATAGGTCAAATGAAGTAAACATAAAATATTAACTTGAAATTCTTAAAATCAATGGACCTCTGTTAAGTTTTTCTTTGAGTACTTTAAAACAGAACAGTATTCCAATAAATATTGTCATTACCACCATCATGACTTCCTGTTTGAGCATTGCTGTTCAAATTATGGAGCTGAATAGAGTTATGAATTCTACTTGAATCAGCGCCATGTTGCAAATTCATCTCATCAAGCAGCGCAATTAGCCAGCTTGTGGTGAACACACACCTTCATGAATGAAGACCCTCTCCCCACTACGCCCGCCGGTCAGGCAACAAGGACCCACATTTAGTAGTGTTCATAGTTATTTTAATACTTTTAACATTTAAATTAACCCTTTAACATGTCCACACTAATATTTAAACGCTTTAGAAATCATAATTTGAACTATAAAATAATAAAGTCATAGCTAACTTCCTTCGTCGTAATATTTCGGTGGGATTGAGAGAAATAGCAACGTCGCTTTGGTGGCATTAAAAGAGATCGTTACCTAAGTGAGCAAACATAAACAAATTGTGTGTAACCTGCACATTTTTGTTTGCAATTTGAAAAGTTAATAATTTATTCACACACCCTAACATCAAACCTTCATTAGACATACTATTTTGGCATTCATTATCTCTCATACATAAGAATCGTCCTATTCTAGTCCTGTAGTCAGTCAGTGTATTTCACGCTTGCTTTTGCAGGTTTTCAGAGTTAAATCCTTGAGCTCTGGGGCCTTTTGATCGAATTTAATCGAACTGTTGACAAGTAGAACTCCTGGGAGGGTAAATGTTCGTACACCCTGTTCTGTATCTCCCAGTTTGGTAGTTTTCCTACTTCTAGTTTCATACGAGTGAAAGGTCACAATTACTTTTACGATACCTCACTTTGATTTGAAAAAGACAAAATACTTTTAGATTATAAAGGCGTAGTAGTGTCAAAATGAACATTTTTTAATGCAGTACTACTGCATTAATACTGTATTTTTGAAAACTGTATTGATGCAGCTTTCAACCTTCAAATTATCACAAACTCACCGAAGGGATGCGACTTGGGTGAGAAACACATTTACGATGTACATTGCGTAAGCACATGAGACAGAATGAAGACGATTGATTGTTGGGATTCAGCAGGTTGCGGCCGTAAACAACGATTTATATGCTAACGGTAACTTGATTCTGCAAGGACAAGCGTCGAACACTCGGAACACACTTTTGCATGAACGACGTGCTTCCTTCCCAAGTTATTCTAAAAATAGTGCAACAAACCAGAGTTGAGTTTGCGATGAAAGCATAGCAAAGTTCCTATAAACTTAGCAAAAAAAACGACGCCGTAGCCACAAGCGCTACCTGGATTCCTAGTGAATTTCCGGAAACGGAGGGATTATTTACACCGGAAGAGCCCCTTTGGTAGCGCGTCTTCCCCCAGAAGTGGGTGTTTGTGCTATAGAAACTATTTTTATGTTCCGACTAGCTGAGAGTACCCGCGCTTCGCCTCGGGGCCTCATTACCATAACTGTGTGTATATTGTAAGAAAATTGAAAATTTAAAATAAACAAAAAAGTTTCCTATATATCCTTAGAAACCATTTAGTTTGCTGTTAATCTCACTATCTTCACCTTATAAGTGCTGCCATTTATGTTGTGGATGTTGATATACCGCCATAGTTTTAGCACAATTTCGACTTATAAGTGGTCCAAAACGCCTAAAAACGTTCAGTGCACACTATGGTCCCTCGCCATTTACTTTTGGATGTTGTATAAGTATAAAATACTAAAGACACACTGCGTAATGAGCTAAACCCTTAAAGGAAGTTTCACCGCCCTAGTTTCAGTCGATTCTGAGTTATAAGCGGTCCTAGACGCCTTAAATCGTTACAGACAGGCAGGAATTTTTTTGACCCCAGTTTCGGTCCATCCACAGTAGCCTATATAAACAACGAATAACCAAAACCAATGGATTCTTGCAATGCACAGACGAAAGTCTTCTTTTATTTATACAGATAAGTGTTAGCTACCTTGTAGGCCCTCAAACATTCAAAGACCAGGCAAGCATTCAAAGACCTCAAGCTGTTGACACCCCTTGCCTCTACATTCTAGAGACATGTCTTTTTTTTCAAAACAAAATGTAATACTATAGTTGTGACACACACTCTTATGAAACCAGAGGCAGGGACAACTACCGAACTGGGAGACACAGGACGGTAGTTCTTAAACGCTTACCTTCTCAGGCAGGTGTTCATCTCATCAACAGATTACCAAATTCGTTTAAAAACGCACAAGTGCCCAAGCATTCAAAGCTCGTCTAAAAAATGTGTTGTCCACTCAAACTTTTTATAACATGGACGAGTTTATGGCGTTTAACTGGGAGACCTGGTAATTGGCTGACCTACTAGGGACTAGAGTGGGATAATTCGAATGAATGAGAGAGAAAGATTGGAAAAAATGTATGTATAAAAGGGAGTTAGATGTGAGAGTGAATGGAAAATTTTAGTTCAATAAACTTTTTTTACGATTGCCATACATTGTGAAAGGTTTTTAAAAAAATTTATTTATTTATTGTGAGAGTCATAGTTATACTCCTGCCGTTCCGCCCGTTTTAGAACTCGCTTTGGTTGTTTGCAATTATTTTGAGGATATATATAAAATGTAGCTAAAGACACACTGAGTGATTAGCTTAAACCTCAAACGTTTCATTGCCATAGTTAGATAAGTAGATTTTGACTTTAAAGCAGTCCAAAATTCCTAAAAGGTTTTACTTTGGTCCCTTGCTATTTATTTTGTGGGTGTTGTATGAATATAAAATATAGCTATAGACACACTGCGTGATGAACTTGACCCTTCAATGAAGTTTCACCGCCACAGCTTTAGTGGATTTCGAGTTATAAGCGGTCTAAGATGCCTTAAAACGTGCTAAGTGCCTACTTTGGTACCAATTATATTTTGTTGTTGTATGGGTATAAAGAAAGACACACTGCGTAAAGGGCTTAAACGAAATTTCACCGTCATAGCTTCAGTAGATTCTGAGTTATAAGCGGTCCAAGATGCTTTAAAACTTTACAGACAAACAGGAATTTTTGACACCAGTTTTGGTCTATGCAAAGTATATGAACACCAAATAACCAAAACTGATGGATTCTTTTCAATGTATAGACAAAGTCTTATTTTATGTATAGATTGCAATGAAATTTGCTATACACATTTATTTTACCCTATCCAAAATCTAATACCAAAACAATTTTGCGCCGTTAATCTGATCTGGCTGAACAGAGTTTGTTGACATTTGGTTCACATGTTGGTATGGTAACATACTACTGTACATATTTATACTAAGTTCCATCGAAATCGTTTCTTAAATATATTGTTTATAGTATAAAACAACATTTTTTGGGGAAAACACACTTCTAAAAGGTCACTTACGGTGGGCTGAGTTTGTTGGTTAACGTAAATATATACAGTATCTACAAAATGAAGTTTTGTTTTTTCTACGTCGTTTCCTTCTTGCAAGCGAAATCAATAGCTTTTTCCCAATGAAAGTTTGCTAAAGATTGATGGATAATTGGTAAACGTCTTGCTAATGGCTAATGGGTAAAAGTAAATGACTTGTTATCTATTTAGAACTGTTAATTCTTTGTTACATTAGTTTATTTTATATTCGTTGTTAACTATACATTATTTAGGGCGCATTTTAAGTTTGGCTGTTAAAGTGCATGAAAAAGACCACTTGCTGGCTCGTTTTGTAAAATAGTAGAATTATAAATGCTACAATGCAACTGGATTATTAATCTTTATTGTAAGCATATACAATGAATTAAATAAAAACCAAACAAAGTAGACCTATATTAAAAACATTTGTCCATTGATTTAGTCTTTGAAGTTTGGTACCTTGATTATAAAATCTCCCATAAAGAAAAATGCTACTAATGTATGTAGTTCACGGACTTTTGAAGAAACCTAGAAGAACTCAAACTCCTTTCCTTTGACGAATGCCTTTTTGAACACCATTATTAGGTAACCTGATTCACTCATCAAAACTAAAGAATTTCCCTCTATTGGGGATAAATAACAAATAGTTATTTTTGGGTTTTTGTTACAGTTGATAGGTCAAATTGCTCGTCTGCTACTCCCAACCAGCCATGCTTACCATGGTTTGCCAATGGCTAACCAATGGTATAACTAAATACTCGAGTGTGTAGTTCAAATAAAATAAAATCAAATATTTTTATTTGTCACTAAGCAAATACATGCAATAGACAAAGTCAAACATTGGCATGAACATTAAACTATTGATTATAATCACAAGAATCAATGAGGCCATACATACTTACAAAATATTAACAATAGAGACACTGGTACATCAGGTTTTACTTTAAATTTACAGGTACATTACATCTGTATCATATTTGTATCGATAGCAATACAAGTATTAGTTATATTAAGGTCAAACATAAATAACCTTTACGTATTGAATGAAATAACAAGTACTGTTGATCATGTTTTCTCATTCTGGAAGTCGTGTTCTTTCAACTGAAAAGGACGTAAAATATTCCTTTGAGCTATTTGTCAAAGAATCTCACTGAACGAGCGCACGTTAATACAAGATAGACCTTATTTTCTACCAACTTTAAATATAAAACAATTTATTTAAGTTTGTGTCAGAAAAGGTCTTAACCTATGTAACTTTCTAACTTTAAAGGCTCAACGATTATCAAACTTCAAACGAAACGGAATCACGACTTATTTATACAACCTTGCTTACACGATTTCGGTTTTGTACATTGTAGATCGAGAAAACATTTCTGGTGTGTTTAGGTTATACTTGTATTTTGCTAATTGATTGAATGTTGATGATCTTATGGTAAATAACGTACACGAATGTAATTACCAAAAGTAGGAAATTGTTATACCGATGAAGTTATTTACTTACTAGTAACTATAATTTCACACTATTCTTTGGCGTACGCCTGATGAATGACGAATACTGTATATACAGGGTTATTACAAATGATGTTCCTGATTTTGATTATAATTATGAATGGGAAATTTTGCTTTTATATCATTTCAACTGGTACCATTAGAAAGAAAACTCACAAAGTTTTATATATACTGATTTGGGTGCGTATTTGCTGTTTTAAAGTAAATTGTTGTTTGTGTTGTGTAATTATTGTTTTAATTGGAGGAATGTAGTGCTTGTTGTGTAATGAATTATCACATTACCAATGTTTTAATAGTGTGCAACACATTTTAGTACCAGATATAATAAAGATCCTCCCAGTAATCAATCTAATCGCAAGTAGTAATTTAATTTCAAAGCAAATGGCCGCATTTACAAAATAAATGCTACTAATGCTCATCATTTGTGCTTGTGACATGGATTGGGCGCGGGGTCCGAATGATGACGTAACTTGTACTGGCCTCCAATACCTTCGGATAACACTCCCTGTTATTTTTCTGTGGGGTTACATCAAAGGTAAGGTGTTCACACCACCATTACCAAACCTGAGATCCAGCAACGGATTACTAATGCCATCAAAACAATGGATCAAGACACTCTTGAACGCATGGCAACGCAGCTTGAGTATAGGATTGACATATGTTTTACACAAGAGGTCACTGTATCCAAAAGTTTTAGTTATGAGAACTTGTGACGAAACCTTTTGAGTTTTCTTTAAATTTAACAATTTTGTTTTTTGTATAACATACAAAACTTCATTTTATATACACTTGGAAATCGTGAACATCATTTGTAATAACCCTGTATTTAAATTTGATAGAAACAGCACACGGCCATTTATATAATATGAGGCTCAAAGTGCGCCAAAAAAGGAGTAATGAAGTAAATAGAACGGACAACTCTAATCCTTATTAAAGAGAAAGCCTTAAGGATCATTTTATGATCAATTCAAGTAGTTTTCAAAGCTAGAGGCTAACTTCAGGAATGGTTTTATGTGTAGAACTGCTGGAATGGTTTTATGTGTACGAGTATAACTGCTGTACTGGAATGAGTTTTGTACCCGAGCTTCTCCACTGAGAACATTACGTATGCAGGCCAGGCTTTCAACACATTTTCCCCTTGTGTATTTAATGCTAGGTTTACTGTCTTTATAGGCATACTTTATTATTAAATTTAATGTTTGCATGCAAGCCTCTAAAGACCTTCAAGTGCTGTTTTGTCGGTTGAATATAAAAACTGCTTCCTTAAAGAGTTCACGTATGGCACTCAAGTATCATACTCAAGTGTGGTATTCAAGATCTGTAAATTATATTTTACAAAGTTTAAAGAAACTGAACAAAGTACCCAGTTTAAAAAAATGTATTTTCTCGCGACCGGTTTCGGCTATAAAACCATCATCTCGGCGAGTACATCAAAACTAAATATTATTCCTTAATATAAACATAAAGTAAATCTAATCCATATGTTCAAGTTAATTAAAAGCTAGTATAAAAATTGTAAAATAGAATAAACAGCTAAAAATATTTTCCTTTATTTATAAAAGCGTGCTTCATGATGAAATCTTCTTATTTTTTATTTTATACATTTCGTCAAAAATAGGGTTCCTGGTATTGACGTGGGTAGAGTTAAGTATGTTTCCCGGATCTTTAAAATTGCTTAGGTAACTATGCAAGTCTTCTTTACAATTCATCAGTTTTCCTTTCCTTTCATATTCTAAAATTTCTAAATTGTCTTCGATGCCTTTGTAAGTGTGATTTTCATTTAGTATATTCTCAGCAACGTTAGATTTCATTGTTGTGAGATTGTTTGATTTGATAGCTTGTATGTGCTCACGAAATCTTGATTTAAAACTTCTGCCTGTTTAGCCAACATAAAAGCTTGGGCAGTCTGAACACTTGATTTTGTAGATTCCTGATTGGTCGTATTTACTGGTTTGATTTTGGAATGCACTACTTTTACTTTTATCATCTGAAAGGCGTTGTTTCGGGTTTTGTAGGTTAGTTTAAATTTAAAATTTGAAAATGTTTTCCTGATAGAACCGTCTATGGCTTTACTGAATGGGACACATACCATAACTCTTTCGTCTGTTTTCTGACTAACGTTATTACTGCGATTCTTCTCCTTTTCTTTGTGATCATATTGTCGATCATTTTAGTCTTGAACCCATTCTTTATAGCTAGATGTTTAATGAAGTTACACTACGGGCAGATGTTTAATGATGTTTACCTCATCTTTATAATCGTCAATGTTAAGGGGCGTGATGATATCTGTTTATCATACTATGGAAACCGGCCATTTTATGTTGCCATGGATGGTTGGATTCCATAGGTATGAGCAAGTCGGACTGAGTTGATTTTCTAAATATTTTAAACTTATGTTTTTGGTTTTCTTTAGAAATAGTAAGGTCTAAGAAATTAATTTCTTTACTATTCGTTTCTGATGTAAACTTGATTGGGTTTGATAAAGTGTTTAGAAAATTCAAGAACTGCCCACTTTCTCCTTTAGAACCTTGAAATAAACAAATAATATCGTCGACGTAACGGTACCAATATTTAATATTATTGCGGAAGGGATTGTTGGGATTCATTATTTTACTTGTTTCAAGATTGTGCATAAACAGGTTAGCCAACAGCCCTGATAACGGAGATTCCATTGCTAGACCATCCTTTTGTTTTTAAAATTGCCCATTAAATTCAAAATAGTTTTGATTGGATGTGTTTGTTGTTAACTTGACTAAATCATCAACTGACTGTTTTGTTAAATTGTCGTTTTGGCTCAAATCTGTTTTCAGTATCTGTAAAGTTTCACTCAACGGAATGTTAGAATACATGTTAGTTATGTCGAAAGATATAAATATAGAGTTATCTGGGATAACAATATCTTTGATACGATCTATAAGGTTTTTACTATTGTATATGCTATAGTTCACGTTCCAGTTTAAGATGTGTTGTATGGTTTTATTGAGATACTTACACACGTTGTACGTTGGAGCATTCTTGAAGTTATGCGTTCCTGATTGGAATATTTTCTTTATGCGTTTTAGGTTGTCCTCTCATCGTTGGAGCTTTTGGATTAGTCATTTTCAGCCTGTAGGCCTACTGTTGTTCTGTGAATAATGATTTACATCTATTTATTACCATGTTTGTGCTCTTGCTATATTCTGTCGTCGGATCTTTTTTTAGTTTTTCAAAATTGTTACTATTGATGAATTCTCCAATTTTCTGGTCGTTGTCTTCTTTCAATATAACCACAGCTGTGTTTCCTTTGTCTGCTTTGACAACTATTGATTTTTCTTGTTTTAGTTTCTCTGATATTGAACTGATCAGTTTAAGGTCATTTTGTGATTGTTTTGTCCACTTTTGTGTTGATTTATTTTGAGATACTTTGTTTAACTCATGTACAAAATAAAATCTTAACTGATCTTGATCATCCTTATTGTTTCTTATAGTTAATCAGCTCTTTTTCAATGTTTGCAGGCTTATGATCTAAGTTGACATTATATTTCAGTGATTTGCTCGGAAAATCGGTTTCCTTTTCATTAAACACTATACCAGTAAGATTTTGGATAGTAGGGTAGAAAACTATAATATAGGTTTATGTACAGGAATAACGTGTAGTGGACCCGTGGCGAGTTGGAATCGTCCGCGACTCCGGAGCTCATCACTCCGCTAGCCCGGGTTCGATCTCCGCAGTCAGCACTAACAATTTCTGAAGTGAATAACGCTTGGTAAAAATCGAGTTTGAGATGTAGGTAGGATTTTGTAGTCCTGACTTTGCTTCGTCAATTAAGACAAGCTTTACCATTATATGGTTTACATATTCACATGACACATTCATATTACATATTCAGCCGTTACACTGGTCCCACCTCGCATAATGTAAACAAGACACATCTTCTATTTATAAAAGGGTTTGTTTTGACTGATTTGACGCAGACTATAAATACAGGGTTATTACAAATGATGTTCCTGATTTTTATTATAAATTTTACTGGGTAAAATTGCTTTTAGACCATTTTAATTCGTACCATTGGAAAGGAAAACTCATAAACTTTTATTTATACCGGTTTTGGTGCGTATCTGCTGTTTGTTAAGTCAACTGTTGTAGGTGTTGACATCTGGAAGCTTGGTTATAGGATTGATATCTGTTGTATCACAAGGGAGACCCATACCGAAAACGTATGGTTCTAAGTACTTGTGACGAATCTTTTTGAATTTTTCTTTAACTGTAACAATTTTAATTATTTGTATAACAAATTAAACTACATTTTATATACGCTTGAAATCGTGAACATCATTTGTAATAACCCTGTATCT
Organism: Matsumurasca onukii; assembly: GCA_018831715.1. Classification (NCBI taxonomy): domain Eukaryota; kingdom Metazoa; phylum Arthropoda; class Insecta; order Hemiptera; family Cicadellidae; genus Matsumurasca; species Matsumurasca onukii. Next base: position 39,778,192 of record CM032059.1, on the reverse strand, counting down.
CTAGGCATAAAACTGTCCTGATTCCTCATGCACCATCCGATTTTGGTGGATGCAACCAGTTTGTTGGAAGTGTTCATAATAAAAAAATGTTAAGGGGTTGTGTGGTTACAGAGAAGGTTAAAGTTTTTGTCAAGTTCTAATAACCTCTTATCGCTCAACCCACCGTCTTTCGCTGACTTGGGTTTTGTAGAGTATGAATTCAATAAAACTGCTAGAAACACACACAATGTACAAACAATAAAACACACAGTGTAGTCAAAGGATTTTACACTGTACTGACATGACTTTTATCGAGAAATACGAATTTTCAATATAATGTACTGTAAATCAAGTGCCAATCCCTGCAAGAGTGCAGTTTAAAACCCCCGATAAAACTACCTCATACTGAAGTTCAAACCAAGAGTTAGCGCTAGTGTTACACAATTTATTGCTTTCCTTAGTAAGATTTAACCTGAACTGCACAAAGTAGTAAGACCGGTTAACTTCTTAAATTTACGTTTAACATCAACTGTCATTACTATCTCCGACACAAGCATTTTATTATTATATTAAAGTAGTTTTCATTTCAGAGCTTCAACAAGGACCTACTACAATAGTAATTAATACTAAGAATCAAACTCACGGGCCATCAATTAGTAATGACTGTACTTTTCGTGGAATTAATGTCTTGTAAGTTAATGGAACTTGTAGTGCCATCTTCCATACGTAACGTAGCGTTTCTGACTGTATTTTTCATGAAATCAATGTCTTATACGTTCATGGAACTTGTAATGCCATCTTCCATACGTAACGTAGCGTTTCTGACTGTATTTTTCATGGAATTAATGTCTTATACGTTCATGGAACTTGTATTGCATCTTCCATACGTAACGTAGCGTTTCTGACTGTATTTTTCATGAATTAATCTCTTATACGTTCATGGAACTTGTATTGCCATCTTCCATACGTAACGTAGCGTTTCTGACTGTATTTTTCATGGAATTAATATCTTATACGTTCATGGAACTTGTATTGCCATCTTCCATGTAACGTAGAGTTTCTGACTGTATTTTCATGGAATTAATCTCTTATACGTTCATGGAACTTGTATTGCCATCTTCCATATGTAACGTAGCGTTTCTGACTGTATTTTTCATGGAATTAATATCTTATACGTTCATGGAACTTGTATTGCCATCTTCCATACGTAACGTAGCGTTTCTGACTGTATTTTCATGGAATTAATATCTTATACGTTCATGGAACTTGTAATGCCATCTTCCATATGTAACGTAGCGTTTCTGACTGTATTTTTCATGGAATTAATCTCTTATACGTTCATGGAACTTGTAATGCCATCTTCCATATGTAACGTAGCGTTTCTGACTGTATTTTTCATGGAATTAATGTCTTATACGTTCATGGAACTTGTATTGCCATCTTCCATACGTAACGTAGCGTTTTGACTGTATTTTCATGGAATTAATGTCTTATACGTTCATGGAACTTGTATTGCCATCTTCCATACGTAACGTAGCGTTTCTGACTATTTTTCATGGAATTAATGTCTTATACGTTCATGGAACTTGTATTGCCATCTTCCATACGTAACGTAGCGTTTCTGACTGTATTTTCATGGAATTAATGTCTTATACGTTCATGAAACTTGTATTGCCTTCTTCCATACATAACAAAGTGTTTTCAGTTTCTTTGAAACATTTTGAATAAAAATATTGTGTGTAAAGTTCATTCAAATCGTCATCTGTCCTGGGTTTGCGAGATAAACCACTATTTATATGGTAATGCTTAGTTGTTCTGGCCATGACGAAACACTTACATAAAAGTACTCCCCACTGACCCTCCACTACTACTGACTCCCTGGACTGAATCTGATTTAACTTTACTCAGCATTGCGGATTGTTTACCGATCAACCTACAGCGTGTTCGGGAAATAGTTTTATGCATTGTAATACAAAATAAACCTAGAAAGCGTAGCAGAAAGTTTCAGGAACTACCGCAATTTCTAGCAAATTTCCTGTATCGGGGGAGAGTTTAAACCGTTAATCGCCTTTTAAGGTAGGGCCGTTTCCTTCTAAACATGAGGGTTTATGTTATAAAATCAACATTTATCATCTGATTTCCATTAAACTAATTAAAGAAAACTTGGGAGAGTTGACCCAATTTTCGGTTTTTAATTTTATTGTTTTTCAAAAAATACCTAAAGTGTTTAATGATTATGCTATTTTAAAGAAACTCTTTCTACATACTGAGTATTTAACAAAGTTAGGCTATTGGTTTTGATTTGTAAATAGCTATTGTAAAGCAATTTTGTAATCCTTACAATGGGTCAAGTCTCCGTAGCTCGTATTTGAAATGTCTAACATTTTCCGGTACTGATTCTTGGATTCGCGTAAAAAGCTTTCACGTAGAAGATTCAGAAGAACAGACTGTTCATAAGTGTTGTGATTTCTTACGATAAAGTGGGGAAGAGCTAGAGAGAGAGAGAGAGTGATGCAGTTTGTAACAGGTTTTGTGAAGGTGACGGCTGAACAAAGAAGTGACGTCACACTGTGAGGTTGATTCATGGAGGTGAAGCACATTTCAGAAGAGGAACACTTACAATTCACTGGGGCTGAAGCAAGTAGCATACTCTAGTAATAGTTCAAATACGTAAAAGCAAAATTTGCCTTATTTAACGAAGCAAAGTTAGAGTTAAAGAGTTCACTCCAACTTGGAATTTTATCTAACCACAATAGTCAATTGACAAAACTGTCAGTGGTGACTGCGGGATTAAATCCCACGTCACAAAAGCGATGAGTTCTGGAGCCAGGAGCGATACCACTCTGTTACGGGTGCATGGTGATGTTTCTACACAGCCTGCAATTATTCAACCGGTCAGTGAAATGTACTGTATATTCCTCCAGAAGTTCGTTTGACATTAATTAATAAGTATACACATTTTTATCAGATTAAATTTCTCTCCACCTTACATGTTAACGGTATTAATTGAGGCCTACTTTAATTTTAAAAGATTTGAACTGGGTCAGTTCAATGTTTATAATAAATTATACAAATCTTATTTGTATTTTATGGTTAGGATCCAAGAAGAGCGTGTATGATATTGAAACGCCTCGAAGGTAAATAAATATTTGTTTTATGAAAACCAAAACCAGTTTATTTCTTAAACAGATTTGTTGGCAGATAGATAACATGAATATGAACTGCAATGTATAACAAGTCACTGGATGGGCTTGTGGCTGGAGTGTTCGCAGTTAAGACTAGTTACGAGAGGTCTGTTACAACAGTCCCCAAGGACTTCCAGTTCAGACCAAATACCTTTATATATTTATGAGCTTGTCCCTGCTCTATTAATAGATACGTCGGGCATTTGTTTTATGTCTCCTTGTAAAATACAATACGAATTGTCACAATTTTCTCACATTTTCTTCTTAGCTTTGAAAGAAAAATTTTCTCGTAGAAGATTCAGAAGAACAGACTGTTCATAAGTGTTGTGATTTCTTACGATAAAGTGGGGAAGAGCTAGAGAGAGAGAGAGTGATGCAGTTTGTAACAGGTTTCAACTTTGAATTAGGTTTCACACCTAATTGTGTGATTAGTTTTGAATCTACCCGGTGACTTGTTTACTTTCATAGTGTGGCTTGTGTTTGTAATATTGTAGTTTTTTTTCTAGGCTTTACCTAAATTCTAAGTTTTAATTTGTTGTTTGACTTAACAACTACATGTTGTTTGGTATATGACTGGTCAGCTACGCTGACTACTTTAGGCTAATTTTCTAATGTTCTGTGTTATGTTTTAGGTTATTTTCACCTGAAGACGGGATCAGATTGCAGATCCCGAAACGTCGTGATCCTTGTTCACTAACGATGGAAAATGTCCGCAATAATAGTTCAACTTCTGAAATCCTCCCATCGTCAACAACAAACTTCAAACAAAGAAATGGTTATACATTTTCAAAATTAATAAAATTTTCCTAAATAATTACGAGTACGAGTACTGAAATCATTTGTGTTGTATATGTAATTTTTGAGCTGTTGCCATTTGAAATATGTGAACTGCTGGCGTTTTGCTGTTGCCTGGCAGACAATTTTGAATTTCTTCCAGTTAAAACAGTCACTATACAAATCTTATTATATCCAGTTTCAAGGCCTATATCAATTAATATATTGATATATTGTTGGGTGCCTGTAGACCTTGTGAATACAAGGTCTACAAGTTCTTCAAAAGGTCTACAAGTTCTTCACAATGTCTACAGGCACCCAATAGGTATTTAATATATTAATTGATATAGGCCTTGAAACTAGATATAATAAAATTTGTATAATGGCAAGCCAAGCCGCTCCAGTCAATCAGATTCTAAGTAAACTTAGAAACAAAGAAATGCAAGTAATTTTAAGTCATCGATGCATTGAAAAATGAAACCTGGGCAAAAGAAGTGCCTGAATCTTATAGTCCCAGAACCAATACGTAAAATTATTTAATGCGAGTTTTGAACACCCTGTGCAACTGGAAAGTTTGATAAGTGATGGAAAAATAAGTAGAGGCAGATATAACAAATATTAAATTTAACTATATTTTAAACGTATGACCGTATATTTAATTGATATATATGCAATCACAGGAAAAATAAAACTTGATTGCCTGTGAACAAGGGAACAGTCTTGTAACAGCAAAAATGTACATTTGTGGGATAGAGAAGTTGGCCCAGAGACTATCTATCCAAGTCGGAGAAAACCTTGATCGCCGGGCCGATCTTTCTTCAACATCGTAGATGGAGGGTCCAGATCGGGGAGAAGAGAAAACTCCGGACCGACGATTATGTTGGGTAATCCCGCTGAAATCAGGGACGGTGGGAACTCCGTCTTGGAAGCGGTGTCGAGAACATATTTCGAAGATATATCGTCGATTGGATTGGATTCAACAGGAGGATGAACTGTAGGTGATTTATATGTGAGAGATCTTTTCTTTCTACTAATAAAATCATCAACATGATTCTCTTCAACGTACTCTTCATCGATATCTTCAGGCAAAGAAACAGTTGATTCAGACACATGATCGTCCATCTCATCTTTGAAGATTCTTGGATACAATTCTCCATGGGTTTCAAAAAAACCCACGGCAGAGCGTTTTAACCTTTGAGGAATTAGAGTCAAAGTGGGTTCTTCAGACTGGCCTTGAGAGTTTCTTCCGAACCGCATGAAACTGTTGTCTTTGTTTGGGTTGTGCCTTCCTAGCCGTATCAAGTTTAAGTCCTTTGATTTGATATCACGAGCAAATCCTTCGTTAATTTTGTCTGTTGAATCCCCTATTTCGTCATTCATAGATATCTGCTTCTGATTCTCTTCAGATTTTCCAAAACGCATGAAATTATCCTGCTTAGCTCTACCAAATCTCATGAAGTTCATATTACTTTTTGGGTCTGATCTCATTGAAATTTGAATGTCGTTTCCCGGGTATTCACCATCAGATTTTCCAAATCTCATGAAGTTCTCTTGTTTTCCTCTAGTATCACGCATCATATTCACATCTACAGTTGAAAAAGGAAGTGCTGATAGTCCATCAAGATCCCTGGTAAATTCCATAAAACCTTCGGGCTTTCCTCTACCAAATCTCATAAAATTATCCTGCTTAGCTTTTCCAAATCTCATAAAGTTGTCTTGCTTCCCTCTTCCAAATCTCATGAAGTTATCTTGTTTTCCTCTTCCAAATCGCATGAAATTGTCCTGTTTACCTCTTCCAAATCTCATAAAGTTATCATTTTTCGATTTTCCAAATCTCATAAAGTTATCTTGTTTTCCTCGGCCAAATCTCATGAAATTATCGTTCTTGCTTCTTCCAAATCGCATGAAATTATCTTGTTTCCCCCTCATAGACCGAAGAAAGTTCTCTTCCTTACTAGTTTCTCCTGAAGACCCTGGTGCGATTTCATCGTCGTCCTCTTTGATGAAGGAGGGGCTCGACCGGCCAAACCTCATGAAGTTTTTGTCGAGAGGACTTCTTCGCATCAGTGGGTCTACCATTGAAGGATCGAACCGCTTTCCATCAGCATCGTCCTGCACCAGAAGAGTCAGCATCAGCCACAACAGTAACGCCCGAGTCTTCATCACCACGGATCTGAAACATAATAACACACATTGTAATACGATTACAAAGATAAACCAAAACAGGTTATAAGGTTTAATCGAACGGCATGGTCACTGCAGTGGTAAACTCACCATATTGCTATAAATTTAATAATAGGAAAGATTAGTGGAAGTACTGCATTATGCTAAGCCATTTCCCGTTGTTTGCTGTGCATAGCTGTATAGTGGTTTGGTCCTGTTTGCTGTTTGGACTTAATCATATTCTAGTTGCAAAAGTTAATGTTTGGTGAAATAAGAATAGTAAAACACATCCTTTTAATGACCAATCAAAGTTTGTTTCGCACTCATTCGCGTGTATAGTTTGTATTGAGCTTTTCCTTTAATAAAAACACATAAAAGTATTACACTCAGGGTAGCATAAGGGGGTTTCCATGTAATATGAATATTACAAATTAATAACCTTGATGATAAGAATTTTTTTTACGTATAGAAGATGTGGCTGAAACTATGACCTACTTGACTATAAAAGAATACGTGTCTTGTAGTTCTAAAACGTGTTTGTAAAGTTTTATGTTTTAAACGTCTAAAAACATAGATTATCAATTTAACAATACGTAAGTTTAAAAACTATCTTCTAACATTAGTGTGTTGTAATCAAGGCTTGACAACTTTAACATTATCTCTCTTGAGTGTTGATAGAGCTCAACATTCCTGGTGTTCTTCTTGTTGTCGATTTATGTGGTATTATCTTTTTTTGTGTGTTCTACGCATAGTAAGTGAAACGAACGACATTTGAATGTTAACGAGACGCTCGAATACAATTTTTAATTAGACATACAGCAACCAATTATAGCTGACTGGTGGTTTTGTCCTGTCCAGTAAAAACATATGTTTACTAAAGTTATTTAATATTCTTTAGCCGTATGATTTGTTTACAAAATAGGCATACGAGTAGAGTGAAATTTGCCAATATAAATCATCAACTTTTTTCTGTAGCTTTTCTGATTTCCAAGTGATTTCTTTTAGTAAGAATCTAAAAAACCTTGGAAACTAAATACTCCCAACAAACTAACCTAGGAATTAAGTCTGTGAAGCCATTTGTCAGGTAAGGTACATTAATTGATTTACTGACGGGGTGCAGAGTGGGATAATTCGAATGAATGGAGAGAGTGCATGTATAAACTGTAAGTCTGAAAGGTTCTCGATGTGTATGAATGGAAAATTTTAGCTTTGTAGATAACTCCTGACGATTGCTATACATTTTTTATAATGTCCTTGCAATAAAATATTTATTTATTTATTTAGGTCATTTCTAACAAAACTGGATTTATTTTATATAAGATTATTATTAATATTATTCCTCACTAGGCTGTGTTTGTTTTGAGACATTTGGACGATAAGACTTACTACCCTAAAGATAAGATCCCTTTTTTAATTTCTAGCCTATGTTATGGGTGTACTTATGCTAATTGGTAATGTATTGAGTACCTCTTAAGAGTCCTATCATTTTGCCCAAAGCCAATAACACAACACATACATTGCAATAAAGTTATAACCAGTAAAATATCTTAGGTCCAACTATCAAATAAACTTGACAAGAATTTTTTATCGCTAACAATACACTAAGGAGACACCACTAAATCTTTTTGAAGCTGAGAGGATACGGAGTGGAGGGTCCACTGCTAAACTGGTTAAGCTCGTACCTCCAAGACCGTTCCCTGGTGGTGAAGTTTGCCGGCTCGTCGTCCAGTCCTTTCATAGCCAAATCCGGTGTCCCTCAAGGCTCCTTGTTAGGCCCCTTTCTATTCAACATCTACATCAACGACATAGTGGATTCCATCAAGGCTAAATGCCTATTGTTTGCGAATGACATCAAAGTCTACTGTTCCATTTCATCTCTAGATGACTGTGTTGTCCTACAGGACTCATTGCATCAGATTGAACGTTGGTGTGAGCGTAACTGCATGAGCCTAAATATCTCAAAGTGTGCTGTCGTTACTTTTCATCGAACCGGCGCTCCTATAGTGTGCCCTTATGCCATAAACAGTAACGTAATTCCACGGAAAGACACTATGAGTGATCTTGGAGTATGGCTGGCAAAAGACTTCATTTTCGACGACCACATCAATTTAGTATGTAACCGTGCGTCCAAGACCTTAGGCTTCATACTTCGGACATCAAGGAGTGGACTAAGTGTTCAAGCTTTGCGCACGTTATTTATTACTCTCGTTAGGCCTATTTTGGAGTATGGCTCAGTTGTGTGGTCTCCATACCAGAAGAACCACATAGATCGCATTGAGAAACTGCAGATTCGTTTCCTGCGCACCATCGGCGTAAAACTCGGCTTTGGCTATCGAACAGCCCCAATCCAAGAATTGGCCTCCTTGTTGTCTCTAGACTCACTGGAAACTAGACGAAAATGGGCCGATGTTATATTCTTGTACAAGATCATCAATGGTCTGATCGACTCTCCTGAACTCATCGGCCTGATTGATCTGCGTGTTCCTGGTCATTTGGGTACAAGGAGCATTCAGCTGTTTGGCCGACGACATGCTGACACTTCTCCTATCAAAGTACCTTGCCTCGGCTACATAGACTTGGCAATTCCATCTGCTACCAGATTGACCTCTTCAACTGCAGTCTCCGAGCACTGAAGCAGGTTTTACCTTCTCTGGAGTCTCTTCGAGGTGAAAGTGGTCGTGTCTAGTGTGTTGGTGACGCCTCTAAAGGGTCACTGCTGGTGCTTGTGCACTAGTATACAGTGGTGGTATACATTGGCTTTCATTGGGCTCAATAACGCAATAAGTTTCAATGAGCTAACCTCTTGACCGTAACAAAATCAAATTTCATTAGGTTTCTTTGAGATATCGAATCAGATCATAGTCCAACTATTTATGTTGGATGCGACTGAGATCGAAGAAGTCTACACAACTAAATTCCTAGAATACTCGACAGAGGTTGACTTAGGATTGCCATGTAAGCAATCTATGCTCAAAGATAGCTTCAGGCATTTATGTACTGAGGGAACTATCAAAGTACTTCCTCAGGTACTGATGACGTATGGGGTATATACACATCTCCTACAGTTAGCACTGTGGGGTGGTTGCAGTATCACACCTTTCGGAGCTTTTTATTCTTCAAAAAAGCAGAGTTCAGACCATTTAAAAATTCAATGGAGAGTGGTCCAGACCAGCGTTAAAAGTCTCAATATGTTGACTCTTCCTGTCTCTACATCCTTGAAACCTGCGTTTTCTTCAAAACCAATGCGATCCCATAGATTGGACCTACACTCTTATGAAACTAGAAGCGGGAAAACTACCGAACTGGGCGACACAGAACGGTGGTTTACGTTTGTATCTCAGGCAGGAGCCTGTCAACAAATTGCCAAATTCGATAAATGTGCTCCAACGCCACAGGCGTTCAAGTCTCGTCTAAAAGCAGTTTGACCGAGAACACTTTCTATAGTTCAGACGAGTTCTTGGCACACCAATGGGAGACTAGTGAAATGGCTACCGGCCTTCGGATTAAGTGGGAGAATTCGAATGAATGAGCCGATATGACTGTGAAAATTGTATGTATGAATGAGTTCTCGATGTAAGAATGGTGACAAAATTTTAGCTTTTGAAATATTTAAAACCTGACGAATTTCACACAATATTTTGTTAACGAAATAAAATATTTATTTATTTATTATTTATTTATTTATTGGTGTAGTCTCAAGGCAAGTTGCTGCGTGCCTTTGCGACATATATTCGCGCAGATATGCTTGTGTGTGTGGGGTAACCTCATTGTACGCGTTAAAGCAAATCAACCCCAAAACGCTTAGTTTTTCAGCCCTCTATGTTTACGTTTCTCATGTCTCAGTATTGTATAGCCGTTAGGTAATTTATTTTTTATCTTTGTTATCTTAGTTATAGTTTCTCTTTAGCCATCTTGGCCAAATTATCTGTTACTAGTAATTTATTTTTCATATAATGTATTCAAATCAAAGATTGTAAAACTATTGTAAATTGGTGTAAACCATGAATAAATAAACCTTATAAAAGTTAAAAGTTCAGTCCAAAATATTTACCGAGTTTAGCGTTTTATGCTATACAAACTGTGTTAGTGATCAGTTTCGATTATATAATTATATTATCAGTTTCTACTGGGACTCGTGGCGTGGTCCTGTAATCCAGCTTCATGGAGGTCAGGTTTTGAGGATGATATAGGTCTAAAGCGGCTCAGATAGTCTCAGTGATCATCTGATGATACCCGCATCAACTCCCACCATCGTTTAGACATATTAGACCATCACCTACGTGGTTCGGAAGTCACGTTAAGCCGTTGGTTCTTGTATTTCCATTGGTCATTGGGCTATTAGTTAATGACGCAATCTAAGGAAGAGTCGGCCTTAGTTTGTAACAAGACCTCATAGCTCATTACTACCCCTCATCACACTCATCCTCCACCACATATTTGCCTTAAAATACCCTCATGAGAGTGGTTGGCTTCTCAAACAGTGATTTAGTGATATGTCTTTGTATACACAGTTAAAGCACCGTACCAAGAACATGAGCACTGAAAATCAGAAAATCCGTTCAGCCCGACCGTATCAGCCAGTAAATTTAATTGAAACCTGATCATACATTTATTTTATTCAGCATTCAACAGCTTTTTAGGAAAGGACGCTCTCCCCAAAAGGAACTTACGGTGTAAAATATATCCTGGTTATATACAATCTGGTAGAATTCACAATCGGCTGTGCTTAATATTGGGTTTTTGAAATTGTTTTCTACCTTGTACATACTTTATAACAGTAAATATGTCAGAAGTTGAACTATTATTGCGGACATTTTCCACCGTTAATGAACAAAATGGATCACGACGTTTCGGGATCTGCAATATGATCCCGTCTTCAGGTGAAAATAGCCTAAAATAACACAGAACATTAGAAAATGAGTTAGCCTAAAGTAGTCAGCGTAGCTGACAAGTCAAACTCCCAACAACATGTAGTTGTTAAGTCAAAAACAAATTAAATCTTAGAATTTAGGAATAGCCTAGAGAAAACAAAACTACAATATTACAAACAAAAGCCACACTATGGCCTGTTTTGCGTCCTTAATACCAAAACGTAACGTGGCGTATTAAGGACGCAAAACAGGCCACAGAGAACTTAACTCACGTAAGCCGCCCCCTTCTCCCATTGGCTGTGCATAAATAGGGATTTTTGTGTTGCTTTGTTACAGTTGGCTAGCCTGCTTCTAGTGTGTGTGATTGTCCTGTCACCGGCCAACCAGTTGGTCTAGGGTTATCTCGTTCGGTTAGTGGACGTGTTTTGTGATTTCTTTTGAATTTACTCCGGTGACTTGTTTACTTTCATAGTGTGGCTTTTGTTTGTAATATTGTAGTTTAGTTTTCTCTAGGCTTTTCCTAAATTCTAAGATTTCATTTGTTGTTTGACTTGACAACTTATGTTGTTTGGTAGAGTTTGACTCAGACATTACGCTGACTACTAGGCTACTCTCTAATGTTCTAATCAGATTGCAGATCCCAAAACATCGTGATCCTTTTTGTTCACTAACGATGGAAAATATCCGCAGTAATAGTTCAACTTCTGAAATCCTCCCATCGTCAACAACAAACTTCAAGTAAATATGTGTACAACAAGTGACTCCTAGTTCCAGGATGAGGGGGAAGGCCACAGATGAGCCCGTTCCGGCGCCTGACTCACTAAGCCGCATCCGACTCAGGAAAAATCTGCCCGGGATTACTGCCTCATTTCCTCTTCCCTGCCTACTTAACGTTTTGCTTCACCTCAGCCTTTGTGTAGCCAATTGCGTTCAGTTTACAAACAATTGGACGAGCATATCAGTTAAAGCACAAACTTGGCCCACGTGAGCACACAAGTAAGTTTATTTTAGCACTTGTAAACTCCCAGATATTAGATTTGAAGGGCCGGTTGGTCAAGGATTTGATGCGATTTAATGATTTTGATCGAATGTAAAAAACGTAGCCTATAATCGTACTCACCTAGCTTATACATGTAACCTACTGTTAAAGTATGCTTATTATGTATGGTTAATGTCTTGAAGTTAAAGACTTTTGGTACTAATCGAAGTAACCACCCAACTTGATTAAGATTGTAATGGGTGAAAATTGCACATTCAGTTACGTTTCATGTAAAGGATTTAAAAACGACCTGAGTCAAAGGTGAACTCATTTTCAACCTTTTGCATGCAACCAAACTTGCAATTGCATTGGAAATGTGTCAACATGCCGATATTGATATGAGGAAAGGAAAGCAATTGCAATGTATTGAGGTAGTGCTCGCTGTATCTGCCGTTCTCAGACGACTCAAACTGCCTCTAAGTATCTGTGAGGCTGTGCTCTGCCAGTCTAACCAACAGTTTCAATATCTTAAGTTAAAAGAGCTTTTTTTAAAGAATCTTTATTTGAGAGTTTTTTTTCTATTGCACAAAACGGTTTTAAATGTGTACATTTAGCACACCTTTAAATGGTTCGGGTTGCAACATGAAATGCTTTACTTTTGAAATGTACAAGCAAGTATTTATTCGAACAACTAGAAACTACGAAACCTCATGTTAACTTTGTACACGCGCCTTTTAGTAGTTTTAGACGGGTTTGCAGCTTTACAACCTACGCACTCGTGTGATGAAATTCTTTGAGTTTTAAAATTTCGTAGAATGTCGAAAACCTAAATCTTGCATGCATAATTGAAAGCAGATTTTAAAATTTAAATCGCAAAAAATCCAAACTGTAAAGTTTACAATCCTTTTAAAGAATTTCCGCACATATCGTCGTCGTCCCCCATGGCTTCAATGTATTCGCGAACGGTGACACGCGTGCGATAAACCGGGAAGTGTGAATATGTATATAGACTTTTTTAGTGATAAGAAGAAGGAAGAAGAAGACACTTGTAAATGGGCAACTTATGCCCGAAATGCATCGTGTAATAGATTTAACACATCTTTAGGACCTACAGGCAATGAGGTATTTATAATCCTTTTAAACAAAAATTAATTAGAAAATAGGTTTCTAAGAGCATTTTTGGAATGCACTGACGTAAGAAGGTTCAAATGTAAAATTGAACGTTTGACAACGACGCCGTTTCGAAAACTACAAACCTCTGCGCCAACCACAGAGCAGGTATAAAACAGAGACGCCGTCTGAAACCGAGAGGTGAAGCCACCTCGCCAGCGAGTTTGCCCTCCACTGGAGTGGGGAGAGCGTACTAGAACCATGCCTGCGCGCAAAACCTCTAACCACGGATCATAATTTATCAATACATTTATAACTTTATTTGAACTACTCTTGACGTCCTCTTTATAATGAACCCAAACACGAAGTGATCAAATCGTAAAATTACTTGGTAAATAATAATAAAAGCATTCTTAAAACCAGAGTTCAAAATTTTAATTAAAAGAACTTTGACAAAGAAATATTATGGCGTAAAGGGCACTAGTGTATATGAGTTTATTTATAACATTGGGAACTAACAATATATACAATAAAAATACAGCTAAGTAGTGTATGTAGCGGCACTAAAATTCCTGTGTAAAATGTGTCTGTTGAAAAAGAAAACATGATTTGAATATTTAAAGGTTGTTTTAGTATCCCATACTATTCACTTTGGAAACCTTTTCAATAACATCAATCAATAATTAGTCTATACTTCATTCATTTTGTTGTACAATCTTTGCACTTTCTTGAAAACGGGAGAATTTCTTATCATGAGTAGAATTAATGAACTATAATAATAGTTACATAATTTACAAACAAATATATACAATTATTAAACTTTCCGTAATAAAAATGTTAAAAACTCATGTATTTGCTTTGAACATAATCACAAAGTTACTTGGATAAGTAAACACTTCAGCATTTACAACATTTTCAAAATGTATACACATATATTATATACCAGGTCATGTAAAATGCATTACATGCAAAGAAAAGGTAACGGAAATTATAAATTGAGAGTAATTTTATTTGTAGGTTTAATGCACTCAGAATACAGAGGCAAGAAGCGGTAGACCGGAAAAAAGCGAGCGCCGAGCGAGTTAGTTTGTCCCACACCAAAACTGCCGTAACGCCAATGAGCCACCTTTTCAAAATGATATTTAAAATTCAGTTCTTTGGCTACAATTTCCACCGTTTTAATTTTACCTGACCAAAAAATAAAAGTAGCAGCCGACTACTTTTAAATGTCACGATTTAAAATCTATATAAAACTTTCGACTTTAATGAATTTTTAAAATATGAAAATGAGAGTTTCTGAACATGTTATTTACACCATTGGCGTTCTTACTTAGTTGGCTACCATATGGTAAAAAATAAAATATTCATGCACTGTGAGTAACTGAAACCACAGTGGAACGAAATGAGTGCACTGGAATTTTCATGTTCTCGCAAAAACAGTGACTTGTTGCCTCCGTTGGCGTACGGCTTCACCGTCCTCAGTACCTCGCTTACGGGATGGCGACTCCATTTCTATTTATCCTCCTTGGCGCCAACACCAATGGTGAATTAAGTCATGCAATGGAATAAGTATTTTAGCGGATACGTAGCGTATTGTTATCGTGCGCGACTCCAGAGCTCATCACTCCGGTGGCGCGGGTTCGATCCCCGCAGTCACCACTTACATTTGTAATGTGACTATACGGTGACGCTAGGTAAAGGTCGAGGTTGAGTGGTAGAAAGGACTTTGTAGTCCTAGCCTCGCCTCGTTAAACAAGACAAACTTTACCATTTTTTACAAGTGTAAACATTAAGTTATTTAAAAAAATCGTCAATGATTGTAACATGACGGGAATACACAACAAGTTAGACACACCCTTGACTTAATATTTTAACTAATTGAAGTGTTTCTTTGAGGAAACTTCGCTACGTAGAAATATCCCAAAGGGCCTGGGAGAGAGGAAAATCAACAGTGTGTCTAGATGAGAGAGCAAGTCTGAGCGTGACCACCAGTCAGCTGTGTAAACAGGGACAACACAGCTGATAGATAAGTGATGCTGCTAATTACCTCCCTGTGGAATACCTAACCTAACCTAACAGTATGTGTTGCTAGCAAATGTTGCAATGTTACTGACACACGCTGTATTTATTCCATTAGAAAAGACTTCGAGCCCCTTTTTAAAATAGCCCAATTACAATTTAATGAGTTTTTAACATGAAAAAGTAGGCCTATTTGAATCTTATTCTTAAACCAGAACTAATAAGCAATACCAATGTGTAGCCAAAAGCTCTACCGTAAATCTAAGAGATATGTAAGGCCGCTTTCAGACGCTCTGACTTTTTGTCGTGCGACGGATACGGCGCGAGACTTATGGGCGTATTCACACTTACTAGACGACTTTCTTTCGTCTTTGAGAGTTCAAGAGGTACAAGAATAGTGCGTCCTCAACTGTATCCATTTTGCAACTGACGAATTTGGTATTTATTAAAAAGGGCGTCCGCCGTGAAGAATCCGGCGCCCGTCGTGGAGTTCCGGCGCACGGCGAAAAGTCGTAACGTTTGAAAGCAGCCTAAGAACGAGAGGGTTATTAAAACTAAAAGTTTTAAATAAATATAGTTTTATGTATTTAACAATATGAACATATGTTAATCAACTAGTATTACAACTATAGTATATTTTATCACTTGGTCCTAAAATGACACTTCAAGATTAGGCATCCGAGGCACAGCCGAGTATGTTAAATGACCGAGGGTCAAAATGACCAAGTGATAAAATATACTAATTATAATCTAACCAGTGATTAACGATTTTTTTGTCATGATGCAAATAATAATGAGAAAGAAATGTCAATAAATGTTTTAATATTATAAACAATTAATTAAGTAAACATTGTTTTGTGCTCAACAGTTTTAATTATAACGTTTTGAAGAAACAGCTGTTGCACTGATAAATTTCAAAACCGGCAAAAGAAACTCGTTGAACCAGCTGACCTCCATTCCGCGAAAATATCATTAAAATGATCTCCCTAGGGAGAAAAGGATCACCAAAACAATACTTTGTGTACCTGGGTGTTAAGGTGACACTTTAGCACTTTCAATACGTGTGTCTAAAGCAGCTGTTTTCAGAGAAGAATGACAAAACAGGTATTATGTATTACAATTGGTTTTACTGATTCAACCAAATTATTATCTATTTATGTAGAGAAAGAAGATGAAATGCACCTTTGTAAAGGCGCTTCTCCTAAAAGTTAGCTTTTGTGGTAACATCAATGTGATAGTATCTAATATGTAGCTATACTAAAAATCAACAAAATCTGATATGTTAAACCAAGATGGCGGTGACACCCAATTTTCCGTTGTTGGTATAAACAATACCATACATGTTCATACAAAATGTCATCAACATTGGACTTATGATTTATCTGTAATTCTGTCACTTTGAGAAAAAGAAACAGGTTTCTTTGTCATTATTTCGGTTATTATTTTGATTGTACTATTAAGAAACAAAACATTGTACTGTAATGCTTTTTAAATACACAACAGCTTAGTTAAACATAGTTTTTTTGGTTGAATTTGTCATTATATTAATGTGTTCTTTAATGATATGTTTCAAGAGGCAAAAACGAGTGGTCAAGGTTATTATACTACACTGCGAAAACCTCTCTGGGTAGATATTCTTGTAAGCCCATGAAGTTGTAGCAAGAGTTAATTACATTTAACTAGACGTGAGGCCCTTCAGCAACATGTAATATTTAAGTGTTTTACATACATTTATAAGCTTACAAATGAATTGCATCATCATTGTTTCAAGGTCATTATTAATGTTATTTTTTAAATTAGTTGAGTTTTAAGCCCTTTAATAATTTTGAACCACAATTTATATATTTTACAATGTGAAAACATGTGATTCAAGTATTATTTAGTACAACTTGTTTTTACTGATTAAACCAAATTATTAGCTTTTTATTTAAAGCAAGAAGATGGTATTAGTAACCTTTTGATGAAGCACATACGGTGTTACAAATAATGTCTTACGGCGTCTTTGGGGGTTTTGAGAGCTAGTCCTCAAGAAAGACTGAGAGTTGTTATTTTGCTCCCTCCGGGTAAAGGGGTTCTTTTTTCAAACATCCTGGTTGTTGTGTGTGTCTCTTTCTATTCGACATCAGTACTTACATGTCTATTCTACGTATCGTTTCAAGGTCCAGCATAGATCTTTCGATTCGACTATTTGGAATCCCTCTTATACTAAGCGTGTTATACAATACCACACACAAAACAAAAAATCTACGAATTTCCTTTAACATTAGTTTAGAAAATTGAAAATATTAAAAACAGTTTGAACAGAACACTTGCAGTTTTAAATTTATAACTAAGGGCCGGTTTCCCCAAATTCTCGTTGTGCTGGTTTATTTTGTGCCGAGCACAAATTTATACATCCGGCTTAAACTCCGAGGTGTTTCCCCAACCTTTTGGCAGGCACAGCATAGATTAAACCTCGCATCAATGAGTTGGCTAACCTACTCCCCGTGGTTAGGAAGTCACGCTAAGCCGTTGGTCCATTCCATTGGTCATTGGGCTATTAATTAATGAACCAATCTGGGGAATAGTCGGCCCTAGTTAGTAACAAGACTATACGTACCTCATCATCCATCAAAACACTCATCACACTCACCATCATTCCATATTCACCTTAAAATATCCTCTAAGTGTGGTCGGTATCTCAAAGCAAAGTATCAAAGTAAGTATCTGTCTGTTTTCTGTTTGATTTCGGTAGAAACAAACAACAAACGTTTGTTCGATCAGATTTGAGGTTTTGTGTACTAACTTCCAATCTGAAGAAGATTGGCCTATTTTGTTTGATTAATATTTCTATCTCAAATTCTAATAATTCCATCAGTTTATCCATTTGACTAAATATGTACTTAAAACGAAACAAAAATGACTATTTAAAAAAAGTAATAGGTTATTGCCGAAGTTTTTGTAAACTTATTATTATGGTGAGTAGGGTAGGCTTTAATTTCAAAATTTGAGGAGTTATTCATTTCCAATATTATTTATTTCCATAATTATTCTAACAGTTCAAAAATTTAATCCATTTAACTAATTGTGCATATAAAAATTAATAAACACAACAACTTAAAAAATAATATCCTAAGTATTTGTAAACTTAATATTATGGTGGATAGGCTAGGCTTTGATTTCAAAATTTAAGGTTAGTTTTTTATTTATTTCTACTAGGCCTAGTATAGATTTGTATAAGCGACTTAAACCACCTGCTTGGGCCAATTAGTTTATTCCGGCCAAATTGACGGCACACATTTTGGGGAAACACCTCCTTGAGTTAAACCGCGGCTTAAACTGCCGATCTCAGTTAACTGACGTTGGGGAAACCGGCCCTAAGTAAACCTTTTGTTTATCGACATCAGTAGTACACAAAACATTCCTTTTAATTAAAATATCCTATCAAATCGAACAAAAACTGTATCATATACGTTTTAACGTTGGATAAGCAACTCATAGCTTCACAGTTCTTGGTTAAATAGCTTCTTGTCGAGAAATAACCGAGAAAAACGCAAATGATAGAAGAACGAGGCAACAGCTAGGAGGTAAGAGACTTGAGACAAAACCAGAGTGATATTTATCTGGCTAAGTAAGTTAGAACCCACAGGAGACCTGGTAATAGAAGAAAGCAAAAAACAAGAACTGATGACTGCCATTGTGCTAAAGAGTGTTGAGGGAGAAATAGCACTCCTTGAAACCCTTGCAGAGGGGAGTCGTTTTAGTGTTGGAAATATAGCATGAAGTTGGATATGTACGGGTATCTATAAGTCACCTTCAGTATCTAGAGTTTCGAGTTAAGAGTTGTTCTAAAATATACAGGGTGTCCCATAAGTAAAGTGCCAAACTCTGGGAAAAGGTTAAATGAGTCAAAATAAAGAGAACATTAAGAATAACAATTTGTCCAAAAACGCTTAGTTAACCAGATATTCGCCATTTTATATTTTTCTTTATTATTTATTATCTCTTACACCATTTATCCGATTTGACTTAAACTAAAAATAATTTTGTATCTAAGTAAGACCATTTATGGAAAACATAGCAGCATGAAAAACGGTGGCTATTTTGTGGTAGTTTTAAGACATTTTTGGCTATACACCATAAATAGCGAATAAACGTTTTAGCGAAGAATACCATTGTGTAGTGAATTTTATTACCTGTCTATTGACACCAAGTTTATAAAAATCTGTGGGGAAACAACGAAGCATTAGGGGAAACTCTGGCTGAAAACAGACTACTTTCCACCTTATTATCTTGATGTTTGCCACGGTTTACACTGTAACTTTGTTTATTTGTCCATATTTGTTTTATTGTTTGTTTGTCCATTCTAACACATATTTATTACACATTTATTTATGTGTTCCCCAATATTTTAACGATTTTCCTTTACATGTAACCTCATCATTGTTAGTGTAGGGTTTTGGGAGTGACAGTGTAATATGTTTGAAAATTGGCACACGCGCAAAGAGGCACTCTATTGCCTATGAGGTTTTACATAGGATCGTATTAAAAAATCTAGAAATCTTTCTACGTCTAATTCCATATTACGTTTCCACGGAAGCCGTTAAGGACTTCAACAACAGTATTAAGACTAACTCAAATACTAATAAATCGATTTCTAAGCAATCTTTGCGAGTGGATGGTCTTAGGAGATTTTAACTTATTAAATAAATTAATTACCAACACGAAATCTTAGATATTGATCTTAGAACAAACTGTTCTTATTGATAACAATTGCGTTCAAGAGAATGTTGAATGTCAAGTTTCTGTTCGTTTAATGAAGCAATGAACGCCTGAAAATGACGTAATATATTCTTGAAACCTCTACTTATTGATGATTTGGAGGCTTGGTAATGAAGGCATTCTACTAACAAGCTCGTTCCAGATAATATAGAGTTCCATCGTTATTCAAGTCATAAAACACATATTCTGAATATTTTCTTCAATACTAGCTTGTAGGGCTTTTGTATACTGTTCATCGCACATTCCGTTGTACATTTGAATTAATTGATAGGAAAATTAATATAAAACACTTGCTTATATAAATACGTTCTTTTAAGTAGAGACGCAGTGGTCAAGGTAAAGACGTTTGTCTCTGTGCCACTTTTGGTTTATCTTGAGGATAAATGCAAACTGATATTCTAATGTAAACATTATTACATCACTAATGTAGTCTAGCTTCATGGAGATCAGGTTTTGATGATAAAAACTAGTGATTTGCTAGTGATTCATAACTAGTGATTTACTTACAAACTGAAATTAAAACGTGTTGCTACAATGTTATTTTAAAATAGCAAACATTTGCATCGCAAAAAATGGCTTGCCGAGGTGGCGCGGCCTTAAGTAAGTAAATTTAAGTAGAAAATACTAACGAAGGTCAAATTGGTGGTATACCACTGAAAATAAATCACTAAATCACTATTTGAGATGCCGACCACTCCCATGAGGGTATTTTAAGGCAAATATGTGGTGAAGGATGAGTGTGATGAGTGGTAGTAATGAGTTATGAGGTGTAGTCAATTGTTACAAACTAAGGCCGACTCTTTCTTAGAATGGGTCATTAATAAATAGCCCAATGACCAATGGAAATACAAGGACCAACGGCTTATCGTGACTTCCGAACCACGCAGGTGATGGTCTGATATGTCTAAACGATGGTGGGAGTTTGTTGCGGGTATCATTAGATGATCTCTGAGACTATCTGAGCCACTTTAGACCTACATCGTCCTCAAAACCTGATCTCCATGAAGCTGGATTACAGGACCACGCCACGAGTCCCAGTCCATATACCACTTAATGGAAACCATAAATATTGATTTGTTTGATTTAATAATTTTATTGTCTGGAACTGTTAAGTGTTACGTTTTATATGCTTTTGAAGAGAGAGTATCAAAAGAGAGCCGATGCTTTACACCCACACGCCCCCATGTAGAGAGGAAACTTGTCTATTACATCTGAGAACAGCAATCACGAACACAGCTTGAACGATATACAGAACCACATTTACTTAATGTTCCTGACAGAATGAGTTGGTTCTTCTTTGAACAATATTGTCATTTAGTAAAAAGAAAGAAACGGACTTTTCCTGCCACTTCCAGAAAAAAAACTACTTCTAACGTTTCGGGTAGTTAAAAACTCCACCCGTCTTCAGAGAACTACACTAATCTAGGAACTACATTTAATTAAAATCTTAAAATCTAACCTAAGACTATTCCAACCAATATTTAAAAATACCGCTAAATCATAAAAAAATCATAGCTTGTCAAAATTCAATTTGTCAATTTAAATTTTGGCCTAGCTCGAGGCATTCGAAAACCACCTTCGGATGAGGGTAATTTTTATAATTATTCTCGTTGAATTATCACAGTTATGAGTTCCCACGCAGATTACGACCCCTGGCTACAAGCAACTGTTTCAGACACAAACATGGTTACTTGTTTGCTTTAATTAGCTTTGTAGTGACGACATAAAGTATTTCATTTAGTACAAAGTGAAAATTTAGGTTTTTTTTCAACGTAAAATATTAAGCTCCTGTAACAATTGAAGTAGCAGTAAGATCACAGGCGTGTTTAAGATATTACAGGAGATTTTTAAATTGATCAGGTTTTCTTGCTCATATCTGATAAATGCTTCATCAAAAGACTGAATCAAACTCTAAGTTAAAGACCACGTTTTATGTTTTATAGGTTATTTATTTAAATAAGTTCAACTTCATTAAAAGGTTTATTAAAAATTGTATAACCATTTGTAGTGGTTATTTAAATGAAACTAGCTACGATATAGGAAAACCCAAAATTTTAAGGTACACACCAAACCCAAACAACGGAATGTCTTACTCAATCCTTTCAATGTAAAAAATTTCTTTGTATATGTTTTCAACGCACTGCATGTTCACCCAAGCGTTCATCAGCGCCTTACAATTAATAGGCTATCAAACTTTTAAAATACGTACTTACAAACTTAAAATGAAACGTGTTTGCCGATGCGGCACTGCTTTAAGTAAGTGAATTTAAATAGAAACTACTAATTGAAAATAAAATTGGTGAAATCTCAGTTTTTTAGCGTAATGAAGCGTACATTGTCTACATCAGACAAACGTAGGGTAACAAAATTTCATGTTGTGTTTATTACCAGTTTTCCCAATTCCGGAGATCAATCCAGTGATGCAGAAATATATGCTTTCACAAATCATGTTGTGTACATATTTCAAGCAAATATAAATTGAACCCATCAGTGAATTACACACGGGTTTCTTTGAGCAGTCCAAAGGTAACACGAAGAGTCAAAACACGTCGTTACTTTTACGGAGAAATTTTGTACTTAAACCAGATAAATCTCGTCCCTTTTTAGTTGGCAGTTTATGTA
This sequence comes from Matsumurasca onukii, assembly GCA_018831715.1. Classification (NCBI taxonomy): domain Eukaryota; kingdom Metazoa; phylum Arthropoda; class Insecta; order Hemiptera; family Cicadellidae; genus Matsumurasca; species Matsumurasca onukii. The sequence goes on along the minus strand of CM032059.1, from coordinate 39,755,729 downwards.
AATGACAACTTAGCCGACGCGCAGCCAACTAACGTGAATCCTAGCGGATATTCTGTAGCAGAGTGGATAGGTAAATTATTAGAACCCTATAAAGTAGGCCTTTTTGCTATAAGACCACATTTAAGATTTTATTTAAATAAAACTTGATATACACATTTATATCCCCGTAACCAAACATGCGTACATGCTCGTATAAATTGTAAAAAATATCCGCCGGCAAACCTAAATGGCAAAAACAACGATTTTTCCCACCAGCTCTTGCTCCAGCTAAATGGACTTAGTTTCACTAAATCACTATTTGAGATGCCGACCACTCTCATGGCAAATATGTGGTGAAGGATGAGTGTGATGAGTGGTAGTAATGAGTTATGAGGTGTAGTCTTGTTACAAATTAAGGCCGACTCTTCCTTAGAATGGGTCATTAATTAACAGCCCAATGACCAATGGAAATACAAGGACCAACTGCTTAACGTGACATCCTAACCACGCAGGTCTGATATGTCTAAACGATGGTGGGAGTTGATGCGGGTATTATCAGATGATCATTGAGACTATCTGAGCCGCTTTAGACCTATATCATCCTCAAAAACTGACCTCCATGAAGCTGGATTACAGGACCACGCCACGAGTCCCAGTCAATACATGATCATACAATTCGTTGTTTTAAACTAAAAACGCAAATGTATAAAACGATAAAAGGAATTTCAACTAGAACACAATTTGTTTGGTTTTAATATTTCGAAATATATCACTTTCAGGAAATACTCAATGAACTGTACTGTACCTTTCAAAATGTGACAATTTAATACGCTCTGATTATGGCAAGTAATGGGTTTGGTTTGGTCGATTAAACCTTACCTGATTAAACCTTCGCGTGCTAGCAAATATCTATCAGATAGAGAATAATTATTGTCATTCGGTATGCCAAATATATTAATTGTTCCATAAATATCGTGCCTAGTTTTCGTGAAACTCGCTTGGTCAATGGTTAAAGGCATAATTGCAACCTTGGATATAAGCTCTTAAAAATTAAATGAAGTAAGAAATATTTTATTCCAATATTTTATACAATGGCATTAACATAAAATATATTTTGAACAGTCATCTTGTCCAGTAGTGATGGCAGAATAAAAACTAAATTTTAAAACAACAATAGCTTTACTATAAATAATTAAATAATAACAATCTGTGACGTGGTGTTTCTTAGTCTTAATTACAGAGTGGCTTACAACTAATACAGTGGAACAACAATACTGTCTTTGGAAAGCAAAGGAAGTTTTCCTATCGAGAAACTTAAAGCATAGGCCTAATTACCTAAATAATATGTTTTACTTTTAAGTCAATACATTATTGAAAGAGTGCTCTTCAATAAGATTTTATTACTACAAGCGTAAAACTTTAATAAAGGTGAGCGTTGTAATCAATCACGTTAAGCCGTTGGTCCCTGTATTTCCATTGGTCATTGGGCTATCAATTAATGACCCATTCTAAGGAAGAGTCGGCCTTAGTTTGTAACAAGACTACACCTCATAACTCATTACTACCACTCATCACACTCATCCTTCACCACATATTTGCCTTAAAATACCCTCATGAGAGTGGTCGGCATCTCAAATAGTGATTTAGTGATAAAATTACTCCTCTCAGTAAACGTTTGAAGACTCTAAAGAGACAGATTCATTCCTACTGATGATTGACTACATTCGACAACGGATCTCCTCCTCAGTACACACAGTCATGTATGGCAAAGCCAACAGCAATTAAGTGAGACTGGAGGAGTGTTTACACATCTACCTTCATTTGTCGTTCGTTAGTCTCAACAACAGTCTCGGCCGATTGTTCTTCTTCTCTATATTCTGTTGTGTTATGTTTTGTAATTGTTGTGTAGACTACTTTAGTCATCTGGGTTTGAATACAAATGTTTCTAAAACATTTTATATTAACATTAATATTGGTACACATGTGCACGACAAGAATACTCATAATCTAGCCATCAATGGCACCGTTTAGTCTCTTCAAAAGACTGACCATGTTAAATTCTTGGGTCTCTTCGTAGATGAAAAACTGTCTTGGGATCACCATGTTGATTTTGTCCGTAGCAAAGTGTCAAAAGGACTATTTTTTATTAAGGAAACTTTCACTCCACTGCAGCCAAGATGTTTTGATGATGGCATATTATGGAATCATTCATCCCCATTTATCCTACGGATTATGCTTATGGAGTAGTTGCTCTGAAACAAAAATCCAAAGGGTTTTATCCTACAAAAGATTAATTAGAATAATTAGAAAGTTAAAATTTAGAGATTTCTGCAGGGAACATTTCAAATCCCTATCTATACTGCCTTTATCCTCTCTGTACATTTTGGAAACGTTGTTGTTTTTTAGGGCTAAGTGTACTATCATCGAGAACATTAATCAATATAATACAAGGAATCAAAATTTTATCCCACCAAACTACTATAGGCTTCAACTGTACGATAAACGTCCTGTTGAAGCCGGTAGAAAATTATACAATAAACTTCTTGACAATGTTAAAAGTTACTGTACGACAAAATTCAAAATCAACCTTCAAAACTATCTGGCTCAAAATTCATTTTATAGTATTGCGGAATTCATGAATATTAGAAACTCAACTATTACACTATTATTTAATTACGATTCGAGGTCTTACTTGTGGTATATACGAATAGTATGTTTTATTACTGTAAAAAAATTTACTGTACAAGTTTTGACATTAAACTTATTGCTATGTTACGTATATGTGTTGTTGTTGCTATGTTCTGTTCAGTTTAGTGCATATTTTCTACACGACTTTGCCTTGAAATTGTAGTCAAAGCAATTTATTCAACACAAATAGCAGGTTACGCAAACAAAATATAAAATATATGTAAGTTGTTTATTACCTAAACATTTCCTATCTTATGTAATCGTTATTTGATATGAAACTCTAATAAAACTACAACTGTCCATAAGTTCTAACATTGAAATACCAATCATACATACATTTTTGATAATCATGCTATCTTATTCTTGTTCAGTAGTCAGTAAGTGTATTCAGCGTTTCCTTAGTCTTATGCCATAAGCTCGTCTGTATTGTAGAATGTTTCCACTTTTTTCAGACAAGTTTATGAAACACCTTTAGCTCTTTTAATTAAATTTGGCAACCTACAATTTTGGAAAATCTTCTCTAGTATTATTAATTCGGAGTTTAACTGTATGTGTTTCATATAGTTTATTTCAGCTTATTTTAAATTACATCGAACTTTGATATAGCACAATAATCACCGTTAAACCATAATTATACTAGCGTTCTTAAAAGTTTCGATAAGTAGGGCAACGTTTCGATCCATAAATATTATAACGTTGCATTGTTTTAACTTTTACTTACTACATCATCATAATCAAATTTATCATGTATTTAATTGCTTTAAACAATTGTCTTAGTAACTAATCAATATACAGGGTGATTCTAAAATAGGGCGCCAAATTTTAGGGGTGGGTTCCTTATGCAAAATAAATTAAAGAGTTACCGATAAACATGGGTCCTAAAATTCTTCATTATCCCGGTAGCCGCCATTTTGTATTTTTGACTTAAAAATTTATATCTCCAGAACAGTTTGACCGATTGCATTCACAGGGTATGGTGTTTATGTGTCATTAGGTCAGTTTAAGAAAACACAAACATTAAAAACCCTACACAAGTACGGCAGCTGTTTAAATTTTAAAATTAAAATACCATAAAAACGGTGCGTTATACAATAAAATTAAAAAATTAAACAGTTAAAGTTTTCAATTTTACATAAAGATACAAACTTGTTTTCCGAATTTTACATGAATAATTACACTTTTTGCGTGATTTTGCAACTGGTTCATGACCAAACCTTAAATATTTAGCGGATCCGTGGCGGATTGATATCGCACGCGACTCCGGAGCTCATCACTCCGGTGGCGCGGGTTCGATCCCCACAGTCACCACTTACATTTGTAATGTGACTAATACGGTGACGCTAGGTAAAGGTTGAGGTTGAGTGGTAGAGAGGACTTTGTAGTCCTAACTTCACCTCGTTAAACAAGACAAACTTTACCTTTTTTTAAATATTCACATCTTAGGTGTACAATCCGGTAGTGTACCAGTTGTATAAGGACGCAAAAGTGTAAATATTCATGTAAAAATTGGAAAAAAATTTTGCATCTTTATGTAAAATTAAAAGATACAATTCTTTTAATGTTTTGTATAATGCGCCGTTTTCATGGTATTTCAAATTGAAAAGTTTAAACAGCTGCCGTATCTTTACGTTGGGTTTTATGAAACCATGTTTTTTCGTTAATTGACCTTATTACACATAAATACCAAACCAAGTTTGAATGAAATCGGTTAAACTGTTCTGGAGATATACATTTTTAAGTAAAACATACAAAATGGCGGCTAGCTGGGCAACGAAGAATTTTAGGACCCATGTTTGTAGGAACTTTTTTATTGTTTCTGCATAAAGGAACCTGAAAATTGCGCCCTATTCATCAATAATATAATTTCATGTATGGAAACTCGATATTTTCAGGAAGATAATAGCAGTTAGAAGACATGTTTCACTATAAAGTCCAAACCTCGCATCAACTTTGTCTAGAGCAGAGCACTTGTGACCACTAATTAGGTTCAGAAAGTTTAATTAAAACTGCGCTCAAGTGGCGCCAATGTGAGGCTTTACAAGTCCTACACACTCTACATGAGATAGTATAGTTTAAATTGACTTTTTTTTAAACATATCTATTTTCCGGTAAGCCTAAAACTGGGTGGGCAGTTTGGATTTCCTATACCGTGTTCTATTCTAAATCGCTTTTAAGTAGTTGAATAATAATATACACTCTTGTTGGTGAATTCCCATCGAAAAGAGATCTATTTATATCCATCGCCATTTGAACGGAACGTCGAAAAGTAGAACAGTTTGCAGTTCTCAGCTTCCCAACACACCCTGAGCGAAATATGTAGTTGTTAATATCTAAGGATTCCGGTTTACACCGCGTCACAGTTGTAAATATACAAATACTGCTAAACGTTTCGACCTCGCTGTGGAGAGTCATCTTCAGTAGCTGGTCTCAGCCAGTCAACCAGCTACTGAGAATGACTTTCCACAGCGAGGTCGAAACGTTTAGCAGTATTTGTATTTCAACTGTGACGCGGTGTAAACCGGAAGCCTTAGATATTAATGAGGACACCGGCCGCGAAAGCTTAAGAATTAAGATTATGTAGTTGTTGTTTTTAATTAATACTTTTTGTTCAATTTCATTGCAAACCTAGGCTTGTTGCACGAGACAGAGCATTTAGGAATTGTATATTTTATAAACATGTTGTATTCATGGTAATTTTGTTACAACTGGTACGTTATAAGCAAAGGAAATATCACAGCTATATTGAAACGACATAAACATTGTAATATTAGCAAAAACCTTGTGTGTCTTAAATTATTATATTGTTAAGAATGTTTAGTTCGTTTTTCGTAAAGATATACCCGGTGGGTTTTCAGTACTAGACGTCTTGTGATTAAAACTGCTATCCCTCTTTTTGCCTTGTTTGTGCTGATTCATGTATTCTATTCTGATGAAAGTGTGGAGTCAAGTACAGTACCATATTTTGTTACCAAACGTCTAAGCCGCACATGTTTCTACGTCAAGCAATACTCGTACTTTCCATGTCAACTCGTAAGTGTGAAGAAACTGTTGTGCACGCTTAACGCCGGTTATATGTCTTGATATTCATGATCTCACATATTCATACAAATGTACAACCTGAAATACGCGGATGTACAGTGTACGAATATGTTTATTCATAACGGTTAGACTTGAGGGTGTACAGGACGATGTTGTCTGCCAAGTAAAAAGTAACAAAACACCTGGCAGATTCTTTGTACTTGCAAGGTTAAGTGTCTTTACTATGTTTTGAATTCTTAAAATGACGGAATTTCTATATACGAGATGTGAAACAAGTTATCTGCGTCTGCTTGAAGCCACACTTGTAAAGTTTTAAAGTATTTAAGAGGTCTGGAAGTATCAATATCGCGTTTTTTAAAAGGTTTGTTTTCAGAAGTTGAACTATTATTGGACATTTTCCATCGTTAGTGAACAAAAAAGATCACACGACGTCTCGGGATCTGTAGTCTGATTACGTCTTCAGGTGAAAGTAACCTAAAACATAACAAAGAACATTAGAAAATGAGCTAGCCTGCTGCTAGTGTGTGTGACTGGCCTGTCACTGGCCAACCAGTAAGTCTAGGGTTAGCTCGTTCAGTTAGTGGACGTGTTTTGTGATTCGTTTTGAATTTACTCCGGTGACTTGTTTACTTTCATAGTGTGGCTTGTGTTTGTAATATTGTAGTGTTGTTTTTTTTCTAGGCTACTTCTTAATTCTATGATTTAATTTTTGTTTGACAACTACATGTTGTTTGGTAGAGTTTGACTGGTCAGCTACGCTGACTACGTTATCTTTACTTTAGCTCATTTTCTAATGTTTTGTGTTACGTTTTTGGTGACTTTCACCTGAAGACGGGATCAGATTTCAGATCCCGAAACGTCGTGATCTTTTTTGTTCACTAACGATGGAAAATGTCCGCAATAATAGTTCAACTTCTGAAATCCTCCCATCGTCAACAACAAACTTCAAACAAAGAAAGTTTTGTTTTGATTGAAACTTTACGAGCTTTTAGTAAGGAACTGGGATCAATATAGTATTGACCTATCACTGAAGATTTTTTAAAACTAAACTTCTACTACCTATATCTTGAAGAGCTGGATCTTATTAGATGATTTAGAAATTTAAAACATCAAACTGTCTAATAAAGAAAGAAAATTGTTTAACTCTGAGGGCTTTAAAATGAATGGCATTCATCGTCAGAGACTCTAAGCAACTGGAATGGCATGACGATGAATGCCACGCATTTAAAAGACCTCAGAATAAAAAAATTTCTTTATTAGACAGTTTGATGTTTTAAATTTCTTCTACTACTTATTTTTAAAAGGCAGCGTAAAGGCTTTTTGTGGCCTTTCAATTATTTTAGTGGTAGTTACCTCTTCTTTGTCGGGGTCAAAACAAATCAGCTTTTGTTTTTACTGTTTACGCCAACGGCATTTTCATTAGAGACTTAACTTCGGGTTTGTGGGCATCACAAAACGCTTTTAGGGAAAGCGGTCAAAACCCATGTGCTTGCGCCGGAAATCGAACCCGCGACCTTGCGCTTTGCAAGCCGTGACTCTACCCACTGAACCACGGACGCAGGTAAAGGCTTTAAGACTTGCAGACCGATTTCAGATGGTTTTAGTGGGAAAATTACATCTTTAGCTCTATTTTCGTAAATGTATTGGTTCAAAACAACATTACCTCTAAAGCTTTCCATCTAATGTAGGTTATAGTACACCTATAGTATTAAATTTAATGGGTTTTGAGTGATATGCTAGTATAATAAAAAGTATGACAGAAATTAGTCAAACTTCACTGAACCATCTGAACTCTTCTCACTATGGTTGCGAATTGAACTCTACCTTTGTTCATCAGTTCACTGGCCCATTTAACGCCCTTTACCTAACCTATCTATTTCAGGTTAGTAAATTCAAGACTACACCTTTTAAAAAAGGTAAAAGGTAAAGTTTGTCTTGTTTAACGAGGCGAAGTTAGGACTACAAAGTCCTCTCTACCACTCAACCTCGACCTTTACCTAGCGTCACCGTATTAGTCACATTCCAAATGTAAGTGGTGACTGCGGGGATCGAACCCACGCCACCAAAGTGATGAGCTCCGGAGTCGCGTGCGATACCAATCCGCCACGGATCCGCTTAATACAGTGATGGTTTTAATACAGTATAAACATTTTATATTTGTTACAAGAAAAGGAGAGGTGCGATGCGTTTTAACGTAGTTAAGCCTTGCCGAGGAGCTAAGTGTTACTCAGACGTGCAGTTAAGTGCGATGTTCCGACATAACTTTGACTTGATGGCGCTTTCCCGCTCAGCTTACAACGTCTTGTGAAACTCAAGTCAGTGTCTAGACTGAAAAATAATGTTTTAAGAGTTTAGTTATGTTTGACTTGACCGTAGGGTTCAGTCAGTTTGTTTGTGATAATTTAAAGGTTTTGGCAGGGTTTTAAACTCCAATATGAAATGCCCAATTTTTATTTTGAAATTGTACAATTTGGATCTTATTCTGACTGCTGAATTAAGTTCAACACATCTGTTCCGGGTTTAGATACGGTTGGTAATGTTCAGTGTGAACAAGAACCATTTTTCATTTTTAAATTAAAAAACAATCTCATTCTTCTTTAACTGTGCGAGACATGCAAACTGTGAACTCGGGTTTTCCAAAAACAAAATATTAATATTTTGATGTAAATCTTAGAAAATTTGATTGTCAACAAACCTAAGTAGAATATGGTTCATATAATTATGTAGAAACCTTAGCTATGTATAGAAGTATATTATAACCGGGTGAATATATTGAAAATAAGCCTCTATGGCTTTTAAATTTACATTAAGTGCTGAAAATCACGTGTTTTTTGCTAGAAAGAGGCGATAGCTCGGTAAATATGAATATAATTATATTAAAAATATATATTGTCTTAAAGACAATTAAATTTTACCTTCACTTGGTTTCGTTTAAACTTTGATCAAATGTATAGTTTGACGTCTGTAGCTATACAAAAAAAATTGAGTATATCTACACTTTTCGAGTATTTCTCGAAGCTCTACACTTTTTCGAGTATTTCTAGACAAAAATATCTTTTTATCTTGGCAACACTCAAAAATTCGATAGACTTAAGGCTATCATCTTGATGGAATTTAATTTTACATTAAAATGGGCTATTGAAGCTCTTTTTCGTTCGAAGAGCTTTTACCATAAAAAATACACTACAAGCTCATGATTTTTGAGGGGTTTTACTTTTATATTTTGAATTTTAGTCTCATCAAAAAGACATTGAAATGAGACCACTACTAAATCAAGATATTTCCATCAGCGCAAACTGGGTGTAAAACGTTGACCGCGTTCAAAAGTTATTCGTGAACAAACATAAAAAAGTTCGCCACAGGTCCACTCATATGACCTCCTCTTTCCTCTGAAGTCGGTTAATGAAGGTTTATGCTATAAAAATGTATAATTGACCTGGCTAAAATAAAATTTGGTGTACGCTTTATTGGCAACGTAGCCACAAATTAGAAAAAAATCGTTGAGACCAAGAAAACGGGTTTTGTCAGCCATCTTGGTTTGGTCAATCAAATTTTGTTGATTTTTCGTACGCGGGTTGGTTACGGTAACGTATTTTTTATACCATGCATCTAAAACTAAGAGGTCTGATTGTATAATTTACTACCCCATATTTCAAATGACCACTTTCACTTTAAATTTAAGACTATATGCTGTAATGGCTTGTAGTTTTCTTTTAAATAACTTATTGTATTTTACTACACCAACACAGAACACTTTGTAACCTGCAGGTAAATAAATAAATTTTTTATATAAAGCAATCTGTAAAATCATAAACGTAGCTTTTATAGAATAAATTCTTCCTTTTTGGATAATTTATCACCCTCCTTTATGGCAAACTCACTAAGGTTCACAGTAGTGCTTGTGGTGACTAATCGGCTCTGTTTTTTTATTTGTAAATTTGTTTTTTTAATGAAATTAACCAACTTGTCGTTTTTTATACGTACATTTAAATGCAAGCATTTTCTGTAAATAAAACATTGTGATTCTGAGGTTAAGAACTTCAAGGCAGAAATAGCAAGATAAATTGATAAAGCTTATCCTTAATGCAATCCTTAAGGATAAAGCTAATCCTAAATGCTTATCCTTATTAATCAGTACCTGTAACAAGGGGATTTCAACCAAATTTATCATTCCATTGACGATACTGAAATGCATCTTTGGTGATTATACGTTGAACGGTAAAAGCTCACGGAGAAACGTAAAACTATATATTGTAAAATCTACAACAATGAAAGTGGTTGACAAGTTTTATATGTATACTACTATTTAGATGTATACTATTGCGTTGTACAAAAACGCAATTTTCAAGAGCTTTCATTCTTCAAAAAACAGCCGTTAGGACAATCGCAAAACTTCAAAGAAGAGAGTCGTGCAGGCCAGCTTTTCAAAATTTGAAATTGTTGACTTTACCTTGCCTCTACATTCTCCAAACTTGTCTTCTTTCAAAAAAATGTGACCACGTAAGAGGAAGTGACATTCACTCTTACGAAACAAGAGGCAGGGAGAACTACCGAACTGGGAGACACAGAACGATAGTTCATGAACGTTTGCCTTCTCAGGCAGGAGTTCAATTGGTCAACTCGTTGCCAAATTCGATCAAAGTGCCCAAATGCCGAAGGCTTCAAAGCTCGTCTAAAACAAATCTTGGTCACAAAAGCGTTTTACAGTATAGAGTTCACGGCACATAACTAGGAGACCGCGGAAATCACCGACTTACAATAGAGCTAGAGTGGAATAATTCTAAAAAAATGACGATTGCATAACATGTTAATATGTTTCCGCAATAAACTATTTATTTATTTATTTGTTTATACTCGAATACTCTTATAATTGTATTGGTTTAATGTCGATTTAGGTACTATTTTATTATACTCCCAAAATTTCAACAAGGAATGACTAACTCGGATAAAAGTAACCCAACAACTAATTAGTCAACATAATACGTACTCGTAGTAACGTTATTTTTTAAAGTTGCTTGTTCACAGTTTGTGTACATGACCACCAACCTGCGAGTCTTTTATTTTATTTTTAAGTAATGTCTTAAAACTTGTTTAATAACATTAGATTTGACCTAGATTGTTAAAAGACTTACACCCATAAGTTATTTATCCTAACGTTGTTTTAACATACATTATCTTGTAAAGTGTGGTTAAAGTGTTACACAGTATCGTACAACGTACAACGACGCATCACTGTATAAAGTAGGAAAAACTGCTGTGTTGACAGCATCTTTATGAGTAGGGAAGAGCGTAAACACTCCTTATAAATTCTGTTTATTCTTCGGTATTCTTTGAGCGAGATTCTCTCTTTCCTTTGCCACACGAGTGTATTCGGTGGCTTACAAATCAGAATAAGTGAACGTTACATTCCCAACATAACTGGGCACATAACTGGCACCTTATTCAGCCTTTATACTCTACCCACCTAGTGGATGCTTTAAGCTGGTTCTGCGTCGTATAAGTAAGTTATGATTTTTTAAGTTTGCTTTTTAGCAGTTATGATAGCGATTTTCAGAGAAGACAGCTCTCTGTTTTAATCTTAAAAGGAAATCAATTTCTAATATTTCTTCTTAAGTGAGAGTGATATATGGTTTAAACATATAGGATCAAGTCCAGTTTGTTTCGTATTAAGAAAATATATATTAATTGACCTAAAGCAAGCAAGATAAAATTAGGTAAGAATGTATTGCGCGTTTCAAAAGTGTTGAACCCCCCCCCCCTTCCACTAACCTAACTTTTGTACGGCTGAAAGCTTGTGTAACTATGGTATAATTTGACAAGATGGGGGGTTTTACCTCTTACGTCAAATGGTGGTATTAAGTCCGCGCTCTTCAATTAACAAATCATAGAACCTAACTATACAAAAACAACGTTACACTAAACAAGATTACAAAGCTTCATTTTCGATTTTCAGTCAAAAACGTGTATGGTATGATACTTTGCACAGATAAATAGCTAAAGATTTAGTTTGCAAGATAGCAAAAAGGCAATTTGACTTTTAGTTTATTTAGGACACAAGTTTTACAACAAAGGTGAAAGGTGAACCTCTATGGTGCAAATCTTTAAAAGCTTATGTCACCCTAAAATACAAAAAAAAAACACATTGATCTCTTAATTTCTTGCGAGTTAAATAACAAACCGATATATTACTACTTAGATTGTTCACAGTCATTTATCTGTCCAAAAGGTATGATGATATACGTTTTTACGTAGACCGGTAATTTAGAACGGAGCGTTAAATAATAATTTATTTAAAGGAATCGTCGGTTTTTCTTATTTTTATAATGTTCAAACTAAAGATTGGAAGGTCTGGGTTTTCATGTACATTTTTCACAGTGGAGGGTAAGACTATTGTTCACGTCGATTAGTAAGTCACACGCATCTCCTAATAACATGTGCCATAGCGCGTTTGAAAACTTTCAGTTGTTCAAAAGATGATTTGAAAACCCTGTACAATATTGTTTTCATACAGTAACTTAAGTGTTTTTGGGCTCTTGACTTTCAGGATACATGTCCAATATTAAGTACGTGTATCACATTGTTATATTCTGTGATGTTATTCTGTATTGTTATATCTTGTTATATTTTAAACTAAGTTTTGTCAAGAAGATAACGTCAGGCTGAGGAAAATAACACAGAGCTTTGACAATGGGTCAAAGCGGTTTTCCAACCTTAAATGATAATGAAAGTTCAAAGCTCCAATTATATTCTTTCAGGCCAGCTCTTTTACCGTTTATTGTAAACGCCCGAATTGTAGTGAATTTGGTATTTTCGCCTGCATATCTCATTAGTTATTTTCAATAAGGACTAATTAACAACTTCTTTAATGCTACAAAATGTATATGTAGCCAAAGTGCGGTTTGTTTTCTGACTGAATACAAGCAGAATAAACACGCATAATATCACAAAAGAAACGTGAAATTCCATTACAAATGTTACGATATTCACTTGTTAAAATTGTTGTTTAAAGCTAAAGCTTTCAAAAATATCATTACCATATCGCACCCCTGTTACAGTGATATTTTTCTTTCCACCTGTTTAATGAAAATTGAATTAGTCAATTGTTGAGATGTTAAGGCTTGTTTTACTTGAGTCTTACTACGAAATATAATATGAAAATCATAACTTAGCTAACCAGAAAACCACTTGACCAATGTCCTTGAAGCAAACTTGTGTAAAGACGAGTAGCCAGCTCGTTAGAGGACAGCTTTGATTCGTTGCTAAGGACTCGGCTCAAAGCCATAGTTTCAAGTAATATCACTTCAACTAACTAAGGCAATATTGATACCCTTTGTATCACTGTGGGGAATATGCCAGCTTACTCCCAAGACGGAAATAAACCAGCGTTGCACTTGTGTCTAGGCCATTCTTGACAGTATAAGGTTTGCTTAGGATCTACTAGTACCTCTAGTCTAATGCATCTGTCTGACTGATAATAATAATAATAAAATATTTTATTGCAAATGTTACAAAATATTTTGTATCGCAATTGTCAAAGAAAAATTAGAGAAAAAATATAGCTAAAATTTTGCATTCACTCGTTACATCGAAATTCCATTCAAACATCACTATTATTCAAAATTCATAAAGCCTAGACACAGGTAAATCTTTTTATACATTCAAGACGCGCTCTAAAAAAGGATATTGAAAGCTTTCGATTCTTTAGGCCTATCTATATCTAACAAGTAAAAGTCTAGGACGTTGAGACTTTACACTGGGGTTTAATGAGCATTATGGAATGTGCAATACAGCAGAATATCTTACTATATTCAGGCGAGCTTTGGGGGTTTGGGGTTATGAGTTCAATAAAATTACTTAAAACACTCGTATTGCTTAAAATTAAAACCCGTAGGAGTGAAAGCTTTTTTTATGATTCATTCGCTTTAGATTCTTTTTGTGATTTGAATTTGTAGACACTTTTTTATTAAGGTGGGAACTCAGAGGTTTTGGACTTTAAAATGATTTTAAGTAGCCTACCTTCTTCAAAATTTGCTTGAAATTATTAATAAATTGTATTTAACAAAATACATAAAAGTAATCTTTGAAATACCCTGAAAATATTTTTATTTGAACATAATACTAGAATTTACTTGTAAGATAAAAAGTCAATGATACTAGTTAGCTTTAGGGCTCAGCTCATTTTCAAAATTTTACAGAATATAAAACACATAAGTTAAAAGATTGAAATAAATACAATGTATAAAACAAACATTTGTTAAATAAAGAACGTTTTAGACAGGTGGTAGATTATTATATCTAAACCAAGCTCTTGAGTTGGCGACTGATTTTCATTGTGTTGTTTTATTTTTTAAAGAAACGATGTACAAGTTTATTTAAAAAATAGGGGTTTTTGCGAGCGTCACTTTTAGAATGTTCTTGATGTGTTTAAGTTCTTCTTTGCTTTCAAATTTAAAATCTTCATATTTCCCTTCATGTCTGAAAAGTGATGTTTGGACTGGAGTAGTTGTTCAGCGATGACTTCATTGATGTGTTACATGTGTTATTTGATTTGAGCGCAAGTAGATGTTTCTTGAAATGTGATTTAAACGTGCGCCCGGTTTGTCCTATATTAGTTACACTGTTATTTGGACTAACGTAGCTTGTATATGCCTGATTTTTCAACCTTATTTTCGTATTTTTAAGAGTTATTGGCAATTTCATTTATTATTTGGAAGGCATTGTTATTAGTTCAAAAGCTCAGTTTGAATTCTGGTTTTAAAATTGTATTTTTCTGTAGCTTTTTCAAAGAGCTGTTAAAATGTGAATAAATAAATTTAATTTCCTAAATAAAAATATATATCAAACGAACTTCAAGTCAACGCTTTTACATATGACCCAAAGTTTATTTAGCATTGAAGATAGTTTGGACTTCAAAAATACGCAAACGATTAAGATTGAAGATATTTTAGTTGTAGACATTTTTTCTATGTACATAAAATGTCCAACAGTCTCTCAGGTCACAATTTAGAAACTTTGTCAGTGGATTCAACCACGAAACCATTAATGCAAAGTTACTGTAGATAACCACTCATTAATATATTTCAGTAGTTAAATGCAGTAGTGCATCTCCACTTTAATTTGTTGCATATGCAGTTTTGTCTCCATAATGTGATTTGTGATGAAAGACGGTGTTTGATCTAGTCCAGTATAACCAAGAACCTAGTACTCGTATGTGAAGTAGCATTGCAGAAAGCTATAAGATATACGGTACAACCCCTAGTTAGTTAATGCTCGAACACACAACGAACCTCTACACCTGAATAAACACAGATTTTGAACTCGATGTGTATTTGGAGGTTTACACCACAACAACTGATATCCACAAAACCAACATCAATATACACATCACCTACTTCCTGGTAAACAAGAAGCCTTTCTCTTAACCACAGACTGAAATTTGGTTAAGTTTATCATTGAGTGGTTACAAAATATTTGATTACACTCAGCGAATCATTCAACTGAAATATTACGGTCAGGTTTTGAGGATGATAATTATAGATAACGATATTATTTGTTTCAAATCATTTTTATTCTATGTATATAATTATTTTATTATTATTTTCTCTTCTGTACAACTGATGATGGCTATCACAGCATAGCCGAAACGTTTTGTACAAATTAAAACTATTTTTATTGTGGTTTATCCAAAGGTTTTATTTCAATTTCATGATAATTATAGGTCTAAAGCGGCTCAGATAGTCTCAGTGATCATCTGATGATACCCGCATCAACTTCCACCATTGTTTAGACATATCAGACCATCACCTGCGTGGTTCGGAATTCACGTTAAGCCGTTGGTCCTTGTATTTCCATTGGTCATTGGGCTATTAATTAATGACCCACTTATCTTAACTTGTATAGTGTTTTGTTTTTGCGCGTTCTTTAAATTATTCATTGAAGACCCTTTCATTGAAGCGCTTGAGCGCAGTTGAGGTGGACCCTTAAAGGTGCAATACAGACGTCAAAATGGTAATGTTCGCAGACTTATCATTTCAGTCCACGGGCGTAAAATAATTATATATTTCGAGCGAACAGGAACTAAACCCTCACATCAACTATGAACACGCTCCATTTAGTGGCTCTAAACAGATTTGCAATAAAAACTATGCTCTTATGTGATGAGTATAATTTTTACTACTATTTTGGGAAGATTAGAGCCGCATTTTTAACAGAATTCAGTGAAATGAGGAGGTTATACAAGTTGACTTTGGGCGATTTTTATTTTTTATGTCTGTTCACGAATTACTTTTGAACGCGGGCATCGTTTAACACAGTTTGCATTGATTGGTAGATCTTAACTCCATAGTGGTTCCATTTAAATATCTTTATGATCGGACTTATATTTCTATATAAAAAAGTAAAAACCTCAAAAAAATCTCAAAAGCCCGTGTACTTGTTGATACAGTTATACACTTTTTCCAACGACTTTGGGTCTACCGCCTTCTGCACTTGCTTGTGCTATCCAGCCTGCTCCTATCAGATCATTAGATTAGATTAAGTAAGGCTGGTAGTGAATTAGTTGTACGTCAACCAAAGGTTTATTGTACTGCCCCGGTTATCTTAGCTTGGGAGACCCACCCCTGTGGGACCACAAAGCCTCAAGGTGACTCCTCCAAGCTCAGACAAGTGAACTTCATCTCAATTACGCCTCTCTAGAAGACATCTTCTCCTAACCTCCAGAGAGGGACATCCTAATAGGATGTGCCTAGCAGTTTCTACTGCCTGCTCACAAAGTCTACATAGAGTATTACTATTATGCAATCCCAACTTCTGTAGATGATGCCTGAAGTGCCTATGTCCAGTTAATTATGATATTAAAAATCTGATGTCAGAGCGTTTTAGTTTTAAGATGCTACTGGAGAGCGCCCTGCTAGGCCCTTTTAGGAGCAGGTTGGCGATTGAGCTTCCTGATAGGTCTGCCTTCTCGTTACCCAAGACGATCAAGTATCAGATCAAGTAGTACATGAATCTTGCACAGGCGGATCTACAAACTGCTCGGAGACTTGTTCCCTTGACAAGACTGTGTCAGAGTCAGAAGGTGATCACTCAACCTTGTCAGTCACATCAACTCCACACATTTCACTCAACGCTTCAGGATCCAAACAAAGGAGCCTACATAATGTTCCTGCAGAACGTAAGTATTGTGTTTTTAAATGTTTGGCTATTAAAACAAGGAAAATAATTATATTGCTAGATTTTGATACACTTTGTTTTTATATTTTTTATTAAATTCTTTCGAAGAATAAATACACTTTTATTTAAAATCTTTCTATATTCTTTGTTACGCGTCTTAGTTAGTTCACGAGGCTGAAAGCCTTTGTGCTTTGGTTAAAGTTTTAATTAACAAATATTAATAACGGCTTTGGTATTTGAAAGTTTGAGAGTGTTGAGCATCTGAGTTAAACTAAAATGAATGTACTCATATTTGAATAATAGTATAAGGTCCATAGAAAATTAGCCAACATAAGTTGATCTGTAAAATAAAAAACAAACTATTCAAACGGTTCGAAAGTAAAGAAAGGTTTAGAAAATCAAACCTTAATATGCCTACATATATCGTTGTCGCATTAGAGTGGAAAAAGCCAATTCAGCCTTGCTTATCTTTAGCGTGTGTTGTAGGAACACCCCATTTATGAGCAAAAGTGACGGTTTACAGCTTGAAAGGGGTCAAAACACCATTTTCACATAAAGGGTGGTGTCACAAGAATATGTTTGCAAGTCAAGCCAAATAGAGTAATCAAATAACAACAACTGTTTTCAATTTCAAACTTAAGTGGTTAGTCATAATAAAGAAATATTTTCTGATCAAACCCACTGACCTCATAACTCATTACTACCACTCATCACACTCATCCTTCACTACATATTTGCCTTAAAATACCCTTATGAGAGTGGTAAGCATCTCAAATAGTGATTTAGTGATTTAGAACTGCCTAGTTTAGAGATAACCGACGTGTATGAGTGGTTTGTACACACTGTTTGAAAGAGTAGAAGAACAAACAACTTAGTCGTAGATGATGTCAACTGTTTGAAACACTTCCACTAATTACACAACTGGATTACATTAAACTCAACCTTCTGACCAGTTTGACAGAGAGTCACGCCAAGCTGAGTTGAATATTTATAAACTGGGTGGTTCATTTCAAACTGTGAATTAGAAATGTCAAACTACACTGAACAAGCTTACCTGGTTTCAGTCTAACTTGAATACAATTGCTGATAGTTTGTTACAACTTCAAAGCTAATTAATAATGTCGACTTTTTGTTGAAGATTAGTTAACTTTAAGCAACGATTTATAGTTGTTTGATTAGATTTTAAACGAATTGGGACATGTTTGAAATTGTTCTGGTTAAAATTACATATAGTCCAAGAATTATCCTTATTCATAGCCTAACTGAAAATTTAACTCTTTACCTAAAAACAGGCCGACACGCAACTAAGCGCTAAAGCGCCGCTTCCATGAGTGTATTGAATTTCTTTTGCAATTTGTTACTCTTATTCGCTACGCTTACAGCCTCGTGTTCTTTTACTGCATGTTTATTACATATCGAGAAGAGAAAACGTATTTCAAATATTATTTAAATTGGATTACCTACAACGCTGTTGTAACAAAAAGCCGCTTGTCCAAAACAAAACTTTTGGATTTTCAAAATGTTTGAAACACTGATTGATACTAATAAATGCATAATAATTTCAAATCTCATCAAAATCGGATGAAAAACACTCTTTTTATATGACTTCACTAACACAAACATTTGGTTAAAACTACCCCAAGGGCAATCTACGGAGAACACATCTGTGTTTGTTCAGTGGTCAGATTTTGCTGGCTAATAAACTGTACCAAGATGTTTGCAAAATGTGTTCAGGGGGTCAGGATCGTCAGAACCATGCAGACGGCATGAATATCTATCTCATTTTTCCAAAGGAAATTCGATAATGAATCTGAAATACGTAAATTTACAGTGTTTCTCTGAAAGTTGGTATTCGTTGGTATCTGTTGGATTCGTCGTATCTCGCCGTCCGCAATAATTTCTACACTGGGTTGGTTTTACAGTACAAGGGCAATTTATATACTCTTAGAGATGAAAACCCGGTAATGTTTGTCTTATTTAGGACTACGAAATTCTCTCTATCCCTCAACGTTAACCCATATTTAAATTACAATTGTCAGTGGGATTGGAGCTACCAGATTGATGAACTCCAGAGTCGCGGTACAGGCGTAAAGATGCTGATGTATCCTGATCAATCAGAGCAGTTTATGACTTCATAACTATTACAATGTTTTAGCGGCTAGTAACTAAGAAACCTCGCGCCAATTTTGTACACGCGTCATTATGCCTTTAAAAGAATTTGCAGCTCGAAAGCCACTACACTTATTTAACGTTTCTGTTTGCTGCAAACCTTTACATGATGTTAAAAAGGTTACCTAGGGAGATTTGGCACCACATTTTGGTATTATTTTAAGTGGGTTACCTGGAGCTTACGCGTTTTTAAAAATGGACTTTTCCCAAAATTGACATACAACTCAGACAATCTGCTTAAAATCCGTTTTATGAATATAACTGACCTTTTCATTACAAGTTGTTAAGGTCACACTGACATTATTGTGATTGTTATAGAAACGAAATTATGACTGTTTAGTCTTCAAGTTAACCTCAAATTAATACATACAAATCTATAATACACTGATAATATATTCTTAACATACTCGAACAAACTAAATAAGAAATGTTATATTTTTAAATTGAATAAAATGTTCCTCTAGAACATACCTAGAACATGACAACATTGTTTTAATGTCAGATTATTTGTCTGTGTTTACCTGTATAACTGAGAACGTGACTGGTTTAATTCATAACACAAAGACACATGCCTTCATGCCTTTGTGTAGGGGAACACTTATAGGTGAGTGCTTAGATCGAATGCTTCACGTTTAAGCGCAGGAACAACATTTGCTCTGAACATATTCAAGTTGGAGAGAGATACGATGTTGGTTCTGGATACATGTTATCTTTTCTCCCACATTTGGCCCTTCAAAACGTGTTCGTGTTAAGGAAACGCTCACAGTGGTAAAAAAGAAATATGGTAAAATCACAGTTATTTCTTATAAGGGCTTAAAATCTTTTAAAAATCAAACGTGAAAATTATTAATCGTGGAAACTACGCGTAAAATTGGTGTAGTTTAAGTTTCATTAACCTTAAGTTAAGTATTCAGTTTAAATTAGGAATATAGTTACATTATCTTGTACGGACATTTACTACATAATAAAATTAGAGTTTACATTTCAGACCAACTATAATAATAACCCACACAGTCGTAGAGTTATTTAGCAAACTCTTACTTTTATTTTAACGACGTTGAAGAGCTAAGAGTACATTAGGAATTTGTAAGATTTGAATTATACTATTAATGCAAATCATTAGCGTTATAACTATTAACATAGTTGTTACATCGGAGTTTACCTTTATTTTATAACTTTCCTGGCCACCTTAAGAGGATATATAAAACAGCAAGAGCCCTAACTACATAAAAGTTCAGTTTGAAACGTTTTCTCTGTTGAGCGAATTAATCAAATTTCTATGCGACACAGAACTATTTATTTTCACCCCCATTTAGAACACAAAGTCGTAAAACGACACTACAAGCGGTTTTGAGCTTCCTAGCTCCTAGTGTGTTCAGTGGAAAAACTATGTTTATTTATATACGAGTATAGTTTTACCATTTTACATGTTGCATTAGTCGTATATTTTTTACGAGATTTAAAACAAATGTTCAGTTTGAAAATTTGTACGCTACGTTTGGTAATAAGTAAAAATGGTTTTTTAAAGTTAAGTAAGTTAAGTAATGGTTGTGCCTAAACAGACGAGAGGACTTTAAAAGTTCAAACTTCTCCGCCAGTAAGGACGTTTTACTTTTCACTTCTAAAAGTACCTTTTGAGGGTGGTGGCGTTTCCCCAAAAATGAGGGTTTCGGCTATAAAAACTGTATATATGAACTCGTTTCAATGAAACGTGGTTTAGACATGTATTATTACACTTATTTATTAGAAGTGACCATAAACAAATTCTATACAAAACATCAACTAAATCCATTCAATCAGTGAAAATACGATATTCCATAGTGGATATTTCTGTCTGTCAGAATTTTGTTGGTTTTAGTATGTACCAAACTAGACATGTTTAAACTGAATTTCTTTGAAATCTGTTCTTAAACACAGTTTTTATAGCTTATAATTTCAGAGAAACGCCCCTCTCATACAAGCCCTTGCGGTGTAAATCATCTTCCCGCTTACAGGAAATTCGCCTTGTTCAAGGTTTTTATGGGGTTCAAATCTACTAGACCATTGCCAAACACTGTCGTTGCCGTGAACTGCTGTACTTGTTCTTTATTATGCTTCTGAAAGTCAATAGACAACGTAGAAACTAATGTTTAATTGGAAGGATGATTAGTATTCATTTGCTTCTCGGTAACATAACAAGAAACGTTGTTTTGTGAAACAACACCATCCCGTGTAGATTTCCATCGAGATTGGAGATGCAACAAAACAGTGAACTGTGTATAGGTTTAACTTGCGACCTATTCAAACAGTACATTCCTTCTCGATATTGACATAACCATTCCAACAATACAAAGCTGTTTTCTTATTAGAATACACAATAAAATATGGAAGTACCCTGAACATTTTTTGATTTTACACGACTAGTTTCAGAAATAATTCACGAATATTTGTTTATTTATACATCGTAGTTCTAGGCCAAATTTAACACACTTGACAATCGAATTATTTCTGAAACTAGCCGTGTAAAATTAAAATATTTTTAGGGTACTTCCATGTTTTATTGTGTATTCTAATAATTTAACGATCAACCCTTTGCAGTGAACTCATCCTTTCAAAAGCTGTTTTCATTTAACTACTCCAAGATAAAATATAAAGCGTTTAGCTTGAAGTCATGTCACTTTGCAGAATCAAACAACCATGGCTACAATTCACGGAACATTTGAACAGTTAGCAAGTGCAGAGCAATTTATTAATGATAATTATCGTATTTATTCACCAATCGTTGCCATAATCTTATTGGTATCACCGCGCATAGTTATTTATTATCTATGAATTGCTCCAAGACTTTGCGAGTGTTTTTTTAATCACTGATAACTGTCATTTTCTTTCAAACTAAAATGGATAACCAACATTTTTTACTTTTAAAAGTATTGAAGGTACCAAAAGCAACACAAAAGCTATGCAATGGAAGACCGTTACTTTTCTGCGTCTTGGTCTTACCATGCTGACGGCATGAATATCTCATTATTCCAAAAGAGACTAGTTCCAGGAGATAGCATGTACAACGTGGATATTAGCTGATAAATAGTTGCTTGATGAATGTTTGCCTTATACGTGAAAACGCTGACCCGTGTTTGTGCAAGTCATTACGATACAACAAGCAGCGATGACAGCAGAATCCATTCCCTCCACACACATTATAGTGTATTTTATCTCACTCGCTTTCAGCGTTCTCTTTGTAAAATTTGTCAAAGTGGGGCCCTTATAACGTTGGTATTTGTATAACTTTACGCACGGGACAAATATGGCATTGTTCTACCAGTACGTGTGGATGATCAAACTAAAGAACTGTGTTGGAAGAGTTTAAGTGTGGCTCAATTCAGTTAAATGGTTTTACCTACGGTGAAATGGCGGGCTTGCATTTTAAGAGTTTATTGTTAAAAACACCTTAACCTCAGTGTGAATGAACCTTTTGATGTTTTGTTTGTGGAGTTGCACTTTTATAAACCCTTTACCCTGATGCCAATCTCAACATAACCGTATTTAAAAGCTTGTATTCGGCGATACAAACGAAATGGGGATAATTAACAGTGTTCGAAGAATATTTTAACAATCAGCTAGAAGTCCCGTTAAAATATTTTGAAGATTTTCGCATTTTCTTTACTTTGATATGGGATTTCTCTGTTACTTTTAAATAAAATACAATAAGAACGAAGCAGCGAACCGTGCCAATTATTGTCGAAATTATGGACAGCTGCACTTGAATATTTCTAACAAATTGCTTAATCTTACGTGCTATGATCGCATGAGTTTAATAAAACAGCAATTTCGCTTTGTATAAAAGAAATCACTTTGTAAGATATCAAAAGCTTGTCACTCAAAACATTACGCCCCGCTACCTCTTGGAGACAGCAATTCCTTCAGGAAAAAAGGCAGAGGCGTTAAGGGTAAAATTCATTATTTATCAATTACCACGTCTTAAGTTGAACCTTGCCTAATCTTCGCAAGTAATTTATTCTTTGCATACATTTTCCAACCCTTTTGCATCATCCCTTGAAACAAAGCAACGCTGAATAGTCAGATTTATTAAATATACACTTATTCAGCAAACAATGTTTTATATTAACGGCGTTTTTACACTAACAAGGCTTATTAGCTTATTCAAAACAAATACGAGATAGTTATTAATTCAATTTTAATGCTATTAATGTATAGCCGCGAGTCTTCTTTTATGATGTAGCAACGTTAACGAGCTAACGGCTTTGAAAATATTACTAATCCATTTAGTCAAAGTAATTAAACTCGGTTAATTTACATTTTACATATTGTTAATAAAACTTCAACCACTGTTATAAGTACACTACTGTACTCTCACAAATATAAACTAGAATGAAGTAAGCAGAAATACAAACTATAGTTACTGCGATTAAATAGAGGGTAGTCTTAGCTCAGTGGTGTATACTGCATAGTGTGTGCATTACACCAAAAAGGCCTGGGTTCAATTCCCAGCGTTGAAGTGACAATTTAAAAAAAGCACTTTCCGTGCGTGGTTTGGAAGTCACGTTTAGCCGTTAGTCCATACCCATTGGTCGTTAAGCTATTAATTAATGACCCAACCTGGACAAAAAGCCAGCCCTGGGTTTTAACAAGACTAGATGTCACAATCCATCAAAACACTCATCACACTTACATATTTTCATCCCATAATTCATGAAATACTCAATAAAAGTAGTTCGTGTCTCAAGTCAAACATCAAATCATAGTCTAATAACTTCGCAACAAACACATTTGCAATTACTGTGTTTGACTCGGATAATCTACTACATGTTGTATAGTATCAATGAATGGATAGGCAACATTACATTAGCGATAAACCAATAAATAATCGTTTGAAATCTAATTGTGACCACCTAACCAGTGACACATGAGTGTACCGGTGATATTGTTAACAATGGTTATTGTAACAATGTATTGTGGTCACCCTGGTAACTGGTTATGGTTACTTCGTGGTGTCTATGAAAGCAGTAACTGCGGTCAGATAAATACTCTTGGTCAACTGTATTGAAATAGTTAATATTTCAAAGTTTGGCGGTAAGAACCCCCTTGTCTTGTGGGGAAGTTGGAGAATTGTTATTTGAATGGGTCAGGAGTATCTTGTAGGCTATGAATTTTACAGAAATGCTATAGAAGGGACTCCATCTTGGGGTTTCCTTGTAAAAGAAAATATTTATTCAAAATCTTAAAACCCGCCATAATTTTTAATTCGACGATGAACTTGGGAATATTTTGAGGAAGCCCCCAAGTTTAGAGGTAGATTTAAATCCAAGGGTGACTTAACGATTTTTATGTTTCGAAGAACACGGTCACATAATGCTAACTATTCACTGCCATGAATACAATATGAAGTACAATGATTTCTGTCGATATGGCGTTCTTGAAGGAGGTTCACTCATGTTGCTAATCAATGGCTCATTATAGTTTTTAATATTGAAAATAGCAATACATTTTACAATTTAAAACCTGTTCATTTTACATAATTCAAAGGGTGTAGCCATTACCATTACCCAGTGACTTTGGTGACAATAGAAATACGCTTATAAAAACAACATTACTTTTACTACTAAATTACCATTTGAGATGCCGACCACTCTCATGAGGGAATTTTAAGGCAAATATGTGGTGAAGGATGAGTGTGAAGAGTGGTAGTAATGAGTTATGAGGTGTAGTCTTGTTCCACACTAAGGCCGACCCTTCCTTAGAATGGGTCATTCATCAATAGCATAATGACCAATGGAAATACAAGGACCAACGGTGAGGGTTGATGCGGGTATCATCAGATGATCACTGAGAATATCTGAGCCACTTTAGACCTATATCAACCTCAAAACCTGACCTCCATGAAGCTGGATTACAGGACCACGCCACGAGTTTCAGTCTAACGATATTAAATTCGTTGTGGTACGACTTGTGATACAAGTATGATACAAGTCTTGCAACTGCGAACTCGCTGATAAATACAAGCTTACAACGCATTTCCTCCACCAAAGTGTTGGAATCAAGTGCATCAAAGTAGATCTCATTAAATATAATTTTGCAATATTACATGTGTCATCCTTTCCACAATAAGCATTGATCCGATCTCGTAAACAGCTTGTGTGGCAAAGCCACTTTGTGTGGTATTTCCAGCTACCGACTGAGTTACGAGTACTTTGTACATTTCATGTATATTTACATCACTTCCATTCAATTGATTTATTTTGGTATTGCAGTTAACCTTTGTGTTACAAAATCGCTAAAATGTTTACACTAGTAACGTGACGAAACAAATGAGTATTTTTTTCTATTGTTTGAACTTTGTTATTTTGTTTTTTTAGAATAGGGTAAAAGGTGACTATGTGTTCGCAGTCCAAAGGCACTACTATTATACAGTAATAAAATTGATTGTAATTTAAAACCTTGTCAGTTTTACAATTATTTTTGAATTTTTATAGAAATTTTAAAGCTCACTCAACTACGGATCGAGATTGTGACTAGCCGCCTTTTACATCAAGTACAACTACGAGTATATTACACATGGAACCAGCTATCTTATGAAACGTCCTAGGACACTAACACTGCCCGAATCTCTACGCAGATGATACAATTTCGGACACAAGCCATACAGTCCCGCAGTTCCTGAACTAGAACTCAAGACCTACACCTCCTTAGTTGTTGCTCAAAAGCACTGTTACTGTTTAGCTTATGACTTAAGTCTTTAATGCTTCCAAAACCGTTGATTTTTAGCTTTTGGCAAAAGTAAAGATGAAGTGACACGGTCCAGACAAGTAAGCACTAGGAGTTATGATGGACAAATTGTCTGCGGTATAATAGCAATATAAATCAACTCTGCAGAACATTGAGATCAGCACCTTTTTCTTAGAAGAGTTAAGTTAATCGTTACATTTCTATTCCAACAGTTGTTTCTTCCGTGGCTATTACGCAGAAAAAACGAACGACGTTAGATAGACTCTCCTAAGAAGCTGTCCTAAGCTGGTGCATTAGTTGTTCAACACGCTTCCAAATAAAATAAATAGGGTATGCTTCCAAATAAATAGGGACTCAGCCCCAAAAATAATTATTTTGAAGTGGCTTGTTTGTAAGTCGATCAGCAGCCTTGAAGAGTATTGCTGTAGCCAGACGATAAAGGTTACAGCACCAAATGGCTTTGGGCTGCCTTTAATCAAAACTAGTTATTGCAATATTGGGACGTCAACGCTGCTTTTGATAAATACAAACATTAACCATACCATGAGTTTGAAACGCTTTCCCGTGAGAGCTGAGTTCAATTCAACCCCTTGTGTAGATTCAAACATTCAACACCCGGTTTGCGTACAAAGACAGCGCGACATTTCAAAGTTTTTAGCCGCTTAAAGTAACGTATTTCTTACAACTGTGGTGGTATTTATTGCTCAGACTACATAGTTGATTTTAAAGAACGTTTTGTCCACGTTAAAAGGAAGTTTGAACTAAATGTTCAAGCGTATAGCTTACTCTAATCCTCGGAAGATGCTTTTTAACTGTACAATTTCCTAACCTAGCCACGTGGGAGGTAACAGTGTTGCACCTGAGATAAACTCCTCGTGTATGCAGAGCAGATTATACAACTTGCATTACTTTGCAACTTACAGGCTAGCCAACATTGGAGTAACATCGTGTAGCTCTACCCTACATCGATGTTTAACTAATTATAATCAAAAATATACAAATTTAATAATGCAATATTATAAAACAAATTGTAGTTTAATAGCTGTGTATTTCTTCTGACAAATAAGACTAAATTTGTTTAAACTGGCTGGCAAATACTATTGTGGCCCAATCATCTGCGGGGTTTGTTTATTCGTCACAAAAACGAAATGAAGGAAAGAGCTAACGTTCGGGTTTTCAAACTTGTCAGAAATTTCACGGAAACATTTGATTTTATGAAAGAGGTCTGTAATGTGGGCTTTGCATGGAACACGTTTTTAATTATGTAAATGTTTCAAAGAACGGCCATCTTAACATTAAAAAGACGAAAAAGGCAAGGTCGGCCAAAAAATGAAAACCATAGTTTTGTGACGAGTAACCAAAACCACAGACTATTGGACCGCAATAGCTTTATCATTTGAACAACTTTAGTCTTATTTGTTAGACGAAATACACATATGTTAAATCTACATAATTGTACTAAACTATTTAATTATACAGCATTATTATTTTTGTGTATATACATAAAGTTCCGTTACTTTTCAGACATACTGTATATATATTTATACCTCATAAGTTAAAAAAATTACGATTAGGAGGAGCACTATGATGATATGCTAACGTCCGAAAGTGTGGGTTAATTGATATAAAGTCCTGAAATTTTTAATCTGCATGTTTTAAGTCTTGAAGAATTTGTCAAAACTGGTGTATTTTTGCCATTGATAATACTTGAACCTAAGTAAGATATTGCTATCCTACGCTATAACGATAAGATCACAACGATAATATACTGTATCAGGTTTCGTATGAGGAGGTTTCAGTATCGCTTTTACTGTTTACGATTACAAGGTGTAAAGTAAACTATATACTTTAAAAGTGCACTGAAAGTTACAAGTTTCTTGAGTGGACCGTACAATACGACCATAAAAGTCTTGTCTAAAAGGTTTTAGAACTCTCTCTTCGCCTTGAGTAAAACTGATATATTTATGACGGAAACGGCTGCTGTACCAAAGGTGGTCTTAGATAAGACCGAGTTTTCAATGTATTCTCTTTTTTAACAGAATACTGAACTTATTCTACTTAACAAAACGTTTATGACACACTGATGCATGATCATGTTTTTTTACGATTTGGTTTTATTAATGATAGCTGTGCACCAGTGCTTCGCCACGGATAAAGTATTATAGTATCTAGGCATTAAAGTCTTTTTGTACAAAGGCAGGCTGTTGCTAGGGTACTGGCAAAAAACTACCGATCCTTACACCTGTTCTTTCATTTTAAAATTGGGCTTAAATTTATGCCTTAAAACCGTGTTCAGTGTCCACTTTGGTCCCTCGCTATTTATTTCGTGGATGTTATATGGGTATGAAGTATAGCTAAAGACACACTGCGTAAAAGGTTAAACCTTTAAACTAAGTTTCACTACCATAGCTTCAGCCGATTTTTATCAGTTATAAGCAGTCCAATATGCCTTAAAAACGTGTGCAGAGCCCACTTTGGTCCCTCGCCATTTATTTTGTGGATGTTGTTGGGTATAAAATATAGCTAAAGACAAACTGCGCAATGGGCTTAACTTTAAAACGAAGTTTCACTGCCATTGCTTCAGGTCCAAGATGCCTTAAAAACGTTACAGTCGGTAAGACCAATTTCGGTCTTTGCAGAGTATATAAACACCAAATAACCAAAAACCGATGGATTCTTTGCAATGTACAGTAAGAAGTTGTCTGAATTTAGAGTTCCACTACATTCCTCAACGTTGTATGAAAGCAGCGTGCATTATTCTAGTCTTCAATATTTCAATACGCTGCCAGCTGAGTTGAAACAGACACTTTCGTACTCAAGTTTAGTCATAGACCTGAAGTGTTTTTATCCGTCCAAGCTCTTTAGAACAAGAATGACTTTGTTTCCCTACACAACTAACGTTTGACTTTAAATACTGTAATTTTACAATGTTTCACAAATTATGTTAGTGTTATAAACAATATTTAAATATTGTGTTTTGTCCAAACTATTGAAGAGGCCTTATTTTATTGCAAAATCTGGTCCAGTAAATATATTATTTATTGAACAATTATTATAAAATATTCCAAACTCTTAGGAAACACATGATGAGTTTAATTTCATGTTTCTAAAGTTTCTTACACTACAATTACAAATTGCAATTGCAGTTGCGGTCTACTGTTTATTGCATGGTGAAAACGTCGTAACCGTTCCCTTTATCCTAACTTATGTTCCCCCAAACGCATAGCAAACACGTTTATCAACCACGAGGTTGTTCGATGTTAGAGCATTTCGATAAAAGAAGAGCTATTCATTTCCAAAACGAAACGTCTTAAACTAAAACGAAAAGCGGTTTTCAGCTTATCAACACACACTGAATCGAAGGGTAAATTATATTGTTTGTTTATGGTACCTTCATTATTTCTATAATATTAAAATAATTTGAAAAATAATGTAAATATTCAAAAGTAGGATGATTGCGGTACTTTCAAGAGATTCAATTCAACTTTATTCACTCCTTCAGATATCTTTTAGTTGTATTATTTAGGTATATAATTGTAATATTTGAGCTAATGAGCCTAGGTAAATACATAGACTTCAATGTTTTAAAATTTTAAACTAAACTGAACACAACTAATTAATTCTAAAAATTAAGTAAAATTGGATTTCCTTTTAGGTAAAGTTCAGTTGTTTCAAATGCTTTTGGTTACAAGTTTAAAAAACACTTTTCTTTGTTGGACATTTTATTTTATGTTATGAGGTGGTATCAGTAAAACTGCAATCCGATACGCTTTAAATTGATACACAGCAACATTGTTCTTGCTAAAGTAAAGCGTCAATAACGGTTGACAAAAATAAAAAACAAAAAACAACATTCAAAGAAACTTAAAAACCGTTGCTTTATGAAACTCCATTCAAGTCATAGAAACTGAATAGTATTTGTTTGAACAATATATACAAAGTGATTCAAATGGGGCTTAATTTCAGGGGTGGGTTCCTATGCAAAAATGAAAAAAGTCCCTATAAACATGGGTCCTAAAATTCTTCGTTACTCGGTAGCCGCCATTTGTATTTTTTACTTAAAATTGTATATCTCCAGAACATTTGACCAATTGCATTCAAACTTGGTAGGGTGTTTATGTGTCATAAGGTAAGAAAAAAGATTATTTCACAAAACTTACAGAAACAAAATGGTATTTAAATTTTCAAATGAAATACCATAAAATGGCGCATAATACAAAATTTTACAAGATAGAAAATTGTATTTTATAATTTTACATAAAGATACAAACTCATTTTTGAAATGTTGAATCTTTATTTCACTTTTCGTCAATTTACAACTGGTACATTACCAGTTTTCATTGTTAAATTTAAGAACGGTTCAACCGGTTGCATTCAAACTTGGTATTGTTTGTGTGTAATAAGTTAAAATTTTAGAGAAAAACATTATTTCATAAAATTCAGAAACAAAATGGCATTTAAAATTTTCAAATTGAAATACAAAATGGCGCATAATACAAAATTTTACAAAGTAAAAAAAGTTGTATTTTATAATTTTACATATAAAGAAACAACTCATTTATCAAACATTAATCTTTTCATTTTTACGTCCTTTTACAACTGGTAAAGAACATAAAAGACATTACAAAATGAAAAAAATGTAAAATTTAAAAAACTTTGTATCTTTATAAATTATAAAATATTTACTTAAAATTACAATATTTGCATTTTAGTATTCAATGTAAAAAAGAATAACATAAACACCTATAATTTTATGAAATAATCTTTTCTTAAATTTACCTTAAGATTTAAGCGTCAATTCTGGAGATAAAAAAAATACAAAATGGCGGCATTCCGGAGAAATTTTAGGACCATGTTTACAGGAACCTTTTCATTGTTTTGCATAAGAACCCACTGAATTTGGCTATTTTTGAACAATATATATATATGAACCTACAAAACATTTAGTATGAAACACGATAGTTGCCTAGTTTATGCATTTGTTCACTTAGAAACTGTAAAACTTTAATAATTATCCTCAAGAAATTGTGTTTCAAAAAGTTTGAAATCGAGGTATTGACTCTTGAAAAGCTATATTTCGGAACAATTATGTGTTTGTGCCTATGGTTTATCTACGTCAAGCCTGCCATGTACGAGTATAGTAACAATACAAAGATTGTTAAAACATATCCGTTCCCCTCAATTGAAGATATGATACATAATGTGAGTTCTGCTGACTTTTACCCTCCGTAAACACATATTCAGCTGAACGTGAGGTCAGAACGCAACACGTGTAACACAATATTGTTTTATTCTTGACAGTACATGTTTTTCTACGTCAAACGAAACCACCTCTACCTTTTGAACTGGAGCGATCTTTGTTAAAGCATTCTGTCACTGCTAGCCTATGACGTGTGTATTTTTAGTCAAACCAAACTGTTCGGACAAAGATGAGTTGTTTATTCTTTTAAGAACTCTTTGTAGCCTGTTTTACACGGTTTGAATGCGTTAACTGGATATGAAGAAACTATAATTTACAGTTCAGATACACTTTTAACGGTAACTTTAAGTCTAACTATGTGTTAGGATGTAAACTACAATTTCGTGTATAAAAGTTATAATTTTATTTAATACTTGGATAGAAAAAAAGCGAAATACCCATTATATATAATTTATTTTACAAGAACTGGTGGTTTCAGGATTCCCATCTCCATGGTGGTATAGTATTAAATGGTCAAAATGTATCACTTATTGATGCTGAATCACCATAAGAGTCAGATCATTCCCAAAACCGGTTATAAAACAAAAAGTGTTTAAAGCATGCTTTACTATTCTTTATCTTGTACTAATTTAACAAGTATTCCTTAGAAGTGAACACAAAGTTCAAGGTATTTTTTGTTTATTGATCTAAAAGCACGCAATTTTAACGATGGATTTTTGCACATCAAATAAATACAATAGCTAAATCTCACCCTCTCAAGTAAGCCTCAGGCATACATGTTTTGTAATGTAATATTTGTCCGAATAGTTCTCGATTCAGGTGCTGATGACGGCATATTACGGAGTTATCTATTAACACATAGCCTACAGTTTCCTTTATGCAGTATATAAAAAACAATCAAACACATTTCAAACTTCGAAATCAATAAGTATTGTATCAATAAACAAATTAAATAAATGATTTTAACTGTAAAGAAAACGGCCGAGCGATCGCGAAACTCCAAAGAGAAGAACCGTGGAGGTCAGCGTTCAAGAGTTTGAAAATCTTATCATCACCTAGCCTCTACATTCTTGATACCTGTTTTCAGGTTTTAATTCCAAATGCGATATTATAAGAGAAAGTGATGTTTAAGACACAGAACGGCAGTTTTCGAACGTTTGCTTTCTCAGGCCGGAGTGCAACTTGTAGACTTGGTGCCAAATTCGGTTAAAACTCGTTTAAAAA
Source organism: Matsumurasca onukii (assembly GCA_018831715.1). Classification (NCBI taxonomy): domain Eukaryota; kingdom Metazoa; phylum Arthropoda; class Insecta; order Hemiptera; family Cicadellidae; genus Matsumurasca; species Matsumurasca onukii. Next base: position 39,723,535 of record CM032059.1, on the reverse strand, counting down.
GGTTTGGATCGCACAGGAATTTTATAATACGGACAAGTTGATGGTACAGGGTGTTTTTTTTAAACGCAACCCAATTTTCAAACTATAGCAAGTCAGTTTTTTACGAGCGCTATCTGCTCATACATTGTATCATTGGTTTGTTCACTTCAATATCTATCAGATGGTATGTATTGTATTGTTGCAGTAATGTAGTGGTTTTTATTCCCTAATTTGATATTATTGTGAAATAAACGGAATGGTTTTTAGCAAAGATTAAAGCGTGTATATTGTTGAAGAAAACTTAGGAGCTAGATAATTTGTTTTGTCAAGAGGCGTTTGGGGTTTTTACAGGTGTAAGTATTCCAAACAAATCTGAAATTCACAGATTTGTTAAAAGGTTGAACAAAACAGGTTCCGTAGGGAACAGATACATAACAGAAGGTGGACTGTACTGAATGAAGAAGTGATGGAGGATGTTAGGGTTAGCTTAGAAAATTCTCATAAGAACTCTTTAAGAATTTTGAAATTAAAAATGCAAATTACCTAATTGTGCCTGCAAACTTGATCTTAATTACCTTTTGACACAAAAAATATCTTTCTCTTTAATATTCTTCTACAATAAACACTCTTTGATCTTTGCTAAAAGTCACGATTGCGTATATTTCACAATAACATAAAATTAGGAAATAAAAACCAATATATTACTGCAACAATACATACCATCTGATAGATATTGAAGTGAAAAAAACTATTGATACAACGGATGACCATATAGCGCTCGTAAAAAATGACTTACTATAGTTTGAAATTTGGGTTGCGTTAAAAAAACACCCTGTATATAACTAGGAGAACGTGAAAAGCACTGACTGATATAAGAGCTACAGTGGATATATAGTTAGAACGAATGAGAGCGAGTTAATGAACGCATACATGTTTGATTAGGACTTCGATGTCAGAACGTATGAAACGTTTCATGGATTAAAAGAGTTGACGATTGCATGACATGTAAATGTTTCAGCAATAAATATTTATTAATGTATCTATGAACAACAGCCATTCCAACTGTGCATTGCAATATGTCGAGTACAAGTGATCGGTTGTGCAATATCAGACAAGGGAGTAAACCGTCTGAAATACAAAATGGCGGATATGCAGGGATGTTCGTATGTTTCTTTTCTTTGGGTACAAAAGCTTTTCTTCGTTGTAGTAATTGTTTAGTTATAACTTTGTTGCTGCAATTATGTTATGAAGTATAATTAGTACTGCTGGGTGACTGCATAAATAATGACTTGTTAGTGCTTAGAGGAGGAATATGTTGACGAACACATGGTGTGGGTGGCGAAGTAACACCAATGCTGCATCGTTTAAAACAGGTTTTCCTTTATATGCAAAAGCTGCATAGTCTAGAACTGATTAACGGTAACCAGGATTTTATAATCGAACTATTATCGTAATAAAGATAATTTATTTTAATTCCTTGATGATGTTTTTTAAACATATATTGCAGTTTTTACAAAAAGTGAAAATATTCCGGAATTTTACCGCTAACCACTCACAACATGGAGTCAACATTGCAGACGAGGTTTTAAGCTGTTTAGTTTACTTAAATTTATACAAGATTTACTCTGGAAGCATGTAAGTATAAACTCTAAGCTTGTACTTTTTTCAAACAACGATTTTTTTATTTAATTTAAAACTTGATTTCCCCATAAAAACATCCAGCTCGAAATTGAGTACGGTAAGTAGTATTTTATTTGACAAGAAAGTTTTCAGTTTTGCTTTTAAATGCGCTGCATGATTAATGTCTCTGTACTTCTAAAAGAAGGTGTTTTCCATTTTGTTACAGTAACTTCTTCAACACACTGTTAGTTAGCAAACTTTCCCATGATAAAATTCTTATTCCGGCAAAACGAGCTCTGTCCGGCCGCCTCTTGATATTTTCTTTAAATGAGTTTTTTTAAATTAAAAATTGGACCAAATGATTCGGTAAACTATAAGATATTTTTGGATCAAATTGTTAAAAATTTGAAATTATATTATTTAAGCACGAATTCGGCGTTAAAATTTCCCGTCCGGTCTAACTAAGTTTGCGGAGGTGAATCCGTAACAATTTATTTTGTCGTGCGTAGCGGCGTTCTAACAGCAAACCTCCTGTAAGATAATAGATAAAGTAGAAAAGATATTTGGTGCAGTTAGTTCAGCGAACTTACGTAGTGAGGCGCTAGTGTCTACACGAGCTGAGGCAAGCGATACATTTGACGCAGAACTGAGTGAGGAGCGCGCCACCCCGGCTTTATACCGCCGCCCCACCCCACACGCGCCGGGGGTCAGATTTGTCACGATATTGTGATACGCGGGATCGGGTACTAATTGTGTGCCAAACGCCGTCACCAGACCCTCGCCGAGCCCAATTTGAAAACAATCGACCGTAAATCCGTTAACAATTCCTAAGGTTCAACACACGTTGATGGTTTCGTTTGGATTGTGCTAGCTAATGTACCCGTTATACAAAGCGAGTTAAACATATTTTCGACATAATTATGGTTTGTAATGAAGGGAGACTCCCGTTAAAGTAAGAGTTTTCTAGCATAAACTGTTGGATGTCAAAAACAAGAATAAAAAGAATTATTTCATGAGCATGAAAATTTTAATACACAAAGATTTGCTAAGATATACGTCTGTTCCTGTCTAGGCAGTATGTACGAGTACTAACGCATTTTAACACAGAAAAGCTAATAATTTAATGCTTCGCCATGGCACCTGACCTAGTTTATTTTAACCGACTTCCTACGCAAGGAGGAGGTTACACAATTCGACTTGAGACTTTTTTGTTTTTTCTTTATGTTTGTACACTAATAACTTTTAACGCGGCTACCGTTTTAAACGCGGTTTGTTTTGTTTTGTAGAGGTTAATGCCCCGGTGGTCCCATATAAAATATTTTGAATCAAACTTAAACTTCTATATAAAAAAGCAAAACTCCAAAAATCTAAAATTACTGTATTTTCGGCATATCTTGAGCTGTAAAGACTATTTTGAAGTACATAAGTACTTAAAATACACTATTTCGATGTAAAATTAAATTTCCAACAACTTGGTAGCCTTAAATCTATGGAATCTTTGGTATCTGCTGAGATAAAACATATTTTATTCAAAAAAGTACGTTAAAATTTTTCTATGTTTGACTTTATACATTTATAGAAGCCGAGCTGTACTAGTTATCAAAGTTTTGAAGACACCAAGTGAGGGTAAAATTTAATTGTCTTTCAGAAAATATGGTTTGTGTATATAGTATTCCTTATATTTACGGAGATAACGGCCTTCTCGCAAAAACACACAATTTTAAGCATTTTATTAAGTCAAAGCCATAACAGCTGTTATTAGTTGAATATGTTATAAAATAAGACAGCTGTTTACTTACTGTATCCTTGGAAACCTAGGCTAGTAAAAGAATAAGCTCAAAATTGACAGCTAACATTAATTTCTGCCCAGTGCTCTGAATTTCAAAGTGAAGAAATTTGACAAAATAATTACATTGAAATTATTACTTAAAACGGTCGGTTCCAGAGGAACAAGAGGTGTTTGATGGTTTAAAGGTGATATTCTATTATACAGGTAGACTTATACATTAATTTATGGTGAATCTACAAACTATGGGTAAAACATGACTTTGAATGACTACTATTTTAACCGACTTTCTACGCAGGAGAAGGCTACCAATTCGACGTGAGACTTTTTTCTTATATGTTTGATTTGTTTTGTAGAGGGTACCTCCTCAGTGATTCCATATGAAAATCTTTTGAATCAATTGTAAGCTTCTATACAAAAAAGTAAAAAAACCTTATATTCTGTATGTTTTGCGCCGTAAAAAGGACTATTTGTAAGCAAATAAAACTTAAATGACACTATTTTGACGTAAAATTAAATTGCCAATAACACGGTATCCTTAAATTCATGGGACCTTTGATTTCGGCCTATAAAACATAATTTGTTCTAAAAATACATGAAAATCTTTCTTTTTTGTCTTAACAGAGTTATAGAGCTATACATTGATCGAAGTTTTGAAGATACCTAGTGAGAGTAAAATTTAATTGTCTTTCACAAAATGGTTGGTTAATATGATATTCTTTATATTTACGGAGCTTTGGCCTCCTTCTTGTTAAAAACGCAATATTTTAAACATTTCTATTAAGTTTGAAAGCCATAGGAACTATTTTTGTCTATATATATTAAACATGGTAACAATATCGTTCTGTGTATACCTACATTTCTAAAAAGTATAATGTTTAAAATTTTGTATAACCCTTGAACACCCTAATAAACGTCCGAAATGTTATGCGGTTTATAAACGCAATATTAAAAATAAGGATACCAAACTAATCAAAATAAAAATGTGTAATATAATGCCTATAGAAACAAAATAATATTTGTTATACAGTATTTATATTGAATATTGTTTTATTATACTCGTCAAGATGATGGCTTTATTAAACCAGTCGCAAATATACATCTTTGAAACTGGGTATCACTATGTTTATTTTCTTTGAACCTCATATAATAATAACATCTAAAAAACATGGTTAGCCCTGTAAATAGAAATTTAAATGTTCTAAAATTTACGCAAAATGACGTATTAATACACAAAAGTACCAAATAATAACGTAATTTTGCGTTTGAATTACTTTGATGTAACGGAAATGATAACTAACCGGTCTGTACAAAATGAAATTGTCTCCAAAATGATACCCCTGATAGTTTTGATACTATGTATGAAGGTCAATTGCTCGTTGACTTTTGGCAGCAGGTATGTTAATTCTAACGTTATTGAACCGTTAACGAATTACACTGGAAAACAATAGACTTTTCAGAAAAAGGCCTAACTTGGTTCCTTTAATCTTTAAGTTGAAGGAAAACTAAAATTAGAACCACTAATGGCTATGAAAAAAATAAATAGCACTAGTAATTTGCGATACTATTGGCTAAAAGCATGATCATGAGCAAAGAAAATGGTCCTTAGTATTACAATTTTACAAAAAGAAGATCGAAGTACCCTAAGTCGAACAGATTAAGGCCAAAACGTCACTGTAAACGAAGGTACCGTAAAAAATCTTGTAACCTGTCAATAAGAAAACAAATAACCTTCAACCAGCAAAAAGCGCAACTGCGAGTGAAGCTAACAGTGATTAAGTTGCTAAATTCAAAATATCTAATTAGGTTCAATTCCGAAGAAATATTAGCTCTCTGACCTTATTTCTTTTAAATCAACTAGCATACTCGTATCATAGCATTCGTCTAAATAAAACTAAAATTGTAAAAATAAAATTTTTATAAAAAAAAGTGAACCGACTTCAAAATGTGTTTAATGAAAAGCTCTAAAAAGGAAAAATAACTTTAAATGCATAATATCACGTGTCTTATCTACTATAAATGTATTTAGTCACTGCTACCAAACTTCAATAAATTACAAAATGGAACTTCGAACTTCTTGTTTTGCAATGCATTGAGATTCCACCAACCATATTTAGTCTTAAAGCAGCTTACTATGACTTGAATGTTTCATTTCGATGGGTGAAATATTGGACTGGCTATAAAGGCTTTAAACCCAGTTACCACTAGGTTGAGCAGCGTTGATCCATACATTTTGGAGAAAATGTCATGTCAATTTGAAGTCGGCTGCAATTTGTAAAGAACAATTTCTAGGTCGGCGGGAGCATGTTGTTTTCTCCTAAATAATAATGGATCAACGTTACTAAGCTTTAATTTGACTGGTTTTACTTGTATTTCCTTTCGGCACATTCAATCTTAGTAACTTTGCTTTCAAGAGCTTAAACTATGGTTGAGTGAATCTCAATGCATTATAACAAAATTCGAGATTCCATTTTGAATTATTAGTTAAGTTGTGACTAAATACATTATCAACGAACTAAACACGTGATATTATTTTTCCACAAACTTTCATAAACACATTTTGAAAGTCGATTCACATAAAAATTTTTATTATCTCTTAGTAGTGATAAGGGTTTTCCTTCTCTCGCTTCTATTTAAAGCTGACATAACTAAGCAATCCTGGGGTGGTATTATACTCAACTCCCACCAACGATGCTAACGTACAATATACACTCTATCCAGTTGCAGCTACTTGCAGATTTGTTATAACAGTCAGGAACAAGTTCAATATCACATTATTGTTTTCTTTGTATTCGCTTTGGTAATGTAACTGATTTTTATATCAACCATGTGATTGATACATTTTAGTTGGATGAAATATTAATGGTAACTTATAGTTATAATGTTTTCTATGCCGATTCATATTTCGTTATAGAGGTGAAAACTAAAATAAATTTATTTTGCTTACTTTTCAGAACGCTCAACTTTGAACTTCTGCGGAAACTAAAATAAAGAAGCAACACATTTTCCATTCAACGACGTTTTAATAAGTGTACTTCAATAAAGGTACGCAAACTCTAAGACAAACATACTTGAAAGCCAATTTTAACCGTATTTGTTTATTAAGAGCCGTTTTTTCAATTCAGCCTTAACCGGGGGTTAAAATGTAACCGGCGCCCAGCCTATAGGAAAGCTGGATATTTTTTGAGGATAAGTTTTATTTTGCCTGTTTTGATTTTGTATTTTAGTGTTTTACGAGTAGTTTGTAATTAACGTTTTTACCATTACGTACACATGTTAAATTCAATACAGAATGGAAAAAGAACACCTTTAATACAGGAATAATCTTCAATAATTCATTAAAATGTTTTGAACGTTGCAAGAAAATCGGTTAGCTAACCAGCTGGTTAGCAGGCAATTGAAAAAACGGCCCTTAACGTATTTAATATTTAATTGCACAGGTCTTAGGCACCAAAGATGAATAGAAAAAATGACTTTCAATTGTGCGTAAGGAATATGTTTAATTTTCATTGCGTCTTTCTAACTTACAAATCAACTTTGTAACACCGACGTTTCCTACCAAAAGCGCAGCCAGAGTGTAAAGCGTAGATCATTCCTTAGCAGCGTAGACGAGGTTTTGCAAATAACGGAATAATATGATTGAAATTCTCACACAACTACCTAAGGGCTAGGAAAAAATTCGAATCGGTAAAGATAAATTACTGTACATATTGTATTGGATGAATGGACAATTTAACGTTCGTCTAATTTCGACGATTGTTATAGTTTTGATTAAAGTGCGAAGGAATAATATTTTGCGTTGGTTAATTGAATACAAACAACTCGGTTTCTATAGAAATTTCCATTTACACATCGTCTAACGAAACGTACAGAAAATCATGGACGCACCACGAACATGTATATACAGCACCATTCACACAATACTCTATGGAAATCGTGTTTTGCTATTAGTTTCTTAGAGAAATGGTCACCTAAACTTTGAAGAAAACGAACTATTGCGTCGCTGTTCATTCAACACGTACTGAGTTGCCACTTACTCTTTCTACGATGTAAGTTATTAGACTCCTCAGAGCATTTCACGAAATAATCATACAGCATACATTACATAAAATATCTCACTCAATACAATGATTTAATTCAAGTTTCAAAGACGTAATCTTTTGTTTACTGTTTTCTATAACTGTTATCAGGTTAAAAAAGGTTTGTCTTGTTTAACAAGACGATGTTAGGACTACAAAGTCCGCTCTACCACTAAACCTCGACCTTTACCTAGCGTCACCGTATTAGTCACATTACAACGGTCACATTAGGTAGATAACTGTTTGATAATAGACCCTAGATGTATCAGGTTTGGTAATTTGTAACTTTGATTAGTTACTAACTAAACTATTGTTTTTCATTATAGACTAAGACAACAATATATAATTCATGTAGCAGAAACATAAATACTTATCACTCATAAGACTTTAGTACATTTTACAATAACATAATAACGTTCAAGTTAAACAAACAGCCAAATCGAAAAACCTCAAGCCGTAACCGTATACAACAAGATAAACATGGTTAACTAATTCTAATATTCATGGTTCTAATTTAACTACATGGTTTTAAAATACTACTAAGCTTTCACTATAAGACTTCTATATTTGAAAGTGAGAGACAATTTTGAACTAAATGTTTACAAATACATAGAAAACAAGATACTATATACAGAAAACTTAGTATATTGTACTTTTTGAGCGTTTAAAATATTTTCGTAGCAAAGAAAATGTTACTAATACGTCAAATTGAGTGACCGGGTTTCTATAAAGAAAGTGTATGCTCAGTAATCAAATTTGTATAACTTAAAAGTAGCTACATTTTGTGACGTTAATTTCAGATACTTACATTTATAGTATTATTAGCTAAACCTTGCCAACACTAGAATTAGTAAAGCTAGCACGTTTTGAATTTAGCAACATTAAATCCAGCCAATATGAAGTAAGGAGAAATACGCCAAGAGTATATACAGGCCCGGCGTGTAATGTGAGAAGACACTCAAGGGATGAACATTAAGTGTGTCCACAATACAGCTGTGACAGCTGGACAATACTTGCGCTACGTGTGCCCCTCACACACTGATATACTGTATGTAGTATACGCAGAGTATATACAGGCCCGGCGTGTAATGTAGAAGACACTCAAGGGATGAACATTAAGTGTGTCCACAATACAGCTGTGACAGCTGGACAATACTTGCGCTACGTGTGCCCCTCACACACTGATATACTGTATGTAGTAGCCTACGCAGAGTATATACAGGCCCAGCGTGTAATGTGAGAAGACACTCAAGGGATGAACATTAAGTGTGTCCACAATACAGCTGTGACAGCTGGACAATACTTGCGCTACGTGTGCCCCTCACACACTGATATACTGTATGTAGTAGCCTACGCAGAGTATATACAGGCCCGGCGTGTAATGTGAGAAGACACTCAGGGATGAACATTAAGTGTCCCACAATACAGCTGTGACAGCTGGACAATACTTGCGCTACGTGTGCCCCTCACACACTGATATACTGTATGTAGTAGCCTACGCACCATCTACACTCGGCGTCAGTCAAGCGAATTTATTTTGCAATTCGTAATTCTAACTCGCTAATTGTAACTCTTTATTCGCTGCGCTCACGCGAGGCTGTACAGCTACAAAATAATAATTATAATTTATTATCAATATTTACGATACAAATTGTTTTTTGACATCAAAACTACATAACATAAAATATAACCTATTACCACTGGTAAGACGTAAGATTAAAGAATAAATACGCTTAATTTAGCTGCAGTGAAATCCTGTACCTTGTAAAACGAATTTAGAAGCGAATAGTTTTTAATTTTTGTTTCAAATTTATTTAAATCCATATATTTTACGTGGATTGGTAATTTATTATATAATTGCCTACCAGCTTCCATAGGAAGCTTATCAAACATTTGTAGTCTGTGGTAGGTTGGCCGAATTGACTGATTTCTGGTGTTGTATGCATTATTCTGTTCTTCAAACGAATAATTGGATATAAAAGACAACAAAGTTTGTAATATGTATAGGGATGATACTGGCAATATGGATAACAATTTGAATAGTTCTTTGCAAGATTCTCGGTGTTTAAGCCTGGCTATTATTCTAATTGCTTTCTTTTGGGGTTAAAAGGTTCTTTGAATTATGGTTTCAGAGCAGTTTCTCCATAAACATAATCCGTAGGAAAGCTGGGAATATATAATGCCATAATATGCCATTTTCAAAACATCTTGTTTGCAAGATGATGACAAACTTCTTAACAGAAATAGTCCTGTGGACATCCTGTTACATACTAAACCAATGTGGTACAATTTTAGCTTCAGCTATACAAGGTGTTTTAACACAAATTCTAATATATATCGCGAAGACAACTCATTTGAAATTTCGTTGAAATCGGACTACTTCCTCCGCTATTCAAGCAAAAACTCACTGTTCTGGCGCCACTTTGAAACGACTGAACTGATTTTCGTAATTTTAAATATGTGAACCATTAAAATAAATCTGTATTCAAAATGTCATTAAAGTTGTCATTAATGTCATTAAACACTCCCCAAAAAAGGGAACGTCCAGCATTTTGCTGGCTAACGAATTCGAACGAGATATTTACAAAAGAAATATAAAAGGAATTTTGAGCATTAGGCCAAAATGTGGACTGTGGCAGCTCACACATGCAAATACACATACTATAAAGAGTTGAAATACAAGTTTGAACAATGTTTTGGGGGTCAGGATCAATGCTTCTTTCATCTGGGTCTGGGTGTTACCATGCTTGTGGCAAATATCTCATTTGTCCAAAACAAATTCGCTAGTATAAAGTGTTTTTTAGCTGTGCGGTTTTTAAAATAAATTCAACGATGAAAAGTAATTTGTATAAATATAAATATGTATTTATTTTAACCGTAGTATTAGGGTGTTATGTTGATATGATTTCTGGCACTTGGGTTTCTTGGCGTGTCCGAAGAAGGTCCAATCTGACAGTCCAATATGCAAACACCCTATTCAGCAGCTGGTGGTGAATTCCGTCAATAACATGACGAATGTTAGCTTAAGTCATAAAGAGTCTGTGGCTTGGCAGCTTAAACTTGGAACTATCTCCACAGAACACAGTCTGTTGGCTTGATATCACACGACCAAGAAGACCAGTTCACAGTACTTCTATACGAGATGAGGAGTTTACCAAACATTTCACACAAGATACCATCTGTGACGTTTGCTGTGTGGCACGTAACGCATCTTCTTGGAACCAAGTCTCTTCTAATTCCACTGCCATTTTGAATAGCTGTGAAGTCTCAAGTCTACGTTGACAAGCCAGATACACTACAAGACTTAGAAGTCGTTCGTCGAATTATAGACAGAATTCACCCTCAGCTGCTGGAAAGAGTGTTTGAAGATTAGATTGGACCTACAGGCACGCCACGGAACCCAAATGCCAGAAATTGTTTTTAAACATAGATGCCTTAATACATCGGTTGAACTAAGTTTTCTTCATCAAATTATTTAGTTGTCTTTTTTTTAGTTGTGTGGTTTTCTTTATTAAAAACCACACAACTAAAACCCCTCAGATGGTGTATTCCGAGAACATCTTTCAATCTATGGTAGTCGTCAACTAGACCAACCTTAGAGTTTCCGCTCACTCAAGACGTGAGTGTGTGAGAATAGTGATCAGATCTCTCAGCTGTGCGCGAAAACGCGTCTACGCTGTATAGTCCAGGGTCAATAATTTTGAAAATGGTGAAAAGTGAAAAAAAATTATAGTAGGATGAAACCCGTTAAAAAAGGACAAGAATATAACAATAATGAAAGGAAAAATAAATTACGGGCGATCTGAGGTCGGGAAGTGTAAGGGGGCGAGTTTTTAAGGGTAAAAAACGGTGTATCTCGATTTCCGGCAAAACTAAAAGTGCTATGGAAAAAAATAAACGACAAAGTTGTAGGTAATAAAGAGACCTACAACTTTTGTCTCTGCACTTTTTTCACATAACCTCAAAATTTATCTGAAAATTTCAAATAATCAAGTTTTGGTTTTTATTTTTATCTTATGCAAAAAAGTTTTCACGAAATTTTGTGGAAACTTACCTTTTTATGTCTTAAAAACACTGTAATTTTTTTGATTTGAAATATTTATTTTATTACCTTATTTTGACTTAATATCGAAAAAAACACCCTAATTTTCAGTCAAAAGTTCTCGTGTCAAAATATCAGCTTTTTTAAAAAACTCGGGCAGTTTTTTGTTTGTTGAAATCTCTTCTTTCTGATAATGTAAAAAATTATATACATTACTGTGGTAAATGTTCTCAGAAAATGCAAAAAGGAAAAAACTCGAATTTGAATTTTTTTTAATTATGTACAATTTTGAGCTAATTAATACAATTTACACTTTAATTACTTGAAAAACGTAAGATTCTTATTACATTGATGAAAAAATTACAAATAGAAATATACTATAATTAACAACTTTTATGTATTAACTTAGTTTAGTATTAATTATTAAACATTATTTCATTTGCATCAAATCTATTTCTTATTAACAACAAGAATCACATAAAACAATAATAAACAAAGTAAGATCAAAACAGCTGAATGCAGTATTGTTAATACACAGCACTCCTTTCCACCAAGACTAAGCTTCTTCAATAAACCTTCGTTGAGGTCTAATAATCCTGGTGGATCTTCGAAGTTGAGGATGAGCTGGCTGTTGCTGTACTACTGCAGGACTGCGTTGTTGATGCGGAACATTCAGTGCTGGAGGGTTTTGTACCGGTTCATTCGCTGGTGAAGAGTTGATGTCTGGTGAAAACAGCTGGGGAACATGACGGGCATACTATGGACTGATTGTTGCCACTATGGATTGAGATCCTTCGTCCAACGAATCAAATGAGTTGGGTTGAAGAGAAGGCAACCGACTTAAACCATCAACTTTACCAAAGTATTTTGTTGATACGTATTCAATATCATAAGTATAGTTTGACAAAATCAACGCCCAACGCCCCTATCTATTGGGAAAACGCTTTATTTTACAAACTGACCACCGTCCATTACTAACGATTTTTGGTTCCAAGAAAGGGATACCAATGACAACAGCCAATAGATAGGGGCGTTGGGCGTTGATTTTGTCAAACTATACATGATATTGTACGTATCAACAAAATACTCAGTAAAGTTGATGGTTTAAGTCGGACTACTTCAACAACTCATGATGTTGAACGAATCTCAATCCTAGTAACAATCAATCCATATTGCATGTTCTAACTATTTCACCGAACATCAACTCTATAACTATTGGCAGGCTGGTGTAGCGAGTTTCGGGTTTCGGAGCCGACATTGCGCCGCCGCGAGACAGCGCCACTGTCGCATTTTGTTTGGCGCTGTCATGACAACAGCTGGTTCACACGTAATATTTTGTTATGTTTGTAAACAAACCCGATTTTTTAAATGCTGTTAATTCTTATGTAGGACTTGCCGAATGTGTTTTAATTTATTTCTGCACTGTCCTCTATTCAGTTGATAATTGTTCACGAAATGAAGAAATACGATTTCAAACTAACAATATTATATGCTTTATTCAGTAGGCACATTAAGTTACTCAGGTAAGAATAACTTGATTTAATCTAGGCTAGTCATGGTTGATTTTTATTGAAGCGGGTGTACAGCAGTACTTTTCGTCTGTGGCTACAAGATTAATGTTTAGCGTTTAAATTTGTTTTAATCAAAGTTACCCTTGACCCAAACGTATCTATTTTGTATCCATAATTCTCATGCAGCCATTATTTATGTACTTGTTCTTATTAATTGTTGAAATGTATATAGCCTATATAGGCCTGTTCTCATTTTGTACAATGGATGAAGCTTAGTCAATTTCAGGCATGTTAAGAAAGTATCTTAGGAATAATCAAGATCTAAGGGACATCACTAAGATTTACGTTCGTCGATCCTGTTATCTTATTTTTTATTTTAGACTAGGTTATTAATATTTCCAAAAACTCCACAAAATTGTTTGTGCGTTTTACCAGAGGTAATAACTCGAGGTGCGTTTTACTCGAGGTTGAGAGATAGAGAGGACCTTGTATGGTCCTATAACTTCGCCTCGTTAAACAAGACAAACTTTAACTTTTTTTAAAATAAAACAGTAATTTGGCAATTTGTTTACCTGTTCACATGATGAAACATGATGAATGCTTTCGAGATTTCAACTGAAAGTTTAAAGTTGTACTTGATTTATATGTTGTTACTTATTTAAACTCAAAAGCTATTTAGTGTGATGAAGGCTACATGAATGATTTTCTTGTATGTTTCGCAATACCCAGCCCCATTGTATTTTTTGACATTTGCACTTTTGACGGTAGGACATACATTACAGTACAATTCACTTAGGCCTACTGGCATTATACAATTTTTTTTCTTTTCAGGCAAATAAAATAACTCTCAATTGATTGGAAGTATGGCCTTCTTTTATTCATGTTTGAAGTAATAATGAATACAAGAATAACCATGATGAAGAAACAAGCAGTGATTAACGGATGATGAATTTGAACATGAGGCATAATTTAACGGTTATTGCAAAAGTGTTGCGTATAGCGTTATTAGCAATGTCAAATCTAAAGTACTAATAGTTTGTCTACACCCTATAGAAGTTATTGGTGACATGGTGTTAGGTGAGGATATGCACTTACAGTAGAAATCAAGAAGAATTGCAGTTGTTTTCTTATAAAAGTTGTATTGTGTTGATATTATATTCTAAAATAATGAATAAGAGTAGTTTTTAAGTTTGAGAATAAACATCTATTTCCATTCTTGCATTAATTAGAATGTTTACAAAATTGTTGTTGATCCGGTAACAATATGATTACATATGTTAAAATTCTAAAGAGATCAAATTAAAAGAGAAATAATAATAAACTATGAAACACATATATAACAGTCCTCCTCCGTATTATGGAGGATATGGCAACCGACAGCTGAGCATCTGATTGACGTGTCTTCGGCAGAGTGTTCCATCATCCAGCTTGATTTGGTAATTCACTCGTCCTTCTCTCTTCACCACTGTACCGAAGTTCCACTTTTGTTTGTTGTTCCGGTAATCTCTTACTTGCACTCTTTGGCCAGTGGTAAACTCTCTTCTGCAGTTATTTTGTAAATCTTCTTTGTTCTCTTGAGTTTTATTCATAGGATTTACCAAACTAATATGTGTCCTGACATTACGGTTGAACATTAAGTGGTATGCTGAAAGTCCTGAAGAGTTTATCACTTGTCGCAGTTGAATAAGTAGTTTGTACAATTTTAACTCCAATGTACCTTTTTCATGACTCATGGCGTTTAAGGAGTTCTTGACCGTCTGAACAAATCTTTCTGCCTGGCCATTAGATGATGGATTGTAAGGTGCTGTAGTTTTGTGAACAACTCCATTTTCTGTTAGAAATCGTTCAAACAATTCCGATGTGAACTGACTTCCGTTGTCTGAGACAAGTAGGACCGGAAGCCCAAAGTTTTTAAAAATATTCCTCAGTTCCTTGACACACCATTCTGATGTTGTATTCTTTGTCGGTATAACCTCTACCCACTTAGTGTAAGAGTCAACGACAATAAAGAAACTATGTCCATTCAAAGGTCCCGCAAAATCAACGTGTATTCTTTCCCAAGGGCTATCTGGAGATTTCCAAGGGTGTACGATTTCTTTTATGGGTTGATTTCTTTTCATACAACATTGCTGACATGCTTTGACCATATTTTCAATGTCAGTGTCCATGTTTTTCCAGGTACAGTGACTCCTAGCCAAAGACTTCATTTTCACAATTCCCAGATGTCCTATATGTAGCTCCTTGAGTACATGGCCGTGCAATTGTTGTGGTATTATAACTCTGTGTCCTTTCAAAATGCAGCCATTTTGTAGTGAAAGTTCATTGTCATGAAACCCGAAAGGCTCAACGCTCTGGCCAGTTTCCAATGCTGACAAAATAGGTTTCAAATTATTATCTTCTAAAGTTGCTTGAGCAATCAGTTTACTATCAATTAGTAACGTATCAAGCTGATTCATTTGGTAGAAACTTATATCATCAATGATATTTTTGCACGATTGTTCTGTTGGAAATCTAGACAAACAGTCTGCATTGCTATGATCATTAGTTCTTCTGAATTCAACCGTGTAATCAAATCCAGATAAAAAGTGTGCATAATTGAATATCCTTGTAGCAGATATTGCTGGTAAAGCTTTTTGCGGGCTGAATATAGATACTAGGGGTTTGTGGTCAGTTATCAAAATGAATTTACGTCCATAACAATAAGGGAAAATTTCTTAAGCCCCAGTATATTCCTGTGGCTTCTTTATCAATTTGACTGTATTTTTGTTCGCATTCCGTTAATGTTCGTGACGCAAAGCTAATGGGTTTTTCAGTTCCATCCTTATATCGATGAGAGAGTACAGCACCTAGTCCTGTAGGAGAAGCATCTGTGGCTAGAATAAGTGGTAGTTGGGGATCAAAATGTACAAGGATGTTGTCACTAGTAATTTCATTTTTAACTTTCTCAAAACTGTCTTCACATTTTGTGGTCCAGTCATAGCTTTGGTTCTTTTTTAGTAGTTGATTTAGTGGATATAGTACAGTGGCAAGGTTTGGTATAAACTTGTTGTAGTAATTTGCAAGTCCAAGGAAAGTTCTCAATTCATTAACATTTTTAGGTTTTCTCATATTTTTAATAGCTTCTGTTTTCTCTTGGGTTTTGTGCAGTCCATGTTCATCAATTAAATGGCCCAAATATTTTATACTTTTCTGAAAAAAATTACATTTGTCACGGTTTAGTTTCAAGTTCTTCTGTTTCAGCTTTTCAAACACTGCTCGCAGCCTGATCACTAGCTCTTCCGGTGATTTGCCCTGTATGATAATATCATCAAAGAAACATTGTGTTCCTGCTAGCCCATGTAGAAGTTTGTCCATGAAGTTTTGCCATAGTGAAGGGGCAACTTTTACGCCAAACATCAGCCTATTTACTTTGTATAGACCGTTATGTGTGCTCAACGTCTGCATGAGTGAACTTTCTTCGTCCATTTTCATATGAAGATAAGCGTTGCTGATGTCTAAAGTACAGAAGTATTTTCCACCATTCATTTTCGAGAATATTTCTTCAATTCTTGGTATAGGGTACTTTCTATCTTTGATTAGTTTATTTAACGTTACTTTGTAGTCAGCACATATACGTACAGTTCCGTTTGGTTTTACCACGGGTACAATTGGTGTTCCCCAATCTGATTGGTCAATTTTGGTGATGATTCCATTTCTTTCTAGTCGAATGAGTTCTTGTTCTACCTTTTCTTTTAGGGCATATGGCATTTGTCTTGGTTTTATGAAGATAGGTAACGAGCCTTCTTTAAGTTCCAAGTGTCCTAGTTCATCAGGTATCTCGCCTATTTTGTTTTCAAAAATACAACTGAATTCTTGTAACAGTTCATCTAGTTTTTGTGGAGAAACGTTTTCCAATGTTTTGATTTCAGCCCAGTTCATTTTGATTTGTCTCAGCCATTCCCTTCCAAATATAGGATCAACTTCTCGATCGATGATGAACAATTTACCTGAAAATGTCTGAGACTCATAAACACACTTTACATATGATACTCCTTTGGGTGTAATTGGTTCTCCGGTGTATGTTCTTAACATAACGTTCGTGTGAAAGATTTTGTTATCAAGGTTTAAATTTTTAAAATGTTTGAAGGATATAGTACTCAGTGCTGCTCCTGTATCGAGTTCCATTGGTATAGATTTACCTTCAATTTCTACGTGTATTATAAATTTATCACTAGCGTTCCCTCCAACATTGTGGATTTCATGTTCTTTCTCCTCATTCTGAAACTCATTTTCAGTTTGGTTAGTATCCAGTCTGGTGTTTTTCTTTGGTTGTAGACACACGCTTGCTAAATGTCCAATTTTCGCACATCGATTACATGTAGTGTCCTTGAATCTACACTGGTTCGCTCTATGATTGGTTGATCCACATCTGTAACATTTACCTTTGAGCTGTTCAAAATGCATGTTTTGTTTTGACGTATCTGTCCTCCAAACTTTCTTTTGAAATGTAGGTGATGGTGTTTTGTTCCTCTGTACTTGGTGGATATGATCTGTTGAAGGTCTAGTTTCATTGTGTACAATATTACTCTCTGATTTTCCGAGCTCCATTGTATAGGCCATTTGTACAATGTCTTTGTAGGCTTGTTGGTTTTGGTTCTGTAAAAGCTTTACTCGAATGTCATTGTCCTTTAGACCTCTTATAAACTGTAAGCTCAAGAACATACCTGCAACATTCTTACCACAGACACAATTAAACTGACAATCAGTAGACATTTTCTTTAAAGCTACAGAAAAGTCTGTTATGTTCTCGCCTGGATGTTGGGTACGCGTAATAAACTTATGTTGCAACGCCCATATGCTAGGCTTAGGGTCTAGGTAGTCAGTTAAAAGTTTTACCAGTTCATCGTAAGTTCTGTCTAAGGGATTCTCTGGAGCACAAATATCATAGAGTTGTTGATGTAAAATAGGTGTAAGTGAGTGTAGAAGAATGTAAACCTTTGTTTTCTCATCTAAGTCTTGATTTTTTAACAATAAAAATATTTCCAGTCTTTTGATAAAGTTACCAAAAGATTCATCGTTTTGGTAAGGTGTAAAGTTGAAATTAGCAACATTTGTAGTCTTACCTGAATCTGATGGATTGTTCAACTGCTCATTTAGGGTAGTAGAAGATAGTACGGTACCTTTAGATTGCTTTTCTTGCAACAAAGTCTTCATCTCAACTTTGAATTGCAAATATTCATGTTCCATGTTGCATCTGTATTCTATTTCATTTTCTATATCAATATCATCAGTTTGTTCATCTATTTTGTCCTGTAATTGTATGTATCGTGTCCAATAATCTTCTAATAGATGTAATTTTTCATTTAGTTCAATGTCACTAGGGTCAGTTGTACTTGCCTTCCTAGCTTTTGTGATCTGTCCTTTGATAATTGTTCGTTTTTTCTTTAATAATTGTAAATTCTCATTGTAAGACATGTTCTTAGTTTTGGGTTCTTTCTTCCTCGTCGCCAATGTTATATTCTAAAATAATGAATAAGAGTAGTTTTAAGTTTGAGAATAAACATCTATTTCCATTCTTGCATTAATTAGAATGTTTACAAAATTGTTGTTGATCCGGTAACAATATGATTACATATGTTAAAATTCTAAAGAGATCAAATTAAAAGAGAAATAATAATAAACTATGAAACACATATATAACAGTTGAAATAAATCCATAAAATGATTTCTACACAAGCATTGTGACATTTCAGGTATTTTGTACAAATAAGATATATACTTGTATATATCTTACATATCAAGATATGTACTTGAAATTAAAATATGATGCTTCAAATATCAAAGGAATATTTAAAGTTTATAGAAACTACAACTTCAATCAAAGCAAATGAAAATTCACAGACACTCTGTGTGTACAATTATTAACATTTGAGTAACATATAAAGTACGATACTAGTAATTTAAATAACTTGGTTGAATAAAATCAGTATACAAATGGTATTGAAATGAGTTTACTGTACTTGTGTACACCTAACGCAATAGGCAAAGTTAACATAAAACGTTTAGCGTAACTTTGGTGTAGCTATCTTATAATACATTTTACAATTCTGTATTAAGGAAATCATTTTAATATTTTTCATACTGAAAAGCAGTCCTAACACAAACGTACACATTTCAAGAAACATATCATTGCAAATAATTTCATACTAAAAAACAAATTGTTAAGAGTTTGTAAATGAACTGTTTTGAATGGAGTACGATTGGTCTAATAATAACCAGTTGTTAAACTCAATTCAAATTTCCCGTGCCAGAAGCACTGGTACGGTTTCTAATCGCCGTTCAAGTAGTTGCATTGCGCCGCCGCGAGAGGTGCAGGTCGATCAAACTTTATACATCAGTATTTGCATTAGGTTGATTCTCTGTCTATATATTCCTCTGGTACATAACCCTCCAGCACTGAATGTTCCATCAACAACGCAGTCCTGCAGTAGTACAACAACAGCCAGCTCATCCTCAACTTCGAAGATCCACCAGAATTATTAGACCTCAACGAAGGTTTATTGAAGAAGCTTAGTCTTGGTGGAAAGAGGTGCTGTATTAACAATACTGCATTCAGCTGTTTTGATCTTACTTTGTTTATTATTGTTTTATGTGATTCTTGTTGTTAATAAGAAATATATTTGACGCAAATGAAATAATGTTTAATAATTAATACTAAACTAAGTTAATACATAAAAGTTGTTAATTATTATAGTATATTTCTATTTGTAATTTTTTTCATCAATGTAATAAGAATCTTACGTTTTCAAGTAATTAAAGTGTAAATTGTATTAATTAGCTCAAAATTGTACATAATAATTAAAAAATTCAAATTCGAGTTTTTGCATTTTTGAGAACATTTACCACAGTAATGTATATAATTTTTACATTATTAGAAAGGAGATTTCAACAAACAAAAAACTGCCCAAGTTTTTTAAAAAAGCTGATATTTTGACACGAGAACTTTTGAGTGAAGATTAGGGTGTTTTTTTCGATATTAAGTCAAAATAAGGTAATAAAATAAATATTTCAAATCAAAAAAATTACAGTGTTTTAAGACATAAAAAGGTAAGTTTCCACAAAATTTCGTGAAAAAAATTTTTTGCATAAGATAAAAATAAAACCAAAACTTGATTATTTGAATTTTTTAGATAAATTTTGAGGTTATGTGAAAAAAGTGCAGAGACAAAGTTAGGTCTCTTTATTACCTACAACTTTGTCGTTTAACTTTTCCATAGCACTTTAGTTTTGCCGGAAATCGAAATACACCGTCTTTTTACCCAAAACTCGCCCCTTACACTTCCCGACCTCAGATCGCCCGTAATTGATTTTTCCTTTCATTATTGTTATATTCTCGTCCTTTTTAACGGGTTTCATCCTACTATAATTTTTTTGTTTCAAAATATCTACCCTGGTCTAGTACAAGTATTTTGCAAACAAAACAGATTTCATGCTAGTTTTAAATGTTTTTGGCATTTGAGAACTTGTTGACAAAACTAACTCCTACCTGGGAAAACAAAGGTTTTGTACCGTAGTAACTCTTGCGTTTAGTGACATAAGAGTATACAGGGTCAGGCAAAAGTGGGAAACGCCATTATATATTTTTAACCAGTTTTTTCAGCGAAACTGAACTTGCTACGTTTATAAGAGGAACCAAAAGTACCTTTTAATGCATACTGACACTTTTCCCCAGTTTTCAAAATAGGGGATTGAAGGGGGTAAGGGGTAGTATCAGCCCAGATACTCTACATGCTGACACTCTATACGAGCAATCATTCTGTCAGTGTACTGTGTCCATATGGCAACTCTAGGCACTATTGGGTTAAGATAGAGAACGTCTAGTTTTCAGCCTTTATCAACATTTGACATGACCTTCAAAATGAGGTGTCACTCGATGGGGTCTCTTTATGAAAATTATGGGATACCCCAATCACCCATTTTGAAAACTAGAGCAAAGTGTCAGTATGCAAAACAAGGTGATGTTTTTTCCTCTAATAAAATGTATCGAGTTCGGTTGCGCTGGAAAAACTGGTTAAAAAGTTATAAAGGTGTTTTCACACTTTTGCCTAACCCTGTATAAAGTTTTGTACAAAACTGTGTAACTTTAAATGGATGCCATTTCTTTTTGGGTCTTTTGCCTTTCTTAGAGACGTCTAGTTTTCAGAACTCATCAAAATATTTTAAGACATTCAAAATGAGGGGTCACTCGATGAGGCTTCCCTATGAAAATTATAGGGCTACTCCTTAATCCCTCATTTTGAAAACTGGAGCAAAGTGTCAGTATGCATTAAAACTTGAAAGGTACTTTTGTTTCCTCTGATCAAATGTACCAATTTCGGTTACATTGAAAAATCTGGTTAAATAACTTTTTAGTTACTCAATATGTTTCTCTAATAAAATGTATCGAGTTCGGTTGCGCTGGAAAACTGGTTAAAAAGTTATAAAGGCGTTTCCACACTTTTGCCTGCCCCTGTAAACTGTATAACTAGATCTGGTGATGGGACAATTTGATTTTATTATATAGGGGCTAGAAAGTATCAACAATTTGAAATTCTTTAACCCTGGTTTGCAAAACTGTAGAGCCATAGCAGTTTTGTAATATTCGAAAATCCCTTTTTTGAATAGAGCAACTTCAGACTTCCTTAGACAAGTTGCGGGTAGATTACTTCACAGTGTGTCGTCATTAGTAACTAAGCTGGGAAACACTACTCAAAACATAACTGACTGAAGCTAGTTTAGAGCAAACCTTGTACGAGTATGCGTCACAATTCCACGTAAACCCTCGATGAAGGCTTATTTTGAGAAACTTGGTCGAATAGACCTTTTTGATTTCAGTATCATTCAACCTCTGTTCAACTATAGTATGAGTCTTTCTGTCGTCAGTCAAGTGAGTTAAAGATGATTTTTTGGGTTTTGTTTAGAGATTGAGCTCATTGATATCTTAAATTGCAATTTATTGAGCTCAATTCTTAAGCTTTCGCGGCCAGTGTTACAACTATAATGTAGTAATAGATAAGATATTTAACAATTATACAAATTTAGGCCAAACAACAAATAACAGTTGTCATTTGACATATTATGTAAATCTGTTTGTAATGTGTCAGCTTGTCAATTCAAAGTTACTTTATGTTTCGGATAAATAGTCAGATTTAATAAGTCGTACAGTACTTCTAAATTAGAAGACATAAATAGGTGGGTCGGTTGGTTTAGTATCTTATACGAGGGGTCCCCAAAATAACGAAAATTTCATTATAAAACCATATTTTATTATTTTTTAACTAATTTACATGTATACCTTCAGTATACTCCCAATTTAGTGTAATGCATTTGTTAATTCGATGCTCCCATGGTTTTAAGCACCCTCCCTTTAGTTGATTTTCCTTCCTTTTCACTCCTTCATTTTCACATAACGGTGATTTTTTATGTAATTTTCACTATGGGGAACATAAAAGTCGCGTGGGACAAGATTTGGCGAGTATGGTTCGTGGGGAAGGGTGGTCATGCTGGTATTGGCCAAAAACTAGCACACTGAGATGGCTACTTGGGCGGGCACATTGACACGATGAAAGAACCAATCTCCATATCGCCAAAATTTAGGTCTGGAGTGTGTTGAAATTCGCTAAATTGAATTTTAACACACTCCAAAGAGATCCTCCATGGTCCTTCGACGGTCTTCTTGCAATATTGACGGTTTTTATGAACAATTTCACCAGTCCGAGAATTTGAAGGTCGTCCAGGAGGAGGCTTGTCTTCAATCGACATTGCACCATCTTGAATTTGAGAAAAATACTCGTTACACTCTGGTTTTGCTCAAAACATCGTCTTTGTAAGCTTTTTTGATAATTGCAACCGTTTCTGACGCGATTTACCGAGAAAAAGTAAAACCTCACTGCTGAACTTTGTCTATTTAATTAAACAATCAAAACAAAACGAGGCAGAACAAAAACTACTTTTAGAAAAACACTCTCAGCTTCTCTTCACAGTCTCTCATACTGGCCACACCGAGTGCACTGAACTCAGGAAGAGTTGGGCTTTCAGCCCCTATCGGCCAAAATGTGAACTATGCGCTCCCCACTTCGCCATCGACCGATTCCCGATAGTTTTGGGTACGCCCTCGTACACTCGCCTGGCAAGTGAGAGATCCTGGTTTAACTCCCGGTTTAGTCTACACATCGTGTCTTCAAATTTCTTTGATAATACATTTACTATTGATTTTAGCAATGGTACACATTTAGATCCACCCAATAATACATTTATTCACATTTTTTTGCACACACATGTATACTCAGCTTTTCAGTTTCACTCAAGAGATGTTGGTACGCTCAAAACTACAAAGGTTTTGTTCTCGTATGTGGCAATAAAAATGAACAGCTCTATTCGCTAAAGAAGAGAACATGTGTGGAGTGTTATGCCACATAGTTTATTTTCTTTCGTACTCAAATTGTATAGTAAACAACAGTTTGAAATTCGAATTAAATGCTTGCGGTAATGTCTTTTTATTAGAATATATCCTTTCAAATGTAGACAACACATTGCTTTTGATTATGTTATCACGTGAAATACCCCAATCTTATTTAGCAAGGTGTTTAGGTAGTTTACACACAATATAAGTTCACGAATGACAAGGTAAGCTTAATTCATACTATAGCATTCTGGATGTAGATGAAAATCACTAACGGGAAGCATTGCAACATCAGAAAAAAGATAAACTACTCGTACACAGTGCACGTCTTATAGAATAAACAATGTCATAAGTTGAACACATTTTTGTTTCAAAGTTATATTATTGGTGTGTGTTAAATTGGCAATGTTTATACATTTTAAATTAGTCCACCTAATAATATTATTTTCAACGTTTCCGAATCAAGGCGTACTGGAAATCATGTCAAAATATTACAATATTCAACCGGTGCGGCTTTCTAGCGTCAAAACTGCAAACTAATTTAAGATGAAACAAACGGAGAATCATTCTGTGCCAGCCAAGTGCTTCAGCCTGGTGGAATATTACAGAACCACAAGGAAACAGTCGCAAATAACGGATTGCATTACATTTGTTTATTGGATTTCGTACTGTCTTGCTTGTTGAAATACAAATTAGTGAACAATTTCGAAGTATAATAAAGTTTGTAACAATTAATAATAGAAAAAGGAATGTTGAAATAAATAAATGTACAAAATAGCTAAAGCTTCTTCTAATTTATAGAATTAAATAAGTGTATTGTCACAGATGGAATCGTGTAACTATCATGGTCATTCTTATTAAGATTCAAATTTTCTGCAAAATCCTCTGAGGAAATGTCACAACCCTGTATATAATCCCTTAGAGGATTGGAAGAAAAATGTATCAGTTAAAATAAGTTGCATGGAAAACTTGGCAAAACCAAAAGTTTAAAATATTTAAAATAAAACCTAAAACGAGTTGAGATGATGTTTTCCTCACCGTTGAATTTGTGTTCAAAATGCCTTTATTTTCAGGTGCCACAGGTGTGGAGGTTTACATTTTAATTAGGAAGGCCCTCCCCGTTTTTTCGAGTGTGGTGGTGGGTTATGTAAAGTACGTACAAACAAACTATAGGATCTTATAAAAACATTCCTTAAAGAACTTTTCAAACATGTTCCCATGTCAAAAGTTAATGGGGCGGGGAGGTCGTTTAAACTATCCTTGTGTGTACATTTTAACACGTAATTTATCGGTGATTTAAATTAAAGTAAAAAACATTGTTTGACAATATTCTTGACGTACCCTATGTGAAATAAGTCCCTCTCTCATGTGTTTCAAGTTTATAGCGTTATTGTAATGTAATATTTTACTTTCGCATGAGATTAGAAAAAAACCTTTTAAATATTTTCAACCCGATTCAGTTCTATGCATTAGAATAAAGAAAATAAACGAATTCCAAACATTGTAATAAACATAGGAAAAATAAGTTTCATAACTCACACTCGTACAACTCAAAGTTTTAAATTAATTCAATAAAGAAGTTTAAATAATTCAAACAACGAAAGGTATTTTTCTAAAATTACACTGGTAAATAAAGTAAGTAACCATTGTTGGAGAAGAGTGCTCTTCCATGTATTTTGAATTTCAACCGACTCCTTTTCACCGATGTCTACATTATCTAAAACTACATTGAGATGCTTTTAGTGGATTGAGTCGTTCGATTGCATAAAAGATTGGTGGAGGTTCCATGCCAATATTCGTTTTCTAAACATTTAAACCTTCCTTTAAATTACTTATGTTACTACATTGCCTATATGCTCATCAGACAAGAAATATCCTTGGAGGACTGCAAACTAATTCTGAAGTTTTAAGTTATTTTTGTTAGATCAGTCGAGCTCGTAATATTTGTTTATAAAGATTTTATCAAGTCCTTTTGTCATAAACAGAAATTAAACGTATTATGAGTATTAGTCTAGCATACAATTCAGCATTCATTTAATGTATTATAAAACAATTATAAGAAACTGTAAAAGAAAAGCTATTTCTTTATAATTATGTTAGCGTAGGTTATTAATTCTTTTAAGGAGAAAGGTTCCTTTAGTCACCTAAAAACAAAACAATTATTGCTGCTCTTAAAGCGAACCATTTTTATTAATTTTCAGACGCATGTAATTATTTCTTTAATATAATACCATTTACTAATGTCCCTCTAATTTTTGTGCTGATAGACATTTCTGGTTAGTGTTTTTGTAAAGGGATTAAAGGTGTGTTTGAATTTGATCTATCAAGTGTTACGAGTATTTATTTCAAATAAAGGAGAAAAGCTGAAATTATAAAACTTTATGAGACACTCGAATATATATGTTTAGTTGGGGATATAGGTAACTTTAATCCAGGCAGTTATTTCTATCGTTATTTCGATTGTAAAAAGTTTAAAAGGTTTCATACCTTAAACCTACCAACTGGTTTCTTTATTATTTAATAGATGGGTAATTTATGAACTCACTCAGATGTTTTGATAATGAAATAAAACCCAAACAGCGTTTGTTGCTATAAAGCAGATAACACATAACAAAATCCTACCCACATTAACAAGGTATTCCTATGTCCACTTACAATTAAACGAGCCAGTGTTAAAGTTGCACATTTTTGTACAACTGATGTGTCTTCTTAGTTTGTACTCTTTGTCATGAAATTGCAGATTTGCTCCGGTCGACAACTCGTTAGGTGAAGCCTTGGTTACAAGTACTTCCAGTTGGCTGCAAGGAAGGTTGGAGCACCCTCTTATCCCATTGTTGCTTCCACAATACACGGCAAGAGTTCAACTAGTTCTGCAATGTAAACATTGTTATGCAATTAACCCTTGTTTCGCTAGAGTATTGACAGCAACGATGGCAGTAGTTCTGTATTTCCGATTGCCTTGAATCTGTTTTCTACGATACAACTAGAATAAGTAATCAATGTCATAAAATTTTAAGTGCATTTTGTTTAAAAAGATATGCACACTGTCAGTATGGTAGCAATTTTGCTATTGATTCAAACACATGATTCAAACACCCAGAACGCGAGAATCATAAAAACTTTTTACAAAAAATTAAACCGACTTCAAAAATAGCGCTTAAAAGTAAATAATTTAGGTAACGTCGATAACTTTAGACATAATAGACTTATACTTTAGAGGTTTAAGGCGATTAGACATATGCAACTAATTTCACACTCATTGATTGCTCATCTTATAGTTAACGGTTTCATAAAATAGCTTTTCTAAATTATGAGATATTATGTTTCTTACTGTTTCAAATTTGGTAACTGTGCACTTGCATATTGACATATCAAACATTAAATACGCCCGATTCCATTTAATGATGGTTAAAACCTAATCATTTGGGAAGCTACGTATTTCTTCATTAAACATATGTTCAATTTTAGTGGTGATGGACATGAATTGAAAGTGAACTATCCATCACCGACTTAAAATTGAAATCATATGTTTGTGAAAAGTCATACAATAAGCAATGATTCAGGTTTTAATCATCGTGTAAGACCCAATATTTGACTATCGGTCTGTCGTGGCTGAGCATCAGCTTAGAAAGGATAACATGAACCTATGCTCTAAGATATCGCCTAAACTATATAATCTATGATCTATCGACGTTCATATTTTACACAAACATGACCGGAAGTCGGTTTTCCCCAATAAATTTATTCAATTTTTGTCATTGACATTTGGCAACACAACGGGCTCATGAATAAAACTGAGCAAAAGCTCAGAGCATTTGCTCTTAGAGATGTTGGTAAAGAGCAAAAGCAATTACTCATTTTATTATGAATAAGCTTTACCTTATCCTCAAAGCTTATACTCTTTATATTTGGAGCAAAAGCTCAAGTCTATAGTCAGCTGTTTTTTGTAGTTTGTTTACATTCCTTCATTTTACAAATAAAAGCACAATCACCAACATTGATAGCAAGTGAATTTAGTTTTGTTTTAAATACAATTTTACAATATATTTGCATTTAGTTAGATCCAAGATGTCTTTGTTGGATGATGATGATAAGTCTGAGATTGATTCTAAAGAAGTAAGTGAAAATTCTATGAGAATTTTGTCTCCAATTTGAAGTTATTAAAACAAGTCCCAGCTACTTGCTATGAAAAAGAAAAAAGAGGATGGGTTGAACTTAATGATACAAAGTTACGAACAAAACTACGGACAAACTATTTCAATCAAACAAATGCAGAAGAAAATTAATAATAGGAAATCCAGACTCAAAATTGTTTAAGGAAAATAAAAGTAGTATTACAAAATCTAGGTTTTACACATTTATTTTCTGTAACCTACATACAGTATTCTATTAAATCACACAAATGTTTAGAGACAAAAATGATACATAAACTGATTGAAATTTGTTATCAAAACACATTGTTAATTGGTACATCTAAATTGTCGATTACACCTGTAATCTGCCTTCTTATGAGCTGGCCTCTGGCTCTTATTCTGACGCCTTCAAGCTCAGGTGGGATTTCTTCTTCGTCAATTTCTTCCTCATCATCATTGCCAGGAAAGTCGTGGTCCCCTAAGTTCTTGGCTATGTTGTGAAGAACTGCACAGCATATAATGAGTTTTGGTACATTTACAAGAGCGACTCTGCATGGATAATGAAGAAAAGGAAATCTTCTTTTTAGTTGCCCAAAGCAGCGCTCGATAATAACCCTTTCCGACTTAAACAGTTTGTTGTATTTTCTTGTCACGTTATTTTCAGGATTTTGATAAGGAGTCATCAACCACGGCTCTATTCCGTAACCCGAGTCTCCTAGTAAAACACAGTTTTGAACAGTTGTCATTTTAGCCCTGACGGTAGAGTTTTTCCAAATTCTTGCGTCAAGAACAGAACCTGGCCAGCTTGCGTCTATACTTGTGAAATGTTCTCTTGAATTACATCTATTTATATATTCATCCCCATGATTCTTTGGTTTTTGAATTTTTACGTGGGTACAGTCTATAACACCAATGCAAGTCGGAAACTTAAACCGTTGTTGCCACTCATCCTTGGCCCTGTTCACATCTGCGAGTGTTAATGGGAACCCTAATAATCCAGAGGTAGAAAAGCTTTTTTCTATGATGAAATTTGCAACATATTTGATAGTCTGAACAGTGTTTTGGTCGGTAAACGATTCTTCTGCAACACCAGTTTGATATCCTAGATTATGAAATATCTAAAAGATTTCCATTTTTTCTTTGAGGGTTAAGAGCTCCACCTCTTGTTTCTTCCACTTACTCCTGAAAATGATGACTCATCCACTCAACGTTTTTCTTCTGAAAAGCGATAAAGAATGCCTTTAATTTTCAGGGCTGTAATAAAACAATGATTTCTGCGTTGTTTGTACACTTTTGGACGACGTATATCAAACAGCTTAGTTTGAAATCATGCTCTTAGGTCTACTAATAACTAGACTCCGATTTTCTGGAGTAAATGCTTATGTTATTAAGCAAAACCTCTGTTTTATTCATAAAATTTCTGTAACCAAATGCTTTTGCTCAGAGAAACATCTAATTTTAAAAATTAAGGTATGAGCAAAAGCATGCTAGTATTTATTCATACAATATAGACATTTGCTTAAAAAGTTTTGTAAAAGCTTTTATTTCAACTTTTTTCATCGACGGCAAACAATCCTGTCTAAACAATGACATACCTCAGCTAGAACTTAAATTTGTGTATAATTTTTCTTCAATATGACGTATGTAATATATGTCCTTATATTCTATGAAAAGTATAAACTATTATAGTATTTCATTATCAGCTATGACGTTAATTTTATAATTTGTTTATAGATAAATTATTATTTTTATTACTTTTTAATTTCCAATGTGTAGTTTTTAATTTTTTAATTTTTATACCTAAACTATGGAATTTGATGATCATTTATGTGTTATAGACCAAAGTCAAGTAAGTTTAACAATATAGGCCTAGCACTAGCAAAAGAGATGCTATACAGCTCATAGTAGTCAGTACACAAGGATAGCTATCGGATTTCCGAGTCGATTAGTACATATAGATTGATCAGACTTGCGTCCTTGTGAAGAAGTGCCCACCGCACCGACCTCAAGCGTCATAGCAACATACAAGCCTAGATACTAGAAGTATACCTCTAGTCTCAAGGATACAACGTGATCTCCCCACCACCAGCAGGCCACGAGTTGCGGCCACGCACGCTCAGCTCCCTCCCTACCTTTGTGTATACACTGTAGACCTATGCTCTAAGTCCATACCACCACTACCTCACTACCTCACTCACTCACTCACCACACCACGCCGTCTTTGCCAGCCAGTGCTTGCTTGGCTCTGACATTGGGCGGACACGTTGTCCTTCAGTCCGTTTCATGCATGCACTCTGGCTATTCTCTTACATACTTTGCTTCCCTGATAAATCACATCTCGGCTTGTCATTATGTACAGCTAAACCCTTTCTGTAGACTCAACTGCATAATCTGTAGAGTATTCAAGTTTGAAATTTCTTCTCATACCACATATATTATTGTATCCAAACGGTACATATTCTTTTAGACAGGGTTAATTTCCAAGTTATTTAATATTTTCTAGTTAAAAATAATATAATTTTGTCCGTACCTTATTTAATTCGTCAGGCAATCATACTTATCTTGAAATATGGGTAGGCCTACGAAAGAGGCAGCTCGCAAAAGAGCGAATAGATTGAGGGAGACCGAATTGTCTAGGTCCATTCGTTTGACTAAAGCTAGGCATGATAAACGACGGAAATTATTGAATGAAAGCAGCCAACAACGCGATCATAGATTATCAGATATGAGGGAATACGCGTTATTACGTTTATCAAATGAATCCGAATCAGAAAGGACTCGTAGATTTAATATAATTAACGACAGGTTGCAAAATGAAACTATGGAGCAACGTTCCCGCCGATTAGATCTGATCCGTAATAGAATAAACACTGAAAATGAAGAGCAACGTTCTCACAGATTGAGTTTAATCCATAGTAGATTGGAAAATGAAAGTCCGGAGGAACGTTCTCTCAGAATTAACTTGATTCATAGTAGATTGAATAATGAAACACCGGAACAAAGAACTACGCGACTCAATCGAAACAGGCAACGTAACTCCATAACTCGCCAAAATGAGACAGAACCCGAAAAGAGGCGTAGACTAGAAAACAGAAAACAACGAGCAAGAGACAAGAGCTAAATTCACAGTTGCAGATTTTCGTGACTGCTTAAACGTGTTTTCGGACATACCTTGTATGGTCTGTCGAAAGGCGTTATACCCTCAGCAAAGATGCACCATTTCTACTGCGTCACTATCATACATAATACCATCTAACCTTTACGATCTTGGTACTATTGTCACTTGTTCTCGTTGTTCTGGTTTGCAAGAAAAATAAAACACCATCTCAGTGCTTTTGGAATAATCTTGAGGTCATGCAAGTGCCAAACGAACTATCCCTTTCCGATGTTGAAATTCGCCTCCTTTCAAGAGTAATACCGTTTCAAAAATCATGAAAGTAACCAACCGTTTTAGCCAAGCTTGGTGTAAAGGTCAGGTAGTTTTGTTTGCTCAAGATATTGCCGAGCTCGCTGAGCAGCTTCCGCTGCAACTCGACAAAGCCGGTATACTAGTTATTACGGAAAACCTGGAGAATGTTCTGAGAGCCAGGAATTTTGAAATAAATGTTGACAGGCTAAAGCGAGCTTTAGAGTGGCTTCTAAAAAACAACAACCTTTACAAAGATGTTAGAATGTCCTTCAATTTTGAATTTGACGTTAACGGGAAAATTGAAAGTGCAGGTGGTTTGTGTAACTCGGAGGTAAATGTTCTTAACGCTGTTGTTAGCCGATATAATCAAGTACGAGATAACGTGAAGATTCTAAGAGGCTCATTCCATCAAGGTAACGAGATGTTTAGTATCGAGTCTCGGGGTAGGCAGTGCACTGCGATGGCCGCTATCGCTTGTGTAGCTTTCTCAGTGTCGGACCCTAACACATGGTCAGTTGGCGACATTGACGGCATCCTTATCCGAGCAGATCGGTACTATCGCGAGTGTATGTCTGCTAGGCAAGAACCGCATGTACAAGAAGAAAACGCCGACTATCTAGCCTACACAGAACTTATACCTGAAATTCAATACCAACAGCATTTCGTACAGCTAGAAGTGTGCCATTCTGATATTTTCAATGGTCATTTACTGACAGACAACAGCGACACAGGCTTTCCTAACCTAAGAAATGCTATGTTCTCTTTTGTTCAAAATCAATCCTTGGCCATTCTAACTCTTAACTTTTCATCGGTTGGTATTTATGTCCATAAAGAAAATGATGTCCTCACATATTGGTTGTTTGATTCACATTCCCGAGGCCCTAAAGGGTTTAAAGCACCATCAAAGGGAGTAGCTTGTTGTATGAGCTTCCTCGTCATGGACGAACTTTTAGAAGTTGTTCATCGCAATTATAAAATTACTGATTCTGGAAGGTTAGTTGACAATATTTATTCACTAATTCCTTTGAAGTGTGTAGGCTTAACATCAGATCAGGGTCCTCAAGCAGCTATCAATCATCGAGCAAACAACACAATAGCAGTTGAAAGTAGTTTGGTTCATGTAGATGATAGGTGCTCCGATACTACTAGTAAGCAAGTGGATTTAATATTGTCAACAAGCATGCTTCGAGAAGCCGATGATAGCATACCAGAGCTAAATAATATTTTGGCCGTGGACACAGACAAAGAAATGACTGAAGCAGAAAGAATGATAAATATACATCGTAAAACAGCCCCACCGTTGCATCTTGAAAAGGAGAATGGAAGAGCTGGGCTGGTTCTTTCTTTTCAGACGGAAAGAATGGATTTGGAGAGCAGAGACAGATTCCTCTTACACCTCTAGATTATTTTCAGTCTCGAGTCATGAATATTGACAGGAGGTTTGCGCGCCCGGATTATTTATTCTTCGCTCTTTCTGTTGTAGAATACTACCGGGCGAAGTCTAGCGTGTCGGTTTCTTGTCGAATGGTTCAAGGTGATCAAATTCCTGAGGGTCTCGTTGATAATATACACCTTACTATGCGGAATGTGAGGGGCTCTTCATCTTATTGGAGACGGTGTAGTGCTGAGCTCCTTGCTATGGTCAGGAGCCTCGGACCTCCAACGTGGTTCGTTACATTTTCATGTAATGATCTGAACTGGCCAGACATGTTGAAAGCCCTACTGATAGCAAACGGTAAAGACCCTCAGGAATTTGTAAACCTGTCTTTTGAAGAGGTTGAAGCTCGTGGAAACCTACCCAGTAGTATTATCTCGGCAGTTTATGGTTAGAGTGAATGCCTTAGTTAGGTTTTTAAAACACAACTCAGACTGTTTAAAGAGGGCTGTAGAGGACTTCTGGTACCGAATAGAATTCCAGAATCGAGGAAGCCCACACTTACATATGCTGTTGTGGTGTTCCGATTCCCGGATTTCATGAGTGCCGAAGGTGTTGAGATTTTGGATGAAGTAGTTAGCTGTTCATTGCACCCAGAAGATGCAGATCTAGCTAAATTAGTTCGTAGCGTGCAGGTTCACAAGCACACTGATACTTGTTACAAAGACCGTAACAACAAGTTCTGTCGTTTTGGTTTTCCTAGACCAGTTCGTGAAGATACAGTGTGCTTAGATCCTGATACCGCGCTACGTAACAACGGACGTTTTTGCCATCTTCGTAGGAGTCCTGATGAAAGTATGGTAAACAACTACAATCCAACACTATTGAAACTCTGGGAAGGAAACATGGACATTCAGCCATGTGGTAATGTCACGGCAGTAGCATACTACGTGGCAAAGTATGCAAGTAAGTGTGAGCCTCATGATGCTGGAAACGTGGTTAGAGAAGCTGTCACCAATGCCAAGAGGCGAGGTGGATCTATTCACAAACAAATGTTTTCTATATCTATGGCCGTGCTCTCTCAAAGGTTGGTGAGTGCTCCGGAATGCGCATATCGGCTTTGTCATCTTCCCCTGAAGATGAGTTCAAGGAAAACAGTGTTTGTGAATAGCTGCAAACCTCAGGAGAGATTCCGTATTCTTCGGTTCGAGGGGGATTCAACATCAGTTCATAACAACCTCTTCGACAGGTATGTGCTAAGGCCTGACAATCTTGAAGATATCAGCTTAGCGGAATTCGCTGTTCGATATGAGACTGTGTCAAATATCAAATGGACCGAAGAAGACGGAGATGTTGAGTTGGCCGATAGTGAAGAAAGTTCGCCACCAAAGTTCATAAAACTTAGGGACAACACCCGTATGAAAGTGAGAGCGAGGCCTGCTGTGCTGCGAACCCGCTACTACACAATGAACTCGGACAGAGAGGGCTACTTCTACAATCTAGTTGTTTGTCATATTCCCTTTAGGAACGAGGATGAGCTTTTGATGGCTGATGAAACATCTGAAGCATGTTTTTTACGTCGCCACAATGAACTCAGGCCATTATTGAGAGATATGACAACAGAACAATTCGCCCACGTGGAACAAGTGATACAACAGGCCTTGGCTCAAGCTGTCGCATTAGATGTTGCACGACAAGTTGTCCCTGAGAATGACCATCAAGACGATCAAGATGATCAATTAGCAGCATTGAGAGACTGTGATGATATTATCATAGATCCGGTCAATGACTCCATAGACGGGAGGGATACTGTTATGCCAGAAGACGTGTTTTCCGGGACTACAATGTTTGAATATTCAACAAAACAACTGTTTCAAACCATATCATCATATATCGAAAAAGATCTTTCTCATGAACCTAGCCAGCTTCTTATGTTTATAACAGGTGGTGCAGGTAGTGGGAAGTCTTTTGTGTTGAAACTTGTCGTGGAACACGTAAAAAAATGTTACGCTCCTACGGTAGATGTTATGATTAAACCAGTTTTTGTTGAAGTAGCTGCTTTGACAGGTGTTGCAGCGCGACAAGTCTCAGGCAAAACACTGCATGCTGTATTCTCTCTCCCAATAGAAAAGGGATCAACTATGACGTACAGAAAAATGAGTGGTCAGCGGCTTGAGCAAGAACGTCGAAAATGGCGTCACATAAATTGGCTTGTAGTTGATGAGATTTCGATGGTGTCCTACGAAAACCTAAGAATTGTTAATTTGCGGCTCCAAGAATTCAAAAACAACAATGCATTGTTTGGGGGTGTAAGTATTCTTCTTTTTGGTGACATTATGCAGCTTCCTCCTGTCAAAGGCCACTGGTGCTTTGATCAGCCACCTTGGTGTGCTGCTGAGATCAACCTCTGGCACCAGTTCTCATTCTGTGAGCTCACCATTAACATGCGTCAACGTTCAGACACAGAGTTTGTAAATCTGTTGAACAACTTAAGGTTTGGTGAGCTTACAGCAGATCAGTTAGGTATTCTTTGCGAGAGGAAGAATCAATCTTTAACTGGAGATGCGTGCGCCGTAATATTTCCAACTCTCAAACTTGTTGACGATTACTCAATGATCATAATTATCAAAATTACACTATTCAAGCTGTAGACGAATCACGAGAAGCAGCAACTTATGGGAAGACTCCACCGAGAAACGTTATCCCTTCAGACCCTAACAACTGCGGAGGTCTCTTGCATACAATTACTTTAGCAGAAGGGTCTCGTGTTATGTTGAGGCGAAATATATCCGTATCCGATGGTCTTGTCAATGGAGTTATGGGTGTCGTGCGTAAATTTAAGTGGCCAGCTTTACGCAGAGAACAGTTAGAATCTGGCGAACTCCCTGATGCGGCATTAATAAAGTTTGATGATGAAACGGTGGGTGTAAGATTTAAAGACGAAGAAGGTTTAGTTTCAATCGCCCCTGTAGCATCAACATTTCAAGCAACCAAAGGATACGGAGACGTTGAACGCCGTATGTTGCCGCTAATTCTAAGTTGGGCTGTGACAGTGCATAAACTTCAGGGCACAACCTTAGAGCGAGCTGTCGTAGACCTTGGCAAAAAGGTGTTTGCTAAAGGTCAGGCATATGTGGCTCTTAGCAGGGTAAAAACATTAGATGGCCTGGCACTTTGCGATTTAGAGCCAAGCCGACTGCTTCGGAATCCTCACGACACCAAGGCATTTAATGAAATGTTAAGGCTAAGGCAACTAAACCAAGTGACATAATCCAGGCTCCAACAAAATTAAACACGGCAGTAGGCAAGGGCTGCCATTCCACAAATCAAAACTCCCCATCGAAGCTTGACATGGTAGTAGGCTAGGGACCTGCCATTCTACAAATCAAAACTCCCGTTGAACTTTGATATGGCAGTAGGCAAAGGGTCCTGCTATTCAACCAATCAAAACTCCCCGTCGTGTACATTTATATAGTTATTAAGACACAACATGTAAATATGGTCTCTATGTTTGCCGGCCTCCCCGTGGCGAGACTGGATAAGCCAACTGCAATTAGCCGTTGGATAACTAACGGGCAAACTTTTTAAACGAAATTTTTTTTACTTGTGTAGAAAATTTAACTGTGCTTCAGTTGGTACCATTTGAATTTCAATGGAAGGTAAAACATGGCATCTACGGCCCCAAAAAAGGACAAAAACACAATTTCTTTTAGTTTTTTGAAAGGTTTTTGTATTTTTTTTATATAGAAAAACTTATGCGATTGAAAATATATTTCCATGAGAACATTCTAAAATTTAGTCCTATCAAACAAAAGAAACTGGGCTCTAAACAAAGCCCGCGTTCAAATACTATGCGTGTAAATGCGAGAGTGGCGTTACTGAATAACGTGTTTTCGACGACAACGACGGGCTACGTCAATAAATAAGCGTTTTTCGCTAAATTACAAGGAATAACTTTTTGAAGAAAATTGAATTTGACCCCCACTTGGTGTTCTCAAATCCTATATAAAGAGTCATTTTGAGGCTCTAAATATTAATATGTGTGAATAGAGTAAATTTTACAAGGTTTTTTTACTTTTAACTGTTTGTATACTTGGAATCGTATATATTTACCACATATGTGTAGTTTTGTTTGATAGGAAATTTAATTGCGCTTCAAATGGTACCATTATAACTGCAATGGAAGGTAGAATATGGCATCTACGGGCCTTAAAAGAGAACAAAAACACGACATTTTTAGAGTTTTCAAAAGTTTTTTACTTTTTTTATATAGAAAGACTTGTGCGATTAAAAAGATATTTTTATGGGACCAATTCGGAGCTAAACCCTACCAAACAAAACAAACCGGGTTAAAAATGATGCCCGCGTTCAAAAGTTATGGCCGGACAAACATAAAAAAAATACCCGCATGTTGACTTGTGTAACCTCCTCCTCGCGTAGGAAGTCGGTTAAAAATGACACCAATCCACCGCACAGAAAAATCCTTGGAAATGTTGCATATTTGTAGCCTATTTAAAATGGATTGTTACTCTTGTAATATAATTTGCCAACTTTCGTGTAAGACTTGCCCAAAGACTAAATTGGAAAACCACCACTCCATTACATATTCACATGAAAAGAATCGTAATGAAACTAATCTCAAAATTGCTACCAATCGACTTCGGCCCATTCAATGGTTCATAACCAAATTATGAACTTTAATGAATGTTTTCTTTTTAAAGAATGTCCGTCGGTTTCAAAATTTTTAATTGTGTTTCTTTAACCCACATGGAAGTTGCCCATCAAAGGTTTAAGAACTAAATTACCTGATGGCATTAACCTAATATTTTGATAGCTGCCTTTCAATCAAATCTTTCAAATTATAATAGAATTACTAAAATGGTTTTAATTTCTATGTATGTTATGTTTTTAACTTGTTACAAAGTTTGTTATTATTAAGTTAGACATAGTATGTTTTGTTATGTTTATTATACAGGGTCAGGCAAAAGTGTGAAAACGCCTTTATAACTTGTTCACAAGTTTTTTCAGTGCAACCGAACTCGGTACATTTTAATACAGAAACCAAAAGTACCTTTTAATGCATACTAACACTTTGCCCCAGTTTTCAAATTGTGGGGGTAGCCCCATAATTTTCATAGGGACGTCCCATCGAGTAAACCTCATTTTGAAGGGCTTCACAAAATGTTGATGAATTCCGAAAACTAGAAGTATCTATCTTAACCCATAAAGAAATGGCGTCGATTTTAAGTTACACAGATTTGTATTATGCGAAAGAGTGAAAACGCGTTTATAACTTTTTAACCAGTTTTTCAAGCGCAACCGAATCACTACAGTTTATTAGAGGAACAAAAGGTCCAGTTTGAAAAAAACTGGTTTAAAAGTTATAATGATGTTTTCACCCTTTTGCATGACCCTGAATAACAATATCGAAGACAATTTACAGGTGCTAAACTTTGAACTTAAAGAAAAAACATTTTCATGCAAGGACCATTTGCAAATTTATTTGTATTATAAAGGAATCTCACAATCATGTTTAACTCCACCCACATAATACTAACCGTATATTGAACAAACTTCTAAAAGTTTGAATTCATTGTACTTTTTAATACCACATTGTTAACAAGAGTTATTATTCTGTATAAATCGTTATTGTTTATAAAAGAACTTTCAATTTCAATTTCTTTATTAAATTCATATTTATACATGGATAACAGTTACATTTTATCCCCCATAGCTATTGCTGATTGGGGGGAAAAGCTAAAACAATGTTTACTAATTTCTTCGTGCATATATATTATATTTCATACTGTTAACACGAAGTACAGTACTTTATATTGTATAAAGTAAAAGCACTTACAAAATCCTAAAGTAAACAATTAAAAGTGATTAAATTAGACTTCCTTATATCAAATTTAACAAATTATTAGATTATTGTCCTGCTGTTCTTTTTTATTTACCTAGTCTAACAAGTTTGAACACGTTCCTTCTGTCTCCCTTTATTCTAACATTACGTAAACTTTCTAAGTTTCGTGTCCGGAATGTTCTCGTCTTCATTTGCATGTTGTAATAAGTTTGTCCGGTCAAAACATGCTTGTTTCCTATTGGATCCTTGTTAACGGAAAAGTTCAAACCACAGTGGTGCAGAACTTTGCAGGAGTAACTGTTTTTAATATGGTTTATTTCATGAATGCGTGTATTCATGTATAAGTTAAGTTCAGACGCTTGTCGAAACATTCTTGAAACATATCTAAAAAATTAAATTAGATTTCATAGCTTTACGAGTACTTGTTGGCTGCAGGGAAGGTTGGAACACCCTCTTATCCATTGTTTACAATACGGCAAGAGATCAACTAGTAGACTGGGACTATGGCGTGGTCCTGAAATCCAGCTTCATGGAGGTCAGGTTTGAGAATGATATAGTTCTAAGCGGCAAGATAGTCTCAGTGATCATCTGATGATACCCGCATCAACTCCCACCATCGTTTAGACATACCAGACCATCGTGGTTCAGGATCATGCGTTAATGTTGATCCTTGGATGTAATGGATATCCGACAAACCCTCCTGGTTTGGGTCGATCCGTTCAGAAAGTCTGCTGGTCTTTGAAAGCTGCTTTTTAATTGCTTTGTTTATTTGTGATTTTGTGTAACCATTTACCTGTAGTGTTTTGTGTAGTAATTTCTTCTATTTGATCCAATTGTTCTTAGCAGATATATAAATTGCGTGGTTTATTGATGTGTTGAGGACACCTACCTGCTAGGCTGGGTTGTGGTAAAACTGCACAGTGAGGAATCTATTAGTTTGAGTCGGTTTCCTGTAGACAAAATGGCCTATAGGCTGTATACTCCCATCAGGTTTCCTCTGTGTCATTACGTCTAGGAACGACGGACGGCGATCACTTTCTACTTATGGTGAACTTGATGTTGGGAAGAACTAGATTATATTTGTGACAGCGGTTGCGAAAGCCTAAGAGTTAAAGCTTATTATACTTTGACGAAAAAACAATTTTCAAATACTTTAAAATTGCCTTTACGTTTGAATCGCGTTTTTCTCTAAACTGAATTATAAAATTATTGAAAACTCGATTTCTGACCATTTTCCTATGTAATTTAGATATAATTCTGAGCTCACGTCCTATAGCCAAAACTCATGTAAATAACCAACCACAGCACACTTTAAAAACAAAACCCTTGGCTGTGCCTTAAAAAAAAACTTTCAAAACTGCGTGTATGTAATGTATAGTCTATATTACATCACTCAGCCGTAAACCGCAAGCCAGTACCAGCACAACTATTTGTAGCAGAGGAAATATGGCTGACACGAACAATTGAATGCAACTCGTCAAGTCAGAGTAGTTTGATTGTTTGTGGCAATACATCGAGGTTGAATGGCTCTCACAGCTTTGATTGCAGTAGTTCTTGTGTTCAAACGCCAATTAATTAATCCTGACATGTAACACAAATCAACAATGGAACTCAAAGTAAGAATTATAAAACTAACAATTGGGTGTTGTAGAAAGTACGTTGTTGTAAGTAATAATTTAAAGAAAACCCTTGTTTAGTTAAAACATAAAGACATTTACACTGTATATGAACGGATAGTTGAACGAGCTGACAAGGTTCTATATTGATGATCCCACTGTTGTCAGCAGAGATTGAGAATCAATCACGTTAAAGAGGGAGTGTGTTATCTGAGAAAGCTGCCAGGGAATCATTTATATCCCCAATCTTCTCCTCAACACTTAATACGATACTTATACTTCAGTCTCCCAAGCTCATATACCACGTTTATATTTAAGTTAAGCATGGTTGGTATTCAACACCTGTGTATTGAATGAATTATTGATTTGGTAAACGCTGAAGAAGGGACAAGAGAGTTTAACGACTTTATATAAATCACAAAGCAAAAGTATTAAATTTGAAAAACTTTGGATGATACAATTTAACTTGTGTAGTTGACCTAACAGTTACTAAAATCATAATGAAATAGAATAATGAATAACCTACCTTTTAATAAAAATAGAACTTGCATAATAATAGAAACCCCCCTGACACTGAGGCACGGAAAGAGTACGGAAGCTCACACATTGGATTGGTAGCTTCTGTCTCGAACCTGTCCGCATGGACGTCACTGGCCGAAGTCGTTTGAAATGTAACTCCACCTAGTTCTAAATTACATTATGATTAATTAAAATGTACTTTTCTAATTCCTCCCCATGAAAAGATGGGTGACCGGTTAAATTTGCGTATAAGTTAC
Organism: Matsumurasca onukii; assembly: GCA_018831715.1. Classification (NCBI taxonomy): domain Eukaryota; kingdom Metazoa; phylum Arthropoda; class Insecta; order Hemiptera; family Cicadellidae; genus Matsumurasca; species Matsumurasca onukii. The sequence goes on along the minus strand of CM032059.1, from coordinate 39,682,926 downwards.
GATTGGTCTTTGGTGAGATAATGTGGGAGGATCACCCGTCAGTATAAATAACATACAACCTTTGTCTGTACATTGTAATGAATCCATCGGTTTTTTGATATTTGCTTTTTTACTTTGCGCACGGACCGAAAAAGGTCCAAAAATTCCTGTCCGTCTGTCCGTTTGTAACGTTTTTAAGGCATTTTGAAAGCCTAAGCAGGGCGCACACTGCAACGACTCCGCCTCGCCCGACACCAAACCACCCCTTGAGTTTACCCGCACACTACACTGGCCCACTCCGCCCGACTTAGGCCTATTTTGTGGGAAATGCACAGCTACTTCACTTTACTCATGGCCGAGCTACAGTGACGACACGAGGATGTCGACGTATAGTGACTCGGAAGAAGAATTAATGGTTGCCGTTGCAGCATACGAATTATTCAAGAATGAACGTAGATTTCCCTTTTCAAACTTAGCAGTGCAGTTAATTAGTTCAGCTATATCCTTCCATGAATTCTCCTTCGTCCCTGTATCGTTATAGATTTTATCTTTTATTTTGACTTTGACAGACTCGGACAGTTTTATCCCTGTACACAATTTCAGTTTTAAATTTTAAACTGTCGCAATTTTAGAACTTATTTGTCTATATGAACCTCTCTTTAAATATAAGATCTCTATAAAATAAGGTGTCTACAAAATTTCAATAGAATAAATTTATTGAATCTATCGATAATAATTGTTTTGAACAACATAAAAATTGCTATTTGGCAAACGAAGAAATTTTTTGAAAACAGTTAGAGGTTCTTTGTTTGCCGACCTGCTTTTGGTGAAGCTGGATAGCTTTGTCTACGTATCTACGTGTCTACGTAGTTTAAATTAAACTAACTTTATCGCTACACTATAACACAAAACACAGCCGCGCGAAGAACGAGTACGTCACCTATTGATATTAAGAACAATTCGATAAGTATTTTATACTTTATAATTTTATCCGAGAAAAGTTTTCTCCCCGCATGAACTGAGCTCGTGGCGTAGTACAAACATAAAAAGCTCTGTAATGGCTTATAGTTTTCTTGTAATGTTTGTGTTATTTGTGATGCCAACACAAATAGATGTGAAAAGTGGTTAAATTTTTATTTAAATCAATGTCTAAGTACAGTGTAGTCATATATACTATCGTAAATACCATCGTTTACTTAAGAAAACGGAGTAAAACAAGGGACTGTTAACTACAGTTAAGTCTTACCACTAATTACCGTTCATTTTCACCATTTAGTCTTATCCGCTAAGTATAACAACAAACGTTAACATATATCCTGAGTAACTAAGAGACACTGCTGCCATAATTTCCTTTCCATTACACATAATCTCTCCTCATCTGGCATTGATATTCAATGTTTCCAGTAGTTTAAGCATTTAGCGCAAACTATTGTTCAAGATTTGGTTCGTCTTCAAGTAAAAAATTATTTTGAAAATACTGTATGAATGGTATTTTGTTTATGAAATTACAGTTAGTTAAAATACAGGGGAACAGGTTAGTGGATTTTTTTAAATGAACAAACCTCAGAGTCTTGAAGGTAGCGCTCGTAGTAATAGAACGACCGAATGTCGACGCGAGGCTGTGAACTAAGCGAATTGGATTAACAAATTGCAAAGGAAATTCGATTTACTCATGTAAGCGGCGCTTTAGTTCTCAGCTGCGTGCCGGCCTGGTTTTCTTCCTTGTTGACCAATTACTGGATTTGGGTCAACAGCAGTTTCCAAACATGTTCATTAAATTGTATTTGTTATCTAACGTGGAAATAAATTCATTATTTCACAATTTCAATTGGGGTAGCTATCTAACGGACAAACGTAACATTAAGCTACCTCGCTATACTTCAAGATAAAACGCAACCGTGTGAAGAACAGGTACGTCTGCTATTACAGCTATATATAAATTTAAGAAAGATACTTTTACTTACTAGTTAGATGACCTCCGCATTTTTATCGAGGCTGATACGTGGAAAGAGCTATGTCAAGTAAAACTCACCAACGCAAGCCTTTACGCTTTCATCGGTAGAAGCTAAACGAGCTCTCGGATCTTGGATTTGACACATAATCGTTAGTGTGGAATAAGATTATTCACTACTTTGGTATTTAATACTCTCTTCATCTCCAACAGTGCTAATGTAATATCGCTTTAAAGTAAAAACTAAAGAATTTTAGAATTCGTGAGGTTTGTTCCTCCTCCTGCTTCAATGGAACTGGACACTATGTCCAACTCAGTTCATTGTAGTACAGTGACAGCTGCAATCTGCTGTCTGTCTGTACCTGATGAGACGAAACAACGTCGAAACAGCTCTCAATCCAGGCATCTGCCAGCTTTTGCCAGCGCAAACTTTCGCAAGGCAGCGGGCCGCATGGGATTGCAGTAATGTAAACTGCCATTCCGCATGAGAACTGCTTTTGATAAGCGGAGCAACCCGTATGCACTAACGTCAGAAAACCGCAGTGGAGGAGGAAAAACAAACAGCCGACCTTGACTGGTGGTTCGTCCACCCAGGTAGGAATGAATGATGCCAGGTGTGAAAGGCAATTCAGATAGCAGCTGTCAATGTACTACAGCAAACTGAGTTGACATATAAGTGTCCAGTTCCATTGAAGCAGGAGGGAACAAACCTCACGAGTTCAAATGAATTATCCACCCGCCAATAGATCTTATGACATAACAACAATGTCATATCTCGATAAGGAATTTTACTTTTCGTACGTTTGAGCGAAGTCTCGGGTACAGCAACTAGTACATACACATCAAGTTGTGCCATTAGATTCAGGGGGAGGGTTTGGAAGCTCAAAACTGCAAACAGGATTATTGTCTACGACGATTCGTTCTATTCGGCAATAGAAATTAATAGCTCTATTTTCATAGAAAATTCACTAATACCTACTAATAATTAAGTAATTATAATTTTTCTTATCAATCAACACGAACTGTACGACTTGTAAACGAATTTTTTCTACTTGCAATTCCTTATATCAAATTGTTTCGTCAAATTGTAGCTGCAAATTTAAATATAACAAAGAGTGCACTCTAACTTTGGTTTCGATACCACTTGGATTGAACAACAGACACTATAACACTTCAGACGAATGGGTTTCGAGCTTTCATTGACCTATAAATGTAAAGATCGTGTTCTAGCAGTTTAAAATAACCGCTGGAACACAGAAATATCCAGGACAGGAACATTGAGCTTCATGGAGTGGAAAACCGCCGTACATTGACATAAAGACACACATACACTGTAGACTTTAGCTGGCTTATACATACATCATTCATACGATACATTCACAACACCTTGCATTGAAGGTTTAATACATATCATGTATTAACCTAGGACTACCTATGTAAGTGAAATATACTCACTAGCAGCTAATAGCTAATGTGTTGCATGTATACTCGTATTTTCTTGTGTTAACTGTACATTGTTATAGTGTTTTGTTGTTTGTTTTTCTTAATTTTCTGTGTGAATTCATAGTTTCTTTGTTAAGTAATAATATAAAAGTTAATTTTTCTAGTATCAGTGGTGGCAGAACGTCTAAATATGAGAGATAAATGCTAGGCGCTGTTACAGAGTAAACAAATCTCCCACTCTCAAACTGAACACAAACATGTTGTTGATACTTAAATTTTGAAGTTTCTTTTAACTTAGATTTTACAACAATAAGAATAATATAAAAATAGCTTTTGACATAATGACCATAGCTTAAAAGAATAACCTTAATATTATCTCCTATAAAACAATATGGATCTAATTAACTCTAGAAACTACAAAGACCTTTGGGAAAACGGAAAGCCCTTCTTATACAAAGACTAGCCTTGGCCAGCTGGGGGCTTCGCCCCAGACCCCCTTTGGCCTGCGGCCTCAGTTCGTTCTAAACTTTGCTCACGGTTCTGCTTCGGCCTCTCAGTTTATGCATTCGCTTCGCTAATGACTATACTTTTCAGTTAGGGCATTTCCTTTTCAAACTCTATCACCCTCCAAGCTGTAGTGTAGGCGTGTAATAATAGCGTTTGGTTTTATACATTTTGTCTTGATGTTTGTACCAGTTTCACCTATCAGAACAACACCCTCTTCGTCAGGATCTTTAATTATGTCACTAAACAGGTACTTGACTATCTTCCGCGTAGAGCCAATTGCAGGTTCATCTTGACATCTTTGACAGTCATATTTTAGCAGAATAGGGTTTTAGAATTGATTATAGATTTGTTTCTATACTTGATTCAAGTGGTGTTTGTTGAATCACGCTTGTAATAAACAAATCCATTCTGATCCCCCAGAGTTATATCTGAATTTGAATTCGGGAAATACTTGGAATATTTTAATATTTTACTTTCCCAGCAGAGAATATCACTTTGGTGGTCAGTGCCATAGGGACCATGTATCGTATGGCTCAGTACTGTTTCCTATAATCTGCCATAGGCCTCCTCAGCGTCGGTATATCTGCACGAACGACCTTGTCAATGTCTACATTTTGCATAGATCTTCTTCCTTCTACAATAAAAAAAATGTGTGAGTGTGGAGAGAGTCTCAATCTAAAACGACATAACAGACTGTAAGACAATTTAGTTCCGAGGGGGTTGACTCAAATATTTCCGGCCACTTTAAATCCTAGGTAACGGTAACGAAGTAGGAAGGTTTTCCCATCCTGGCCACACAGGCATTGCGTCAATATACTTAGTTGTTATAACGCTGAGAATTAGTAAGGTATTTGGAAGGGTATACGATCAGGAACCGAGCCTGAAACCTTCGCTTGAATGGTCATCAGAGTTGTGACCACTCTGACAGCCTTCTGGCGATCGTTTGCAGGTAAGTTTCCCAGAAGCTCAGTTAATGTATAAGTTCGCAATCATTCACTTATATTTCTTGTTGAATGCTTATAAATCTCTGTCTTTCCTCTTCTCCTCGGCAATGCATATCACTAACCATTTCGCCGACAGTCTGCCCAGCTGGGAGTGTCCTGGCTCACAATAAAAGCCGGCGGTAAACATTACTTGTAACTATTTTCTACCTTCATTGTCAGTGATACCGACATTCCAGCTAGGCGTACCAAGAGACTAAAAGTGGATATTGTAAAGATTCGTAGAAATGCCATAATTGAAGAAACCAGTTATATTTTAAATAAACCAAAACTTCCTGGAACTTACAAATAAACAAACACTTTCAAATCCCGTTAACCTACTAACTATATACAATAGAAAGTTTTGATAAATAGTACAGAATTGTAAAACAATTGTATACTTGCAATATTTTTTAATTAATAAACCTACGGTTTAAGAGCGATAGCTATCAAAGATCAATTATAAAATTAATATTATTCTTATTGGAATTCGTCACACTATTTAGAATTTTGTTATACCTGGTTTCAATTTTCTTGTGTTGTGTCAATGGTTTCTCTGAACTTAATTGATTTTATAGACGAAACTAATAGATGTTTAGCTGATACAATAGCCAAACACACAGAAAATGTGATTTTTTTTCAGATCAACTTTAAGGCGTAGTATCATTTTTCCCCGTTGAAGATAGAAAAAGTGTGAAAAACAAAAGTTGTAGATAACTTAATTCCACAAGCGTTTTCGTCAAATTTAAGATCCGACTACTTGTTTAGGCTCTACGATCAAAATAGTACACCTCACATACCCGAATTTCGCGCTATTTTAAACCCCCCAAATCGGCCCCCACATGAATTCTGATTTTTCAAATTTTCCTTGTGACAGTTTAATTTCACAAACAATTTTCGTCAAATTTAAGATCTGACCACTTGTTTAGGCTCTACGGTCAAAACAGTACACTTCTACATACCCGATTTTGCGCTATTTTAAACCCCAAACGGGCCCCAATTTGAAATTCTTATTTTTGGAATTTTCCAGTTAGTTCAGGCCAAGACCAACCTACATGCCAAATTTCAAGTTTCCATCTCATCTGGAAGTACCAAACATTTATGTCATGAGTGAGTCAGTGATCACGCCGTTCGAGCTTCGAGCTTTATAGTATGAGATAAATAATGCTAAATACAAAAGTTGTAGGAAATTAAATTTCAAAGAACAATTTTCCTCAAATTTAATATCTGACCACTTTTTTTTTGGTCTTGGTCAAAATAGTACACCTCTACATACCCAATTTCCTTATTTTTTAAACCCCAAAATCGGGCCCCCATTTTGAAATTCTGATTTTTTGGAATTTTCCTTGTAGACAGTTTAATTTCACAGAACAATTTTCGTCAAATTTAAGATCTGACCACTTGTTTAGGCTCTACGGTCAAAACAGTACACTTCTACATACCCAAATTTTGCGCTATTTTTAAACCCCCCAAAACGGGCCCCCAATTTGAAATTCTTATTTTTTGGAATTTTCCAGTTAGTTACAGGCCAAGACCAACCTACATGCCAAATTTCAAGTTTCCATCTCATCAGGGAAGTACCCAAATATGTCAGTGAGTGAGAGTCGGTGATCACGCCGCTCGAGCTTCGAGCTTTATAGTATAGAGATAGAAAATAATGCTAAATGAAAGTTAGAAATTTAATTTCAAAGAACAAATTTCCTCAAATTTAATATCTGACCACTTGCTTAGGGTCTGGCTGGTCAAAATAAGTACACCTCATACATACCCGAATTTCGCGCTATTTTTAAACCCCCAAATCAGACCCCACATTTGAAATTCTGATTTTTTGGAATTTTCCTTGTAGACAGTTTAATGTCACAAACAATTTCGTCAAATTTAAGATCTGACCACTTGTTTGAAGGCTCTACGGTCAAAACAGTACACTTCTACATACCCGAATTTTGCGCAATTCAGATAGCAGCTGTCAATTAACAGCAAACTGAGTTGACATATAAGTGTCCAGTTCCATTGAAGCAGGAGGGGAACAAACTCACGAGTTCAAAATGAATTACCCTGCCGCAAAGATCTTATGACATAACAACAATGTCATATCTCGATAAGGAATTTTACTTTTTTTCGTACGTTTGAGCGAAGTCTCGGGTACAGCAGCTAGTACATACACATCAAGTTGTGCCATTAGATTCAGGGGGTTGGAAGCTCAAAACTGCAAACAGGATTATTGTCTACGACGATTCGTTCTATTCGGCAATAGAAATTAATAGCTCTATTTTCATAGAAAATTCACTAATAACTACTAATAATTAAGTAATTATAATTTTTTATCAATCAACACGAACTGTACGACTTGTAGACGAATTTTTCTACTTGCAATTCCTTATATCAAATTGTTTCGTCAAATTGTAGCTACAAATTTAAATATAACAAAAGAGTGCACTCTAACTTGGGTTCGATACCACTTGGATTGAACGAACAGACACTATAACACTTCCAGACAAAGAATGGGTTTCGAAAAGCTTTCCCATTGACCTATAAATGTAAAAGATCGTGTTCTAGCAGTTTAAAACTAACCGCTGGAACGCAGAAATATCCGGAGACGGGAACATTGAGAGCTTCATGGAGTGGAAAACCGCCGTACATTGACATAAAGACACACATACACTGTAGACTTACAGCTGGCTTATACATACATCATTCACTACACGATACATTCACTACACCTTGCATTGGAGGTTTAATACATATCATGTTACCTAGGACTACCTAAGTAAGAGAAATATACTCACTAGCAGCTAATATCTAATGTGTCGCATGTATACTCGTATTTTCTGTGTTAACTGTACATTGTTATAGTGTTTTATTTGTTTGTTTTCTTAATTTTCTGTGAATTCATAGTTTTTTGTTAAGTAATATTATAAAAAAAGTTAATTTTTCTAGTATCAGTTGGCATCAGCCAATTTTTGTCTAAATATGAGAGATAAATGCTAGAGCGCTGTACAGAGTAAACAAATCTCCCCACTCTCAACACTGAACACAAAACATGTTGTTGATACTTAGAATTTTGAAGTTTTTCTTTTAACTTAGGTACACAACAATAAGAATAATATAAAAATAGCTTTTGACATAATGACCATAGCTTAAAAAGAATAACCTTAATATTATCTCCTATAAAACAATATGGATCTAATTAACTCTAGAAACTACAAAAGACCTTTGGGAAAACGGAAAGCCCTTTTATACAAAGATTAACAATGAACTATAACGAAATATGGGGTGTCCTAGAGCACATATAGCCTAACACACCAATTTTGGACTATTTTGTCAGTCAAAACAAGCATGTAGAATAAATACGAGTACATAGGAGAAAGCAATACAAGGCGAAATAGGATACCATTGAGTGAACTTTTATACAATCCACTAAATGTATTAAGCTCGACTTGTGTATGCCTCACTTATGTGTATGTGCTATATTTTAGAATCCTAATAAAACATCTCATACACTTTTTATATTGTATCATATACATCGTGTCTTTAGGTTCTACCTGTCTTGTGTAATAAATGCACTAGCTAATTTACGTTGGTTTGAAAATAGTCCAGGGCAGATTTTAAAGTATGTAGCTTAATTTACATTAAACTATTTTCTTTTGTAGTTTTGTATGTGCAAATCTAACATTTGGAAAAAGACAACCTCACAAACAATTATTTCTACTTGATAAACCAATATCAAAAACACAAAAAATCATTTATTCCAAATGTCAACAAAATGCACACAGATTAGCGAGCAGCAAGTGTAAGATAAATACGAACAATTGGTGGACCGGGCAGAATGCAAATGCTCGAGGGTGAAGCTGAACATGAAATGTCAACATGCCAAAGTGTTAATTGGTGCTCACCGACATTGTTTTACAGAACAGCTTCCTGGTAGTCGAATGCATGGAATCTCATTTCAGATTACCATTAGGCAAATACAGCCCACGGGGAAAATTAAAGTGAGTAAAATCTCAACAGGTAAAAGGTAAGAAAGCTAAAGTTCATCATGTTTAACGAGGCGAAGTTAGGGCTACAAAGTCCCTCAACACTTAACCTCGACCTTACCTAGCGCACCGTATAATCACATCACAAATTGTAAGTGGTGACTGCGGGGATCGAACCCGCGCCACTGACGTGATAAGCTCTGAGTCGCATGCGATAGAGTCCGTGAGTTTCTTCGTGGCGCTTGACCTTGACGACTAAAACCAGTTACTCGTATAACTAGGTTTTCGAGGGTGGGGGTAACCAAATGCTCATTCTTTCCATGGCACTCGTACTGTGAGGAAAGTCTTACTGTACTTACTGTAATTACTGTACTTATTGAAAACATCGATTTGTTCCCCCACTCTGTCCCCTCACTTCCCCTCATCAAGCGCCACGAAGAAACGCACGGACCCACTTAGATAAATACTAGTAAATAGGCTACAAGGTGAAAATACTGAGACTAACCAATTTTATCGATAAGAATGGTCTAATCCTTTTTATAGATATGTCCTCAAACCGCTGTTTTTGACCCAAGTAATGACCAGTTAATATTGCACTTTTGTTCAAAGGAAAAAATGATGTTTGACTGCTTAAGGAGAAACATTAGTTCCATGATTTTTATGTTACAGATATAGCAGCTGTTTCAATGAGTTTGTTTTTAACGAGTGAAACAAACCGCTGTTTCTTCTGAACAGTATGTAATCAGACTACTGAATTCAAAACCTTGCTTACTTTGAGTTTCTTAAAATATTGAAACTTGAATTAAAATATGCTTCACAATATTATTGCATTATGATAATAGTATCGACATATATCGTAATACCTTGTCTCTCAAGTGCCGTTTAGATCTTAACTCTGTTAAACATTCTTTGACTGGGACTCGTGGCGTGGTCCTGTAATCCAGCTTCATGGAGGTCAGGTTTTGAGAATGATATAGGTCTAAAGCGGCTCAGATAGTCTCAGTGATCATCTGATGTTACCCGCACCAACTCACACCATCGTTTAGACATATCAGACCATCACCTGGTTCGGAAGTCACGTTAAGCCTTTGGTCCTTGTATTTCCATAGGCCATTGCGCCATTAATTAATGACCCATTTAAGGAAGAGTCGGCCTTATATTGTAACAAGACTACACCTCATAACTCATTACTACTACTCATCACACTCACCTTCCTCATCCTTCACCACATATTCGCCTTAAAACACCCTCATGAGAGTGGTCGGCATCTCAAATAGTGATTGATTGATTTGCTGTTGGGGGTTTCTCGGACGTTAAAATTTAGCTTGTACCAAACAGCTTCTTTTAGAACCTGGTAATGAAACATAATACTATTTGTATAAATAAAACATTATACATTTTATCACTAGATTTTTAAGTAAAGATTGTTGATATGAGCTCAAGTTTTGTGTCCGAGGAATCGCCAAGGACGTCAAATGAGCGAGGATTAAAACAGCACTCTAGAGATGAGAGATGCTCTAGTCAAAATGCAAATAGTATCCATGATGTGCTAAAAAAAATGCCCAATGAAAGTACAAAACACAATAAAGTCATGATGCAGGTGCAACGGTATAAAAGTCAGCTCGGCATTTAACGCGAAAATGAGAGACAGCAAATGCACATAATACCCAGTTGTGTTGTAGCTCTGTCTGACATAAAGTTTTATGTTTGTCCTCTATGACTATGTAGCTCCGTGTCACAAGGTGTTTTCTGTCTCATTAACTCCTGAATGTTCTAATCCTTTCTTTCCTCCTCGCGTTACCAAGTGACAGTTTGGTCCAAACTAGCAAGCCTTGATTATAGCTGTAATAGTCCTCCGTATTGCTATTCTTGTCACGCGGTTGCTATTCATTCTATGTGAATGTCATATCATTAAGCTGAAGTTGTTATATTGTTGCCGTCTTAATAGAAAGAAAAACATAACAAAACACCAAATTCTATGTTCCGAAGGTTGTACTACACCATTTTAAATATTGCTTTACGGTCGTATACCGTGTTGATAAGGTCGTCAACCAACACTTGTACCCACTTAAACTACGGCAACGTTGTCTCTTTTTCTATTACCGTACTTGATGCCAACGGCAGACCAAATGGTTCCGTTCTACAACATTTTACCATAGTGGAATTGTGTTGAACCATAAAAATTAAGTTTTGTGTATATTGGTATTACTTTGACATTAAAATATTAGAACTGTTGATATTAATACTGCAATTTTGAGAACAGCTTATTTTGGTCTAATACATCCTTATATAATTTATGGAATTTTTTATGGGGTGCTTGTTCAGATAAGAGATTTTTGAGGGTTTTATTTTGCAAAAGAAGGCAGTCCGAATCGTTTCCAATTCAAGGTATCGAGAATCGTGCAAGGAACTTTTTTAGTACACTAAATATTTTAACGCTTCCTTGCATGTACATTTTGGAAACAATAATTTTTTGTTTAACAAAATGTCATTTGGATACCAGAATAGCTTATCATTCCCACAATACTAGGTACGTTGATCGTTTTCGGAATAATTTTCACAGGCTTCACATCTACGACCAACTTCCTTGTGTAGCTGGAGTAAAACTGTATTATACATTACCTGAATGTATAAGATCAGAGACAAGTTTTAATTCCTTCAAACGCAAACTAAAACAATATCTTTTAAACAATTCATTTTATAGTGTGGATGAATTTATGGATGTATCCTAAACTAATTAGAAAATAATAAAATCTTACACATAATTATAAGTATAGTTTCAAATAGGTTTAGAATTTATTTTACATATACCATTAATAAACTTTGGACTATTTGGCCTGGTACCGGAGATTTTATAATTTCTAAATTCTTTGTAAACTTAGTTTTAAGAATTATGTCAACACAATTAATTATTGTACACTGACAATAAATGTTATGTTATGTTATATTGTATATTGATATTGTATACTTGTTGATATTTTGGTAATATTCGAAAAGCTGTCTGACAACATTGTTGAACATCGACAAGTTTACAACATTACCTCTTATCGAAATGGTCAGGGACTATTTTTAAAGAAGACGCTGTCTATAAAACAATCCCTCGATCAAAGTGTATTTTTGGTGAATTTGGTCGAATAGGCTTTTTCAAACTGTTCGAAACAAATGTTGTGCCACAGTGTTGAAAAGTCATAACACCCCCCCATGTCGGCGGCAGTTGTGAAAGTGTGTCTGTGAGTCAAGGTCGGGTGGGTGGTGGGTGAGCGTAGTGTCGCTGAGTATAAGGGCAGTGACGCCGGGGCGCGCTCAGTGTACGGCGAGCGTCATGTTGCGTAACTACTTGCCGTGGCAGCGCTCGCTCTCGCTTGCTACGTCAACGCCCTGTTCGGCGACTTCGTACATGACGACGTCGTAGCCATCATGCGCAACCCTGACGTGCTCGGCACCTCCGACATCGGCACGCTTCTCACCAACGACTTCTGGGGCACTTCACTCAGTGATCCACGCAGTCACAAGAGCTACCGTCCGCTCACCACGTTGTCGTTCAGGTACCTAGTGTGTCGTTGTTTCCAAATGCAAATTAACTCTAAATAATACAGGTGAAGTTGATCCGATACACTCTAAGTCAAGTTTGTTAGTGTTATAAACTATATAAAATAAAAATATAAACGTATAAAACGTACAAGGATAAGTATAAAGATGTACTATAGGATAGACTGGTGTTGGCGTGGGGGTTGCTGCTAGTAATCTTCTAAGAGATCCATTATTCTGCAGTGAGCACTATGAACTGATTTAGATTTCCAGTTTCCTTTTTAAGTAATTTGAGTGTTTGTTCTTTTATATGGAATTAGATGATTGTAAAGTTGCTTCACTGTATCAAAACGTAATTACGAAACAGATAACTCAGTATGCCCGTAAAACGTGTAATTTTTAGTTTCAAATTGGATTTGGTTATGTTGCAATAGATCTAAATATTAGAACGTGTACACTTTCCCGTATTATTTTAATGCTCGTTAAAGTATAATGCAAGACGAAGTGTTTTAAAGTTAACGCTGTAAAATAAGCTAGTTGCAACGGCGTGCAAGACATTCTACTGTCACGTGCGCCTCTCCACGTGGCTTCTCACTCTACTGTACTCTTCTCTTTCACTGATGCTGAGTGTTCCTTATACACTGAGACGTGCAGATTATTGAATTATATATGTGAAACCTATAATAAACCATTGAGATCAACTGAACATGTCCAATAACTCAGTAGATAGATTGTTTTAAGTCACTTAGTTACTTTATCTTGAAATATGTATATATATTTCAAAATACTAGTGGCCTGTCTAGTTTTGACGTTTTATTTTTAAGTTATTAATATGTAGCTTTGTTAAGCTTATGAATACTAACCAATAATAATTGCAGCTGTATACAAATCTAAGATTGAATTACCTTGTTTACATGTGTTCGAAATTACTTAATTTCGAAGCCAATTTATCGTCTTTTAGAATCTACGTCTGATCATAATTTCTAAGACATAAAACCCGGCTAGAAATCATTTATCATAACACTCATAATATTGTTGTATTTTCTTGTATCGAGGCAATAAAAAGAACATTGATTGTACAAAACATGGTAACATGCATCGCAGTTGTCATCACAGCCTTTTCGAAAAATAGACTTTTCCATTCTCACTGACACAGAAGTCCCATTTGTACTTCAAATTCCACTGAAACCGTTCATTTTCATTCAAATATTCCACTTCTCTTACTTCAATCTGTGAGTCCTCGTTTTCCCAATTATTGTTTACCATAAAGTGCCATGAAATGCTTACGCGATCAAATCTGATTCCAGACAAGATTAAAATCGCTTAGGCATCGAGGAGTTTTTAATCTAATTTGGTAACCTGTTCACTAGAACTTAGGCTGAGAAGATAAACGTTCATGAACAGGTTTTCAGTGTCTCAGACAATGATTGTTCAATTTTGATCATTGTAATGATTTAATTTTGACAAACATTGACAGTATACAAGGGAAACAATTTCAAGAGAATTTACCACTGGAGGCTTTGTTAGTAGCACTTAACTGTTCATTTTAAGTCCCCTAATACAACTTTTAGATATCCAAAAATGTGTACAGTTACTAAGTTCTTAGGGTAAAGTCACTACCGTATAATCCAAACAATCCAATGAGTTAAGATTGTTGGTCTACAACGCTAACGCTGGCTGATGCCTCAAAATAAAATACCTCAATTTGTTGTTTTTAGTGTACGTAAGACTTAACATACCATCGGCCATAACATTAAACGTACTAAAACAACACATCAAAATACGAATTTAAAGTTTTTGATCAAACTGCATAGATATCTACAGCATATACGTATAGGTATGTTGAAATGGTACTCAATATATTTTGCTTAGTTTGAGCTTGGTAATTGTAGTAGTATACAGGGTGGCAATTTGATTGCGGGTCATACGAGTTTCATGTGGAGTTATTAGATTGCTTGGCAAACTGCATTGTTGCAGGTACAAATATTTAGTACAGAGTGAACCTTTCTACCTTACTTTAAAACCCCATTTTTGCTCTTAGTTTGTATGAAAACTGCAAAAAACTCAAATAGCTGGGATTTACAACTAGTTTAATACTTATGCTTTTCGGTTTTGTGACAATTTTCGAATTTAGATGCTTAGCTATAGGTTCGGTCTTCAGTCAAACGAAACATTCTCAGCATACAATCAAATGCTCCAACTTTTGTATTAAACGCCGTCTATATCCAATGAGTACTAAGTGAAATCCATTGACAGATATACTCGAGGTATACCTTGTACCTCTGTTAACATAATTTTAAACAAATGCCAACCAGGTAAATAGTTCAATCGTAAAAAAAATTATCTTAAGTTTTAGTAGATCAATAAACAATAAAACATTTACTGTGACACGTTTTAATTTATGGGAAAATGGTAAACTATACCATTGAACATACGAAGTTGTTCCATTCATGGCGAAAGTTGTATTTTTGACACTAATGGAATACACTTATCATGAATTTCTGATATTTTACTATTTTGGTTACATTAGATGCATTTTGAAATCTCATTTTATTAGACACGACAGCTATAAGCCCAACAGTCCAATATAATAGCCATAGACTTGAACTAATATAAATACTGTCATATTAATATATGTACTTAAAAACTACATGTACCTAATATTTTAAGTATGTTCACTATATACTTACTAAATTTGTTAAATACCTTTAAGAAGGATGTTTCAAACTGAAGCCATGACCTATAACAAACTAGAGTGTTACACTTTTAAAAGGTATACAAGAGAAGAAGCACAGAATAGTACAATGAAATACTCAAACATCCCTTTACTTCGGTTTATCCCGGAAATAGACAGGAAATGGAAAACTGGGATTGGATCTTTTATTTGACTACAAATATTTCAAAGAAAGAAAGCTTTCAACCGAACTGGTTGAAACTATCTTTTTCGAATAAACACGATCTTGATACTTAGAAACATATTTTTCGTCATTTTTCTCTAAAACAACTGTTTTTGATTCGTTTAATAACGAGCGAAAGTTGTACTTTTATTCTCAAAAGAAATACAGGGCTATTGGCAATATTTTACGTACTTTATAGATGGCAAAAATGATATATTTCATCACTAACCTAGCGACACCTTTTGACAAGAGGTCAAGTTAACGTCCAAAGTTGCAGCCGAAAGAACCAAAAAGATCACTTCGGGCTGAGGGCCGAGTGGTGAGCGATAATTTTTGACAATGAAGAATAAATTTATTTATTTATTGAAGTATTTTACATGACAGCTATGAACAATTGTATGATTAATTTGCTGGCGTATTCAGCTAAAATACAAACTAGGACACAAGTTTACACTGTATGTAATGAGACAAATTAAATGAACTTTCACTTAACTCACAACTAATAAAGCACTATAATTTAATCCTACAATACGTAATGAAAAAAAAACCATTAAAAATGCCAACCATTTTATGCCAAAGCATTTTAACATCAACTTCAAATATTCGACAAACTACCATTTGAAGCTGGTAGGAAATTGTTTAATCGCCTACCTGATACTTTACTAAATACAGATTTAATAATATTTAAAACATGCCTAAAACAATATTTATATCAAAATTCGTTATATAATTAGAGATAATTCATGGCGGATTAAAATTTTAATAATAATTGTCTTGTGTGTTATTTTTTCTCTATAGATCTAAGTCATTACCAGTGGTATTGCATTTTTTAATTTATTGTGATATCAAATGAAACAAACTTGTTTGTACAATAATTTACAATAAATCCTTATGAAGCCTTATCGCTAAAAAACATGCTTTTAAATATTGAACTGTTGCATCGTCTCATTCCTTATGAAATAACTGTGTTATAATTTTTGCTTTGCAATCTTCTATTTAAAACAAAATTATTCCTGACTAGTAATTAAAATAATATTATTGCGTAATATTTGAGAAAACTAGACCTATTGAGCAATATTAAGATACATCGCCTAGTGTAACTTTGGAATCACAGAAGAAGTAGTTGAGTTGCTTAGTTGAATTAGTTTATGATTGTCGGAAATATAACCTGTCCAACTACGTCTACGTCTACGTCACCGTTAACCAACTTAATGTTATGGCACCAAGAAACATATGAACAGCAAGGGGGAAGAACGATATAAGTCCAAAAAATCGAAATTTGGCTTTTAATTATTTATAGTAAAGTACTTTAAGTTGAGATTTAATACCGTATAACACCAAGAAACAAAACATATTTATTTCTTGTTTGTTACATACAATTTAAATAATTTTCAAACGTCATTAAACACTTACAAATCCTGCACATTTTCCATGCTACATACTGGTATTCATAGTTTAAGTGCACTGCAGGAAGACAAATACAGTAATATTTGTAGTATAAAACGAATCAACGGGAGCAGGGTGGGTTGAGTATTTGCCTTGTTTGTTTCCTGCATCAGAGGTTTGTACAGTAAGTCAATGTTTGTGTGCCCCCTGCCTCCCCCCTCACCCCGTGACAGGTGTATAAACAGTCAATCTTCCCAGTAGCTTGCGGCAAAACTTTGATATCAGCTATGGAAATATGAGTCATAGACAGTAGGCTATATAATGTCAAATATGTGTACAGGAAAAAATTAAATTATTAAAATTTTAAAATATATAATCATAACATAGAGTGGTTGGAACATGTAAGGGTGAGTTTAGCACTTTGTATTTCACGCTTTTAAGAATGCGATTCTCGGTAAAATGTGTAAATAAATAAAATAAATAAATAAATGGTTTTTTGCGCTCAACATGTTGACATGTTATGAAAACGTCACATAATTTTGAAAAGCTAAAATTTTTCACTTATTCTAACATCAAAATCCCAGTCAGACATACATTTTGACATTCACTCTCTCTCATTCATTCGAACTGTACCACTCTAGTCCTGTAGTCAGATGTGTGTTTCGCGTTTTCCCAGTCGTGTGCCATAAACTCGTCTGTATTGTAAAATGCTTCTGCGGCGAACACCTTTTTTCAGGCGAGTTTTGAAAGCCCATGGGCACTTTTGATCGAATTTGGCAACCTGTTGACGAGCTAAACTCGTACCTGAGAAGGTAAACGTTCGAGAACTGCCGTTCTGTGTCTCCCAGTTAGGTAGTTTTCCCTGCCTTTAATTTCATAACAGTGAATGTCACTTCCTCTTACGAGACCACATTTTGAATTGAAAAAAGACAAGTCATGTTTCGCAGAATATAGAGGCAGGGTAGTGTCAACAATTTCAAATTTTTCAATGCTGGCCTACACGATTCTCTCCATTTCAATTTTGCAATGCTTCGGACTGTTTTTTTTTTTTTGTATAATGAAGACACTGGCAAAAGTTGATTTTGAGCACCCACCCCACAATGCCAACCCGTAGAAAAGGTGTGGGTAGATTACATGTAGATTACAGTAGTGTGTTATTATTTAGTGTAAATTGTTTGGATTTAGACGGTAAGTATAAAAGTGACTAACATATTTTAACTCGTACCTTGGTAAACAAAAAAAAAACAAATTGCAGTATCAAGTATAATTAATTCATAAAAGTAAATCACTAACACTTTATTTTAAAAATAAATAGCTTTCTAAAATACAAAGCTACCTCTACCTTCTCGTCAATGTTAACTAAACGAAAGAAATTACATAAGCGCATCGTTGCTTGCTAGACTTCAATATTAATGTTGTCAATTGTATTTTTGACTGCAGCTAGAAGGCACTCCAAGTTGCCGATGTTCGCGGCAAGCCAAAACGTGTCTAGTTCAACGACAATTGACTGGGACTCGTGGCGTGGTCCTGTAGGGTAGTAAAAAAACTGAGGGAATTCAGTTGAATACATGCCAGTTTTGCAAGACCTACGCCATAACATAAAACAATTAAATGTACTTCACGAATGACTCTTTTGTTTATGAGAATCTTTAGCGAAGCAATATAGAAAAAGAACAAGGACGAAAAAGGATTAAGGAACAGTCCTTGAAGCCATGTATTGTAAGGTGTACAGACAAACTTAAACAAAAAGCTCCTCTGCCTCCGAGCTTCTTGCCTCTAATTTCACCTACAACCCTTCACCCTCCCCCTTCCTCCACTCACACCCTTAGCCGATATTGACCTTAATCTGAGTGAGAGCTCCTTTCAATGTAAACCAATGCTTATTTTTCTTGCTAAAAGCTAAGTATTTCTTCCCTTCTTAGAACTACTTTAGAGCATATTTTGTACGTAAATCCTTCTCTATACAAGTTTACAAATTGAACTATCACTGGATCACCTAGCATCCCTCTCAGTTAAGGCTAGGTTAGGGATGCTAGGTTAGGCGCTTAAATTTGTTCCTTTTAATAAGCCTATTTCATCATATTTTCAAAGGGATTTTGACGTAAGGTTAATTCAGGTTATTCGGGAACCCGATAATTGGACTTTTCATGTACCTGTAGTACAAAGCATTGAAGTCGACCTATTGAAAAAAAAACCAATATATCAAACTACATGTGATGAGACAATTAGATGTCTTGAAATATTTCAGTATTTGTAAATATACCGTACACTTTGCCAAGCCTTGTATATTAAATGCATATTTTTTCGCACACTGTTACTTTATCCAACGCAGTGTGAAAATCAGAACTATACGCGGTGTAAAAAAGTTAAACATAATGCACGTGACCTTGCATTTAATGCATACAATGCTTGGAAAAGTATAGGACATATTTACAAATACTGAAATATTTCTATACATCTAGTTGTATCATCACGTGTATTTTGACTTTTTTTAAATCAATAGTCTGAATTTTAAAAGTTTAAATTATTTGAAAATAGTATATTTCATCACTGGGTCATAAAGTGACACTTTTTGATAAGAGCTCAAGTTTAATGTCCGAGGCGCAGCCGAGGACGTTAAATGATCGAGGATATATATTTTATAGAATTATAATGTCAAACGCTACATTTTTTATTTTTCGTTGTTTTGTACAAACAGCTGTCCATTTTATTTACCATTTCCAGTGTTATTATTCGATATTAAATCGACACATCGTACTCAATCTAAAGGTAATTACCTGCGATTTATATTGATATGCACAGTTTCATCGTTGTATCGACTATGAACAATAATCGAACAAATCATTCAATTTTAGCAAAACCATTGGACCAGCTGTTGTCCATTCCACGAAAAGATCATTAAATGAAAAAAGATCATCAAAACAATCCATTATTTACCTGGGTTAAAAAGTGAAACTGTAGCACTGTCTGCATGTGTCTAAAGTAGCTGTTTTCGGAGCTGAATGACAAAAACTAACTTTACCTTATTTGAAAACATCGTAACTACCTCTCAGCGGATCGCCGACGGAGAGAATTTTCAGTTACATGTATTCGCGTCTTCAACCTATTGCTAAATCCCTCAAGTCACACATCAATGGATGATACAAAACACTTCCTTGAACGATCGGCAGAAATCAACAATCCTCTTCCTGACAACGTCCTTCTTGCTTCTGTGGACGTTGAATCACTATACACGAACACTCCACGTACAGACGGTGTAAAACACTTGAACACTTTCTAAATCTAAGACTATAGCTAATGAAAAAACCTCTACTTCTTTCTTATCAACTCTTGTCACTATGATACTTACGATGAACAATTTTACGGTTTTATACAAACATTAGTTGCATTACTTACAACTGAAAGGTCCAGCTATGGGTACCCGGATGGCACCATCGTATGCTAATTTGTCTGTAGGTTTGATCGAAGAAACATTCTTGTATTCTCAAAATTTAAAACCTTTGAGATAGTTTCTGCATTTTCTTCTAAATTTGAAAAATGTTAACTTTCTTTTCATTAGCTATATTGAGAAAACTAGATAACTTTAACAGTTGGTTAAGTTCAAATTTGGTTTTGTTAGCAATGTCTAGGTTATTTACTTGATCCAATATTCTCGAAATCTTGAAGTGACAAGTTTACATTTGGTTTTAAAAGTTTCAAATTTAAATTAGCTTTTTAGCGTTTATACAATCTATATAAGTTAAATAATTACTCACCCATCAGAGGCTGAGGCATTAGACTGTGTGGTTTGATGATCTTGTAAAGACGGAAGAGACGAGGGATTACGGGGGTGGGCGGGAAGGGCAAGGAGAGGAAGTTGTTCTTACTTAAACACTTCAACCCCTCTCAAGGGGAGTCTTTCATAAAACTCTCATTACGAAATGTTATTACGTCACGGACTATTAAAAGTCTTCTTTTATACTTCTTTCTTTTGTTGTCATCATTCAAGTGAACGCGCTTTCTTTCAATGTGTTGGGACGGTTTGTACTTAGGCTTTTTCAAACCGTTTCAGCGAGTAGATCTTAACATTACTCGTATTTGTTTACGCTTTGAAATTAATATTTTTTAGTTCCTTACATAACACGCATTTATATATTTGACACGCTTGTAAAACAAGCCTCCCTTGAAATTTTTCCGTTTTGGAAGATTTATTGATTGAGTGAAACCTGTTGCCAAATTACTAAATATTTTATTTTCATACCGAATTCGCGGAAAGTCTTACAATTGGATAAAAACGTATTTAAGTAATATAATCATCAGGTGCAAATTTAAAATGAATTATCAAATGAAATAGGCTTGAACCATGGTGTCCCCCAGGGATCTGTTCTTGGCCCTGCGTTGTTTATTTTGTATGTTAACAAATGCAATGAAGTGTCATTTGGTAATAACTTAAAAAACTGTAACGTTTTGTAATACGCTGATAATACAAAACCTAGTTTCAGCGCAAACAGCTACAATGGTCTTAAAGATCTTGTGATTGAAAGTACAAAAAGTTGTATAGAATATTTTAAAAGTCTTGATTTAGGTACAAATTTTAGTAAAACAAACTATATCAACTTTGGGTTAAAACATTATAACGATAATGACAAATTTAACTTTACAATTAATAATATACTCGTATTTGTACCTTTTCTCTTTATTTGATATGACAACATATGTGTCTGTAAATTTAGCTAAACGATAATTAATGGTAAGAACGTGTAAATTGCATTGTTTATATTCATTGCAAATGTCATTGTTTTCTCTAAAAGCAGCGAATTCAAAACGAATCAAAGCGGAAAAACACAGATTAATTCATATGAAACTGATCCGATCACTCACTAACTATTCATGGAATAAATTAATCCGATTACCACTTTATCAGATTATTTGGATTACAATACATAAATTAGTTGCTGTGGTCAAAACCATACGCTGGATCTAGTGATCATCGCTTACACATACAAAACAATAATACTTCAAATAGTACAACAGTTCTCCACTTATGCAAGTAACTATAACATTCGTATTTTTTATATACAAGTGCACCGGAGCAATATTGGCAACCAAAAGGTTTGGCATAACGCACTAACTTTAGTATAGAGCCAACTAGTTCTAAACTAATAAGAAACATATTTAACCCCAAACATTTATACTTTTAAAGCAACGAGTATAGCTGATGACTTGCTTTACATAGAAGAAAAAGATATCTAGCACAACTTTAAATAGCCTAAACCATCAATGTTGTGTTATCATAATAATTCTAACTTTCAGCTACTAACTTACAGTTATGTACCTACAGTTAGCGCCAACTAGCATGAAGCGCGACTTGAGCATGCTCGTAGATCACACTTCCCTTTCCTATCTGCTTAGTACAGTCGGTGACAAGCAAACTCGCTGAAGCTGTCACAACAAATAAAAATAACATAGCCTCATCTTGTTTTTTAACAGACGTTTGGATTTAGCTTTAACACTTATTGCAAAATCGCTGTTAAACATAATGAAACAGAATCAACCAAACTGAATTAAAACCATCAAAATTACTAACTATTTATTTTAGAGAAACTAGATATTTTACTAAATCACTATTTGGGATGCCGACGACTCTCATGAGGGTATTTTAAGGCAAATATGTGGTGAAGGATGAGTGTGATGAGTGGTAGTAATGAGTTATGAGGTGTAGTCTTGTTTCAAACTAAGCCGACTCTTCCTTAGAATGAGTCATTAACTAGTAGCCCAATTACCAATGGAAATACAAGGACCAACGGCTTAACGTGACGTCCGAACCACGCAGGTGATGGTCTGATAAGTCTAAACGATGTTGGGAGTTGATGCGGGTATCATCAGATAATCACTGAGACTATCTGATCGCTTTAGACCTATATCATCCTCAAAGCCTGACCTCCATGAAGCTGGATTACAGGACCACGCCACGAGTCCCAATTGAAATAGTTGCTGTTTGTAAACGAACCGCCATCTTGGATTCTGTTGGAACGGACTATAATAAGCCGCGAAAGAAGGAGCAAGTGGTTGGGAGCTACGTCACAGCTCCCCTCTCCTTATTCATCCTAAAAGCCTTATTCATACTTATACTCCCCTCTCCGGGATTCATCCTAATTACTGCGGTCTGTACTATATTATCTTTGTTTATACATGCTGGTAAATATACCTTCATCTTAGAGCTGAAAGTCATGAGGGAGTGAGGTAAAATTGAGATGTGGTACATTTACTTTTTTTCTGATTAACCCACTTTTAAGTGTGCTGAGGAATCTCTGTCAACCAGCTCAACCACAGACCAACCCTTTCTTTATTTCTTAATTTTACGAAAAGTGTTTGGATAAAAATATAGGAACTAGTAACACGTGTGCACTACAAGGGAGAATAGACTTTTTATTAAACCTTTCAATACTGCTATTCCCATTACCCACATCTCTTTATTATCCATTCTTCTAAGTGCAACTCCGTTGGTTGCAATTTGCAGCCATTTCGGACCACTATGGCCAACACGCAATAATATCCTTATTCCTCCAGATTGTCAAACAATCAGTATGTCTGTTGACAGGCTCAACTACTGGATGTGTGGACTGCAACCAGTCTGGTTTCACGTGGTGAACGTGTTACTGCATGTTTTGTCCTGCCTGCTATTCACAAGGGCTGCTCTAACAGTACTCCACCTGGACACCAGGTTCGCCACCGTCGCTGGCCTTCTCTTTGCATCTCACCCAGTGCACACAGAAGCGGTAAGAAAACTTTTGATTTTGCAAATATAGTTTTATTTGCAAAGTATCGTGTTATAGGCCTACAGCAATTTAGTGTAGCTTGAAACTAATTGAGTAAGAACTTAACGGTCTTTATTCATACTATCTGGTCTCGGTCTTTTTACTGTAATTGAGCAACGCAGAGTGAATATTAATACTATTTTTGACTAGAATTCATACAGCTGATTGCGTACAATTTTTCAAGTTTACGAAAAGTGTTCGGATAAAAATATCGGAAATAGTAACACGTGTGCACTACAAACGAGAAATTACTCTTTATTTTTTTCGAACTGCACATGTTTTGTTGGGGGTTTGGAATTGTCAGATCTAAAGTTTTGTTACGTTTACCTAACAGCGCGTAAACAAATTATGTTTATTTTGACTTTAATTGTAGCGTCTATTAACGAGGTAACAGCTCTGAACAGTTATTCACACATTCAGCTTCACTTCTTACATAAAAATAAACATCACTGTTGGACGAAAAATATGTGAATATTTAAACCACTGTTTCTGTTCCATACTCGGCTTCGCTTCGTGAAACCCCGGCATACGACAGAAAAGTGTCACTTTCAACACTAGTTTTAAATTACACTATTTGAGTCTTGCAAAACTTGAATAATCTGCAATTCCTGCAGTAGCTTTACAATTTTACAAAATCAAAGTCAAAATTAAAACATTAAATACAGACTAGGACTTAACGATCGTTTGTGAGACCTTTCAGGAATAGCGTAAGTAGAAAGTAAGATTGAAAACCCAATTATGATATTTCACATCGGCACATAAGACATTTCTCTCGTCTGTTGGCAGGTTGCTGGAGTGGTCGGAAGAGCCGATGTACTAGCGTGTGTCCTTTTTCTTACCTCCTTCTTGGTGTATCATAGGTGAGTTTAGCTATAGTTTGCGCAAAGCTAGATTAGATTAGATTAGAATAAGTAGAGCTGGTAATGAACCAATTGTACGTCAACCAAAGGTTTATTGTACTGCCCCGGTTATCTTAGCTTGGGAGACCCACCCCCATGGGACCACAAATCCTCAAGATGACTCCCCCAAGTTCAGACAAGTGAACTTCATCCCAATTACTTTAGAAGACATCTTCTCTTAATCCCCAGAGAGGGACATTCTAATAGGATGTGCCTAGCAGTTTCTACTGCCTGCTCGCAAAGTCTACATGGAGTATTACCATTATGCAATCCCAATTTCTGTAGATGATGCCTGAAGTGTTCATGTCCAGTTAAATATGATATTAAGAATTTGATGTCAGAGCGTTTTAGTTTTAAGATGCTACTGGAGAGCGCCCTGCTAGGCCCTTTTAGGAGCAGGTTGGTGATTGAGCTTCCTGAGAGGCCTGTCCACTTATGAAAATGTGCCTTATAGGTATTGCGCAAAGCTAAATCTTCATACGAGAAATACTTTTGTTTAAGATCCACGGAGTATTTCAATTTTAACAAGCAATGTCGAGATTTTAATGAGTTTTGTAACTTTTAAATGATTTTCTAGAAATAGTTCGTCATTTTAAAACTAGTAAAGAAATCGGTGTCTTAAGTGACATTGACAACGAGCTGGAGCGTGTTCCATGCACACAGCAAGTTTTGTTATACACAAATCAGGTTTAAAGTACTTAAGATGAAATCTCTGGAGATGATGTTGAAGATGATAAACTTGTTACACGCAATACCTGGATGTTTACTAAAACGACCCATTGATAATACAATCAAACGCAACAAAGTTAGGCGTTGTTAAATGAAATATTCCCGCTCCGTCAACGCCAGAATGAATAACTCCCACCCTGTGTAAATGCTCGTAGCCTCCAGCTCTGCTATCTTCTTCATTACAATATCTTGATATTCGCATAAACACGCTTTTAGATATTTCTTGCCTCGAGGATATTTCTTGGATGTATCTTTTTAGACTCCATTTCAACTTAAAGTGCGTTACATAACAAGACCCATCATTGCTGATTTGTAAAGTTCATTTTAAACCAACTCAACTTTCTTTGAAGTAATTTTGCGCCATTAAGGACTGTCTGACGAAAAAACGAAATGTTGTTATGTGTGGAGATTAGTGTTTAATGACCTTTGTACACATTCAACAGCATATGTTCATATCTGTGTTTCTTATAAAATAGATACAGTTCTCTTAGGGCTACTAATGTTATTAGCAAAAACAAGTGAACAGAATAGTACCCTTTTTAACATTTTTAATTTGTTACACGACCGGTTTCGGGACTGAGCCCATCTTCTCGGTGATGTACATAAAATTGCCTAACCTAATTTGCAAAACAACAATTACAAAACAAAACAGAAGACACATCAGATGGTTTCAAATAATTAAAATAGAAGTCTTGATCATGGAGTTTAGGTTGTTCTTATTTTTAATATAATTATATTCGAATGTTGGATTCATAGTTGGTGTATGTAGTGTTTAATATATTTTTGATGGTGTATAATTGATTTTTGATATATGTAAGTGTGGAAATCTTCCTTGCAATTTAAGGTGTCTCCTATTTTGTCGAAATCTAAAATTGACGTATTATTTTCAATGCTCGCAGAGGAATGGTTACTTTCCAAACGATGTTCGCCAAAGGATGATTTCATAGAAGTTGTATTATTAGATACAAGTTCTCTGAACCTTGCCTTAAACATGGGCCCAGTCTGCCCTATGTAGAAGTTAGAACAATCATTGCAATCAATTTTATAAACGCCAGATCTATTAAATTTTTCTTGTTGAGTTTACAGTTTAGAAATAATTTTATTTATGGGTTTAATCCGTGTTTATATGTTGCTTAGAGGTCAAAAATAAATAGTGTATTATAATTCTATTCTCGGTTCTCGTACTACAGAGATTTCAGGATAATGTTGACTCAATCGAACCTTGATCCCGACTTGAAACTGTGTCTGATAATTCTCTATGCGTAGTACACGTAATCAAATGTCTCCCTAACCTGTATAAATGATTAATTGATAATGTTGACATGACGTTTACAGTAACGGCTGGAGGTACAAGAACCATAACAGGCTAGTGTGCAGTTGTCTATGCGCCGCCTTGTCTATGCTGGCTAAGGAGACAGGGCTCACTGTTCTGCTCGTCAACCTGGCCTTCGACCTGTACAAGACCTGGCCACACGTCCGCAGGTAACTTACATTACTGTCAATCCATCAACGAGTGCAGTTGCTGTACTATTCCTTAAATTAATACAATCAACTACAGACATTTTAACTTTTAGAATCACAAGATGTATTCCCATGCCAAAAGTAAACAAACGTGAAGCTATTACAACCATTGTATCTTAACTTCAAGTTATTATAAAATTAAATAGATAAAAAATACTTGTACAGTAACATTCTTTACTTAATTTCATAACAATAATAAACATCAGAACAGTTTTCTAACTAATAATTAAACATATGGTTTCTTTAGAAATTAAATAATACATATAGATATAACAACAATTGATGTTGTCCGGTTTCAAAACATATGTTTTTAAAAAAACTCTATAAACAGTTATAAAGAACAATTATATGACAGTTGCCACATCACCTGTTTCACTGCAGAGTGCGCATTTTCAACACCCATCCCGCTCCTACTCGTGGGCACTCACACAGCGGTACAAGATGGCTACCGCTTGGCACGACTAAACTTCTCCTATCCCATCACTAAATCACTATTTGAGATGCCGACCACTCTCATGAGGGTAATGTGGGGGCAAATAGGCTATGTGGTAAAGGATGAGTGTGATGAGTGGTAGTAATGAGTTATGAGGTATAGTCTTGTTACAAACTAAGGCTGACTCTTCCTTAAAAATTTTACAATTACTTTCAAATTTTGCTATAGATTTAATGCATATTTTGTAAAACACCAAACCTTCGACACACTAAACACAAAAGCTTTGAGCGCAATATAAATGTCGAAATGATTTGTGCTTCTAGGTCTTTAGTGGAGGTTCAATGGAACGAGGAGAGCCGGCGTTTTTTAAGAAGAGCTGTTAAACTTTTAATGATGGTAAGTTTTGCTTCTCCCTGCGCTGTACAATGTTCCACAAATATTCCCACCAGCTTTACCTTTCCATTAGTGTCTATGTTTTATGTACTTTGCCCCCATTATTTTTTAAATTAAATCTCAATTTCAACACTAAGGTAGAAATTATTAGTACACACACTTCAAAGTAACATAACCAAATCGATTGAGTTTGTTTTCATTAATATTTTCCTATAAACTGTTAAACTCTTCAACATGTAACAATGCACTTTGTGATTGCTGGAGGGGTCTGAATGATTTATGGAAGTCGATATGTCCAGCGGTGGCAGTTTCATAAAACATTTATCCACGCTAAAACTAATACAGTAGAAGGAAATACACTTTGTGTGAGGGGGTCAAAGTGCATTTCATCATAAGTTTAAGTTACATCATGCTTTTAAACCCCATTATCTAAGGATGTTTCAAGAATCTTAAAACTGATTTTACTAGCATTATTTATAATACTATATCGTTTAGCGGGTCATAGTTTTACAATGAATTGGCTGTTTACCCATGCTTTGCTACATGCGGTTGCAGTATCTGAGTATCATGACTATGAAGTTAATTTAGTACCCGTGCCACGAGAAGAACCTCTTTGAGAAGAAAACCGTAAAACCTTGGTAGAGCCCTAACATTCCCTTGTTTACAACTTTTGTTCGGCATTGAAGTCCTTTGTTATTTTTATGCTTATAAAATGGGCACAGCTTCCACGTTTAATGTCCCTTTCAGTGTTTTGCCCCTAACAAATTGTATCTGTCAAAGTACAAACAGGCTTTTACTCGGGCACTCGCATCAACCTACTGATCTTGTAAAACACCCGTTCTTGTACTTTAAAAGTGGACACAAAGATTCCTATTTTTATCTATTTTGCTTTAAAATATGTCGAACTTACGATTAGTACTTGGAACATACCAACGTATTCTGAGGCCCAGAGTCTAGTTTGTAATATAATAAATCCCGTTATATGTTGTAGTAGTAGTAAGGTCAAAACACCTTCCATACAAAGATATATACACTCATGGACAACATTATGGAACCATATGATTTTCTTTCATTTCATTGCCCCTCTTTCGTTTGAAACTGGAATGTTCTTTGGCAAACCCGTACATAAATATTAAGAACCAACTAAACGATTACAAAACTCAAAATTATACGTGGTTTTAAACAAAAAAGGGGCGTTGAAATGAAAGAAACCCATTTGCTTCCACAATTCTGTCCATGAATGTATTAAACTTTACCATAGCCTTCCCACTAACATACAAGAAAGTATAACGGACGTTTACTAATGAGTAATATTTGACTTAATTTTTCACTATTACTTATATTTAAATACTTGTAACATTATTTTTAATTAGATGGTTTGCACGTTATAATTGAGGCATGAATCAAAAGTAGTAATTATTCAATATTCAACACTGTCCTTGATCAGGCAAAACTGAATGATCAATTGATTGAATTGAATTTTATTCATTTTTAGTCAATTCCCAGTAGAGCTAGAGGTACTGCTTTTAGTTCCATATCATTGCAATTAGCAATCAAAAGTAAAATTAATATTGAAGCAATTAATAACCTCACTTCTTTTAATTTTAACTCGAAGCATTGACCTTTCTATTCGATGTATATAGATGGGATCTTGTGTACTATTCACATAAAAAACCACAGTTTTATTGAAAGAGTAGTAAGAAAATAACATATATCAGAGATTTAGTTAAAACCAGGTGGCTGAACAAAGAGTTCTTGGATCTGAGTGCTTGTATCTTACATCACCTATTTTTACTTAGTCTTTATTTTTACAATCAAACAATGTCTAAAATATTGAGCTATCGTAGATTCAAATACAAATAGACATGTGATTCAAAATGTTATTTGCAATTACCTTTTCCTCTCTACCTGAAGCTGTCACAGTTTTCATTACATGAAAACTTGTCGTTCTGTTGCTTAAGATATCAAAAGAAGGGAATTCTAAGAAATTGAAAACAGTAAGACGCATTTTGAGACAAACCTAAAAGGGATAAAATTTAGCCGAGCTTTTCCAATGGACAATTGACTTCCATCAATATCAGCCGTTGGTGTTAATTGAAGATATAATCCTTAAAGAAGTCAAGAGCACCAAATTTCTCGGGTTTCATATTGACAGTAGAATATCTTGGGATGAGCGTATCGGTTACGTCTGTAAGAAAGTTTCCACTGGAATCTACCTTATCAGACACTTATCGAGCTATTGTACAAATGATGTACTGAAAGTAGTGCGCTATGGTTTAATTCAAAGCCATTTATCATATGGCATTGCACTTTGGAGAGCTTGCTCCGAATTTAGATTAATGCGGCTCTTCATTTTGCAAAAACCCATTAGAGTAGTAGCTAAGGAAAAATTTCGTGAGTCCTGTCAAGATGTATTCAAAAATTTAAAGATTATGACATTACCCTGTATGTATATTTACGAAACAGTTTTATTTTGTTTAAATAAATGTGATAAGATATCAGGAGCTGACATTCACGCTTACCATACACGACAAAATTATCAGTTTGGAAATGAATATCACAGACTTCAAATTTCTCAAAATCTTCCTCGGTATAATGGGAATAAAGTTGTTTAACAATCTTCCACAAAGTTTAAAACTAAAGAAAAATACTTCAAATTTTAAAACTGCATTAAAATCGTTTTTAGCTAAACAAGCATTTTATACCCTAAACGAGTTCTTTAATTCTTCTGACGCCTTCGACTAATTTCCCGCCTACTACAATAGTAAAATTAGGCCCTTATTTGTCAACAGGGGCTTTACCCAAGAATATTAGCTGTTTTTGTTTGTGTTATTAATTTTGTTTTGTTAATTGTTATTGTTTGTCAACACAAAAAAAGTTTTGTACTATGACAATAAATATGTTGAATACAACTTGTTAAATATGTTGAAAAGACACACCCTGTATACTAGAAACTAAGCTGTACTCTGTGTTTGCTGCAGACAAGCCTGCTGCTGTATTTCCGAGTGGCGATGCTACACGGCTCACTGCCAAGGTTCTCGGACCAAGACAACCCCCCCGCCTTCCACCCCTCGCCACACGTCCGGTAGGCAACAACTTTCTTGTGATATATAGACTTTGTTTTGTTCAAGATATACTGCCACGCACCACGGCCCATAAATGTCACCAACGAAATGAATAGCGTCTACAAATCAAATCTAGTTGCAGAAAAATATCATTAGCAAAAACAGAATTTGCACGCTCAACAGTTTTCATTACTCATTAATGGTAATGGCCTAATGGTTCATTGTACGAACTTTTTCTGTTCGTATAACTTAAGAGTGTGTTAAAATCCACTGGTGTATGTTCCTATTTATCAGCTGACAAAGCTTACTTTACTAATAAATGTGTTTCTTAGTTCACAATATTAGGCAAAGATTGGTAAATTAAGTTGATTACAATCTGCAATTTTACACTCTCCCAGAACTGTCAGTTCTTATACAGGGTGTCCCATAAGTAAAGTGTCAGACTCTGAGACAAGGTTACATGGGTCAAATCTTAGGACCAAATTCAAAGGTAAAATAATTTTAAATTGTAAATAAAATTATTTTACCTTTAAATTTTATACTCCTTATACATTTTATATGTTTTCATTGTATACATTTAACTCTTCTTTGTCTTTCAACTGAAGATGTCTACTATAGGGTAGACGAAACGTTTTGTTTTGTTATATATTTTATATAATAGAATATTTATCAGTGGTTTTATCTAAAAGAAAATTTTTATTATGACTAACCACTTAAGCTTAAAATTCAAAATGTTTATTGTTTTCACCCCAATTTATCCCTCTGTTCCTCTCCTCTTTAATTAACTTGAGAACGTATTAAATATGAAATATTGTTACTTTTTTCCTTTCCCTTTTTTCCTTCTATCCTATATACTCCTGAAATAGTATTACTCCAACAATATTTACAAAAATACATATTTTAAAATTTCCTCTTTTGTCTGTATAGTTAGTGTTTTCAAATTTACTCCCGAAACTAAAAGAAACAGGCACTTAACATATGAGTCGTGTTCATAGGTTTCTATCATTCTGCCACCTTGCTGCTTTCAACTGTTGGCTTCTGCTCTGCCCCTCCACCCTCAGCCATGATTGGCAGATGGGTTCCATCCCCTTGGTGACGTCACTGGCTGACTCACGCAATCTTCTCACTGCCCTGCTTCTCACCGTCTTTGTGTTGCTGGTCTACCGCTGCTGTCTTGAGTTCGAGGTACGGAAAACAATTGGAATAATTATAATCTAGTTGGTGACAGACAATTATAATCCTATTGGGGACAGGAGTTAAGAAGGCCCAGCAGGCAGCAAGTAGCTCAGTTTCAGCCAATCAGTGACTGAAGATGGTACTCCACAGCGAGACCGAAATATTTCACCCTAATTATTATGATTTTTGACGCTGTGTGAACCGGAAGAACCAGAATATAGTTGTGACACCGGCCGCGAAAACCTAAGAGTTAAATTGGCATAATCTTAATATCGGCTCTTGCTTTAGGTAAGGAGTTATTTCTGATGAGACTATGTTAGCCAAAAGGGATGAAACAGTTTAAATTAAAGCACAGTGGCTGAAAAGTAACATACCCTCCTTTAACTGTTTGCTTATTGAGATGTTTGTATTCTGGTTGCTGGGTTCTGGTGGGTGGGTTGGATTACAAAGTTATTGTCCCACGAGTGCTTTATTTAGGGTTTTATATTTTATACAGCGTGGTTTAGAAATCACTTGTTACTATCTTAAGAAAGCTCTCGTTGTTAGTATGATTTTAATTGGTCATGTAAAAGGAAACAGTTTAAAGCAAATTTAGCTTTATATAACCACTGTAGTCGAAATAGAGGCCAAAAACTAAACTACTAAAATGGCTACTTACGTTTTAGTTTATTTGATATTAAAAATAACTGAATCCATAATTATTAAGGTCTGTAGAACTCTAATAAAGCATTCAATACAATTCAACAAACATGAAAAGTTGTCTGGTTTTTACTGTACAAAATTGTCCGTCAACCTATTTAATCATTCCAAATCCTTTAGATATCATAAGCATAATCATTTATGCAATCAAAGATCTATTCGCCAAAAAAGTTATTTCTGTGACTGCAGCCACTTTTAGTTACGGTTCACACACACATTGGTTCTTGGCTGCTATTTTGGCTGTTGGTGGTGATATCTATCTGACATTACCGTCAGCTATTTTCTGTTTAAAACATCTTTAAAGTGATACCAATAGGCGTTACGGTAAAGTGATTTTCAAAGCACTCTGAACCTAAAATTTTGGGCGTCCTAAACAAAGAGTTTAGAGCCCAATCCTCAAACTCAAAATTAGCTACCGCAACAGAAATATTGTATTGCACTCATAAACCTCGTTTCTAAGATCAAAATTACATTGAAGATACGTTACTTTTCAGCCACTTTGTTTAGTTCATAATTAGTATTGTTGTTGAATCAGAACATAAACTATTAAATAACTTATTGTTTAAAATAACATTCATGTATGGCAATTACCCTGAATTAGTAAGCTAAACTTTCTACTCATTCTGACCCTTTCAATCATACAATAAATTCGTTCAGGCTCATCTTCCATAACCCCTGATAAACCAACTGTCTACTAGTTCTCCGAAATGTGTTTAAGGGTCCATCTCAGCTGCTCGTGAGATCGTCGTTGCAGAGGTTTGCGGGAAGTAAAATGGGGACTTTAGTATAATGCTATTTAGATGAAACAACTCTTAAATGAAATATAAATATACTATATAGGTTTGCCTGTAGGTCGTTTTTAAAAATGTCTTTTCATTTTTATGTTACAATCGATTAAAGTTAGTAACTATAGAGTGTTTTAATACCTTATTTAAGAAGCTAAAAATAGGTTTAACTAATATCTAATCACAGGCAAACATAGATAAAATTTTCTTTCCTTGAATACTAACGAATCCGAATTTAATCTTCATATAAGAGGGATATCTACTTTTTACGAAACCCTTGCAACCGGAGGGTTTGACAATTAGGCCGCATCATTTGAAAGAAAGCCCGTTGTTAAGTGCGCGGTATCACGTGTTCCTTGGACGGACGAATTCAGCATTTCTCTGCGACAATTATGGAGGCGGACCCTTAGTGAGCTCTTGTGTACTTTAAAAGACTTGTTAGATAGGTTTCTCTCACTAGTAGACTCTAGTATGTGATGTAATCAGGCAAAAGTTTAAGTTGAGTAATAATAAACTTTGGGTTTCTCATAATAGTTCAAGAAGAACTTGACTTCACGACATCAACCTACCATGGGTTTTAAAGTGAAATGCAAACCAGCTTAAGTTGTTCTTGTATAACAAGACGAAGAAAGGACAAAGACCTCTTTACAACTCAATCTCGGCCTTATCCTTGGTCTACCGCTTAGTCAATGAACACATGTTTAGCGGTAACTGTTGACGACGGAGATCGAACTCCCATCTTCGGAGTCTCGTGTGATACCAACCCGCCACGAGTCTGTAAGGAAGAAAATATTCCCCGATAGTTTATAAGTGCCCCGCCTTAATATAGAGATAGAAGTTCCTTTCATTTAATGTAAGATCAACCATGTATTAAGATATCAAGCAATATTACAGGAATAGTATATTTTCGTAAAACACTCCATATTTGAAAGATACAGGGTGTTTTTTTTTAAACGCAACCCAACTTTCAAACTTTAGTAAGCCATTCTTTACGAGCGCTAAAGGAGAGGGATCAAAGAGTACTTATTGTTGAAGAACAACTTAAGACCAAGATACAATTTTTGTCAAGGTGCGTTTAAGATCCACTATCCAGGCGTTAGTTAGCTATCTGTTTTTATTGTTTCAAAACTCTGAAAGATTTTATGAGAACTTTTAGTCCTACACTAACATTGTCCGTCACTTCTTCATTCAGTACAGTCCGCCTAATGTTATGTTTTCCGTTCCCTACATAACTTATTTTGTTAAACCTTTTAACAAACCTGTGAATTTTAAATTTTTATTGGAAGTTTAACACCTGTAAATTGTACCCCGAATTCCTCTTGACAAAAAGAAATTATCTTCTTCTTAAGTGTTCTTCAACAATAAGCACTCTTTGATCTTGGCTAAAAACCATGATTGCGTTTATTTCACACTAACGTCAAATTAGCAAATTAAAACCACTATACTACTGCTACAATACATACAATCTGATAGGTATTGGAGTACCAATAACACAATTTACGACCTTATAGAGCTCGTAAAAAATCACTTACTAAAGTTTGAAAGCTCGGTTGCGTTAAAAAACACACCCTGTATATGTAAACAAGATAAAGTAGTGACTAAAGGAAGGAGAGAGACAAACTGGCATCGTTTCTACTGTGTGTTGCAGTTGCAGCGTCATGCTCCAGTAGTTCTGGCGTTTCTTCTGCTTGTGATTCCTTTCCTCCCCGCCACAAACATGCTCTTTCACAGTCGGCTTCGTCGTCGCCGAGAGAGTACTTTATATTCCGAGGTAACAACATCTCTCTTTCTTTAATATTGCAGGTGAATTTACCATCAAGATTTTCATTTAGAATAACTTTTAGCTCCGATCTCTGAGTTTAAAATATTATGTCGGGTATTTTTCACCGTTCTAAGACAAGAAGAACACGAACTTTTGGGATCTGCAGTTTGATAACGTCTTCACAACATGTTTTTTTTTAGAGGGAAAGGGTTTGCATTAAAACATTTTAAATTAGCCTACAAAACAACACAGCATGCGCTTATAAAAACTTAAACATACTTTATTATGTTTTATATAGATCATCCTGGAACTATCAAGGAAGAGTCATTCATTCTAAGGAACAGTAGGCCCTAGTTTGTAACAAGACTACACCTCATAACTCATTACTACCACTCATCACACTCATCCTTCACAAAATATTTGCCTTAAAATACCCTCATGAGAGTGGTCGGCATCTCAAATAGTAATTTAGTGATATCTGAAACGATTCATATGAAATTGTTCCTTAGTTCGAGTTTAACAAATTTCACAATATAAACATTGGTCTACAGTGTCTAACTTTTTGTCTGTACGTGTTTCTTACAAATAATTTCATGACTCATTTATTAAAGATAGAAAGTAGAATAAGCAGAATCTAATTTCAGTTCTAAAATTAACTCCATTTTAAAATGGCGGTCGTTTAAAAACTTTAATGGCAAATTCCACGAACACCGTTATAACTATACAACATTTAAAAAGAGAGTTAAAAAGTGACAAAGTATCGATCAAACAAAACAACCTCTTATTTATCGTGAAGGTAAATAAATAACCAAATTGGGGCATTTTATTCCAAAAAACTGAATTTTCATATCACAATACATTTGTAATAACTTTTATATACTAATATATAAAAATGAGAAGGTGTGTGTCTGTGTTTCTGTTCCTTAATCACGCAAATACCACTGGACCAATTTTAATGAAATTTTACAGGAATGTGGTTTATACAACTGGTTAACACATAGGCTCGTATTGTTTGATCGCCATGTAAAACGAAACATTGTTGAACATAATGGAAAGCAGTTTTGAGCTTCTTTATATCTTATAAGTCATATGGCAAAACTTGTAACGTAGTACATAGGGGTATGTGTGACGACTCCTTAGGTCGTATATTTTGTCTGACTCTTACAAAATTTAGCTCAAATGTTCCTCTTTGAAATTATTTAGATTAAGTTTGCTACCCAGCGAAATCGGCCCACCGAAAGTAGAAGGGGCATTCCCAACAAAAATAAAAATAAGAACTCATGCTATAGAAACTGCGTTTATTATCCGTCTTCGAATAAAGTTATAGCACTGTTCTAACATGAATATTAAAATCAACAGAATCCGCTCAACCAGGCTAAGACCAAAGAAATATAGGGTTTGCGCCAAAAGATTGTATTTTGCTGATTTTTGCACAGTGGGTACGCCGACATAACTGTTTACACTACGTTTAGACAAAATTTGATCATAAATGCAGTTTTTATAGTGTAGCACCCATTTTAGTCAGGAACGATACCAAAAGGCTACTTCCGGTTATATTTACGATAATAATATGTTTCAGTATGGGAGCAGTTCTTCTGATATCGTACGGTTCTCAGTTGTTGTACAGACACAGCAGCATGAAGAGCCGCTACGCAATACTATTCTGCCTTTTGCTCTTAGGAACATCGTTCTCTCTCAAGACACTGCATAGAAACCGTGCTTGGTCTTCCAGAGAAACCTTAGTCAGGTACTGCGATATTTTATAATTCAATTAAGAGGGCACAGTACCTGTCGGCCATTTTGTTTTTGTCCCATAAGAACAATATAAAAGCAAGCATTTTCTTGAGACACGTCTTTCCATCAGATCTTTTGAATTAAGGTTTTAAAGATAACAATGTACTGCAGTGTCTCCGCTGACCACTTTTTTGAAAATTTTAATTGTTTACTAGTAAAAACAGAAAATTCAAATACCAACTTTTTTTATTTTCCGATTTATGCCGCGGTTTTATAAATGCAATAATGAAAATTCGGCTCAGCGGAGTCACTTAAACATCTAATACACTTTAAAACCAAGTTTAGTTCATAAAAATCCTATGAAAACTGTAGGCGTGAAGTGTCCTAAGAAAATGCATGTTTTGACATTGCTCTTATGGGAAGAAATTCAAGGTCACTGCGCACTCTTAAGGGTAGAGAGGCAAACCTGAAATCTTTGTGTCAACTCATCCCGTTACAACTGAACACACGTTTAAGAAGCAATTTTAAACTAGTCTCAAATATTGTTGAGGCGTCAATCTAAGAGTAAATGGAAATGCCTGACTTCTCTCTGTGGCATGACTTAAATCGTGCCAATTTCTTTCTCTCTATAAGTATGTTACATCTATCTGAGATGGAAGTATAAGCTATGACTACCCAACTTCAATACACTTTAATCGTGTTGTAAGGTTTTATGTGTATATTTCATAATGCTTGATCTTACTTATTTATCAAACGTTAAGCCTACTTAAATTCTTGCTTCACTTATAAAAAGATTACATGATGGTACATCGCATAGTTCCCACGCTGTCTCATTTGCAATGATAAAAACATATGTATAGAACAATCAATTTATTAACCTTTTTTGTGACCATGCAACCCTTACCATTAAGGATAGAAACAAAGACAATTGGACAGGAAGTCAATTTCCTCTAAAAGTAACATGATGGAACCGAAAACCCATTGAAGCATACTCGCAGTATTTCCATTTAAAATCAAAGTTGAATAGACTAGTGGCCATTAGCCTGATTGCAGTGATAACCATTCTCTGTCGCAAATGACTTGTTGTAAAAGGCAGATTACAATCAACTCTAATAGGTCGAGAGAGGAAAAGTACTCAAAGGAATATTCATGAACTGAAATCACAGGCTCGGCTTTGGGCCGCATTACCGAACATTGGATATTCGATCTTACCAGCTTCAAAGTGAATGCAAGATCACAGGCAACAATTGGAAATCCAGACGATCACGTTTTGATGCGTATCGGTAAATTAGCTGGTGAAATATTCAAAACATCTTACTTTACAAAGAATGAAGATTCACTATTCGCCCTTTGAGATAATTATCATTTAATGGTCGTGTAAAAGGGAACGGTTTAGAGCAATTTTAGTTGCAAGTGTCGTTTCACATTACATCAAAGGACTTAAAATAAATAAAATTAAAATAAATCGAATGCATCTAATTTCATTTAAAGTTAGTTTTTATTTAGATTTCAGTTACCCTATATCGAGTGAACATTTGTGTTATTTTGTCCCCTAATAGTACCTTTTTTTGTCATTCTGCTCCGAAAACAGCTGCTTTAGACACATGCATTGCAGTACTAAAGTGTCACTTTTTAACCCAGGTAAATAAAGGACTGTTTTGAGGATCTTTTTTTCCAGGGAGAAAAAGATAATTTAATGATCTTTGAGATTGAGTGCGATGTGTCAATTTAATATCGAATCATAACACTGGCAATGGTAAATCAAATAAACAGCTGTTTATACAAAACAATCAAAAATAAAACTGTAGCGTTTGACACCATAATTCTCTAAAATATTTTACAAAACGTTTTTAAATTAACTAACTATTTTAACCACTCCTTCCACTTGCATCATGACAAAAAGTAACGTTCATCACCCCGTATCGTCCCTAAAGTGTCTTTTTGATCCTCGCTCATGTCAAAAAGTGTCACTTTAGGACCTAGTGATGAAATATACGATTATTTTGTACTAATCTCAACCGAACTTCCCTTCCCTTTCAGAAAATGTTTGGAAAACATTTCCAAATTTAAATGTTTTCCCCAAACATATGGAGAATATTTTTAAAACGAGCTTTATTGAGCTTCACAACAGACCAAAGGTCTTAGACCTACTTAGTAGAGTGAATACACAGACCGACTTCAACAGTTTAACGCCAATTTATACTACAACATAAAATCTAAAAACCCCTCAATACTTCAAACTTTAAGCCACCGCCATTTTGCATTGGGTAAACATTTACAATTGCGATTTTGAGCATTAAAATGTACCAACACCCTTTAGACGATCCTTTAGATTGATATACATCTCACGTCTGGGACTCGTGGCGTGGTCCTGTAATCCAGCTTCATGGAGGTCAGGTTTTGAGGATGATATAGGTCTAAAGCGGCTCAGTTAGTCTCAGTGATCATCTGATGATACCCGCATCAACTTCCACCATCGTTTAGACATTTCAGACCATCACCTGCGTTGTTCGGAAGTCACGTTAAGCCGTTGGTCCTTGTATTTCCGATGGTCATTAGGCTATTAATTAATGACCCATTCTAAGGAAGAGTCGGCCTTAGTGTGTAACAAGAATACACCTCATAACTCATTACTATCACTCATCCTTCACCACATATTTGCCTTAAAATACCCTCAAAACTCCTTACAGCTTCCGTAATTCCAGTCGTTTAGCAATGCCTCAACACTCAACCTCCTTTTTAAAAAAAAACACCTAGTGTACAATGGCATAAAGCTGTTCAATAGCCTCCCTTCATCCCTCCAACAGGAACCAAATATCTCCAAATTCAGGAGCTTGCTGAAAAACCGGCTGTTGAACCTCGCTTGTTACAGTGTCCAAGAGTTCTTAACTCAAAATGTACATAGCGAGTAAATAGACTAGTTATGCCCTATTATTAAGAAAGTGTTGTATATCTTTTGTGACCTGGCTAATGCATTGTTTGTTAATTTTGGCTCAATAAAATGATTTCTGATTTCTCATGAGAGTGGTCGGCTTCTCAAATAGTGATGTAGTCTTTGTTTTACGAAACTTCCACTACCTATGTCCAGTGTGCACAGACCAACCCAATAACTAGGTTGATTAGCTCTTTACTATGCAGCTAAGTGTTTAATGTATCATATAATCTGCTTACAGGGAAGGGTTGAAAGCACTTCCGCACAACGCCAAAATGCACTACAACTTCGCTAACTTTCTCCGGGACTCTAACAGTGTTGAACTGGCGATCGCTCACTACAAGGAAGCTCTAAGGTTAATCTTTCATTGTTTCTATGTGTAACACTGTAGATGGTTAATGTGTGACGCACCTTGGGAGTAGTAAAGCTAACAGAACATTGGTTGTGCACCAAGTCATTATGCAAGTGATATTTAGCAAGTGGTCACCCAGTCGGACCACGCAAAGTACGTTAAACTCGGCTTTTCTTTGGCCTAGCTTCATTTTTTGAAGTAAGCGCCTTATTTTTCATTAATCCAAGCTACTCTTCTTGCGTGTCTTCCCTCTGACCAACTTTCCTTTAAAAACACTTTGTTTGATTAATGTCCGATCTGGAAAGTTATTTAATTATTTTGAAAACACGGAATAACGATTGTACTGAAACAATACACATAACACAGGATAACAGTATTGTGACGTGTGACAGGTTATGGCCGGGGTACGCGAGTGCGCACAACAACCTGGGTACTCTGATGAGTTCCCTGCACGAGGCTGAGGATCACTTCACATCTGCCATCAGAATCTCGCCCTCCCATGTCAACGCTCATTACAACCTGGGTCAAGTGTTCAGGTGAGTCTCACTTCACTTCTTTGCGCAGAGTAGTCAATAGTTGCGTACAAATACTGAGATTACATCGCAATTGTAAAAATTATGGTGCAATCACGTGGGGGCTTTAAAGTAGTGTTGCAACCGAGAAGCAGTTTTCGTTCTAATTTGTGGATTGTTTATTGAATTAATTTGGAAGAAGGTTTGTTTAAAAACCGAAACAATAATATTTCTTAGTGATGAAAATAAACTATATATTGACAAACTACTATTTTTTGTTTTGCTCTTAAAACACCAGTTTTGGTGCAACGCAAGGACGTTCTTTAATTACAATTTATTTCCTGTGAATAAATGGTGATTGATTATCTTATTTCATAGAGTAAGATAATGCAAATAACTTTAATACACTTATATATTTCACAAGGATTTGCTGATTTAATGAATTTAATGAAATTTGGGACGGTCTCACACCCTAAATACATTTTTAAATGACAAAAGTGCACCTATACTTGTATGGCTAAAATATAGCTGTTAAGTAACCCAATAAGAGCTATATTATAGCCATATAGATACATTTTTGTAATTTCAAAATTCATTAAATCAGCTGATAGTTTTAATCGTAAAAAATTGTTTATCACTAAGATCTAACTAAGGCTTCCGGTTTACACTGCGTCACAGTTGAAATACAATTACTGCTAGAAGTTTTGACCTCGCTGTGGAGAGCCATCCTCAGTAGCTTGTTGACTGGCTGAGATTGGATTGGCCGGCCGTGGCGTCTTCTTATATACCCCAGAGGTGGCGGGGTCCTGTCACCTGATTGGCCGAAGTGGGCGGAGCCTGTTGCTCGTTGTTGAACTGGATTGGCTGGCTTCAATAGGACTTCTGAGGAACTGGCTGCCAAGTTTTTGATAATTTTATGCTGTCTTCTTTCAATTTGTTTATGCTAAAACTTAACACACTAGCCAATAGCACCTGCTTCAGTAGCTCACTAGTGGCTGGACCTGGTAATAGCGGATCAGGATAACAGTGTTTTGTCTTATTGGTATACACTAGACCAATGAGCTCTAAAACGTGTTTGCGTTAGGAGTGATTCTATCTAAGTACACATACTTAAAATTCATTTCTTAACATAATTTGCATCCTGATTAAACGTATATTTTAAACGTATATTAAACACTCGGGCCAAAATAATATGTTTGATTCTCGCCCGTTTAACCGTGCTTCTTACGTTTTAACTGTAGTTTCGCTTCAGAACATAGTGATATATTGCAAATTGTTTCCAAACTGTACGATGATGTGAAACTACGATGGATATTTCGCTTTAGAAAAATGAACAGAACAGCTGAAGCAGTCGCAATCCTGGAGAAATGTCTGAGACTGGATTCTTCTTACACTCCAGCTTACTTGGTGTTGGCTAAGCTCCAGCCTCCACCAATAGCAGCGCGGCTCCTACGTCACGTGACCCGACTTATACCGAACTCACCCGACTACCAGAGCTACTTCGCTGACTGGCTTCATAAAAGAGGTATCGCCAACGTTTCGTCCTGAACTTTTTAACATGCTTTAATAGTAGTGCTATAAATATTTACCTGGTTTATATAGTTTAATATCAGATTTTTAATGATCTAGCTTTGTTTATTTTATTAGCAATGGAAAAGTGACAGTGGAAACGAGTGGCGTGGTCGGTAGCCACGGACTCTAGGCCCATAGGCACAACCCCTGCTTAAGTAAAAATCCTTCCACAAGGTTTTCACAGGCTGTGTAGTACTGTAGAGGCCTATTAATAGCGGGTTAACTACTTTACACTACAAGAAAGTTTTAGTTTTAACTAATAGATGCATTCAGAGAACAATAACAAACGTACTGATTGTCAGAAGGGGTATGCATTTACCTAGGCATAATTAGGTTCACTGCTTAGGATTTGAGTTATTCACAGATACATGCTCGTATACTGTATATGGAAATAGGCCCTGGATGGTGGTGCAAGATAAAATATATAGTTTTACCTGGCCATAAAATTGTCGAAATTAAAAAATTAAACTTTAATATTAGTTAAAATTTAAAATAACATTAATTTTGTTAAATCATGAGCA
This sequence comes from Matsumurasca onukii, assembly GCA_018831715.1. Lineage (NCBI taxonomy): Eukaryota > Metazoa > Arthropoda > Insecta > Hemiptera > Cicadellidae > Matsumurasca > Matsumurasca onukii. Next base: position 39,640,399 of record CM032059.1, on the reverse strand, counting down.
GGCTCAACTAGCAGGTAAACAATGTGAATATTTCGTTTGAAGATTGTTGATGACGATTAGAGAAATTTATAAATAATTGCGGAAATTTTCCATCGTTAGTGGAACGAAAGAAAACGATGTATTGGGATCTGCAAACTGATCTTATCTTCATGTAAAAGGTAACCTAAAACAAAACACACAACACATTTATAAATTCGTGGTAAAAGCATAACCATAAACATTAAAAAATAGCCTAAAACCTTCGTTGTCTATGGCGATACAATTAAATGCTATTAGCTTAAATGCGTAATTAAAAGCTATTTCCTGTGGAAATTCGTTAATCAGTTACTTATAGATTATTTTAATTTTACTATAAGTTGTTCTGTAAAGCAATTTAAATTGAGATACGCTTGTAATACAAACGTTTTTATTTATTTACATTACGTTTAATATAAGTAAATGTGTTGTAGGGGTGGTGTTGGACGCTCAGCGACTCTACCTGCGGGCACTTCAACTGGACACCAGTCATCTGAATTCGTTCCTAGGCTTGGCAAGGTGTTTCAGAGCCAGAGGGCAAAGGTCAAGACTCCATCAGCTGCTCATCAGGTAAACATAGATAACCAATGAGGAATCATCACCATCGCAGTTTTAATCAACATATGATGATATAGAATGTTTTAAACCATTCATCGGGATTTGAAATTATATATTTGCGTCGCAGAGATAAAACACCCTTGAAAAGACCCTTATTAAAAAATTGACTACAATTCGACAGTCGGTACGGCAGCACTAACAATTTTATAACGTAAAAGTTGAAAGCTTTTAAATTTAAGTAGCGTGTTTGAGTGTTTAGTTGGATATAGAAAATAAGCCTACACGTAGCCACAAGCACATCATTGGATCTGAGAAAATTCCAAAAGTTGATGGAGAGAGGAGCTAATTTTCACTGGAAGTGTTCTTATGGGGAGACGTTATTTTGAGCTTTCTAAAGTGCATTTTAATAAATACTTTTCTGAACTGCAGAACGTATATTGTTAGGATACGACCCCACGATTTTGGTTACTTGTGTTAAGTGCATCGCCTGAAAATAAATTAATTCTTAAACAGTAACTATTCTTGATATTATTAAGCACAGACCATGACAAGGCTTTTCGGAATATGTACATAGAACATGAACACACAATCTCTAAATATTTTTGTGTTAGTTGCGTCAAGTGAACAACAAACAGTTGATTTATCTTTGTGCCAAGTAAAACTTGGTGAATCATTAAAAGTGGCCTGTATAACGCATTATGTTGTGCAGGTGGTACCTACTGCACCGAGGTCGCGAGGGTGGAAGTCGCCTCGTCTATGCGGCAGAGCTGTACGTGCGACCTTGGGACCTCTACAAACCCAGCCAAACCACCTCTCATCAGCAACAACACTCGGTATAACTATATGAAACACGTAGCCTTTCCATACCAAACTAACCTTCTTAGGCTTTTTAACTTATTTTTCTTGAACTTGTTGTTAATATTGGTTTTTTTAGTTGTGTCACGTTTTTAGCTCAACGTGATTAAACGATAATCAACAAGCGTACCCATTGATTCTCCCTGCTACAGTATTACTAAAGCTTTATGTCATACTGATTTATTTAAGGCATTTAAGCATATTTTGAGTTTCTTGCCTACTGAGAAAACAATAACTTTTGAACTTTATGAGACGCTCGAATAAACATCGTTTAGTTGGACGTCTACTTAACTAAACATTATTTATTTGTAGTTGATTGTTGTACTGTTTGGCGTGTGCAGGGAGTCTGCAAGGACAGCAAGCCGGTACGTGCTGTGTGGTGGAACTCACAAGGAGAAGCCATCAACTGCTCCAAGACCTCGTGCAAAGATATTCCGAAACATGGCAGATCGAAGGTAAACACCTTTGGGGTCATAACTAAAGTCAAACGTAACTTACTGGCGAGTTTAGTCGTTGAGTCCAGTTGTTAAATCTGGTAAAGCTAACGGGAAAAGTTTTCTCTTCATAATTACTCATACTATATAGAAAAAAAGGAAGCGAAAAGTGTAATTTAAAGTTTCTAAATACAGGGTCATCGAAAAAGGTGTACGGGATTTGAAATTGAAATACAAATTGTAATATCATTGGTAGGATGTTTATTTTTGACCGACTTCAGTGAAACGAGGAGGTTATACAAGTTGACTTTGGGCGATTTTTTTTATGTCTGTTCACGAATTACTTTTGAACGCGGGCACCGTTTTACACCCAGTTTGCTTTGATTGGTAGATCTTAACCCATAGTGGTCCCATTTAAAATCTTTTGATCGGACTTATATTTCTATATAAAAAAGTAAAACCTCAAAAATTCTCGAAATTCCATGTATTTGTTGCGTATTTTACGTGGTAAAACACTATTTCGAACCGGAAATGGATTTCTATAGCACTATTTCGATGTAGAATTAAATTTTCAACAAGGTAGTAGTCTTAAGGTCTTCTAAATCTTGGGTGTTGTTGAGATAAATAGATATTTTCGTCTAAAAATACTCGAAAAAATGTCTTTGTTTGTATTTACAGAGTTCTAGACGCCAAAATATACACTTGACCAAAGATTTGAAGGCACCAAGTGTGGGTAAAATTTAGTTGTCTTTAAGAAGATATATATATTTATTATGATTATATTCGAATTTACCGAGCTATGACCTCCTTCTCGCTCAAAAAACACGTAATTTTATTATTTTTATGTCTGTTCACGAATTACTTTTGAACGCGAGCATCATTTTACACCCAGTTTGCGTTGATTGGTAGATCTTTACTTCATAGTCGTCCCATTTAAATATCTTTTTGATCAGACTTATATTTCTATATAAAAGTAAAAAAAACTCAAAAAATTCTCGAAATTCCATGTATTTGTTGCGTATTTTACGTGGTAAAAACACTATTTAGAACGGGAAATGGATTTCTATAGCACTATTTCGATGTAGAATTAAATTTGCAACAAGGTAGTAGTCTTAAGGTCTTCTAAATCTTGGGTTTTGTTGAGATAAATAGATATTTTCGTCTAAAAATACTCGAAAAAATGTCTTTGTTTGTATTTACAGAGTTCTATACGCCAAAATATACACTTGACCAAAGATTTATAGGAATTTTGTGCGAGTAAAATTTAATTTTCTTTCAGAAAATATATATATTTGTTATGATTACACACATATTAACCGAGCTACAGTCTCCTTCTCGCTAAAAACACGTAATTTTTTGCATTTCGTATTAGTTTTATAGCCATAGAAACTTTATTTTCAATATCATAAACCTGGTTTGACACTTTTAGATTTCTTCTTTTGGGGTTACATTAAAAACTTAGTTTTGTTGAGAAAATACGTAATCTACAGCACCTGAGAAGAAGAATCAACGTAGCCATTTCATCGACGACTCCTGAAATGCTCCAAAATACCTGGTATGAGGTTGACTATCGGCTAGATGTCTGTCGTGCAACGCTGAGAGCTCTCATTGAAAATCTTTAAATCACGTGAACAAATTTAAGATTTGCTGTGTCTTTTGATGTAAACACCAAAACTCTACCAATTACTCGTATGTTAAGGTTTTTATTTCACTTTCAAATCCCGAACATCTTTTTCGATGACCCTGCATTTGTGTGGAGGTGTTGGTTTTTGTTTATTTGTTTAAAATACTTTTTCCATAACATTTCAAACAATATTTAGTTGCCTTCAGCAATACTTAATTTATATTTAGAAATCAAGAAGATATGGATGTGAATCTAAACAAATATAAAGTGACAGGGTAACGTGACTTTGTTGTTTTTAATTTTATTAGTCATAGAAACTTATAGTTGGTATCTTGAAGGCTTAAAGCAATTTTGAATAATGCTAGGATAGTAAGTAAGTTTAGGAAGTGGTTTTACGGCTCAAAATGAACAGAAAATCAAGAATTGCTTTTTAACAACAACCATACGTTTACATAGTAGGGAACAATTTTGCTTTATTTCTTGGCACCTATTATTAATTTATTTTCAAACTTGGTTGGTTCACTCTTGTAGTAAAAATCTTAAAAAAAAAAATAACTAGCATTTTCAAATCAACATTTTGAAAACTATGGCCGTTGTTTTAGTATTTTCACAAAAACTCCCTTGAATCATTAGACAACGGCGAGTTTACTAAACTAATTATTTAAAATGTGTTTAGAAATCATGTTAACAATCTTTTAACACCAAATTCATGAAATACCAATAAGAAACAGATGAGAGGGAAGTTTGCAAAATCGTCCAAACTAAGTAAACTGCATGTTCTGGTTTTATAACGTTCCCCACTGTTTCTCACCTATTTCTAAACAATAAATCAAATTTAGCGTTGATAGATTGCTTATACAATTTCCCCAGCAAATTATTTGTTACACACATTTTTGTTAGCCTCTCAGTTATCACTTTAGAGAAAACTTTCTAAATACTTAATAAAACGTCGTAATTTTTAAATAGTAAATTTGACCATGAAAGTTTTTTTCGCAATGGTCTTGCCAAACTACAAACAAATACCAAGTTAAACCAGAGGTATCGAAAATAAAATAAATTGTGAACAAATGTTTTAGAAAAATTTTATTCTTAAAATTTTTTTATTCTATGGAACTATTACCTGATGTTTAGCACCTTTATTCTGACATATTTTGTTTAAGGACTTTCAACTCAACCTTGAACACAATTAATATAGTTATATTACACTGCCTCTTAAATGTAGTAAGTTTTATTGACAGTTTTTTGACTCGTGGCGTGGTCCTGTAATCCAGCTTCATTGTGGTAAGGTTTTGAGGATGATATAGGTCTAAAGCGGCTCAGATAGTCTCAGTGATTATCTGATGATACCCGCATCAACTCCCACCATCGTTTAGACATATCAGACCATCACCTGCGTGGTTCGGATGTCACGTTAAGCCGTTGGTCCTTGTATTTCCATTGGTCATTGGGCTATTAATTAATGACTCATTCTAAAGAAGAGTCGGCCTTAGTTTGTAACAAGCCTACACCTCATAACTCATTACTACCACTCATCACACTCATCCTTCACCGCATATTTGCCTTAAAATACCCTCATGAGAGTGGTCGGCATCTCAAATAGTGATTTAGTGATTTACGTTTTCGGTTTCAGAGTGATTTCATTCAAGAGGAGGCTGGACTGAACCCATCTCGACTGTGTGTGGATCAAAGTGAAACCCCGAGCACAAGAGCAGACAGTTTCCGTTAGCCTACAAAGTTCCAATAATTGTGTCCACATTTATTTCATTTCGTACACAGGGTATAAAGACTGATTTTAAATAATACCAAACTTTTCTAACAATTCAATAAAGCATTCAGTCATGCTAGTTGTTCGCCTAGTTAACTTACTGGTTTTTGTAACTGTAGTACCTAATTCATGATGTTACTAGATATTTGATTCTTTTTACAATTAGTTGTAAATAGTAATTATTATACTTACTAGCTTATGGTGTACGCTATCTTTGTACTGAAATTTAACCACGCAAGTATTGAGGTTGTGCCATTATATTGCTGTACGAGCGTAAGCACTGCTTTGGTGATTTTCAAAAGCCGATGATATTTAAGCTACTAAGTAATATCAATTATTGACAATACAATTTTAAATATGATATCTATCTTTTTATTTCCTCACGTACACATTATTGTTTAAGTATGTTTCTAAATAAAAACCATTAAATTTCATGGACCTCAACATATTTTTTGGCGTGTTCTCAATGAAACAGTGCTTTCACGCATACATGTATAGTTTATATTAGAAAGCCGAGACGTCAACGAGACAAAAGGGAACGGTGTTAGACATCAGTTGGTCTAGAGTTAGAATTGGATTGAATTGATTCTGGCAAACGGCCGAGACCTGCTTATTGCAGACTTTGACTTTGAGCGCTGCGTCCACATCCTGCCTAGATAATTAAACGTCATCAATGACCAAACACAGGGTGCCCAGAAAAGTTACTTTATAAATAACCTTTACTTAAGCCGCGGAGTACGAGCGGACACAAGTGGCGTTGCAGTTTGAAGTATTCGAGACGGCTTCGTTGTCAAACTTAAATTTAAATCCAAAATTATAGTTTTTTTAATATAGGCACAATAATCATAACCTCTTCTCCCATACTCAAGGATTGATTCCTTTTCCTCTAATAAAATTACTCAGTAGTAATAAAAAAACAAGTGAGGCTAGAAATGGAGAAAGCAAGTTAGAAAGGTTTGGACTGTCTCGCTTAGGTTGGTTGAATGATGACGGAAGAACACAAGTTTTTCCTTTCAAGATGGCGCTGCAATGCTTTTATTTCCCTTTAAAAACTATTTCGTGACTTCACTTTGGTAAAAAAGGAGGCATTCATGCCGTTAGCATGTTAAGACCCAGGACCACGAAATGAGCACCGATCCTGATTCCCAGAACAGGTTTCGAGCATGTTTTAAAAACTTTATTAACATAATTAAGTGTATATACGTGTGTACTTTGCAGGTTACATTTTTGCCCAATATTCATGAAATTTGGTACAAAATTTCCTTGTGTAAAACTCTCGGTCAAGTTCGATAGTTAGTACAATTACGGACTACCAAAAATCTCCTATGGGCGAGGAGAGGGTAAGTTTTCACCATAAAGCGATGTTAACTGTCTAAAACACTGTGTATTCTGTAGCTATTGCATATTTATTGTTTGCTTCTCACAAATGTATAGCGTAAACCCAAGAAAAGGATCGATAAGGATGATATTTTGCAGCAAGTAATGGCATCTGCAAAGACGTTGAAAGTGTTGAAGTGTTTGTCAACTCTCAACCCATCTCCCTGCTAAACAGCTGAGCAAACGTCACTCTCTTCACACTCCACAGATTTCACATTGTGCTGGTTTGGAAGACATACTCAGATTCAAGGGTGGATCAAACTCCTGAAGCGTGTGTTTGGGGTCGATACTTAACCCCTACATTTGAAAATAGTCTCGTTCAACTCGGAAGTTCTATTTTTAGGTAATTATTTCGCTTGCCCCGCTTTCAACGCCATATTTGACGAAAAGACGTTGAACAGAACGCTAAGCAGTTTTGAGCTTCCCCACTTCTACTGAGTTAAATGGAATACAATTATACAGGATGTCCCATAAGTAAAGTGCCAGACTCTAGGAAAAGGTTATATGGGACAAACTAAAGAGAAAATTAAGAATACAAACTTTTCCACAAACGCTTAGTTAACCAGGTATTCGTCATTTTATATTTGTCACTAATTATTTATTATCTCCCACACTACTTATCGGATTTGACTTAAACTTAACATAAATTTTTATCTAAGTAAGACCATTTATGGAAAATATTACCAGGAAGATCTAACCTATCATTGTAAAACGGTGGCTATTTTATGGTATTTTTAGGAAAATCTTTTTCCACTGTAACTTTGTTGATTCTTAATTTCCGCTAAATGGTCAAATCCGATGAATGGTGTGGGAGATAATAAATAATTAGTGAAAAATGCAAAATGGCGAATACCTGGTTAGCTAAGCGTGCTTGAAAACATTTTTATTCTTAATTTTCTTTTTATTTTGACCCATATAACCTTTCTTCAGAGTCTGGCACTTTACTGAAATCGCCAGGTAAGTTAACCAGAAAATCGTTCCCCAAAGTGTGTTTGTGCTAAATAAATCTATTTATTAAAGGCTTCTGATAACATATAGCATACAAGTTTGTATTTGCCAGTACTTTGTTGAGTTATACTCGTAATTATAGTATTGAGTAAAAGTGCAGTAGTTAGTCATACATAACGTATACATAACACAGTTTATGTGCCAGTGTGTACATTTTTTGGCCTTGTGGATTTTGGAAATAAGTGAAACCCGATGAGCCTAGTTTGAGGTTTTTAATAAAATATAATATGGTTTTAGGAGGCCGAAAAGCCACAGTGCTGATGGAAACTAAGAAAAATCTTGAATGGAATATTCATGAACACGAGTCACCGATTGCCTTTGATTCTTATCAATCAGCAATCTTTTCCCCTTCAAAAGGAAGTCAGGTCAAAGAAAATCATATTAAAACCAAGAAATGAATTTTCTTTGACTTAGAAAATACAATCGCACGATTTAACGCAATAGGAAATATAAAATGAGCTCTTTTACCGCAATTCTGGGTTCTTTGACTTTTATTAACTGCAACAGTTTATCAATTAGTTTACCCTGTTTATTTCACAGGACCTAATTTTCATTTCCTGTAAAATTGTATAGTAAAGCATAATATTTAATATAACGTAATTTTTTTTCATTGTTTCACAAGCTTTGGGTTTGACAAAATGAAGTAGGATAGCACGCAGCTATGAGCTAATGCCCTACTGGCGTGAGGGATGAGAATTTCAGTTGTGATTGTGTTTTCTAACTGTGTTTTTGTAACTCTAATGTGCAGCGGCCTCACTTTCGCCTTCGGCCTCTGTTTCCATGATCTATTTAATTACCTCAGACTTTGCAAAGCATAACTTACCACAGACAGAAAGCATTTCAATCCCTTACGCTCAAGTTGCAAACTTCGAAAAACACTTACCTGTAGTGTGATTAACATGGTAGATTGAGATTGTTATCCCAAAAGGAAAATGTTATAACTGTTCTTAATCAAAAGAGGTTAAGTTCTAACAGGTGGGAAAATATTAAAACCAGTATAAAGTTGTAATTTGTTCCGAGAGAATTATCGGTAACATCTACAAGTAAAGCAATACAAACACGTTAAACACGATTTTATTTCAAACTATAAGAAGATTGAACAAGCAATAACAAGCAGTAAACTAATTAAAACTAACACCACGTATATTGGCTTTTAGCTTCAACAGAGCATTTTCTTTATTAAAAGATTCTTAGCTGATTGGATACACGCCTTGTAATTACATGTATTGTGATAAGATATGATGGATGTCGTAGTTATTCGACTCATGATCTTGCCCTTAATTCAAACCAAATTCCATTATACGTATAGTTTACCTGTTTCTGAATGGTAAACTCTCATTGACTGGGACTCGTGGCGTGGTCCTGTAATCCAGCTTCATAGAGGTCAGGTTTTGAGGATAATATAGGTCTAAAGGGGCTCAGATAGTCTCAGTGATCATCTGATGATACCCGCATCGACTCCCACCATTTAGACTTATCAGACCATCACTTGCGTGGTTCGCTATGACAGAGAAATGAGTAGTCCAACTGCATTGACATTTAAAACGTGTTTTGCTTTCATGATATGTGGTATACCTTCCATTAAAAAACTCGCAAGTGTGAGGCCAAAGAAGGAAGTTTGAAATACATAATTATGTACTTTGTTGTTATTCATCAATATACCAACAAGTTACGAAAATCCATCGAACCCTTTCGAAATAGCGTTGGCCAAAAATACTTTTGCTATAACAGCGGAATGAGGGAGTGCTCCTACTTCAATGTTATTTCAAATTTCTACCGCTTAAAGACATGTAATAAAACTTGCAGTAAAAGTGTGAGTCTGAGGCCCTTCGTATCGCCCGTGGTAATAGAACGATCTAATGCCAAAGCTAGGCTGTTAATAGAGCAAATTAGAATTCAAAGGACAGTCAATACACTCATGCCAGTGGCCCTTATTCGCTGAGCTGCGTGTCAGCCTGGTTTATTTATTTAGTTCAAATGCTCCAGATTAAAAAAATTTTGCATCGCACAACAAAAGGGTTCCCTGAACTCAGGGACTAATCTTAGGTACAAAGGGTAGATTGGTTGGTATACGTTATTAGTTGTGGGTAAAGCTTCGTTTGATATTCTTACCCAAACCTAAACCCGTCCCTCTTTCCATAGCCTTTTAGCATTGTGTTATTTATACAGAGTGTATTTTAAGGCAAATAAGTGGTTAGAGTGGTAGTAATGAGTTATGAGGTGTAGTCTTGTTACAATCTAAGGCCGACTCTTCCTTAGAATGGCTCATTAATTAGTAGCCCAATGACCAATGGAAGTACAAGGACCAACGGCTTAACGTGACTTCCGTGCCACGCAGGTGATGGTCTGATATGTTCAAACGATGGTGGGAGTTGATGCGAGTATCATCAGATGATAACTGAGACTATCTGAGCCGCTTTAGACCTACTGTATATCGTCCTCAAAACTTGACCTCCATGAAGATGGATTACAGGACCAGGCCACGAGTCCCAGTCAAGAAATTTAAAAGAAAGCAAGAAATTAATTTCTTAGTTTTCAATTTTGAAGTATAGTTGTTTTAAGGGGTTTAATGCTTAACTACATACGGCACCGTAAGAACTACAGACGTCTATTTTTCAGTTCAAATTAAGGCAACTTCAATCATCAAATTAATCCCGACCGCGGGTACACTGACGTGCACCTAATTGTCCATCTTGGTATAAGCCCTAGGCTCACGATGTGGCAACCACGCTTGGTGATAGGAACTTCCAAACACGTTCCCTACCTATTGGATATCTGTAGACGCTAGATTATCTGTGGTTTAACCAGCTATAGAACAGTTGCCTCACTTCAGCCTTGTTCAGTGGAGGGGAAGGCCCTTTGTGCGCTTACAGGAGACACTTTAGATACTAACATGATCAAGCACGGGTTCCAGCTTTGTCAACAAGTCGTATGAAACAAACTCAACTCAAACTAATGTGAATTTTAAACCAACTGATAACCCTTCCATATCTTTCTAATGTCACCTGGCTGATAAGAATCAGAAGCTGTGTTGTCCCTGTTTACGTTACAATACATAGTATTTTAAAATAAACTATAACAAAAATAATAAAATAAACAGATGTTATAACAAAAACTTAAACTAAGTCGGAATGCATAGACAAATAGGACCCGTAGGACTTATTACAAGCTCAATTAGGGGCTCTATCACCTGGTTAGGTTGTTTTTTATTTATGTTCGTGGGGCAGCTTCGTTGTAATATCGTATTTCTCTATTACAAAATAATACAGTAATATATTATAAGCGTGGTCCTGTAATCCAGCTTCATGGAGGTCAGGTTTTGAGGATGATGTAGGTCTAAAGCGGCTAAGATAGTCTCAGTGATCATCTGATGATACCCGCATCAACTCCCACCATCGTTTGAACATATCAGACCATCACCTGAGTGGTACGGAAGTCACGTTAAGCCGTAGGTCCTTGTATTTCCATTGGTCATTGAGCTATTAATTAATGACCCATTCTAAGGAAGAGTCGGCCTTAGTTTGTAAAAAGACTACACCTCAGAACTCATTACTACCACGCATCACCCTCATCATTCACCACAGTCATATTTGCCTTAAAATAGCCTTATGAGAGTAGTCGGCATCTCAAATAGTGATTTAGTTTCAGAAACTTGCAGAGTGTTTTGGAGCTCAACGAAAAAATGAGGTAAATATGAGATAAGCGTATGCGAGTAATTAGCGAATATAACATGCGCCTCTATTAGACATTGGCATTTATTACATACTAATATACTTACTAAGCGCTCATACTTACTAAGCGCTCATAACTTTTATATTCCATCTCATTTTTGCTTTTATAGATCGCCCTAGGGAAAATTTACAAAAGAGTTTTTCAAATAAGATTCATTATACTGTAGGTTAAAGTCGAACCTACTGATCAGCATTGTATATAATGAGCTCCTTCCCTGTTACACTAGGTCTTCTGTATTTAACAATAGTTCTACCATTTTGTCTAGTGCAAGTTTCCTGTTACACATAAATTGTTTTGTTTAAAAATTTAAGTTTTATTAAAACATTTGAACCAAAGGTTATGAAAGACACTTTTTAACGCAAATTGGTCTTCAGTATTGTGGACTTATTTGCTATAAACTATGTAAAATATGGCAGGGTCGTTGTTTGGGACAAGCAATGTTGCTATTATTGGATAACCATTATCTTTCATTACATAACTCGCTCCCCAGATTAACTCCCCTGCAAAACACCAATTCCGTTCATTTATTGACCTGTTATGTTTCTCAACTTACTCAAAACTAGTATTGGTTTATAGTACCGGGTGTTTCTAAAAGAACTCCTTGATTTAAAGTTTTATTAGTATACAGTATAGTTAAAATAATAGTTATTAAACATATATATTATTAAAGAGAATCTTCTCAAGTTTTTTTTGAGACCTAATAAAGTTCTATATGAGCACCATTTGTTGCCTTGGCCACGTCTAAACGATATTAGTTTCTTCCCAGGTACAACTAACAAACCAAGATTCAATTAGTTTCTTCTCAACAGCATATCAGGCGTAACGGCTACAGCTTCAACAATCCTCTCCCTCAGATGATCAATGTCACGGATCTTCTCAGAATACACAATGTTTTTTACATGTCCCCAAAAGAAAAAATCTAGTGGAGTCAGATCTGGGCTCCTTGGTGGCCATGCAATTGGCCCACGTCTACCAATCCATCTGTTAGGAAAACGCAAGTTCAATGCATCACGGACACGGTTGCTGTAGTGAAGTGGCGCGCCGTCTTGTTGGAAGAAACCAAGGAGCCCAGATCTGACTCCACTAGATTTTTTCTTTTGGGGACATGTAAAAAACATTGTGTATTCTGAGAAGATCCGTGACATTGATCATTTGAGGGAGAGGATTGTTAAAGCTGTAGCATCCGTTACGCTTAATATGCTGTTGAATACCTGGGAAGAAACTAATTATCGTTTAGACGTGGCCAGGGCAACAAATGGTGCTCATATAGACTTTATTAGATATCAAAACAACTTGAGAAGATTCTCTTTAATAATATTTATATGTTTAATAACCATTATTTTACTATAGTATATACTAATACAACTTTAAATCAAGGAGTTCTTTAAGAAACACCCGGTATTATCGGTCCTTACAATTCAAAACTGTTCTTCTTTGTGGATGAGTACAGGTTGTATGAGGTGTAGATAAATCACTAAATCACTATTTGAGATGCCGACCACTCTCGTGATGGCACTTTAAGGCAAATATGTGGTGAAGGACGAGTGTGATGAGGGGTAGAAATGAGTTATGAGGTGTAGTCTTGTTACAAACTAAGGCCGACTCTTCCTTAGAATGGGTCATTAATTAACAGTCCAATGACCAATGGAACTACAAAGACCAACTGCTTGACGTGATATGATGTTAACACAAGACTCCATCTGCATTCACATGGTATTCTTTTGTGCAGGGCTTTGGAAAATAATGTAAGCTGCATTGGAAATAATGACCGAGTTCAAACTTTGCCTAAACAAGGTTAGGAAAAGCCACAGGTTTATTTGTACAACTTCCTTCCTATTTGTTGTTAATAACTGAACGACCGATTAGAAATATAAAACCATTATGGAAAATATAATATCCTTCTGCTGTATCGTGTATGAGGATGCTGGAACAGGACTTCTACAGGGCGTTTAAAAGGTCTCCCCACACGATCCTTATTGCAGATCTAACAAAATAAGGGTTTTGGATGCATGCATTTACTTTAATTTATCTGTTACACAGTAGCTATAACCCCTCCAATAACTCTTCAATCATCTATTTAAGATGTATTATAAGTTGAAAGTGTCGAGTCAATGTACTGTTTTGTCATATTTACAATGACTGTACTTCTATGTTCATTAAATAATATTATACCAATTGTTGATCTTTTATTACAATCAGAAAAATATTAGGCTTTTTAAGATTAATGAATAAAAATGGCTTCTCAAGTAGGATACTTAAGCAAATACAAAACCATGGCGCTATTTCAAAACCAGGTTAACACATTACTAATGTTGTCTATATTCATTATTAAAGCCAATCTAGATTTATATTGGTGAAACATGGAGGAACACAAGGCACCACAAAATCAGAAGTCTCATATCCGCAAGTATAAAGAAAAACGGGTTTGAAGTGTATGAAGAAGACCACGGTCTTGCTGAAAACGGAAGCACCAGAAGAGTTGACATCATTTTATCAAAAACTCTATCAGAAAAATTTTAGATCCCACTATTAGATTCGAAATTGATAAAAACCAACCGATCAAAACTAACGAAGAAAAAGTAAAACATTATGAAAGCCCATATAAATTTTACCAAACAAAATATAACCTTAAACAAATTGAAATTTTTGGGCTAATGATTGGCGCAACAGGAAAAATATCCAAATTTACAAATGACGTTTTTTCAAAATTCAAAATTCCTAAGTCCATATCAGAAGAAATTGTAAGAACAGCTTTAAAATATTCAGTATATATTCTCAGAAATCATCTTTATAACAAGAACTAAACCTAAATTTACAGTTATTTATATTGTTATTGCTTTTTATATTACTTTGTTTGTAGCAAACCCGAATTGGGTAAGTTGTTGTTCTTTTGAATAAAGTTATATATTCAGCAGGACACCCCATAGTGTAAAGAATGAGACGGCAGCAAGACTTTCTTGTTGATAGTGGAAGATATTTGAAAGGAGTGAGTGAAATCGAATTTATTGTGAAAGGATGAGGGAGTACTGCATACAAACACTGTATTGCCCTCAGGAGTCTTGCTCTTGAGGGAAAGGTGTGTTCACATTTTAAACAATAACTTGTTAAAAAAAATACTTTTATTTTTCTAATCATTTCAACAAATGTTAAATACTGTATTTTTGTAATGTCACCAATCAAATTATAAGCCGGAAATATACCAAAAAAGTTTTAATTTGAAATGTGTTCTGAAGTTTTTTTTCTAAAATAGTAATTACTATTAACGTTAGATATTAAAGCCAGATTGTATTAGCGTTATACCTGACCATAACATTGATGTTGTTTCTCTAATAAATACAATTTACAGTTACCATTAATTTGATTAATTTACAAAACAACTCACCACTGTTAACAATTATTGTTTGGACAGAGACTGCTGACGTGCTGTGTAAACTTGTATAGTCTACACACATCAAAGTAGACCTTTGCGCTCTGAGGTCCAGTACAAAGGAACGGGTGGCCGGTATGCGTTATTTGTTGTGGCTATACCAACCTTGTGGATGCATGCCTTTGCTGAAACTTATTTGTATTGTACATAGTATCACAAAGTTTCACTAAAGTCTTTTGAATAAGCCTTTATTATTTAATACTAATACTTCCAGTATCTGGCATTTAGTTATTTAGGAATTAACACTTTTAATAACTTTAAGTATACAGGTTGTCTCAGACCACCCGTATCATATGTATATCTCTAGAACGGGTTGGCCGACTTGAGTGAAACGAAAAATTCCAAGTTTAAACCAGTTCAACGAATTCAGGAAAATTATTTTTTACTTTCTAGAATACAGGGCGTATCAAAATCCGAGAGTCATGGGTTTCAAATCTCAAAATTTTCAAATATAAAGGAGGGGTCATGCTATAAATAATTTTAAAGCTCTCATTGAATGAAAACAATGATGAAGAAAAATAGTTTTTTGTTGAGCCGTTACAAAATGGCGGCTGAAAATCTAAAAATAAAACCAAATTACGCCGAAAAATACGACGAAAACGCCCTGTATTTCCATTAATATTTTTCAAAACGAAAATTTAATTATTGATTTTTACTTGTCATGACGTAAGCTTTCTAACGATATATAGCAACATGCTATTTCAAACACCTAAGTACCCACCAAAAAACCCCAAATTTTGAAAATGGTCTACTATGATTATCTATTGTTTTTCAAACACTAAACCCTATCGTGTTGTATACCGTTGTAAAGGGCTATGTACGTAGACAACATTAATGGTTTGTTGAAACATATTAACGCGTTTCAAAATGGTGACCAAAAACGTAATTCGTAGGGTATAATTGAAAAAAAAGTTTAGAAAATGTATGTAATTTACACACAAAAAACTCAAAAATGATGAGTTATGATCTTTTGGTATACACATTTTCATCATATGCAGCGGTACCGCGTTAGTAGACCCGTGGCGGGTCGGAATCGTGTGCGACTCCGGAGCTCATCGCTCCGCTGGCGCGAGTTCAAGTCCCCGCAGTCACCACTTACATTTGTATAAAGTGGTTTTATTAATTTGTCAACTCAGCAATGACTTCTGATTTAAAATCAGGTTAGATTCTACTGGGGGTTGGTTGATCACACTTAAACCACTTGTTCAGCACAACTCCACGGATAACACTCAGTAGGCCTAATCAGCAAGATTTCTTACCTCGTTAATGAATGTGATATTTTGATCGAAGTTAATAAAATACACGGTTTGTTCACTACTTATTAGCCTTGATCCTCATAAAAGACAAGAGCTACAAATAAGAACCATCTAAGGGAGAGGTAGACTAGGGTGAGATCTTTACAATGGGTTGTGAGTGTCCTGTGGTGAAGGGGTTAGGGGAGGGTTGAGTGGCAGTGGAAGGAGGTTGAAGATGAAGGGAGAGGTGGTATTGAAGACAAACATCATCGCTTTCGAGGTTCTCCCTAAAAATCGTATTGATAACCATTTGAAACGGTAATTTGTTTAACGTTTACATGATATTTAACACTCTTTAGGTCGTGTATCTGTATAATGTGGCGGACGAGAGGGCCTAGCCCCGAGACAATAGGCCGGCCGCTACAATGAACCTGCGTGAACTCGGAGACCCAATTGACTGACAGATATATTGCCCTCGATGTTAGTTACGGTTGAGTGCACGCGCCATAACAATGGAAGGTTCTCGACTTCAATCCTATTGGCTGAAAGCCTAGACACGTGGTATTCGAGACCTTTGAGAAGCATCCAGAAGCTTCCACGTTGATAT